>CM051824.1:113788912-115154745 GCA_028451465.1 Erethizon dorsatum
ACAGATATATGTGATATTTGATAAAATTATTTGTGTTTGGTCACAATGCAAATTTTGGGCATTTATTTATATGTTTTTCTTAGTACAGGTGTGTAGTACATAATAATTACATTCATTCTGGGGAGTCGGTACATGGACATAACACATCTTAATTATCTTTTAACAACTTCCCCTCTTCCTCCTCCTTACCCCCTCCATCTTCTAGCTTCCTTCCCTTTTGCACAGTTTCCTATTATATTTATTTTGCTCTTTAGTTTATTTATATGCCAGAGTAATCATGCAGGGCCGGTGAGATAGCTCAGCGGCATAAGCGCCTGCCTGGCAAGCGCGAGGTCCTGAGTTCGACTCCCGGAACCCACATAAAGGAAAAAAAAAAAAAGGGGCCGGTGTATTGCTCAGCAGCACAAGCACTAGCTGGCAAGCACGAGGTCCTGAGGTCGACTCCCGGTACCCACATTAAAAAAAAAAAAAAAAGCAATTATGCAGTATTAAGCCTGTGTGTCTGATTTATTTCACTTAATATTATGGTCTCAAGATGGCAAACTTGGAAGCAGAAGACCTGGGTCTGTGATGAGGACATATTGCTTGCTATTTACAGAAGCTCATACTCTCTGTGATCTTCAATCTCCACAATAAAATAAGAAAATTGAGCTTAACAGGTCTCTTTTATAATGTTATGTCCATCAAAAAAAAATGCAGTTTGAAAAACTTTTCAACTGCAAAATCTTTATATAAAGTGTTTTTTTCTCCCACCTCATTGTGCCTCTGTTGTGACAGGAGAGTCCTTTAGACAATCTCAGCCACAACCCATGGTTTCAACTATCACCCATGTGCTGGCTCCCATGTTCCCACCTTTATTTAAAATTCTATCTTATTCCTTACCAATTGCCTACCACATACCTCTAGATTCACTGTCAGGCTCCTCACGTCAAAATCAGAAAATACTCCCTTTTCCTTTTGAAATCTGCCAATATCCACATTCCCCTTCTCAGTGACTAGAACGACAATCCATGACTACCAAATACTCCCTTTACTGTTATCCAACCAGTCTCCAGCATGTCAATTCTGTTATTGATATTTCCTCCTTCCACATTTTTGTCTCAACCACTATTTTCACTGTTTAGGATCAAGGCCTCACCCCTCCTTTCTTGAATTAAGGTAAAGTGTTACTAATAAATCTCTTTAGCTTGGTCTTCCCATTCTACTTCATCCTCCACAACCATGCCAAAATGCCAAACTGGTATTTGCAAGTACATATCTGATTACATTACTCCTTGCTGAAATGCTCTGTCGACTTTTGGGTAAAATATGAATTCCTCCATCAAGATTTCCCCAAAGCTATCTTATATTTAGAGCTACCTCTCTTTTCCAGCTCCTCGCTATTCACCTCATGTACTCTTAAATGAAATAAATTGGACTCGCATGTGTAAGCATCGCATTGTCTTCTGGTGTGAGAAACTGAAAGAATAAATAAGGGCCAAAATGTACAATAGATATTGTGAAATTGGGGGAAATTTTTCAAAAGGAAAGAAGAACTAGGGTGGGGGAAGGGGAAAAGAAGGAAGGGAAAAGGAATAAAAAAATAATTAAAAAGAGAATAAAATGGAAACAAAGCTTTGTACATAGGGAGGGGGAGAAGGGTTGAAGGGAGGAGAGGGGTTTGGGAAAAAAAGAGGAATCAAAATATGTCATGTAGAGGTACAAATTCCCTATGATGAATATGATCATTATGGATATCTAAAATGTACCAATAAACTTAATAAAAATTTTTTTGAAAAAAAATAAACTTAATAAAAAATTTTTAAAAAAGAAAGTAGAAACTCCAAATGCACCTCATATTTCCACTAGGATTTTGCTTTCCACTAATCCCCTAATACAGCGTTTTGCTTCTCATTCTTGAAGAAACATTACGCAAATACCGTTCTAAGAGCTTTGCCTCAGAATGAGATAGGGATCCCCCTTCTATGTTGCCAGTTCAACCTCCTCACCCCCTTACCACTCATAACATACTCTTTTTGTATTAATTATTGCTTTATTTTTTTCTCTTAATTAAAATGTGAGTATTAGTTTGTCTCAATATCCAATTTACCAGTGTCAGTTATGTTGCCAAGAATATTGTAGATGTTCAATAAATAATTGCTGAATAATTAATTTTTTCCTAATCATTTGTCCTTATTCTTTTGTTAGTTGGGTAAATGTTTTATACCACTAAATTAATAATGCCCATCTACCAACAGAAATGCTACTTACTTGCCTGCATTATCTCAAAACAAAATTTTTAAAATCTCATATATGAATTAAGAATTTGAATCCTAAAACAGTAGGTTGAATTCTTGTCCAATTTTATCATAATGGGCTAAGTTATAGAAATGCTATATGATTTCCAGAATGCTGAAATGAAAATTACCAATCACTTTTCCTTATTCTAAGCTGCACTGAAGTTTGAGAGGGTCTGTCTTTGGGAAATAAGATTCATTAAACTAAATGTGAATTTGACATTGGAAATTTCTTTCATGCTTAAGAACATTTCTCTTTTAACTATTAATTTTACAAGTTTAAATGATAAAATTTAAATGTGTTAAATTTTCTCTTTCAAAATATGCATTTCATACTAAAATATTCTTGTGTTGTATGCATATCTCCAAATTTATACAGATAAATATGTATGTAGTTTTAAAATTTTCTTTTGGCCAATATAAATGGTGAGAATCTTTAACTCATTGCTTAAGAAAAGAGAAAAGTTGTTGTAAGGAAGATGCTTCTTAAAAGTAACTTGCTTACCCCCTTAAATAATGTTAAAAACAAATAAAGGCAGAGAAAGGAAGCTAAATTCTTCTTTAATATACATAGCATTGCAGCCAGACAAGAACAGCAAAACAAAGCATAATTAAATTAGTCCACAAATTGTGTGGTAATTGACCTTACTTATAGTCAAGGTACAAATTTACTGTTTTTTGTGTAATTCTTCCTCCTTTTTCATCCTGTGAAACCAATTTTCCTATAAAAGTTTGCTCCTTCCAGTGAAAACTAAGTATATTTATGAAAGAAAACAAGTAATTCAATTTGTTCTCTTTAAAGATTCATTGGAAAAAAGAGGTCACTTTACTCTCTCCTCAGAAACATAGAAATGTTTTAAGTAAATTAATTCACTGTCATGATATGCTCAGGGCTTCGTGATCGTGTACAAAGATAAACCCCACAATAACTTTTATTTTAGAAATAAAAAGCTAACACAAAACATACCGAAATCTTTTCCATGATGTTTTTCAAGGACAGCACAGTAGAACTGGGTTTTGGTAAAAACTCTTTTTAAATATTTGGGCACTCCTGTCATTAAACGTTTTTATTAAATTCCTTGCTGATTAAGAGATAATGAGCTGCTAAATAGAAAATTCTTCGTGTATTAAAATAAGCACCCAAATAATGTTCTGATTAATAGTCAAAATGCTCCTTAAGGTGGGTCATTGATATTCTCATTTTTATGCAAAAATACTGAGAGAAGTAATAAGTCCAACTGAAAAGTACTCCAAATACTTAGTCTCCAAATTCTTGAATACAGTAATGATGGTGTTCTCCCAACAACCCCTGAAAAATAAACTAGTTAGAGCTGACATAGCTGAGAACAAAGTCAACTATGGATTTTCAAAGATGTAATTTTTCCTATAAATTTGTACATTAGCCTATCATTTATAAAAGTGCAAGGATAAAATTATTCATAAAAACTGAGCTATGGACTGTCTTAAACCCCTTTGCTTTCACATTGGCAATTACATAGGTTCATGTACAAAATTCACATTAATTGAGACTTTTAATCAGTGGACAGTGTTTAGTAGTATGGCTCTCTGTTTCTGTGATATGTATTATCATAGGCTTTAATTCTCTAAGGCTAAAATAGTAAAACATCCTTAGGACAGTGATGACAAAACTTTTAGAGACGAGTGCCCAACTGCAACCCAAAACCCACTTATTTATTACAAAGTGCCAACACTGCAATTAAACCTGAATACTGAGGTTTTAGTTTTAAAAATACAACTCATACATTAACATCTTTTGTCTTAAAAGAAAAAAAAAAAAAAAACAAAAAAACATGTGTGCCATAGGTTCGCCACCACTGCCCTAGAATGTGACCTTAGAGAAATCTTGCAACACATTTCCAAGATGGCAAGTGTAAAGGTATTTTCATAATTGAAAAGAAAAAAAAAAAGGAAAAAGAGAGGACAGAAAAAAAGAAAGAAGCAAGGAAAAAGTAAGAGAGAGGCAAAGGAGTAGATATCTTCGAAGGTAATGTCTAAATCCATTCAATGGGGCCGGTGAGATGGCTCAGCGTCTTAAGCGCCTGCCCAGCAAGCATGAGGGCCCGAGTTCGACTCCCGGAACCCACATACAAAAAAGGGGCCGGTGATATCGCTCAGCGGCACGGGCGCCTGCTGCCGCGTGAGGTCCTGAGGTCGTCCCCCCGGTACCCACAAAAAAAAAAAAATCCATTCAATGATTTTAAAATAAAATGATCTGTGGAGAGAGAAAGAAATGTAATACATGGTATAAACCCGTGTTATCATTTTAATGCCACTGATGTCACAACAAACACATGCATATTTTCAATTGCAATAAAGGGCTTGACATTACATAGACCTCTAAATCCCTCCCTCATAATGTAGTAATTTATCAGAGATTAATTAGATTACAGGAGGAGTAAAACCTATTTATTTACAGAATCATTCTGAACAAGACCAAGTTCAAGTTTGTATGTGTATACTTTTGAAAGATCTAACCAAATATATTAGGAATTAATCTATGTTTTTGTTAAAAAGCAATCAGACCCTTTGAATAATGATAAATAAATATCAATGATCTTTTTATTAATACATTAAAACATTCAGAATCATCTTAAAATTTCAACAAAATATCTGTAAATATATATTTACATTATACCTTCTTAGGGAGGTAGTTCCTAAGTACCCCACCACCACGTTCTATCTCACTTTTCAATTACTTCTATTTTTTTATCATTATTTCAATTTTTTTTCTATTTTTACTTATTCGTCAGTCTCCCATCCACCAAAAATATATGAACACTACAATGTAAGCCTATGTCCTGTTTCTTAAACTCTGTTTCCCTGGGACCCTGCTATGAGCCTGGTATAGTAGTAACACAAACGAATGACTTAAATCTCCCTCCACACATTGAGTTGCTAATTCAAAATGTCTTTTATTATTATATTAGTGTGATTTTCTGTATGAAGTCAATATTTATTCAACATCCTACTGTGCACTCAGGAATATAAGCTTAGGTGTTTAATTTCTTTACATCTTGGGTGTTGTTCTTTTATGAAGGTTCTCCTTGGGTATCTGGACAAAATGCACTGGCCATGTAACAGGCTCTAATAACAGCGCTAGCTCTCTTGCACTTGCCACTGGCAGACTGACTACTATTGGAGGAACACTGCTTCCTGTACACCCCTACAATCAACACAGAAAAATGGGCAGGGCTGCTAGCATCAGACTCCATTAAGGTGACACTTTCTACCCTTCTGGTCTTTAGACCCCAAAAGAGCTATGAAGAAAGAAAACAAGAACAAAAGCAGACAGGTAGGATGAGAGAAAATAGCAGAAAGTGGGCATCATAGCTTTTCCCTAAACCATCAATTGTCAAGGTTACTTTTGGCAGAGAGAAAAAGAAAAAGAGCCAGACGGTAGCTGCCTGAAGCTTTTGTACTTCTGCCCAGACTGTGGGGAAATGATGGGATTAAACAAAAATGCCAGTGATTAAAAAAAAAAAAAAAAAAAAAAAAAAAGGAACTCTTCCCAACAGTTTTCCATGCCTAAAGGATGAACTGCCTGAAGCGCTGACCTTCTTGCGTATCTCAATGAGGTCAAGAAACTGACTGTCACTCCTACAATTATGATTAATGTGCTCCCGCTGGTGACATATTTCTAACCACAGTCTCTGGAGTGCAGCAAGACGCAGTTGCTTCATGGCATATTGAGTCATTGCTCTGGCAAAAGATCTATTTGCTAGAAATACAAGCTTAGCTTTCAACAAGGCATCCTCTTGATTCTTTGCACAACATCCTATCATGAAAGAACAGAGCGCCCAGTACAAAGGAAGACTACTAAGAAGGATAAAACATTAAATTAATTTTATTTTTTTTTTCCAATAAAAATCTTTTTCTTTAATATTTACCAATATTCACATTTCTAATATTTTAATAATTGCATATTAATACTTGTAATGGTAATTCAGACCAAAAAAGTTTAGAACTAACAGCCTTATAGAAAGTAAAATAAAATCTAAAATTTCGATTTCTATACATACTGTTCTCACAGAGAACTATGATAGGGTGCTTGATAAAAGTATTTTTTTTTTTTATTTTAAAGAGAAGAAAAAACAAAACAAATCAAAAGAAGAACAAATTTTCAAAACAACATAATAGGAGGGTAACAATGGTTAATACATTACGTATTACTATCTTTAAGTTAGTTATTCAGGACACCAGACGTTAGCATTCAATTGTCCAAACATTATTGGCACAAACCTTACTCTTCAATGAACTAAGTAAAAATGGTAGTGTATCTATCTTAACCATCTTATATATATATATATATACAATTTTTTTCCCTTTCCCTTCTTTCTTTTCCCTATTCCAGTCTCTCTTTCCTTTTGACCAGTTTCTTTTTGATTCACCATGTCTATTGTACATTTTGGATCTTATTTACTCTTTCAGTTTCTCATACTAGAGAGATAATACGATGCTTACACATGTGCTTCTGGTTTATTTCACTTATGAGTATTTTCTCGAGTTGCATCCATTTACCTATAAAAGTCTCCAGTTTATCCTTCTTTATGGCTGAATAGTACTCCATTGTATAAAAATACCACATCTTTCTTATCCATTCCTCAGTTGATGGGCATTTGGGTTGTTTCCAAGATCTGGCTATTACAAATTGTGCTGCTATAAACATGGGTGCACATATATCGCTGTGGTACGATGTTTTTAATTCTTCTGGGAAGATGCCCAGAAGGGGAATAGCTGGGTCAAATGGGACCTTCAACCCTAGTTTTCTGAGGAATCTCCACACTGACTTCCACAGTGGCTGTACCAGTCGACACTCCCACCAACAGTGAAGAAGGGTTCCTTTTTCCCCACAGCCCCTCCAGCATTTGTTATTAGTTGATTTCTTAATAGTAGCCATTCTTTCTGGGGTGAGATGGTATCTCAGTGTTGTTTTAATTTGCATCTCTCGAATGACTAGTGATGTTGCACATTTTTTTGTATATTTATTTGCCATTAGTATTTCTTCATCTGAGAAATGTGTATTCATCTCAGATGCCCATTTTTGGAGTGGGTCTTTAAATTTGGGAGGTCTGATTTTTTTGAGTTCTTTATATGTTCTCGATAGTAATCCTTTGTCTGAGGAACAGCTGGCAAACATTTTTTCCCACATTGTGGGTTGTCTCTTCACTCTGTTGGTGGTTTCTCTTGCTGTGCAAAAGCTTTTTAATAAGATGAGATCCCAGTTATTGATTCTTTGGGATAGTTCCCGTGCGGTTGAGTTTTTATTCATAAAGTCTTTGCCTACACCAATGTCTCCAAGGGTTTTACCTATCCTACCTTCCAGCAGATTTAATGTTTCTGTTTTAATATTTAGATCTCTGATCCATTTTGAATTTAGTTTAGTGCATGGTGAAAGATATGGATCTAGTTTTAATCTTCGGCATGTGTAGAGCCAGTTTTTCCAGCACCATTTATTAAAGAGGCTATCTTTCTTCCAGCGAATGTGTTTGGCACCTTTGTCAAAGATAAGGTGGCTTAGTATGTCTGGGGTTGTTTCAGCATCTTCTAATCTGTTCCATTGATCTTCAGGTCTGTTTTTTTGCCAGTACCACACTGTTTTTATCACAGTAGCTTTATAGTATAATTTCAAGTCGGGGATAGTGATGCCCCCTGCCTTGCCTTTGTTGCCCAGAATTGCCTTTGCTATTCTAGGTCTCTTCTGATTCCAAATGAATTTTAGGATTGTTTTCTCTAATTCTGTGAGATATGCTGTTGGAATTTTGATTGGAATTGCATTAAATCTGTATAACAATTTTGGAAGTATGGCCATTTTCACTATATTGGTTCTTCCTATCCAGGAGCAAGGGATATCTTTCCATTTTCTGATATCCTCTTCAATCTCCTTTTTCAAAGTACTGTAGTTTTCAGTATAGAGGTCTTTTACATCCTTCGTGAGGTTGATTCCTAGGTATTTCATTTTTTTGGATGTTATTGTGAAAGGTATTGTTTCCCTAATTTCTCTTTCAGTGAGTTTGTTATTTGTGTACAGGAAGGCTATTGACTTTTGAGTATTGACTTTGTATCCAGCTACACTACTGAATTTGCTTATTAAATCTAGCAGTTTTTTAGTGGAGTTTTTGGGGTCTTCTGTGTAGAGTATCATGTCATCTGCAAATAATGATAATTTAACTTCTTCCTTTCCAATCATTATTCCTTTTATTTCTTTCTCTTGTCTAATCGCTCTGGCTAAAGTTTCCAGAACTATGTTGAATAAGAGTGGGGACAGTGGACATCCTTGTCTTGTTCCTGATTTTAGAGGGAAGGCTTTCAGTTTTTGGCCATTTAGTATAATATTGGCTGTTGGTTTGTCATAGATAGCTTTTACCAGATTGAGATAAAGACCCTCTATTCCAATTTTCTGTAGGGTTTTTATCATGAAAAGGTGCTGGACTTTGTCAAAAGCTTTTTCTGCATCTATTGAGATGATCATGTGATTTTTGTCTTTGGTTCTGTTAATATGCTGTATTACATTGATTGATTTACGTATGTTGAACCATCCCTGCATCCCTGGGATGAATCCAACTTGGTCATGGTGTATAATCTTCTTGATGATTTGTTGGATTCTGTTTGCCAGTATCTTATTAAGGATTTTTGCATCTATGTTCATTAGGGAGATTGGCCTGTAGTTCTCTTTCTTAGTTGGGTCCTTCTCTGGTTTTGGTATCAGGGTAATGCTTGCTTCCAGGAATGAATTTGGGAGTATTGCTTCCCTTTCAATTTCATTGAAAAGTTTGAGAAGTAGGGGCGTTAGGTCTTCTCTAAATTTCTTGTAGAATTCGGCAGTGAATCCATCAGGGCCTGGGCTTTTCTTTGTTGGGAGGTTTTTAATTACATCTTCAATTTCATTGGCTGATATTGGTTTATTTAGGATTTTTAAATCTTCTTGATTCAGCTTTGGTAATTCATACGAATCTAGGAATCTGTCCATTTCTTCTGCATTTTCCATCTTAGTAGAATATAAATTTTCAAAATAGGTATAGATGATCTTCTGGATTTCTGCATGGTCTGTCGTGATATCACCCTTTTCATTTTCAATTGCATGGATTTGAGTCTTTTCTTTTCTTTTTTTAATAAGGTTGGATAAGGGTTTGCCAATCTTATTTATTCTTTCAAAGAACCAACTTTTTGCTTCATTGATTCTTTGTATTGTTTTTTTATTCTCCAATACGTTAATTTCTGCTCTGTTCTTTATAATTTCCTCCCTTGTACGGGCTTTTGGCTTAACCTGCTCTTCTTTTTCTAGAAGCTCGAGGTTCACCCTTAAGTTGTTTATTTGCGCTTGCTCTATTTTCCTGATATAAGTGTTTAATGCTATAAATTTCCCTCTTAGGACTGCTTTCATTGTATCCCATAAGTTCCGGTATGTTGTACTGTCATTATCATTCAGTTGTAGAAAGTGACTAATTTCTTCTTTAATTTCATCTGTGACCCATTGGTTGTTCAGGAGGATGCTGTTTAATTTCCATGTGTTTAGGGAGTTTTTGTGGGATCTTTTGCCATTGATTTCCAATTTCATTGCACTATGGTCTGATAATATGCATGGGATAATTTCAATTCCTTTGCATTTACTTAAGCAGGTTTTATGAGCTAGTATGTGGTCTATTTTGGAGAACGTCCCATGTGCAGCTGAGAAAAATGTGTATTCTGATGTTGTGGGATGGAACACTCTGTAGACATCTACTAAGTCCATTTGTTCAAAAGTTTGGCTCAGTTCTACTATTTCAATATTGATTTTCTGTCCAGTTGATCTATCTTTTTGTGACAGTGGAGTATTGAGATCTCCCAATATAATTGTATTAGTGCTTATTTGATTTTTCATGTCCTTTAGTACTTGTTTTATATAGCTGGGTGCATTGGTATTTGACGCATATATATTTATGATCGTTATCTCTTCCTCTTGGATTGTTCCCTTTACAAGGATGTAATGACCGTCTTTATCTCTCTGAATCCTTCTTGGCTTGAAGTTCACTTTGTCTGCAAAAAGAATAGCTACCCCTGCTTTTTTCTGGGTTCCTGTGGCATGGAGTATTGTTTTCCATCCTTTGACTTTCAGTCTATGAATTTCTTTCTGAATTAAATGTGTTTCTTGTATACAGCATATTGTTGGATCTTGCTTCTTGATCCATTTCGCCAGTCTGTGCCTTTTGATTGGTGAATTGAGACCGTTAACATTGATGGTTAAAACTGATATGTATTGACTTGTCATGATATTTTCCTGTTGTTGGTTCCCACTCTTTGTTTTTCCGCTTTCTGGCTATTTAATTATTTGCCCTGCCTGGTGGATTCCTTCTGTTGGGGTTCCTATCTCTTTCTAGAATGTCCTTCAGAATGTTTTGGAGTGCTGGTTTGGTGGTCATAAATTTTCTCAGATGTTCTTTGTCATGAAAGTATTTTATTTCTCCATCAATTTTGAAAGATAGTTTTGCAGGGTACATCAATCTGGGCTGAAAATTATTTTCCTTTAGAGCTTGCAATACATCATTCCAAGCTCTTCTTGAATTGAGGGTTTGTGCTGAAAAGTCAGCTGTGATTCTGATGGGTTTTCCTTCATAGGTGATTTGTCTCTTCTCCCTAACAGCTTTTAAGATTCTGCCCTTCTGTTGAATTTCTGGGATCTTGACTATAATATGTCTGGCTGAAGTTTTTTTTTGATCATGTCTAGTTGGTGTTCTAAAAGCTTCACTTATAGGGGTGTCAAATTCCTTTTCTCTTCCAGGAAAGTTCTCCCTGATTATGTCTTTGAACAAGGTTTTAATGTCGTTGATGCTATCTCCTGCTTTTTCATTTATTCCAATTATTCTTAAGTTGTTTATCTTTGAGTCATCTAGCAGCTGCTGAATTGATTTTTCATGGTCCCTTGCTATTTTTAAGAATTTTTCCATTTCATGATCACTAATTGCAAGCCTGTCTTCTATATCTGAGATCCTGTCCTCGCATTGGCTTATTCTGCTACAAATACTTTCAATGGAATTTTTTATCTCTTGGATATCTGCTTGAATCTGCCTTATGGATTCCATTTCTTTCCTATGCTGAGCATTCATGGTTTCTATAGTTTTCTTAAGTTCATCTATTTTTTTGTCTGTATCAGGTATAGTGTCCTTAAGCATGGTCTTCATTGTAGACATTATCTCTGCAGTTATCTGTGAGATTATTTCTGTTTTAATTTTTTCCAGAACCTCATTCAGTTGCTTTGTTGTTACCACTTCAGATAGGCCAGGTGGGTGGCTTTCGGATTGTCCCACCTCGTTGCTCCCTAGGTTTGCTTTTGGTGAATTGGATGTGTGTGGTTGCATCTTGTTTAAGTGTCGTCTCATTTTTTCTTTCTTTAATTCCTGGGGTGATGTTTGCAAATTACCTATAGTAGGTTACTTTATTGCTAGTGTTTAAGATCTTTAGAAGATGACTACTTCTCTGCAGTATCTTCCAAGTGGAGCTTGCTTTTAGGTTTTGAGCTTTCTGCCAGATCCTACCTCTTCAATTCGTTGGGTATGCGAAGTTGCTACCTGTTTGGCCCAGTCCTTGATTCTTTGGTACTGTGCCACTGTATTTTCTGTGTCCCTTAGTCAATCTCAATCATGAAATATCAGGAAGGAAAGATGTTTAGAACAATTATTTCACATTTGGCTATAATGTTAACTAAAGCATCAAACACAGCCTAAAAAATGACAGACTGAGCTAACCAGTTATTTACCACTTTTAGCTGTATAGAGTTGCGGTTATATAACAAAATCTAAAACACACCAGAAAAATTATATGCAGTATACAAGTCCTATGTATGTCAATTTTTCCTTGAGGAGTTTAAATTTAAGATGAGTTAAGGAGGAAATAGAGTATTGGGAGAAGAGGAAGGAATTAGATGTAAGGTTAGAGGACCAAGAGGGATCCCACTAAAATTGGGACACTAGTGCAGAGGACAGGTGGTAAAAAGAGAAGGAAGGGATAAAAGGAAGAACAGATCACAACCACAATCACAAAGAAGTTAGAGGCGCTGTTTACACTCATATAAAAAACCAGAGAGAATAATGAAGGAAAGAGCAAATACACATACAGAAACAAAAACAAAGATAAAAACAATAAAACAGACAGATCAAAAATAAAACCCCACCAAAAAACAAAACAAAACAAAACAAAAACAAAAAAACCCTTCGCCAGAACAAAAAAACAAATCAGTGAGAAAAAGAATAAAAATAAAGATAAAAAATAAAAATAAAAATAAAAAATATAAAAAGAATCAGTTCCAGGTGTTGACTCTGTTGTAGGCAGGTACCTTGTGACAAAGTCCTGTTCTGTGCAGGTCCGTCCCAGTAAGCCAGGAGCGCCCTCTGGCGGGTGGTGAGCAGAGGCGCGTACTTTCAGGCAGAGACCAGTCTAGCTCGCCTCCGCTCTCGCCGCCCTTTCACGATCCCTGGGCCTGAGAGGCTCAGCGTGCTGTCCGGAGCGCGGGTTCCCTGCACTGGTTCCCGCCGCTCTGGTTTTTCGCCACGCCCCCCACAATGGCGCCGGGCCAGTCGCTCTCTGGCGCGGGACAGGTGTGGCTGAGAGTCCAGTCTCGTTCGCCTGCTGACCTCAGCACACTTTCGTGGGCTCAATTGAGAGGCCCTGTGCTGCCCTGTCCGGAGCACAAGTTCCCAGAGCAGTTTCCCAGCCGCTCTGAGTTTCGCCACACCCCCCACAATGGCGCCCGGCCGGTCGCTCTCTGGCGCGGGGCAGCTGTGGCTGAGAGACACTCACCGCCGGTCAGCGCCGTTCTCCGCCGCTCCCCTGCCCCGCCGCTGTCTCAGGATCCTCCGTGGGGGCTCCCTGGGCGCCAGCTGCCACCGTGTGTCCGTAGAATTGAGCCTCCGCCGGCGCTCCAACTCCCGGGATATTAGAAGGTGCACGCGCGCGGTCTGCTCCTTCTTTCCTTCTTCTTTTTTGGAAGTCACCCGTCACTGGTGCCGGGGGTCCCAGATTGCGCTTCAGAACTTTTCTGGGTTTCGGGGAGGCATCTCCCCCCCTCCTGCGCTTTCTGGGTCGCTATATTCCCGTGTTCCAATGGTAACTTTTAGAGAGAGTTTTGCTGCCTGCTTCTTACTCATCCGCCATCTTGAGGTCCGAAGAGACTAAATTAATTTTAAAAAAGCTTTTGTACTGAAAGGCAAAATGCAGCATAATGAATAATTAAACTATTAATAATGTAATCCTCTTAAAAGCGCAGAACCACTATGTGAGAAGATTAAGTGTTCAACAGTTTCCGGTATAATGCAAATGATAAAGATGAGATTTTCTTTCTCTCACTTTTTCGGGTAAGAGAATTGAAAGCACATTTCCAGATTTTAATTAAATACTTTTAAATTTTCAGTAATAAGCTGGGAACAACAGTACTGCGATATGGAAGGGTTATTGAATATAAAGGTAAGTACACAATAGCAAGATGCTAACATTGCTTGGTTCTGTTGTATAAAAAGGGTTGCTTGAAAGTAGTATTTCTATGCTACTATGATGTGAGTCACCAAAAACAGAATCAAATACTAATCTGTGGTAACAACAATAAGACTGAGACTTAGATTAATGTATTAAAGTGACAATCCAACCATGGAAAAAGAACAAAAATAGAGAATTTTACGACAAAGCATTTGATGCAAACAAATGCTGTTGCATTCTCGAAACTACAATTTAGAATCTGTGTTCCTATGATTATATCTTTACCTTTTCCCTAAGTAGCAGTGTTTTGCTAGAAATAGAATGTGAGAGAAAGACTCAGGTGAGTTTGACAATAAGAAGATAGAAGGACTAAGAGAGTTCTAGGAAAAATAGTGAGGCAGTGGAAGAGGACATCAGACAAGGTACAACATCAAATAAACCCCAGCTCAACTTCAAGTAGAGACCTCTAGAACATAAATTATGCAACAGAGTGTGCCTGCCACCTGGAAGGTGACTCCATCAGCCAAGGTCCTCCAAGGAGAAGGAGCAGAGCATGCAGAAGTGGCACAGGGCAGTGAATGGGATCGCAGGTATCTAGATAGAACACCAACAGTACCTCTGCATCACTAGTAAGGGAAGATCTTTGCCTATAGCTATTCATGAACTAGTTTATCTGTATTGTTAACTTTATTTTAACTTAAAATTGCTAGTTTGGCCCAGGCTCAATCCCTGTAATCCATTTGCCTCCATTGCTCATAGCTGACTTTTACCTGAAAATGTATTTCCCAGACCAATTTGCACTGCAGCAGAAGGGATCTTTGAAACTAATGATATTGTGTTAGATGTATTAGAATTTGGCTTTAAGTAACCTTATGTCCTGTTCTGAGGTCTGAGAGATATGCCAGTCCACACTCCCATGCCTTTCCACTTTGTTTTAGCTCCCAGCCCGTTGCTTAGGCTCCATCCTATGAAGAAGAGAGATCCCGTTTCACTCCTGCCATTCTTCCTCTGAATTTTGACTCTCAACTCCATACTTAAGACTTTACCACTAATATTTGGTTACTTTGCATGAAATTCCAGGAAATGCTGCTTTCCACATGGCTTCTCCCTATTAATTCCACATTCTAGGCTCCCTTCCTTCCCATATCTGTACATGGAGATATAGGTTGGCCTCTTGGAGATATCTACTTCTCCTATTGTATCCTAGCTGGCAGCAATGACTTGGACCATACTCTAAAAGACCCAATATGTTTTTCTAAAAAGAAGTTGTTGAAATCATTCAGTAAACAATTGAAGAGGAGGTGTTACGGTTTATATAAAACTTTTATGTAAACTTTTATATAAAAGTTCTCCAAGAACTTTTAGAAAGTGATTGAATTATGCGGTCAGTATAGCTGACTCACTGTTAGGAGGTGAGGTCCCTAGGGGCATGGCTGGAAGGGTATATTTCCCTCCCTGGTTCTTCCTTCCCTTTCTGCTTTCAGTCCACCATTATGTAAGCAGCTTTTCCTTCACTATGCCCTTGTGCCACGCCATCCTGTCTTGGAGCCAGCAAACTATGGACTGAAAATGTGAGCTAAAATAAATCTCTCTTCCTTGAAGTTGTGAGTGTCAGGTATTGTGTCCCAGCAATGAAGAAAAGAACTAAGACAGGAAGGGAGGTCCAATGGTAGAAAATATATATGGGGCCAGTGAGATAGCTCAGTGACATAAGCGCCTGCCCGGCCTACCCACATAAAAAAAAAATATATATATATATATATGTATATATATATATATATATATGAAGTACTCCTTATAAAAGAATATCTCACAAGCTAGGAAACATATTGATCTAGATATGAAGGGTAATACTACTCCTGATGTGCACATTTGAACAACAGAATATAATTACAAATAAAATTATCTTATTGTTAAGATATGAATATATTAGCAAAAGCTGAAAATCAGGTCAGGTGAAAGACTGATTTAAGTAAACTAATCAGTTGATTTGAAAAGAATTTTTTAACATTCTTAGCTAATTGGTATTTACTTATTACTTTATCAGTAATAAGTAAAAAGACAATTAAATGTTATATTATTAAGGCAAATATATTTTAATATGTGAAATACAATTTTTAGAATTGCCTGAGAATCCTTTATTTTGAATTTATTTTTAAAAGTTTATGTCAAAGTAAGATAGATACATCTGACTTCTCCTATCTCTACCATGTGGTAGAACAGAGTTGCTACCTACCATAAGTATAGAGTCAGAGGTCACTAAGTTCACAAAAAATGTAGTGGTCAGTAGATATCTGAGGCCCAAAAAAGGGTGAACAAAAGAAAAATAAACCTGATCAGTGAAGGAAAGCATTAAAAGCATAGGCACAACCAGATGCTGGAGAGGGTCAATTTGATGGGAATTCATTGAATCTATAGGACAAGTAAGGCAATAAACCCAGTGGGTATTAAGGGGCAGGCAGAAGTAAAGATAGGTAGTATACTGCTGATTTAGCGTCTTTACTGCTGGAGTTCTCTGCAGAGTTTATTCCCCAAAGGATAGCCCTCTTGCTTTGAAGTTGTAGCTCTCTATAACCAATCTCTATGGTTGTAGTAGAAAATTCTTTTACTTTACATCAGAATGATCTACATCTTTGTTTCAATTCTTCATTAGCTGCAATACCGTAGAAAAATATTTGAATCATTTTTAATTATACTAGGAAACAATGTCCCATTCTAAAGGAATACTATGAGGTTGAAATAACATGACAGATGTTAGCTTCATGGCACATTTTAGAATCTTCATGATGTTATTTTCTCCTCGCCCACTGGCCCTTATCATACCCCTGCAGCCTTCAGGATCAAAACTGTATGTAGGATTCATGTAGTGGTTTCAGGAGAACATTGCCGTGTGATGGGAAAGGGTTATTACCCTGGTGAAAGGTATGATGTCGAGGGAACCACTTAGATGTGGGACTCCTTTCAACTCTACAGGGTCTGTAAGTTCAGTGTCAGCTCGTCCAATATCCACTCATATAAGGACAGGCTACAGTGAAGTCAAACGTATGATAAGCTCCTCTAAGATCCAAAGAAAGAAATCTCCTGTTATACAAAATTACATGGAGAAGACTGGAAACAAGAAGTAGACCCACCAAAGCCAATCACTATGTATATGAAACTAAGCCCATGCTTTATGCCAGAGTCTGGGCTGGGTACTTTACCTCTCATTTGACCCTTATAGCTCCCACAAAGTAAGGACAAATATGATCATTTATAGATGAGAATCCTGAGTTTCATGGAGAGTAAATAACTTGTCCAAATTACACAACCAACAAGTGGCAGTAGCAGCAGATCTGCTCAAATCTGTATCCCCGATCTCATTTATGAGTCATTTTCATCCATGTTTAGACATGTATATGGGGGGGAAATGATATGGTTCCTATAGCAGGAAGATCCTGTAGTAGGCTGTAGATTTACACTGGAATTTTCACTGCTGATGTATAAATCTTTTCAAATTTAATTAGATAATGATTTATATGAGCACAACCATGAACTGGTTGAGTTCAGAGAGAATACGGTACAAGATTAGTCTAGAAGTCATATGTATACATGTAACTAAAGATCATAAAATTTCTTTCTTTCTTTTTTTTTTTTTTTTGTGTGTACTGGGGGTCAAACTCAGGACCTCACGCGCCAGCAGGCGCTGTGCCGCTGAGCAATATCACCGGCCCTTTTTTCATATGTGGGTACCGGGAGTTGAACTCAGGACCTCGTGCTTGCCAGGCAGGTGCTTATACCACTGAGCTATCTCACCGGCCCAAAATTTCTCTTCATGTAGAAGATTTATTTATTATGAAAGTATATTCATATGCTTTCATAATAAATATGAAATATCCTTTCTAGAATAAGAGAATAACTAAAAAGAAAAATAATGCACATTTAAAGGAAGTAACTTCTAAAAGTTTCAACATTATTACTGTATAGCAATGTCCAGTATATCATACTGAAATTCTTTTTCCTCATCCAAATTTTCAACACCATCTCAGTTTCTTTTGTTTTCCTACAGACCTGTAAATCCAGTTTCTAATGATAACCAGTGGAGAAATGTGATATGCTTTTACAGAACTATTTTTCCAACCAAGTTTGCTGGCATTCATCTACACACTAATGAAACATGAAAGTTCAGTTCTCAACATTTAACTACTCTATGTTGACATTTGAAACCACTTTAAAGGAAAAGGGTATCGTATTTGAATATGAAGAGAATCTGAACAAGTGTGAAAGGGCTAAGATTTCAAGGCCTCTTTTTTTAAGAAAATGAGCATTACTGGTATTCACTCTTTACAAAATGAATGGTAGAGGATGAGCTGGGATATGAAATCTGTACCTCTCATAATATCAAGATCTTTGAAGGCATCCAAAGTAAACTAAATTCGAATGAAGTAAGAAGCAGAAGAAGCAAATATCTGTATTACATCTGACTGAAGTGGGGATCCCAAATTTCAAACAAAGTCAGAAAACTTGGAAATATTACCAGTCAATGATGTGAATATTTTTGGTAGGTTAGAATTTATTAAGGTTTTTTTTTTTTCTTTCCAAGGATCGATGTTAAGAGAAAAAGCACAGGGGCTGGTGAGATGGCTCAGCCTGGCAAGCGCGAGGGCCCGAGTTCGACTCCCAGAACCCACATATGAAAAAAGGGCCGGTGATATCGCTCAGCGGCACGGGCGCCTGCTGGTGCGTGAGGTCCTGAGGTCGACCCCCAGTACCCACACACAAAAAAAAAAAAAAGAGAGAAAGAAAAAGAACACTTTGAAGCAAGATAACATACATAGCAAATTTATTCACATAGCACCTTATTAGGGACTGTGTTCATTTTGCCCCAGTGCATTTAGCAGACACTTTCATGTGTGGGGTCCTGGAAGCCAAACCACAGGATGGGCTGACGCACAGTACAGCTTGGGCAGGGTAGTTTTTCCAGAGGCAGATAGGGAAAGCAGCCTGGGGAGAAAGCCCATTGTCTCTCCACCCCGCTGCTTGCTGCTCACTTTCTACACTTAAACACAAAACTCACTCACTAGCTCTTTAATTCCCTTTTAAATGACAATGCAGATACCTCAATCTCAGCTCAATCTCATTTTATACTCATTTCACTTTCATGCAGCATTTTTTGCCTTCTACGCTGCATTTTTCTTGAACAATCATCAAACTGGTAGAGTCTGACTAGCTTGTCAGAAAGGAAAAGGAATGCACTTTTCATACAAAATTAATCTAATCAGTAGAACATTTATAAAAGCCCTAGCCAGACTTGTTTACAAATGAAAAATATCTGAAGGGGAGAAATTTTAGTCTCATTATAATATGACCTTCCAAAACCTAGGACACAATTGTTTAATTCCCCTTGTCGACTCACTGTGTTTACAGTTTACTGTGTCTTATGGTTTTCAGGAAAAATAAGGAAGCTGAAAATCACCTTATTCTAATAAAATAGGAAGCAGGAGGTAAACCAATAATAACCTTTAAGACTGGTATGAAAATAGCCTTCCATAAAACAAGAATAAACAGCATTGCAGTCTAATTTACTTCTGCATAAAATGTAAACTAGAACTCAATGTGCAATAAAATATTAGTATCTTTACTGCCAGCATAATCTTAACTAATCATTTCTTATGTTTCTTCTGTAGTTACAGTAAGTTATCTTCATGAAGTTTGACTGAATAGGGTTAGCCCAACAACTGAAACTACTATGGATTTTTTCTTTTTCCATTTCATAAAATCTTTTTAATTAACATTCTCACTCATTTCTAAGCTAGTCCCAAGCCGGATCAGACTCTACTGTTTTCAGAATGTCACCAACCCAAAACGGTTTTCTTCTTAACAATCCCCTTCTTTGTAATACATAAACACATTCTTCAGGGGCACTGTAATTATCCAAAATGAGCTTTAGTGCTGCAAATTACTTCAGCACCCCTTTGATTTATCTGTAGTAAACACACAATATTTATATTCCTATTAAACTTGTCAGTAATAATGAATCAACAGTATGTAAACATTATATGATACAACATGGACAAATACTGGATACCCCTATAATAGTTGCATTCTTTGCTCTTCCTATCATGTTAGGAAAGACCCAGCATTGGCATTTTTGCCATGCTTATGGAAATACCTTTGTAAATGGCTCAGCACACTGCACTTCACATTTGCAACCATTTCCTTTAAAAAGATGGCATTTGTCCGTACTTATGAGGTCTGGGTTATTGCATTTTTACATTATGCATCATTACTCCAAGTAGGTGTCTTATCAACAGCTCCAGTTGCTGTGGAGAAGATTGGAATTAAGCACTGGCAGCTTTTTATTTATTTTACATGTTTTATTCCTACAAGATTTCTACATATAATCTTCTTTGTTCGGCTGAGAATTGGATACATTGCCAAGGCATTGTAAAATTTACATCTTGCTTTTTCTCCTATATTCTTTTCAAAATTGAATTGAAAACAAAGTATAATTTTTAATTAAAATTCTGCCCAACAATAAACTTTTTTCCCCCTTGGAATTTCTGATCGGTGATGAGGTTTTATAAAAGTCTAATAGATGTTCACTACTTAACTGCAATGAGCCTTCAAGGAGTGTATGTGTCAGCTCAAGTCTGGAGTATTCCTGACAATATCCACTTAAAGATAACCATCACCAAAGTTGATCTAACTGTGATCAACAAGGGCATGGACCTATATGAGGCAAATGTACCTTTTCCTTTTAATATCATGTACTCCAAAGTGATGCTCCTGCTGACTTTTAACAGAGAAAAACTGAAAGAAAATGTGTTTTTTCCCAAGCAATTTTAGAAAAGACTTTTGATTACTATTTTATTACTTAGTTCAGACTATCATGGCCTATTTTTTCCTGAAGTAGAGTTACAAAGTTTCAAAGTTATCTTTTTTTGTCTTTAAAATGTCTTAATGATTTGAATGTCCTCAGGAAGGACAAGAGCCTGATCATTTGAGCTCAGGTTTTAGAAATCCAAAAATTACATAGTAGACTTAGTTATGTGATTTAAAGCTAGTCCGGTTAAGATATCAGGAGTTTTATTTTACCAATTGTAAAGTGAAATTAGCAAACACTCTTCTTCTCTCTTTTTTTTTTTTCAACTCTTGGATTGTTTGATTTCTAGAACATTTTTATTTTTCCTCCTTCCATAGCTACCTTCTAAAATTCCAAAATTTAGATACCGAAACTCTTCAGGACTCAGTCATACCCTTTGTTTTCTTGCCATACTTTACTTAAAGATAATCTCATCCATTTTCAAAGATTTTTCAAGCACTTAATGCTGATGATGCCTGTATTTTTAAGTTAGGTATAGGGCTTCACTAAAATACAGAGTTTCATTTCCAAATGCTCATGTGATTTAAACTTCTACCAGACATCTCAAACTTAACTCATCCAAAATTGGCATATTAATTTCTCCAAGTTCTCATTCATTGTACATCTTTCCTGTAATATGTCTCAGTTGACAAACTGTACCTGTGAGCTGTAGGGAAAAAAAGTAAGATACCTGACAAACAATACCATAACCTCTATTGATTCTAGCCCAAAGGCAGTTAAAATTAGCCCTATTAGCTTCATTTCTACTATCAACTATCTATAAGACACCATCATTGCCTCTTAATTTACTACTAATTTATCACTAACTTTTATCCTGCTTTTTACAAATAACCATTAAAAGATATACTGAGCTTAATGTCCATCTCATATTTAAATGCTCCAACAGCTTCCCAAAACATTGCAAACAAAAATCAAACTCATTGCAGAGACCCCTTAAAATACAAGCTCCTCACTATCTCAACCCTGCTTACCTCATTGAACATTACTTTCTTCTTTGTTCACTATATGTCAACTAACCTAGCTATATTCTCTCTCTGAACAAGCCACAAAACAGACATCTTGAAGCTAATCATTGTTCTCTGTCTAGAATACTTAACTCTTCTAATCTTAGCCAGCACATTTTATACAACCTAAAGGTAGTGTCAACTACTCTGGAAAACCCTTCCTAACCAGACTTTCCATAGGTTCTAAGGTAGATAAAGACACCCCTCTCACTTTATTCTTTCTCAATTTATTTTATCCTTCATAGCAGTTACAACAATTACATTGCTTCGCTTTTATTATCTGTACTCCTCTCCTACTATTTAAAAGTTTCTTGATTTTGTTTATTATATATCATGGCACCTAATCCGTAATAGGTAATCAAATATCCTGCACAGTTTTTACCTTTCATTTCATTTAGTTTGACCCCTAAAATACAAATAAACTATTGACAACCCCGACTATTATCACAAAGTTCTTGCTATTATTTCAGTGAAGAAAGTATCTAAAGTATGTGTAACTGTTAGTCATGATTTGTCAATCTAACTGGATTAAGAAACACCGAGGAGATTAGTAAAGCACGCTTCTAGATGTGTGGGGGATATTTCCAGAGATGACGGGCATGTCACCAGCAAACTGAGATGGGATGACTCACCCTGACAGTGGGTGACACCACCTAATGGGCATTTTAATGCCCAGGGTGGAACGAAAGGGGAAGAAAGAGCAAGTCTGCTGTGTTTTTTGTAGTTCCCCTTCTGCCTGAGCAGGTGCACCTTCTGCTATTGCCATCACCTGCAGACACCATTCTCTAGATTCTCCAGCCTTCGCATGCAGACTCATACCAGTGAATCCCAGGGAGCGCCCAGGCTTTGGATCTCAGATGGCACTGCATCCTTGCTCCCTCTTGAAGATGCTTCCAGGTTCTTGAGCTGAAAACTCCTGGATCCTGTGGCTCTCCAGCGTTCAGAGAGCCACTGTAAACTCCCCCCTCTCTGACCCTGTGAGCACTTCTAACAAAGTCCATTGCATGATGTTATGGATTCTGTTCCTCCAGAGAACCACTAACCAATAGAGTAAAAAAAGAATTCTTTTCATGTAAAACACAACTAGTGTCATCAAAAAAGTTAACATGCAAAAAGAAATGAAGAACAAACAAAAGTATAGGCATTTCTACCTAAATTTTAATTATACCAAACAATAAATTTAAGAATTCAAAAAGATAAAGAATTATGACAAATGTATCAGTTATAATATTAATTACATTAAGTATAAAGGTATTATCCATGCAAAAATATCACCAAAAAGTTTAATGGTTTAAATTATACATGCCTTCAATGTCATAAAATTAAAATGTACAAATTTGTAAAATAATGGAATTACCAGAAGAAATACCCAAATGTATGGTTAGTGGGACACAGCACAAATAAACTTAACGTAAAGAGAAAGAAAAATTTACTTAATTGGCATCAAAACACTCAATTACTGTAAAAATTAATCCTTTTTAAAGATAAAATGGAACAATTAAAAATATTGAACAGTATTTCATGCCATATGGCCAGTACCAGTAAATATTAAATGTATACATTCTTTGATAACTATTAACAAGAAAACAACTAGAAATTTTCTTTATGTTTGGACATTATGAAAATACATATTAAAAGTAAATCATGAAATTAAAATACACTGAACTGAATGACAAAGAAAATAGTACATATGAAATACTGCTTTAAAAGGCTTCTTTGAGAAGCCCGACATGTAAAAGGAAATCTAGACCCTTAAAAACACACATTCCAAAAGAAGAATGGCTTAAAAGTAATAATTTAAGTATCTATCTCAAGAAATGACAAAGAATTTAAAAAAGAAGAAAGAAAAAAGTTTATAAGATAAGCAAAACGTTGATGAATAATAATAAAATAAAGGATTAAATGTAACAGAAAAGTTAAAACCAAAAATTAAGACACAAATAACACTTAAAAATACTAACAGAATGTTTTAAAAACTTTACCCAAAGAAATTGAAATTCAAAAGAAACTTCCTAAAAAATATAAATTACAGATTTGACAAAAAACATTTGCAGAACTCAGATAAATTCAGTTTTAAAATTGAACAAGATCAATAATATCAAGCTTTCTCCAAAACAAAATCCAAGCCCATATTTTTATTTGCAGGCTCAGTCCTATGTATTTCCAGAGAGCAACAAAATAGGATAAACTAATTTATTGTAACAAACTTCATTTTCTTGATAGCAGACTCAATAGGGAGAGAACAAAGAGAAAAAATATATATAATCTAATCTTATTAACAATAGAGGCAAAAATTCTTAAAAATTATTGGCAAATTGAACCCAGTAATTGGTAAAAATGATAATCCATCAAGATCACCTTGGATTATACTAGAAATGCAAAGTTAGTTTAACATTAGAAAAATAATGCAATGTTAAGGGCTGTATTCACAGAGATAGGGAAAAATTATATTACCCCATTGGTACATAAAAAGCACTTGATAAGTTTTAAAATTCTTTTTTGATTAAAAAAAATTCTTTAAAAACTTCTTACCAAGCTAAGCCTGAAATTGGAGCTTCCTCAATCTAACCAAAGCTAATTCAAAAAGTAAAAAAAGGCATGGCAAGTATCTTATCATGGTCAGAATTTCAAAGCTTTCCTTTGCACTCCAGGATGTCAAGTATCACCACATGCCCTTCAACCTCCTGAAGGGCACTGAATGCAGGAAACAAAAATGAAAGTTATAAAATTAGAAAAGGGAAATTAAAATTGTCATTATTGTCAGTTAATGTAATTTCATATGTAGAAAATTGAAAATCTACAGATTACAGTATTAATGTTTTAACAAGGATGCAAAAACAAATCAGTTATATTTATATGGCAGCATTGAAGTACTAGAATATAAGAGTACATTTTTAAGGTTGACACGTGTAATAGCATCAAAAATACTAAATATCTGTGCATAAACCTAAACGACACATGCAAGATCTATAATGAAAAATTATAAAATTATGCTAATTTACTTTAGAGAACACTTAAATAAATGGAAGGTTACATCATATTCATGAGTACTCACACAGCAGAATGACTAGAGTTAGAAATGATGTATTTTACATGTCAAAATTGCTAAGAGGGTAAACTTCTAATGTCTCACCACCAAAAAATGGTGAGGTGATAAATATATTAATTAGCTTGATTTCATAATTCCATATTATGTACATAGACTAAAGCACCCCATTCTATGTCATAAATATATTATTGTCTATCAATTTAAAATAATATAAATTTTTAGAAAGGAAACACAATAAATCAAGAAGAGCCAAAATATTTTTTAAAGAAAAAGGTAGGAGTTTTTGTTTAAAATATTCAGAATTACTACAGAATTCTAAAGTTACAATAAGTTACTGTATTACGACAATGTGCTGTTAGAGTAGGGATGAGTGTCTTGGCCAACAGAGTATACAGAGAGCTCAGGAATATATCTATGCCAAAACAGTTACGGGATTTCTGATTAAAGTGTTTGGACAGAGTGGTGGGAAAAGAATGGTCCTTTCTGTAAACAGTGCTGAGATAATAGGATGTCCACGTGTGGAATTATCAGACCATTTGTTATAGTTTGTATCTGGTTGTCCTCCAAAGCCTCATGCACTCAATGGCAGGGCCTTTGGAAGGTGAATTATGGGAGTTTACTGATAACTTGCTGTTAGGAAGTGGGGTTCAGGCAGAAGAGGAGGATTACTGGGCCTACACTGGAAGGGTTTTTCTCTCTTGCCCTCTCCTCCCTTCTCTCTCTGTCTCCTGGCCATCATGACATGAGGAGATTTTCCTCCATGGTGCCCCTCTGCCCTGCTACTCTGTCACATGCTTCCTGCCTTGGAGCCAGCAGACCAAGGACTAAAACTGTGAGCCAATATAAATCTCTCCTCCTTTAATTTGTTGGTGTCAGGTATTGAATTCCATTACCAAGAAAAGTAACTAAGACACCCCTACTGCCCACCATACATTAAAATCATTATAAGAAGGGCCCTAAATGTAAATGCAAAAGCTTAACAATAAAACATTTGGAAGCTATTGATGGATATCGTCTCCATCTTGGTATACAGAAATTCTTATTAGTCGACATAGAGTAATAACACTAATAAAACAAAAGATGCATTAATTAAACTACACTAGAATTAAGAAACTTGGTCACTAACAGATTACCATAAATTTTTTTGAAGTAATTATTAAATGACATTAAGCAAATATTACTGTATTTTGAAGTGTGAAAATGGTACACAATGGCTTTGTAGACAAACATGGATCCTATATGGGATTGGTTATATAACTCTATGGGTAAGTCTGTGATGTTGAAGTCAAATCCTTGGACTTAGTTTCTCTTGCTGACCTGAAGGAGAGTGAGTCATGCTGATGAAAGAAGGACCTTGTGCTGGGATGAGAATCCAACCTACTCAGAAGCACTGCCAGTCAATAGGCATAAGACCCAGAATGCGCCTGATAATGAAAGTCAACCAGGACAGTTTCAGAAATAATTAGTGCTCAGGAAAATACCTTCAAAACAAATAGACAAGAAGCTCACTTCCTCAAAAAGGCAGAGCCTTTAAAACAAACTGTAACTCCACTAAACTCATGAAATTCTACTTTCTGAGATTAACATTTAAGAGAATCTTGGTATGCCATAAACATTGTTTAGAATATTACAGTTATTTTAACTCATTCTTTTTAGAATAAATCACATTTACAGAAACATTTATAGAAGACTGGTGAAGACAATGCCATGCGCAATAAATAGAATTGTTTTTGCTCTTGTCAGCAAACACTTATTAAACACCCACTAGGTACTGGAGTTAATAGAAATGAATATGAATGAACACATTTCTTCTTCAAAAAGACATTTTTCAGTGACTTGATTTTTTTTCCCAGTATTTGGTGTAGGCAAGTAAAAGTGACTACATCACATTAGAAATCAATCTATTATCAAATGCAATTTTTTGCAACAGCAAAAATTTTTAGATATGAACACACACACACACACACACTAAAAGCATCTGAAAGAGTTCTATTATTCTAAATGTACTCTCTGACTGAGACCTGGTATGCCAGCCTGAAGCAAATTATTATAGTGTAGCTATTAATTCCTAAAAATAGGGAGCTATAATGGAAACACTTGGAGAGTAAAGGGTGGGGAGAACTGCTCTCTCTATAACAGGACAACAATGAGCCACATTTGTGTAGTTTACCACGACATGGGTGGGTGGGGGGAGGGATATGGCAGCAAGCCCTGCTTTGTGCCACTAACCTGGACATCTAGTTCAATTTTTTTCCCATTTTATTGTAGGCTTAAAAAACAATTCTTATTTTCTCTTCCTCTTTTCTCTTCTCTGGCAAAATTCTCAGGTCAGATTGTTCTTTTAAGGATGAACCAAAGAAAAAAGTACTAGAATTTGTTGAAGCAGAACCTATGAGTAAAAATTGCTAAAGTGATCTGAAATGAAAATGCCAGAACTATGACCCTTGGCAATTTTGCAGAGCCCTTTTTCAGCAACTGTGTATGTGAATGCACATTTTCTAATGCAACCCAGTATGTTCTAACCATTTTCCAAAATGTAACAGTATTTTCTTTGGGTTTCTGCCAGGACTATAATACACTGCCACCTAAATTTATATTGTAAGACAGCTGATTGCTATCTTGTAATTAGGTGGCTCAGTAGCATTCTTTATATATCTATTAGATGAGCCTAAAACTTTAAGTCATTTTGTCTAGTGCAATATTGTTAAAAGAAACTTGTAAAAAATTGAGATATGACACTCAGCTTACAGATTTCAAACCACAATACATAGGGAAGTGCAAAATTTCATCTGAAATTACAAATAATAAAGAATTGAGTGATCCAAAATGTGCAGCTATTTTAAAGTGAGATATAATTTTCATTCATTAAATTACACAGAACTTTAATATAGATACACTCACTTGTGTAATCCATAAATATATTAGAATAAAGGACATTTCTATCATCCCAGAGACTTTCTGAATGCACCTTACCACCCATTCTTCCACAGCCCTGTCCTCACCAGGAACAGCCAATCCCTGCCATGATTCTTTTGCAATAGATCAGTTTTACCTGTTCTAAAATTATAAATAGTATAAATAAACACTTTTCTGATTGATTTCTTTAATTCAGACTGATGGTTCTCAAAGTAATCTGTATCTCTACGTATTTTGGTAATCCTCTCATTTTATTACCAAGTAGTGTTTTATTGTAAACACTGGAGGTGTTCATTCATTCCTTACAGGAAAACCTTTGAATAGTTTCCAGTTCAGGGCAGATACAAGAAATTGCCACGAACATTTTTGAACAAGTATTTTGTCAATGTATATTTTAATTTCTCTTAGATAAATATCTAGCAGACTTGTTGCATCATAGCACAGTTATTGGTAACTTTAAGTTATAATGTCAAATGGATTTCCATGCTAGAAGACTCAGTTTTACACACTTCTTTCTAATGAACAAGGTTTCCAATTGTTATAAATATTGTTATAACATATTTAGGCTGCTGGCCTTTTAAAATTTAGTTATTGTAGAAGTATGTACTAATATCTCCTTGTGGTTTCCATTTTTATAAGCCTAATGACAAATGATGTTAAACATGTTTTATGTGCTGTTTATCTTCCCTTATAAGTGCCATCCGAATCTTTTTTCCATTTATTTAAATATTATGTTGTTTAGTTTTTTAAAATTGATTTATGGAAGTTCTTTACATAGTCTGACATAAGTCCATTGTCAGATAATATAGCAAATATTTTCTCCCAGACTTAGGTTTTGCTGAGCAGAATTTTTCAATATTTATGTAGTATATATTATCAATTTTTCATCTCAGTTATTGCATTTTCAGTTCCAGACTTTCCATTTTTAATAGTTTCTATTTCCCTCCTGAGATTTCCCATCTATTTATTTGACATATTTATTTTTCTTTTAAATTCTTAAACATATTTAGATTGCTATTTTAAATTTTTTTTTAAGGATAATTTCCATATCTCTGTTATCTCTGGGTTTGTCTATATTATATTTTCCCCCTAGTCATGGATTACATGATTTCTTGCTCCTATGACAATGCAGTAAAGCTTTATCTTATGCTAAGTACTATGGATATTATGTATTTTGAGTCAAGATTTTGTCTTCTTCCTTTAAAGAATGCAAAGTATTATTCTGTCAGGAAATCAGTTTAATAGTGGAGCACCTTGATTGTTAAGATAGGTCTATATTATCCTAGGTTATTCCTTATTCTAAGTCAAGAGTTGCCAGACTTTCAGTATGTCAACAGTCAGGGACCTGTGTGGAATGTGCATGGTGTGTAGCAAAAACCTAACTGTTCAAAACTCCTACATCTCAGAAATGTGTGACCTCTAGGATCTGTATATATAGCTGCACAGCTTTACTGAGTTTTTCCTTGTGTACTCGCAGCTTAATATTTAGTCAAAACTTTAAAAAGTTTCCTAAGCAGAGTTCCTTTTCACACCATTCCTTAATCTCTTCCTCCTAACTCAGCAAGCTCTACATGGTCTCCATCTTTCTGCTTTGCAATCAGGAAACCAGCTCCAGCCAAAAGTCATGGGGACAACATATTTCCTTTCTCTCTCACGCCACTGTCCTGTGTTGCTCCTTGTCGAATATCTAAACCAGTTTTTCCCTATGTTGTGCACAGAAGGATGGCTGTTTATAGTGAGTGGGCTACTCTAGGACCACGTGCTTTCTTATGGCTGCAGTCACTCCCCCTAAGACCTGTTGCACATGAAAGTTAATATGTATCAGAAACACAAAACAGGGATGCTAGTCAGTAAAAGGCCAAGACACACATAAGAATATCCAAGGTTTCCCCTGCCTGTGTTTTGTTTTTGTTTGTGTTTTATAGACTTCACTTTTTTAAAATATAGTCTGCCTTCATAATAGTAAATTACCTGCCTTTATGGACCAAATACATAACATACTCTTTCTGCACTACGCCCTTCACCTAGATATTTTCAAATATAAATACTTTTAACATGATCATTAGACCCAAATAGATTATATACATTCAGTTAAAAAGTATAACGTATGATTTCTGGAACTGAGATCTGATCTTAATGATAATATGATTTTTTATTTCACTTCTTTTCCCTCTTTGATAGAGCATTTCATACACCAGCATTTATTTATCCATAGTTGATACATACCTTGGCCTTTCAGAATTTAAACTAGGAATAGCCAAGTTCTCCTTCACTGAGCTCAAACCGTTTCGCATCCTGCCTCTGTCTAGCTCACTCCCAGCCCCTACCCTTCCATACCGGTCAGTTCACACAGATAAAGTGACTGTCTGTGAGCCGGACCCCTGTGCCTTTGCCAAGGATGCAGATGGGCACCAAGCATCACACAGTTGAGTTAGAGCCACTTCCGGCAGCATTGTCACTTTCGCTATTCCATCATGATTCAGTGTCAGCTGCTTTTCTGACATGGTATATATTTTTACTTAAAAAACTGGGAAGACAAATACAGTTTTACTCATTTAAATTTAAACCACTCAAACAATAGGAAGATCTCTAGACTCAAATAGGAAGACCCTATGTGCACAAATGCTATTTTGTTGTTCTTACTCTGCCTTCCTAACTTCCCTAGAGCAGTTAGTGAATATGGAGGTGACATAGGAAGCAGCAGTAGTTCCAGACAGTGTACAAAAGACTCCTGGACAGAGGACAAAATATAAGTGAATCATGTTAGAGGAGAAAATAGCTGAAATTCAAAAAATCTTTTACTAGGAAAGCTTCAAAGGAAGAAAAGAATAGAGTGAAAATTGAGCTGAAGCAAGAGCAGCAAAGGCGGAGCACTTGAAAAAGAGATCAGGAATAAGGAATCCCTTTATCTAGCTTAAAGTCAAAATGACTCATGCTGAAGTAGGCCTCTAACTGTAAAGAAGTTAACTCATTTCACTAAACTTATTTGTGTAAATGAAGAAATAGGTGCAGAATGACAGTCTCTTAACCTTTCACATACTGTTAACTTAGTAATATAAGGCTGATCCCTGTCCACTAATATGCTAGACCAAAGCCCTTCTTTCCTTTCCTGGTCTCCGGTCTTCATTTCAGGTGGTGTACAGATAGATATTCATTTCAATCCTTGGTCCATGATCTGCCCATGATGCCTCCTGACCTTTTGCGTTGCTTGAGCAAGGTAATCAAAAATATTGAATAAGGAAATGATTGAGAAAATGAAGTTGATAGGATTTAAATGAACTCTAAAGAAAGTGGCAGAGGTAGAATTCACCTTGGGTCTCTTTATGGCTCAAGGTTATAGTTCTTCTACCATCCCTCACTCTCCTCCCTTGGGTTCTGCATATTTTGGAATGGAGTTACAACTTGTGTGGGTGGCTATGTTTGTACAAACTAGCTTTCCAGACTAAACGCTAGCTTATGTTTTACCAAAGTCTTTTCAAAACCAAACATTGGCTTATATTTATACAAATTGTACAAATTGCAATTGGAACCTACTCAGTAGGTTCCTACTCAAGGAGTGTAAGTAATAAGACAGTGTCTCACATTTGTTATTCCTTGACTAGTCTTTGGTCAAAGACTATGGAATTAAATGAAATTGTGGAAAAATCCTATCAGGCCAATAAAGCATCTAATACACTACCTGATTCCTCTTCAACAAGTGTCTACAACTATAGCTTCCAGGAAGCTGTCAGTTAATGACACCAATTGCCTCAAAACTAACAATTAATTTTAACCTATAAAGTTAAGATCCCATAACTTATTTGTAAACACCTTAAAAGAAATACGAAAGTGTAAAAATTCAGAAATATATTATTTGTCATGGAAAAGATAATATTATCTAAGGGTTGTCTTTGGCATAGTTTTTCACACAGGGAACAATGGAATATGGATAGTACCATTGACATAGTGTGGATCCAGGGCTATTGGTTAGCCAGCATTCACTGTTAGGGCAGTACTGATTACTAAAATATTTAAATAGTTCATTCTCATTAGTAAATAGCAGCAACTGGAATTAACAATATAATTCCATCACAGATGGTTTATCTCAAAATTCCAACACACACTGCAGTTCCAGAACAATATTTTTCTAGATCTGTGCATTGTGCATTGTGCACAGATGTAAGAGCTTATTCCAAAATCCTGTTTATTTTAAATATTGGGGAGTTATGTCAGTATAACAACAATTTGGGTTGGGAGAGAGGGCTATGCAGCCTAACTGAAAAGAACGTATTTCTATGAACCACCACAAGAAATGCTCATGTGTCCAAGCAGATAAGCAGGGACTACATTCAGGTTTGCTGAGGCCCTTATCAAAGACAGGAGCTGAACCAGTCTCTCCAATAAAATCTGTAAAGAACATTGTGTTGTTTGTTTTTTATTTGTTTAACAATTTCCTCTTGGTGGGTGGTGACTATCTTTGTGAGTTATCAAAATTCAGGTGAGAGATGCTCTAAAATTCCTCTCAAAACACATTTTAATAGTTAGAAAGGAACATACCCCAAGAAGGGACAATGACATTTTATCAACCACTTCAATCACCCCATTACCACTCCTCTTCCACTTCATGCCTGCCTATTCCCTCATGCTGGGAACATACTAAGAGCCCCCTTGTCTCCTAGCAAATAAGACCCCAGCTCTCTCATCCATCAGTCACTGCAGGCCTGCTCCCTCTCCTCCTCTTATTTTCCCCATTTATTTTTTGCCTCAGTTAATAAACAGGCATCTGTCAGTCACCACCTCGCCCACTGGCACTAGCTTTCTCCGGTTTCTCCCGCAGGGTACACAGCTGTCTCATGCTGGGGAAGGGAGAGCAGGATTCTCGCTCCAGAAGATCTATGCCAACACACATCCACCTCTTTCTTGCTCTTCCAGTCCTCCTATAATCACCTCTGGCTTCTGTATTTTAGCATTGGTTTTTGATTAACTGACAGGGAAAAAGGAAAACAGAGAGGGAAAGACTTAAGCAATGTGGGGAGTGAAAGGGTAAGATGCGGAGAATGACTATGAAACAGCTCTGTGTTGAAAAGAACCCCTCAGCCACCCATAGACTGCACAAGGAATGAGGAAATCAGCAGAACAAACTGAAGCACTGCTCTGGCTGGCAAGGATACTATATAAATAAAAGAGGGTGTCACCAATTACTCCAAGTTTATTTCTGGAGTGCTTGCTCTGTCTTGACAGTTGTCTATCCAAACTCCATGCTCTTGGAATGAAAAACAAAATATATATATATGTATTAAAATATAAATATATTTATATAAATAAATATATATATATGTATGTATATATATATATATGTGTGTGTGTGTGTGTGTGTGTGTGTGTGTGTGTGTGTGTGTGTGTGTTTAGCAGCAATAAAAGAAAACTATTTTCAATTCCATGATTAGGAAACATGTTGAGAACCCCCTTCGGTGAGAGCTGCGGTACTCTTGTAATTTGTCAAAGACACTTTGTCCCCTATTCCACAGCTATTTCCAGCCCTTTCTTCCTCAATGTCAAAGCCCAAAAGCTCTGAGGGCAAAGGTGCTAGAATTTTAATATATTTAATTTATATTTTTCCTTGAAGCTAGCACTGAGTGTCTACTACAGGGCACACAGAAACATCTTTCTCTCTCATAAAAGGATGTCTGCTAGGATAGAAGCTTTGTCACTCCATATTCCACTCCAGTCTCAAACTTTCTATCTTTGACACGTTGTACCAAGAGGACTGATGCGGGTACCACTGTGACCTTCTCATCAGGAAGCAGAGAAAGGATGCACTGTAGATGACAACACAGAAAGATCGAAGGGCTTGAGTGGGTTCTTGGGCTGTTAAACAAACCATGAGAAAGCTATCTACAGAATTCTTATTATGTGACACAATAAATTTCCTTAGCTTTTGGTGGACTTTTTCTTCCTGGTGTGTTTTATTTGTGTATGAAGGCATTCACACCAATTATGCCCTGGGAAAGAAGCCCTCACCCCACCTGGGTAAGCCAAATCTCCCTATTTCCATTCATTTTCAGTCATCTACTTTCTTGATAGATCATCAGTAGGATATAACAATTACCTCAGCAGAAACTATGGAATTTGAAAGGATTATGGAAATTCAAAAATGGAAGGGCCTAGACACATACTCTCCCTTCTATCTCATCAGTGCTCCTTCCCACCAAATTGCTTCTGGGAAATCAGCAAGCTTCTGTTCAAGTATTTCTGAGACGAAGCACTCATCGTCTCAGGAGCTGCTGAACTCCTCTTTTTCCTTTGTTTATGTTATTTAGTTTTTCTACCAGAACATAGGGCAACACAAATTATAAGAGACAAACAGCAACTGAGTGATACTTATTCTCTCATTCATGTGCATTTGTAAAATGTCAATAATGATTTTGGAAATGATAACACATTGAATAATTTTATATTTTCCTTATATTTTTATAAATCATTAACATGTTTTTATTGGTTTAAAAGTAAGAAAGGGGACCAAGATTAACATTTTACTGTAAATAACACAACTGTCACAGATAATGTTATTAATAAAGTGGTCTGCTATACTCAAATTGTAAATTAATGGATGTTATTAATAGAAGACAAAAAGAAAAAATAATTTATAAAATACAGTTAAGACCACTATGAAGGAATTTAATGATATTTTTGTAGCATTCTATATCTACAGTGTTCTACAAAGGAAGAAAATTTCAGGGAAAAAACTGACTACATATTTAGAATATATATAACTAACATAACATTAAACATAAATATTTGCTCAAGTAGCTTTTCAAAACTTGTCTTCACCCAGCAATTTATGGTCTTTAAGATTTATGCATCTATTTATTTTTCAAATATCTTCTATTTTATTTTGATCCTTAAAATAATCAGAAGTTCAGGAAAAAATTCACTGAATTTACTTGGTTATGAACATTATTTTGATGCTTGTTCAGAAGGTCATTAAAATGTGTTCAGTGATTGATGGACTGACTTGCAATTTTTTGTGTGCCTATAATGTCATATTGAAATATTATATTATTCTAAGATTCCAAAAATTTTTAACAAAACTTAATAGAGCTATTTCAGTGTTATTCCATCAAGTATGAGATGGCAAAATTGCAGTATATCTTTAGGCCGTAGACAGAACCATACTGTATGAAAATAGAAAACAGTTTCAGGAATTGTATGGTGCAGTCACTGATCTTACAAAAGCTCCTGTCTGCTGAAGCAAAGCTGAATCTTGCACACCAGAACAGCCTTACACTTATTTAGTGTTCTCTCAATCTTCTCAGACACATGTACCCATCTTTTAAATCTGAAAAAAAAACACAAAACAAGGTTGTATCATTGCAAACTATAAAATTATTTCCAAAATACATACTGTGAATTACCTATTTGGGCAAAGCAATAGTCAAGAGAACTTGTATTGCATTTTTCTTTGATTCTTTGCATTTGACACAAAAATATCCAGTTAAATGGATGAGGGGGACAACATATCCAAGGCCAGGTTTCGTTAATGAAAGAAATCTTTACAAATAATTTGTGCTTTGAATTCCACCAGTGCTCAACAAATGCCACAAAATATTTTAATCATCTGTTTTTCTTTACCATTTTAGGACTAACACTTCAGGGCTAAAATTTATCCCTAGTGCCTTCTAACTGTAAAGGACTGATCACCATGCTAAGGTTTAGCATATCTACAAATAATTCAGATCTTAGGATCTCACATTTCGCTTGAATAGACTTGCCCATGTGTGACTAATTGTGTTAAGTTAGTTTAGAATTTCCAAAAGTAATATCTGGGAACTTTCATTTTAACGTGGTATGTTTTATGAGCTTTTCATTTGCAGAATTTTTTTCATCACTATTCTAAAGAAAACTAACGAGCCCTGGAAAATGCAAAGTACAATGCTAGGTGCTAGGCAGTATGTATTTTTGGTCATTTTGTTGACCGTGCTATGAAAACAAAAAGGCTAACTTTGCAGTAAATATTACCTCAACCAACTTTTAAAAGAGTCACTTCCAGGGCCGGTGAGATGGCTCAGCAGCATAAGCGCCTGCCCGGCAAGTGCGAGGGCCCGAGTTCGACTCCCGGAACCCACATACGATAAAAGGGCCAGTGATATCGCTCAGTGGCACGGGCGCCTGCTGGTATGCAAGGTCCTGAGGTCGACCCCCGCTACCCACAAAAAATAAAATAAAATAAAAGACTCACTTCCAGGAACATCCCTTTTCTATGGTTGATATCTTTTATATCCTGATCTGAAAGTCAAATGAACATTTGTAGGCAAAAGCAATACTAGCGAGGGTGTGCCAATGGGTTTGCTTTTAATTGGAAAAAGAACTCCTTTCTTAAAAGTCAGGTAATGATTTCAATATGTTTTTAAGCAAGACCTGAGTAAATTATTAGGCAATCACGCTCAAAAGCCATTAGAGATTTTCTAATCTAATACAAGGAGAAGTAGTTTTAAACGTAATTGGGATTTTCTTTATTTGTAGCTATAGAACTTCTGGAAAATTTACCAAGAATACCATTTTTAAAAATTTTTCATCAGGCAAAGTACTGTGTTTCAAAGTATTTACATGAAACTAGGAATAGTAGCCTCGTGTTAACTGATCAATAACACATTGAAAAGTGCTGTAATAATAAATACACTGTATTCATAAGATTAAATCTAGACCTGCAGAGGGGAGATATGTTGTTTTATCTGCTATTATCTCATGTCAAATAGCCTGTTATTCTAGGACAGGATCTTGTAACCATTTTTATTATTACTTCTGAAGCCAAAATTGGAGGCTAGAATCCAATTCCCAGATAAAGAGATTTTTTACTGTAATAATCAGTCAAAGCATTGCTTTGGAGTGAAATTTGGACCTATACTTTTTGTGTGTGTGTGTGTGTGTGGGTACCGGGGGTCGACCTCAGGACCTTGCATGTCAGCAGGCGCCCGTGCCGCTGAGCGATATCACCGGCCCTTTTTTCGTATGTGGGTTCCGGGAGTCAAACTCGGGCCCTCGTGCTTGCCAGGCAGGTGCTTATGCCACTGAGCCATCTCACCAGCCCTGGACCTATACTTTTTAAACTCTGTCTACAATATATTACACATGTCCATAGGAAATTGCTAACCATGGAGAAATTGACAAATTTTATTTAGAATAAAAGTTATCTGACTCGGGCAAGAAAGAAAAACTAACTGAACAGTATTGTGTGACACAGCAAGCTGCTGTTTTTATTCCCCGAACACTTCAAGATTAAACGCAGGATTTCTTTGGGTGTGGTGGGTACATGATTTTTTAGTTGGTAACTTCGAACACCTGTGTCAAGTGTAAGGATGAAGGAAGGGAATCAAACAAAGTGCCAAAATGTGTAAATGTGAGACATCTTACCTTTAGAAATATGGTGCCTCCCACGAGTAAAGCTCTTTGAAGAACATAAACCTAACTGTGCTCTCAAATCCTAGATTCTGCATGATGGAGGCTCAATAAGGGACACTGACTAGGATTTATTTTCATTAGCATACAAAAACTCTATTTAAGGAACATTTAAATAGTGGCCAAAGAATTGCCTCCCCACCACATATTTAAAGGGCACTGGCACAGTATTTCTTGTCCTACCAATAATAATTCCTTTCCTCCTGCTCTTCATCCATTCCCTACTTCGAAGACGAAGTATCTTTTTTTAAAATAAAAGAAAACAGATGTGAAATATTAAAACAAATCCTAATTGTGTGATTTAGAGATAAAGTGTAATGACTACCATTTTAAATATTATAAACTAATTTAAAAAATAGAATTTGATACATTTTCAATATACAGTGATGTATTTTTCTAACACTAGCAAGATACATTAAAATATGTACTCCTTAAGAGATTTCAAATTCATTACCAGACAGTTATGTTTTCACCTTAGTATTAAAGGCCTGGCTGACAGTGCTCTATGAATAAAAATGAAAAGTAAATTCCACCGTCAGAAGTGTAGTGGCTGTGAGCCCTTGTTCCGTGGGGCTTGAGATTACACACTGGGCAAACTAATCGCCTGCTGATCTGACCTCCGTGAGTGACAGGGACATAAGAGTGAAAAAAAGAAAAAAGAAAAAAAAACTAAAATACAGTGGGCTATGGCTACCGCAAGTTTTATTAGCCAGATACAAAAATCAATACATGGGCCGGTGAGATGGCTCAGCGGCTTAAGCGCCTGCCCTGCAAGCGCGAGGGCCTGAGCTCGACTCCCGGATCCCACATACGAAAAAGGGGCCGGTGATATCGCTCAGCGGCACGGGCGCCTCCTGGTGTGCGAGGTCCTGAGGTCGACCCCCCGGTACCCACAAAAAAAAAAAAAAAAAAAAATCAATACAGAAATCTTTGGGTTCTCAATGTAGAGGATTTTAAAAACCTTTAAAGGGAATATTACGAGTCTTCCTGTCCACCTACTGAAACAAAATAGAGGATGTAGTTCGCCCCTTCGGCTGAAGAATGACAGAACCAAGCAAAGAAAATGCTGTTTCCACCCTCAGTCTCTGAGCAGCTCCACTCAACACCACGTCAGCCACTCAGGTAAGAGCAGGATTAGGTCTGAATTTCTGCCCTGCAAGTGTTCTTAGACAGCATCTAACTAAATACCCGGATTCTACAGTTGAGGAAAGTGAATGGGCATAGCCACTCCGCTCTTTAGTAATGTAGTCACAGCTAGGATTCGAATCATCTGATTATCCAGCATTAGTTTTGGTGTTTTTCTCTTTTTCATCATACTCTATTACAGTTCTGTTGTTCATGAACACCAAGTCAGTAGGGTTCGAACATTTTTGAAGATACAGTGGAAATAAGTGTCATATATTACCCTCCTCTGTACACACAACATTGGAATGAGAGTTTCTTGAAATAACACTTCTTATGATATACCAAAGCATTCTCTATTCCTTTCTATTATAAACTATTATTGGTTTTCATTTTTAGTTTTGTTTGTTTGGTTTTCTTTTATTGTTGTTGCTGCTTTGTTTTGCCCTTGGTACTAGGGTTTGAACCTAGGGTCTTTACAATGAGTTCCATCCCCAGGATTTTTATTTTTTGTTCTGAGACAGGGTCTCACTAATCCCCAGTTTGTTAAGTCATTAGATTATGATCCTTCTACCTCACCCTCCAGAATGCTGGAATTATAAGTGTGTACCACCAATCTCAGGTATGTATTTCATTTTTAATGGTACTCAAGACTCATTAAATAGTTATTTCACTTTCCAATAAAGGACCATGACTTACATTTTGAAACAATAACTGTGGGCTAATTTCCTACTTTGTTGTTTTCAGAGACACACTAAGAACTGCAAAGTAACCTGAGTAACTTACACCAATAGTCAAAAAACTTGAAGTCAGGGCACACCCTCAAGACTGAAGAAGCCTGAAGCAGAGGTGACCAGTGCTGATTTTGCTCATTATGCATGACTTTCTAAGATCAATATTCACCAGGTACTGATTGTTTAAATAACACTGTGTCAGGAAGGGCATGATCTGGAGAAGCTGTATTTCCACGTAACTTCTCCCTTCTTCCTGATTTCCTTTCCAACCATGTATTGCAAGGATTTTACCAAACCAGTGTAGTTTCTATTGTCATTACTTCTCTCCCTATAATTAACTTGCCTTCCCTACATTTGCAATATGATTCCATTTTCACAATCCTTGTATATAGGCTGTGCCTTTCTTTCTGTTCAGCATCGCATTCCATGGATCATGGGCAAGCTATTTGGCTCTGTAACTTCCCTCTCTTGACAGAATATGGGAAGCCCCACAGAAAACTCACAAGTCCTTTGAGTCTGTCTTGCCATTCACATTCCCACTGTGTACTCTATCCTGCTACCTGTACCTTCTCCTGTGCCCTCTCTCTCTCTGCCACACACACACACACACACACACACACACGCACACGCACACGCACTAGCAGGTTTCAGGTCTGAATCTGAGGTTAAGATGTTCAAGTTGACATAGCTCTTGACTAAATGCAGACATGTATACTACTCCTCACTGACACCACACACCCTTATCTGCCACACCTCTGTGTGCACACATACAAGCACCCACAAACACCAACCAGTCCAGCCAGCAAGTGATTTTTATGTAGTTAATTCTTCCTATTGGCTAACTTGAAAATTTTTTTTCACATGCTTTGCATCACCTTTTAAGTAAAAGCCTCAAATGGAAGTAAGAGAGGAGGAAGAACCCTTCTGACTGAATTGAATCTACTCACCTGCCTCCCACCTTCCACCACTACAAGGCAGGTGGTTTCCTTTCCATATAATGTCCCAACCATCTGAAATGGGGATGGAAAGGAAACAACATGGGGAAGAGAAGCAGAAGTGTTAGATAAAGCCTAAAAGAGTTAACAAAGCTATGCTTAATCTTACAGATATCATTGGCCAATTTGTGTGTCTTCACCCTGGTATCTGTTTGTTTTTGGCAGCAGCCATACAAGTGATAAAAGAGTCTTCAGGAAGAATACTTTGTTATGACAAATTATCACCCACGGTTAAGCCATCTCTATATTCCTGAAGCATTCACAGACCCTCTAAAATGACAAACCAAATCAAATTAACAGGAATAAACACACACTGGAGCACAATGCCCCATGGCAAACAAGGCCTCGTTTCCTCTTTAACTAAAATCATTTTTCAACTTCTAAGGGAGCAGACAGCTGTGAGACCATCTCTCTGCTCCATGGAGCAGTTACAGAGGCCAGGTGATGCTATAGCAGCCCTCAGAATGGGCAGAGAAGAATTCTGCTTTTTCTCATTGAGATGTGGTGAGTCCATATCAGGGGCAACTGCAAAATAAAAGGTGGATGGTCTCGTAACTTTCCTACAGCTGCCAGTTACCCAAAGATGAATTGTCTTTAGATGATCAACTCAGTAACCTTCGCTTAAATATACTCTAGACTTGCAGTAGCACAACCCTTGTAGTTTTCACCACATAGTGAAAAAAACCTATTTTAAGCCTGTTGTACAATTCTCAGCAGATTTATAATTACAGTGAAAACTATATAAGCATAGATATGCCAAAAAGTTTCCTTGAAAATGTAACTTTCACTCACATATGCCTTTAGTCAGGGCTGAATGACAATCTGTGAGGCAATTCACAGTACCAAATAACGGTATAGGATGAATTTTATTTATTTATTTATTTATTTATTTACTTATTGCACTACTGGGGTGTTTGAAACCAATGCATTCACACTGAGCTACATCCCCAACCTATTGATTGATTGATTGATTGATATTTTGAGACAGTGTCTCACTAGGTCCCTGTTGCCCACAATGGGCTCAAACTTGTGATCCTCCTGCTTCAGCTTTCCAGAGTGCTGGGATTATAGGCAGGTACCACTATACCTATTTGTCTAATATATAGTGAAAGATTAAACTATGAGAAATTTGGCAAGTCTTCTTGACAGTCTCCTTTAACAATCATTTTTGTTGTTGTTTTGTTTTGTTTTTCTTTTAGTTTGGTTGGTTTCTGTTTTTTTGGTTTTTTGAGACAAGGTCTCCTTATGTAGTTCAGGCTGGCTTTGAACTCACTATGCAACCCAGGCTGGCCTGAAAACTAACTCAGCCTCCCAAGTGCTGGGATTACAGGCCTGTGCCACCACGCCCGGCAACAATCACTTTAAGAGGGCTTCACTTATCTGTGTTTTGTTTCAGCCTCACCATTTGAAGGTGATGAGGGACAACTGTGACAGGTTAGATAAGGTTTCTATCTGCGCTTACTCAACTGAAGTTAAAAAAAAAAACAAAAAAACCCGGACACAATAATGTGTGTCACTCTGAGGGGCTGCAATTAAGTGACACAGAGGCAGCTGTGCCCAGGCAGCAGAGATTTAATTTAGAATTGAGAGCACTTGGAGAAATGTTGAACAGTCTCCCAGCATCATAAATCGTGTTCTCCACAATGATCCAGCAAAGTAGCTGGAGCTCTTAACCATGGTGTCTGTGATCTCCTTACCCAGCAAAGTATTTTGAATATGTCACAACAGCAAATTGGCATATATTACACACCTTTTCAGACTTTTTAAATATCAGAATCACTTCCACAAGACCAGTTACATTCTAAAGGCAAAGCTTTATGCAAACACTTCAGAATGGGTGCATTTAGTACAGCAAGCATAATATAATCACTTCATTTGAGAATAACAATGTAAATATCCTCCCCCAAAAAGTATCCTTAATGCATAGACGGTTTACATGAATGGTTGTAAAAAGCCTTGGTTCCTGAGCAATAATTTATTGAAGATTAGGCAATTGGTGTTTCCTTGCTTTGTGGCATTTGAAGCTAAATAGAAACTCCCCAAGCTGAGCAATCTTTTTCCATTCTGCTTACTGTAATGACACAGAAGTAGAAGATAAAAATTACTTAGAAATTGTCCTTATGGTAATCTCCAGGGGTAAAAGCTCATTTTCTGCAAGTATGACTCAGCATCATGGTAGAACTTGAAGACATTTTTTTCCCCTACTCAGGAAAGACTGAGTTTTTCTTTCCTGGGTTAATATCACCAACTGTGAGATGGATTTCTCTTACATAGGATGAAATTCAGGGGCACCGATATCATTTGCTTAAAAACGTGATCCTGAAAGATGGAGCCACAAAATGCTATAAAGTGTTTTACTCAATATATGATATGTGAGAGTGATAAAGAATCCCATGAATCATTTTCACATTGACCTTTAACACCAATAGGGAAAATAAAAACAATGGTTTATCAGAATTATTAATTCTAGGAAGAGCTTAGCATTTGTTAGAAGAAATAATTTAGATGCCACAAAGTAATAGGTAACAAAAGATACAAAAGACCAGGAGGAGAATTTAAAATACTACTGGACTGGGGAAGAAGGTAGTCCAAAAGTAAAGGAAAAAGAAGGAATATGACAGCAGAGCAAAAAGAAGCCAGTGTGCTCATAGATTCCATGCATAACAGTGAATGACCAAGTCATATTAAATAAACTTGGCAAAAAAATATGAAAAGTTTAATATGAGTGACATTTTGTTGAAACTATTTCAACTCAGCATTCTGTATTACTTTTGAGAAAAATATTAGAGCTACTTGTAGATTTAAGTAGCTGATATATATGTAAGATACATGATATGATTTGTCAACTCCATTACCAGAAAACCATTAGAAATATTTTACCACACATGGAATCATAAAATAAGGGCTTATTTGTTTTATACGCACAAACACACATACATGCACACACAGATGGAGTAAGGTAATCAATATAAAATAATTACTACAATAAAAACTGACAAAAATTAAGGAATTATTTTTGAATATTCAGCAAAAAAAGTGAAAGAAAATAATTAAGATGTATAAAATATATGAATATCAAAAATACTTAAATTCAAAGATAAAAAATAATTGATAAAGATTTCTATGAATATGATACATAGTAAAAAATTCTCCATAAAAGTTCAAGCTAATCAAAATCATAAATGATGACAACTTTAGAGAAATATAAGCAAAAAATAGCAATGAAAGAAGATACTAAAAAGGAAATAGAAGTATCTAATAAGTATATCAGTGCTGAAATAGTTCTGGCAAGGGCATAATGAGATGAGCACAGATCAGCTGCTTAAGGTTTTATGAACTGGTCTAGTTTGTTTTGAGGACATATGTATACACAACCTCCTGGTAATTATGTTTCTGTTTATCTATCCCAGTAAAATTATTAGAAGAATGAATAAATTATTCTGAATAAATATTCTAATTGTTATATTTATTATTGTAAATTTTTGAAATTATACAAAATATGCAGGAATGATTAAGTAGTGATATCACATATTTACGATGGAACATTATGCACTAACTGAAATGATAGTTTAAAACATTCGTTAAAAATGCCTATTGAGCATTTTTTAGTAGGAGAAAGGGTAGAAAACAAAATCATATGTATCTTGGAGTTCCATTCTCTCTCTCCCTCCCCTTCTCCCTCCCTCCCTCTCCCCTCTCACTCTCTCTCTCTCTCTCTCTTGCTCTTTTGCTCTCTCGCTCTCTGGCTCTCTCTTGCTCTCTGTATTGTTCTCTCTCTGTCTATGTTTAGATACAGAAAATAGACAATGGATGAGTAAGGCTAGTGAAAAGTGCAAGAAATGTCATGGTTATATGTGGATCTTTTATATATATATATATATATATATATATATATATATATATATATATACATATTTTTTTTTTTTTTGTGGGTACTGGGGGTCGAACTCAGGACCTCGCGCTTGCCAGGCAGGCACATATGCCACTGAGCTATCTCACCACACCCTATGTGTGGATCTTTAGCGAGATATATTTTCATTAACTTTTCATACTTTCCCTATTTTCCAAATTTTCAAAATGAGAATTTATTACTTTGTGGTTTTTGATTTTGATCATTCTTTTATAAATTACAAAACAGCATCCTCTCATAGCAGTCAGTAAACAGAAAAATACACCCTGAAATAATGACATACTTGTTTTCGGTGTACTTGTCGTATAAAGCCTATCTGATTTCCTGCAGCATAATAATGCAGTGTGAAAAGTAGGCTGAAGATTGCTACGGGATATGGGGTTGCATGGAGGTAGACATTCCACAAGGATATCTTTCAACATTAAATAGGAGATGGACTATCAAGTCCACATAGCTAATATGAGTACGCCTTATTCGATTATATGTACATATAGCTTTGTGCCAAAGAATACACTATGCCTTTTAAGTGAAATGATACAATGGATTGAACAAGACCAAATGACATTGGAACCTCTACAAGATCCCAGTTCATTGACACACATTGGGAGCATGGTTACCCATAACTGATGGCAACCCTGTCATCACAGGCCAGACCTTTGCAGTTTACAGACCCTTCATAGCCTGAGCTATGTAGATAGAGTAGCACAGTCAAAATCTGAGACAGGATAAACTGAGATTTAAATCACTGGGACCAGGGCGGTGATATCGCTTAGTGGCACAGGCGCCTGCTGGCACACAAGGTCCTGAGGTCGACCCCCAGCACCCACACAAAAACAAAAAAATCACTGGGACCGATCAGTTAAAGCAAACCAATGAAGTCAAATGGTATAGTTTATTTTCCGCTTTGTTTTTCATCAACCCATTATGGCAAAATTCCTCAGATTTTTCAATAATCAAGTATTTTTAAATTTTTTGCATGTTTTATATGTTAACCATTTCACTCTTTTTATAAATTGACACATGATATGTGTACATATTTATGAGATATAATATGATGTTTTATGTCCTGTGTACACTTAGTTGTGATCAGCTCAGAATAATTAGCATATCCATTAACTTAAACTTCTATCACTTCAATTATATCATTCAAATTCCTCTCATATATTTTTATTTCATTTCATTTCATTTCATTTCATTGTTAATTATGTTCACCGTCTTGTGCCATAGAGTATCAAGATTTAATCTTCCTATCAAAACTACTGTGGTACATATTCATCACCACCCCACCACCCCTCAAGTCTCTGATAGTTACTATTCTTCTCTCAAATTTTTTGAGATTTAATGTTTTAGATTCCATGTATGAATGAGATCTTGCAATGTTTGTGTTTCTGTGCTCAATTTATTTCACTTAACATAATGTCCTCCAGATGCATCCACATTATTACAAATAACAGAGTTTCATGACTGTTTTGGCTGAACACTATTCCATCATTATACTCACCACATTTTCTTTATTTATACATTTATTGATGGACCCTTGAGGTGATTCCATATATATCTACTGTGAATAGTGCTACAACAACATGAGTGTAGGAGTCTTTTCAACATGTTAATTTCATTCCCTTTGGGTATATATCCAACAGTAGGATTGCTGGACCTTATGATTCTTCTAATTTTAGTATTTTGAGAAACCATACTATTCATCATAATTACTATACTAATTCATATTCGGAACAACAGTGCACAAGTGTTCCTCTTTCTCCACATTTGCACGCTTATTTTTTGTGTCTTTAACAATGGTCATTTTTACTCATCTCTCTATGGGTTTGATTTACATTTCCCTAATGATTAATGGTGTTGAACATACATATTTATATCTATTGGTCATCTTTCTGTCTTCTTTTGATAAATGTTGGTTGAGATGATTAGTCTATTTTTAATTATCTTTTTTATTTGTTTTGTTGTGTTTTTGCTATAAGGTTGTTGGAGTTCCTTATATAGAATAGATACTAACTGCCCATTGGATATTGAGTTGCCAAATATTTTCTCCCATTCCGTAGGTTCTCTCTTCACTATGTTGATTATTTGCTTTGCTGTACATAAACTTTTCTAGTTTGGCATTGTCTTAGTTACTTTCCTCTCATTGCTGAGACAAAGTATCTGACACCCAAAGTTAAAGGAGGAAAGGTTTATTTAGCTTACATTTTGTAGAAGCTCCAGTCCATAATCTGATGGCGCCAAGGCAGAGTGACACATGGCAGAGGGGCAACAGTTCACGGCAGCAGAAGGCAGTAAAAGCAAGAAGAGACCAGAGACAAACCTCTTTCTGTCCCTTACAGTGTATCCAGTCTACCAGGATTAGGGCATGTGGTTAAATTCAAGGTTGTTTTTTTTTTTTTTTTTTTTTTTTCTTTTTTCTTTTTGGTGTCTTTCTACATATCTCTGAGATAAATACACCCCCCCAGCCATGCTCACTGTTCTGCCCTTTCCCTATTTTTGAAACACTCTATGACCTCAGCTTCTATGATTTCAAACTAAGTTCAGTAAGTTGGGCCATTCATGCTCTGTTCCTTTACCTGCTGAAACTTTTCAATTAAATCGTTAAAGGTCATTTTGGTCTGGGTTCTTTGCACTTTAAATATACTATCCTTGCCGGAGTAGTTTATTCATGCTGATGATTTTGATTATTACTTTAAAAGACTTTTATCAATTTTTATATTAAGCGCTAGCCCTTTCTCTGAGCACCTATTTGATACTTCCACCAGGTTATTTAAAAAGAAGTCTCAAATCTACAGTGAATTAAATGTCTACCATAACCCATCACATCACTACTACCCATAACTTCACTCTATTCTTGTTTTCTATCTCACCAAATGGTATCTTGCCTCATTAATTTGCACATTATTAAGCATCATTCATAATACCTTCTCGTTATTCCTTTAACTAAATCAAACTAAACCTGACTGACCTGTGGCTCCTAAAATATATCAACTTCTTTCTATCTCTACCATATCTCCTGGTCTCCCTGCCCTCACTCTTGCACCTCTCTATTCTATTCTCCACTCCACAGCTAGAATATTTTCAAAATGTAAGTTTGGCCTTGTCATGCCTTGTTAAAAACTGAGTGGGACTTCCATTGGTGTGTTGAACTTCTACAAGTTCTAGCGGGCCACTATATTCATACCCCTTCTCTTGTCCTCTCCATTTTTTCCTTTGCCAGACTCCCTTCCTCTGTATGCTATGCATATTAACATTCTTCCACATCTTAAACAAAGAAGCTCCATCCTTCCAGGGTTTATGTAATTTCTCTCCACAGTGGAAATGCTCTTCACTCAGACACTCCATTACTTCTATTTAACTCTTGGTGAACTTTTATATCTCAGCTCAAAATACTCACTTTGCCTTTTGCAAGTCAATATTCTTCTATCATAACTATGTCCTTCTATTATACACCCTCATAATATCTTCATTTTTCTGTCTGGGAAAATTTCATAGTTGTGATTGTAGCTTCAACCCCTTTATAATCTAACATACATTAAGGATGAATGAATTATCATTAATATGTACTTACTAGTGAAATAGCAGTAGCAATTTTAAGATAAATAAACTCAGTTTCTGCTCTCTTTTCTGGTGGGGGAAAACCTGGGCATATAATTAAAGACATAATGCAGTGTGGTAAGTATTCTAATAAAGAAATGTATCACACAGGTTTGTGCAGAGGAGGACCCATTTTATTCCAAGTGGAAGGGACAAGCACAGGCAGGCTTCAAAGAAAAGCTGACATTTGTGTTGGACTTTGAAGGATGATCCAGACTCAGTGAGGTAAGCTTTGTGGGAAAAGGTAACCTAGGCATAAAGCACAGAATAAGTGAAGTCCAGAAAGTATTGGGACACATGTCAGGTCCAAGGAAGTTGAAATGAATGCTTCTTTGTATCTAGAATCTGTGGTATATGTAAGGGAATGTCACAAGGAGGCAAAGAGGTCAGTGGGAGACAACTGTCATGGCTCTGAAATGCTATGCAAAGAGCTTTAGGAGACACAAAGAATTTTTCTGATGGGATAGGCTCTGCTTTTCTCAGCTAATTTGTAATATTTGCACAACATACAAGTTAATAATGTACAGTGAAAAAGAGAGATGGCAACATAAGAGGCAGAGAAATGAGTAGAAACCTATTAGAATCATCTAATGAAATTGTCATGAGAGCAGTACCAATAGCAATGGAGAGAATATCTTGAAGGTAAAATAATTTTTTACCTGGTGACTGACTGGAATTCGATCAAGGTAAGTGGTGAAAGAAAGGATCAGAGTTATCTAGCTTGGGTAATTAGTACTTACTGAGACAGGGATGCATTAATAGGAAAGTGTGCTGTAGAAATAAATATAGCATATTTTTCCTATTTAGAGCACATAGTCTAGTAAAAGAGAGGAACACAATCACTACCTGTACCATAATAACAACATTCAGGAAAGCCTTGCTTTCCTTAGCAGGTGGAATAAAATATCATCTTATGGAAAGCCCATCATTTGTTCAGAAAATATTTTGATAAATCTGGTTAGAGTCTGGGCTGTCAATTAGGATTTGCAGGCTTTGGATCCAGCTACATGCACAGGAATGTCAAAGGAAATAAAGACACTCCAGGGAGCTGGGGAAAGACTGAAAGAAAGAAAGAGTAAATGGCAACAGAAAGAGATATTTACTGATACCTGGAGGCAAAATGTTTGTGGTAAGTGTAGTGTGGAATTCTTCATCAGTTATTCTTACGAACTCTTCAATAAATTCCACACTTCACACTAATGCTTTGTTGAGTGTGTTTTATTTGGGGAGAATGCAAAGAAGTGATAAGGATTGTTTAATGCTTGATGAAGAAACCATAGGAAGTCATATCTGGGTTTCAGTGCAATTTAAAAGCCTGATAGGGCCTGTGAGATGGCGGGCCGGTAAGATGGCTCAGTGGCGTAAGCGCCTGCCTGGCAAGCGCGAGGGCCTGAGTTTGACTCCCAGATCCCACATACGAAAAAGTGGCCGGTGATATCGCTCAGCGGCATGGGCGCCTGCTGGCGCGCGAGGTCCTGAGGTCGACCCCCCGGTACCCACAAAAAAATAAATAAAAGCCTGATAAAGTGCAATATAGTACACAGAAGCATAGAAATTTGGTAGGATAAGTCTCCTGTTTTGAGATTTCCTGAAACGGAGAATAGTCCAGAAAAAGAGATAAAAACATGAGCAAAAGCACAAAGGCATAAAATGGCAAATGATCTAGGATGCTAAGTAGTGTGAAGAGTGAGAGAAGAAAAGTGGTAAGTGATGAAAACAATAAATTTGAAACAAAATTTTCAATTAAAAAATGGAGTCTATGTTCAGTTTTTTCTCAGTTGTATTTAAGAGTGAATTTATACTGTATGCTTGCTGTCTAATCTTTTTAAATATTTTACTTTGAATATCTACAGAATCCCTGAGGCATACACCAAGGACCACATATGAGGCAAACAGCATTTCAGCAAGTCTTCACTCTACTGTTGAAAAGAAAAAGATATGAATATGAAAATCTCTTAAATATACCACTAAAGAAAAAGTTAAACAATTCAAGTAAGAACACAGACACAGAATGCATAACTGATTACTCCCTGTAATATTTTCATAAAATAATCACAGGCTTGGTGAAAATCAATGCTTAATCAATGAAGTAAAAGCTCTATCTCCTGAATGAGGAAGAAACTAGAATTTGCAGTAAGAACATGGGTGGTGCCAGTCTCCCCTCCCTGCACTCAGAATTGTGGCTAATCTTAACATGAATTTCCGCTCAGGGGTGAAGTGCAGTATCCTTCACCTTACAGGGTAGGTAAGCAATTATGCATGACTAATTCCGTAAAATTCGCACAAAAGATATAAAGATTAGTCTCATTACATTTCCATTATTCTTTAATAATTATTGAAACAAAGGACTACCTACTGTGGATGGCTCAATGGACCATGTGTTTCCTTCCTCTGCATTTGTAATGAATTGAATAGATTTTAAATTTTCAACAAATCAATTGCCTATTCCCTAATCTACATCATTGTTCACTCAGAAAAGATGAAACATTTTACACTTCTGGGCAAGGTGTGATGATACATTGAATGAGTACAGGGTTTTTATGCAAATTATTCACTGACACCAGTGAAACAGAAACATAGCACTTAATATCAAAGTTAAATTAGCCAAAAAATTAATATTAAATTTTTTTCTTACAGCATAATTTTAGGGCTCAGCATTACTAGTATATCTACTGTTCTTTCTGTGTGCATAACACATTTAAGGAAAAAGCATTACTCCATCCACAATTCTCTCGAAAAGATCTCTTTCATGTTTTCTATTGTGTGTTACATGACTTTTTGGCTGCCACTCAGCATTTTGGCAACTGAGTCCAGAGTCATCAAATATCCTCTGTAAAATTGAACATTGACTGTATAGGACAGATTCACTCACATTTCATCTTGATCTTCTTCTATAGCTCACACTAAGATAAGCTGGCTTTTAGAATCATTTCATTAACATCGCTTAACCATGTTAAGAAAAATGTCCTTCAGAAAGAATTTAGTCTGACCACAACAACTTTCTGGAAAATCATTTAGTCAACCTGTCAGATGAGACTAATCATGGTTGGTTAAATACCTATAGCTTTCTTTAAAACCTGAATGCACTTAAAAGAAACCACACCTCCCACTATTAAACATTGCTATCATGAGACCAGGTAATCCAAACACCTGTGGAATAAATGTGGCGCTCACAGGTCTAGTCAACTCTACATGATCCCACAGTTAGGGCCATATCACTGGGCCTACCACATTAAAAATTAATAAGAAATCCTTTCTAGGGCTGGTGAGATGGCTCAGCAGTGTAAGCGCCTGACTGGCAAGTGCGAGGGCCCGAGTTCAACTCCGGGAACCCACATACGAAAAAAGGGCTGGTGATATTGCTCAGCGGCACAGGTGCCTGCTGGTGCGTGAGGTCCTGAGGTTGACCCCTGGTACCCACAAAAAAAAAAGAAAAAAAAAAAAAAAGAAATCCTTTCTGAATTATGATTGCTTGTATCTACTATTACTTTTTAAATTCACTGGAAAAACTTAGTTTCATTGCTCTGTCAAGATTTATGACTTCCAGATGTAAAATGTATAGAAAGTTAAATGGTAGTGCTATGTATGGGAAAATGCTGTATCCAGGTTCGCAGTGCGGCTGTATTAGTTCAGCTGGTCTATCCAAGCACAAACCCAAAAGATGTGCTGATCCACAGCCCTGTTTCTCAGTAGTAATATGTCAGTTCTCATTAGGTTTGTAATAAAGTGTACTGCCAGAGCTTTCAAGTCAGCAACCATTTTGACATAGTCTGCTATCAGGATGAACAACCATTGCCAAGAAGCAATTCTTCAGGAAAATATAGATGTAATCGATCACTACTGGACAAGAAATAAAGAATTATAGTATTGAATTTTAGCAGATGTAAAATTTCTGTTTAACTGGTAGTTGGTTATCTGTTCTCTGCTCAGATTAGCAAATCTCTGAGCATAATCATGCATGTTCTAACAGTTGAGATTCCTTCAAATTCTCCTCTGAAAACCTTCTGTAACATTTTTTCACTCATCTGAAAAACAGTAAAAGTATCAACAAACATTTTGATCATTGTACAAAAGCAAAATTGTGAAAAATACAAAATAGTAGCATAGCCATATACAAATGATTTCAATTTCTGAAATATAATCAGCTTAAAAAAAGAAAAATACATTTTTTACTAACACCTTAACCCTATGTGTCCCTGAAGATACTTGAATTAACACAGCAAAAGACAGCTGACTTGTATACCATATTAAACTAAGTGTCCCCCAGCAAAAAAAGTAGGGGATTCAATGAGGGTGAAAGGAGAGAACAGAAAGATATCACAAATTAAGTTTCATAAAAACAACTATGGTAATCTTCAATGAACACCGGCATGTCCAATTATTTTTAAATGTTTACTGTATACAATTAACAAGACATAACTTTAAATATACTTTTATAAGCCAAGTGCAGTGGCACATACCTATGATTTCAGCACTATGGGAGGCTAAGGCAAGAAGATCACAAGTTCAAGCCCAGCTTGGACAACTTAGTGATTTAGCAAGATCTTGTCTCAAAATAAAAAAAATTTAAAAAAAGGACTGGGGACATAGCTCCATTGGAAAGCCCTGGTTTCAATCCCCAGTAAAACACACACACACACACACACACACACACACACACAACTATTATGCAATAAATTCTGGTAAACATTTCTGGTTTTACAAACAAAAACGTTTTCTCTTGCTGTAATATAACTTTTCATTCACACGCAAGTGACAGCCTCGCCTGCAATCACAGAATACTATTTATTCAAGAAACATCTTTGAAAGCCCACAGTGCACCCGACTCTGTGCTGTGTCTGTCTGTCTATCTACCTATCTATAATCACTACGAGCTACCTTTAATGTATCATTTTTTGTGCAAAGCTATATTTTGCAAATTTAATTTCTTAAAGATAACTCAAAGCACATTAATCTGATGTATACCAGAAGTAGAATTTGCTGAGATGGGCATGTAAAGTGTGTATTTATTCTTTGTGAACAAGAAGTCAAAAGTTGAGAAGATATCAGCCTGACACTAAGAATCAACACAGGCTGGGTGGATCCTAAGAGAAAGAAGATAGCCCAGTCAGGAAAGGTAATTTTCTGTTCTCTGATACCAGCACCATGCTGACAAAACAGAGCAAACTACTTTGATAAACATGAGGATACCATCATGCTTGCTACAGTGTGGATTGGGAATATCTCCCAAAGACTCAAATGTTAAAGGCTTGACTGCCAGCCTGTGGTGTTATTGGGAGGTGATAGAACTTGTAGGAGGCAGGGCCTGGTAGGAGAAAGGAATGTCATTGAGGACACGCCTGTGAAGGGGATATTGGGACCTCCACCACTTTCTATCTTTCTGCTTTCTCTTCTACTCTTCTCTTCTTTTCTCCTCTCTTCTTCTCTCCTCTCCTCCCTTCTCCTCTCTCTCTCTCTCCTCCCTGCTCCCCCCAACAAAGCAAGCAATCTCCCTCTGCCATTTGCTACTACTGCTCATAATATAGTACTGTGCCACTACCAGTCCAAAGAATTGGACCAAGTGACCATGGACAGAAACCTCTGAAACTGCAAGCCAAAATAAACCTTTCTTCCTTTAAGTAGATTTTCTCAGGCACTTTGTCACAGAGATGGAAAGCTAACACTATGATCACATTGTAATTATGGCTGTTTTCTTTACTCTTTTAGGTTTTTCCCCTTGTGTTTATGCTATCAAAATTTCAGTATTAGAAAATTGAGTCAAACACAAATCATTTAAGAACCACTGTGGTCACTAAGTAAGGTATATTTATTTTTTCAATATCTGCTGATTACTTTTTTTTTTTTGTGGGTACCGGGGGTTGACCTCAAGACCTCATGCTCCAGTAGGCGCCCGTGCCACTGAGTGCTATCACTGGCCCTTTTTTTGTATGTGGGTTCCGGGAGTCGAACTCAGGTCCTTGTGCTTGCCAGGCAGGCACTTATGCCGCTGAGCCATCTCACCAGCCCTGCTGATTACTTTTGAAAATAATATCAATGAATATAACACTAAAATGTAGAGATATCTGAATATCCCTAACCAGGGAAATTTAACCACTATCTCTTTCTATCCCATTCAAACTTGTTTCATAGCATGTGACACTTTCCAGTACTTCCTCACATGTTTGTCTCATTTGCCCCATAATCATATACAGGAAAAGAACTTTGTCTTGTGCAACTTGGTACCAAGGATGCATGGCACATGATAGGATACCCTAAATAATAAAAAAATTATTTTGAATTTGGTTTTTAGATGATCAAAGTTAGAGCAGAAAATAGAATTAGGAGTATTGTGAATATTTTGTTTGGGAAAAACCAGAGTTTGCTTTAAAATGTGATATTTTTCCATATTTAAAATGTATTTGCAGTCTATACTTTTAAATCCTGCCTATGTAATTAACTCTCAGCATGACACAGAACGAGTCACTCACTTTTCTATTCCTTAGTAATAAAAAGTATTCTAATTTACCTTTAAGGAAGTTTGGGAGAAACCAGCTATGAAGCAAATTATAATGTGAAAGTGCTATATAAAGATTAATGGAGAGACTACAAATTATAAAATGATATCATAATGAAATAAAATATCTTGATATTCTACAGCAACATACATCAGGAAAAGAAGCAGCTACTGAAACAACTTTGAAGTTATCTCAATTTCTACTTGTCCTAAGAGTATTGGATTCAGATCATTGTTGATATTTATTCTTATAGCCTCTAAACACATTTTTGAGATTATTTATTTAATATGCCTTATGTTGTAACAATTAGTTTATCACCAAAGTTAAAATGTTTCTTATTCATTTAAAAATATATAACTTTGAAACAAGACCATGATTAACAAACTAAAAGAAAGGTATCATTTAAAGTAAGGTACATTTGTAAAGCCATGAAAATTCAACCATCTATGAGCTGGAAAATTTTCTTTGTCTCAAAACCTCTTTTCTCTTCATTGTTTTCTTTTGAAAACTATCAAGCTTTTATAAAAATAGTAAGCACAGTACAATAAATTCCGTATACCTGTTACCCTTGTTCATCAATTATTTGCATTTTGCTACATATCCTGTATGTCTACACACACATATGCACACACACAAACACACACATACACTTTTTCTGTTCAGCCATTAGAAAGTAACCTGCATATACCATAATATTCACCTACAGCTACTCAATACCACAGTTTATATCTCCTAAGAAGCATTAAAGAAGTCCATTTTCCAACATAATCACCATCCCATTATCATATTCAAGAAATAAAATATTGAAAAAATTGATACAAAAATATTACCTACAGTAGCTGTTCTCAAATTATCTGTGGAGAAGAATCAATCTTTCCAATCAATCAGAAATAAAATAAAAATGAATACTAAAAAATGAGCAACCACCTCTTACCCCAACAATGTCAAATTAGTGAGAAATTTCTAACTATTTACTTCTAACTTATTTATTTTCTTATGAACCAATAAAAGTCAGCAAAAAAGGAAATTGGCACTACTTTAATGACCACACTTTAAGTAGCACTATTATGGAATTAAGTAAATATTCAAATGTATGCAGTTAGACCTTTAACCACATTTTTGCCGTAACCAAAGCAAAAATCATGTCTCTTCTTGTTCTTCCTTCATCTAAGAATATGATCCCCTTCCACACACATTTGTAACACTGACCTTTTTGAAAAAACACAGGCTAATTGATTTACACAGTATCTCGTAAGGTGATTTTGTTTATTGTTGCCTCATGGCTAATGTCGCTTTAAACATATTTTGGGCCATGGTGACACAATAGGTGAGTCTGTGCTTTCCCCTTTTTGTAATAAGAGGCAAATGGTGCCAATTCTACCATTATTAGTAATGGTAATGTCAGTATAGTATTTGTCAGATTTCATTATGTACATAGCTATTTTCTTTTGTAATTAATAATCTGTTTGATATATTGACATATGACAATGTTTTTCCTCCAGAAGCATTTTACCCATTGTGTATGGTATCTATCTATGAATATCTATGAGCTTTGCCTGAAATAACTATTATATTTTATGTAAAGTTATCACTTCTTGTCTATCAGTTTGTATTCATTAGTTAGCATTCTTCTGTGAAGAAGAAAGCTCTTCGTTCCTCCATCTCTTTATTTTGAGGGAAATATCTCTGTGGACTTATGGTTTATTTTATTCTTTTTTCATTTAATATAACATTATCAGCATAATCTACTTTGAAGCTCAAACTTCTTGAAATTTGACCAGTGGGAATTTCTTCAGGCCAGTTCTTAGGTACTCCTGACACGGCCTCAAAAGTTTTCAAGTATTTTCTCACTCTCTTGTACGATGTTTCATCATGCATTTCCCTGCCTCAGACATACACAGGATAAATCACTCTCCAGTGATCCCTGCCTGTTTTAAGTAGGGATTGGTATTTAGAAACCAAAATCTGAGTACTAAATATACTCATTACTATTTATTATATCATATTTTCAGGTAATTACAAAGAAGTTTACTTTTTTAATCTTCTCACCACACTAACCAGTACAAAATAATTGTTTCATGTGGAGCAAAGCATATGAACTCTTTATTAGGAAATAATATTAAAGGGAAAATGTTGAATTAAAATTTCATATGCATTTAAATTTTAAATATGAGTAGAGTTAGTTATATTATTATATCTTTTAGGGGAAAAGTTTGTTATGCATAAAGATGTAAAATCCTATTTAAACATTTTAAGTGATAATTTTACATTTTCCAAATCTCCCTAAGATGAAAAAAAAGCATTAAGATGGGTTATGTACATGTACCTACACTTCACGATGAATGTAGTCATTATATATTGCAAATGTGTGCTACTAATATTTTTAAAAAAGATGTAATGATTCTCTCTCCTTACAACCCTAATGACCTGTTCATTAATATTCTATACTATATAGTACACTGTGATTTATGCTATGAGCATTTCCATGAGTATTTCCAGCTATTCCTTTTCTAGCCTCTATAATGATTTAGTATCTAGAGTTAGAAGACTTGGATTTGAATTCCAAATCCAATGCTTAACTAAATTTACATCTTTAAAAATATGTCCTTGAACTTCTTAAAGCATCCAGCCCAGATAGTATCACTCCACTAAATATCTAATGAAGAAATAGTATCGAGTTTATAAAATCACTTTCAGAAAATAGAAGCAGAATAAATACCACTCTCTAGCTAATCCTATGAGGTCAGCTTTTCTTTAATACAAACCCGGATTAAAACTTTAAAAGAAAAAAGACTATGAAGTAGTATTTCACATGACCATAGAAAAATTCTCAAGAAAATATGAGCAAATCAAATCAAATCAATGTGGAAAGTTAAACAAAAATTACAAATTCTGTCCATGTGGGATTTATTCCAGGTATAAGTCTGGATCAACATTTGAAAATCAATAAATGTAATATACCATATGAACAGGATTAAGAAGAAAAATCACACAATAATATCAATTAATGCAGAAAAAACATTTAAAACAAAAATTCACTCATGATCAAAACAAAAAGAAAATGCTTCAGAATCTAAAAATACAAGGAAATGACCCAACTTGTTAAAGATAAATTTTCAAAACTAATTTATATGTTAATGATGAGAATTTTGATGCTTTTCTCTTAAGAATGAGAAAGATATCCACTCTTATTTCTCTATAATATCCTACTTGAATTCCTAGCTAGAGCAATAAAACAAAATAAAATAGAAATGTAAAGTACACATATTAGAGAGGAAGAAATGAAACTACCTATTGCTGGGTGATAGGGTAAGCATATATTTAACTTTTAGAAAGTGCCAGACTAATTTCCAGAGTGCATGTATCATTTTATATTTACACCAGCAATATAAGAGAAACTCCTCATGTCTTCAACAGCATTTGGCATGATTTGTATTTTTTATCATTTTAATAAATGTGCAGTGGTATCTTATGATGGTTATAATTTGCATTTCCTTAGTACCTAATGATATTAGACATGTTTTCATATATGTATCTACTATATTTTTTTTATGTATGTGGGTACCGGGAGTCGAACTCAGGATCTCGCGCTTGCCAGGCAGGTGCTTATGCCGCTGAGCTATCTCACCGGCCCTATGTATCTACTATTATCTTTATGTCTTCTTTAGAGAAATTTTCAATCTTTTATTAATTTTCTAATTGGATTGTTTGTGATTTTGTTTTTACATTTGAGTTTGAATAATATGATATCCCTTGAGGTGCTTTATTTTGCCAAATATATGATTTGAAATGACTTAAAAATATTTTCACCTGGTTGGTGGATTTTTTTTTCCTGTATTAACCAGCTCTTTCACAAAGCAAAAGGTTTTTTAATTTTGATGAAGTCCAATTTATGGATTTTTTTGTGAACTGTGCCTTTGATTTCATGTCTAAGAACTAACCACCTCACACTAAATCAAGAAAATTTTCTATTATACTCTCTCTAAAAGTTTTGTAGATTTATCTTTACCATTTAGGTTATGAGAATCCATTTGGAATTAAGTTTTGTAAAATATGTGAGTTTAAGATCAAAGTTCATTTTTTGGGCTATTGATGTCCAAGTGTTCCAACACCATTTGTTAAAAATAATCTATCTTTTATCCACTGAATTTCTCTTGCATATTTGTCAAAAAAAACTCTAACTTCAATTTAACTGTGTAAACTTAATAAGTTCTCAATTTAAAATGACAAGTCTAAAGCTATTATGTGACATATTGGAACATTCAGAACTTTAATTTCACTTTATTTAAAAGTTTAATTTCTTAGATTTATAATTTTTTTAAGTACTGCAAAGGTTCTGTTAGGCAATTGAAGTACTTTAAAAAGGAATCAATCATATCTAATGTACTATGTTGAAAAGTGATTAATTAATATGTAAATGATAAAAGCCATTACTAAAAGGACACTTGAAAAAGATTGCTAAATTTTCTGAGGCATATCTACAGAATAATGACATAAGCTGCATTTATACACTTAAGTATGAGTAAGCCTTTTGAATATATAAATTTAGTAAAATGAACACTAATTTTGAAAAACAAAGTAACATCTACTAGAATACTAAAATAAAAACTAATGACAATACCAAGTGCTGGCAAAGATGCAGAAAATTTAAATTCCTCATATTTTGGTTTTGGGAATGGAAAATAATACAATCAGTCCAGAGAACACTGACAATTTCTCACAACACTAAGCATGACTTTCCATACGACTCAGCATTCCACCCTTGCACATTCATCCAAAAGAAAAGAAAACTAATGTTCATATAACAACCTGTACACAAATGCTCATAGCTGCTTCACTTGCAAAATCCAGAAAATGGAGGCAGCACAGTGTCCCTCAACAGATGAATGTTCAAACAAATTGTGGCAGAGTCAAACCATGGCATGCTGCTCAAAAGTAAGACAGGAAGGAAACAGTGAAAGACACAACTTGAATGAATCTTAAAGGAATTACACTAAGTCAAAAATGCAGTCCTAAAAGACTACATATTATAAACTTTCATTCATATGATGTTATAGAAATAACAAAATTATAAAGATGGAGAAGAGATTAGTGGTTGCTAGGAGCACGTATGAAGAGGGAAATAGTGTGCCTATAAAAGCATGAGGAATTTTTAAAATTCTGCAACTGTCTGAATCTTGATTGCAGTGGTGCTCAAATTTTCACATGTGATAAACTCCATAGAATTAAATGAACATAAATGCAAATGAATGCAGAGAAGTTTCAATAAGGTCAATGAACTGTATCAATGTCAATATCTTAATTGTCTTACTATACTCAACATTTGCAAGTTATTACCGTTGGAAGAAACTAGGTGAAATGCATACAAGATCTTGCTCTCTTATTCATTATAATAGTACATCGATCTGCAATTATATATTTTTAAACATAATTTAAAAGAAAAGTGAGTTTCTAGGCAGTCCTACTATACACACACACACACAAAATAAAACTCTTAAGTACATCAAAAAAATTCAAATTAATGTAGACACATAATGGTGCAGAAATTATTTTAAACAATAAATATAATATGTACAGTAATACATCGCACCTGCTGGTACTGCTGTCGTTATTATTGCTGGCTCTTCAATTATTAAAGTCGATGTTTTGACTTTGAACTTCCATTTGCTCTCATTCTTGACACATTTTCTTCAAATATCATCATGACTTTCTCTAGATGCCCAAGAATTTTACTAAAGAAAACATTACTTTCTTGACCAATTTATCTTCACTAAACCTTCTTGTCTTTCCATTTTCATTGCTTACCACTTCATCCCTTTCTCACGATTTATTTTTTTTAGCACTTATGATTAAATGAAATATTCATGCGTTACAAGTTTACATGTGATTCCCCATCTAGAAGGCAAGATCCATGTGGACAAGGCTGTACATGTTTTTCATTTACTATTGACTTTCTAGTTCTTACAAAGTGCCTAATAACACAGAGGCTCAGAAATATTTCTTCAGTAAGTAATCCTTGCATCATACCGATAACTGAATGTTGACTTTAAAGACAACAATGCAAATTAATGTTTCCTTATGTTTTAAACATCTTCTAATGTGTGAGAAGAATGCTGGAGATGTTTTTAAAAAATCTCTTTCAGATGCTTTTTGCTACAATGCATAATTCCAGCCAGTCTAAGAGGCTGAAAGAGGAAGATTTTAAGTTTGAGGGCAGCTTGGGCAACTTAGTGAGAGCCTTTCTCAAAGTAAAAAAAATAAATAAAAAGTGCTAGAGATGTACTTCAATGGTAGGGTACTTGCCAAGCATGAGCAAGCCCCTAGTTTCAATCCCCAGTACTGAAAGAAGAAGGGGAGGGGAGCTATTTTGAAAAGAATCTTCTATGCCCTTCAGGGATTAAAAAAAAGATCAAGGAAATGTGTTCTTCAAGTGTTCGACCCCATTCTCCTAATACCTTATTCATGAGTTAGGATTGAGCGTCTGTTCCCTTTCGGAACCTACTCTCATGATTTCACATTTCTGCTTCCACATTTCTGTTACTCAAGTTAACCGGTTTCTGGAATTCCATCTCTCAGATCAAATTTGCATTTTGCCTTCAGGATCCACATAAAGTCTCCTACTTGAAACTTCTTTTTGCCTCTTTGTGCAGAAACTGGACGGAATTCACCAAGCTGCATAAATATAATTTCTCCACCGCTTCCTTCCAACATATCCACCTGTCTTTTTAGTTTTCCTAAAAAGAAGAAATGATATTTAAAAATATCTACTGTGCATCACAAAACCACTTTAGAGGTGATACATATTAACATTTCCTCTACTTCAGTTCTTAAAGAAACACTTTTTTCCACCCAGATCCATGGTAAAGTGACTTACAACAACACTCCCAATGAATCTATGTGCTTTACTCTTTGTTAAAAAGATGAGTAAAATTTTTAAGATGGTATCTATGGAGAAGGATAAATAACTATGATTGATATAGTATTCTAAAAAATTTTGTACATGGTTCATGATACTAGAAGGGTTGAAACTCCAATAGTAAGTTACCAGATGATAAAGAAAAAGGAAAACAACTTCTACTGTAAACTAAGCAGAAGCTACAAAGGGCTGCAAGAGAAACCATTTCATAACCCCTGAAAACCTCAAGCTCATAAATAGCTGTCAGGAAGAGATTCAAGGAGACTGGTGAAGGATCTATAAAACGAGGCACTCCACAATAATACAAATTTGCATACAACTCATAATTGGCTTCTGCCTTATACCTAGCTCCCTATTACCAAAAAGTCCAGAAAGTGATGTGAGGTCAGATAGTAAATGAGTGGAACCCGATCATTTAAAACTTGAACAATGCAGGGTCAGTTTTATACACTGCATGTTTCACATTCTAACCTGACAGAGAAGCATTGTTTTTCTTTAAACACTAATGACACAATCTTACATTTTACACATTTGTATTTTGAAACTGAATTTTTTGGCATTCTGGGCACTTTATATCTTCCGAGACAGCTTTTGTCCTTCTCCGAGTGCTTTCTAACCTCAAGTCTACCGGGAAAGATGGATGGTATAAGGAAGATGGTCTTCAAGAGTGAGGTGGGATAAAAGAAATGAAGATAAGTAGAAAGGAAACAAGGTAAATAATAAATTTTAAATTTTACTTTTAAGGAAAACAATGCAGCTTCAGGACACAAAAGTTACTCAACTCTTTTACCATTCCAGGAATTTTTTTTCCCTAAAAGACACAATGAGCATGTACATTGGGTTCTGGATCTATGCTTTTCACCTGTAAATTGTGTTTCCACCTTCAGAAAGTGAAAGCATAGCTCAACTTCAAACACATAACATAGCTCACTAGATGGCTAATCTGATGGACAGCAGAAGTATGTATCCTAACTCCTTCATCTTGAGGACATTCCCAAACCATATAAAAACCCCAACTCTTTACCATACTAGACCTCTTCTTGAGGGCCCACATGCTATTCTTTCTGAGTATGTATCAAATACTTTTAGAAAACTGCAGGTTAAAGACGTTAATCTGTCCACTGGAAAATGAAAATAAATAAAATTTAAAACTCTGTCATTGACAAGCCATGTGATAAAAAAAGAACCAGCAGAAAATACAGAATCCAGCACAAGAATTATTCAGAAATCACTAAACATTATTTGGAGAAAGATTGACACTGATAAGTCTAAATAATTGGTGTAACTATGGTAACTAATATAGGATGCAAATGACAAAATATGGTTCAAAAAAAGAGCACTGTTTTTAAATAACAGGTTTGCAACCTCTGATTAAGGAAAATTACATCAAATAGGGAGAAAGAGTAAAAGTACTATGCATATTTTTCCATAAAATGGAGTTCAAATTTGACTTCTTTTGTTTGCATAAGAGTATCACACATACAAATTTTTTAAATCTATGAAAATTCTTAAATTTGCATTAGTAAAATTAAAATCAAATTCTCCACTTTCCAAATTATTGCAAAAGATAAGTACATACAAAGCATTTTCTGTGAACAGAATACAAAACAGAAAAAGAAACAGGTTCACCAAAAGAGACATGAAATTAACATGTCAGACCCAGAAAAATAACTAGAATCAATAACAATAAAGTTAAATTCAAAATTAATCATATGGCTCAAATGAAATGCCCCTAAGGCTTAGAGTGACTTATCTCAAAAGAAAACTGCATAAAGTACAGGACTACATAGAAAAGTTTAAAAATGCTGTAGTAGTATGGCTCGATCTTCTAGACGAATATGACACTACAATTGTGAATGAAGTTATACAGAGCAAAGAAAATCTTTCTGGCCCTACAGGTTTATTTTTTCACCCTTTTGATAATCTAGGAGACCTGGCTTTGGAAACCTGAGTTGCCACAAGAGAAGAAAAGGCCTATACTAGCCACTACTGGGGTTTCAGTCTCTAAAAAGGCCCTTCTAGATAAACGGTCTTCCATTCTCTCATAACCACATAGACCCTTCCTAGTGTTCTGCATAAACACATAGGGTGAGACCAGAGCCAGGTCATGGACTGACACATGAGCCAGAGTGCACTATGAGCCATGCATTTCCTCTAAATTGTGGAGCAAAAGATTTCAAGGAATCTGCTTTTTTCTGCTAATAAATGTCCTCCAATCAACACTGTGTCAAATCTATTCTACTTTGCCAGTGATATTGTCCATGATTGCTTTGCACGACAGGAATAGAAGTCAATAATTTATTATGCCAAAGAATATTTATCTGAGCGATGAAAAGTGGATTATGTTTATGAAATTGATTAACATCATATGTCACATTAGAAGGATAAATAAGAAAAACTGTATTATCCCTTTAATGGGATAGCAGAAGGCATATGATAAAATACTATGCCCATTTATATTTCAAAATCCTTTAAAAAGGAGAAGAAAGATGGGCTCAGTGTGTTTATTTCAAACTGCATCCAACATTATACACAATGGAAAAAGTGCAAAAACATTTTCTTTCAAATCAGTAACAAAATAGATAAGATTTATATCTATGTTTAAAGTAAGAATATTTTTTAAATTCTCTTAAATATCATAATTTAATAACAAAAAACAAGACCATAATGTAAAGAAAGAGGAAATATTTTTGTTAGCTGTGGAAGACATGATGCAGAAGCTCTAGAAAAGTATTCAATTGGAAATAGAATTCATAGAAGAGTTCAGCACAATAAAAAAGACATACATGAAAAACGCATCAATTCTAATTTTATGTACCCAATTCAAAAATTCCCATTTGAAATACCAATAAAAAGTTAGGTAGGAATTACTGCAATGAGAAAAGTAAATGGACTATAGGGATAAAATGTGAAAAAATTATTTTATGTTGATATATAAGAAAAAATGCATTTCCACTTTTCTTTTAGCTTTCTCAATAGTGTCAAGATTTTAAATCTCTCCACGTTAATTTATAGGTTTGGTTCTATTAGATTAAAAATTGTAACAGGATTCATTTTGAATGAGCAAATTAAACTCCATTGCTGGCAGATAAAGATAGACTGCTGCAAGAGGGAAGGTGGCTTAAAAGAAGATTATTTCTATAGGATAAAAGGAGCATCACAAGCCAAAGAATAATGAAACAATTTTCTAATTAATGACTTAAGTCTAATTTGGTAGGGGATGAGAAAGGGAGAATTCGTACACATCTTCCTTTCATACCTGAGGAATTAAAAAGTTAAGCATTAATAAAGAAAATCAGAGAAAATATATCTGAATATGCATTCATTTTTTGAAGAGAGGCTGATTTTCTAAATAAAACAAGTATACAAAAAAAACCATGTATTTAAACCCATAAAAAATGAAAACTTGCATATGAAAAAGCTAATAGAAATTAAAAAGTAAAAGAGGGTTCAAATTTGTGGTAAACAAAAAGATAATATGTTTATAAACCTTACTCTTGTTCTAATTTGCATTTCTTTGATAACTACTAAATTCAGCTCTGCCTCACATCCTTACTTCATAGTTATAATTCTACTCTGGTATACCACCTATTTATAATATATTATCATGCATTTCTTAAAGTCTATCTTTCTAATCATTCCTCATTCTTTTAATAAATAAACAAAGCAGGAAATACTTCTAATGTTCAAAATTAATTAGAAAAGCAGTAACTATCACTAATTAGCAAAGACATATAAGTCAAAGCTGCAAAGAGAAACTTTAACTTGTTAAACTAGCAATTTTTTTAAAAGATAACTCAAAACTGAATTGGGTATAATAGAAATTTTTTTATTATATATATTGGTTAATAGTGGAAACTGAAATTATGTCTATGAGAGCAATGTATAATTACAAGAAATATTTATAAATTGAAATAAAAATCTTGATGATAGTAAATCCATTCCTAAACAATCTTAAAATATTGAAAAGGCTATTTAAATTTTTTTTCTAAATAGCCTGTATATCCAACAGCATAGAAATGAGAAAGCAAATGATGTCCCCCATACAGGGAACTCAATGCTGCCATTAAAATGATGATTTTGAAGATTACATAGCAGCATGGAAATACTGATGATAATTCTATCACATGAAAACACAGAACCAAAATATAAACTCAAGTGCATATTAGTAAAAGAAAAAAAGTTATCTAGTCAATAACTTCATAGCTCATTTTTAAATATCAAAAATTTCAATTCAAAAAAATTAGCCTCTACTCAGTAATTAAAAGTATTCATTTCCATATATTACAATCTTTATTCCTGTCTTCATTCACACATTCCAATCTAGTATACCAGTCTTCATTCAAAGATAGAACAACATTCCCTTCCTCCTATACCAGCTGGGCCTTGATTCTGAGCTTTGGGAAGGGAAGAAAATTCATTCTCATTCCCTCTCGCTCTCCCTCTCCCTCTCCTTCTCCTCTCTCTCTCCTTCTCCTCTCCCTCTCCTCTCTCTCCCTCCCTCCTCCTCAAATTTATAGCAAATAAATAAAGAGGTAATATCTTTGTAAATCTTACTCTTGTCTTATTACTGTCCTAATGAGATTAGGGTCCTCTCTCTCTCTCTCTCTCTCTCTCTCTCTCTCTCTCCCTCTCTCCCTCCCTCCCTCTCTCTGCGTGTGTGTGTGTCCCCTCACACTCTGGAGTAGATTTCTTAGGCAGGATTTTAATCAGTTCTTCCTCTTCTGTGACATGTCACCCATGGGAAATGCACCTCATTCTTTGCTCCATACGAATTGCAGTAACCAAAAGTGGTGCTCTTCACCTGCTCACTCTGGGCTTGGGTCACAATGGACAGAAGCCACCCCCAACCAGAGGTCCAACTGGGTGGCTAGACTGCCACTCCTGAAGCTGGAGCAGGGGAGAGAGTAGTACCCCTCCTTTCCTAGGAAGCTTGGAAGCCACACAAACACTCCACTGCTTCCCTCTCTAGGGAGGCCTCACAACTCACATTTTCCCTCCTCATTCTCTTCACCCTTTTACATTCTTGAAATGGTCAAGGATTTCAAGAGTTATAAGATTCTTGACTACCATTTTAAGGATTCTGCTTAGTGGCTTAGTAGATGCTTCAATGTATATAAGCTATTTCAAAGCAATAAATACCACAGAGAATTATACTATGTCTGAGATGCTTACTGTTATTTTTAATTTATATAAATGATTACTTATTTGAGTTACCAAAAACTAAATTTATAAATAATGGGGGAAGAAAGAGATACTCAACCAGGTGGGAAAAGTCCTAGATTCTTCTTGAACCATGAGAAATTATATACCTTGGTCATTTTCCTTTAACTCCCTAAGATGTTTCTGTATCTGTAATAAAAATAATAAACATTAGCTGTTCTACTTCTTTTACAGGATATTATAATACATAGATAATTTGTCTACTGTAAACACTAAATTAACATATGCTAGTCTTATGATAACAGTTGACTATCTCAAAGGAAGAAATATTCCTATGTATTTTGTTGTCTTGAGCATGTGTGAATTGCTTTGGTCTTCTAAGTGGTGAAATGATCAGGTAGTGAAATAATCAGAAGTAAATACCAAAGTCAAAATGTACTATCACAACTTATTCATTGAAGCTTATCAGAATAACCACCCAGCATAAAGAAAAAAAAAAAAAACTGTTAACATTTGAAAAAAGTGACAGCTTGTAGGAGAATTTTTTTTCTGTAACTGAAATTAATAGAGATGTAAAGCAACTGGAAACAAAAGCATGTCAAAGCTTTTCTTTCAATGAGTACAAAAGACGCATTGCTGGGATTAGACACAAAATCTAGTGAAGTGAGTTTAGTGTTGAAAGAAGATTTTTGTTGAAGATGATTGCTTTTATTCAGATTCACATGATATTGTTTTCTTTATTTAGGCAATGAATTTCTCCCTCAGGAGTAATTTCCCTGTAAAGTTATTTTTTATCAGTGGCAATTTATATCTATTAGGAAAAAAAAATAATAGAGGTGCTTTGTTCTAGGTTTTCCCTGGGGAGATTCCCACAAGACCAGAGTCCTTTGATAGCCCAGTCCTGAGCTGCGGAAGCTGGGAGGAGAGGGGACCTAGAAGCCTGACCTCTGCTGGCTGTACCTCTGTGTTTTTTTCTCTCTACCCCTTCTTCCCCAGTCAACTTCCTAACAGATCACCACTAGGTATGGATATGAGAACCACAATAAGCAATAAGTGAAGTAGCTAATTCTTTCCTAAGGGCCTTCCTCCTAAAGGAATCTTCAGTTCATGGAAGAGGAAACATTTTGAGCAGAGGACTTGGAGCTTCTTGTCTATTCAAATCTCACTCTGCCCTTTTTCTCTCCCCTCAGTAAGTAGGGCATCCTGCTAAACAAATGGATTTCACCTTGTTTAGCAGCGTTCAGCGAGACTGCATCACCTCTCCTTTCCTGTCTGCACTCTCACTTTCACAGCTGAAATCTGAGACAAAGCGTCATGACAAAACAAAACACTGCATTTATCTGGGTATATTTAAGCGATACAAATATTTAAAGCTGCTAATGCTGCATCAGTCAGAAGAATGTTCTTTATAATATTTCCTAAATGGAAAATATGTTATATTTTATTTTTATATTGTTAATATATGTATCACATATGTGCAATATATGTACCATTTATATTTATAGATTTTTTAATATAATCATATGTATATCATAAATACCTACATCTTCAGATAAATATATGAAACTAATTTTGAAATATAGGTTACTCAATTCATATGCCAATAGTATTAACTAGTAAAAAAGTGTGATAGTCCAAAAAAATCATGGAAATGTTCAGTGTTTTTCATAAAATATAATTTTTATATTGAAAAAATCATCCAAAAATATTCTTGCATTGTGCATATGAGGACTGTGAGTGACAAAGTGAGTTGTCTGAAGAATAAAGTCCTTTTCAAACTGAGAACTAGAGCTTTCACTCCTGGTCTATGGTATGTATATGTGTTTTACACAATATCATATGTATCTCTGATTTCTTAGCTTATTGTGAAACTGTTGAAATTAGCCCAAGACCTAATTTCATTATAACCACCCTAAGAACCAAAAGAGGTGACCAAGAGAACAAGAAACTGATAAGTCCCCATCTGCCTTATTGCATTTCCTACACATCTAGTGACCTTATCACTGCCCCATTACTACTTCATCGTTAATTGCTCATGCTTATGTCATGAATCAATGCACTCCATATTCTTCTTGGGTTATAGTACCAACTGCTCACTGGATGAGTCTCGCCGGATGGGTTTCACTGTAACACTCCTGCCTGTCACCCACATTCTCCTTAAATTCTCACTAAGCATGTAAACATCTGTGTTTTGAAACCACCCTGCTATGGTCTGAATGTTTATATACACCCGAATTGTTAATCCTGAAGGCAGTAGAATTAAAAGATGGGATCTTTTGGAGGTGATCAGGTAAATGGGATTACTGTCCTTATAAAGAGACCCTAGAACACTTTTTTTGGCCAATTCACCATGTGAGGACACAGAGAAGATGCCATCTTTGAAGCAGAGAGCAAGCCCTCTCCAGACACCAAATCTGCTTCACCTTGATCTTGGATTTCCCAGCCTTCATAACTGTAAACAATGAAGTCCTATTTTTTATAAATCACTCAGTCTGAGGTATTTTGTTACAGCTGGCAGAATGTATTAAGACATATCCAAAGAAGGCTACCTAGATTGTCGAGAGAAAAGACAAACCTCAGCCTGCTAGTAAGGGTCCCAGCCATTCCTGCCTAAGCCCCATGGGTGCCATCTCACAGGGGACAGGGACCACTGTGCTTGGTCCCCACGCATTACTGTTCTATCTAGGAATTAAGATCACTCCTAGTACTTCTGCCTGGAGTACAAATCACTAAATGGGTACATTTGGATTGAGAAGGACACTGATCTCCGGATCCTGAGGAGTCCACCGCTCCCAGGGCAATCTGACCTTCCTTCCTGGTACGAGGGCCATTAGTTAATGTAGAACAGAGACACAAGAGCATTGTAAATTCATCAACTCAAGATTCTACAGTTTTCACTGACCCTAACACTTCTCCCCTCCCACTCCACATTCCACTCAGCCTTTTAACTCTAATCATCTGAGGGAAGAATATTGACAACTCCCTGCGCATGACTAAGTTCCTCGGAGGATAACGATATTAAATTGGCATTTGCAAATAATAAACAGTGATTTTAAGTAAATATTTCTCCATTTATATGTCAAATATATTTTGATGTATCTTTTCATTTTTTAGCAATGTATTCAGAAATTTTGTACAAATACATGAAATTACATATTGGGCAAACTAAAAGCAATTAAATATAAAACTATAACACTGGTTAATTTTGTTGTTTTGGAAAATAGAAGAGATCAAATCTTAGTCTCCAGAATCAAATAGGCTGAGTTCCCACTCCAATTCTACAGTTTTCCCACTTTCCTCATGCTAAGCCTTCTCTTTAGCAACTGGTTGTTTGCAACTGGTTGTTTTCATGTGTAATAATAGCACACTTGCATGGAATTGTTTTACAATTTGGTGCATGGAAAACATTTAGCACATCATCTGGTACACCTGAGTGCTCAGGAAACATATACTAAATTTCCAGAACCAAATAATGAAGGGGAGTCTTTCAATTATATGGAAAGGACACTAACAAAATAGTCCAAATGGCCTTTGATGATTGAATAATTTAAAAATCTGTGTCATATCTATACCATGGAATGCTACTCTGCAACAAAAAGGAATGAAGTATTGATACAACATGGACTTCAAGGGAATAATGCTTGATTTAAAAGCCCATCATATAATCTCTATGATTCCATTTACATAATATTACTGAAGTAACAAGAAAGAAACCGAAACAGATTAGTGTTCGCAGAGTTTAAGGGAGAGGAGAGGGATTAACCTGGCTTTGACTTCAAAGGGTAGCACACGGGAACCTTGCAATGCCATACTCTGCATCTGCACAGTGGTGGTGCTCACACAAATCTGCAGATGTGACAAATTTGCATAGAAATAATACATGCACAGCTGAGTACATGTAAAACTAATGAGATCTGAATAAATTCTATAATGTTGATGTCCTGCTTGTGACATTTACCTTGTGTTTGTTACCTTTGTGGGAAATAGAGTAAATGGTTCAGGGTCCAACTGTATCATTTCCTATAACTGCATATCAATCTATAATAATCTAAAAAAATTATAAATAAACAGTTATTAAAATAACCTTAAAGGCTTCTATAAGTGAAGTAATTCTGACTTTGTTGGTTTTATTTTTTCCTTAGTCAAGATGGGAACTAAGACGAAATCACCAAATAAAAATGTATTTGTAGAAATAAACATTAAAGTGATTGAACATTCTTTCTAAAAGATAAGTTTAAAATTGATAGGAAAATTGTTTATCTTGTGTAACAACTTTTTTCCTTCAGAAAGGAAGGAGTACAATGAGCATCCACTGACAATTAGCTCACCACCTAAACACTGAGAGTGGTTAGTGCTGACTTTCCTGACTTCCATTACCAACTGCAAAAATAGCTCATCTTGGGCTTCTGACTCTTCAGTCTAGGAATCTAGTGTCAGCTGTGCCTGGTAACTTTTTTTGCACACATGTATGTGTGTGCAAACACACACACACACATGCAAATAAAGGAAAAGGACCCAAAAGGAGAAAAAGGGGGAAGGAAGCAGAGATTGTGTATGTAGATGGCTTTAATCCTCTTCCCACTTGGTTAACTTACAGTGCCAAAAGTTTCTTCTTTGGTCCTCACTTCCTTCAAGTTATTTACCAGAGTTCCAGCATGGGCATGCATGTCACCAGGGAAGGAAATGCTGACTGCTTGTATTTACCTGAGTAGCATCAGCCAGCCTGAATCAAGGTGTCCATGAACCTGCAACTATTCTAGGGGGCCTGGCATTTGCCTCAGTGATGTTTGCTGGACAACTGCTATTTTCTTGTTGCTGTGATGTTCTATATTAGTACAGCTTCACCTATGTGTTTACAAGTTTTCCATCTCACCAAAGACATTGGTAAAGACTCTATTTCCCTTGCCTCCCAGAAGAACTTGACTCAAACCGTCAGACAGAATTATACTATGAAGCCCTCGGAGCCTCAAATGACATCACCCTAACAAGAGTATACTTTGTACATCATAGAAAAAAACTGAAGAAAGTGTGTGGTTGGAAAAAATCATTCTGCTAAATATTAACTTTCAATTAATTGAACGAAAATAATCTACTAGGAAAGGTTTTTTCAAACTACTTGAGGTGAAGATCTAACTGATACAACTGTCAAATTCAGTATTGTTAAAAGAAGAAAAAATCTAGACATGTGAAAATACCATGCCCAAATTTTATTATGAAATCAACAAATATAGAATTACTCTATCAAATTGCTATAGAACTTTCTAGACATTGAACTTTCAACTTCCGTATTAATTCCAGTACAAGCAGTTCATAAGCCAACACACAGGACACTCATTATACTAAAGGACATTCTGTCCTCTTGACCTTCCTCAGTTCCACAACCCTCTTCAATGCTCACCTTTATTTATTTACTTATATGCACGTACCGGGAGTCAAACTCAGGACCTTGCGCTTGCCAGGCAGGCGCTTATGCCGCTGAGCTATATCACCAGCCCAATGCTCACCTTCAGATAACCCCCTTTCCACTTACTTTTCTCCATTCCTGCTTGTCATGGTTTGTATTGTAAATGTCCTCTGTTATAGTCAGGGTTTGCAAGGAAAACAATACAGGACACAATTTATAGGATTATTTTATAGTAGTCACCCAAAGAGTCATCTACAAAAGAGTGCAGGAAATCTGTCCACACACTAAAGACCAAAGGAATGTAGCTGAGAGCCTGGATTCCATGGCAAAGTCCTGCATGAGTCCAGCTGAAGACCTAGAGACCATAGCAATGCCCCCATGAGTCAAATTGGAGGCCCAGAGCCCACACTAATGTCTCATGCAAGTCTGTTTCACAGATCTGTGCTGGGAAGGCCCAAAGGTCAGTGGTGGAAGCTAGAAAGTGTGTGCCAGCGGGATGAAGGATCTGTGCCAGCAGGCTGAGGGATCTGCACTGGAGCCAGGAAGCGATGCTCTAAGTAAGGACAAGAGCTCCCCGAAAAGTACCACAGCCATCCTCAGTGACGAGTTCCCGAGCGCCTCAGAAGATGAGAACAGTGAAGTTCATTATCAGGAAAACCAGAGCAACAAGCTCCTCCAGGAGAACCAACAGCACGATCTCTTCCTCTCCAGTTCTCCATTTTATATTGTTGGCAACAGTCCTCAGGTTTGCCCTCCACACCCAGCACCTGCTGATTTAGTTCAGCTGGGTGTTGCAAGTTGACCACCAGTTGTCAGTCCACCACATCCTCCAAAGGCCATGTGATAAAGGTTTGGTCTCCAGCCTGAGGTGCCATGGGGAGGTGGTGGAATCTTTAAGAGGTGAGACCTAGTTAGAGGCCTAGTTAGAGCCTGGGACCAGGCTGTCAAAGGTGTATCTGCACCCCATCTTTTTTTCTCTCTCTTTTCTTCTTGGCACTATGAAGTGGGCAGCTTTTGTCCACCACAACCTCTCTGGGATGATGTTCTGCCTCACCACAGGTTCAGACGGGCTGGGCCTAGCAGCCATGGACTGAAACCATGAGCCAAAACAAACTTTCTCATCTTTTGTTGATTTTGTCACAGCAATGAAGATACTGCTTTTGGAAAAATAAAAACTTGGAAAAAAGACCCCGAATCTATGTGGTCCTCCTGACATGCATGAGTAATTGAAATTGAACATATTACCTCTAAGAAAAGGATATTATTTTTAATAGATATTTAATTATACTATAGGCACTGAATTTCTACTTCAAGCACACTTGGGAATAATTTGTCTCACTTACTCAAAAACAGAAGAGCCAAATTTCTTTAGCTTGACCTTACCCTTTATTTTCTTAATGTTTACAAAACCCTACTAGGTAAATATTACCTCAAGGAAATCAAAGTCAATCGACTTGTAAATAGCAGTGCTAGCAGTGCTAGATGTTAAGTTCTGATTTTTTTCAACACCTGAATATTCTCTACGATACTTCCATCTGCTACCGTAATATTCTCAGAAAATGACTGCACCTCATAAATCATCTTTGTGTGTAGCCATCTGAATTTTCTATCATAAAACGCTTCTGTACATTTTTGTAGTTTATTCCATTTTATGAATTATTCATATATGCGTTTCTTTTCTCCCTCAAAGTGAACACACTCTTTTTGAAGGCAGGGACGTGGCCTATTGACGTTTCTGTCTTCCACAGTGTCTTGCACAGGACATAAAGCAACATTCAACCAATATAAAGCAAGGAAACTAACATCAGTTCTCTTATTGTCAGTTGAACCACATATATGCATAATATGTTATTTACAGAGAGAAATGAAATAATACTTCAAAGTGGAAAAATATTTTAAATATGAAATAAAAATATGCCTACATAATTTAAATTCTCTGTCCTGATTAGAAAGGTCTTCTAATATCTTAGAAATCAGTTTTTATCGCCTTAGCTAAATATATGTAACTGAGAAGTTACAGTTACTTGTTTTTTTGTTTTTGTTTTTGTTTTTTTTCCCCTTAAATTGGACCATTGCAGTTATTCAGCTAGGCATTTTGAAGGACTCTGGGGACAGAGCTGAATTTAATCCTTGGTCAATAAGGACTTCCACACAATAACAAGACCACCCCAGCTGTCAGACTAACCTGAAGAAGCAACTGGTGACCCCAGTCGGATGGTTTTCTAATGCACATTGCCATCTTGGACTTATTTCTCAGTGACAGAATCCCTACAGCTGCTTTAAAAGCTTTTTGCTTTTTATTTTGCCAAAGCCTCTTTAAACATTGCCTATGTGCACTGAAGCTTTTTCAAACAAATCGGAGCTTTTTATATCTCTAAAGCAGCTGTGAGGACTTTACATTTTCACATAGGGAATAAAAGATGGAGGCTATAAAGAGTAGCTTGTGGGAGTCTTTGTACTTACAAATTAAATGTCTTAATAAGTTTATTCATGTAAACAAAATAATGAGGAATGATAAAACCATGAAAAATAATTTACTGTCTTCACCAGTGTAATTAAACCAATGGATTCTCTCTATTCCTGTGGAGAAGAAAAATGAAAATAAATAACACTAATGCTTTAAAATCTCACATGTTAGAAAATTATACTTATGTTTCTAATTAATGTTCTAGGCACAATTGTAATGGATCAGATTGACTAAACAATTATATAATTCTACCAAGTTTTTCTAAGTATTCTAGACCAACTTTGAAATACCAAATTATGGCATGCACAAATGACAACAAGTTTATTAAAATTATGACCTACATCTTGATAACAAGCTCTTCATTCATAGTTCAACTTCTTAGTAATCAAAATTGAATACAGTATTTCTAAGAAAATATATTACTTTTGCCAGACATTTAATCATACAATACATATTAAATCCCTAATCCTCGCTGAACATGGGCATGTACCCTTGTAATACTGGTACTCAGGAGGATGAGGTAGGAGGATTGCTATGAGTTTGAGGCCAGCATCGGCTACATAGTGAGCTCAAGGCTAGCCTGAACTACAGTATGAGACACTGTCTCAAAAAATCAAAAGTACCAAAAAAAAAAAGAGAAAATAAATGCCCACGCCTAGAATGCCTGGGAACAGATTACTATGTAAAAGAATGAAGAGTAGAGTGAAACTTTACTGATTTAAAATTAATAAATGCTGGGCCGGTGAGATGGCTCAGCGGCATAAGCGCCTGCCTTGCAAGCGCGAGGGCCCGAGTTCGACTCCCGGATCCCACATACGAAAAAGGGGCCGGTGATATCGTTCAGAGGCATGGGTGCCTGTTGGCGCACGAGGTCCTGAGGTCGACCCCCCGGTACCCACAAAAAAAAAAATTTAATAAATGCTATATATATTTATACGGTGAGTTTAAATGTTTTTCAAGCATGAATGTGCATTGTGAAAGTAGTACAAGAGTCTAAAAAGAAGAAAGGAAGAATCCTTATTATTTATTGCTACAACTATCCCCATGATCAAGCCAGTATTAATATGCTTCATCAATAATTGACCATTAAATTATATGACCTTGTTAGGGATAGAAAACTCTTCATGACATGACATATATGTTCCAGAAAAATAGACTTTAGAATTGATAAAATAATATAGGAAATTTCTTATAAGGACCCAGTAGTGTTCACTGACCATAGAACATCTAGAATTTCCTTTGTCTGTGAGTTCTAGATATACTACAGCTCTCCCTATATAATTATAATGTTACCCTTTTCTTCTTATTATACAGAAGTAGATACCTTGCAGCCAACTGGCACTAAATGGGTTCTCGTGAACATTTGTGAAGTGAACAAATGAAAAAATGGATAAATAACTGGATAAAAATACAAATGCCTAACAAAGACTGAGTAGAATTGAACATTAGCTTTTCTCTTTTACTGTGTCTAGCAGGGTGATTTCTAAACTCGGGACATTAATTAAGAATAGTTTTTTAGAGATCATGTGGTCAACATTCCCTACACCCCCCAAAATACTATAAATACCATTCCCTACTCCTCCATAAATACCACAAATGCATTTGTTAATTTTAAATAGTAAAGTTTCACTGCATTCTTTATGCTTTTACATTAAGGATATGCGTTCTACTAAGAGGATTTCGAGTTTCTTCTACAGGTTTTTATAAACATCTCTTACATGATGTGGTAAGTTCACTTTACATACTATGTTTAACACACAATGAATCTTTACATATCTCTATATCTTATATTACATAATATTTATATATTATCGTTTTTAACAAATAACAAACAAAACAAAACAGAACAAGCAAGTGTAAGTACCAGATCAGCAGGAAGTGAAGGCCGCAAAAGAAAGGAGAAAGTGTGCCCTTCTAGCACTCAGAAGGGCATGGGTGGTGCTGAAGACCTGGCTGCCTAGGTCTGAGGCCCATCCTCTGCACCTATTGTCTTAATTTCACAGGGTAAGTAGCTTCTCTGTGCCTTACAAGTAAGTTGTGCAGAGTAGCATCTACCTCATAAGCTTATGAGGAGAATTAAATGAGTAAATGCATGCAAAATCCCTGGCATTCACTTAACTATTCAATAAGTATTAGCTATTATTAATGTTATAGAGAATATATTTTTTTCTGTGAAATACAGAGCACTTTTAAATTACATGTATTTTTCCAATTTCATTTACCCTAAAGTTGATTTTTGAATTAAATATTTCCCTTTCTAAATTTAATGTAAAAATGATTAAAATGCAATACATATATACCGATTCCCCATGATGAATGTATTATGTATGGCAAACTAGAACTAATAAAACTATAGTATAGATTATTCTTTTGATTTTAATTCTCATTCTAGTATTATTATAGGCATGTTTGTGGGGTTGAGATGGAAGAACTATACTTAATGATCTTTCCTTTGAACAGGAGAGCTATTTATTCCACATGACAGGATACTGACATAGATACCATTTCATTTGTCCCTTGTTCCCTCTTTTCCTCTTTTCTCCTCACTTCAGTATGTCCCCTTCTTTGCTGGCTCTTCATATACACGTGATATTTCACTATAAAACAATGTGACTTTAAAAAATTGTCACTAACAGATTCAAAATATGTTACATTTCCTATGATGTTTGCATTTTAAGAGGCTTCTCTGTAATAGTTGTTCTTAATATAACGTGTAAGTCTCAAATAGTGAAATTTCAATCACTGTGGTATCCACTGTATGATAAAGAGAGATAATCTAAAAGTATTTGGGAACAAGTATATATTTTACAAAAGGCAAGAAAAATGAACTTGAAAATGATGGCCCAGTAAGTCTAATATCAACAGTAAAATAATAAAACAGCACCAAGGAAATGAAATTTATCAAAATCTAGAAGATGATGGAATCCTGAGCAATAAGCAGCAAGGGCTTATAGAGAGCAAATCATACCCGACACAATCAGTAGTTCTTTCCAGCAGAGTGACAAAATGAGAGGATGAAAGGAATCAGGTAAACGTTGCCTATTTGCACTATCACAATGCATTTAAAAGCGTCCCAGCAAATTTTAAATTCAACTGTAGATAAAACTGATTCAGCCATGAATGCCTTCTAAAATGATCTGGAAAAAAAAAGGTAAAATGTCACAGATAATGATGATGCAGACTGTTGTGGGATAAGAGAGTTAATAAAGCTCATTTGCTGCATTTCCTAAGCTGATGAAAGGCAAAAGTGTATCAGAATTCTGCATAACATGGTTAGTAAATAACACATCACGTAGAACACAATTAGGCATATTTAAAAACACAATAGATAAACTAAAGGGATCCTAAATGAGATCCCTATAATAACCATACCTTGACTTAAATAAAACAGACTGAAGTCAGAGGAAATGTCCTTAGGACTGCATTGCAGTCCTGCATTCTCTCTTCACTTTCTCTAACTGCATTCTTCTATAAATCATTTAACTATCTGGGATTCTTTTCCCAAGCCTAACTTGAGGATTAAGGATGATACAGAAACTATCCTGATCATGTCCATTGAATGCCTTGGGTCTTGGAGCAGAATTTGAGAGCCACGTCTCTCTGTTAACCCTTTCTCAACTCTGGCATCAGTATTCCTAGGTACAAATGTAATTGCAGCTTTGGTTTAGAGATGTTGTCTTAACCCATGGTATGGTCAGGACAGAAAGAGATTACAGGGAAATGAAATAAGGACAATATTACAAGTGTGTAGAAAGTTCTAGAAAAACTCAAAGAAATAAGAGATTGTCAAAGGGAATTGAGTAAACTTTCAGGAGATGACATTTGGTTTGACCCTTAAAGACCAGGCATTGAAAAAGGAGGTCATTGGGCTGTACGGAATTTAAAGAAAGAAGACAAACCCTCCTCACAGAGTAAAAAAAGTGACTCATGCACAGTCTAGCTCAGAATGCTGCTTGGAAGACTAGATGGAATAGCCCACATGATAGAATTTTGTAAAGTATTGTGGTGGATTGACAACTGGTGGTCAACTTGTAAAACCCAGCTGAAATGAATCAGCATGGTGCCTGGTGTGGAGGGCCCACCTGAGGACTGTTGCCAACAACATAAAAAAAGAGAACTGGTGAGGAAGAGTTCGTGCTGTCAGTTCTCCTGAGGAGCTTGTCACGCTGGCTTTCCTGATATGAACTTGGCTGTTCTCATCGTCGGAGGAGCTCGGGACCTCGTTGTCACGGAGGATGGCTATGGTGCCTTTCGGGGGAGCTCTGGTCCTTACTCTGAGCATCGCTTCCTGGCTCCAGGGTAGATTCCTCTGCCTGCTGGCACAGATCCTTCATCCCGCTGGTGCAGACTTTCTAGTTTCCACCGCTGACCTTTGGGCCTTCCCAGTGCAGATCCGTGAAATATACTTGCATGAGACATTGTTGTGGGATCTGGGCCTCCAGTAGGACTCATGGGGGGGCATTGCCATGGGCTCTAGGTCTTCAGCTGGACTCATGCAGGACACTGCTATAGAATCCAGGCCTTCAGCTGGATTCTTTGGGTCTCTAGTGTGTGGGCAGATTTCCTGCACTTTTGTGTATGACTCTTTGGGTGACCATTACAAAATAATCCTAAAAATTATGTGTCCTGTATTGTATTGTTTCCCTTGCAAACTCTGACTACAAGTATTTTATAAATATAAAAGATTATAATTACACTATGATTAGTGAAAAGTTGCTTTGAAATAAAATTACCTACTAAAGAAATAGCTAGGTGAAGCTTTAACGCAGTGGCTTAACTTCCTCCTAAACATGGCAGCATTAGCATTAGAGGACTTTACCCATTTTTCCTAGTCATTTCTTCACTGTGAGTAGAATAGAGAGATGCCACACGCACAGAGCAAGCGCTAGTTTTGTTGTGGGTACACGTACTCCCAAACAGAGCATGACTCACACGTGTGGGATATGAAGCCACCCCCAGATCAGCATGACTTCACAGGCAGCAGCTGCCACTCTCCTCCTCTGCAGTTATGCTCCCTGAGGAGAGAGAGTAGAGTGTTCTCTTTAGATTGAATCACCTTAGACTCCTTCCTTCTGTGTCCTGATCGCCAGTATTTCATCATCTTTCTTGTTCTCATCTTTCCATTTCCTTTTGTGTTGGCACCAACAAATCTATCTCCTCACATGGATAATTGCAGGTTTCCTGCCTAGGGTCTTCCAACAGCCCACCGAGATCTTTTCTCCCTTCCAGTCTCTCCTCCAGATGAATTTGGCATAGAAAAATACTGATTTTGTCCTGCTGTGTTTTATTCAAAATTCACAGTGAGTCTACAAACTTCATCTGCATGAAAAATCATGTCTGATATTTGCTTGAAGTGCAGATTCTGAATTGCTGTTTCCCATTCTAATTCAGTGGTGGCGGAATCCTGAGATCTTTGTTTTTTAACAAACAAAAATTTGATATTAGTTTTATTACTAGGATTTTGAAGGCAGTTCTGGAACAGAGATAAATTCTTCTCAGAGTCTACACCTAAGATTTAAATATTTGTCACCAAGTGTTGTCTTTTTATTGTCATGTAGTCATTTTTTTGGGCATGATTATCAAAACTAGGAATATAATACACAATTCATATTGTAGATTGCACATCTGTCAACTTATTTATCTTCCTAGCAGTGTATGCTTTGCAAATATTTTCTCCCATTCCACAGGTTGTATTATGGTTTGGATATGATAAACCCCCAGGGCTCATGTGTTGGGTTTTTGATCCCCAGTGCACCAGGACTCAAAGATGGGAAGGGCTCTAATTTCATCAATGGATTAACCCAAGTTCATAGCTTGACAAGCTTCTTAGGAGATGGGACCTACGTGCTGAAGCAGATCACTACAGGGATGGCTGTGAAGGTTACATATCCTCAGGCCCTTCTTCTCTGGCTCTCTCCTTTCTGACCACAATGAGGTAAGTAGCCCTGCTCCTCTACATCCTCTCCACCATTATGGTTCTGCTTCACCACAGGCCCAGAAACAATAAAGCTAGATGACCACGGTCTTAAACCTTTAAAATTGTGAACCAAAATAAATTATTCTTTCTTTAAGTTCATATTCTCAGTTACTTTGTCACAGTAATGGAAAGCTAACATGGAAGTTTTTCTCTTCATTCGGTTGCTTGTTTCTTTTTCTATGCAAACATTGATTAATTTGAACTAAGCTTTGGACAGTCACAGAAAGCTATGGTTACATAACTTGGAACTTCCCACCAAGCTGCAGCCAAATAAGGCAAATGCCTGGTTATAGCCAGTCAAGGAGGCCCCTCACTTTACTTCTGGGTTCAAGCTATAGAACCCTCACAGCTCATGCTGCTCAGCCCTTCGAACCTTTTTCAGTGTTGAGTCCTGTCCCATTTATTTATGTATTTATTTATTTTTTATATGCGGGTATCGGAAGTCAAACTCAGGACTTTGCGCTTGCCAGGGAGGCGCTTATGCTGCTGAGCTATATCACCAGCCCTCCTGTCCCTTTATTAATATTTTTTTCAAATAAACGGTTAAAATTGTGTGTAAAGTTTTTCTTTAACAATAGCCATCTGGGGCCGGTGAGATGGCTCAGCGGCATAAGCGCCTGCCTTGCAAGCGCGAGGGCCCGAGTTCGACTCCCGGATCCCACATACGAAAAAGGGGCCGGTGATATCGCTCAGAGGCACGGGCGCCTGCTGGTGCACGAGGTCCTGAGGTCGACCCCCCGGTACCCACAAAAAAAAACAATAGCCATCTGGAAGACAGTGGAAAAGAATGAGTTTCAGCCAAGATCACCAAGCAGAGAATTGAACAGTAGAAGGCACCGAGGAATTATAAAATGAACCTCGTGAGAGATCTAGCATTTGGAAGCCCACATCCAGAGACAACTGTACAACAGTCAGAGAATGAACTGTCTTCTCTCGTAGCTACTGAAGGTGCTGGGACTGAAAATGGCCTGATACTTGTCTACGGCTTTGTAGAATCCCTGCTCTATCTCTCAGGGTAGAGGCATCAAATTAGAGGGACTGTAATAATATCTAAAGTCAACTGATGCAAACCAGATGCCTAAAGAGTTGTGGGGTATGATTAACTTTTTATCTGAAGATATGGAAATACAGCCAACTGACAGCTTTCAGTCTAATACTCAAACATCTATTTGTAAATATCTGCTTTTCTTGAAAAGGGGGCATAAACATAAGATAAAATTGAAACAAATATAATTCGAATGTATATTTTAATAATTCTTATTTTTTATCTTAAATGCAATAAGACATAAAGAAAATAACTTGAGAGTGGAATCAAAAGACTTGAATTCTAGTACTGCCAAACACTTAAAACCTGGGTCAATGATGTAACTATGATGAGCAGTAATTTTATGTAAATTAAAAGTAATTATTGCGGTGCCAACCAGAAATGAACAACTGAAACAAACAAAAATATGCTCTCTTATCATCCATGGCATTTTAAGAATTGGCAAATATACTGTTCAACTCTCTATTTTTGATAGAGATATTATATAAGTGAAAACTCCATTTTACATTAAACATTATTTTACTCATTACTCATTAAGTGTTTTGCCAAGTTGATCTCTTTCACAATATTCATCCAACACCTAAATCTAAAATTTCATGTCAAAATGATGAAACTGAATGTGTGTTTTCTAAATTTTTCTTCAGCTCTCAGACTTTTCCCTCAATCTTAGCACATCTTTTATTAGAACTGTCAACAAGTCTGAGCATTGTCTAATTTCAGTTTCTACCACAGCTAATGTGCAGAAAAGTAATCAAGTGTGACCAGCAATCTAGAGAGGGAAGAAAAAAGAGGAAAAAAACTGAAGAGAGACAACAAACTGAAAAATCAGCTAACGAAGTAACCCGGAGTTAACTGTTCCTTTATTTTGTACTGTATTCTATTATATATATTTTACATCCTGATTGAGTTGTCTAAAACAGTCTTTGAAAATGACTACAGTGGAAGCTAACATGTTTATGGATAATGAAACAGGTAGATACTGTCACTTCCTAATTCAGCTATTATGTGAAGGAATCACCAATCTGAGAGAGGAGAGTTGAAGAACTTGACATTACTTGATGTGAATTTGAGCTGTCTTTGGAAGAAACTGACTCCTAGGAGTGCCATGGCATAAGGCATTCTCCACTTCTTGTTTTTCAAGCAGGTTTAGTTGAAGCACTGCTGGAACAAATCGTAACAACTGAGCCTCATGCTGCTTTAGTGATACCGTATTCCATTGCCAGGCAGTTAGTGTATGCCTTGATTAAACGATAGGTATTGGGTTGCAAGCACCTGGTATGGCAAGGGTTTTTGACCTTTCCTACAAACACAAGATTACCTTCACATGCACCCCAATTATCATTATTAAATAACTTGTCAGGGAAATATGGTAGAGCTCTCTAAAGGAATCAGGCAAGAAGTGACAGGGGCCGAAGAAAGAATTTCACTTCAGAAACATGTTCGCTTATCCCACTGAGGCTAAAGTAACTACGAATCATTTTAATTAATCTGCCATAAAATGTCACAGCCTAAATAAATTCAAAGGATTTCAATTCAATCCATAGTGCATCACAAATACCACTATGAACTAGAGCCAATCCTGTAGCCTTAAATCTTAAAGACATGCAGATAAGAAGACAGGTGTATGCATAAAAGAATAAAGTATAGTGGAAACCAATTACAGCAAAGTCATTTTTCTTCCATAGGAAAAAATTTATTATGAAAAGAAAAATTACTACAACAAAAAGGTCTGTGATTTCCCTAATAATTGAAGTATCTACATTCCTGATGAAATGAATTTCACTCAAGGTGAATTACAAATAAATTGTCCGGCTTGCCATGAATATGATAGTTCTACTAAGAGTCAGAATCATACCACCTGCACTGAAAGATATATTCACCACCTCATGTCCTGAATAATCAGCTGTAATTAATGGGGCAGTTATAATTAATATGATGTTTTCATATCTAGGATTAAATATGCAGATGATGACAAAAATCTAGGGTACATCTGGTTCCAAATAAGAGGCTGAAAAGGCTCTCTTGCTTGATTTTTTACTTAAATATTTGACAGAGTATAGAGATGTAATATGTAATTTTGCAGGTGAATATTACCATCCAGCTAATCCTACTGTGGATATCTTTATATTTCAGATCCATGGTATTCCTTCTACCCTCATCAGATTGTTGTTGGTGGCAGCTGAACATGTAAGCACAGCAAAGATATATTATTAGAAATAATCTGGCTTATTATTTAATTATCAATGGCTGGTTGAACTGTCAAAGTAGGATAAGCATGGGTTTCACAAGTATGCAGAAGTTCTCAAAATGTTCTAAAATTGTAATGACACAAAACAAAGCTTTTCTGGAATTTTTTTTTTTGTTGTTGTATTTGTTAAAATATGTCTGTTCTTTCTCTTGTGAAACCTAAGTTTATGTTGTGCCAGAATGGACTTTAGGCTATTAATATGTCAGTGATACACAAATACTATGTTTAAAATAAGAAAAAGATGAAGAGGAAAGCCATTTTTAAATAAAAATAACACTTTAGACAATGCATGCATATCTGATGTTTGACTCAGTATGGTCATGGTCATTACTATGAACTTAAACTGATTTGTATGACCTAGGGAAAGTTCTTTAACTTCTCCAGCTTTCAGTTTCAATGTCGGTGATAATGATATTTCAAAATAGTTTGTGATAATTAAATATGTCACAGTCCAGTACAGTTCCTGACACTGTACTCCAGTTTCTGCTTTGAGTAAACATCATTTTCTTCCCTTTTTGCCTCTTAATCTCCTACTCCTATTTTCTGTTCTTCCCTTCCGACAATAAAATTTGTAGATTTGTAAATTTAGGCCTTTTCAATTTTCCCACTATATTAATTCATTTGTCCCTCTATTATGAGCATTGTCATGGTGTACTGTATTTGCTCCTTATTGCCTATCTCTCCATTTGCTTATAAACTGTGTGAGGCCAACAATGTATATTTTCATCTTTATACCTTCATACAATCGTGCCAAAATAAGTGTTTGTTGAACAGGTTAATACTGAGAACACAAAGTGTGGTCCTTGCCTCTTTTATTTAGATAAAATATAGATTTAAAAAGATTTATTTATATAACTCTATGCAGATTATAAAATGCTTCCACACATGTCCACCATTTAATCTGTACACCGATCCTGAGGTATGTAGGAGGAGCAAGGAGAAAGAAGTAAAAGACCCGTGTTAAAAACCCTGTCATGAGGAGTTACCCGAAAACTGAATGTTGATCTTTCTGAGCCTCACTATTCTCATTTTCAAGCAAGATGTAGTATCTATCTTTCCTCTCTGACAAGGTTGTTTTGAGAATCAAATGAGAGTGTATGTTAAAATGCATTGGAAATGCAAAAATTTACATGTGAGAAGTGTATGGAAATCCTTCTCAAAGAACAGATAGGTTATAAATAATTAGTTGCTAGATGTCGTCTTCACTTAACAAAAATCTGATGACTTAAAGGCTGTACAGTAAAGAGAGGCTGGTAGCTCAGATTGATGTGTGGTATTAGAGAAGAGCACCCAAAGGAAGTCAGAGTGCGTTTGAGCACTGAAGGAGGCGAGAACCTGGATGTGAGACACGTGCGCAAAGATGGGCCAGGCAGGAACATTTGAGCAAAATCTCAAAGGCTAGCATAAGCAGGTTATTTGGTCAGAGTAATAAGATCATCCTTGCTGGAATAAGTCATTGGTGTTTAAGAATAATAGAAAATGAACTTGGAGAACTAAAGGGATTCAAGTGTGGAAGATTTGAATGTCAAAGTAAGCTTCAGCTTTTCCATATAGATAATAATGTATTATGCTGAGAAAAAAATAATATTTCAAGCAACCAATAGTGTATTATAAAGCAAATGGAATTTTAGAAAAATAAACCAAGTTATGTCCATTGGATTAGAGGTGGGCAACAATACCACAGTGTTTGTTAAAAAAATCTTTATTGTTACAAAAAAATAATGGAAGGTGGGAGAGAGGGAAGGAGGAGTCAAGCTATTACAGCCCATCAAAAGTGAAAAAAGGCTTAAGGAGTACAGATCAGAAGTGGAAGGAATAATTATGTATTCAACACTGTAAGTAAGAAATTTGGGGATAGAATCAATGCAGATACACAGTTGAGCATGGCATTAGGATATAAGGATGTGACATGCCTGGCCAGATGCATGATGGCAAGTCTATGAGTCATAGATATGAGCAGCTTTCAGCAGGAGCTTTATGATATTAAACCTTTGTTGGCAGGATAAATAAATATGGTTATAGCACAATTATAGAGGATACAGCTTTGGACATATCCATATCAGATTTACATTTAAATGGCTTGAACATAACATTATACTTGATTTGAGAGCAAAAGCACAAGTTTTATCCATGTAGATTAATATACAATGAGTACAGAGAAGGAGAAGTGTAAGTAAGTTATCAATATTTTGGTTTATCAAGTTTAAAATCATTGCTAAGGAATGGCTAGATGCTTAATTAAATGGGAAAATAGGAGGCCAAATAATTCACCCCAAAAGCCTTTGGGAGAAGTTATTGTTGAAACTATATAACTTCTAGGAAGTCTAATAACCAAACAATAAATATATACCAAGAAAGAGAGAGAGAGAGAATGATTTTATATATCAGCATGGCTGGAAAATGGAGCTCAGATATTTGTTCAAATATTATTCTTAATGTTTGTGTGAGGGTGTTTATAGATGACATTGATATTCCAATCAGTGGACTTTGAGAGAAACAGACTGCCCTATGTAATGTGATCCTCAACCGATAAGCTGAAGGCCTGGACAGAACGAAACACTGACTACCCACGAGCAAGAGGGACTTCAAAAGCAGATGGCCTTCAGACTTGAATTGCAGTATCTCAGCTCCTCTCTATGGCTATAGTACACCAGCCCACAATGCATTTGCCATTTTGTACTTGCCAGTCTTCATAATTGCATGAGCCAACTCCATATATATATTCCATATATATACGTATATATACACATATATATGTGATTACTGGTTCTCTTTCTCTGGAGAACCCTAACAGAGCAAAACACACATAAGAGCAACAGAGAACCAATAACAAATATGCAATGCACATGAAAATTCAGCCAAGTGAACAGTATGTAAATATTCAACAATTTAGTCTGTCCACAAAATTGAGTATTTTTGGACTGAAATTGACCCCAAGGTTTGAAATACATTTTTTGTATGTATAGCATAAATTAAACAGAAAATAAAAATTCTTTTATTTTTGTTACTTGTAATCAGTCCTGGAAAAGCTCCATAGAGAGAAAAGAAGCATTCAATTTTGGAGCAATGAAAGTAGCTTTAAATATTTGCTAACTCTCATTCTTTTTTTAAGACAATGATATATATATAGAAACAGATATTTGAAAATATAATTGATAGAGCACTAAATTTTGATAAAACTACAGTTTAGAAAACAGTTAATGTTAGGCATTTTTATTCACAAATATATTCTAACATGTTTGTAAATTTTTTCATAAATTGTAAAACACAGATGTAAATGAAGTCAGTAGTGTGTATAGCTATTTATAATCATTTTATTGAACAATTTTGATCTCTTCAGGCACTAGAAACAGTTTTATTTTTCTTTAATCCCTGCCACATCTCTTCTGTATCTTAGGCAGATCTCATCGATTTAGAGTCACTTTCAGCCATAAAAATATAGGGTAGTTTAAAACTCTAGTTTCACATTTCACTTTCCCCCCCATATCAACTATGGGGCTTGGAGTTGGGAGTGACGATGATCTGCTATTTACGTCTTCTAATGTACTTTCCAGTTTCTTCTTTTAAACTGAAAACGTAGAAGCATGGTGGAAAAAAGGGCAAGGGCCTCTTCATGTGGCTGCACTACTCTGTCGGCTGTCACTGTCCACCTGCTAATGCTGACCAGTCCCTGACGCCCTCAGTAGGGAGGTGTCCACCGCCGACTTTCTCATCAGCATCTACTTACTATGCACTTCCCTCGAGTTGCTGAGGAAGATACAGCACGGAATATTTTTTTTAACCCCTTCACATTTTCCCAGTGGTTCATATAATAAGCTGTCATGGAAGGAAATGAGGCAGAATAAACAGAATCCCTATGACGTAACACACGCTAATCTTCCATTCTTATGGACAGCCTCAAATTCTATGGATGATTCAGTTGAACTTTTTCTGCCTTGGTTTAGGTAGTGCTATGGTCTGAGTGTCCCCTAAATGTCATACATTGAAACTTAGTCACCAATGGATAGTATTAAGGGGTGAGTCCTTCAAGAAACAACCATGTCAGAAGTGTGCAGCTCTTATAGATGGGGTTAGGGCTGTTACTGCACAAGAAACTACACAAATATATAATGCTATTTTGGGGGGGAGCAGGTTGAACTCGGAGCCTTCACACTGAGCTGTGTCCCCACCATCTTTTTTATTTTTTATTTTGAGATGCTCTTTAAACAAGCATTTTTTTTTTCTCATAAATCTAGATCCAGCTATAGAGTTGTGCTGGTCTGAGCAGGGATCAGTTCATCTCCACCAGGGTCACTCATGCACCTGAATTCAGCAGGCAGGTAAGATGAAGCTGATTTGCCATGGTCCCAGGTCTCAGCTGTTCTCTGCATTCTCTCAGCTGGCAGGATAACTGGGGTGTGTTCTCCTGAAAATGACAAGATTCCAAAAGGGAGAGAGGATGTACTCAAAGCACTTAAAGCATAGAGACTGAACTGGAAAATCATCATTTCTGATATATGATTTAGCACCCCCAAAAAAAGTCACAGGGTCATTGTAAATTCAAGAAAAAGGGAAATAGACTCCACTTCTTGATAGTATAAACTGCATATTTACATTTTGAAGAGCAAGGGGAAGAAAGGGAATAGAGAGAAAATTAGGGTAACTTTTGAAAACAAATTTCTATAAAAGCACTGCATCCCCAATTATTCATATCCATTCCAAAATATATTCACTACCTTCCAACATCTCCAAAAGGATTTATTGTGGCATGATATCCATGTTCTACGTTAGGTCTTGATGTGGTTTCTCATGATCCAGAGTGTTTTTTTCTTTAACTAAAATGACAAGCTTTCTGCAACTCAAATGAATAATAAATCTAGGACAGAACACCCTCTAACTCAAAAATGACATCCCCATCCAAAAATGTGGAGAATGAGACACACAGAACAGTCACTGTCCAATTTCAAAATTCTGCTGGAAAAATGATGTCAGGAGTCTCCACACTGGGTTCAGGTACTATTTCTCTATTATATCCTGGTTCTACTACCTGAAAGCTGTTCACTTCACCAGTGTTCCCCTCCAATATTGCTGCTATCTTCTTACCTCTTTAGGTCTGGAATGTCCTTTTTCCATCACATCTTATCTCATATCTCTTTTCTGTTTTCAGCTGGGTAGTTTTCTCAGCATGATTTCTATTCTAATAAAATTAAAGGTACTGAGTTACTTTTGAAATTTGAATGGTGTCAGTCCTTTTAGCTGCTGTTTCATCAATAAAATCAATAAAAAAATTTGCAGGCTTTCTATGTACCTGATTATTATCTATCTCATGTTCCAAAAATCCCATACAAAATAGTTTTTCATTGTTACTTTCTAGATGTAAGCATGGTAAGTTTGGTATCAGATTTATGTGAGAATAATCACACCTATATGTTTCCTGAAAAGCCCTCCCTAGCTGGCTTTGGTTTCTCTGGGTGCTATTGTTGTTTGTTGTTGTTGTTGTTGTTGTTGTTATTGTTTGGAACTGGACACTGAACCCAGGGCCTTTGCACTGAGCTACATCCCCAACTCCTCCCCCGCCTTTTCTCAGACAGGATCTCACTAAGTCATTAAGCTGACCAGGCTGGGTTCCAACTTGCAATCCTCCTACCTCAGCCTGCCAGAGTGGGAATTACAGGAATGTGCCATCATGTCCAGTTTCAAAAACTTCATTTATCCAGCTTACAAAGGTTATTAAGTATGGCCTTAATTCTTCAGAAGTCTTAATAAAGGAGCTCAGAGTCTTGCAATAATTTGACCTTTGTCTCCAGGTTTTATTTTACTTTGAGAATATGTTGCTGGCAAAAGAGACTGAAGATGAGAAATACGTTTATTTTCCCACAAAGAAGGTCCTCTACATCATCTAAATTTTTTTGTGTGTAAACTGGCCAATTCTTTCTTTAGCTCTTCACTTTCTTTAGGTTTCCTTATCATATGCAGCCAAGAGCAACCAGATGACACTTTTTTCAGCGTTTGCCTGGAAACATCTTGATCAAGTCCAAACATGCGTAAGGAACATTTTCTGTCTTCCAGGTTACCACGAGCCATAGATGTAACACTTTTTCTCCTGCGTAACAAAGGCCATAATTGTTTCCAACATCTACCTGTCATTGTATTAGTCAGATTTCCTGTTGCTGGTATACAGTACCAGGCACCCACAACTTGAAGGAAAAGAAGTGTAATTTAGCTCATGCTTTGACAGGATTCATGGTCCACAGGCTCTAAGCTCTAAGAAATACAGTGGAAGGGCAAGTCAGAAAAAATCACTTCCTTCATGGTGACGAGAAGCAGAGCAGAGGAATAGTGCAAGAGAGCAAGGGGCCAGACTGCATATATATTACCACAAATGACGTGTCCACGATCCATCCACATATATCCAAAAGTATGCTTAACAGTGGGCTATGAATTTCTTAATTCAATCAAGTTGCCACATGATTAACAGTAACAAACATCTTGTTGCAAAAATGACACACATTTTGGGATTTGGCTATGACAGCATTTTACCTATGGCACTAACTTCTGTATCATAATGTTGTATATCAAAGCACCCCAAAACTGAGTAATTTGACACAACAACCACACATCTTGTCCAGAAATCTAAGGCTGACATAACATTTCTGCCAATCCACTTGAAATTAGTCTGAACTCTTCTGCAAGCACTCGTGTAAATGCAGTCAGCAGATGAGTCACTTGGAAATAAGCACTGAGCCAGGGTAACTTCACCCGGGACAGCTCAGGTCTCTTCCCTTCCACATGTCTTCCGTGTCTTTTAAGAGGCTAACCTGGGCTTGTTCTCATGGTGGTGGCTAGACTACAGAGGCAGGGTGGAAATATGCCTGGTTTCTTGCAGCCTACATTCAGACTTCATTTCTGCTATATTCTATTGCCAAAGCAAGCCACACAGCTAATCTATATAGAAAATATGGAGAAAGGATTCCACCTGTTGTTAGAAGGACCTGAAAAGTCACATTGAAAAGGCTATGGATACAAAGTGGGTAGAGGATATTGACATTATTTTGCACTCTTTCTCATAGATGTGGAGCTACCCCAAGGAAGAAGAAAAGTGACAACACTCCCCACTGCCTTATGGGGATGAAGTGATGAAGACGCAGCATTCAGACAAATCTCTGACTTCTCAGTCTTCTGTGTATGTGACATGGCAGGGGGAATGGAGAGTTCATGAGGCACTGTTGACAATGATTGGGAACAGCAATACAGATTGAAAGCTTGTGAAAAAAAAAAAGTCTTCAATTTTGGTGTTTTGTTTTAAACAATGATTTTATTAGTATTTCCAGGATTCTGGAACATAGTTGCTAATTCTGAAGCAAAAAGAATATTCCCATTTCATATATTTGTAGTGTTTTTTTTTATTAGGGATGTAGAAGTAGATACCTTTTCTTCTTTTTTTTTATTGCCACATGTTTGTAGTACATAATGACTACATTCATTGTGGGGTATAGTATCAAATAACACAATCTGACTGGTGGATAGAGTTGTACTTTATCCAAAGACTCATAGGAACAAAGTTGAAGCTGCAAGTCTGGGAGGATAAACTAGCAAATTTTTCTGGGAGCTGTGCTTACAATTCAATATAAGATTGAAAGAAATCTCAATTTCCCACTTTCTAAAAATCAGAGGAGGGCCGGTGATATGGCTCAATGGCGTAAGCGTCTGCCTGGCAAGCGCAAGGGCCCAAGTTCGACTCCCGGTACCCACATACGAAAAAAGGGCCGGTGATATCGCTTAGCGGCACGGGCGCCTGCTGGTGTGCAAGGTCCTGAGTTCAACCCCAGTACCCACAAAAATAAATAAATAAATAAATAAATAAATAAATAAATAAATAAATAAAATAAAAATCAGAGGAGTTGAGGGAAATGATGAAGAGAGCTAACCAACCCACCAAGTCCATTTTTGATTATACCTTTGCTCCACTCTAGAATTTTAGCCTCGCTCCTTGGAATGGGTATTACTACATCCCACACAGGAGATACTCTTCAAGTCCTAACCCCTAGTATCAGAGAATGTGACCTTATCTGGAAATAGGATCTTTATAGATGTAACCAATTTAAAATGGGATCATACTGGATAATGGTGGGCACTAATCCAAGGATTGGTATCCTTGTAGGAAAAGGAAATATGAACTTAGAGCTACTTACAGGGAAGAATGTCACGTGACTTTGGAGGCACAGATCAGAATGATACATTTAGAAGCCCAGGAACATCAAAGATTCCAAGTGACCACTAGAACCCAGGGAGGTATGTTTGAGAGCCTTCGATAGGGTGGTTGTGCCGATACATTTTGGAATTCCAGCATCTATAACTGTGAGAGAATATGTTTTCCAACGTTTTCAGCCACTCAGTCCACAGGAAGCAGTTAAAGCAGTCTTGGGCTACAGTTTTCATCTTCTTCCAAATATTTACTATAGGGGAAGCAAACTTTTACATCTATTCTTTTAGGATCCATGCTAGGCTTGAGAATTAAATTCACAGAAGATATATTAATAGGAGAAATGTACATAAGTTTTACTTCACATGAGATCCCTAATAAGGAAATGAAAACCCAATAAACACAAAACCCAATGCTTTGATATAAGATTAAACAAAGAGAGGTAGTTGTGGAAAAATAAATTATGCAGGGTGGCAGGAGAGAGATAAACATTATTTAAGTGAAATCTGTTTCTACAGAATGCTCTTGATTATGACTCCTTCTTGAGTTTTTACCTCTTATTTTCGTAAAGAAAAAGACAGATTAGGATGCCCTTCTTGTATCTGTTGTTTTTCAAATGCCTTTAATTCAAAATAATCTTTAAACCAATGTGCATGTTTTGAGGGAGATATTCCATTATTCTTCAATACAAACTTCCAGAACAAAAATCCTGTAGTCTGCCCCTTTGTTTAATCTAATAAAGAGAAAAGAATCACAGACAAGTCAGCATTTCATATTTCTTAAAATTGAGAAAAGTGAGAGAACAAAAAGCCTTGGCTTTAGAATCTTTTTTTTTTCTCCATTTCTCACAGGTTCAGCCCATTCCACCTAAAAAGCCACTTGAAGCTAATCACAAAGCTCCCAATACAATTTTACTTGACCTTTAGTTAAAGACCACCTTTACCAGGCGACTTACTTTGTGCCCTCCCTGTGGACTGTTGCAGAAGGCAGGCTTCGCAGTATTCCTTTCATTGTTCTGCTTGAGAATCTAAAACCTGTTCATCCTAAAAGAGCCATCCTGAAACTGCCAAGTGAGGCAATAACAAAACATATTTCATACATTTTTGAGAAAAAATATGCAGAGAAGAAAAATGAAGATAATAAAATAGCCTGTTTATCTGAATACTATGTTTTTTCATGCTAAGTACCATGTTTATAGAGCCAATACATCATGTCCACGAATAAGTGGAAGTGAAGCATGTTTCTTCCACACATTGTTTGACACAGAAAGTGAGTATTTTGTTGGCATTGGGTAATTTAAACTCACAAAGTGGTGTCTGGAGTATATTAGCAGTGTACCATGCAAAGATGAGATTGTTCAGCAATTTGTGTACCAGGGAGAAGCAGTCCGAAATAATTCAGGAAAGAGGCAAGGGCAAAAAGTGTGAAGAACTTGCTTATGTCAGAAAAATATAGCTGTCATTAAGATAATACTGATTAACATCCAATAAAAGCTAAGAATCCTGCCACCGAGTTTATGGCAGTTCATATGTCAGAATTTCAGGCAAAACATGAAAATATTATACTGATCCAACCACATCTGTAACATGATAACGCTTCAGATAATTGGTTGGACTTCTCCTGCCTCTTTTTCCCTATAATTCCTATAACAAAAACACGTGAAGGGACGCCTACACACACGCACACACACGCACTCACACACACGTGCATATTTACTGCTATGAAAGACAGAAGGCTTTGAGTTAAAAGTGCTGGCTCTGGAGCTTAACTACCCGGACTTGAGTCCCAGCTTACCATTTATAGCTGTGAAAACTGTATCTGCAAAACAGAGATTATATAGTTCATATCTCATACGTACTGTATGACAAGCATTAAAAAGGATAATACATGCAAAATGCAGCCTGAGGCCCAGAGTAAGTGATCAATAAATGTCAGATAGCATCAGCATTATTACATGCATACATATGCTTATTTATCAATGCATGTTCACATGACTAGAAGCATCTTCAGGTTTGTATATGTACTTAGGGGCCTATAGCCTTAACAAAGTTTTAAAATGTGAGGAAATTTTATGTTTTTTCTTTAAAATACTGCAAAACAAAACTCAGAAAATGTCTGAGTCAAAACCTAATGAGATGGTCAGTTCATTAATAGAGAATATCTGCCCAATATTGACAAATCTTGTCAGCTAGTTAACCTAGATGAAACAGCTTTCCCTCATCTGCCCACTTACGGACCATTTGGGTCACATTATAAAGGGTGGAATAACACGATTAAAGGCAGGAAGCAACTAAAACAAAAGGGATTGAGGGAGGGTAACGCATAGGTTAATTTGCCTGGTTCAACAGATTATAGCATGAAGCGTACTAGGCCTGAGACCAATACCAGCTTCCATTCCCTGGCAAGCATCTGAGCACTGAGCATCTCTGAGCCTCCATACTGGATTGGCTGGTTTTCATTTCAACAATAAAGCAAAGGTTTGTCTGATATTAAACAAGTAACTTTATATGAAAGCACTTTCTAAGACTCTTCAAAATTAGAAAATAATAGAATTTATTATTAAACTTATTGTCAGAGATCTCCTTCATATGAGGTTTTAAAAATAAATAAGGCTAGAAATGTCAGCCCAGAGAAATTGGACTTTGCAGTCTTGCCCATGGAAAGCTTGTGATGAGATTTTAAGTGACGAGATCAAAGTGATATTTTAATGGGTTGGTCTTGCAGCTAGTATGGCCTTGTTTTTATTGGGTCATATCTTTCTTCTTGTAGGTCAGGTACGATAGAAAATAGAGATATACAGAATACACTTTTGCTTTTTAGAATTTACTATAGAAAATAGACATTACAAAACAACTTATGACATTTATAAACATAATTTTCTAGCTATTGATCAAACTTCTAGTTACTTATAAGAAGATAGTCTTAAAATTTTTTGTAAATGGCCGGTGAGACGGCTCAGAGGCCTACGCGCCTGCCTGGCAAGCACGAGGGCCCGAGTTCGACTCCCGGAACCCACATACAAAAAAAAGGGCCGGTGATATCGCTCAGTGGCAAGGGCGCCTGCTGGCGCGCGAGGTCTTGAGGTCGACCCCCGGTACCCACAAAAAAAAATGTTGTAAATGGACTTGTTCATGTGATAACAGCACTTGGCTATATTATTAAAGAGATATTGCACCCTTTCTGTTGATAGAAGTACACTGTATTTCCCTTCCACCATAACTTCAACCTGGGTAGCAAATCCTATTATTGTTCAAAATATTTGCTGCCCCTCACTATGACTCGATTGTACTTCCCCTCTCCATTGCTATTATGCTTATCTCTGTGATTTTCTTTGAACAATAAAATGTGAATGGAAGTGATACATGTCACTTCCCAATAGAAATTTAAATCCTTCCCATGGTTTCATCACCTTCACTTTCTCATTACCATGATGAATAAAAGTTTCACACTCTTTTAAAAAACTGTTCGGCAGCCACAGTAACAAGAAACATCGGAATTCTTTCAACCTATTTAGTCAATCAGTGACAGTTTTATAGCCATGGTAATAATAAGAACATTGGTCAATCAGCAACAGCCTCTTGCTTCTAAAAGTTAACCAGTAGTGAGTAGACTTACACAAGATATATCCTCCGATATGAGCCAGTCAAGGACAGTATCACCCTGGTAACCATGCTTCTGTAGCTGGTGTTGGCACACTCTCATTTTGTCAATGTCTCAATTCCCAGACTCCACCCTTCCAAAAATCCTACAAAGGATCGGTTCACTGCTTTGCTGAAAAAGTGTGTCTGATCCACATAGCCTTACCCCACTTAAAGAAGTAATAAATCCAGCCAAATAGTTTTTGCTTCAGATGTTGAGCGGCAGTCTTATGTTTAGACACATGAAATAAACAAATGACAAGATAGGGTTACTTACTGTCAGTCTGGGTCCTCACGGAAGAGAATTTAGAGCAGAGCTGTGGTTGATCCAGAATAAGCATGTACCTTGAGTGAGAAATGACTGTTATTTGCATATGCCACTGAGATTTTCAGGTAGTTTATTAACACAGAATAATTTACACTAAACTGAATTATACAGACTGTAAACCTAAAGTTATGACTACAGAAAATTATACAAAGAAAACAAGCAGTGATAATTCACTTCCAATTCCTCATAAAAATGGAGCTTTCGTCTTGTGGGATCAGGCTTCTTTTCTCACATTTAATATACTCATTAAGTTTCCATGTTTCAACACAGCATTTATTTTTAAAGTTTCATTTTATTATTTCATTAGAAAATTATTTTTCCTATATACCATATAATTTTCAAAGATGTCTCCTATACAAAAAGACTTTACTAAAACAGTAACAACAACATGGGTAAAATATATAAAGTAATATATGCCATCTAAAGAAATAATATACTACATTATTCATTATCCAACCATAAATTTTCAATTCTGAATCAATTTTCTCCACAGTACTTTCTATTCAGTTTTACAATAAAAACATATAAAAATGTTACATTTGTCTTTAAAATCTGTCAAATTTTACTAGAATGTATCTAAGAGAAAATAGTATGTATGTAATTTTATCTCATACAACAGGTGATTATTTTCTAATTTATAATTTTGTTGATCTAAGTATATATTTTGAAGGACAGTTAATGGTAAGATTTTAGTTATGGAAATTCATTTATTTATTTAACAACTATAAATTGAGAACATATATATGTACATGTACACATATATGTATGAAGTACAAGATTAAATGTTTTTAGTATTCTGAAATAAATAAAACAAAGACTTGGCTTCAAGTTTAAAAGTAAAAAGGAAACGTTTAATATATAATTATAATAAGATGTAAGCTTAATAAATGGCATTATAAAGATATAATTAAAATGATATATAAGAGCTGAGGAAAAAGAAATCACAATTGAGAAAAGGTTGTGTAGCAGGTACATTTAAAGGAGGCCCTGAAAGACATGTAAGAAATTCACACATGAGCCTGGTTCTACTCCACATAAGCAAAGCTGGATATCTCATCTCCCCATGTTGCCTTGACTTACCAACTAAAGCTATTGCATCAGTAACATGACCTGCCATTTTCCTGATATATATCATCAATATCCTCTGAGATCTGGTAAGAGGGATGCATGGAGCCTATGTTTTAGGATCCGTTCTCCAGTTTTATCCACTCACTTAGGCAGCATAATTTAACCCAACTACTACTTCTAATAAACCTTAGTGAAGTAGAGATTTCAAAGCAGGCAGATCACTGGGAATTAATTCAGGATCTGTGCACTTCTCTGAATTGTTGGCCTATGGGGACCCAGCCTTGTCAATACCTTGAGTCAGAATCTTTCTCAAAGTAGACTTAACTTCCTGTATTTTATTTCTTCTATATGGGTCAGAGCTTTAATCCAAAGCACTGAACCTCGGCTAGGGATTAATAGTGGTGAAAATTGTTAGTTAACTAGATTTGATGGAGCAGCCAACTGGTAAGTCTTGATTACAGGCCTCATAATTCACTGGGAAAAATTCATTAGTCAACATTTTCACCAACACTCCCTTCCTAGTAATAGTCAAAGCACAGTTCTACAGGCTTTCCTACGATTACTTTTCTCACTTGAGAAATTTCAGGATGAAGGGATTAAAAGAAAAGCAAATTCTTCACTTTATATCACATACAAAAGTGAACAGCAACATGATTCAGGGAAATTTCCTGAAGTTATGATGAAATTTATAGCAGAACAAAAGCCACCTGGACCTATTATTTATTTTACAAAGCAAAGTAAGACCTTTAAAAAAACTCATATTCAATTTTATTAAGCAATATTAAAAAGTAATAGAGCTTCCAGGACACACAGCAATACAGTGCACATATCATTTATATGCAGTTGTGCATAAGTCATTTCTCTTTTTTTTCAGTAGAATAGAATCAGAACTTCATGGCACTTTCAGAAAATACCCACTTAACTCTCAAGAATAGCTCTATAAAAGAATGCTTATCAAATTCTCTAGAATAAAAATCAGGCCTAAATGTGAAGACTTTGTCATTATGCGGACATTCTTCAACCTTTGACTTAGTAGAGTTAATATCATTGCCATCATTATTACTTAAAAGAAGTGAAATAATGGTCATGTCCAGGGAAAAATAGTAAATTAACTGTCAGATCCCATGAATGTGAATGGAACTAAGGCTAGAATAATTTTTTAGATGTTCCCTGCCTAAAAAATTATTGGAATCAGCAGCCACTTTCTAAAGAGACACAAGCAATCTTTCAACTCCCTATATCAACTATACTAAAGGGCCCAAAGTAGAAGAAAAAATACTAAGCAGTGGTTCAAAAGACTTTGGCCCCAGTGTAAGATGCATTAATTATACCAGTTTACTAGTTGACATGAGGCCCCTTAATGCTCATCTTCACCCAAAAATGAGGATCAAATATTCATCAAAAATGGGTTATCAAGAAGGCTTCAATCAGCAAATACAAGAATATATGTAAAAGCACAGTTTAAATTGTAATATGTAAGAGGTAATAATAACCACACTTGTATAAAGCCTTTATGACTTTGAGTTCTTGGGTGCATGTCTTATCAACTAGTTCCACTGCAGTTTTATTTCTAGGCCGCCTCGGCGTTAACTTTCTAGGCATTGCTAGATATTCCCTTTCTCTCTTTCTCAGTTTTTCTGCCTGTAAACCGAGTTGATCTGCACTAGTCACAAATATTTGTGAAATACATAAATGTTTAAAAAGTTCTCTGAGACACTCAGAGTAAAAAGCAGCCTGCAAATTCAAAGTGCTAGTAAGATTTTCATGACACTAAAGTATTACCTCATCTCTTTGGGATTTGTAGGGCTTTTCTATCCTTAGGACACAGGCAGAATAAATTGGATGAGGGTTACTGGGTCCTGGAGAGAAATTCCAAACAGCCATCTCTGCACACAGACTAGGGCAAATGCTACGTACCTAGCCTTGGAATTCCAGTATGGAACTGTTAGATGGTGCTGGTTCATTCTACATATAGGATGAATTAAATATCTCAAGTTCTCAACTGTCTTGAAACTGGACATTATACACTTAAACTTGGGAGTAAATAATCACTGAAAAATGGAAATCTGCAGCAAGAAAAAGCCCAGAATATTTCCTTTTCTTTAGCCAGACGAATTTAACAATGTGAGAAGAACTCATCTGTGTTTCGATTAGTTCCCAGTGATTCCAGCAAGCTTTGATGGATTAATCAAATTCTGGCTTTTGGGGGGAAGGATTTACTTAAAATCAAATTGATCTGTTGTTCTCATATTATCACTGGTAAATCTATATTTACTCTGCTTTAGGGCTTCTGAAGAGTAATAAATTGTCACCACTCCTGCAGTCTGCCTGAGTCTCAAGTCACACTTGAAATGAGTTTAATATTTAGGGCCCCTTTCAAAAGTACTGTTGCCTGGCGACATTCAGTCGTAAACTTTTCTACAACAACAAAAAAACACCACAGTGGAGGCAAGATCTCATGAAGGCAGAGTCAGATTGTAAATTTTCTTCTTGACTTTTGGGAACAAGGAAGAAGATTTCACAAAACAAAAGCAAAATTTCAAAAAGAAGAGAGTGAGAGCGGTGTGTATGAGTGTGTGTGCGCACGGTGGCTGAGATGCATCCAGTTGCTTCTGGAGTAATATTTCCATCCATGAATCATGTCCACTAAGAGGTAAATTCTTCTTAGACTCTGCCTTTATTTTCTTCTGAGGAACACTGACCATGACTTTCCCTGTTTCCCTGCAGGTGTTGCGTAGGGAGGTATGTATCACTCAGTCCCATTATCATCCCCAGGTACTGCTGTTCTTTGTGTTTCAGAAGAATAAGGCTCTACTAAAACTTCAGCCTCCAGTGGTTAAATACAGATTCTTGCATTTAAAGAGTATTAGGTAGGTCTTCATGCCAAGAGAGCTGGACTGCTAATTTGACACATCAAATGAGCCTTTTGGACTGTGAGGGGTTAATCCAGTCTGCTGGCCAAGCAAGGGAAAAGGAACTGACTCCCAGAAGCCACTGCCAGCAAAATTAATCCTGGAGCTCAGTATCTGGATGCTTCACCTGCCAGGCGGGCCCCACTAGGTCTTTTTCATCACTGGGCCAGATTAAAAGAGAATGATGAGCAGAAGTGGTTCCGCACCATCAGTGACAAGGAGGAAAAAGGCAGCAAGCATCCTCCACTGAGAATGCGCCTCCTGGCTGCCTCCAGCTGCAGGGTGCCACACGCCACCTCCAGACACCACATGACCCGGCTGCTGGAGAAAGACTCAGGGAACAACAGAAGCCACGGGGCAGGGCACGCTGAACAAGCCCAAGCTACCTTCCGGGTGCCACCTGTCAAAATTTCACCTGAGCAGACAGGATTTTTAAATGTGTTCTTTGGTTTCAGGCTGCTGGCAACATTTGTCAGGACATTTTTTTTTTTTTCCTCATCTTGCTTTGTTTGTTTTGAACTTAACAGAAAATCAAAATTTCCCAAATCTATGTGCCCCCTTAATCTTCTAGTTTTAAGAAATTCTTTAAGCTGCAGGCTCCTTTGTCTTTGTGGATGTTTACTTGTCTGTAAAATAAAAGTTTAAGAAATACTCGTATTTTTTACATGTAGATTTAAACATTAGAAATCCAATTAGATTATTGAGGAATTGCCCAGAGCTGGAAATACAGTGCATTCTACCTATCTCAACAAAGCTGATGGGAAAGCAGAGGGCTAAAAATCGAGGAGGGAGGGCCAACAGGACAGACCTGATTTGCTGGGCAAGTACCACAAAGAAATAATGAGGTCCCAGGAGAAGTGGAGCTCTGATATAGGGAATTGAATCCTTTCCAAAGCTTTCATAAGATGTGTTTTTCTTTCTACTGCCAGATAAAGATCTATGTGGGGTAGGGGGGAAGAAAGAAGTAAGAGAATGGAAATATTTGATGAAAAATGGAGGGGAGTGGTACAGTGCATTACTGAGGCTTTTGGTAAGGTTTTCTTCAAAAGTGTTATGACCAGTTTAAACAATGAAAGTGTCTGGAAATTAAAGAATAAACTAGGATGGAGGCATGATTTCAAGAGCAGTTATGAGGAATAATATTGTTTTTGTTTAACAGATATAGCTAAAAATGGGTGGCAAAGCAGCACTTTAATGAATTAAATCTCTGAAAATTGAGCCATATTTTCTAAGAGTGCTTATTTTTGCAAGTAACATATCTAAAATTTAATGTAGATATCTTGTGTGTCCTCTGAAAAATAAGTTATCACACCAAATCTGAAATTTTAAATTCACAGGGTTTGAGGCCCAGCACTGGCCAGAACTGCAGACCTAGAGTGCAGGACAGGGCCCAGGAGGGAGTTCTGACTGAGCTCAACCAAAACTAGTGCGCCAGTGCGCCTAGCTCCTGGTGTGTTCCTGCAAATTCAATAAGTCTAGTCAAACGCTCCGAGTCCACTCAGCTAAGTCAAACAGAATTAAACAAATGATGAGTCCCTACCTCCTGCCTGCATGGTAGAGGAAACAAACACCCAAAACAACCAAGATCAGTGAGAGACCACCACCATGAAGGGAGGGATCCAGTCACTCGAGTTCTGTTACCTTTCCACCACGAGCATACTCCCTCAGCTGCTTGTCTTAGAACGTCTAGAATGTCGGGGATTTGTTCTGTCAAAGAAATTCTCTCTTGCCCCTGTCAGAAAGGAATCCACATACAAAAGATAAAGAATGTTTGAGCATTCTATAAAAGATACTCTCTCCTCTCATTATATCTAGAAATATATAGGGTTTTTTTCTCATACAGTAAAAGAAAAAAAAAGGAGTAAAAAATAATTATAATAAATGAAACTTGCCATTTAACACCAATGAGGGAAAATAAGCCTATACTAATTTAAATAATGAAGATTACAAAAAGTAGTAAGCAAGAATAATTTTAGACCACTTAGATTACTCAAAGTAGACATGTGTGGTTATTAAAAGTTCAATATTAATATTTTTGGTGGGCCGGTGAGATGGCTCAGCAGCATAAGCGCCTGCCTGGCAAGCGCGAGGTCCTGAGTTCAACTCCCGGTACCCACATACGAGAAAAGGGCTGGCAATATCACTCAGCGGCATGGGCACCTGCTGGCGTGTGAGGTCCTGAGTTTGACCCCCGGTACCCACAAAAAAAAAAATATATATATATATATTTTTTGGATTTCATAAAACACATAGGAAGCATGGGGGAGAAATGCTTATTTTCATTTATTTAAAAGGAAGCTGGCAAGCCTTAAGTGTGCTCACTCAACTGACAAATATTTAAAATACCATGCACAACACACCATTTTGTAGTGATCAAACACATAATAGATGCTTAAAGATCATAGGAAATATGTAACACACATGCATATGAAAACTACTACCTTGTGTGTCTCATTTATTTCACTTAACATATGGTCTCAAGTAGCATCTGTTTTCCTACAGATGACACAAGTTTATCTTTCTTTATGACAGTGTATTATAAGCTGAAATACTACCTGGTTTATCTTATATGAGAAACCCGAATTATAAACAAAGAGCAAAGTGAAAAACAATACAAAGTAGGGAGATAGATCTTTCTCAAATGGGAAGGGGATCAAGAGAGGAAGGAGGGGGAAGAGAGAGGAGGGAAGGGATGAACAAAGGAATTAAGATGTGTTATGTCCATGTACGAACTCCACACAAGGAATGTAAATATTATGTACTACACACAAGTACTAATAAAAAAAACTATTACCACTTAAATGTTATAATGTACAAAGCTTTCTCATACCTTTCATTTGATCCTCCAGATAACATATTTTATGTGAACAAACCACATTCAGAGAAGTTAAGTGAATGATTTAAGAGCAAACAGCTTAGGAAGTAGCAGTTAGAGTTCAAATCCATAGTTTCTAACCAACATTTCTTTGACAGTAGTTCTATTTCCTAAAGATGGGCTGCACACAGGAATGTGGGGGGGGGGTATAAAATTACACTCTGTTAGGAGGTTGAAGAATAAATGAAATAAGGAATCTAGTCACTGGACATATTAATTTAAACAGAGTTCTTCAGTTTCTGTTTCCTTCTCTGCAAAGCAGTTTCAATAGTGACAGTCCTCCACGACTTCGAAGTATTTCACAAAGCATTCTTGATAATATAAAATAAGATACCAAGTTTTATCCCCATTAGAAACTAAAATAATCAGTAATACCAATTACTCATATCTAATCAAAGTATCTTTCTGAGGAAAATTCTAGATTGGAGGCAGGAGGTATGTAGGCGATGTAGTATAGCCATACCAATTGGTAAATTATTGAAATACTTCTCCACTGTTGGATTAATTGCCCCCTAAACCAGGCCCTTGAGGTTCCTCCTCTAGACCTTTCATATCTCACCAGAGTGAGAAGCAAAAGGACTCATGCTGTGTCAGACCCCTTTGCCTCCTCCTTGGAGCACCCATGACCAATCCAAGAAGATTCTTTCTATGTATTTGCAACTGGCTTTCTAACATAGCCAGAGGCGTGCGACCAGCACACACCAGTGCTCCTGCGATCAAGGCGCATGTGAATAAAGCACCACTCTTTTTCTGTACTGCAGGAAATGAAAACAGGTTGCTAAGACAGAAGTTCACCAAAATGAGATGCTTGACTTGCAGGGACACTAATGCAGCTACAAAAAAGGTGTAAGCTTGAGAGGACAGAACACTGGGAAGGTTGTTGACTATTTATTCACAGTTTTTGGCAAGAGAACAACTATACACTGCTTCGATTACCCAGAAATTTGTTCCTCAAACTCATAGCAGTTGGACTGGGAAATAGAGAGCTCCAACACCAACTTATCCACCTTACATGAACAATGTCTGAAGACCAGAAATTTCAGAGATTCTGAACACCAGTAACACTTGCCTCAGGCTTAAAATCTGAGGATGCCACAAAATCAGTCAAATGAAAAGTGAAGATAATCCAAAAGAAACTACCAATATGGTTTGCAGGCCAACATCATATCTCATCCTTTCTCACTCAAGGATACAAAACAAACCTAAACAAAATGAGCATGGCTCATACCAGATAGTCCACACCTTAAAAAAAAAGAAGAGAGGGCCGGTGAGATGGCTCAGCGGCGTAAGCGCCTGCCTTGCAAGCGCGAGGGCCCGAGTTCGACTCCCGGATCCCACATACGAAAAAGGGGCCGGTGATATCGCTCAGTGGCACGGGTGCCTGTTGGCGCGCGAGGTCCTGAGGTCGTCCCCCTGGTACCCACAAAAAAAAAAAAAAGAAGAGAGAACCTAAGTACAAAGATACAAGAGAAAAACTACATCTGAAAAATATCTACTTATGAAATGAAAAGATAATAGATTATTTTTGTTGGAACCTGAGTTTTATTCTCCATGAAATTCAAGAAAACATGGACTTGTTGAAATAATGTAATGTTAGCCTTTATATGGAAAGGGAATTGACTACATCTGGCAAATATCGAAAGGGAGTTAGATTGAATGGAAAGACTAAATTTTGATGATACAATTGTAACAAAATTAAGTCATTCATTCAATATATCATTACAAAGGGCTAAGCAATCTTGGGATAAAAAGATGAGCAAGACATTAGGAGCTATATTATACAGAATTAAATAGACTACAAATTTAAACACTTCAAGAATACATAGGCCGGTGAGATGGCTCAGCGGCGTAAGCGCCTGCCTTGCAAGCGCGAGGGCCCGAGTTCAACTCCCAGAACCCACATACAAAAAAGGGGCCAGTGATATCACTCAGCGGCACGGGTGCCTGTTGGCGCGCGAGGTCCTGAGGTCGACCCCCTGGTACCCACAAAAAAAAAAAAAAAAAAAGAATACAAAGGACAAGAAGAAAAAAAAATATGATTAAAGAGGATTCACATGGAAGACAGAAAATAAAGGTATATGTTGGAAATAGGTAATAGATTTCCTGTAGGAAAATAAAACAAATAATGATTAATGTAAAATAGTATAGCTTTCAAATAGGGTAGAACATTCTTTTGTTTTCCCAGTAGATTAAATTTTCCCTAAGTTAAACAGGGAAATAGAGGAAACTTCTCAAGACAGATTACAGGTCTTAGATTAAAAAGGCTTACTATTATACATCATATTCTGGTGAAGATGTGAATTTCAAGGTAAAGAAAGAATTAATCATGCACCCTTGAGGCTGGGGATAAGATACCCAGGAGTTACCTCTTCAGAGAAAAACTTCTGAAATTGGTCATGGAATTATGTAAAGCATTAAAAAGCCTTCAAGAAAGTTTAAAAACAAGACAGAGAAAAAATAAACAAAGGAACTTAGAGATGTTTTCAAAAAGGCAAGTGTTACAAAACATCTTATCACAGTGACCCATTCATTTCTATACTGTATTTACAGCAGCACAATTCATAAAGCTAAATTTTGGAAGTGTCCTATTGTCCATCAACAGATAAATGTATAAAGAAAATGCACTGATACACAATGGAGTATGACTTTGCCTAAAGAAGGATAAACTTGAGTCATCTGTAAGAAAATGAACGCAACTGGAGACCATAATGTTAAGTAAATAAATCAGACACACAAGCTTAAATACTGCATGGTTTCTTTTATATGAAAATCCCAACATATAAAGGGCAAAAAAAAAAAGTGATAGATAATAGGGAACAGGGAGATAGAACTTTTGCAGAAGGGAAACAAACTAAGACATGGAGGGATGGGGGGAGAAAGGGATAAAAAAGAATTAAAATGTGTTATGCACATTTATCAGCTCCCCAATGAATGTAATCATTATGTATTGCAAACATGTACTAATAAAAAAGGCAAGTGGTGTCAGCAAAGGCGTTGCATAGTCAAGTTATTATTTAAGAAATATGATGTGAGAAAATTATTCTGAGTAATGCCAAGTATCAGAAGGTATGATCTCCTAGAGTTCTTCCTAAAAATGTTAATTGTTTAACAGGTTAATCAAAAGAGGCCGGGGACCATGGTACTCACCTGTAGTCCCAGTGACTCAGGAGGCTGAGAAAAGTGAGTGCAAATTCTAGTCCAGCCTGGACTACTGAGTGAGACCCTGTCTCAGAAAGGGTTGGGGATGGAGAGAGAGAGACAGAGACATTAACTAAATTAATTCCATAAATTATTAAAGGAAGTACAACAAAGCAATTTTAGAAAAAGCAGAATGAATGAATTCTTTTTAAATCCAGAAACTAACAGTTTAAGATAAAAATTTTAAAGTAGAATTAATCAATCCAAGAGGCAGATCTTCCAAAACACCAGTCAATTAAAATGACTACTTCTTATAAAAGGATAATTTAAAACAATACTAATGAACAAATTTAGATTGAAAAAAGGGATGTCAAAGTGTAAGGATGCTTGAAAATATCATCCATCAGCCTATCCTTAGATTTGGAAATACTAATGAGATATATTTTTCCTAGGAAATATCATTTTAAAGATTGACTCAGAAGAAATATACACCAAAGAAGGAATTGAAAAATTTACTAACAAATCACTCAGCAAAATGTGCCATATGAACAGTAGAAGCTATTTTGCTACATAAACCCTTCTGGAACATAAAAATACATGATGAGCTTTCCAGTTCACATGTATTTTTGCATAATCTTAATACCAACACATAAAAATAGGTAAAATAGGAATTTGGGACAATTTCACCTATTTTTGTCAATTTGAAAGTTACAAGTAACACCTTACTGAATATATTAGCATTATATTTTAAAAATTGTCCACCATAACTGCAAGATTGTTTTGTAACACAGCAAAAAAAACTTACTTTTATTAAGCTGTTATCAAATAAATAGTTGAAAAAATATTTAATAAAAATAGTTGCCTCAATAGATGTTAAAAAGAATTTGTTAAAATTCCCCACATAGTAACAGACTTCCAAAAAATGTGTAAGAAAACATTGCAGATCTTGGAAATCTCAAAAAAAAAAAAAAAATTACACAAAAAATTTCAGAGGTCACTAGTCTTAATTTGGTATGCTCTATCAATATGCAGGGCTGAATTGCAAACTAAGACCAAATTGACAACTGCAAAGCTACTCCATCCCCTCCATCTGCTGAATCCTTGATTTAAGCCAGAATCTTCCTCATATTCATATAAAATAGATGCTCATGAAGGCCGACTACCGTAATGCATCCTGGCATTGCCCAGAAGCACTGCTAGAAATGCTATCAATGGGCAGACTTCCGCTGTCACACCTCCGGGGATTATCTCAGATTCAAGTAGCTGCCTCACCAGGGTTACAACTTTTCTAAAGTAGCCCACATTCTAGATAGGAGTATGAAGTCCTGCTCTTCCTGACCCAGCTCAGGACAACTATGCAGGTAGGTGCACTCTTGCTCTGGGGCTCCCTTTTGGGTCAACAGAGGCAACCAGCAAGACTGTGTGGCAGCCAACCTCTCCTTCCTCCCAGTCCTGCTTGCTTCCTTCCATTTCACAGGTGTCCGTTCTGTAGAGGCTCCTACAAGCTTAACCTCCTCTCAGTCTGCTTCCTGGGGAAACCAATTTAGAATTTTATGATCTCTAATAATGTTGTCTGCTTTAGTGTCTGGCTCTAATTTTTAGGCCAAACTACTTTTTGGGGCCCCGACTTGGAAAGGTTTCAAAAACACAGAACTCAAGAGCCACTTTTTTTTTTTTTTTTTTTTTTTGTGGGTACCAGGGGTTGACCTCAGGACCTCGCTCACAAGCAGGCGCCCGTGCCGCTGAGCCATATCACCGGCCCTTTTTTCGTATGTGGGTTCCGGGAGTCGAACTCGGGCCCTCGCGCTTGCCAGGCAGGTGCTTACGCCACTGAGCCATCTCACTGGCCCAGGAGCCACTATAGAACTAGAGATTAATCTTTGTTCTACGTCTAATGCATCGCTCTGGGACTAAACATAAAATGAGAAAGTTGATCTAGGATTTCTAAGCTCTTTCCCAGGTCTAAAACGTCAAATTATGAGCTCTTCAAAATATATATTATATTTAGACCTTTAATATCCATACAACTATTTGGATTATTTTCTAAATACCCTATTAATATTTTTACTCAATAAAAAAAAAATTGTCATAGTGTGATGCTGAACCTAGAAGGTAATAAGGGAGCCAAAGCATCACAAGAGGAAATGAACATTATCTTCATTCATTTATCTACCAACACATTTATCAAGCATTTATTGAGCAACTATTATGTGCCAGGCATTATGCTATGTTCCAAAGTCAGTAAGATATGCACCTCACCCTCCAGAATCTCGTAGGTTAATGAATAAAATAGATACTTAAATAAAAATATATTAATGTAAGTTCAACAATCAGATACAATAAGTCCTGTTGTGCCACAGAAAAATATACCATTTTCCAACTGTTGGGCACAAGAATCACTTCCCAAAGGGGTTGACAGGCCCTAAGGTAGGAAGCAAAAACTGTCCAGATGAAGAAAGGAGTATACTTAAAGACACAATCTCAAATTTCAACACAAGTTTTGGAGAACTTTCTAGTACTTAGACACTTGTTCTGGACATTTAGCTTAGGGTCTCAAAGCATGGTCAGAAGCAAAATCAGGAAGGGTCACCCAATCCATCCAAAGATCTGTGCACCAATGGTAATTGTGGTTCCTAGAGTAACCCCCACCTGTTCCCACGTATCTAAGGCTAAGATCCTCTAGATGTAGGATGTGGCTAAGAGATCTTGAAGCCAAGGTAAGTTGGTTGATTTGCAAATGTGTCCTATGACATACATTCAAGAAATAGCAGAGGTCCCTGTATGACTTTGCCATTCCCTTGAAAACCTGTTCTCCTTTGAAGTGTAAATTGTTACAGTCCTTCTAGACACACAGAGGTATGTGAACGTGCCCTGGAGACACAGAAAAGGGCAAGGAGTAAGGGACGGTGTTAGGAGGAGAGACTCCAAACTCTGACCCTGATTCAGTTGGATCAATGTTACACGTTGGACCTCTGCTGGAGATTTCTTCTAAAGAACCAGTTCTGATAATTAAAAATGGAAATGGTAAATCATTGCATGATTTTACCATGCACTGACATGGACAGATGGCTAAATGTAGACAGATAGTCTTGGTAACTGTAGAGACTATGAAGTAAGAGTGGAGAATGCAAATAGGAGACTGTTCAGCTGTCCAAGGGAGGGAGTATGAAGGCCCTAAATAAGACAGTGACGTGATGGGAAATATGTGAAAAATTTTACAGTAAAATTTGCATGACTTGCTAATTAATTTTATGGCAATGAAATGAAATATGTGACTAAGTTATAGATGACACTTATGTGAACATACACAACTAGAGAAAAACCTCAGGATACATGACATGAATGCTCTATTATTTAACAGCTTAGAAAAATCTTCTGCAAAGGGCAAAGAGGATTTAGTGAGAAAGGCCAAATCTCCTGCCTACATATACAATAATAACTGCATTTTACCCATTTATAAAAATGTTCAGTTTCATTAAGCTTTACTTTAGATTGTTAGACTATAGCCCAGAAAAGAAAAGTAATGCTAAGATCCAGAGTCATAGTCATGTCAAAATTTACTAGTGTTGTCTTTAAGTTTTTAATTATAATTCCAAACTAAGATGAGTTCAAAATTTGGGGAACTTAAGTTTATACAATTCTGAGGGATGACTTTTTAAAGAATGAATGAAAGAGTGCATATTGTTATGGCTTGTGTCTAGATATCCCCCAAAGCCTCATGAGGTCAGGGGTGGGGCTTTTTCAGAGGTGGCTGGATCTAGAGTGTGTGATTGGTTCATGGTGCAGTGCCAGGACCAAGGGCACTAGGATAAGGGTGGAGTGCTACCTGCCCTAAGTAGCCTGGATAAGATATAAGGGATAGAAAGAGCTGGGCAATGAATAAGGTAAATACATAGGTGACAATTTAGAGGAAAAAAGTAATCAAAATTATGATCCAACCCAGGCTAAAGGGCTGACAAGATCTAAAAGAGGAACTCAATCTTCTAGGCAAAAAGGCTATGAGTTAGGACAAGCTCCTAGAGTTAGGAGAGGGAGTAGAGGATAGGAAGAAGACCAGGAAGCCAGAGCTCCTGATCAGCAGACCAACTCCATTGGTGTGTAGTGAGGATGAGCAAAGTAGATTGTGGGTTCACTATCCCCAGATGCCACTGGTAGGGAGGAGCTGCTAAAGCACTACCGCAAGGTCCCCACTGCCACCAGGATTGAGCCTAGGAAGACTGACTTTTATTATCTACTCATGGCCGAACAGGGAAAGGTAGACAGGAAATTAAAGGAGAATGACATTAAAGTTGGCAAGAGTCTCTACAGAGACTAAGCCTCAGAGTTCTAAATGTCCTGATCACCATGCCCAAAATGTCCAAGTACTCATAAAGGGAAAGCTTAGCCAAAGTGAGACCCTGAGATGCGCACATAGAAAGAGAGCCAGCAGAGGCGCGTAGAGGCAGCAACTGTATCCATACACTAGTATGGGCGTTTTATTAATACAAATCGAGATGCGGGCAAGTCAGAAAATAATTTTGGAGAAGTCAAGAGAAAACACAAATAATGAGAGAGAAATGCCAGAGTTCCTCAGGAGAGTCAGAGACAAATGGCCTTTTGCTATTGCAGCATTTATATAAAATCCAGGTGTAAGCAGCAAAGTTAACACATCTTTAAGTATCTCTTTCTAATATAGAGTTAATTTATATACCAGGATTCTGGTTATTGGTCTCGTGTTTCCCCTAAAAAACACCTTAGAACCTACAAGTGGGCAGAAGGAATTAGGGATTCTTTCCAAGTCTATAAATTATTTATCACTTTATTTCACTCACCTTTTACCTTCACTGGGATGCTTGCAAATTGACAAAGAAACCTATTTAGTGTTAATTGATTACCACTCTAAATTCATTGAGACTGCAGCCGTAACAAGCATCCTAAGTAGTTCAGCCAAGATTAGCTTTACCGCATCACAGAGAAGGAGGAAGGATATGGCCACATCATGCTTTCCTCACAGACAATGGACTTCCAATCTCAAGTGCACATGTTTTGAAACTCAGTACAGCAGTCTTGATTTGTCTGAATGACAAGCTAAAATGCAGACTGGCATCTTGGCAGTGGAAATGGTAATTAAGTGTGAAAAAAAAGAAACTTTTTTGCCTTACTACGTGTTGTATTAAAATAGAATATCTGTTGATAACACTAGAAAAGATTACTTCTTCATTCAGATTTACTCCCCACCACTCAAAAAAAGCATTAACTTTTAAAGTAAATTTTAAAAATGCAAAAGAACCTAGTGCTGCATTGGAATGTAGGAAAATTCTAAAATTTTAAATGCTTTCTGAAAGAAATAACTTTGTAATATTACTCACTCAGCAGTAAGAATTTGCTGTAGAAATTGCTATTCCACAAAATTGAGAATATTTCATAACAAAGCCACAGTTAATTAAAATAAAACCAGATGTCAGAGGTATAAGAGAATCAAAGAAAAAATAATTTAAATTAATATAATTAAGAACTTTGACCAGATCTAAAAGAATGACAAGTTACATTATAAATATTAACATAAATTGATTCATTCAACAAATGTGAATTAAGTTCCTAGTTCAGACCAGGCATGAATCTAATTGTAAGCAAAACAGACAAAAAGCTCTTGTCCTCATTGATCTTAACATACACGGCAGGATAGAGGATGTGGTGAGACAGACAATTAAAAAATATACTATTACTTGGTGATGAATGCTACGGAGAAAACTACTGCAGGGAAAGGGGAAAGATCCTGGGGATAGTGTTGCTACTACATAGCAAATGGTCCAAAAAGGCCTTTCTGACATAGATATGTCAGCAGAGACACCCAGAAAGTCTGGAAATACATGATTGGCTTATTTGGAAAAAGAGGATTCTGTTCAGAAAGAACAGCAAGCAAAAGAAGAACAATACGCAAAAGCTCTGAGATGAGAGTTTCTTAGCACAGCAGAGGAGCTAAAAGGTGGTTGTTGGTGCAAAGGGGATGTGAGATAAAATTAGAAAATGATGTAGCATTCAGATCGAACAGAGCTGGGACACCGTTGTGAACATGTCACATCTTACATCATAAATGGGCCAACCCAGCTCCTCTACAGAAGTGGAACCAGAGGTTAAGGAGCAGGGGATGGGCAGGGGACTCCGCAGGAGAGCACTGACGTAGTCCAGGCAAAGGTTGTTGTTGGGAGGTGGCAGTGGAGGGTGCAGCAACATCAAGATGGGAGTGGCAGACTGCATTTCTGTTTCCATAGGAAGAAGAGTGAAGAGCAACTGAGGTTCATGTCTCCAAACTGCCATTTACTAAGGAAGAGAAGACCGCAGAGACACATGGGGCAGGTTTCAGACAGAGGTATTAGTTTTGTTTTTATCATATCAAAATTGAAATGACAATTAGAAATACAAGGGGAGATGTGCGCATGCGCTTTGTGTGTGTGTGTGTGTGTGTGTGTGTGTGTGTGTGATATCTTTCACTGGTCATATTACTGAGAAAAATTATTCTTGCTACTAGTAAAGATCAAATCACATAGTAAAAGAAAAAAAATCTGCAGATGAGATGCTTGAGGCAGCATGGAGATACTGAAAGACTATTGAGCTAAAAAGTCACAAGGCCACTCACGGAACAATCCCAGGAAGTTGTCAGACATTACTCAGAGTTGCTGTAGTCTCCCATCTTCCAAGTAAAGAGTATGACTAACTTCCACCAATGAATGACTCAGCTCCACCAAACTGAAAGAGAATATAAATTCTCCAAAAACGTTCCCCACCAATAAAGCCTCAGCAACTAAAAAAGTTATTTTGTGGACAATGACAGTTTCCTCTTTTGGAAGTCAGGACTTGTTTTAGACCTACAAGCGACAGTTCAGAAAGTCCTATTTTTGGTGAGAGAGCACAGTGCAGAAGGAGACAAGTGCAAGTACCAGACCTGGTAACTTCAGTCCCAGCTTTTCTGACTGGAGCTACATAACCTTGCTCAGACATCCAAAATTGTGCCTGCCTGTCCTTATTCATAAAGGAAGGGAAGTAATACTCTTCTCACAGAGTTTCTCTCAATATAGAAAAATTAAAAATCATGTAACATGGTATAAATGTAATATGATTGAGAATATATGATATAGTCATAATATATCATAATTTTTAGTTCCACCCTTTCCTACTCCAGGCCTTGAGGTGAGCTGGACTAGAGAACCAAGCCCTTTAGTGTGAAGAATTTGTTAGTCAGGTAACTAAATAAGTGAGCTCTCAACAATATGAATTAATTTGCATAATGGGAGGCCAAGAGAACTGCATCTTTAGCATCTATTTATGCAAGGTATTTTGTAAACATTGGTCAAATTAATTTCCAAAACAAATATCCTGGGTAAATATTTTCATCATACAGTATTTTACAAATAAGTTTAAGAAATTCAGGGAATTCACACAAGAGCCTACAACCAGTAATTGTTTCTTTTAAAGTGCTTGATTTGGAAACCACTCTACACTTCATCATTTTGTCTCCCTTGAGGCTGTTTCCCACCCTGACTCTGTTGCTGGGCGCTGCTTCCTAACGTGAAGATGGGACCAAGTCACTAGTCTAAGAATAGCCTGTGACCATGACCTGTCTAGACTTTGGCCTGTCTGTGCCTCTCTTCTCTGAGTCCTACATGCCATTATGCTCTGTCTGGACTTTAGTTTTTATGATCAAAGCCACTCTTTAAATCAGTGTTATTCCTGATCAGTCACCTAGGCATGTCTGCCGCCAGCAGCCTAGTCTACAAATCTAATCAACCTTTTGACCATTATTATTCAACGCAGCACAAACACTGAAGTTGTCTTTCAGTGTCCCCCCTAAGTCACTCCTTACATGTAACCCATCACCAAATTCTGTTTATTTCTGCATCTAAAATATGTCTTGAATCTTTCTACTTCTTTTTCCATAACTATCATTCCACTCTATGTCAAATTCCTCAGTTACCTCTCACCTGAATTCTGCAATAGCACCCTTAACATTCTCTTCAGTCTTTCTTCCCCAACCCATTTGATTCTCCATGTAAAGCAAGATTTTTAAAAGCAGAACTTAATTATATCCTCCCTTAAAATATTTCCTTTACTTTCACTACCCTTTCGTGTGGTGTGTACACACGCCACCATGTGTAACAGGCTTCTTCCTCTCGCCTTCTTTCCCTGGGCCCAGCCATGGCTACTTCCTTTCATTACTTGAAGAGACAAACCTCCTCCCTGTCTGAGACTCTTTTTTCCCTTCTTGGCCACTTAGGTTCCTGCAGAAATATTATCTTTCTATCTTTCTACCCATTTCAATTGCTTTAATACAATTCTCCATTTGTAATTAGAGTTGATTACCTAGAGAAAGGACAAGAGCCTGCCAGGCATGGTTAACAGAAAATATGGACATGTGGAAGGATCTTGACCTGAGGAGGAAAAGAGCTAATATGTGTTTGAGAAAGTGAAAGAAAAAGAAAAGAAAATCTCTGTGTCTCCCCACCGGATATATAGTAATCACTCAGTATATGTGTAGGACATGACTTAACACCCGTGAAATTAAGTGCTACAGCTACTCTGGACACTACTAATTAGTATTTCCTCAGTTTACCTTTTTCAACAGCACAGAATATAACTGATATTTTCCACAGACTCTTGTGTCTAAATACCTCATATAAAAATGGTTTACTAGGGCCGATGAGATGGCTCAGCGGCTTAAGCGCCTGCCCGGCAAGCGCGAGGGCCCGAGTTCGACTCCCGGAACCCACATAAGAAAAAGGGGCCGGTGATATCGCTCAGCGGCACGGGCGCCTGCTGGCGCGTGAGGTCCTGAGGTCGATCCCCCGGTACCCACACACACAAAAAAAAAAATGGTTTACTAAAAAAAATGGTTTACTTGTAGTCACTGATGCTTGCCCATGGATAATTTTATAATCTTCTTCCAGACTTAATTTTCATGTAATGAATCTATGACCTATTTCTTTAGTCCACAGGACCCACCTCCCAGTTTTGTTCTCCATAGCCTGAAATGTCAAGTATCTCACTTTCACTAACCGAACTCCTAAAAGTCAGTATCTTGGTGCTTATTTCTATGGCCCTAACAAAGGCCTTATGAATAATTTATCGATACTTACAATACTCATAAGACTGACTTTTTAAATAAAATACACTTCAAGTGTCTGCATTTGTTCAATCCAGAATTGTTATTTGTACAATAAAATCTGCATTAATTTCAAAGACCCAAAGACATTTCATAAAGCAGAAAATAATATATTTTAGAATTATGCTAAATATGAAATAAATCCAATGTGATATTAAATGTTATTAATACTAAACACTTATTTTGTGTCTAAATTTGTACTACATTATTTCACATGTATTTAGTATTAAAGAGAAGATACTATTATGTAAAATCTATAAAAGATAAAAGTTATGCTCACTGAAATTAAGAAAAGATTTCACTGACACACAGCTGGTAAGTGGCAAAGCCAGTTTCCAAATTTGTGTTTATGGTGTGAGAACATAAGTAAACGTACCTGTTCTTAAAAGTGATAAATTACTCATCTATTGGTGAACATTAAATGCTGCAGAAAAATAGCCCCAATATTTTGGTTGCTTATAGCAGTAAGCACTTGTTTATTTCATTTCTGGCTCTATGTGTCAACCACAATTTAGCTCATTTTGACTGGTATCACTTAGACTCTTCTGGACTTGAGTGAACTCCAGGCTGTGTTTCAAATTCAGGTCTGTTCATTTCTTCATCCTTCTAAGGCAGGAACTCTCTGGAGCAGAAGGTAGAAGCATAAGTAGCTAAGACGAATGGTACCAGGAAACAGTATCAGGGGCTGTAGTCTCCCAAACCCCTGGATAAGTGAACGCCGAAGGATAAAAGACAATAGACGAAGTAGTATGGCTTTCAGGGGTCCAGGAAGGTCTGAGCTCTTGTGGCTAAGACAAAGACTTCCCTGGACTGCCCAATATTTATTGGGTCCTTAACATATCAGGGAGGTGCAGGAAAGTACAGGGAATAGCTGAGGCAAAAAGGGTGTGAAAATGAGCAAGGCCTTCAGAGAGGAAAACAAAGACATTCTAAGCAGTAAATCTTTGTTTAATGAGAGAACGGTTTGATCTCCAAGGTTGGCAATATTGCCCTTGAACATTTGAGGAAGAGTCAGCACCTGCAGAGGTCGTGTTATCTTGCCTTCAGAGTAGTCACAGTGTCACAGACCACTACGGGTCTCTACTGTGACCACTGGCATGGAGAGTTCTATTTTTGTGTGCCAGCTGCTGGCTCCTCAGACAAGTCACTTAGGCCTCAGACAGACTCATAAGTTAACATAGAAAAACCAACTGATTAATTCTGCAGCCTGCTCAGGGCCACTTCAAAGTGGTCTCCATCAGAACAGGATAGCTAAAAGCGTCTGCTTACTGTCACATTTCATTGGCCAAAGCAACCCACATGGCCAGGTCCAATGTCAAATCAGCAAGAAAATAGATTTCACTTAGTTGACTGAGCTACAGCAAAGTTACAAAGAAAAATGAATGAATGTATAACCTATAATATGAGAGAGTAAAAATTAGGAACAATAATATAATCTACAACAGCATTCATACTTCCAGACTTTCAGTCCAAGGAGCTTTTGGATTTTTGCACTTTGGATTTTTGAGCTTTTGCACTTTTGAATCCAATTACTTACAAGATAAATATATTAGATTAACCATTTTAAAACTAATTGATCAACAAAAATGCTTTTTCTGAAATGTGTGCTTATTTACAAAATTAAAAGATTAAAGATAAATACATACAACTGTATGGAGAATACAGAATTAAACAGAATGTATCAAAAACAGAAGCTGAAGATTTCAAAACTCCCATGTTGAAAGAAAAATTGATTAACAAGAGTAATTTTTAAAACTGCCATATCAATAATCACTATCTACTAAAATTTTAAGGTCTAAATTTATAGTCCTCACAAAGATATTAAAAATCAATGCAAAAATAAAGAATTTACAATTCCATTTAATATGATGTATTAAAAGAAAGTTTTCAAATTCATAAGTGTAAAAAAGGCTAGCAAATATTTCAATACGGTAGGCCAAATTTCAGTGTCTTTGAAAAAATAAGAAAGCTACAACTTACAAACAACTTATCGAAGATCTTAGGCTCAATTTTTAAATTTCTTGAATGCTAAAACGAAGCAAAAAGAAAAATGCATACACAAAATAACTCAATTTCTAAAGCCAAATAAAACAAAAATTAGCAAAACAACCAACAAAATATTAACATGAATAAAAATCAAATGACAGTTCACATCTATTGAAAAACTAAGAATAAATAAATAATAAGTAAAAAAATCCATCGTATTATTTGGTGCACATCATTCCAAAAATCTTATAGATATCCTATTGACATAAGGAAAAGAAAGGAAAGGAGGGAGGGAGGGAGGCAGGAAAGGAGAGAGGAAAGAAGGATGTAAGGAAGGGGAGGACGGATGGATAGAAGAAAGGAAGATAAACAGAGAATGACTTTACAAAATTAGAATCATAACAATGTTACTTTTAACAAACAAATATTAAATTTCCTTTGTATTTTCCAGAGGACAGAAAAAGTAAAAGGCAACTAATGAGAATGCGGAGCTTCTTCAAAATTTTCTTTATCAGACAAGATATTAATATTTTACACATTAAATCAGTTCTAAATTTTTAAGAGATCAGAATCATTGTACTATTTAGCAACATGTGTTAACTTTAGAAGTACATACTGGTGCTCTGCTAGAAAAGATGAAATTAGTCTGCTTTCAATTTTTCCCACCTCCTGATTTTTTAAAATTATGTTCCAGTGCTTCACCATGATCTATACCATTTGTATTTTCCAACCACATTTTCCACAGGCTCAGGCCAGCCAAAGTGTCACCCTCTCAGAAAGACTCCCTAACCACTGAGCCTCAAGACACTCAACAGTTTTGCTCACCACTTCTGTTTAGAACTGTGAACACTTGTGAGAAAATATGTAATTTGTTCTAGACTACAGAAGCTTTATATCAGATACCAGAAAGTTCTCTTGTCTCAAGCTAGGCATCAAGGACTCGGGAGATATGCTTAATATTTTGCAATTTAGAGTTGTCTGTCTTCGTGGCATATTAGTCATTGTTAAGGAGTTTACCTCCATTTTTCTTTTTGTTGTTGATGCATTTTTAAGGACGCAAATTTAATTAAAAACCTTCTTCCTCAGCATCATCAGTTTTCATGGTGCATATATTTTGCACAGTAAACATTTCAATTTCTTTCTTTGGTTTGTTTATAAAACTGAACTTGAATAAAGAAATGATAAAAGCTAAGCAATGGGAACTACCACTGCCCCTGCTAACTGCATATGCCTTTGCGAACCTACTGAAGAACACATTCTCTTTTTCCATAAGAAAATGAATAGTCAGACTGATTAATGAAGTCTCCTGAATACCCATTCACAGACTCCTCTGACAGCAATGGGTCACATGTGAGGAACCCTAAGCAAATACAGTTTTAAATCTGATTGCTCCATATCCATATTTTGAACCACAGCTCTTTCCTGTTCCTAACACAAGAAGTAACTTTGATAATCTGAATGATTTGAGCCAAAATAAATGCCATTACAACCCACTAGGAATTATCTATGACAATATGTTAATATTGGAAAAGTATTAATAAGAGTTCCTGGCACATATTGAGCACTACTTAATTGTTGTTTTCAAATTATACCTCCTATTCTTTTTATTCCCTCAAATAGACTGTGTGCCACCATATTTACTCATTCATCACAGAAAACTAACGAGAGTATAAATACAGCCAGTGATGAAAAATAAATGCCCAGTGGCTAATGTAGGTTATGTATTAAGACGTGGGTTATATTCAGGCAGGTTATTTCTGTAGGGACTTCATTCCCGCAAATCCTCCAGCAATATATGGTGTTACACAACAGATTGCTCTGTCAGGGCTCCTGCTTCTGAATTCCAGGTGTGCTCGATTTTTGCATCTGTTACTTCAGAAATGCATCAGACTTGAACAGCAAACCATATGGCTTCCCTTACCAGACCTACTTTCAATCATGAATATGCACAAATTACTGGCACAGGGGCCGGTGCCATCTGAAAATGCCAGGAGTGAATAGTGTTGGGTTGGGTGCACAGACATAACTCAACATGAGTACAATAGCCCTGAATGTACTGTCTGGTGCTTCCCAGCTGACCCTGATCTATGGTATCTAGATAACAAATGTGCTCATTTAGAATAGCCTGTTCAGTTACTGCTCTGTGCTGGGAATCAAACAAGTTACAGATAGCCCCAAGTCCAAATACAGTAGTGACACACAGTAATGGTGTCATTATCAGGCAATAATTCTATGCCTATCACTGACTCCCACTGGCAATAAAAATGATAGCCTATAGCAAAGTGGCCACTAACAGACACCAGCAAGGTAACAGCAAATTACACTTAGTCCTTAGATTATATCTTCAATTAGTTTTGTGTGTGAAAGTAAATCTGTGTGTGTGCATGTGTGTATGTGTATCTGTGTGTGTGTAAATCTTAATGATGCTGCCTAAATGTATGTTTCTGGTCACTGTTCCCTTAGCAAAGAAAAATTAAGCAAAACAAAACAAGAATGTTCATTTTCCTAAGAATTGTTTTCTGGCATCACCAGCTGATGAGCTATAATGAAGTGTGTTTTCACTGCACAGCATTTCTTTTTATAGCACAGTCATGAATCTCCAAACATTCCCTCAGGACAAGATGTTTTTTGAGAAGGGAACTCTCTGAAAGCCAAAATCACTGAAACATCCCTGTATACTTTCGGCAAGCCATGGAAAAGTGTTCAAAGAAATCTACTTGAAATTTCCAAGCACAGGTAATAGACATTTTGACCTTACATATTTATAGCGCCTTAAGAAAGACTTTTCTTCAGATTGTTGAAGTTGTTTTTACACCTCTAATATCAAGGTCTTATCATAAACATTGCTTGAAGCAATTTCAGATTATAAGTGTTCTTATTCAATGAAAACAAAAATTCATGGTGCCCTACTTGTGCTTTTACTATTTACTTTGCAAATAGTAAAATGTTGGCAGAACAAAAGTGTAAGACAGCCACAAATTAACATTACTAAACAATATTCAAAATCAGTCTAATTTTATAATGACTAAAGATTACAAATATTAACACAAACAGAAGCAAAAGATCTAAAAGTTCAAAAGTGGAACCACAGCCAACACCACTAGAAATTATCAGTTATTACTAACCTAAGATTCCAAGGTGTTTGACCAGTGAGTCAAGCTTAGTGTTTATCAAAATAACAAGTAGCATAGCACCAAAATCTGCCTGCGTCTTTTGGCTTTCTCAATTTCTTTTTGCTTAGTAGTGTGTGCTGAGGTTGGCTATATTTTAATATTATTTACAAACTTGTTATCAACTCAGGCAATAAATTCTACAGTCGAGAGCATCATATCCTTTCTTTCTTTTGGGCAATTGTGTTGATTTAGTTCTTTCTTATTGGCAGAGAAATTCAGTTTATGTAGCAGCAATTATCTAGAGGGAACATTAATAAGATCCACAAGATATAAGGAGCTTGCTTAAAGCCCCTGGCCTATCATTGAAAAAGATGTTGAAACTTTTCTTTTATTTATGTACCATCAAAAATCTCAATGGCCACACCTTGTTAATCTTGAAGGCAATATCACAATTTGCAGCTATAGGTAAAACTTTCAAAAGCACAGATTCTGTTTTTATCAAAGTGACTTAAAAATAACCATTTACATTTAGGGATTAAGGCTTGAGAGAGATTCATGGCTCTCATCCAGGTAAAGTCAGGTTATAGAAGCATCAGTTCTAGAACTTGAAAAATTAAGGATCTACCATGAGGAAATAAATATTGTTTTGTAACAGTTGAGGTTGGCCTAGATTAACTGTACAACCTCCTGCCAATTTACTAATTGCCATTAATTATGGTAGAATAAGCTGGGCAGAATAGACTCTTTGTCCATATTATGATCCAAATAATGAGTTAAACTAAAAGTCAAAGATAAATTTGCTGTCATGACTCTTAACTATTCAACAATGGTAATTTAATATGTGAGTAGTGTTAATGTCTTAATATTGTCCCACTGTAATATTGTGAAATTTACTTACCTGGGTAGACAAATTTTCTCTTTATGCACCTAGCTGTTTAAGAATTCCTTCTAACAAATAGGTAGAGAACCATAAACATTATGCATCTTCCAACATAATTGATACTTTCATTTCTAAATTATAAGAAACATGATCTCACCTAACTATTTGACCTCCATGAAATCAATATAATGTATATTGTGGGCTTTCAATACATATGTCCTCAAAACTCTACAATGCTCAAAATTACTCCATTAAATGAGATACAGATGCTGGGCAAGCAGCTAGTTTCCTTCATAGAATTCATCTAAATTCCAGCCTTGCAGCCACCTGATCCAAAAATCATATAATATTGGTTTTTCCAAGAGTTACATTCTTTAATGTCTTTAGGGGATGGATATGTGTATCCTTATTTTAATTATGCACATTTGGATCCCCCAATAATTGTCAGAGCAAGAAACACTAAATTTCTAACACCAGCTATTTCAAAAATCCTACACTTAATATTCTTTGCTTTTAGCGTGAGCAAATAGATATGTAATGATAAAGCAATAATATCTTAAATATGTCCAACAGTAGATGATTAGTAAATTTTTATGGATATCCATTGAGTTAAGTGCCTCCTTACTGTAACCATTTATGTCTAACGTAGAGATACACGTAGGTCCATGTGATATTTCCATACATTGCTTTGGAATTTTTCAAAATTAACTGCAAAGTAGAAAATTGATAAGGCTAATCTGTTATGAAATTCAGGGAAAAACAGAAGGATAATTTCTGGCGAACTACAATGTAGTTATTTAATCAAGTCAGACCTAATTTTACCTTGGGAGATAAAGGAAACAAAGAAAAATATTAAAATAGGTTATCTTTAATAAATTTAAAAGAAAAAAGAATGTTAGCATAGAAATGTATTAATAAAGTGATAGGACAAAAACAGTTTTATCAAAAATAATGATAAAAGTAAAATCTAAAAATAAATGCTTTTCAAATTTCAACCATCTAGTGATTGAATAATTGGGATGCTGTTGTTGAGAACTCAGCCTTAAAAATGAAGTGATTAGCTTCACAACAAGAAATGAAGACTTCTGAGTTGATGCCACAGTAATTGCTCCATATTTTCCAAAGTTCTGAGGTCAGTAATTGTTCTCATTTGGGAGTGTCAGTTGTATCGCAATAACTGTTCTCTTTTCTAATCCTTTCTTCTCCCAAATTCTTGCTTACCTGGCTACTCAGAATATTTAAAATGTTCAGCTTCCTTTACAGCTAGGTGTGACCTTGGCCCAAAGTTTAACCAGTGGGATATCAGTAGAACTTACATGGATATTTCCAAACTCTGTAATCAAGGAACAGCTACATTTTCCCCCTTTTCTTTTGTTACTTCCTCTTGCTGTCTGTAATGCTGATGTGACAAGAGAAGCAGAACTAGTCATTCTGGACCATAAAGTGGTCTTAAGAATGGAAGATAAAAATAAATGGTGGAAAAAGAGGAAATCTGAGTCCTGGTACCGTACCAGCTCTGAACTCTTCTACACTTTACATGAAAATAAGTATATTTTCATTTTGTCTAAGTCACTGTTAATTTTTGTTTTGTTCTATTTTGTTTGTCTTATCTCCAAAAGCTGAGCTTAATCTTTTCAGAAATGCACTTATATTCATGACCCTTGGCTTTGCTGACAGTTAGCTATTTGCAGAATGATCTCAAATGGCTGTTCTTGAAGAAAAGAAGCCACACTTACAAATTGGCCTTTTCATCAATATCTCTGTTTTCTATAAGAAATACTGTCATCAGCTTGCATTTTCAGACTGTCTCTTCCAGTGACTAATTCTGGTAAGAATCCAACTTGACTTAACTTGCAATTAATATGGGGAGGAGCTTTACTCATTCTTCCCCCAATTCCTGGAAAAAAATGTACAGTTACTCTTAAACATCAAGACTCCTAAGCAAGGACACACAGCGTCAGGTTCCCTATTCTGCCCTTGTATCTGAGTGAACAAAATCATCAGAATGGAGATAAAGGAGGAAGACCCAATGTGGCCTCATGACAAAGCCCAATTCTGCATTAAGCTAACCTGTGAGTAGAGCAGTTATTTAAAACCCATGCTTCCCTGTTACGACAGCTATCAGCTTTGATAGGAGGCCTGGGGAGAAGAGGGGTGACTAAGGAGGCTGCTCTAGTAGTGATAGCCCAAGCTGCCCTGCAGTAGAGCCATGTGGGATCATATCACAAACATGACTGGCGCTTAATTACTAATGGACTCCATATTAGTCCTTTTAATGTAATTATGATATTATAAAAATTCTGTGATTTCATATAATATAACAAATATTTTAAAATATATATGAGACAACAATAAGACTTGTTTGGAGTTATTTAATGAGGCTACCCCAGCAGTGATATTCTAAACTGTCCCACAGTATAGAGCAACTATAGCTTAAAAATATATCAAATAAAACATCACTACCCTATATAAGTTATTGAGCTTAAGAACAAGCACCACAAAATAATATGTTTCAATCCACTGAGCAGTGTCTTCAATGATGTCAATAAGAATGTAATGCTGAGGAAACAAGAGCCAAACTCTGGGTGTTTGTGGTTTCAGCTGGTTTGTTTGGTTTCAGCATCCCAAACCTTACTTTTTTCTAAGAAGCATACCAGAGAATAAAATTTACATAGCAGAGAGTAGTTAGATATGATCAGCCCCAATAGATGGGAAAATCCAGCAGCCTGTACTATCAAGGTATACGGATAGCTGAGGCAAAAGGGAAAATTAGTTGTACTGTTGCTATCTGTATTTAAAATTTCAATATTCTGTCGTCATTGATTTTTTTTGCAACAATTTTTTTTAAATTGCATTAAAATTTTATTTATCTTGATGGCTGAGCTTATTAACTCTTCCTTAAATTTAGCACTCAAGATGAAAGTGTTTGAAGACTGGTAAAGTGGCCTCACAGGTCTCACCCAAGTTTTAGCCTTTAGTTCAGAATTGAGCACTGGCCATATGTATGGCTTCTGCTAAGTTCATCTACATTTCTAGACCTTAGAGCATCTGAAATGTAATACTGTTTGCATCTTTGACTCACATCATTATATAACAGGGGAAACCTGCACCACAGGTGAGCCTTAAAATATTGGTATTAAAGAACTTCAAAACAGTCTTGCTGTCCTCAAAGATACAAGTCTCCTACTCTCATAAGACAGCTTCATAATAGAGTTGGTCAAGCCATCCCTGAGACCAGAACGATGCAGACACATCAAAAAGCTGCAAATCCAGTGAATAGCAGAAATTGTGAACCCCTTTGGAGGGATTTTACCTATCTATAAAAGGAAGATGTGCACAAATGCTAAGATTCACAGATATTTAATAAGAAGCAGCATCTGTGCTTTGCCTGCTTCAAATTACACAGCATCATCCTAGTGCCAGTTCAGGGCTTCTCACACGCACTGATGCTTAGAGCAGAGCCATAACAAAAGGTTGGACTGACATATTTCTTTCCCTCTAGCAGCCGCTCAGTGTTCTGTTTTATTTTATTTGGCTTCATTATTTGGCTTTTGTATGGCCACCCTAAACAGCCAGCCTGCAGCAACAGCAATCCCTGCTCTCTTCCATGAGATGGGCAGGACCATTCTATCAGCCTCCACACACTGTGCCTTATAGGGTCCTAAAGACAGGATGAACCCCTTCAAGAATCCACTCACAGATGCACACTGACATGCACATTCCTTTCCACACGATGGATGGTATCTGGAGAGTCGAGATTGTTGCCAAAGGACAATGAGTATATTTGGGAATGAAAGCATTGCTTAAATGTAAGATTTTGTCAGGTAATGACCTCACAATTTTCAAAGTATCTCACAATTCCTGCTGGGTGGTGATTATAGGGTAGGGTGCTGTATGCTTGGTGGAAAGTCCAGATTAGGTCTGAGGGAGGCGAAGTGTCTGGCAGGACTGACATGCACAGAAAGATTATAAAAACCCAGTTTCTCCAGTCCGACAATGGGCATAGTTAGAAAGGAACTTAATTGCACTATTTAAGATTAGGAAAGGTACAGAGGGAACAAAGTTATCAATTCCAAGCTTAAAATGCCATTGCACAATATGAGAATAAGTATTCATATGAATAGTGCAGTAGGAAAATTTAAAAACCAATAAAATGAAATACTTTGCACACAGTGGAATTCAGCGCTGCAGGAGATCAGAGAGTCAAATGCAGTAGCTGTATTTTAAAAGGAGGCTGAATAATTTTATGACCACTATAAAATAGGAGACAGGCTTAAATTGCTGCAAGAGTTTAGAAATAAGCTAAAACTTCATAGCTGCAAAGTAAAAACTTCATAACGACCCTAGAATGGACATAATCCAAGTAGTTTGATTTACCATATTTCCCTTAGCTTTGCTAAGCATAATCACTCCCATTAATGAACCAGAGATCTACTCAACCACAAAGCCTTTGACCTTTTGTTTTGCTCTGTATTGCCCTACCTTCTTTTGTCTTTCACATATATAATATTACCCAGGCATTGATCATGAACTCTTTGGCGATCTCTCCCCTAGAATTCTTTCCCATCAAAGTGATTGGCCTCATGTCATTTACTTTGCACACAGACTCCTGATACCTACCTTAAGCTTTCCATTCCTGCTCCACTTTAAATCACATTATAGCTCCAAGGAGTTACTGTGAGCAGACTCCAACCCACACACAGAAATTCCATTAGATTCCTTAACCTCTTATACACTGCAGACCACAATAATCCATCAGAACATGTGGTCAGAACCATGTTCTACCTCTCCCTAACAGCCAACAATAAGCCTCCAGATAAATTATGACTTTCATTCTGTTGACCATTGATTGCCTCACACTCCCTGCTGGGTCATTTCTTGACGGTGGTGCGCTAAAGTAATCCCTGGCATTTTGGACATTTCAGAAGCTACGGTCCATTTCTATATCCATATCATTTAATAATCATGTCTACTCACTAAGAAAGTGAAAGTGTAGCAGATATTAATATCTCCTTTCGAAAATGAGAAATTCTGCCTCGTTTCTACTCAAGTGCTTCCATTTCTGATTCTTGGTCCTTTCAAAACACAAAACGATGGACTATGGCTAAGTAAGTCTGCTCATTTTGTTTACAAATCCTCCTTCTCCTTCTGTCACTTTGCTTAAATTGTTCCAACACATCTAGAACGGATTGCCTTATCTTTCTAATAGTCGCACTCTTAGAATGCTATGTACTCACAAAAACATTTATTCAATTAAAATAATCTTGTATCCCACACAATTCTGCTTTATATACACATTTCTGTGGGGCCCCTTCACTGGTTTTCTGAAAGAGTATGTTTGTATCCACAAAATACTAAGCAATAAAGTGAATAAAATCCACAATGTTACTCATTTGGTATGGCCCACGGATTCCAGAACTTCTTCATATGACTGTCCATATTTTCATTCATTTTAATAAGTATTTAAGTACATTTTGTGTGCCAAGACAAAGTATGTATGCAGAGAATAAAACAGAAAAGAAAGTATATCAGAGAATAAAACATTTCTGGCTGTATGGAGTTTAGACTCTACTAGGAAACACAACCAGTACAAAAAGTTATTAAGAAATTCATAGGATATTAGTCTAAAAAAAATGTAAGCTAGTTAAAGAAGGAAAGAAGTGTTATGATTGAGGTAAGGAGGTGCATTTGGATAAAGTAGTTAGGTAAGACTTCCCTGACAAATGACTTTCGAGTAAAAATCTGATTAAAACATAGGAATTAGCTGTGTGGATGACTGAAGGAAAATCTTTCCAGATAAAGGAATAGAAAGTGCAATGGCCCTGTGTTAGGGCCAGGTTTGTGTGTTTCAGGCAACAAGAAAGGAAGCCTGTGCCTGTACAGTGGGAGAAAGGAGGTCAACAGCAGGAGGAAGTGAAGTCAGATAAACATTGCAGATGATAATCCAGAATCGGGTAAGGGATGGAGAACCACATGGACAGAGAAAGATAAGAACTGTTATACATTGCAAGAGCTCCGTCTGCATCATTGAAAACAGGCCAGCAAGGGCAAGGGAAGAGACAGGAAGGTCAGTTTAAAATCTAGTGCATTAAGTTGGACAAATGACTTGAGAATTGTAGTGAGAAGGATAAGAATGGGATAAACTAGGTAGCTTGCCAGAGAATGTGAGAGGACAGGGATAAGCCATCAAGATTTTACCTAGAATAAATACGTAAGTGGATTTTCTGTTCAATGGAACACCGAGTGGCTTTACATATATATGGGATATTTGGATGCATTTGGATATTTAAGTTGAAAGAAGTCCACGCAGTAGACATATATGGAGACTATATACCTCATAGATGGTATTTAAAGCCATGAAAATGGATGAGAACCCCTTCTGCAGTGGGGCATGGATAGAAAAGAAAAAAAAGGCTAAAGGCATGAGGTCTGCCACATTCCAACCTTTAGGGATGAGAGAGACACAGAACACAGCAAAGAAGTCAGGGTTAAGGTTAGCAAAGTAAAGTAGGAAAATGTGGTCTCTTTTAGGTCAAGGAAAAGTGATTACCAATGTCAGATGTTTTTGATCGACCAAGTATAAATAAACCTAAGAAATTATCTTCACACGTAGCAGTAATGAAAGCATAGATGACCTTGGTAAGACTGTTTTCTGTGATTCAGTGGAAGTGAAAGGATGATTTGAGTATGTTCCACAGAGAAAGGAGAAGGTGATTGGCAACAGCAAATCAACAAATAGAAAATTATTTCAAGTAGAAATGGGGAAAATTTAGAAGAAGAAGTGGGGTTATGAAAGGGTGTTTTTTTAAATGTTGAAAGAAGAGAAACAATACATTTATAAGCTGATTAGAATAATCCAACAGAGAGGGGAAGATCGGTGAACCTCAAAGGTAAGGGGAGAGCTTTTGAAGAATTGTCTTTGGGTAGAGAAAGCAGGATGGGGTCTAATTATACCTTGAATCTCTGTCCTTAGCCAGGGACATCGATAGTTCATTTATAGTGAGAAAAGAAGATAGGCGAAGGGATAGGACACAGGCAGGTGATGAGAGCTTGTGGAGGTTTTCTTCTCATTGCTTTTATCAGTGAAGAGGATGGCGGAGTTGTCAGGTGAGAGGATGGGTACACAGAGACCTTGGAGGATTTAAAGAAAAACAAAATACATAGTGCTAATCTAGAAGATGAGACAGTCAGTACATTAGTAGGATGACTGGCAGCATAAAAACCCACCGCAAGGGCCGGTGAGATGGCTCAGCGGCTTAAACGCCTGCCTTGCAAGCGCGAGGGCCCGAGTTCGACTCCCGGAACCCACATACGAAAAAGGGGCCGGTGATATCGCTCAGCGGCACGGGCGCCTGCTGGCGCGCGAGGTCCTGAGGTCGACCCCCGCTACCCACAAAAAAAAAAAAAAAAGCCCACCGCAAAATTAATATTCATGTGTTAAAAACGAAACCAGTCATCTTGATTGTGTCTTTTATTTCAAGCATGGAGTAGTCAGAAAGCTTTTCTAAACAATGTTGTGCTTCAGCCAAGTGAGTATTAACAAAGGGAAAGGCAACAAGGGAGTATTTACAAGTAAACGAGTGCGATGGTTGATTATAGAATTTAAGCTTCATAAGGGATTAGGAGAGGAAGTTAGCAACAGGGTAGATGGTAAAACAGAGGATATTGAAAGATTGTTGCGAGTAAGGTAATTGAGTGAGTAAGCTGAGAAGATGGGGATGGGGTGAGAATCAACTACGTGATGGGATGCCTGAAACTGAAGTAAAAAGTGAAAGGTATTTCCACAGAAAAGGTTGAGGACACAGAGATGTTCTTACCAATGGATCCTTTGCTCCTGAAAAGCTGAAGTTTCAGGGATGAGAAGCAAGACAAGTGGGTAATGAGTCTGGAAGGATTTGGAGACTCCCGCTTCCTTGGATAGTGACATGAACACAAATGAAGGTCACAGTGGGGTTAGTCCTCATGGTTCCAAGTAACAACATAGAGGGAAGCTGCAGAGACTGCAAAGGCAGCTGTGATAGATAGCGTGGTCTCCACCTCCCTCTTCAGTGGAAGCCAAGGTAGAAAGTGAAAAAGTTGAAAAGCCTTAAGAAGAGTTTTAAAGGAAACCCTAAATATATACATGTTTTGTAGGGTATATAAAATATTTACCAAAACAATTTTGGCAAATGAAATATTGAAAGGCCTGTAGCCAATGACACAGATGAATTGTGATTCCTGTTCATGAGAGCCGATCGTCTTTCATAATGAAAATGTTTACTGAATGATAGCACATGAAGTCCAAATGAGGAAGATGGAAAGTGTAGTCAACTGCAAAATGTCTTCAGATAAATTGTTAGACAAAATACAGGAGAGTCAATTAAATTTGGATCTTAGATAAACAATAAATAAATTTTAAGATAAATATGTTCCATGTAATATTTTTATTGATTGTACTTTTATTTGCTATATCTGAAAGCATTATCTCTAAAGGAATATATACAGATTGCTAAATTTGTTTGGTCTTAAAGTAAAAAATCCAAAATGAATATATCTCAGAAATAGTGAAAAGATCTTAAAGCTGCCTCTCAACCAATTCTAGGGTTCTTGTATCGCTAATGGAGTTAGGAAAGATACACACAGAGCTGAAACAAATCAGTAGTTACCTAAGATGTCCCCTCTCTCCACTGTCCTATATGCACCATTCTTTGTTTCTTTCCTTGATTTGTTTGTAGTTTTGTTTTGCCATTGTTTTCTTATTTGTTTGTTTGTTGTTTGTGTTTGTTTGTCTGTTTGTTTTGAGACAGGGTCTTGCCATGAGCTCAGGATAGTCTTGAACTCTCTGTGTAGCCCAGACTGGCCTCGAGCTCCCAGCAATCCTCCTGCCTTAGCCTCCCAAGTGCTGGGATTACAAGTGTGAGCCACCATGCCTGGCTTCATTATTTATTATGTCCCCACAATTTCAAGAGATGACTCAGGAAATGGAGAGGGAAATGGTACAAGAGAATGGATCTGGCCGCCACAAGAAGGTCATGGGAATGGTCCTTAAGACAACATCCTCATGTTAGCCTTTTACAGTACTGGCCTCCCCTGCTGGATGTTGGCACAGCCCTGGTAAATGAAAATGGAAGAATTTTTTTCTTAACAAAATGTTTCAAATTTTCTAACTTAAATATAAAGGATTTAGAACAACATTTTAAGCCTACTGCTTATATTCAGTTTACTGAGAGCAAAGGTGAGATGATGTTCCCTAATTTTCAGAGGTCAGCATCTAGCAAAGCATACTTGTGTCATATCACCTAATGGCATGAGTGAGATGGGTGGCTGAAACATGAAAGAGATGCAGTATATTAAAATCTGCTATCAATCCAGTAGAGAAGAGCCAGCTGGATAAGTCAGAATAGGCTTCAAATAATCACTATATATGAACCTGCGAATTTATCCACATCCCTATCTCAAAAGCTAACACATTTCATGCTCTTTCTCATATTTAAATCTAGATAAGTGAATTTCCAATATCCTTTGAGGATGCAGCTGTTGTTTAACACTGTGATTTCATATTTACACAGCTTCTCTCATCATAAGATCTTAGACCATTTTACCAGCATAATTCAGTATTAATAACCATAAAAAAACAATAATTTCAGCTACTTTATTCCACTGGGCGACTAGTCAGTAGCATGTTTATTTTCCTGGGCATTTGGAAGTTCATGTTTTATCCTAAAGGAGAAAAAGCAGCCAAATCCTCTGAGCCTCCAAAGGAAAATAAAAAATAATTAAGGCCAGTCAAGAGGACAAAACAGTGATGTTTCCAAACAAACTCCACTTGCGAGAACCTCAAGAAAACCATTTTGTATGTTCCAGGAAAGAAGAAATTGGTTTGGAAATGTGAAAATGTTTGACATTTCTATAGGAAAGGAAACCAAGATTCTTTTGCAGATTAGGCGAGTTAGATAAATTTGTATATTTAGATTAATGTGGAAACTTCACAAAATGTAACTATTTAAAAAAATCAACTTGGAAGTGCGTTTTCCATAGGAATGAAGGCTTGGACCCAGCCTCCTCCACAGCCCCGTGCCTGACACGGTGTTATCCTCTCTCTACAGGCAGCGGTCTCACCGTACCCAACAATACAGCACCAACGGTTACCGAATCACTGGTAACTGATGTCTGACACAGTGTACATTTGTCCCTAAATCCCTTAGTAACACTCTCTCATCCCACTGGTTTAATCTGATCTCCTTTTACTTTTCTCACCTAGTCACAATTTACTTAATTCTGGCTTATGGCAGCTTTTTCTTGGGTACTATATACCCTTTTTCCAATATTTAAATATAGAACCATAAGTACAATGGTCTTTGACATTAAGTACTATTCCTGAATCTGAGAATGACCATGGAGAATTGAATCTAAAATTGATGGAGAAAGGACAGAACAACTCTAAGCAAGAAAATGAGCTCTTCTATCTTATAACCAATGTGCAGTTCTCTGTATGCAGAGATTGGCTGTAAAACTTGGCAGTCTCTCACCGGATGCTAACGATGATTTTTTAAACACTTCAAATAACCAGGCTAACTATGCCTCATCGTTCAATGACATTGTGCATGTCGAATACCTTACAGATGGTTTATTTTTGTTGATTTGCTTACTAAAATCTTCCTGGTACAATTGTATCATTTTGCTCATTGTAAAAATGCATGTCAGTCACTCAAATCAGGTCACAAAACTGAAGTAGCAGGCTGGGAAAATAGACTGAACAGTGGACATTATGACACACTGTGGGATTTCTTAAGTAGCTCCATGGAAAGACATTGCATTTCCAGGTCACAGTGGTCTGGGATGGATTTAGGATAAGACAAGGCAAGTAATAAGGATGTCTGTTGAATGTCATGAATCCTACCTAATCAATTATTTGCTAAGATGTAAGATTTTCTCTACCCTCTTTCCCAACCCCAGTGCTACAAAGGCCATGGAATTATCAAGCACAGGGGACTGCAGTGCTCTGCCAGATTTCACCTACTGTAGGAGGCTCCTAAATAGAAATTTACTCTGATTGTAGCAGTACAATTTCAGATGGCAAGCGTCATTGATGACACTGAACCTGTCTGTGGAAACTCAGAGAAAGACCCAAGTGTTTATCCCCTTTTAAAGACACAATTAGCTGAAGTTTTTATCTCCGCATCTGAAGAGTCGAAATCAGACAAGTGCCCTATGAGCATTTCTGGCCAAGAAAAGGAGGATGCAATTTCACACTGGGCCTGGTTTCTTTCTCTTTCCATTAACTGACTTTTTGAATAGGCAGCAGTTAATTATGCTACTCTATGTGCAAAGACAAAATTAGAGCTTTGTACTCCAACTCTAATTTGATGAGTATTTAAGGGTAAAAATTATCAACATGGTGAGCCCCTTCAACATTAAAATAAGAGCTCATGCAAAGCACAGTGACCGAGCAAATTTCCATCTCACCAAGAATAGGTCATTTCAGTCCAAAGCATTTTTTTAAATAAGAAAGTTATCTAACCACCTGTGGAGGGTTATAAAATACAAATAAATATAAGTGATTTCATGAACTAAGTAGAAATACAACACAACCAAGAGGGTATTTTGTCCATTCATGTTGCTATGAGAAGCTAAATACTTAATCCAAGCATTCTCTCATTGTTCTGGATATGTTTGATACTTTGTTTGACATTTAATGTAAACATTGGTATGCATTTATCCCATCTACATTTTCCCCTTGAGACTGAATTTGATTTTTTAAAAATTCCAACATTTATTTAGAAATCCATCAGTTAAGCCTATTAAATGAGAGTTTTTAGTAAGGACTTTGAAGACCTCACTACTACAAGTACCTCAGTATTTGTTCCTTAATGAATAATAGGTTAATCCTATCCATTCAGTCAAGCCACAGATACTCACTGACAGAGTTTATCATGTGCAAGGAGCTAAGATTGAGAGGTACAAATAAGAATATACATAAACCCTCCCTATTAAGGGGTTTAAATAGTTGGACAATTCTAACACATTGCATGGGGAAAGATAAATCGTTGGACAATTCTAACATCTTGTATGACATACAAGAAAAATGGTCTGAGAGCACTTACAAAGGAAAAATTAATTCTAACTACGGATATCAGGAGAGAGTTGGTGAAGAAAGCTGGATTTGATCTAGGCCTTGAAAGATGCATAAGGTGTCAACAGGGGAAATCAGGGAAAGAGAGGAAAAGAAGTATAGCTACATGTCAAATGAATATGATTGCAGAGACACAGAGCAAAAGAAGGTGCAGACTGTTTATGGTCCTACAGGTATCCTGTTGTAAGTCAAGAGTTATTTGCAAAAACAAGGCTAGAAAGTATAAATATGGTTAATTGGAGGTATATCTCTTGTTAGAATCTATGCAAATATCTAATTCTTTTTGCCTCTTTTTTTTTTTTTTTTTTTTGGTGGGTACCGGGGGGTCGACCTCAGGACCTCACGCGCCAACAGGCACCCATGCCACTGAGCAATATCACCGGCCCCTTTTTCGTATGTGGGATCCGGGAGTCGAACTCGGGCCCTCGTGCTTGTAAGGCAGGCGCCTACGCCGCTGAGCCATCTCACCGGCCCTCTTTTTGCCTCTTTTAAAGATGATGGAACACTAGGGTAGAGAGTGACTTATAAAGATGACAAAGAACTAATTCTAGCCAGAATTGAGGCTTAACATTCTACCATTAAATCCAGTTTCTCTTGCACTACCCCGTGTGGAGGTTGGCGTCAGAGAGCAGAAGGTGGCTCTTGTAAGCAGTGATGGGTTGGAAGATTCCGAGTGGGACAATGGTATGATCAGATATGCTTATCTCACTAAAGAAATCCCTGGAAGCAGTGAAAGAGGACTGGAGAAAGGCTGGTTAAAATGATTCTTCAGACATCTAAGCTGGAGATAATGGAAGACTGAACCAGAACTGTGATGACCGAAAAATCAAGGATGTGATAGATTCAAGCACTGTCTCAAGGAGGAAATTGCTGCAACTACATGATGAGAGAAAGGGAAAAATTATAGATGATGATCAAGCTTTAGAGTCAGAGTTAAGGCAGATTTTACCCCTTCCACTGAGAAAGGGAAAGGGGAACAAAGGTAAGGTGTGGAAAGATAAAGACCTCTGGTCTTGATGAATCGCATTCAGTCACTCCTTAGAGGTTGAGGCCTAAGTCTCTGCTCCAAGTTTCTGGTCCACAGAGCCCACTGCAAAGATCAGTGGTGAAAAGACATGAACGACTGCTGAATTAACAACTGTGAAGAAGAAAAATAAGAAGTGAACTTCAGAGCACTATACAGTAAATTTGTCAAGATCACACTTATTTTTTACCCCAAATCAAGAGTCTGGGAAACAGAGGAATACAACCACAAGATAGATTCTGAGTAGACTCCCCAGTCAGAACCAAGGAACAGCCATACAAACCCAGATGCATGTGGAACACAGGAAATGGTAGCACATTCCCAAATAAGAGAGCCCTCGTCTTGTGGAGCTGGATGGAGACAGGACACAGAGGAAATTTCTCCACATAAGCCCAGGCAAAGAAAGGGGAGATCTCTTGCCTGGTTCTTTATTATACAGATGGCAGCCTCTCCCTGTAATAAGTCATAGTCCAAACTCTGACCAAGCCAATGAGCACCAATCCTCCTCAAAGGAAACAGAGAAAAGTAGGAGCTTTGGGGATGCTCCTAGAGCAATCAACCTTGTAACACAGTAAAAAGAACAGGAAACTTTCTTCCTACATTTTTTAAGTCAGAAACCTAGACGTCAACTTCTTTTCCAACATTTCTTTTACCACCAACAGCCAAATACTCCTTAGGATCTTCTTATCTACCTATCTTCTGAATACAGCAAACCTTTGTCTTCACTTACCTATCCTCACTTGTATTTTCTTCACACCTCCTCTAATCAGGATAGTAGAATCTCCCAAATGATGCCTTGTCACTGACTTCACAGCCTTCCATTTCATTCTGTACAATTCTGAGTGATTCTAAAATGGAATATAGTCCTCCCAATTAAAACCCTGTATGTCATTTCCAGAATAATATCCAAATACTTGTTATTATCATATTTGTTGCAGTTAGTCGTCGCCTTGTGTTATGGTTTATATCTAGGTGTCCACCCGAAGGCCTCCTGTAATCATAGGTGGGGCTTGGGGAAGTGATTGGATCGTGGAGGCATGACACTCATCAGTGAATTAGTCCCCTGATGAGTTTATAGCTCAATGTGGTGTTAGGAGGTGAAGCCTGGTCAGAGGAGATGGGTCACTGGGTGTGTGGCTTGGGAGGGTTTATCTCTTCCCTGCCCTTCCCTTCACTCTCTCAATGCCTGCCATGCCATGAGCAATCCTCTGCTACTGTGCCCCGCTACCACGCCACCCTGCCTGGAGCCAGCTGACTATGGACTGAAACATCTACAAACTGTGAACCAAAATAAACATCTCTTCCTTAGAGTTGTTTGTGTCAGGTATTGAGCCTCAGCAACAAGAAAGTAACTGAGAAACCATGCCTTTCTGTACTACTAAAGTTTGAGCTATTTTGTTGTGGGGACTTTTCCTATTTCTAATTTATTTTGTATCACTGGTGCCTAACAATGTATTTAAGTATCCAAAAATATGGTTAACTTGTACAAAACCCTACCTATTGATATCAACACGGTCCCAGCAATCCTCTCCTCTCATAGGAGCCCTAATTCCAGGTTTACCCAACTATTTTCAGATGTCTGAGTACGCTTTGCTCTTCTCCCCACTGTCTATCTGTGTCAAATAGAATAGATGATAGATGATAGATAGATATAGATAGATGATAGATAGAAGATAGATAGATGTTGCTTATATTTCAGAATATAAGCTTGTGTCCTCCTTCCTCCAAATAGCCTTTCTTAATCCAAATCCTTTCTTCTTATCATATCACTGAGCATAGACTGAATAGAAAGCTCTTCCCATAGTCTCTATGTATATTTCTAACTCTGAACTTCTCAAACTGTTTTTAATGGTTATTTACTTTTTCTTCTCACATAAATATTAAATTATTTAATGTGTCTATGGATGCAGGATTGAATGATATATACATAGAGTAAATGCAGAAAAAAAGGAGGGGGCCGGTGAGATGGCTCAGTTGCGTAAGTACCTGCCCGGCAAGCACAAGGTCCTGAGTTCAACTTCCGGAACCCACATAAAGGAAAAAAAAGGGCCGGTTATATCGCTCAGTGGCACAAGCACCTGCTGGCAAGTGCAAGGTCCTGAATTCGACTCCTGGTACCCACATAAAAAAAAAAGGAGAAGGAGGAAAAAAGAAATAAAAGAAGGGAAAGAGGAAGAGAAAAGGGAAGGAAGGAGTTCAGGCTTTTACATTTTAATTTTTTTACAGAACATTCATTGAGAAACATTTAATAGATCCATAGGTGGAGAGGAGAGAAGGTTGATTACCTACACTTCTGTCTCTCTGCTAATTACTTTGCTTTAATAGACTTTCAAAAACAATTCAGTAATAAGAGGGTTCATTTTAAATTGCATTTTAAGATATAGCAAAAACAAATCTTTTAGGAAAAGCCATTTTTATTAAATATTTAACTTTGTTCACTTTGGCTTAAGGCCTGTAGAGTTCACAGAGAGAGAGACACAGAGATACAAAGAGAGAGAAAGGAGGGCAGGGCAGGGCAAGGGAGGAGAGGCAAGGGAAGAGAAGAGAAGAGTGGAGGAGGAAGGGAGGGAAGATGGAAGAAAAATTACCTACATTTCTATTAAAATGTGCCACTACACAAGTGAACACGAGCAACTTCAACTATGTTTATGAAATATTGGCAATTCCCTAGATGACTGCAAGAGGAGAGTGTCCTCCCAGCACACTGTCTGCTTGCTCCCTTCTCATTAGGCCCCTGCATTTTATGGCTGGGTCACAATCATAAAACCAGGTTGTTTTGAAGAAATGCAAAGATCCACATTGTGTTTGCAGCCACCTAGCAGAGTCAGTCACTGTCTAACAACAGTTCAGCCTCCAGGTCACTGAGCTCCAGCAAAAAGAAGAGAGTAAACGAAGAGGTCTCTGTACCAAGACTCATACAGAATAGAAAACCCACAAAGCTACACTGATTGAGCACCCAGGAAGCCACATGCAAGAGAGCATCCTGGTGGAAGAGTAGAAAAGCCTCACCATGACAGATCTGGCACTGCGGCCCTCTGTGAAACTGAACATTACCAGAACTTCTCATTCTCAGGCTCCTCTTCCAGTGCCTGGTGTGAGAAATTGCTCAGGACTTCAAAGCAGATTCGTGCTTTCAGAGAACATCTGTTAGCGCTTTTCAAGAGGCAAGTAAAGTCTCTCCAGTTGGCCTTTTAAAAGACAACTGCCTATGTGCTGCCCACGACAACTATGTAACAGTTATGCCAAGGGCGTCAGTTAGCACGACACATGGGTAAAGAACATGTTCGACATCCTTTATGATAAGGAACATGTACTTCTCAAAAATAAAACATATAGGTTTTTTTTATTTGTGGTTCTGAACATAAGATTTTTTTTCCCATGGAGTCAAAAGATAATTAAGCATATTATTGCAAATGAAAAAATAAGAACAGAAATTAGTTATTAGTAGTTTTTCCAATTTCAATTGTGTGTGAATTTTTAATATAAATTTGGTGGTGTAAAGCACTAATCCAAGTCTGAAATATTTTCGCAGACAAGTTTCAGCAGTTCAAATTTATAACAAATCTAGATAAACCTGTTAAATTTTTTGGACAATGTCAGCATTTGGATTTTGTTTAAAAATACATTTATTATTGATGGTAACTGAATGATATTTGTAGCACTTTTACCGTATGTTAGATTCCATCCATTCACAATAATTTTCTGAGTTGTCCTACATGAAAGTACGTGTTTTTAATTTTGTCTGCTTTGTGTTGTTCTTGTAAGTTTGCTATTAAAATATGCTAAACTATTTTTTTTTTAATGTGGGTACCGGAAGTCGGCCTCAGGACCTTGCACTTTCCGAGCAGGACTTTATACCGCTGAGCTATCTCACCAGCCCGCTAAACTATCTTTAAAAGGTAAAATAAATGCAAATGTCCTTTTCAGAAAATCTTATAGAAGGAAACAAGAAAATCTGAAATACTTTTAAAAAGTACAGCCGTTATAGCTAATTTACATGACTTAGAGTTGGAGGAAGAGATTTTGGTGATAATAGATATTATTTATTAAGGCCAATTGAGAATACTATGTATAAGTAAGTTGTAAGAAAACAAGAAGTTTTTGTCTATAAGGCTGGGCTGTATTTTTGCTTCATGGGAGAAGAAAGCAGAATGAAGAATATCAAGGTTCTTCTCAGTGATGGCAAATATGAAACATAGCTGACACTTCCATTCAGCATTGGTTTTCTCTTTTTCTCTGCTGTTCTCATGACATACTTATTTGGCTTGGACTCCTCATTCAGTCAATAAATATTTATTGTATTCCTATTATGTGAACACAATGGTTAACAACAAAACACATTCCTTGCCCTGAAGTTTAGAACATTTTGAAAAAACAAACAAAAAAAATCAAAGCTAAGATCAAGGTGTGATAAGTGCTAAACGGAAGAAGCAGGAAGAGAAAGAATATAATTTAATACGAGGGAGGAGGCTGTTGGGTGGATTTGCAGATAAAATTTATCGTTAAACTGAACTAATCACATTTTACAAAGGTGGTAGAAGAAAAACAGAAAAAGAATCAGAGAACAGAGAAATTTCCAAGTTTAAAGGCACAGTATCTGTAAAGGGAGAAAAAGTGTATTTTAGAAATGTACAAACATTCCAGAATATATACTATAATGGAAGACGTGATGCAGATGATGCTGCAAAGATAAACAGCATGATCATGAGAAGGACGAGTTAAGGAGTTTGGGTTTTATTATGAGGACCGCGGGTTGCACAGAAGGCATTTAAGCAAGGAATCCCGTGATACGGGTTTTAGAAAGATCACAAGCTATTAAAGTAGAGAAAAAAAACTAGAGAGAATTTAGAGATTGTCCCAACAACTGAGGCAAGAGGCAATAATGAGCTAATCCCAGAGAGTGGTAATGATTTGGAGAGATGTGGATAAAACACTCTTAAGGACAAGGTATCAATAGGGTTTATATATAGGTTTGGGGATGATAAAAAGGAAGAAACCACTATGTGCTTTATAAAATTGCCTCCCCCAAGTCTTTGAGATCTAGTCACTAATGATGGTTGTGCTAGCCAAGTTTGTTTCTTTGTGACAAAATACAAAATACCTGAGATTAACAATTTAAAAGGAGGAAAAGTTTATTTTGTCTCATGGATTCAGAGGTTTCAGTGCATGGTTACCTGGACCTGGTTCCTTGGGCCTGTGCTGAGGCAGAATGTCATGGTGGAAGCTCGTAGAAGAGGAAAGATGTTCACTTCATGGTGCGTAGAAGCAGAGGGAGAGGGAGGCAAGGTCCCAAAACACCTTTCAAGGTCATACCCCCTCCTAAATGTATTCCACCTTCCAATAGTGCCATCACTGGGGAGCCAAGCCTTCAACATATGAGCTTGTGGGAAACATTTAAGATCCAAACCATAACATTGGTTAAATGTCCTTTGAAGTCATCCAAAGCACTATCTAATCATATATATTGATCTAACAACACTGGGAGAGAGAAATGAAACTGTCTGTCCAATTAATGAGAATTTTTAATTGGTCTGAGAAAAACAGAATGCTCAACATAATACCTAGAGAAAAATTGAAAAGTACCTAAAAGGATAAAAACAATGACTAAAGTTTGTGAATACTATCCTTTGTATAAGTTGCTAGCAGGGCCAGTGAGATGGCTCAGCGGCATAAGCGCCTGCCTTGCAAGTGCGAGGGCCCGAGTTCGACTCCCGGAACCCACATACGAAAAAGGGGCCGGTGATATCGCTCAGCGGCACAGGTGCCTGTTGGCGCGTGAGGTCCTGAGGTCGACCCCCCGGTACCCACAAAAAAAAAAAAAAAAAAAAAAATAAGTTGCTAGCAACTTATAAAACAGTCATCAATGTCTGTGAATCTGGTGGTTCTGAACTGGTTGCTGATTCTGCCCAAATCAAAAGAAGTTTCTGTAACTATTGTTACATAAGTTCACATCCGATAACTCTCTTTGGATCTAGATTTCAGGAAAATCTCAAATCAAATCGTAATCTTTTAAGTTTTATACTCCAAAAATCTGAGCATAGACTGCAATCCTTTTCACATTTGCATGGAATCTATATGGTGAGTATAGTCCTTTATTAAGATAATTGTTAGCCAATTACAAAATATTCCCAGTATTACAGTCTTTGTTTTTTACCACATCAATCTCAAAACTAAAAAGGTGTGAGTGGGGGTAGTTTGTGCCTTAGGCAGGCAGAGAAGAATAACAGTGAAAAACAAAACATACCATGCTTAGAGTCTCTTTTAAGGAAATAAAAGTAACACAGACTTTTGAGAAGATATAAATGCCACAGGGTACTAAAAATATCAGTTATATAACATGAAGGGAGAAGAGGCAAGGGCATTGTTCATAAGGCAAAATCTTCCCCAAGCTCCACAGAACAAACCTACCTACACAATACCCAAGAGAATTTTATTCTTTTACTGCTCCTTCTCTGAATGGTCAAAAGTATAAATCCAGTAAACGCATGTTGATAGATTTGAGTCTGAGACAAACAATATCATTACAACCCTCAAATATAGCCAGCAAATATAGAGCCAAAACAAAAAATTCTCCAATCATTTACAAAAGAACCGCATAACAAACACCAAGAGTATATTAAATTCCCTGACTAGTATTTACTAAAACAACTTTAGAAAATAAAATTGCTTTAAATTTTTGAGATAAAGCTTTTCTTTTCTAAAAAAAAAATACATTTTTAGAAAAGTTGGAAATTAGACAACAGCTACTTTGATTTAGCATCCTATTTTGAAAGAATAATTCTTTCTAAAGATATCAGATCCTAAGTCCTACAATCTGTGGATGTCACCAGTGTGGAAAAGTTTCTATTCCTATAATTAAGTTAATTATTTTGAGACAGGAAAACGATCTTCGATTATATGGATGGGCCCTAAATGTAATCCCAATGTCCTTAACAGGGAGAAGGTGAGGGAGGTCGGACAGGGAAGAAGAAACACAAGGACGTGACCTTGGAGGCAGAGATTGCTGCGATTTGGCCACAAGCTGGGAAACCCCTGGTGTCACCCAAAGCAGGAAGAGAAAAAGAATAGATTCTCCCCATGAGCATCCAGAAAGAGAGGTGCCCTTATCAACACCTTAATTTCAGTCCAGTGAAATTGATTTGGGGCTGCTGGCCTCAAGAACACTAACAGAATAACTCTCCGAGGGGTAGTAACAGGAAGCTAATATGGATGCCTGAGGTGTAGGAGAGAATGGAGACATTTCTCCTCACTTGGTTTGCTCACTCAGCAGATTTACACAATGTGCTTAGAGCCTTGGGTGCATATCCTCTTAAAAAGCGGAGCTTTAACTGAGTTAACTGAAGGCCCTAGAGCACAAGGAGTCTCCCGAGGACCCTCACACCAGAGGAAATTCTAAATTCTGTGAAATCAGACCGGCCAAGCCCACTGAGGAGCAAGGTTAGGAAGCAGGAAAGCGACTACCTTTCTTTTCAGTGCTAATTATTGCTGCCAGCGTGACTGGAAGCATTTTGGTGGCACATTGGTTTGTGAGACTCACTGGTAAAGAGAAATCAGAAGCCAGGATAAAAAGATAGGAAGGCCTTCGAGTAGGATACTCTCTTCTCAGGCCCGGTGTTCATAAGCAAAGTGACTTTGGGCAAGTTGCTAACCTACTTCACAACAGTGTCATAGGGCAGCTTTGCAATTAATTTGTGAATGCCCTTTAGCCCCCAGAAAATCCATTCAGCCTGTGGTATTTCCATCTCCCAAAGCTCCTGGTTTGCATACCATGCAACTATGCCAAGGAAGCAAGCATCTGCCTGCAGTAAATACACATGCAGAGTTCTCTTACAAACACAGATTCCCTGGAAGATCCAAACAAAAATGAAAGAAGGGAAGAAGGAGACAATTACATTTATTTTGATCCCCTTGCATAAATCCTATTTGACTCCTGTTTCTGTTGAGCAAGCAGGTATATTGATAAGCATTCATTTCCTCAGACACTGTGAGACTGTGAACAACATGGGTTTAGATACTTTCAGGCCCTCAGGAAAGGGCCATTGTATAAATTGAGGAAACTATTATGTGAAAGAGATAGAACCTTTAATTCCTATCTTAATAAAGGACTAAGCATAAGGCCCATTCAACTTATAGATCAGATGCCAATTTGACTCCTCTGGGAGCTGGGAGAGTCTCAGTCTCCCTCCTCCATTCTGCAGCAGTGCTTATAAAAACGTTTGCACCAAGGATTAAGGAAAGTTCACATACTGCCTTGAAGAGGAAGTCTTGATTTAAGCGCTGAAAATTTACATTGGTGGGAGGGGAAAGATGAGAGAATGGTGAGTTACAGAAAGTTATAATGAGGCCTATAAATTGATCAGGTCTCAGGGAAAGATGAGAGATCGGATACTAGGACAAGGTAGAAGGTAGCAAAGTTTGTCTCCCCTCCCTAAAAAGAGCTTTCCTCTACCTTGTTGGCTAGGGAATGCTCCTCAAGTCATAAAGGGAAGTTATATCCATTAGATAACAAAACAAGCATAATGCAAACTGGATTTCCTAACTTAAAATACACTGAACTGTATTTGCATAAAAAAGTAATTTGTCAGAATTTTTAGAAAGTTTGAACATAATCAAATTGATTTCCAGGCATCTATAGTCAAGGCAATGGTTAGTTCTTTTGTTTGTCCATTTGCTTGTGTTTTTAATCTTAATCCTCTAAACTTTAAATAGATGTATTTCACAATAGAATCCATAATAGGTAAACATTTTTAAATTTACCTAAATTGATAGGAGCAAAGATGTAATATTTCACTTTACTTTTGAATGTAGAAAATTCCCAAACCCGTCTCATGGTTTTGAGAAAATTTGGGCTGAAATCCATCTCATAACAATCACATCGTTCTTTGTGATACAAGGCAAAACAGAGAAGGGAAAGAGTAATCAAGTTGGAATCTTTTCCAGAGTCCAAATGAAAGACAAGATTTCCCCAGCTACGTGTAAACAGATCTTAGATTACATGCCCGTTCGCCCTGCTGTTTCTTTAAAGTATTCAGTTCCCTTCCTTGTTCCAAGTGTAGAATTAAACCATTTCACCTGTGTGAAACCACACCAGTTATTTCAGTAAAGAGGATGTAACACAAGGAATAGTTAATTTGGTGTCACAATACTAGAACCATTGAGTTATCACCGAAGTAATTACAGGAGAAAGCCGTTACCTCCACCAGGGCTGGGACACAAGGGGAGCTGCTGGAAATGTTAAATCTACAGCTGCGTTTTCCAATATGGTAGACATTAGACATATGTGGTTTTTGAGCACTTGAAATATGGCTGCTGCACGGTGTAATGTGCCAAAAGAAAAATATGTATACCAGATTTCAGAGACAGACAGGGACACTAATAATATGAAATAGGTAAAAATATCTCCTTGGTAATTTTCTATTGATTACATGTTAAAATGACATTTTCCTTTTTATATTTGGGGTTAAATAACATTGTGTTTTGCCTCTTTCTTTTTTACTTTAATAATGTGGCTACTAGAAATTTTTAAGTTTCACATGATTGCATTTTATTTCTGTTGGACACTTCTGGCTTCCTAGCTAGGAGGAAGGCCGCCCTACAGCTTGGGCACAGTTTCTTGAGAAGCTCACCAGGTTTGTGGTTGCTGTATCTGAAAGAGAATGATGAGGCTGTTTTTGGTTGTACAAAAATCTGCAAGTTGGAAGCAACTGCTGCTTGATCAACTGTGTGCCAAGTGAAGAAGGTTCTGCAGTGGTATTGATAGGAGCAACAGAAAAACAAGGACAAAGTCTACGTTTTCCCCAGCCTTGCAGTCTCCTACCATTGCCTCTGGTGGGCAGAAGTCAACAGGGTCCCAGCTCCAACAGAAGTGATTTACAGTGTCCCTGCCTTAAGTGCACAAAGCAAGACGTAGAAAGGTGAATTTGATGTTAAGAGGCAAATAGCTAAATAACGAGTGCAGCAAATATTCGTCAGGTCCCATTCATGGTTTTTGGTCTTTGGACACAAAAGCAGACCACAATCACTGTCCTCATACAACTTCCATTCCAGTGAGACAAAGTGAACGATAAACAAATACAGAAACAAGTAAGATTATTTCTGAGTAAGTGGTACAGAAAAAAGAAAATGAGGTCATGGGTTAGAAGGTAACAAGATGAGGGCAGCATGCACATAGCTTCTGGAGAGCTAGGATGCCCATGGCCACCCTGCACAGGTTTGAGAGGCCCCAGGACACTGCTGTTCTACCAGAATGTCAGCTGCTACTGCTCATCACACCAGCAGCATCTCACTGAGACACACTGTCCTACAGGGTTTGTGTTGTGCACTAATATTCAGTACAAATATCAATGGAGATAATACTCTTGCCCTGCTACCCAACTAGAAATTAGTTTTCTCATTGGATAAATGCACATAGAAAGAAACTAGATTAAAGGTCATCCACTTAGTTTTCTTCCAGAAAAATGATGAAATTTATAGCTTCCATCAATTTGTTGGATTTATCCTTTAACTCATATTTTAAGAAGTATAAAAATGTTTTGCTCCTTCAAAAAAAAGAAGCCACCAAAATTTGGTTTCCTTTTGACTTGGCATCATACAGATATACTGAACCTAGTAATTTCATACCAACCCTTTGCTACCCTCAGACAAGGATGGTGGTAGCAAAAGCGTGTTTGTGTGCGGGTCCTGGTTTCGTACATTCAAGGGAAGATATCTCTTATGGATGGCTCTGTCACTACTTTGAGGAACCAAAGTGAGCACCGTAAATTATACTGGCAGATCAAGGTTTTGCATACATCTCTGTTTAATAGACAGAAAATGAACATGATTTTCAAGAAGAAGAATGTTTTTACAACTATGTAATTTTTAATAATCAGTTCTATTCATTTCAGATTGCTATTGAGGAAAATGATAACTGTATGCCATAAAAATATCAAATATAAAATAAAAAGAAGGTAACAAGGTGAAAGGATGAGGTTGGACATTGCTTTAGATAATGACACCTCTCTGAGGAGATGACATTTGAACTGAGATCTGAAGGGAGGGAAGAGAAGGAAGAGAAACCTTCCATGGCAGAAGGAATAAAACTTGCAAAGTCTGTGAGAACAGTGATCTGGAATTGTTGCTGGATCTTATCTGTCAGGGGGAAGATGATGAAGAATGTTTGGGACTAGATTATGTAGGGTCCCTGCAAGTCATGCTAAGTAATGTGGTTTCTAACTTAATTGCTATGGGAACCACTGTAGGATTTTAACCAGAAGAGTGGTATGATTTGATTTACATTTGTAAAAGGTCATCCTGGCTGCTGTGTAGAGGAAGATTCCAGAGGGGCAACAACATGAGGGAGACCAAGATGCAATTGCAATAGCTGATGCAAAAAATGACGATGCCCGAGTCCATGACTGAAGTAATGAAAATGGTAAGAAGTGGGATTTTCAAGATACGGGTTAGAAATTGTGCCAACAGTACCATTAGAGAATGAGGTGATTAATGTAATTCACTTGGTAAAGTTTCCAAATAGCTAACACTTAACTTTAAACACAGGATTCCTTTAAAAAAGAGCTTGTCTTCATGGGAATCATTCAAAAATTAACAAAACGTTCCTTGATCTTCTCACACAGAAAATTCCAACCAAATTTGCAAGTTGTTATTTTGACTCGGGAGCTTGTTCTCCATTTTTGTCTACCATCTGACATAGTCTCCGTCATTCTTGAGTTCCTCAAATCCAATTACTTTCACTCCATATGTTAAAGCTCTGCTTGTTTTGAAGAAAATCTTAATTAGGATAAAAAGATTATTTTCCATTTAATCCAATCTACACTGGCTATGCCATTTAGGTAGAACTGCACCTGCCTGATGCAGGTCAGCACCTGCTGCCCTCGCCTGTCCATAAAGCCTGTGTCTACCAATGTCTTTACCTAAAGCAAATTACCTATGCTTCTGCAACACCAATCATATTCCGCTGCTATAACCACTAAAGTCAAAATGGACACAATCCACACTTACACTGTCAAATAACCAGTCAATTCAGAAAACCTTATCTTCATATTGACTCCCAATGTCCATGCCTCATCTATTTTTCAGTATTCTCAATCAATTCATAAAGATGCTGGGTTTCAAGGGGAAAATAATTTACTTTCTATTCTTCTTTTCCCTTTTTGAATTTCAGTCTGAATTAGAAATCAAATTATCATCTACCAGTGGAGCAAAACTAGAATTGGTGGCTTTCTATTAAGGACAGTGGCTTTCTTAGTATGTCCTCCTGAACTGAACTCAATCCACCAAATTATAAACCTACCACCTTCAGTGAAATGATGAAGATGGAAATCAGAGTGGGGCAAAGAGTATATAAAAGGTGGAAAAATCAGAAATAGAAAATTACACTTGCACATTCATAAAGTTGGACTCTGAAGAGTTGTAAAGAAATGGAGCCATAGTTGAAGGGGAAGTCAGATTAACAAAAGATTATATTTTAGAAAGGGAAGTAGTGGGACATGTTTACATATACACAGAAATACTCCAGGGTGGAGGGAGAGGTTGAGGAGGGAGGAAAATATATACAGGTCAGAATATGGGGTGTTCTGGAGAGGAGGTGGATGGGATTCCGGGGACCATTAAAGAAACTGGCCTCCATAGTATCATAGCAGTGAAGCGGGCAAGTGAATTTTGGTTTCTAGATTTAGTTGTGGGCAGATGGAGTTTTCATTCTGTGTTTTCTATTTTCTGAATGAAAAATGAAGTGAGGTATTCGGCTAAGAATGAGAGGGTAGGAGGCATGAAAATTGAGAGTTTGAAATTAAAATCATGCTGGATAGGGAAGCAGAGTTACTGAGGAAACAATTTCTGAGTAATGCCGAAGGTTCATTTGAGGGGTGTGGTAACTTAATGTGAGACAAATCAGCTGAACCTATAACATTCTCCAGCAATATTCCAGTGCATGGGGATAGCCAAGGAGACACTGTGTGGCCTCAACTAAGATAGGTTATGGGAAGTCAAGGCGGAGGAAGAATGGAAGACTGAGGAGTACTGAACATTTACAAAAGCATGATTATATTAACTTAATTTGCAATAATCTTTGAGCTCTTCGTATATGTCAAGAACTAGTCAAAACTACCCAGTTAAGCCATAGGGATTTGTAGGTACTGGCTGCTACCTAGGGCTCCCTCAGAATTGGGTATAGATTTTTTCCTTTAATCCATTCTTCCTTTTTCTTTTAATTCTTTTTGAAAAAAAAAAATGGTAATATATATTTAGTACTAAACTTGTGTCAAGTACTATATTTAGATATTTTTTAAAAAACATTTTGGTGTAGCTCCATGGTAGAGTGCCTATAGATTCCATCCCTAGTACTGCAAAAATAAAAATAAAAACATTACCTTATTGCTCCTCACATCAGTGCTACGAGGAAATCACTATTATTATCTCCATATTCAGATGAGGAAAAAGTATACAAAAATGTTAGGTAACTAAAGCAGATAACCGTATCATATTCAGAGTATCAACTTCACAGACTCTTGCTGCTGCAAGTTAAATGTGTTTGTCATTTGGCAGGAGTGAATATTTTCTGTAAAATATTTTAAATTTCCCATTTTCACTTTAACATATAAACCCCTCCTCTTTTATTTCGAGATCCTTTTGGACAAAATAAGAACTTTAAATTGCTAAAAAACTTAGTGAAGTTATCATTTTAAATTATCTAAATTTACAAATACCAGTCTTGACTACACGAGTAAACTTCCACAGAGAAATAACTTTTCTTCCTTACATGCTAATCAAACCAAGGTAATCAATTGTTCTGCCTTAGAAAATGTTCAGTGACTTAATAGATGCTATTGTGTGGGTTTTTTTCCCATATGAGAAACCAGACTTAAAGATCATCTCTTTCTTTTCATGAAAAAAAAAAAAAATCACAAAATCAGGTAAGATTGGGAGAACTCAGGCTTTAAAGCAAGGGAGAAGATCAATATCCTGATGTGGGGGGCCGGTGAGATGGCTCAGCGGCGTAAGCGCCTGCCTTGCAAGCGCGAGGGCCCGAGTTCGACTCCCGGATCCCACATATGAAAAAGGGGCCGGTGATATCGCTCAGTGGCACGGGCGCCTGCTGGCGCACGAGGTCCTGAGGTCGACCCCCCGGTACCCACAAAAAAAAAAAAAAAAAATATCCTGATGTGGGAAGTTCATCAGGAAAGTGGGCGTCTCCCCTCTCTCCCTTGTTATCTAGAACAAAACACAGAATTCCTGAAGTTAAATAATGCAAAATCCCTTTGACTGCTAATATTTTTCAAATTAAGTTACATTTGAATATGTTCACTATACTTTCTGAAAAGACACACCAAGGTCAGATAAAACACAAGAAAATGTGTGGTGCTTCCTGAACAACAAAACTGACGAGTCATGTATGACACTGTAGTCAGATAAGCAACAACTTTCCGGTGGAGAACTCACTATATTCTAAGCCAGAGTCCTCAACTTGGTTACATATTAAAATCACTGGAGGCATTTTGTTTGCTTGTTTAACTTTTATTTTGAATTTATTTTAGATTCATGGACAATTTCTAAAAACAATACCAGGAATTCTCATGTATTCCTCACTTATTTCCTAAATATTAACCCCTTTCATGACCAGACTATGATGATTAGAATCTGAAAATTAACACTAGTACAATTCTAATAACTACTGATCCCATCAGTGTTTTACTAGTTCTTTTTTTTTAAATTTGGATTTGTTTTTAATTGATTTTTTCTTAGTTGTTCTAATCTATGGTAATTCCTCAGCCTTTCCCTGTCTTTAATACCCTTAAATGGATTGATGTTATTTTCTAGAATTTAATTTGTTTTTTGACATTTTCTCATGATCATAATGAAGTAATGCATTTTTGTAAGAATGCCATAGAAGTGATGTGCTCTTCTCAATTTATCATACCAAGGTTTCATGATACTGATACCTTAGTCCTAAATAACATATATTCAAAGAATATGCTTGGCTCACGTCACATCCATAAGGCTTCTCCATGGTAAGGTTACTATTTTTCCCTTTGTTGTTGATACATTTCTTAGGGATAATATATAGGAGCTATTCATTTTTCATTGCATATTTATATACATATTTCATTTTTCCTCAAACTTGTGCCCACAAATTTTAACACCCAACAGTAGATCTACAGTAATATTTACCACAGTATTTGATTAATATTGAATTTCTGTTTCTCTCTTTCTTTCCATCTGAGTTTTTTTAAATTGTTGATACCTTGTTCCTGCTATGGACCAATAAAGTGAAATTTTACCTAGGTATTGTCCTCACAATGAAGTTAGTAAGTAGATATTCCTATGTGCATTTAAATATGGAGACGTTAATACTCCAAATAATATAATAACTTACAGTTTTAGAGCTACCATGTAGTGAAGACAAAAAGAAAAACAAAAGTTGAAGCTGCCTATGTCTAAAATCCATGCTCTTCCCCTGGTCACATCCTTCCTCATTTTAAGTGCATCTCATAGTTGCTGGTGTTAAAATATGCCCCCACTTAAAGCTTACTGTCTCTACTAACTCCATCTATAATTTTGCCTAGATCATTCCAGAGTTAAACACATCTTTTCTCTGAACTTTTGATATCTACTTTTCTAAAGACTAAAGAATAGATACCAAATATACTACTTGTCTTCATCTGGAGAATAATTTATCACAGAACCATATATGGGTGAAAGAAAACATTATATCACACACATATCAATCATTTATGTGTTTAGGGTAGGGAAAGCTTTTTAAAGAAATATAATCCAAATGCCTTCTGGGAGAGTTAAATTCATCAGGCACTAAAACCTCAAAATATATGCGTGCAGTGGTTCAGAGCAGGAGTTTGGAACAAGGCAGATCTGAGTTAAAGTGCAGCAAACCACACAGTGACCTTGAATATGTTTTCTTAACATATTTAAGGATCAATTTCCTAATAGTTAAATATGAATATTAATAGCAATTATACAGATTTCTTGTGAATATTCAGTGAGTTCCTAGCACAGGGGCACCAGCAATAAGTGAGAACTTACCAAAAAAATTCCATTATAACCAAATTGCTGCCACCAGAGAAGAGATAAGTGCTTCTTAAGGAAACTTTTGGGAAAAGGTGAGAGAGATAATTTTGGAGGGTTGGGCCCTTTAAAAGAGATCAGATGTTGTGGGCATTTTCAGTTTTGGAAGCGCCAGAGAGGTGTACAGAGCTCTGAGGATGAAGGAGAAAGGGAAATGGAGTGTGTGAAATACCACCTTAACAGATCTCCCTGGGGAGGCCACCATCAAGCAGAGAGCTAGATAAGAGTGGACCAGCTGAGCAGTTACTGCAGTTGTCAATCCATAATGTCAGGCTGCTAAGACATCAACCGAAATGTAAAGACAGAGAAAATTCTCCCCAAAACACCTCTCAAAATGGGTATTATACATCCCATGCGAATAAAGAATGGTGTCTATTTCAGTCACTTCTATACATTGGTACCTCGGTTTACAAACGTAATTCTTTCCACGATTCTGGATGAGAACCCATCCAATTTTCTCTGTAAGGTCAACACTGAACCTAACCACTGAATTTGATTCCATTCTCATCCAGTTCGATTTGCAAACAGAATTGTGGAAAGAATTAAGTTCATGAGCCTAGATACAGCTGTATTCCAAAACCACCACCTAGCTTACAGTAACTATTAAATAAATAGTTGCGAGATAAATGAATGAATACATTGATAGAGTCAAAAGACCATATGAAGAAGCATCGCTCCTTAATAAAGAGGGCATGCTGTGTTACTTACAGATTTTCTCTTTCAGAGACGGGTAAACAAATTAGGGGGGAAGGTAAATTTTTTCAGGCACATTATGAGAGATTGAAAACTACAGAGAATGTTTAAATTTAAAAATATTTATTACAATAAAAGACAAGTTGCCAATAATCCCCCTCAAAATACTCCTCCTTGTGAACACACACTACCATTCTTGTCATTTCTGAAGCAGTTCTAGAAGTCCTTTTAGTGAAAGTTTTCACAAGGTATGATCAAAAACATTGTGAATGCTGCTGCCAAGTGCCAACCAGCAGCACAGCAGGCACATAAAGCCTCACGGTGTTCCTCATCCACCTTACTGGTGAGATCTGGCACTGTGTGACATCCAGTTCTTCCCAAAGTCAAAATAAGCATGACAGGCAAACATTTTGAATAGACTCAGGAGGTTAAGGTAGCTACAATAGCACAACTGAAGATATAAAGAAAAGCACTTGCAGCACTGCTTTGGAAAGTAGTAAAACAATGGGATAACTATGTGTAGAGTATTTTGAGGGGGATTAATGCTAATGTGGCTTTTATTTTAATATTTCAAAAATTTAAACACATGCTGTATTTTTTAATCACACCTCATATAAAGAAAGCCTGGGTGCACTGACCAGCTGTTATTCTTCTCCTCCTCTTCCTCATTAGGTATTTGGTGTGTCCTATCACTACTTGTTGGACAGATAAAGAATAATGACTTTTTAAAAGATCAAAATTATAAATTTACTGAGGGCATCTATTAATCTGTTAGACCTTAGCTGCTTCCTCAACTATGAAACTGTAAAATAAGTTGCCTGTGGCAAAGACTGGAAGTTACTCTTTTTTTTCATGCTTAATAAGAGAATCCTGGGAAATGTACCTAGCTGAAGAATTGCATTTCCCAAACACATCTGCATATAGAGACGCTCAATGGGATATGAGTCCTTCAGGGAAATTCTTCTGTCCTTTGCTGTTTGTATGCCTTCCTGGAATGAAGACACTTTACTTAGAGATCCAAAAGTCATCTCATGATTTTGAGAACTGTGGAACAGTAAGACTTTAGGAGACTAGGTTCTCTAATGATTTTCTAGTGCTCTGGAGTTTCTCTCTCCAGACTTAATCTGTGTAGCAGAAAAACAAATTTCATCTTGTTGAAGTCAGGTCGGTGGCCAAAGCAATGCTATATCTGTGTTGTGTCCCATTAGATGAAGTGTGTGTGTGTGTGTGTGTGTGTAGCTGAGTCAGTAGAAACTAATTATACATCCTTTGGAGAAAGAAGGAAAGAAAAAGTTTTAATTGACAGTTTTAGTAATTATTGACAAGGCAGGAGAAAATATGAAACACAGTTTAAAGAAATATTTATTATGAGAGCACTATTATCCACTGCAAGTTTCAGTAAAAGAGCTTGTAGAATAGTGAGTGTTTTTTGTCAATAAATTGGCACATTTTCAGCATTGAAAAAAATCATAAATCATCCAGTCCAATTACTCATCTCATCTTCAACTCATCTCCAGAATATTTAGGTAAGAATTCATCTAGTTTATTCTCCGCTACAAGAAGTGAGGAATAACTCTCTCCTTCCCACACCAGCCCATTTTTATCCTTGGACAGTTTTTGAAATCAGAATGTTGTTTCTTACATTAAGCTGAAATATGTTTTCTTCCACCTTCCATCCACTCATTCTAGTTCTGATCTCTAGAACAATATCCTGCTCAAAAAGATGAACCACTCTTGCCATCCTCCTATTGAGACAACTGCTCTTCCAGATTTTCATGCTATGAAATCATTCTGAATGTGTGGAAATCTACTCCAGAACCTGAGGTGTATGTATCACTATACCTATTTGTTCCTTTCTTTGCCATTGTATATGTACATTGAAAGGATATGTCCGAGTCCTCCACGATTATAGAACAACTTCATTTTATCAAAAATTATCTCTTTGTTACTCAAATACAGGTATAAAATGATTATTCCCAGTTGTTTTCAATCATTCTGGGAGATACACTTTGAGATAAAGCAAGTAAAGGACTTGGCAAATGTGTTACTATTAGGTGAATGAAAGCTCCGTTATATATTCTCCAATTATTGAGTTTCCCCATTTTCATATATGTATTCTACTTATTCAACTTGTATAATACAAATCAGAAGTAAATCACTTATTTCTTATATGGAGCCAAATACAATTGAGTACCTCTTCACAATAATATTATATCTTTTCTTTTGCCTTTTGTTCACATGCCAGTGATCGCCAGTAAATCCTTCTCTTAGGATTTTGGATTTCTGAGCAGGCATAAAGTGATATTGATACTAAATACTATTGTGATTTTTTTCCACGAGACAAAATCTGTTCCCACTGAATTAGAGCTGTTCTCCCATTACCATATTTCAAACATACTCTACTCAGGAAGCTTTGGTGACACCAATGAGATATTCACCATCTGTATTATGATATCTAATTCACTTGGTTACCTGCTAAAATCAAATATATTGAGCCCACAGGATGCGATAATAACCAAAATAAATGTAACCTAGGATCGTTATTTTTAAAATGGAAAAAATGGAATAGAAACTAGCAAGGGCATTGTAACTTTAATCTGGAACTAATCACTGGGCTTGACACATAAGGGCAGACAGCATATAAGAAAATTATACCTCTTTTCTCTGCTTCCACAACCAGTGTTATGTCAAAGAGGTAAGATGAAAATGGTCAGGAGCTGCAGTTACCCCAAACAAGGACAGCAGAAGTAATTTTTCAAGCTAGATTTTTAAGAGTATAAAGCCAGGTTCACAGTTTAGGAGGAACATAGTTTTTCATTCAAAATCTGTCTTCCAACCAACCTATTCTATCACGAATATCATGAAGGTACAGAGACAAAATATAGTTTAAAATTCAAATCCCTCAAACCAGGCTGTCAGGGAAGGGGAGGCCAGATGCTGACATGCTGGATAAAAGGGAAGCTGACAATGACCACAGTGGGGATATCAGTTTTTCACCTGATAAGTATGAATTGGGATGGGATCAGCAGAAGATGAGAGTTGGGTTATTTGAGGTTTGTGCGGCTCAAATTAGAGGCAAGTGCTTACAGCAGGTTAGCTAAGTAGTGAGCAAGGCAAAGCATATTCAAAATTGAGATAAAGCCTCTGTAAGCAATGGGACTCATTTCTTCTCTGTTAAAGGCTGCAAGAGATTGTTTCGAATCATGCATCTTGAAGAAAACTCTTTTCTCTGATCTCAGAAATTTCAAGCCTGAGGCACAGGAGGAAAGGAAAATGAATTTGGTCTGTAAGTTTACGCTGGTCCTTCACTGCCTTTTACTTCAACATGTGTCTACTTTTCCTTTTCATGTAAAAAAAATATCAAAATGTTAGTAAGTTATGGTCTGGAACTCTCATTCATATGGTATACGATAAATAATTGCTTGAATGATAGTGCTGTAGTATGAAAGATAACTTATTTTTTATTCGCTTTATGGGCTGCTGTTGGCATTTTACATGCAAGAGTAAGGATAGGCGTCTTCTGTCTTCAAGGTCCCTGCAGAATAGGAGAGGAGATGAGACATGCATAAGTGTATAATGCATAACCTGTACAGTGCTGCGTGCCTTACAAGAGATATAAAGAGGCAAGAGACTCAGAAGAAAAGAGATTAACTCTGAACTCAACAATACCATGAGCAGAGTGGCTAAAAGCAAAACTACAGGATTCGAACTTGAGCACAGTAAGTACTGATCTCAGTTTTACTGCCCTCCCTTAGCCACATCATTTCACTGTGCGTTAGTTTCTTCAACCTTTATATGAGAAAGGAAAACAACATTCTTGCCCAAAGTACTCATCCTCTGGAGATGGCTGTAAGATGAACACATCAACAGACAGATCCCAAACCAAGCAAAAACATTGTATTGTTCATGGAAAGCTTCACAGCGCTCAGAATAGAGCAGAAGTTGCATTGCTCTCCACTGCTGCCAGCCTCTCCACTTCACACTCTTTAAAACAGCCTCGCAAACTGAGACTGTATCATCAAACCCTATCACTGCACCTAGATGCTCACATGCATCCTGTTTTAAAAGAAGGGTAATTTCTGATAGCAAACTGTCAAATAACCTGTCACACCTAATTGTTTTTCTTCACACATATCATTTTATTTTCCCAAAGTAATAAATAAATAAACAGAAAAATATCTCTAGGGTTATGTGACAGCTGATCTTTCAATGCTGCTTTGTGGCTAAATAAAAACAAAAACAAAAACACTGCTATTCTAAAGGGCTGGTCTCCGAGCCCCTCTCTCAAGAAAGACACTACAAAGGTGTAAGAATGATACAAACTCATTGGCAAGTGCTTTGTCTTTTATAAACATGAATTAGTAAGTTGATCCTCTTCACCCATAGTTTTAATGTATTGAGAAATAAAATTTGAGAAGTTCATTAAAACAAATAAGCAAAAGTAAAAGATATTAATACAGTGTGGGCAGTAAAACTGTATGAAATAAACCAAAATGCAGAGAAAGTTATAGAATCACTATTGCAATGCATTAACTACATTGCTAAAACGATTATTTATATTACAGCTTATATTTCAAAGACTTCCATAAAATAACAAGTCTATTGCCAAAACTGATAAGAAAATATTTTCTCACAGAACTGTCTGCCCATGTGTTATTCCTATAATATGGTAGATATGGAAGGGTTACCCAAAATAATGGCATATCTGAAAATAAATTGGAGAACTTAAAGGAAAAATCCTATCAAATAACAGTAAAATATATTGCCTAAAATGTTTTTTATTTGGTTTTGTTTGTTTGTTTTGTTTTGAGACAGGGTCTCCCTAAGTTATCTGGCCTAAAACAAGTGATTCACCTGCCTCCACCTCCAAAGTAGCTGGGACTACAGGCATGTACTACCAAAAACCTGCCCTATTTTTGCATAAGGTGTGTCAAAGCAGTCACAAAGTGCATGCAATATTACATTATTTAAATTTTTATAGCAATCTTTATTTTTCTACCACCACCTACACATATTCTGTCATTCTTCTTCTGTGGTTACCTGTATTAATTAAGTCCCCTCCCCACCCCCATGCCTCACATCTTTCTCTCTGTCTCCTTCCAGTGAAGAGGAAATGAGTCACCTAACATGTCTCAGCTCAGACTGAATAAAGAGAAGATTTAAGACATCTGATAAGAGAATTTTCAAATTTAGTAAGAGGAGTCATGTCTGGCCAATTTAAAAGAAAAATAGTTCTCAGGCAAGATTAAAACCATTGTTTAAGGCTTTCATAGGGTGCAAAGGACAGAGGGAAATCTGGGTTATTTCGTGGGATAGTGGTCACCTACAGCTCCTACGTAAAGATATAAAGAGCTTGAAAGCCATCTTTATGAGAAAAACAAAAACTGAACAAACAAAAAAAAAGGTGAAAATCAAAAACTCTTCTTAGATGCATCAGAGATTGTCACAAGGCCAAATGCCATCCCCAAAACTTGAGTGATAGGCAGATACAGAGAATCACAGCTAGCTGGGAACAGAAACCTCAACAAAAGCCCTCATTGGTTAGGAATAATTAAAGGTAGTTGACTAATTGCTGACAAGAGATATTGACAAACTTTTGGAAAACCCAGGCTTTAGGCTATCTCCACACCCTCAGAGCTCCAGCAGGTTCTTACTGAGTAGTCAGAGAAACATCTCCTCCTGCTTCCCGCATAGTGAGGGGAAAAGTAACCATTTTGAAAAAAATGCCCAGAGCATTCTGTTCTCCTTAATTAAGGCTTCCCTGAAGGCAAAATATTATACTAGAGCCTAATTGACTTGGATTTGACCAGACTTTAATAGACTGGGAGGAATGAAAATTCTCAGCTCCAGTTTCCTCTAGCCTTTCTTTCATCTAAGGGTAGAAAACAAAAGATAACAAAACTGAGGAATACCTGTGAAGGTTGCAGCCAAGGAATACAAGCTTGCTAAAGATTTAGGCATAATCACAGCACTACATGATGACTCTCCACCCCACCACACACCTCACCATTACATCAACGGGCCTCCTGAATAATAGCAGCCGATCACAGCTTTAAGAAACTGAAGTCTGGGCCCTGCCTACAAGGGAGGCTTTCTGGAAACCCAAAATACAGAGATAGAAAAGGATGCTAGAAGACATTTTAGCCTCTGGTATCTATAGTTACAGCAAACTGTCAATATAATCTAATTGTTAGTCAGATAAATATAAAAATGCACACAAATACTCTAATGATTTCAGTTCCTCTGACTCAAAAGATACAATATTTAACTTTCAACAACACAAAAAAACTGCAAAGCATATTAAGAGGAAAAAAAAAAAACATAGTCTGAAGAGAAAGGGCAATTATCAGAGCCAGATTCAGAGATGGCAAACATTTCAGAATTAGCAGAACTGCTATTTAGCTATGGTTAATATGCTAAGAACTCTAGTGGAAATAGAGGACAAGATGTAAGTGTGGATGGGTAATGTAAGAAAAGCAATGGAGACTCTTAAGAATCAAGAAGTGCTAAAAATAAAAATCAGGATAACAGAATTGGTGAGTGACTCTGATGGGCTCCTCTGTAGGCTGGACATAGCCAAGGAAATAATTGTTGATCTTGAGGATGAGTTAATAGAACTTCCCACACGGAAAAGCAAAATTTACTATTAAAAAACTATGTAAAAGGGGAAAAATGGTCAAGAATTGAAGGACAAATACAAAGGAATGTACAATTAATAGGCATGCTGAAAGAGAATATACAGAAAAATGAAGAGAAGAAATATTTGAAGTATTAATGCCAAGAATTTTCAGTGGATATGGATATGCTATGAGAACACAAAAGGAAATTACGGAGGGTAAGAAAACATTTCAATGACCAAGTGAACAAGTTTCATGCAGATGTAGAAAGCTTTACTGTCCCATCACAGAGACTCCACCTCATATAATCTAGCAGTCACTATTCCTATAGATTATTTTTATATCGTGAGTGGATGTGGTCTCTTTTCTATTTTCTTCCTTTTCTCTATCTTATGTCCATTGTTTACACAGCTCTACCACCTCATGCTTTCTGCCTTTCGTGTTTCAGCTTTGATAAATTGAGTCTGTCCCTCTCTCTTAGTTTGTATTGTGCTTAGTAAAAGATAATGTAAGTGGGTCATTCACACCCCAGTATAAGCATATCTACTGGACAGAATTCATTCATTAAACTACCTGATAGCCTAATGGCCAATTTGTAAGATGACTGTATTTGGCTCAAGTGCCAATTCCTAGTCCAGTCATCTCTGATTTATATAACAGGTCATGTGATAGAAGGAATAAAGGACAGGGAGTTACCTTATGTTTGGAAGGGACAATTGGCCAGGTGGTCTGTGAGTGTGTTATGAATTTATGTGAATTCTTAAGTATTGGACAGCATGTTTCAAAACATAAGCTTACTGTTATGGTTGATACATTGTGTCAACTTGAGAAGTCTAGAAGCTTAACTAAGTAATTCAGCAGTTCTGCATCCTAGTGTTTGGAGGACATGCCCTTACCACTTGAGGATGTTCTTCGTTGTGTTAACTTGAGAAATTTAGAAGTTTAACTAAGTGACAGCAGGAGGCCAGGGTCCTCACTTCGTAAACATCCTGAGCCTGTGCAAGAGGAGGGCACTGAGATGGTGTGAGCGCTACACCCACCTGAGGGCCTGTAGCCTGCATACAATATAAGGGAGGAAAAGAGGCTTGTTCTTACCCTCTTTTTGCTCTTGTTGCTTCTGTTGTCTGCTGCTGTCTTGAACTCTTGTCCTTCACCATGTCACCCTGCCTTGGAGTGGGCTGATTATGGACTGAAACCTCCACAAACTGTGAGCTAAATAAACTTTTTCTTCCTTAATTTTGGGTGTCAGGTATTTTGTCTCAGCAACAAGAAAAAAGTAAACAACACACTTACCTTCCTGTCCCTCAAATAATAACTTTGCACCAGTAACAGGTATTGGTTTTTTCCTTGGGTGCCATTTCTCACTGATAGATACTGCAAATGGAATTATGTAACAAATCTCCCACCAATGGTGTGTGCCATTAGGAGTGGAAACCCAATGGAGAGTGATACCAGCAATGAAGGACGGGAAATGTGCAATTAACACTGCTAATGACATCCCCACGGGAAATCATGAGAGTCATCAGAACCAAGCCCAGGCCTTTCAGAATACCCATCATGACAGCTTGGGGAAGATAATTTACAAAAAGTGTAAAAACATATTGATCTGACATCCCTAAGAGCAGCTGTGCACATCTTTGATGATATCTAGAGTTTTATTTCACTGCATCACCTATCCCAAAGTATTTTTAACTATGCCTTCAGTAAACATGTGACTTGATGAAGCAGAAAGAAAAGATAGGTTGGAACTTGTGTGTGTGTGTGTGTGTGTGTGAGAGAGAGAGAGAGAGAGAGAGATTTTCACCTCAAGAGCACAGTATGTTTAAAGAAATGTATTTTCATCTACTTGATTTCAATGTAGGCTGTTAATTTTCTGCAGCAGATAAAATCAATGTAGGAAGAAAGTACAGTGTTCTATTAGTGCTTACTTTTCACTTGGATTCAAGTTAAATATGAGTGTCCTTCCCCTTCACTAGTTTTCAATATATAATATTAAGCTAAGTTCTCTGTACACGTATAACACACAGCTGTGAGGCAGAGGCACCAGGGTACCTGCATCATTCTTTGTAGTCCTCAACTGTGTTTGACCTTCATGGGAACCTTTCTTAAGGAAGGAAAAGAATGCTTTGGTCTATCTCTGTGCAGGGGACTATGTACGAATGCGGGCTACAATATATAAGATAAGAAAATTACCCTCATTTAACTCTCCCTGGCCTCAGAATGAAAAGAGGTGCCCCAGGAATCTCATCTTTTCTATTATCCTTGTCCACTATACGTACTCTTTCTTGGCAAGAAATACAGTAATACTTTCTGCTTCCTTCTAGAAATTGGTGTTTAAGAAAAAGGCACAAAATTCCCAGTTTACCAGTTTTCTCTTGTCCTCCACACTCCGCCACATTGCTATGAAACATATATTTCATCTTTGTCTATTCCTTAGGATAGATTTCTAGAGTGTAAGAGGCAAATATTGTCCTCCATAATAACTTTGTCTTAAAAAAATAAAAAGCCTGTCACTACTGTCATTGTTCAATTTGCAAAAATCAAGAAATACATTCATCAAAATGTATTTGGAGTGCCCCAAAACCCAAATGACCCTTATACATGTGCCTGGGGATTTACAATGATCAGATACTCTTACCATTTTAAAGATGAGGAAACAAAGTCTTAGAAGGTTAGATGATTTATCCAAACTAAGAAATGAAAATTGTAAGTCATGCTTTTTAAAAGTAAGATCAGCCAAATTATCCCACATTTGCACACACCAGCTACAAATGTTATCTTCCTTTAGATAGGACTTATGGAATAGAGACAAAGACAGAGATAGAGAGATGTGGATCAATAGGGTGACAGAGGTATCATGTAACATAATGCCAATGTTTGCTTTTACCTCAATTATATAAAATTTGTGAATTTATCTTGTGTTATAATTGAAAAAATTTCAAAACCTTTATTTTTGATAAATTTATTTTTATATTTCATATATTTTCATATATTTTAGACACACATATGTAATACGCCCCTTAAGTTTTAAAAAATAATTGACTAGGCTTCCTTGGTTCCTTCTTCTGAGTGTCTCTCAGCTATGAGTCAGCGTTAGTGAATGTGGCAAGAGTGACGTCCCCATACCTGGAGAGTAAAGCAAGGCCCGCCCAGAAGCTTAGTGTTCGTGCTGCAGAATAGTTTTCTGAAGCGGCTTGAATTCTGTATCCAAACAGAGGTCAGCAAAATAATCCAGAGTGTCTGATTTTTTTTCTTTTTCATTTTTAAAGATGAGCTGCTCTGATGGTTGGAGGTTTTCATTTCCCAGCTCCAACACAGGGTAGTCGCATACGCAAACACGGACACTTTGCCAGCAGTCTCGATATAGATATAGATTAATTGTTTCTGGCTGCCAGGGACCACAAAAGGGCTATGTTGTTTCTGTGATAAACTCCAACTCTCTCTCACTCAGAGACAAAAGAAATACACACAGAAAGGCTACAGTCTCAAACCATAGTTATTTCGCTTTGAATAGAATTTTTGAATGAAGCCCTTTCATTTTTTCTATATTAAAACGTTAAAAACCTAAAAAAGAAATTCAAATCTTGTTTTTCTTCATTAGTGTATCACAAACTGCTAATTAGAGAAGATTTCCTTTACTAAATGATTTAGTTCTCTTGTCTGTTTTAACACATGAAAGGGTTACAGCTTAAGGAAAAGAAGAAAGAGCCTTAATTAAAGAATGAATTATTGAATATTCAGTTCTAATTGATGTTGCCCCATGCCATTATTTTGCATGTTTAGAGATGTTTTATGTGATTCTGTTATCAGAATAACCAGAGAGAGACATTGACCATGGAGCCTAAAAAGAGAGGAGGGCTTTGGCTTGATCACATTCAGCCATTTAAGTTCAAGAATCATCTGAAGCATGGTTTCCATGACAACAAGTTACTAATTGCGAACATAAAATAAGTAAAAAAAAAAAAAAAAAATCAACCTTCCTTGAATTTGGCAGCTATATGGATGATGTCTAATTAAAAAAAAAAAATACTGAAATGGCACTTTTCCTTAGGAAATCCCTCCACTCACTCTTTTGAAATCAAGAAGCTTCTCTACTGCAGGGTTAATTCTGGTCTGGCACAGGTGCCAGCTTCCAGCTGTTCTGGTCTGTCAGGCTCTGATTGCCAACACCCAGCTTCTGTTAGAGATAAGCAGAGTTGGTGATAATAAAAAGTGAAGAATTTTTGTGTCTCTGAGCTACAGAATAGCAAAGAATGCTGCTGAGGCAGATGAATGAACCAAAGAAATGCTACCAAATCCTGGATTTGATCATCCTTCAGAGACGGGGGGAAAACAAATTAAAGGAAAAGGTGGGTTAAAACCTCAAATCAACCACTTTCCACAGGGTTAGTTAACCATGCTAACTCACTAGCAAAGGTTTTTGTTTCTCTGCCTGGCAGATTGAGAAACAAAAGAAAAAATAGTGAACCCTTTGATACTTAGAAACCTGTTCAGTGACACAATGGCACCATTCAAAATTCACCACTTTATGAACTGCAGCATATCATTTACACAAATTGCTTCAGCCTGAGTTATCTTTCACCAGTCCTCTACATCTACTCACTGGGTCACTAGGAGTGAGCGAGAACATTTTGATAAATTCTGTTTCCATGACGATGAATTAACCAGTGGAAAGGAGGAGGTGTTGAAAGATCTGCATTCTGTAGAATACTCTCAAATGTTTTCCTGTTTTCATTTTTAGTCATTTAGTTCTCATGGCTCTGTTCCAGGACTCTTTAATTTGCCAGTAGCTGTTTTTCCTACACAGATTACAGGAGTAATTCATCAGTGAATGTTTCACTCAGTGGTCCCATCTAATGTAAGGAAACATAAAAATGGATTTTTTTTTTCAATTATGCCCTTTTGTTGTTTAGAAAGAATGTAGTATGCTCTTTTTCTTTCTTTTCATACAATCTAGCTTTAGTGTTCTTATTCTCCCTTATTTATTGACCATTACCTTACACAGACTACAACAGCAATTTGTAAGATATTGGGATCTGCTTTTAAATACCAATAAATTCCCAAAAGGCAATGATTTTTGAATTTAGTGTACTGAAACCCCGGAGGGGGGTGTAAAAAGGAAAAGAACATTAAAACACGTAGGCCAAATGCATGCTACAGTGAAATAAAATGTTTAGGAAAAAAATTAAGAAAGCAGTAGAGCCTTTCCTTTACTAAATTACTTTAAATTGGCTTATTTATATACAATGGAATCTGTTTCTGTTATTTCAGCATTTACCCACTTCCTGAATTTAATCATAAAACTACTATTTCCTTGGGGGAAGGTGAGGAAAAACTGATTCTGATGGTTTTGTTTTCTAAGCAATGAAAATAGCAAGCAGAACTCATCTTTCTGAAGCAGGGAAAGTTGGATATGCACCTTTTTTCCTCAAATGTCAAATAAGAATAATGTTTCCTCAAAACATATATTTCCATTCAAGATTTAGTTTGTATCTTAACAAGTAACTAGTTTAGTTCATTCTAAAATCTATGTTCAAATAATGAGATCCATTCTTTTTCTTTGTTTTTAACTAAAATAAGGCAAATAACCAGTTTTCAATCTCCAAGTGTTCATTGCACCATTGCGTAGCCCAAAATTTAAAGAATATTTATATATATATATATTTTTTTAAGAATATTTATATTCTTTTCCAGATTCACTTCACCTTTGCTCAAAGCTGGAAGAAATTTTACTGGAAGTTGCTCTGGACCATCAACAATTAACAAATTGATCAGATATCATCCTAATCTAAGACTACAAGTGCAAAGAACTGTGAGAGTCACAAGATATAAAGAAGAGAGCCATTTAGCATTTATTATGCTGAGCTTTGCCAATCAGAACTACTTTTTGAAATCTCAATAAATAGTAATGCAATAATATATTTTTTCTTTTAAGAGCAGTTCTTCGGGGTCAAATTTGCTCTGAGAGTTTAATTTCTCTGCCAAGAACAGAGAGAACTTTCACATTGAAAAGAATATGATAATTTTCTTTTCCTCCCTCTTTAATACACATGCACAAAAATATTACTAATATTAGTGGATCTTAGAGAATGTACATGATTGAAAATCAAAGTAATTGTTTTAATGAATAAACACAAGTTGTTTTGCAGCAGACATCTATAAATCATTAGAAAAGAAAATCATGCCACTCTAAAATCAGTGTGTTGGTAGCCCCAGTTTATTCGTCTTGATTCAAAATAGTAAGGACAGTAGAGGCAGTTGACAGGATATGGACATGGGAAACGTTAAAGACTTCCCTTGTTCACTGCCATGGAAAGACTGTTCTACTTTTTATGGGTGATGGGCATGGGTTCTGCCATTAGTGCCATGCTTCTTCCCCTCCCAGACTGGAGCCTGTAGTGCAGGTAGCTGGTATTTGCTCCACACTGATGCTAATGGTGTGAGATCTTTCTGCTAGTTGCTCTCTGGGAAATAAAGATGGCATGGCCCACTCTGAGAGGTGGCTGCATTCACACCCATGACCCAGAGTTGGCACCAGGCCATGCAGGAGTCAGTTCGCTTATGCTAATGTCTCTGGCTAGATGTGGATAAACAGCAGCTCTCCCAGTCTTGTAGATTGAAAGTATCACAAAAATACTGTCTAGCACAGTGGCTGATCATTAAAAATGAGTACAAATGAGAGGCATAAAGGCTTGTTGGTCCACCTGAGTCAAGTTTGACATCCCTATGACACTATTTATAGCTGTGTAGATGTCTTTCACATCTAGTGAGAGATTTTTGACTAAGAAAATAAACATGAAACTTCTGAACCAATAACAAAATATCCTAAAAACCCCAACAATTTTTATTTCATACTACACATTAAATGATGTACTCAACAACTTTGCATATGCCACAGAGCAATTGTTACTTAAAATTTTTAACACATACAGAACACATTTTTTACTATTAAGGACAATGACATTTTAAAACACTTGTTACTTTATGTATATGTATGATCCTTACACAAAGATATACTATATGTCATAAATATGCTCACATTTAATCAACAATGAAAGGCATATTGAGTGCATATTCATACAGCAATATAAGTAGTAACAAAGAAATGTATACTTACAGATCTAAAGAACAGGTGTCTTCCAATATTTCAATCTGTTCCTGAAAAGTTGCATGAAACATTTTTAATCACATAGTATTTTAATTTACTGAGATCATAATGTTTAACTAAAAATTGCAATGATCCTTTCAAATTTTTATACCTGTGACTTACAAGTGGTGTTTAATATAAAAAAATTTAAAGCACACACCTGTATATGTTGTTGGAATTTACCTCCCATTCTTTACCTAGAAATAATATTGACAGACGTAGCTTCGAGGGCAGTATGTTGTAGCAAACAGAGTTGATCAAAAATGCTGGCTTGGGATCCAGCACCACTTTCCTATCTAATTCCACTGGTCACACATATCCCCTTATTGCACAAAAGGTTACACTAACATCTACTTTGACAAGCCAGGGTCTCTGCCACAAGCAAAGAAAATATCTGGTGCTTTGCTGAGGGTGGAAAGGTAAAAAAAAAATAATAATAATAGTATTCTACTTAATTTATCAACCAGAGCTAACATTCACCTGTAAACTACAAAAAAATTTAACTGCATTGAAAGATCGTTATTTTTAAAAGCCCCTTTAGTGAATCGGATTGGACCAATGCAATGATTGCTAATAGATCAGCTACCAACTTAGTAAGATTTTTTTTTTTTTTGGTGGGTACCAGGGGGTCGACCTCAGGACCTTGCGCGCCAACAGGCACCCGTGCCGCTGAGCAATATCACCGGCCCCTTTTTCATATGTGGGTTCCGGGAGTCGAACTTGGGCCCTCGCGCTTGCAAGGCAGGCGCTTACGCCGCTGAGCCATCTCACCGGCCCTAACTTAGTAAGATATTTAAGAATCGTTTCTTCATGGAACATTTATGAAGTCTTTATCCCCAAAGAGGTAGCTGTGTGTATAAAGAAGATTCATAAAGATAGAGATAGAGAAAAGAGAATCTAATGATAATGTAGTAATATGGAAGGGTAATTATAAGAAGATACACAGAATAATTATTTTGGAGGATTGCGAGTTATTGGAGGAAGAACAGCAAGGCTCACAATAAACTTTCTGGATAAGATAATTAGAAAAAGGGCACTTCACATGAAAGTGGCAACTGAGCAAAGACAAAGAGGTGCAAATCACTCATGGAGAATCACAAACCACTCACTATTACTTGAATACACAGTGTAAGACAAGTAATGGGAACAAAAATTAACAGATAGATAAGCAGGAGCCACATCAAGAAAGATTTTATAGTCATTGTAAATAACTTGTAAGTTGTGCTGCCTTAATGACCTTTTGAAAAGTGATGACAGCAGTTCTGATGAGAGGTACAGGGGTTATAAAAAAGTATGATGAATGTTTAAAAGATTTACTGTAAAAGGCACATTGCCATTAATCCCTTTAATGCACTCCCCCTTGCTTTGAACACACCCCATTATTCTTGCTGCTTTCTGAAGCAGTTCTGGATGCCTCCTTTCATGGGTGTCTTTACAAGATATCATTTAAAAAACAGTGACTGATGCTACCAAGTGCCATCTGACAGAAAGGCAGGTTCATAAAACATCAGAGTGTGTCCTCATCCCCTTTAGTCACTGGATCTTGTACCATGCGACTGCTAGCTCTTCTCCCCAAAGTAAAAATGACCATGAAAGATAAATATTTTTAATAAGTTCAGGACATCAAAGCCGCCAAGATATCACAACTAAAGATAAAGATTTCCAGGACGGCTTCGGAAAGTGGCAAGAATGATGGGATAAGCATGTCTGAAGCAAGGAGTATTTTGAGGAAGATTAGTGGCAATGTGTCTTTTACTATAATAGTTTTTTAATATTTAAACATGTACATCATTTGTTGATCACATCTCATAATGATAGTGGTAAATACACAGAGGAAAAAAAATGAACTGAATATATATTTAAAATTAAAATTATGGGCCAGGCATGGCCAGGCATTTCTTGATGTGGCTCCTGCTTATCTTTCTGTTATTTTTTGTTCCCATTACTTGTCTTACACTGGGTATTCAAGTAATAGTGAGTGGATTAGGATTCTCTATGAGTGATTTGTACCTCTTTGCCTTTGCTCAGTTGCCACCTTTGTGTGAAGTGCCCTTTTCCTAATTATCTAATCCAAAAAGTAATCCCAGCACTTGGGAAGCTGAGCCAGGAGGATGGCTGTGAGTTTGAGGCCAGCCCGAGCTACAAAGTGAGTTCAAGGCCAACCTGAACTACATAGGGAAACCCTGTCTCAAAAAGACAAAAAAAAAAAAAAAAAAAAAAAAAAATGGAATTATCAGTATTGATGATTGGAAATAAAGAGGTGAAAGTCTGCAAAATTCTATATGAAGCCCAAGTTCTGGTTTAAGTAATTGGGTGAAGATGGTGGTACCAATTAAGAAAAATTAAGTCAGTTTAAGGAGAGCATTTTGTAACATAAGTGACTATGGAATATTCCTGTAGAGGTACTGAGTGGGAAACTGAACCAATGAGTCTGAATCTCAGAGTACAGCCCTAACTGAAGACCTGGACTTGGAATCCACAGGCGAATGCTGTTATCTGAAACCCTAAAGTGGAATAACATTGCTCAAAGAATATAAAAAGTGAGATGAACTCTGAATTGAGGACCCAACCCTGGGGCACAATTATTTTAGAGATTTCTGAAAGAAAAGGAAACAGCAATGAGCTGACCAGAGATAGGAGGAGAATTCATTACATATTAATATTATGGGAGCCACAAAAGTGAAAACTGTAGCAGAGAGGTTCAGTAAGACAAAGATAGAAAATACACACTGATCCTTTTTTCTGATTTCTCTTACCTGAATACAAATCTGAATACAATAAAGAACTGTTTAATGCAATAGAAAGAACATGTAAGGTTATGTTACTTAGCTCAACTGAGCCATTTCACAATGTATATACATTTCAACACGTCATGTTATATACTATAAATATACACAATTTTTATTTGTCAATTAAACAAAAACATAAATACCATTTTTAAAAAATAAAAGACATTTAGAAATCTAAGATGAAGAAAAGTCTAGGAAAGGCCACATTCAGCATACTCACATGTTATTTAGGAGCTGTCCCTACTTTTTTTTTTTTTTTTTTTTTATATATGGGTACTGGGAGTCAAACTCAGGACCTTGTGCTTGCCAGGCAGGCGCTTATGCTGCTGAACTATATCATCGGCCCTGTCCCTACTTTTTTTTTTTCCTTGTGGGTACCGGGGGTCGACCGCAGGACCTTGCATGTCAGCAGGCGCCCGTGCCGCTGAGCGTTATCACCAGCCCTTTTTCCTATGTGGGTTCCAGGAGTCGAACTCAGGCCCTTGCGCTTGCCAAGCAGGCGCTTACGCCGCTGAGCCATCTCACTGGCCCTGTCCTTACTTTTTAATCAAGGAAAAGTCAATCAATTCACTTTGTTTGTTTTTCCTTTATACTCAAAGCACTACAAATTATTTAGATGATATTTTCTGAATTCATTCTTCTCAATTAAACTTGTAATACATTTTAAGCAAAGGGCAATTCAATGTTACTGTCAAAGACAAGTACTAGAAGTGAAGATTGTACCTGTTGCCAAGTAAGTGTTGAAACTTCTGTTTTACTATCAAGCTGCATGTGCAAATGATATTTTATGAGAGTTAGCAAGCCTTGCTCATTATTGTTTTTTAATAGAAAGGTACACTATTCTTTGAAACAAAAGAGCAACAAAAAGTTGTAAAGAGGAAGGGGAAAGGACTATAAAGTTAGACTAGTTTCCTGAGCTAAGGAATAGCAGAAATGTGATGAAACATTGACTTCTTGGCATTTTGCACAAGAGCAACCGATCAACTGGAAATATTACCAAGGACAATCTAAATTCAGGTCAGTGCAACCAACACACCAGCCAAGCTTTGTTGTCAGGCAGAGTCAGATTCTAGTAATAACTCAGTCCATGCTAGCTATACATCAAGGTGAATACTCAACATGCCTAATTTCTACTCTCCTGCTTTGTAATAATGGGACTACATTGTTTCCTACCCCATGCAACTTTTGTGCAAAATAAATAAGGTAATATATATGTTGCATTAGTCCAGTACAGTGGGTAGGCCTTCACTCACTAGATACCAATGATAGCCACCTTCTTCTTGGTTATGATAACAAAAATTGTCTCTAGACATAGCAGATGCCCCCATGGGCACTTTCTCCCCACCATGGGGGCATCTGCTATGTCTAGAGACAATTTTTGTTATCATTGGTATCTAGTGAGTAAAGGCCTACCTTTACAGTACACACCCTACAACAAAGAACTGTTTAATCCAAAATGTCGATGGTGCCAGGGAGAGAAACCCTGGATCCCTGGTCATACACATACTGTGATAGCTGCTACCTGCTGAACAATCACACTGCTTGGCATTTCTCCTCTAACCTTCACCAAAATGTGTGGGTTGGTACTAGTATTACCCCCAGTTTACACATTCAGAAGCTGACACACACAAAAAAAGTAATGTACACTACCACAAACTAGTAGTGATACAAGCAGGATTCCTAAATGCTGTTATTATTTATCTCATAGAAAAATGGAAAATTATTCAGCTATCTTTATACATCCAACTCTTGGTATCAGACAATGAAACGTTGGTTTTTTTTTTTAACTTTGATCCAAACATTGACATATCCCAGGCAAAACTGGGATCTTTTGATTTCCATACTCAAGTTTTCCCTTAAAATGTGAGCAAAATAAAAATGAATCATTTAAAAGAGAAAAAAATAGCATTTCATAAGAGTATCTTAAAAAAGACAATTGCTGGATATTTCTCTGTTAAAAATCAGTAAAACTCCACTTCAATAGCTGCATTAGGCCCTCCGTAATGCCGAGGTCAATAGCGCCTGTTGTAACAGTGCTATGGTTTAAGCACTGCTGCAGGCCTATGCTAAACTTGAACCTGAGATCAAAGAGATAAAAGTCATCTGACTCTATCGCTTTCACTTTATGGTCTGAAATTCTTAAGATCTGTACATTTATCCAATTGTCCGTGATGTGTCATTGATTGTTTTTTAAACAATCTTTTGCATCAATGTGTTTTGGAAGTGTTTTTCTTCTCTTTAAATCTTCCTTCAGGGAAGTTGAAACATATGCTGTTGAGTGTGCGTGTGTGTGTGTGAACCTTTAAGAAGTCCTAAAAAAAGGCAACAAATGCTGAAATGTAAGCACACATATAAACACTCTGACAATTTTAGCAAATGTTTATGGAAACTCTAGGGTCCTGACTTTTCAAGATAATTGTGGATTGAGTGAAAACAGCGCAGTATAAAAAGGAAAGCAATATGGCATAGTGACTAAAAGTGTGAGATTCACTATCAGATTAGTTTTTAAATTCAGACTAAACCATTTACTAATTATATAATGTTGACAAAGTGACCCGAGCACTCCAAGTCTCCGTTATGGTTCTAACAAAAGGAAGAAAAGCAAAGTGATCACAGAGGTGTCTCCAAATATTAAAAAATACGTATTTTTATTTTGTACTACTGTATGTGAAGCACTTCTAAATAGTAAAGACTACCTACATGTAGCTTATAATAAAAAGATTAAAATAAAATATAATCTCAGACAGCAATAATTGTTTCAAAGAAAATAATTCTACATAAGCTGAGAGTGATCAGACAAAAGTAAGAGTTGGAAAGGCCTCTAAGGATGATTGCTACAGTTTATTTCTTCAAGGTCCATCAAGGCCCATGTGGCAAGGGCGTGCTCCTCACAGTGGCACCACTGGGAGGTGATAGAAACCTTAAGATGTAGGGCCAATTCGACACCATGATGCATGCCGATAAGCCCAGCACTGTGGAAGGCTGAGGCAGGAAGATCACAAGTTCAAGCTCCGTCTGTACAATTTAGGGAACTAGCAAGACCCTGTCTCAAAATAAATAAATAAGTAAATAAATAAATACACAAACAAACAAATGGACTTGAGGTATAGCTCAGTGTGAATCCCTGTGTTCAATCCCCAGTACCACTAGAAAACATATGAAGAGTTGAGGTCTAGTGAGAGGTCTTTAGGTCACCAAGGACTTGACCTTGAAGTGGATAGTGGGACCTGAGTCCCTGCCACTCTCTTTCATTCATTTTCTGGTTATAAGGTGTGCAGTTTTACTCTACCACATGCTATCACCATGGTGTTCTGCCTTAACCAAAGCATTAGGGCTGCATTCATCAACTTTCTTATTTCTGGCACAAAATGCCTGACATAAACAACTTGAAGGAGGGGAGGTTTATTTTATCTCAATTTCAGACATTTCAGTCCATTTTTGGCTGGCTCCAAGGCAGAAGCATCATGGCAGAATGGCATAGCCAAGGAAAGCTGCTCACCTCTGCAAAACAGAGCAGAGAAAGAGCACAAGAGGAAGGGGCAAGGGGCCAGACGTAACCTCAAAGTCATGTCCTCATGAGCCACCCAGACACACAAAGAAGTGTGCTTTATTAAACTCCTAGGCATCTCTCAAGCAATCAAGTTGACACTGAAGATTAATCATGACAAGGGCCAATTGACCATGGACTGAAACTTCTAAAACTGTAAAACTTTTGTCTTTGTAAGTTGATTATCTCAGGTATCTGTGAGTAAAAATTTTGTCTTTCTACATTACCTCAGGTAGCTGTTACACTAATGGAAAGCTGACTGACGCAGGAGTTTTCTGATCAGACATGTGAAGCATATGAAGCAGCAATCAAATGAATATTTATGGAAGAGCCTCTCAAGCAGAGGGAATAGCATCCTGAGACATCCATGCTGGGATATTCTGGTGAATTTGAGAAAAAGTAAGGAGATTAGTGAAATTGGTGCTCAGTGATTTATGAGTTGAATTTCAAAGGTTGCCAGGAATTAACTCATACAGGAACTTTTCTGCCATAGTAGGATTTTGTATTTTATTCTGTAACAGAAATCACTGGACACTTTTGATGAGGGATTATTATGTTCCAATTATGTTTCGGAGAATCACTCTGGCTCCTGTGTAGAAAATAGACTCCAGGGATACAGCAGTGGATACAAAAAGATCAAGAAAAGGCCACTGCAAAAATGCAATAAGCCCCCACAGTGCTATGAGCTTAAAATACAAAGAGGGTACTTGGAAGTAGCTAAATATCACTAAATTCATGATGAATTTGAAAATAGGTACAATATAACTTCTAATAGGTTAGAGTTGTGAAAAATATTTTTTATTTCATAGTTTTGGGAGAATGGAGGTGTTATTTACTGAAATGTGGAAGACTAAAAAATACATAAAAAGGAGAGTAACTAAAAAGAGTACCATTAAATATATTAATTAGAGGGGCTGGTGAGATGGCTCAGCGGCATAAGCGCCTGCCTTGCAAGCGCGAGGGCCCAAGTTCGACTCCCAGATCCCACATACAAAAAAGGGGCCGGTGATATCGCTCAGCGGCACGGGTGCCTGTTGGCGCACGAGGTCCTGAGGTCGACCCCCCGGTACCCACAAAAAAAAAAAGATATTAATTAGAAATCTATGTGGCAATACTAAAAAGAACACTGGCTATATTAGTATACGTTCTGAGAAGAGGTTGAGAATGTATCTTAAAATTTTGGCATTATCAGGGTACGCAATATATTTAAACTAAGGAGACTGATTGAGATCCTTATATGAATATGTTCAAATAGAAAAGAGGGCCAGGGTCTGAGCTCTGGAGGTCTCCAATATTTATATGTCAAGAAGATGATAATAATGTAAAAAAAAGTCATCGGAGGTTAGTGTGCTAGAACCAGATGAATTCAATGCTTTAAGGAAGAGGATGTGATCTACCATCATCTGCTACAGAGGAGTAAACAGGATGAGGGATGAATTGACCATTGGCATCTGCAACCGAGTCCATTAGTGACCCCAAGAAAAATAGATTGAGTAAAGGCCTACCAATTCACCTCTTTTAGTGAGGTAGTTTCAAGAAAAAATGACAGGAGAAAAAGTGGAGATGGAAAAGGCAATTAACATTTTTGTAAGAATTAAGTAAGAAAGTGTAACAAAACATTTAACCCAATATTGGCTATTATAAAGTACAAACAAATAGGTGCCATCAATTTCTTTGCTTATGTTGTCACTATCATTCAAGTGTTTACTGTATATAAAATCAAAAAAGAAATGTGTATGTTGAATAATTTTACCAAAGTAATTCATGTATAATTATTTTATTCTGACAATATTCTTTCGAGAAAAAAATATAGGCATATGAGTATTTCCCCATGTTATAGCCGACAAGACTTAGGCTCAGTTTATAACTCACCCCAATTCACATATAAAGCCAGAAATAAAACCAAGATCTAATGATACTATGTTAGCCAACTTCATGCTACTACAATAAAACACCTAAAACAATTAACTTATAAAGAGAAAAGGTTTATTAGCTCATAGTTCAGTACTTCAAATCCAAAAATCAGACAGACCATTGATTTGGGCATTTGTCTATTGTGTGAAGATAGCAGATAGCAATAACTGCAGCGTATGTTGGAGAAAGTGGTCCCATCATAAACTGAGAAGCAGAGCAAAGGAAGGGTCAGGCAAAGGCTCACAATCTCTCTCTCAAAAGCATGCACCAGGTGACTGCAATGAGTACCACTAGGCCACATCTCTTCAAAGTCTGTAGCATTTACCAACACTGCCAGCCTGGGGACCAGCCCTTTAAACATGGACCTTTGAGAGACACATATCCAAATCATAGCAAATATTTAACCATTTTCTTTTTTATATTTTACTTGCCTTTTTTTAGCAATGAATAACAAAAATTCAGCTATACCACCAAAGAGAAAAATAAAACAATATCAACGAGAATTAGACAATGCAAATATCTGACTTGAAAAATGTATACCCAAAAGACTTTTTTAATTCCTAAATTACTTACGCATGCACTATGAACTATTTTGCATAATTTGTTTTTTGTAGACATGGTCCTATTCCCAGCTTAACTGAAAAAACATTCTGCTTTAACAACAGATTTAAGTTTTCTTCTTTAAAGCATGTAAAGGAAGATAGAAACAATGTAAAATATTTCAGTATACATTTAATTATGCTAGAAATATTTTATTGTACAACTACCCATGCCGAATACTGGGTTAGGTACTAGGGATAGAAAAGGAAATAGAATAATCATGAATTTTGCTCTATGGACATTGGTAGTCTAGTGAGAAACAGATATAATATTGATCATATTTGCAAATATTTAATAATAATCAAATTTGTAAATGTTAACTTGTTAAATTATAAGTATAAGGAGGAAAGGAACAGGGCATGATAGGAATGAAAAACATAAACATCACCTAGTATCACTGTGGCCAGTAAGTATGAAAGAAAAAAATTTTTGTTTTGCCTGGATCCTGTCCACAAACCAGGTACAATCTTTTCCAACAGCTTGGAATGAAGAGAGACTCTCAAAAGAGACATAAATTCCATAAGGCACTTTGGTAACAGCTATGAAAAGGAATCTGTTTGATTTTGTAAGGAATTCATCGTTCTTGTTTCCAGACTTGTGAAAACCAGAAACAGTGTACTTCATTTTCCCCCTCCTTGTAGGAGACTTACAGAGGCCAAGGTGAAACATTACGAGAAATAAGCACTAAACAATTCTAAAATGCTTCCAAAATACGTTAGCTGCCCCTAGGACTCCAAGTAATCAATAAAGAACCCTGCTTAGTTTTTCCTCAGGGCCACAATTTCCCATCTATGGGACACTAGCTTTCCTTTGATGCTGAAATCAATCTAAGTCCTGGGTATTTTCCAAGCATACTTTTCCCTTCAGTGAGAGAATGGCTGGAATGAATTGTGGCAAACTTTAAATCAGCTACTTCATACTCCAGTTGTCTTTGCTAGTGATCACCCAGGCCTTGGAGCCCCAAACTGCTTGTTCCTTATTCCCGCCAAGCATTGCCTCACTTTTTTTTTTCTTCTCCGGCTTTCAACACTGTCCCCTGGAACCTTAACCTGATTAATTCTTACATCTTCAAACTCTCCTTAAACAATCGGACTTCCGCCTTGATAAGCACTCAGAGCTTCTAACTTGAGGTCTGTGAACTATATTTCAAAGGGCCAGTGAAGTGCTGAAAAGATTTTTTTTTCCACTATTTGAAACTATGTCTCTGTAAAATAAAAAGTATTGCTGTATTACAAGGATATTATCTTGTTCTAAATGGTATAGATGATCTACTGTACATCGTCAAGTAACACACAAACATCATTAAAGCTGTATTACAATGTCTATAGTTAGCTTCCTATTGACAAAAATTGTGCAAAGTGTCTCTTCCTAATAATGAAAGAGATCAGTAGTAATTTAAGTATAGATTTTAAGTTGCGGAAAGTCTCAAAGATTATAGGGGTGCTTTTAAAATTCTTTGGTTTTGTTTTCATCTTTGGAATGGGACATAGAAGCTACAATGTTTCTCATGTTGAAGTTCTGTGTGAATGGAAGCACGAAGCCAACAAATACAACAGTTTGCCTCAAATTTGTGGGCCTTTACTTTTACAAGAACAGATGATTTGAAAATATTAGATCACCACTGAGAGTTTGCCAAGCCAGTCATGAAGATTTATCCTTGATTCGTCAGTGTCCCTCACCCTTCACCCCACATCTACTCTGGACAAAACCCCTTAAATAACTCGAATTCATCCACTTTGCTCCGCACGCTCCACACTGTTGTCCAAACCAATATCATTTGTTATCTGTTTCTTAACATTTACTACAATTTTCTCTGTGCCTCTGGAATTATTCCTCACTACCTTCAATTCTACACACAGGTAGGTTTATTCCTGTAATGCTAAACTAGAGAAAGGAAGAGAGAGCACTCATTCAAGTTGTTTTGAAAGTGAAACTATTTGTGATTTCTAAGAGAGGGCTGTGATAGAGGAAAAATTGTACCAAGGTGGAGAAAAGACTCAAAGAATCACTTTGTTTATGGAAGACTAAAGCTCCTGAGGTCAATTTGTACTGTAATCACAAGTAATATCATTTAATGAAGAGATTTGGGAGTGGCTTTTAGGGCCACAGTAATTTTTGACTCTCTCTAATGTGAGGCAATTTTAGCTTGTTACCTGTCTGTTCTCGGTGGGTTCCGGACTGAGTAAAGGCAGGAAGTGGGAGATGCAGCTCCAATCTGAGGGGGAACAGGTCAGAGATTGCACCAACCTTCGGAATGCCTAGAATGTCAAGGGAAGAAGCTTGCGAGAAACCCCTTGTGATGGATAGTAACAAATTAACTGAGTTGCAAGTGTTCTTTTTCTGCTTTGTCATCATTTTATGAGAGTATCCCTTTCTTTAATATAGCATGTTAGTATAGCCTTAAAGAAAGAAAGAAATAGGCTTTATTCATGCTGGAGGCAAAATAGTGTGGACAGAGGAAAGCAGCTGGCAAAGAGGTGATGGATAGACCGGAAGGGCTCAGGAGAAGCCTCCAGTAGGAGTTAGGAGGGAGCTGTGCAGGGCAACAGCTGGGAAAACACAAATCCTCCTTCCTGCCCATCCTCAAAAGCACTTTTACTTTGTAAAAGGCTGCATCCATCTGTGTTGGTAGGAACTGACACAGTTTTAGGTGCTGCAGATAACAGACAAAAGCAAAACTGACTGCACCTCAGCATCAGGGCATGTAGATGCTTGCGGAAGAGACAGACAATAAATAAGCAAGCATCAATTGTGTCAAATGGAAATATGTACCCTCAAGAAAAATAAGGTGGGGTGCAGGAGATAACAGTCCCCAGGGAGGACTCGGTGACATTTTATAAGAGGAAATTGGGGGACCTCTCTAAGATGACATTTGAGCAGAGATCTGAAGGAAGTTGTGAGTGATCTATACAGATGTCTATCAGAAGGATGTTCCAGGCAAAGGGAACAAGTAAAAAGGATGTGAATCCGGAGAATGCTTGATATTTTTGATGGCTAGAAATAAGCTCCATGTGTCTATCTGAATCATTGCTAACTGTATCACTATATATTGGCATCAAATCTTGTTTTTCACTGAGAAAGTCATTAACTTCACCAGAAACCGAACATGACTGAGACCAGTTTTTCTTGCGTTTTCATCAAGAAATGAAAGCAGAATGTGAAATTCTTTTACTACTATATGAGAATTTTCTTTTTTTTCTACAGGGAAAATCTTGAGGCATCTGATTAACATCTGGGGGGATAGTTTACTGAAAGAGAGAGAGAGAGAGAGAGAGAAAATCTTGAATAGTGTAATTCAGTTTTCCTTTCTATCATTCCCAGAAAGTTGAGCTTACAGGTAGATAATATGTCAAAAACTGGCCTCAAAAAATTTCTTTATTTCTATCATTTCAATGATTTATCCTACTATTCCAGTTCTATCAGCAATATGTAGGGTGGCCCTTATTCTTTGTGTCATTTAAAATGTTCTTATCTATTTCCTAAATGAAAACATTACAGTCTAATAACACCTCCCATCTTTCACACACTCCCAATTCTCTCACTCACTTACCTGTCCAATACTCAAAGCTGCAAAAATATAGCTCAACAGTTAGAACAAGTGCTGTGGATTCAGCTGCACTCTCTAATAGCAATTGTGCTGCATTCAAGATATGTGAATATGAGCAAATTTCTAGCATCTGTTTTTCCTTATGAAAATAATAGTTTTTGGAAGGATAATATAATGCATTACATTTAGCAAGACATACCGAGGAAACATGCAATAAATCATAGTCATTTTATCATTAATTGACCTCACCAACACCTGTTACTCCCCTACTTTCTTCTCTGTTGACCCAGACAATGTCTACTTTCAGTACAGTAACTCATACAAACATCTCCATCTCTCACCCAGCTGTACACCCAATGCAATGTCCCTCTAAACTCCAGCCCTAGATTTAAAAACAAAGCCTAGCACTTGGTATGCTGTCCTTGGGACAGTATGGATGTTCAGTGAATAGTACTGTGTGTGAACAAATGAATGAATGCTACCAGAAACCCAAAGCCACTGGGATTCTCAAAGCTTCCCGCCGCCTTTACTTTCCACTCCTCTCTCACTGTTTTTTTCAAAGCAGTGACTTCAAAACACTTTCTACCCTTCTCAAACTCAAAGCCTTACCACCCAACTTCTCACGGATTGTACATTTTCCTCTCACTCCTGTTGTCCTACTCTTCTGGATCTTCTGAATCACCATTAAACCATGTATGAGTCTCTTTCCTGCCCAGGTGAAAACAAAATATCTCACAGCCCAATCTAACTTTCCTTCTGATCTTCTCTCCAGTACGCCCCATTTCTCTCCTTTCCCCATGACAAGCTCTTGGAAGTATCATCGATCTTTGCAGTCCATACTTTCTCACTTCCCCTTCTTTCCTCAATATTATTTGCACCCTCAGAACACAAAAGAAACGACAGTTGTCGATGTTATTTGTTACTATAGAAACTTGGCATTTTGGCAGCAATTGACTTTTTGACCTCTAAATATTTTCCTTGAAAGCTTTCTTCACTTTTTAAAATAACAATGTTATTGAAATGTAATTCACATACCATAGAGTTTACCCTTTGAAAGCGTACAATTCAATGATTTAGCATATTCACAGAGTCAGGCATAAATCATCACTATCTAAGTCCAGACCATTTTATCACTCCAGAAAAAAAACTCTGTTGCATTGACAAACATTCACTGTTCTTTCCCCCTCATCTTGTCAAATAAAGATTAATCTTTTTTTTTTTTTTTTGTGGGTACCGGGGGGGTCGACCTCAGGACCTCACGCGCCAGCAGGCGCCCGTGCCGCTGAGCGATATCACCGGCCCCTTTTTCGTATGTGGGTTCCGGGAGTCGAACTCGGGCCCTCGCGCTTGCCGGGCAGGCGCTTAAGCCGCTGAGCCATCTCACCGGCCCAAAGATTAATCTTAATCGACAAGATATCTACATGGCTTTGTCTATTCTGGATATTTTATGTCAGTGAAATTATATAATATGTGGCCTTTCATATTTATCCTTAAATTCAAATTTTGAAGGTTCACGCATCTCACAGCATATATCAAAACTTCATTCCTTTTCATAGCTGAACAGTATTCCACTGCATTGGTATATTACATATTAATAATCTATTCATCAACTGATGAGTATTTGAGATGTTTCTAGTTTTTGCCATTATGAACAACCCTGCCATGAACATTTATGTACAAGTTTTTGTGTGAGTATGTTTTCAATTCCCTTTGGATATACAATGGTAACTCGATTCACAAACACTTTTGTTTGCAAACAATTTGGTTCACAAACAGAAGCACTTGGTAAAATTTTATTTTTATTTGCAAACTTTGCATTGGGTGACAAACATGGCAGCCATCTTTCCCACACAAACACAAACATGGCCATCTTTTCCAAAATTATAGAGCAAATTAAGTTCATGAACTGAGGTACCACTATATGCCAAGGACTTGGGTTGCTGAGTCATGTGGTCACTCATGTTCAACTCTCTGAGGAATTACCAAACAGTTTTTCAGTGTGACTACACTCGCAATGTCAAATCTTGTTTTCCACTGAGAAGGTTCTAATTTCTCTGCATCATTGAACATTTGCTATCTCTTTATTTATAGCCATTCTGGTGGATGTCAGGTGGTGTTTCCTTGTGATTTGTTTCTGCATTTCTGTAATAACTAATGATGCTGAGCAGTGTTTCATGTGTTTATTACCACTTGTATATCCTTTCTGAAGACATGTCTATTCTCTTGACTTTTGAGTTCATACATTATCTCCTATGTGGGCTAGTCTTCTTTGGTCTTTGCTTTATATATTGATATTTCTCATTTTTCTTCCTCAGATCCTATGCCTCAATGATTTTATCCACTACCAGGAATTTGGCAAAACCTGAAAGTCAGTTATTTATAAATCTCCACCTCTAGTTCATATCCCTTCCCTAAGATCCGGAATTAGATAGTGAACTATCTATTAAACACAATTAAACTAGTTTGTTGTTTTCCACCTGAACTCCAACCATTCCTCCCAAAGTGAATGGTCCAGCCATTCAACAAATTATCCAAGCCCATATTCTAGCTATCCTGTTTTTCCCTTTCTATCAACCATATGTCTAAAATGACCATGTCATTTTTTCAACTTACTGTTTTCTCTAAGTAGGTTTTTTCACCCTTTCTTCATTATCAGGGTACTCAATCAGCTGTGTTCATTAGTTGCCTGAACTACAGTGCTAGCAAAGCCCCAGCTCTATCCCCAGATGTCTTCCTAACACCCCTAACACTTCAGCCCCCTCCTGCCAACGGGAAAAGAGGCTGACATGCTTAAGGATTACATTTCCTAATCTACCCTCCATCTGCCTTCTTCATACAGAATTTCCAAGCAGCAGCATCTTCCAGATTAGAAGGCAGAAGTGCACATATAAAGTAACAGCCACAAAAGTCTTCTGACAGTACTGGCATAGAAACAATTTGGTTATACTGTGGCAAATGTGTGGAGGTCCCTCTGGAATGGTTTTTAATCTTGACTTGGCACAAGTAACACCCAGAGTTTGTCATTGTTGTTGTTATTGTTGTTGTTTTGCTTTTAATATTATGGTTGGACTCTGTTCCAGATGAATTAAATACAATTTCTGGGGTGCTGACCCAGTTTTGGTACTTTTGTAAAGCACTCCAGGTTATTCTGATATATAGTCAGGATTGGGAAATGTTACCCTGCTGTCTAGCTGTCTCTAATTTCCTGGTGGTAAAACATAAGCCGTGGTAGCAGCAGCAGTCCTTGATCTGGCAGCTTTCTCAAGTGTGGGCAAAGCAATGCGGTTCTTGAGTAGAAGGCGGTGGCTGCAGATGCAGCGGTTCCTTGGCCAGCCAGGATGGCAATGTGTGTTGTGCACTTGTTGTTTCTGGAGATAGCCTAGAACCAGATTTCCTAGCCCTTCCAAACCATCTGTAAGCTTCCTAATGCCCACAATAACTCCCTTTCTGCTGAAACTGGCCAGAGAGTGTTCTGTTGTCTGCTACCAAACACTGACCAATAAAGATATCTAAAACTCACTTTTACTTGTTCACCATTGTTCTCACATTAAATATAAGATATTTTAAGTGGTTTACTTACAAGGTGTTATGTGATCTGTACCTGCCTTTATGAAAAATATGTTAAAAACTATGTATTAAAAGTATTTCAGAAATGTATACCTTCACTGAGAAACTACACATATAAAAATTAATTGAAAGGGAAGATATGAATATATGGGTGAAACTGTTATACAAGAATACATATCACTGAATTGTGCATTAGTATTTTTTTAAATGTAAACTACCTTTATAACCACTGATAGAAGACTAGTAATAAATATTATGGCATACTCATAAAGTGAAATACTTTCCAGTAATTAAAGAATCTCCAGGTTGTAGTCTTGTGAATAATTATCTTTCTTATATTTTACTTTCATTTCTTGTTTTTTCAAAGAGCTTGTTTTATGCCTGTCAAAAAATATAATAAGAACACTTTCACTCCAGGAGGACTAATTTGAAACAGAGTGGACAAACCAAACCACATTAGCAGTCCCCCTTGAAGAACAATGCCTTATCATTGCTCTTAACCTTTTCTGGGTGAGCAAGTGGACATGGGTCCTCCTTCATGACAGTTTCCTTTTGTGAAAACCACACTGGCTACTGGAAAAAAATATCAGATACCCACAACTTAAAAAGGGAGAGGCTTCTTTGGCTCACAGTTTCAGAGCTTTCAGTCCATGGACAGTGGCTCCAAAGCAGAAACAAGATGGCAGAAGAGCACAGTAGAGCAAAGCTTTTCATGGCAGCCAGGAAGCAAAGCCTAGGGGGAGAGTGCTAGCAGGAGATACACCCCCCCACTAAGGCACTCCTCCCAAGGACTCACTCCCACCTGGTCCTCACCTCTTTGTTAATCCACTGTGAGCATCAGAGGATAATGAGCATAGCACCCCCAGGATTCCATCAGCTCTCAAGAGTCTTTTGATCCAGTCAAGTTGAAAATTAAAGTAAGCCACCTTATCTTTGACAAAGGTACCAAACACATTCACTGGAAGAAAGATATCCTCTTTAATAAATGGTGCTGGAAAAACTGGCTCTACACATGCCAAAGATTAAAACTAGACCCATATCTTTCACCATGCACTAAACTAAATTCAAAATGGATCAGAGATCTAAATATTAAAACAGAAACATTAAATCTGCTGGAAGGTAGGATAGGTAAAACCCTTGAAGACATTGGTGTAGGCAAAGACTTTATGAATAAAACTGCAACCACAAAGGAACTATCACAAAGAATCAACAACTGGGATCTCATCTTATTAAAAAGCTTTTGCACAACAAGAGAAACCACCAACAGAGTGAAGAGACAACCCACAACGTGGGAAAAAATGTTTGCCAGCTGTTCCTCAGACAAAGGATTGCTATCGAGAACGTATAAAGAACTCAAAAAAATCAGACCTCCCAAATTTAAAGACCCACTCCAAAAATGGGCATCTGAGATGAATACACATTTCTCAGATGAAGAAATACAAATGGCAAATACATATACAAAAAAAATGTGCAACATCACTAGTCATTCAAGAGATGCAAATTAAAACAACACTGAGATACCATCTCACCCCAGAAAGAATGGCTATTATTAGGAAATCAACTAATAACAAATGCTGGAGGGGCTGTGGGGAAAAAGGAACTCTTCTTCACTGTTGGTGGGAGTGTCGACTGGTACAGCCACTGTGGAAATCAGTGTGGAGATTCCTCAAAAAACTAGGGTTGGAGGTCCCATTTGACCCAGCTATTCCCCTTCTGGGTGTCTTCCCAGAGGAGTTAAAAACATTGTACCACAGCAATATATGTGCACCCATGTTTATAGCAGCACAATATGTAATAGCCAGATCTTGGAAACAACCCAAATGCCCATCAACTGAGGAATGGATAAGAAAGATGTGGTATTTTTATACAATGGAGTACTATTCAGCCATAAAGAAGGATAAACTGGAGACTTTTATAGGTAAATGGATGCAACTCGAGAAAATACTCATAAGTGAAATAAACCGGACGCACATGTGTAAGCATCATATTGTCTCTCTAGTATGAGAAACTGAAAGAGTAAATAAGATCCAAAATGTACAATAGACATGGTGAATCAAAAAGAAACTGGTCAAAAGGAAAGAGAGACTGGAATAGGGGAATAGGGAAAAGAAAGAAGGGAAAGGAAAAAAAATTGTATATATATATATAAGATGGTTAAGATAGATACACTACTAATTTTACTTAGTTCATTGAAGAGTAAGGTTTGTGCCTATAATGTTTGGACAATTGAATGCTAATATCTGGTATCCTGAATAACTAACTTAAAGATAACAATACATAATGCATTAACCATTGTTAACCTCCTATTACGTTGTTTTGAAAATTTGTTCGTTTTTGATTTATTTTGTTTTGTTTTTTTCTTCTCTTTAAAATGAAAAAAGAAAAAAAGAAAAAAAAAGAAAATTAAGCTTGACCGTCACACAGGTATTCTATGAGTATCCATTGGAGTGTTCTTAATAAACTATGGGTGAGCCACACATTGAAACAAAATACAGCAACTAAAAATAAAGTACATATAGAATAAGAACATTTTAAAATAGCTGCTTTTTCCTCTTAAGGGTCTTGGTGCCTATCTGGGAGGGAGTTCAAGTTTAGAGAGCTCTAGGAAAAGCTTTTTTACACCCAAAATAGCTAATAACAGTCTTCTTCAACCCTGATCATTAAGAGGAACTGGAAAAGGCAGAGTCAAACACTTGACAATATAAAAAGCAAATGATCTGCATGGATTGAAGGAGGCCAACACAATAAAACCAAGCTAGTAAGACATTTAAGTTATTTTTGCTACTACCTCCGACTCCATTCAGGCATCCAAAATTTTCACGCTCTCTCTCCCTTCCTGCTATCAGCTCAAAGACTGATCTGAAATCAATCATTTACAGCTTAGTGGGAATATGTTTCAGAGCCAAGGTAGACCTGACTGAATTGCTCAGGACCCCTTTCCCAGAAGTTACTGGGCTAGAGAAATACATGTAGATAAAGTATTTCACATACTTGTGCAGTGAAATTGCTTTCTGCTATTTCTACTACTTTTAATATTTTTATTATAAGTGTGTGGTTTTCTGTTATAGAGGACCAGGTGTATTTCTGTGGACTTGCATGAAAATAACAATTATTTTTTAACATTGTACAATGGAGGGATATGACCTAAAATTCAGAACAATTGATATCCATGCCTTTAGAAAGAACTGTTTCTACTTCAAATTATAAGGGTGCTAAAGCAGAAATTAAAGGTGTTTAAATAGCACAAATTGCTATTGAAGAAACATATATGCCTTTGAAGCAGGATTCTGAGTATCTTTGCTAAAGATAATGGGAAACCACTGAGGTTATGAGCAAGAGTGACAAAATAAAAGTGACACTTACAGAAAATCAATTTCTTAGTGGTGTGGAGAACGTGCCAGAAAGGATAGAGGAAATTAGAAAACTCCCACTACATATATGTCACTAAGCAGCATATCTTACACATCTAACTTCTCTTATGCATTACAACAATAATATGATGTGCATATTTTGACATTCCCTGATAGACAAGAAAATTGATCCTCAAGGAAAAAATAAAATATCTTTCACAGGATCACATTGCTTATTAAATATCAGTGACAACCTGGGAGAAAAAAAAGAGTACATAACAGAATCAATCTTCTACTAGAATAATTGTCTCCCTAGACCAGCACTTCTGACTTGGCTGGTCATGGAAATCACCTTAAGAGCTGTGAGAGTACTGAGTCCAGCATGCTATATCAGAATGTTTCTGACCATCAGTCAGGGTAGGGAACCTCTGCAGCAATCCAGATGATCACTTACTCACTTGACTGAAAAAGAAATTAAGTCCAAGGATAATAAATTTGGGATTAGACCTATTGAATTGAGATAATGACACAGCATCCAATAAATAATTTAGCTGAAGAAATGAGACCAGAGATGGGAAGAAGTATCAGACCTAGTGGGATCAATTATGAAGTTATCTGTGTGGACGTGATAGTTGGAGTTATCCAACTAAGGTCTTCCAGGAAGAAAAGGAATCAAGGTTAAGGGCAGAGCTTTAATACAAACCAAGGGAGATGGCATAGGAAGAGGACAAGGAAGAAGCAGACGTGGCTGAGCAGTATTGAGACAGAGGCAGAACCTGGAGGATCTGGTGAGTGGGATCCAATTCTACAATCATCAAGGGTAAGATGCACCAAGAAAAGCTTTGGATTTAATCATTAGAAAGTTACTGGTATATCCAAAGTATATTATTTGGAGTAGAAGCCAGAAGATAGAGAGTTGATGAAGATGGGGTGGATGGTGCAGGTATAGGGCTCAAAAATATTGACAATGAAAGAAAAGGAAGAAAACATGGTAGTACTTGGATCGGAAAGGTCAGTGGAAAGCGTCTTGAGCTTCTGGATCATGTGCTGCCTCTGAGCTGTAGAGTTCTTCCTGATAAGATCTGGGTCTTTAGTCAAGTTAGAAATATAATGTTACTTCTTTTTCCTTTCTATTATTCTTGCACACTTATCTCTCTTGTTGAGAAAGTTGACTTTGGTTTGGAATATTTTGGATATTTCTGGACTCCCATCCATCTGACCACTCCAAACACTTCCCAGCTTCTAAGGCCAGATTTAGACTAGGGTAAGCTGCCTGAAATGTCTAGAACAAAAAGGACAAACAAAGCCAAGACTCAACAGGGGAAAACTAAGTTGCAAACAACATAGAGAACATATATTAGCAGCAACCACTATCCTAATTTTAACTTATGTATCTCTCAGCTTCTCTTCAAACCTGAATTTCTCAACAAAGAGGTCCAGCCTTATTGTTTTCTAGGTAGCCATTGGCTTCTCTGGCCCTCTCCAACTTGTTCTCGGCTCCTCAGGCAATGAAATGCTTCTGAATTCTTGTTTTTTGTCACTCCAGTTTGGCCTGATTCAACTGGCAGTTTCAGTTTTCAACCTACTTGATATCTTAGTGTGTTAGCTTCTTTTCCCATTGCTGAGATGAAATACCTGACACCCAAAGTTAAAGGAGGAAAGGTTTACTTTGCCTCACAGTTTTTAGAGGTTTCAGTGCATATCAGTTGGCTCCAAGGCAGGGTGGCATGGCAGACAGGCATTGCAGAGGAGAAAAAAACAGTTCATGGCAAGGAAGGCAGAAGGCAGGAGGCAGCAAAAGCAACAAGAAGCAAGTGACAACATCAGTCCTCTTCCTGTCCTTTATATTCTATTCAGGTTAGCCATCCTTGGCACAGGTAGCTCCGACACCAAGGGTAAGGCACCCTTAATCTTAGCATCACACCATTAATCCCAGCATCACATCCTTAATCCCATTAATATGCACCCTGGATCCAGCTATTTCTGAAAGGCCCCACCTACAACCAGATGAGGCTTTGCAGGGGGCATCTAGATACAAGCCATAACAATTGGGAATCACTCCTAGGAGTGGTCATACCTTCATTTTAGAAACTCTCTTTCCTCAGTTCGAGTGACAAGTCGTACATTGTCCTGTGTTCTTCTGTTTTGTTTTCTTCTAAATCTTTTTTCCTGATCCATCCTAATGCTCTACTTAGCTATTAATATTTGGCTACTCATAGCATCATTTTCAAGCCCCTTTCTCAATCTCCTCTTTCTCCAAGTGATCTTTTCCATGGCGATAGCTTCAGTGACCATCCGTATATTAATGATTCTTAAGGTATATACTCGCTACAGTCCTCTTCTCTGGTCTTTTGTCCTACAAACTCAGCTTTCTACTTTAAAATCTCTATTTGGTGTAAAATTTTTTTAAACTCATCATGTTCCTAAGCGAACTCACGTTCTTTTCTCCCCACAATCTGTGTTTTATATTGTTCCTTCTCTAGATAGTATACTTTATACAGTCAGAAATTTATAAGTAAACTTTATGCTTCCGTATCCAATTTATCTAAGCACAGAGATTTTAAGTCCTCAATATCTCTGACTTTCATTCATTTTTCTACATCCCTGCAACCACTACCCAGTCCAACTATTATGATCTTTCCCCCACACTGCTATACTTAATCCTTAGCTGCTCTTTCTACATTTATTCTTGACTCCTTTCTGTTGGTTCTTCTATGCTGCAACCTACATAATACTTCAAATCTGATCTTGTCACCTCTGATTTAAAACATTTTCATGCTTTCCATGGCTTTTAAAATTCTGTCAGGCCTTTCATGATCTGATCCCTGTTAGCCTATCCAGCTTCTTTCCCCTCTCATACATTTTTCCTTGGATTGTTCAACACAGACTACTCCAACACTCCTTCTCTGTGCCTCTGTACCTTGTTCACTTTCTTTCTTCTTGCTGCAATGAATATATATATATATATATATTCACATATATATATAATTCTTTCCTTCTCACAACCATTATATCTTCTCAGAGCACAAGGTGCCTTTCCTTTACAGTTACAGTTTTATTACAATGCTATGATTTGAATGTGTGTCAGCCAAGAAGCTGTGTTGGAAACTTAACCCCTGGTGCAACGGTTTTAGGAGGTGGACTTGATGGGAGATATTTAGGTCATGAAGGCCTTGCCTCTGTTATAAAGGGATCAAAGCTGCAAGTTGCATCACTTTCTCTCTTGCCCTTTGCCATTCTTCTGCCTTCTATCTACTGCTGTGCAGTGCTGAAGGCCCTTACCAGATATGGGCCTCTTCATCATGGGCTTCCAGTCTCCAAAACTGTAATAAATGTCTGATATTTATAATAAATTACCCCATCTCTGGTATTCTGCTAGACCAGAGCAAAACAGACTAAGACACACAGTGTTTAATTAGACATTTATTTGAGATTATATGACAATATTCCTTCCTGACTGATACTGCAATCTCCCTGAAGTAAATCCCTAATGTTAAACAGGGCTTGGCCCATATTATCTGCAAATATTTATTGAATTTGAACTATTATGTTTGATCAAGGGACCATAGACAAGATTCATCTTAAAGTTCAAAAACTCAAAAGTTCAGGATCATATGGAGATCAAGGTAGCGAAGAAGTGGTCCTGGAGTACTTTTCTTCACATTTAATGATTCATTTTATGATTCATGATTGTGCAGGAGAGTCAGACTGCCTCAAAGAATGTGAGCAAAGAAGATAGTGTCATCAGCTCACAGGAATGTTGTAAAAAATAAATAAAACCATACATGTGAAAATGTGCTATAAACTAGAAAAGCTGTTGTCATAGATTTGGTTTAAATCTATGTAATGTGATATAAGATTGATGAGGGCAGGCAAAGTCTTTTATTCACAGCTCTAATCCCAGTCATTAAAATATATAGCCTGTTCCCAGAACAGTGCCTGGCATATACTGGATGCTGATGAGTTAATTGTCAATGAATAAATTGATCTCTCTTATTAAAATAAGGTAACAGGAGAATTTCTTGACCACATTCATTGAATGATTAAATTCCACTCTTTGAAGTATCTGACTTCCCTTAGAGGGATTAAAATCAAAGGTTCTGAAAGACAGAGAGTCTCATATATGAAGTGGATTTTTAAAATTAAGGTTAGAGAACATGCACTATAATCCCTTTAAGATCATTTCAACCCTATTTCTTTAGTTAATTGCTATTAATTCTTGAAAATCAACTCAAGCATCATCTTTTCCACATAGGCTGTCTTGACTCCCCAGTCTAAGTCTTCAACAACACTCCTGGACACACACATCTCACACGGACAAATCCCTCACATACAAACCACTCCTGGAACCTCTGTAGCACTGTGGGAATATCTTCTTAATTTTCCCATTGTTTATAATACACTGATCGCTTTTCCATCAGTCTCTCAACTTCCTTTAGGACAAAAGCACTCATTCCTCTAATGATTGCTAATTCCTAACATAGTATCAGACACTCAGTTGTTGCTAAATAAGTTTTTGTCAAAGTGAACTGAATTCTTGAAGACTTTCACAGATGCTATCAGTTTTATAACCTGATTCACTCGTGCATTAGCTTTCAGGCAGTTTTTCAAGTAATCCCTGTTCATACCTGGAAGGAATGATAACGTATCATTTCATAAAGACTTTCTGGACTACTTTCAAGTTACCAAATGTCATTTTAAAAGAATTCTGATCAATACTAGTTTAAATTAGATATCAGAAAATCCAATGCATACATAAGTGTTTTCAGTGTTTATATAAAGCTAAACTCAACAATTTCTTCCATTTCCTTTCCTTCATTTAGCATGACATTTTAGCTGATATTCCTGACCTGCTGGATAGAGCAAATGCATTTCTATTACAGGCAGTCTTCCCCCATGGGATTCTGTCAACAGGTGATCTAGCTTCTTCATTCTACATATACTTTCCTTTCACTTGTTTTATTACCAGAACAAAAGAATTTACTCTGATTTTTGTAAAGGCTGGTCCTATTTAAATAAAGAAATCTCCTCAGGGTTTCATATAAAATGAAAATCTAGGGACCAATTCTGTCCCGGCATTGTATGATGAATGGTCAATAAAGAATATCTTGGTGTTTTCCGTACCTACTGTCAGCTCTGAAATTCTGGGAACAAAAAGATATTCCAGGAATACATCTATATACTCACAATTCTCAGTGTTACGTGCACAGAGGAAAAAAATCCCACTATAGGAAAATGTAGTTTACATCCTGAAATATAGATTCTAAAATGATATACCAGCATGAGTCCATATATTCTGGATAACTTTCTTCAGCAAACATATACTTGTGTTGCCCATCTGTGCAGGTTTCATATATCTTGAGAACCACAACTCACAGAAAATTGTCTTAAAGAAATAAACAGTGGGATAAGTATGTGAGTGTTTGATTCATTACTCTGAACAGGGACGTCCTCAGAAAAAAAAATGCACTGCAATGTCTTCAAGGTATGTTGTTTGTCTTCGGAGGAAAGGATAAGGATGAGGGGAAAGTCATTTTTCCACATTCTTAACTGTTGTACTTATATTTCCAAAAATGTTTTCTCATCCTTGATTTTTTTAGGTTAGATTTAAGTTGTACTAATCTTGATCTCCCCTAATACTACTTCTTTCTTCTTTCCCAAGAATTTTGTATTATATATTTCACTCATACCACATCTGCATCTTCATTGCTATATACAGTTCTGGCAAAACTCTTGAAAAGCTTACTTTATTTCCACGACTGATTTTAGTTGTATTCATTACTCCTGTCATTTCCCCTTTCCCAGATCTCTCTCCTTCACAGAACTGACCTTACCTGTTCTATTTTGGATTGCCCAGATGGAGAAACATGCCGAACTCTCATGATGGTACAGCAGCCCCTACTGGTGAGAAACACTACCCAAAAACTCTGTCCTTCCTCAGTGGGATTTGTCAAGCCTGGTGCTAAATCCCCAAAAACCATGCCATAGTCTAGTCACAGGTGACCTCCAGGTTCAGCAGATCTTGGAACAGGGCTGCCTACCATCTGCAGGGCCACAACTATTCCTTGTTTTCTATGCAGAAAGGGAATGCCAGACGAAGACATAATTTTTATGAGTTTTTATTTTCCTAGTTTCTAGAACACATGAGGAAAAAAAGGATTTGAAACTGCTTGTGACTAAAATGATAAAAGGAAATCAATGCAGCAAGACACAGAACACCTGAAAATCTTCAGTGGAAGCACAAGTTGAGACATGGTGTCAAAGAGGCATTCTCTTCACGAAGAAAGAATGTTAAATTATGCTAGAGCTGACTGCTCTTCCAAGGACTGTTGCTAGATGCTTAGGAGGAGAAAAATCTTCCTTTTTGGTTGACCTTAAAAGCTGTCTTACCCCAGGCCTTAAATGTTAAAATGTGAACATAAAATCTTTTTTCATTGATCCCATAAAAAAAATTTTCAACTTGTTCTCTTTAGTGGTTGCTTATCATCTGTCCATGCATATAGAAAGATATATGTGTATATATAAAGATAGAAGTACGGATATACTAATTTTCTGCTAAAGAATAAATACATTTATCATTCAGTATGACAGATCCAGAATGAAAAATATCCAGGTGATTGCAATTTGCTTTGCCATGCACCCATGAAAACCCTATAGTGGAAAGAAAATGGAGCAGGCAGGTATGATAATAGAATATATCTATTTTGCTCACATTTATCATGATACTTAAGTCAATCTTCCCAGACAGTGTGAAATGTATACATTTGTAATGGGGCACTATTCCCCCAGGACTGACTCTAATATAAAGAAAGTTGCAGAACTGATCTACATGAACTTCAACCATGTAATAGAGAAACAAAGATGTTGATTGGGAGAAATAAAAGAGACAAAAACAATAGGAGACAGGAAACAGGATACAGAAGAAAAACTGATTTAAAGATTTGGAGTATGTAGTTATTTTGGAATCAGGAAATTTGTCTTTAAAAGGAAGGGTGAATAAGCCTAAAACAATAGAAGACAACTTATTTTTTGTACATAAGGTACAACATCCTTTCAGAAGGGTAACCTCGGAGTTATATCTAATCATATTTAATGAATAGCATCATTTTATTTAATAGCAAACAACCTTACCAGGTGTGTCAGTTACTAAGAGATTATTAACCAAGCAGGTGTTCCAGGTAGATCAGCTCGTGAATATTTCAGGGCTCTTGCTTAGTAATATCATGTGATGGGCAATAATTGCAGTGCCTTTTTAATTTTCCCTACTTGAAAATCAAATTTTACCTCAAACAGTCATCTTTTTTTTAAATCATATCCTTCCCATCCTCCCTTTTTAATCAAAGTGCCAGCTTGATGTAACAAAGTAATACAACCCAGCCTGGTTTAACTGTAGCCTCTTATGCAGCTGTTAAATAGTTTTACTCTTTAAAGAAAACAAAGACAAAGAAACCAAAACAGAACACTGTATGTTTTCTCAATACAAAAGGAGAACTTTCAAGTTGTGACAAGGGACTTTGACTTATGACAGACTTTAAGTATCAGGGTAAAGATGAGAAACATTTAAGTCATCCGACCTTGCTACATCCTCTGCTTGGCAGACACTTTCAAAAATATTTCTGAAGAAATATCACTTCCATAAAGCAACACAAAAACATCACTAATGTATTACCATATCTTGCAAGAGGAATCCTCCAGAATTTATTCATTGTTAATGAATTAACAATAGTCGGATTATATTTATATGTTTCCGAGAGAAAAAGTAAGGCTCCATTATGCCAATGGGTATATGCTCCTTTGACAAGCTTCTTGGCTGTGATTATAAAAGCAGAATCTTGGGGAGGGGGAGTCACCAGGACCCAGGTTATTAAATTTTGTAAATCACAAGGCTTGTCTACAAATGCAGAACACTGCTGCTGATTTAGTCGTTGGCCTAGAAACTCTGCTGTTAAGACCATTAAACAGGTCCTGAGTTTAAGTTGCACAGTAAATTATACTACAAAAAAAAAAAACCCAGACAGAGACTCTGCTTCACGTTTCCATCTATGAAGCACAGACTGGCTGTGCCGCAGCAGCCCTGTGAGCCATTGTCAGGCTGTGCAACGATACAGCCAGCTAGTGCACCTTGATTGAGCCCACCTGAGACTATGGCAGAGTTCCATGAATTTTAATATCGAAAATGGAGGACTAAATTAAATTAGGCTTTTCCTATTTGAAAAATCTTCACAGCTGGAATACATACAACTAATATTCTTCTTAGCTTATGCCCGCTTTTGCAGTTAGTCTCAACAAACAGCTGTCATTAGAAATAGCAAGGACAATGAGGTTGATCATTTAAAAATAAAGTGCTGTCATTTTGACTTTTTTCCTTTAAAAATAATAATGAATTTCCTATAGCTACAGTGACAGAAATACCCCTTTAAAATCCACAAACAGAGGAGGCCACACAGAAAGGAAAAGTCCTTGTCAAAGGCACCTGACCCTGTGTAGAAGTCTGCAATGAAACTTTCTAATGCTTTGTTTCTCTGAGATGCAAACTGCTAAATCTAGTTTAGAGCTTATTCAGTTATTTAATGATTTAGTAAATTTTTTAAAAATAAAAATTTTTCCATGAAAATTAACTTTGAGAGATTTTAATAGCCAAGTTATAAATAGCCAACTATTTCATTAAAATTGCAAAAATAATTATTTTTTTAAAAACTACAAGGAAATGGTACCTAGTATATCATATAACTTTATTGTGTTTATATTTTGAAAATGTATTATATTCTATAGTTATTGAATAGTTATCATACTTTACTGAAAATTCATATCATAATCACCCTCTTACATACATATGATCTGTGAATGTATGTGTAAATCATAAGGAGAATAAAAGTATCCTCTTCAGGATCACTTGTAGAATAAAGCCCTAAATACAGTAGATAATTCAACCAGTGTTGGTTGATGATAAGTATAGTTCTGCTCCAGTCTATAGACTTTATATGCATAAAATCCTCACTTAGTTTTTCCTGGTAAATTAGCCTAATCACTGTCACTGGTAATTTAGATTTGCAAACCCCTCTTCCAGGCAACAGAAAATTAATGTCAACCACTTATTCAGCTCTTCATACTGTCCCTCAAGACTCTGAATACCCAGCATCTCACAACATAATGTAACTGAACATTGTTTTCTTAAATTGATTAAAATTTTTTTCCCACTTGGATTTTTTTTATGTTAAGACATAGAATTGAGTTTGGAAGATATGATTAAAATGTGGTTTGATATCAATAGAGGAAGGAAAAGGCAGAAATCAATACTGTAAGAGCTAATAAAGACAAATGTTCTGTGATTCACCAGGGAAGAAATAATGGGTAGAGAATTGAATATGATTCAACAGTATAAGACTGTCACCAAAAGGCAAATGCTGTATTGGATTGCATTAATAGACATATCATGTAAAACAAGCAAGGTGATTTTTCAGTGGTGGCAGTTCTCAACACCATTGGTCAGGCCCAAATTGGAAAAGCACCTTTTCTCTGGGGCATGATCATTGCACAGAAAGTTGTATAGAGTTTATAGAACAAATTGACAAACACAAAAAAATAAATAAACAATAAACATTGATAGATGATAGTTTTAAAAAACTGCCAAACACAAAGTTTAGAAAGCCATTCTGGCTGTCAGGGATCAAGAGAACTAAATCTATGTTCTGTCAAAAGCAGAGCTAGCTGGGTATGGTGGTACACACCAGTAATCCCAGCACTCTGGGAGATTGAGGCAGGAGGATTGCAAGTTTGAGCCCAGCAGCTCTGCCTTAGTGAGTCTGTGTCTCAATATTAAAAAAATAAATAAATAAAATAAGACCCAGGCACGTAACTCAATATAAAGACCCTGGGTTTAATCCCCAGTAGCAAAAAGAAGCCAATGAGAGAAATGAAGATATAATTACTGTACACCACATGCATAAAGGGAATGAAGTCTAAAAGGAAGAACCAGTCATTTTTATTAGGCAGTGATGTAGTCAGCGATAAAAAGATTCCACTTGTTTCACACGACTTGCACTGTAGTAGAAAAAAAAATCTCTAACATAGATGGCATGTCATGATCAATGGTATATCTGGTATCCCAGTTATTGGATATTCTCAAAATATTCAGTATTTTCAGCTTTCCAAAATACATTTTGAAGTACATGGTTGAGATATCTTCAAATATTTATAGTTCTTTTCTGGTCTATATAACATGATATAGAGTCAGCTTACTAAAATAGAAAAATTGAAAAACAATCTGGGAAAATTCAGTTTGAAGTTGCAGATTTTATAGGTCCATGAATCCCCATTTTGTCAAAAACAAATTATCTTAGAATGAAAAGATAGAGTGAATATGTTAGCTAATTTTATTGAGAACTTGCAATCTACCAAGAAATGTCCTTTTTTTTTTTTGCAAATAACACCCCATTTAGTATTCAAACAATCTTAAGAGCTATATGCTTATTATCTCCTTTTTACAAATGAGAAACTGAGGGCTAGGAAGGTTAAGCGATTGTACCCACAAGTTCCCACAGTCAGGATTTTGAACTCTAGCAGGCTAACCTTCAGTACCTACTGGGTCACGCTGCCTCTCAGTTAATAGGTATATACCGCAAAGTCTAAAGGAAGCCACCAGTCATGGTTAGGATGACAGCTCAAGTATGTATCAATAGATAATGGCAGTTGACTAAAGAAATAATCTTATGAGGCAGAAAGAGAAAATTACAATAAAGGTAAGAAAAATTTTACACTCGATGAATGACATTAACATTAGAACACATATTGAGAAAAGCTAAGGAATATTCTCTCTGCAGATCTGAAACTTTGAATAGTTTAGATTTTTATCTATGATAATTTTGTGAAAGTTTTTATGAATGCAGAGTATTAAATTAATACTTTATAGCATATGATTTACATAAATCACAACATTGCTTTGAAAACATCACGCCAGGGGGCTTCAAAGGAAATATTTAATTTCTGTCTTATAGAGATTAATTTAATATTTAATCCCTGCCTAGTATAGATTAGTCTCATTAATAGGGGCAGCTGGCTACAAAAATCACAACCCTGAAATTTGCATCTCTAGGTGCAATGGAAAGAAAAGGCAGTTAGAAATGGGAATTGGAAAGCTATCCAGAACACTGGCCGTGATTACGACAATTACCTAAATTGTATCACTTACCATATAACCACAGTCAATTCAGAAGTCTTATTCACAGATGCATTCATGATATAAGAAAGAACGTCTAGCTGCAAAACAGCCTTTGCATTCATATTGCTTCTCATAAAAATACAATGATTTTAACTAATTTCCTCTTTCCCTGATAGATTTCGCATATTTCAATATGCCTTGATATTCTGTTTCTCTTCTTTTTTCTTCTTACCTGAACTGGTCTCATTAAAAACATATTTCATTTCTGGTCAAAATAATGGGAACACATGATAAAACCATGATCTTAAGAGTTGATATAGGACTTTTTCCTTTGACTCTTATTTCCTTTACTACTTTTGACATATTCACAATAGCACAAGCACTACTGAGGATATTTCCTCACTTGTTCCATTATTATTCTTTTTTTTTTTTTTTTTTTTTTTTGATTACCGGGGGTCGACCTCAGGACCTCGTGCACCAGCAGGCGCCCGTGCCGCTGAGCGATATCACCAGCCCCTTTTTTGTATGTGGGCTCTGGGAGTCGAACTCGGGCCCTTGCGCTTGCCAGGCAGGCGCTTATGCTGCTGAGCCATCTCACCAGCCCTCCATTATTATTCTTTAAGGGCATCTGCAGTGACATCACATTCCTTCACAATGAGCTCATTTATATGCCCCTTGTGGATAAAATTGCATGGATAAATAGTCACGCTGCTTATGTTCAGGAGTTTTCTCATTAAAACTCCTGGGTTGTAGATAAAAAATTTTGTCCAATACAATTTTAAATTGTCACATATAATACTGGTAATTTTCTGAATTTAATGCTAGAATCAAAACTAAAGTGCTCTTCCAGATTCTAAATCCTGAGCCTTTCTGAAAACTAAAACAATTCAAAACCAATTGCATTGTTTATATTAAATGCTGATGCTTTATTGAATATCCAGTAATGACAAAATATTGTTTAAACCCAGGCAGACTTAGAACAGGGAAATGTTAAATATCAGTTTTGCCACTTATTCGTTGTATAAATTGGCAACTTAATTCTGCACGTGTTTCTGCATGTTTAATGGAAATAATTTTACTTACGATGCAGGATGACTATTGTAGGTTAGAAAGCAAACCAAATTACTATGGTGTCTTGTACATAGCAAGTACTCAGTGAATAATGGCTCTTAAGATTATGTCTAGGGCCGGTGAGATGGCTCAGCGGCTTAAGCGCCTGCCCAGCAAGCGCGAGGGCCCGAGTTTGACTCCCGGAACCCACATACGAGAAAGGGGCCGGTGATATCGCTCAGCGGCACAGGCGCCTCCTGGCGCACGAGGTCCTGAGGTCACCCCCCGGTACCCACAAAAAAAAAAAAAAAGATTATGTCTATAATTTAATGAAATGTTAAAGGGCATTGAAAAGGCAAAGAAAAGACCAAAAAGAGAGGCAGTGGATTCTTGCACAGAAAACCTGAAAGTTGAGATTGAAAGAATCTCTTACAATCACTCATTCCTGTGGACTCCAGGGCTTCTACAGTGATTGGGACTTTTCAAAAAGATAGGGTCCCAAATGCCACACTCCTTCCATCAATGAATCTCAGATTTTATTTGCTTGGTGCATTGGGCTTACAAATAAGATTTTACTTGATAAAAGTTTCTTTTAGTAAAATAACCTTGAAAGCAATGTGAGATATTCAGAATTCAATCAGATACTGCATTATTTTAATTCTTAAGAGTTTAGCTACCAAAAGATTTTTATGCATATAATAAAAATGTGCAATTTCTATAAATTCAGTGGTCTCTAAAGTTAAAAGAAAAAAATCCTTCCACTTATTTATCTCAGCAAAACAGATGCAAAATACAATGTATAAGAGTAGCCACCTGGGAGAAAATTATAGTCATCTGATTTGTAGGCTATATGCATAGCTATAGCTTTAAATTATAAAATCTACATCACACATGATACATAGGGGTTTATCTGTCATATCCACATTACAAAGAAGCAGATGCTTCCTGATCAGAACCTTTAATAAATTCAACAAACTGAGAAAGCAATGAAAAGCATCACTTGAGAAAACCACCCTTAAAAATGTTTTAATGGAGTTGCACCTCCCAAGGGAAACAGTTGTTAAAACTATGCAGATTTGAAATCAAATATAGGGTTTTAAGATAATTATTTATGCACTTATTTATTTTTTCATTCAATAAAGTATTACAGGATATGTGTTTGGTACCAGGAATTGTTTCAGGAAGAGTTGTTGCTTTGAAGAGCAAAATAGGAAAGTCTTTATTTTTGTAAACCTGTCTTCTCATCAGGAAATAAGTATGATAAACTTCATATGCAAGTACAGCTGATGATGTCAATGTCCCATTCACATTTCCTGCACACTTACTCACTGAAAACATTAACTGTGAAAAACTGTGACTCTCTGCCCCAGCACCAGAACACACTCTGTCCACACTCAAGGCAATGACAGTGTTGAAATCCTGAAGATAGCCCTTGACCAACGACACAAGGGAGTCTGGGAAACATACATCTCACCTTCCTCACCTTCTGGTTGGAAAGAGTTGAGCCTCACTTGTACACAGAGGTAATCTGCTCAATTCCCTACCTCCCTCAATTCATTTCCCTGCTGCACTACCTGTTTTTCTGGGAGTGACTTCTCAAGGAAAATGCATGCCCTTAAATCTTATCTGAGGATTTCCTTCTATGGAGAACTTGTCCACATCTGGACACCAACTAGTTTACATAATATGTTAAAAGGTCATTGTGGTATGGAAAAAATATGGAGTTCATGAGGAAAGATGAGGATTAGAGGAAAGTCAGGTGGTGGGAGGTATTTGAGCAAAGGCTTGAAGGAGACAAGCGGTGATCAGTGGGGAGGAAGGAGGGAAAGCAGATGCAGAGACTCAGACACAGGAAAAGCTGATGCATTCAGGGCTTGGGAGGAAATCACTGGGGCTATAATGGTGCCTGCAGGAGAGAATGGTACAGAATGGGATATAAGCTATAACAGTTGGGGTAGGAAGGTTAAGCTTTTGCAAGATCCTAAAGGATGTCAGATTTTAGCCTAAGTGTATGCAGTGATATGGAAGGATTTGAGCAGAGAAGTGACATTTCCTGACATGTTTTAAAAGCATCTTTGTTGTTATCATGTTGAGAAAATACTGTGGAAAGTCAAAAGTAAATGCAAAGAGACCAGTTGAACATCAACTACAAAAATATAACCTAGAATCCATCAAAGGATGAATTGATAAGTAAATTACATAGTATTTACATACAATGAAATATTATTCAGCAAGTAAAAGGAATAAAGTATTAATACATGCTACATTGTAAATGAACATCAAAAATATGCTAACTAAAAAACCCCACATTCAAAAGTTCAAACATATATGATTCTGTTTATAGGAAATATGCAGAAGAGATAAATCCATGAAGATAAGATTAATGATTTACAGGGATTAGGAAGAGGAGTGATTGATGAATAACTGCTTAATAACTATGGAGTTTTATTCTAGGGGAATAAAAATACATTAGAATCACAAAGAAGGAAATTTATTAATAAACTAAATGTCACTGACAATGCCTTAGTTCAGGTTTTTATAACAAAACCATCTGTGGATAGCTTATAAACAAGAGAAATTTATTTCTCACAGTCCTGGAGGCTGGGAATCTTAAGATCAAGATATCAATAGATTCAGTATCTGGTAAGGGCCCATTTCCTAATTCAGTGCCTTCCCACTGTTCTCACATGATGAAAGCCAGGTCAGCTTTCTTGAGCACTAATACCATTTGTAAAGTTTCCCTCTGTATGACAGAATCTTCTCACAAAATGCCCCTACTGTCTCAGAGCGTCGCTGTTACGGCTTATATCTGGATGTCCCCCTAAAGCTTCATGTGGTCACAGGTAGGGCTTTTGGCAGGATCATGGGTGTGTGATACTGGATCACGAGTGAGACACTGGATTAGTCCATTGATTGATTACATGGTTCCGGGAGTAGGAGATGGACTTAGAACCCCCACCCTGGGGATGGGTAGCACCACCAATAGACTTGTAGCCTGGATGGATTAAAAAGGGAATTAGGAAGGTTCACTGCCTTCTGCCTGCCGTGCCATGAACTGTTTCCCTTCTGTGATGCCCCTCTGCCACACAACCCTGCCTTGGAACCAGCCGACTGAAACTTGTAAAACTGTGAGCCAAAATAAACCTTTCCTCCTTTAACTTGTGAGTGTTGGGTATTTTGTCCCAGCAAGGAAAATGTAACTTAAGACAATCACCTTTGGGTTAGGATTTCAACATAGAAAATTGAAATATTCAGACCATGACAAACAGCCAAGTGAAGCTGAGCTGCCTAGCGTAAAGTGTAAAGATCTAGGCTAGACCAGGAATTCCCAGCTGGATCCGTCATTCCTGAGGCCCACTTTGAAAGGAGAAGCCCTCCAAAGTCCACACCAACTTGGAAAAGCCAACTACCAGGAAACTTGAAATACCTGTTCAAGTGCAGTTCATTTAAATAAATGCCACATCATTCTCACTAGTGATGAGAATTACCCTTCTGTTCATTTGGGTTTCTAGGGCACATGGGCTCACCCAGTGGTTTCTATGAAGGCCTATAAATCTGATTATGAGGAGTTCAGTTATCATTCCCCTTCTTAACCTATGTTTTATTTTTTGCTTTTGATGAGCTTGGCTCTCTAGATCCACTTGATGGAAAAGTTCATAACCCTTCTAATTTTCGTTCTTATAATACTTTGTATTTGGACCATTTGTAATGAACTGTCTTCTGAACTTAATCCCTTCCCATTTACAGTCTATTTGACTCCAGATAACCCTGCATTCTCTTGATCCAGTGATCTACTTAGTACTCCTTGACCAACCCTTTAGGCCTGAAAGTCAGCAAGAGTGAGAATGGAAAGGGAAAATGTATGCAAGAACGCAAGATCCAGGGGCCAGAATCTATCTTTTGTGTTAACCAATGCAACATTCAGTAGCTGCTCAACGAGTATTTTTTAAATTTAATTGAATGAGTCATGAAGAAAGAGAGAGAGGAAGAGAAGGAGGGGAGGAGAGAGGACAGGAAGAGATGCAAGAGAGGGAAGGAAAGGAAAGGAAAGAAAAGGAGTGGACAGGAGAGGAAAGGAAAGGAAAGGAAATGAAAGGAGAGGAGAGGAAAGGAAAGGAAAGGAAAGAAGGGGAGGAAAGAAAGGGAAGGGAAGGAAAGAGAAGGGAAGGGAACTAAGGAAAAGAAAGAAAAGGAAAGGAAAAGATCTGAAAGAAATCCAGGGAAAATCATATCTTATAAAGTAGATAGTCAAGCTAGGTTACACTTTTTCTTTTCAGTACGATAGGAAGTGTTCCTAAGGTAACGTAATCAGTTTTCTTGGGTGGCATGCATATTGACTTTGAAAGCAATTTCAAAGGGAAGCTCTTAAATGATCCTAAACAATGGCAGTAATGTTAGTGTAATATAGAGCTTCCCTGTGGGGCCACTTTCAAGAAGTCATCTGGAAATTTAAGTCCTGATATGTAAGCTTTTTAAAAACACATTTATGGTTATACATTTTATATTTTCTATAAACTAATTTGTTAGGGAATCCAATATAAGGCAATAAGAATACTAAGAGAAAAGGAAGAAAGGACTTCACTCTAAATATGATGTTTAATGAAATTTACAGGTCAAATATAATTTCAGAGGCCTAAATGATTTTCAAACACATTTTCAAGCTTGCTAAAAGCTACACTAATAGTTATCATATATCTATTACAGACTATATATATATGCCATTTTACATTAAATTATCTATAATACCCGTAACAACCACCTTACTAAATAGATACCACTGCTCCAGTTTCACAGGTTAAGAAATTGAGGGTTGAAAGGTTGAACTGCCCACAGTCATGCAATAAAGTGAGACAAATTTATGATTTGAATCCCAATCTGTATCATGCCATACCTTGTGTTCAATACCAAATGCAATATTATTTAAAAACCAATGAGGAAGAGGCTTGAAGGAAGGGGAAGGGATTGGGGAAAAAAGAAGTATCAAGATATATTATGTACAAGTACAAATTCCCTATGATGAATGTGATCATTATGTGTATCTAAAATGTACCAATAATATTAATTTTAAAATAAATAAATAACAGCAAATGAAACAGTGTCTCCCCTTAGGAAGTTATAAGCATATTTATTACATACCTATACCTCCAAAATTCTCATATATAAATCATTCAATGTATTTTCTAAATGATGCTAAACTTAAACAGGCAGTTAATATTATAAAACTATCTTTCAATTTTTTTCTTTTAAAACCAATTTAACTGTTTGTAGAAATTTGGTCACTCCCATGTTCATTGCAGCATTATTTATGAGTCAAGATATGGAATCAACTTAAGCAACCATCAGCAGATGAATGGATATAGAAAGTGTGTAATATTCTATTGTACAAGCAATAGAATATTATTCAGCCTTTAAGAAAAATAAAAGAAAGCCTGTTATTTGAAACAACTTGGATAAACCTGGAGAATATTATGGTAAGTGAAATAAGCCAGGCACAAAAAGACAAATACATGATCTGACTTCTATGTGGAATCCCAAAACCTTAAACCAGAGAATTAGAGATGAGAATCGTGGTTCTCAGAAGCTATGAGAGAGGGATGGCAAAATAATGGTCAAAAGGTACAAAGTTTCAGTTACACAGAAGGAATAAATTTTGAGATCTGTTACACGTATACATCATGGTGACTATAGTTAATACTAATATAACGTATGTTTCAAAACCGCTAAGAAAACAGGTTTTAAACATTCACACATACTTACAAAATAAATATGTGAGGTGATAGATATGTTAATTAGCTTAATTTAATTATTCTATAATTGCATATATATGTCAAAACATCAGGTTGTACACCATAAATATACAAAATTATTGGTCAATTAAAAATTAAATTCTGATCACATATCTATACATAATATTAGTTTTTAAAATAAAAATACCTGAAATAGTGCCAAAAAGAAAGATAATGATGAATTTTCCATTTTAAAAAATGGAACTTTAACATGTGGTTCACGTTCATACTGAACTCATATTTTATAGAAGAAAAACAGTCTTGTTTTCTGTAATGACCAAGGAATAGACTTACAGATATCCCTTAAGGACTCCTTGATTCCAGAGCCTATCAGCATGAAAAAGTAATAAAAGAGAGCTCACAAAGATCTAAAAAGTTTACAGAAAGAACTACTACTTCATAATGAGAGTTTCCAGATCACAAAGTAGAAAAAGGAAATCCACCCATAAGTCTATATTCAGAGTATAGCAAGAGAAATAGGGTATGAGGTAATTTTTGCCTTACTTTTGAGTAGCACAAATCTTATGAACGGAGGTGGAAGTTATTCAATAACATTTATTGCAAGGTCTAGTTCAGTGCCTTCCATGGGTGGGCAGTCAAAAAATCTTATTTGGAGAAGATACTTATGCAACGATAATCAGTCTACTTCAGCACAGCAATTTTGGGGGAGAATATTGTCTGGACTGAGGTTAAGCCTTTGAAGTAAAATAATAAAAGGAAGGGCAAAGACCAGGCATGGAAAGTATTCAAAAGAGAAATTAAGATTTCTGCAAAATTTACATAAACATTGGCAATTATAATTCAGAAAAGTAAATGCATTTTCAGAAAGTTTGAAATACATTTTGGTAAGTGCAGAAAATGCATCACAATTGTACATAATATTCTCCCCTACTCCAACTTCACCAACTAATACATATTTATTTATTCATTCAAAGAGTGAAGATGAAGACAAAGAAGGACTCTGACCCTCATTTCAGGGTGAGGGGGATCAATGATATATAATTGAATACTTTTGCCCTTGATAACACACACACACACACACACACACACACACCCCAGTACACTCTCAGTGGACACTCAGGTACTAATATATGAACTGAGATTTTGTCTAGGGCAAAATAAGTCCTAAACTGTTCTGACAGCTAACCTATAAAAATATATACTTTTTCTTTATGAACAATTTATTTTTGATATAAATTTGTATGGTATTTTTAAATAATAGAACTCTAACTTATTCTTTTTTTATCTGCCAAAGACTACTAATTTAAGGAATAGCTTATGGGAAAAAACAAAATGGGAAGAAAAAAGATTCTACAACTGTGACAACATTTCTTTAAAAATGGCATACAGAATTATTTCACTACATTCATCATAACGATACCTTACTTTTGAGTTTAGAAGTTGATAAAGCATTTTGGACTAAAAATGATATAGTAAAGATAAAAAATCAAACTGTAGTTGAATGTGCAGACTTAATGGTCTAGTTTTCTTATTTTGATGTTTTTTCGTGCAATAAGAAGAAAGCTGCACAACTGACACTGTTAGAAACCCAAATGAGAAAGAATTTACTGAAAACTTTAGAGCACCAAAACACTAAATTTATTTTTATATTACAGCCAATTTTTTCTTCGAATTCTCTGTATCCTCCTTTTTTTTTCCATTCATATATCCAGTTATGGCTAATGTAACTCCTATGATTCCAGCAGTAACAGTAAGAACAGTAACTTTTACCTGATCTTTTCTCATAGAGAAAGTTGGAAGGAAGAAAATATAGGCTGTCCAATTAGCAGAGACGGTGAAACCTAAAATAGAGCTATTTATCTTTCCTAGTTGGAGGGGACGTGTAGAAGGCTTAAACAAAGGAAGTGTGGTAAGAAACTCCTCTGGAGCAGTGATCAGACAAACAACCAGAAAGAAAAACTTAAAAATAAGAGTTATTTCCTCTCTCTGGTGTTTTTCATTTTACGCAAGCTACTCTCTGCATCCATACCCTAACATCATTTCCGACTTCCTTCTGTTTTCATAATTTAAACAGATAAAGTTTACAGTATATCTTTGCAAGCAGATCACATGAAAATTTGGAGAGGACAAAAATCCATGTTGCATTAAGACTAAGTTCAAATTAATTATGTATTTCTTTTAGTGGAAAGATACTGGGCTCCACCAAAACACACACACACTCACACAGAAACACACACAGCACATGCGCATGCACCCACACACTAGCAAGTTAAGAATTTTTCAAGTACTTCCTGTTAAGCCTGGCAGAGGTATGTGCATGTGTATACATGCATTTATGTGCACCAACATACATAAAACAGAAAAGAAAAGCCCCAAAAAGATGAACAATTTTTTTCATTCTTTGTAACATTAAAGTACTTAGTAATTACTAAATAAGAATATGTGTCATTTGGGGGGAAATGTTTCATGTTAGATTTGGAAAAAATCTTTCAGAATAAGGGTGTATGTGAATCTAGTTGAGTTACAGATGGTCAAATAAGAAGCATAAATCAAGCAGTCATCAAATTAAAGGTCAGCCAAGACAAAGTACAGATGGATATCTATCATTTTTTCAGCAGGAAATATCCACTCTCTGTCCATTTATTATTCATAAATACTTAGTGAGCACCCATAATATTCCAAGTTCGCATTCTGCTTTCAGTGAGTACACAGATAACCTTGTCTGAGTGGCGAAGCGATATATCCCAAAGTCGGGCAACAAGAATCAAAAATTCAGGTTAGGGCCGGTGAGATGGCTCAGCGGCTTAAGCGCCTGCCCGGCAAGCGCGAGGGCCTGAGTTCGACTCCCGGAACTCACATACGAAAAAGGGGCCGGTGATATCGCTCAGTGGCATGGGCGCCTGCTGGTGCGGGAGGTCCTGAGGTCGACCCCCAGTACCCATAAAAAAAAGAAAAATTCAGGTTAAAGAGAACGAAGAAAAGGATCAGATAATAAGGCAGAACAATGTAGCCCATGTGAGAACCTAGGCCCTCAGTCATGGGGATCTGCCCAGCTTTGCAGAGATGTCCTCCATCTAAATTCAGGAAAGCACTCATATCACAGGGAGAAAGCCGAGGCTGCCCAAAATCATATATAATTGTGTTTATTTCCCCATCAGCTCCCGTGTTACCTTACTATCACTGCACCATCATTTCCATCTTCTTAAGTTTCTGCTTAAGCCACTTACCTCAGTACAAAAATGATTTCCTAAAACATTCCTGCCATGTCGTGCTCTCACTCTTCACCCTAGCCAGGTGGAACCAATTTTAGACCTGCACATACAACATGCCAACTTCTATGTTCCTATAAGTGCCTCTGTTTGATGAGTTCTCATGTGTGTTAGGCATTGTGCCAAGTGCTCAATATGAATGGCTTCTAGAGTCATGATGGAGAGGCTACAATGATTATTACTATGTTTACAGACAAAGAAACTGATTCTTAAAGAGTTGAGAAGCTTACCTAATAATTCACAGCTATAAGAAGTTAAATTGAAGGTCAAAGCCCTGAAACCTGCTTCCAATGTCCATTTTATCATATGCTATGCCACCTCCTACCTTGTTTAGCTAAACAACACTCCCATACAAACTTCTCCCTACTCCATAATTTGATTTAGATGCTGTTCACTGTTTCTGTCTGGGCAGCTTGCTGACTCCTCTATCACAGTACTTACCACAGCCATCTGCCATATTTGATTTATTTTGGTGTCTTTTCTTTAGTGTCCAGAATAAGCTCATGAGTTCTTTATACTCAAGTGTTTAACCCAATGCCTAGTATTTCAAAAGTGTTCAATAAAACTTTCTCAATAATTCAGGAATAAACAAATGTCATACAACTACGATATCATGGATAGCACAAGAATTAAAATACCAGTCTATGTGACTTCAAAGCCATTCTTCTCCAATATACCATAGTGGCTCTCAGATAATTACAAATAAGTGTTCTTACTAGTCCTATAAAGTGGAAAGAGGTTATCCATTCTATCATCCTTGAACTAGGATTGTGAGAAAAACAGTGTTTAAACCTACACTTTATTGTGCCTATATCTGGCACACAGTAAGAGCTTAATAAATGTTGAGAAATAAGTTTGCCTCTGGTATATATGTAGCCCATTTCATGTGTTCTTTGCTGTCTGCATAAGTTGACAGTTATCACTGTAAGCTCTAAAATTTTGCTATTCAAATTGATCGGCAAACCAGCAACATCACCTAGCTTGTTAGAAATACAGAGTCCCAGGCTCCAACCAAGAACTACTAAATTAGAATCTGCATTTGATCATGATCATCAAGTGACTAGTATGCACAGTAAAGTTTGAGAAGCAATACTGTAGAATATGTGTGCAATGATGTGATTCTCACATAAAGGACTAGCAATTTAAGGTAAAGAGAAAAATCATCATAAAATTACAATAGATTAGCACTATAGAAGCATTACCAATGCAAAGGAAGGACAATGTAAGACACTCTAAATATTTCAAGGAGCACTTCTTAGTTATAGTCAAGAACACGGAGCTCTCAATAAAGGTAAAGAGCTGTCTGCAAAAGGCTGGTGGTAAGTTCACCAGCATACTCTTGAAAGCATGGTGAGGATAGATCACAGCAAAACTCACATGGTAAGATGTACGTCAACTCAGAGAGGAAGTGTGTGTAGTGAATGAAGCATCAGGATCTAAAGATGAATTCCCTAAATTCTCCAAACAAGCTCAGCGGTCACGTGCCCTAGGGTGTGCTTGTTCCTTAAACTTAAATCTCAGTTTCTATGTGGGAAATGGAATAATATGGTGTCTGATTCACAGAGTTGCAGTGAGCATGAGATAAAACAATCCTGAAAAATACTGACAAGAAAAAATAAGCACTCGACAAAAATAATAATTACATTGTCATAATCGTCTGAAATATATGGGCTTTTGGTATATTTTGGCATGCTTCTCTTGCTCTAATAGGCGTTATTGGTGATGTAGGTTGTCCCACCTGTGTTTTCATCTTCCCATCCCAAAATATTGTGTGTGGAAATGTACATGGGTATCTCTTAGTGAAATGTTCATTTTTTAAATCAGATTTCAAAGGCATAAGGAACCACTACCCTGAATGAGGGGAGTGGGATGGTAAAGAGCAGGCTGCAACAGGTTTGACTTCCAGTTTCAACTTCCTACTTGTGTGACTTATCTAAATATGTCTCCTTATCTTCAAAGTAAGGATAACAGCCATACCTGAATAAGGTCATTTACTGGGAAGGATTTTGTAATCATCATATGAGAAGCTGTATGAAATGATATTATGTAATTGTAAAAAGCTTCCTGATTATGGAAGCTATAATGCTATTATAAAGTGAAGTCTCAAATGTCTTCTCCAACAACTAATGCAGTAAAACACACTCTATGAAACCCTCCCTCTTCAACAGCTGCACATGCGATGAGGCTAGTCAGGAGGCTACTGGGCCCATTGCTTTGCTCCAGCCGACCTCACGTGAGGCAAGTAGCAAGATGGAAACCGGAGGGAAGAACTGCTTAAAAAGAAATGTTGCTTATGCAGTGACGTGCAGATGGTGGCAGCTTCTAGAATGACTGCTTTGGGCTTCCATACTATGATCTCTGGGCAGATGTGCCTAGATGTGTCTTCCAGCCAGCAGGGGTTTCTCTTTAGCAACACATTTCAAGGCCACCTTCCATAGTGTTTCCATTTACCAACCACAAACATGAACAGAATACAGAATTCCTAAGTCAAAAGATGCTGTCTCTTTAATTTTGAAAAAAGGTCAAAACAAAGACAATCTCCCTGAGCACATGAGTCTGTGGGCCTCACTTTGGACTTAATCCCTGCACTGTAAACCAGGAAATTGTCAGGAAGCCAAGAGTACATAGCGAAGGAGCAAGTGCAAATGAGATGATGAGGGGTGTGATAACAGTTCTGTGTCCCTACCACATTAATCTCGTAGGACATTTGTGCATCAGATGCATTTGCCAGAGATTCCCTGCCTTTCCAACAGGAAAGTAACTAGAAGACTGCAAAGAGGGCAATACCAGGAAGTCGGATCTTCGTGTATGCCGGTGGGATTAAATTAGGGTGCAGGCTTTGGAGTGTTTAAAGATGCGTTAGTGTCTTCATCATGTGCCTAAACAATGCACTCCAATCACCTAGTCTTTCCCATTTTGCCCCCTTTTCAAATCTAAAAAGGAAAAATGCAGTCTCGCTGTCCCTTTCCTCTGTCGCCTTTAATCAGAAACAAGGATATTAAATAACTTCCTGAAGAAATGACATAGAAAGCTATTTAAGACTCCAAATTCTTGATGATATAGAAACACAAAATGATACTGGGTGTTTCCTGTCTTTGTCTAGATGGAATTAGACAAAGGACTGATTTCCTATGTCCTTGCATTTGTTCACATTTTCTTCTCTTTGAGCTTCACTGCTTCAACGGTGCCAGTAATGAGGGAGAACATATTTGTCTCTCATCACTGTCAGAGATGACACAGAGAAGCAAAATGAATGTGGGAGGTGCTGTTTTGTTTCTAATTAGCATTAGTAAGAGTTTTCAAGTATTTGTATAAAGAAAAGAAGTCATCGTTCAAAGGGTTGGAATCTATTGGCCTTTTCAATGTTTTGCTTTAAGAAAAAAAGATAAAATTTTATGTAAAGGAAATACTGAGTGTGTAATTCAATGGAATGATAGGGACAAGTAGAAATAAAATATGAAAAAATTAAATTATCCAGGTACCATAAAGCAATGCATAGCTGAAGGTACCTTATTACTTTATATTATACCTTCTCATTCTGAATAACTACTGTTATATAATATGAATCATTGATGTTTAATAATAGAAATAACCACAGTCAGATGCCAAACCAAGAAGAAAAGATCTGCACTTTGAAAAAAGAACTCTCTTAATGTATATGCCACATAAACGCTCAGGGCTTGGGCTCTGAAAGGGACCCTGCCGTGAGGAGCGACTGCAAAGCGCTTCTGAGCTAAGGAAGGGTGGGGTTGCCAGTTTCAAGTCTGGTTCTTGCTCAGTTGCAGTAAGTGACACCATGAAAGTATGTCTAGGCCCAGCTCTGCATGTGTGAACACCGCCACACTGACACCCTATCTGGTTGCCTAGTAGCAGCTGGCAGAATCCAATGTGTGCTGTGTCCATCCTTCAAAATACCCACCGAAGTGTCTAATGAGAAGAGAGCTATATATTACACATTTTAAGGGAATCCAAAAAATATTAGACTGTATGACTCACTATCTGTAAAGACAAAAAGAAAATAGAAAATGAATATCTCTGCAGTGTAACATAGCAACAAATAGACTGTATTCATATTGCAAGTGAAAGGTATTAATAGCACAAAATAAGAAGTAAAAGAATGTTCAGTGATAGTGTTTGATGAGCACCATGAAGGGAAAGAAAATGCACTTGGGATGCAAACATGGATTTAATTACTTGTGCTTTCCTCAAAAAAGACAATATTTAGCAAAAGAGGAATTGGCGAAGAAAATCTATGAAAATTTAAGTGTGAATAGAATGTGTTGTTCTGAAACACCATGTCAAGGGGCCGGTGAGTTGGCTCAACAACACGGGCGCCTGCTGGCACGCGAGGTCCTAGGTCAACCCCGGTACCCACAAAAAAAAAAAATAAATGAAATACCATGTCAAAAAGTAATCAGCTGCAAGTAACAGGAGAATGTGACTGACAGCAATTCAAAGCAATGAGGATTTCTTTGTCTCACATAACAAGGAGTTTGAAGATCAGCCACTGGTATTAATTCTGCAGTCGTAAAAGACAGATCTGGAATTTTTCTGTTTTCTTGGGCCTTCCTCTTGACCACAAGATGGCTGCTGCTGTACCAGTCACCATAACTTCATTTAAGGTGAGGGAGGGAGAGAAAGAGAGAGAATTAAAGAAGAAAATAAAGCAAGGGAACAAAATAGAGAGAGGAAAGAAGAATCAGACCCTTTAAATCAGAAAAAGTGAAAGCCTTTCCCAGGCTTCTACTTTTATTGAATTGGCCAGAACTATTTCTCACGTCTACACATGGAGTCTATTAAAATATAGCCTGAGTTTTTCCAGTCTCCGGAATGGCTATCAGAAGGAGATAGGGAGTGACTTTTGGTCTATCAAGGGACTGTGTCTGCCACAATTGGACAGATGAGTGCAAAAAAAAAAAGAAAAAAACAAATGCAGGTGACGATGAGATTAGTTTGAGCAATTGAAGCTATCTGAATAGCTTTGAAAGATTTTTCAAAGCAGATACAACAAAGAAGCCCAAAAGTAAACTGTGAGCAGAAATAACATCTATAATATCTTATTTGCAAAAACATTCACGCACTTATAATCAACTTTCACACTTTAATGCGCTGGAAAATATCTGCCCGTGCCAGAGGGGCAGCCATCTCTGAAGCAGGCTGCGGCAATGATTTTCCACACTGCACACAGGAATTCCCTGACACAGGTTAAGCAAGGAAATGGAGACCACTTTCACCAGAATAAAAATACAGAAGTGGGTTATAAGAAGAGAATATATCTGCTTAAAGAGTTGCCCATGGATGTTCCACACTTCACCCTACCTCTTCTCTAGTCTATTATCAAACAAGGGGCAGCTATTCTACTCAGAGCCAGGGCACTTTGTCTTGCTTATGGGTGTTTACTGTATTTGTAGGTGTGCTGTGCTGAACACCCTGTCACCGTGTCCCTGCCACCTTGAGGAGAGGGGACATGAAGGGGCCCTTACTCTGCCTAGCCCATGGCAGTGGAGGATTCGTCTTAAAGGTCTGGTAGCCTCACCACCACGCTGTGAAGTGTCCCTGTGCTGACATGAAAGGCCAACCGTCTGGGGCCTAGAGAATAAGATTAGTCCGAAGAGTGCTTCAGAGAGGAGCCAAACCACCAAAGCAAGCCAGGGAGACAGCAGAGCAGGTGGGCACCACTCTGAGCCCAGGACTTTAAGTGATTCACAGCCATCCCGGCAACTAACCTAATGCTGAATTATGTTAGAAATTGAATAAGTGAATGAAACCAGTCCTACTCTGGCCACAAAAATAAGAGAATAATAAGCAATGAAATAGTTTTCGGCTTTGAGAACATTGAGTCAGTTTGACTTAAGCCATTCTGACAATCTGAATGGCTTTCCATGTTTTAGGGAAGGTCAGCAAGTTCTATCTAGGACAAAGCCAGGTGTGTTGGGGTGTCTCTAACTATGTCCAGCACTCAGAGTCAACATAATCTTGCAAAAAAACTGAGGGCTTCAAATTAAAGACCCCCTAGGTAAAACTCCTAGTTCCACCTGTTGTAAATCAGTGTTACTGAATAATATGATGAAACTCTTTGAGCCTTTATCTCCTTGTATGTATAGCAGGGTCAATATGTTTACTCGGTAAAGCAATATGCAGAAAGCACTATCCATGGTACCTGACACACAGATGGTCCTCTATGAAAGAGACCAGGACAAATTGCAGGTTCCTGCCATCCCCAAAGGGGGCAATCCAGGGTTCAGCACTACTTAACAGAACGTACCAACTAATCAACAAGTCAGGAGTATTTGAACACATAGAGAATGGAGACACAGAGAGGGTGTGGAAACTTAGAATTGCCTAGAGAATGAAAAGGGAGTTATTCGGAATATCATAAGGAAAAGCATTGTAGCAGAAGGATTAAATGCCCTGCAATAAAAGGAGGCAAGGTTTAAAACCAGTGTTTAAGCCCTTTACTTTCACAAGACTATATTACTCCCAGTGGTGAAAAGGAGCAGAATGACCAGTAATAAGCAGAAGGAAGTGAAGAATCAGTGGATGTTTGGCCATGGGAAGCCAGCAATGAGCAAGACGGAGAATGAGTAGAATGGATAGAAGTGCCAGGAAAGGTGTTGGAAGGATTTTTCTAGAACAAAGTTTCTCCACCTTAGCACTATTGGCATTTTGGGCCAGATAACTGTGTACTGAGAGCTGTTCTGTGCATTGCACGTGTTCAGCAGCACCTCTAGCCTCTACCCACTGGATATCAGGTACTCTCCAGCTCCAAGTTGTGACAATAAAAAGTGTCTCCTGGCATTGCCAAATATCCAGGCCTGGGGAGCAGCACACAGTGACATCCCCTTCAGTTGAAAACCACTATTTTAAGATGAAGAGTCTTCTGTATGTTTCAGGCCATAAAGAAAGAAATATACAAATAGTTTCAATTTCTTGTCACATCAAGCTTTTCTGTTTCACATCGATATAGAAGGAAAAATGCCAAAATTTCTAGTGGTAAACAGAAGAAGAAAATGCAATGACTGTCAGCGAAAGGGATGAGGATCTGCAGTTCTTTATTATTGTTGTGTGCAATTGTGCAAGTAAAAATAACCATAGGGGAACATTGGGGACCATACTGTAATTTTATTTAATTTCAGAATATGGCTAAATTAAGAATGTATATTATTTACAACATAGAAAAATTTCTAATACTTTGAAAACAAATTTCCAGCCAAGTATTTTGAAAGGACTCAAAAGGCTTCTAGTGCCTTTTTTGGTAGAGATAGAAAGAAGAAATGAATACGACAAGAAGTCTTTATAGCCCGTGCTTGTCTTCTCACTTTTTTAGACATGATGCATTTAGAGTCTTTCAATTGTTCCTGCCTCCCAGCTTTTTTTACAATCTGAAAGCTTTAGCTTTAGTCAGGAAATACTGTACCCCAGTTGCTCTTATTTTTAAACAGATTCTTCAGAGTTGATATTAGTATAGTTTAATGTTTTAGACAAAAGTTCAGAAAAGACATAATTCAATCCTATGTCTTTACTTAGTCACATATTAAAGAAATATAATTTATAATAAACATCTGCTTTCCAGTAATAGCAGACAGAAGAAAAGATAACTGGACGTACACTCCTGCATATATGTAATTAAAACTTTAAAGAATAGCTGAATGATTTTTTATACCAGTTGAAGAATTAATAATACCCAAGTCAGTGTCAGACCCTACAAAAGGGCTACCTGAAGTACAATGGCCTGGCCAAGTCGCGCTTCCTTCTAAGTTTGCTCCACTATAGGAGAACTCTCTGCGCCACATGCTGAGGTGACAAACAAGGAAACAAAACAGTCAGTTCAGAGAAGGAAAATTCAATAAAATGGATTAATTGACATTGTGAATGTTCTTCTTCATAAAAGGCAATCACATTTAATTTTCACTTTCTAATTGTTGATTTTAAATTGACTTGATAAGGATGTACAGCAAAATACTACCAGAGATTGCTCTGTGTTAGCATCTTACCAAAATACATAACACTTCTATTTTTTTCTGTCTCCTATATGTCCTTGAGAAAATAATGGATATTCGAAAAAGTAATTGCTGGATTTTCTAGAAAAATGCCCAAGATAAGGACTTTAATTTTTAAAATAATCTTTAGGTTAATACCAGTGAACTCTGGTATAGAGCATGTTGCAGGTAAGGTCATACTCTTCAGTTATGAATATGCTGTTTATTTTGGTTTGGTTCAACAACTAGAATGGTAGCCTCAACCCAGGCCAGCTCAGTCAAAACTGTAAAGGTTATATGAGAGGGACAACCCTTTCATGTAATGGAGCGACTCAAATCCATGACCAGTAGGGGAAAAAATAACTCAGTTTTTAGACCTGGTCTCAAACATGACCTATTTATAGGGGGGAAAAAATCAACAAATATGGATTCTTTTACATAGGTGATCAAAAATTTCAGTGTGTTTGCCATTCTGAATTGCAACAAAAAGGAAAATTGTTCAGTTGGTTCAAGGCCAACCTAAGATTACTAGTGACAGTGTCTGTGCCTCTCCCTCAGTCAGCATGGCTCATCTGGAGACAAAGCCTACAGATTCACAGTGCAACCGCAGTCAGTCTCAGTCATTGTTTTAAAACTAATAGGAAATTGTATTTGAAAGGCCATTTGTTTCAGCAATGACCCAGACTATGGATTCCAACTAGCAATACAGTTATAGTAGGGTAGGAATGTAGAATGTCCATACTACACAGAATGAAGTTCCAAATGAGCAATGATAGTTTCAAGGAAAATTAACACTCCACTCCATACCACCTGGGTATCCAGTACCTGAAAACTTGAGTCTTAAAGTGAGCTGAAAAAAGTTGAACTGAGACATTGCACTATGGATGCTGAAACAGTGCATAATTCTCTGAATGCTGCAAAAGGAGAATGATAAAAACAGAAAAATTATTCTCTTGATATTTTTAGAAAACATCTTGCAGGTGGCTTCATCTGAATTTCCTCCCAACCCCCCAAAAGCGGCCATATTATTTTACCTTAAAGTCCTTGCCATTGTCCCTTCTTTGCACTACTTTTATGAAAATGAACACAGACTGGTATTTGGGATTCCTTTTTAAAGCAATCAGCCTCAATGCAGTTTCAACCCAACTTCCCAGTTTAGTACATTTACATCTCCAGTGTTTACCATAATTGATGTTTGAAATATTTAACTCAAGGCACTATAAGGATCTGAAAAGTCAATTTGTGTTTAATATGCCTTGTTTATTAAAGCATAAAATTAGAAAATACATTTTCAAAAGATTATTCAAAGTTATGATTGAAGCAAAGAAACAGAAGTTGGGATGATAGATAGGTAATCAGATGTCTTATGTTCAGTCATGCCAAAAAACTGAGCTGGACCAAATATTTATAATTCTGTTACAGCTCTCTTCTTAGTCAAGCTGCCCAATTTGCTCTTCGTCAGTTGTTCTCGACCTCTGTGTGTGCGTGTGTGTGTGTGTGTGTGTGTGTGTGTGTGTGTGTTTGGGGTAGGAGGCTAACTGAACATGTCAAAATGCCGAAGTGTAGAGTTCTTTTCATACAGACTGTCTGGTTCATCAGTCAGGGGAGATTCGGGATCAACCTAATGTTGTAGTCAGGGTTTACAAGGGAATAAATTTAATACAGGATGTATAATTTCTAGGATTATTTTATACTATTCACCCAAAATGTCAAATGCAAAAGAGTGCAAATAATCTGTCAATGCACTAGAGACCCAAAGAATCCAGCTGAGGGCCTGGATCCCATGGCAATGTCCTTCACGAGTCCACCTGAATGCCTAGAGCCCCTGGCAATGTCCTCCACAAGTCCAGCTGGAGGCTTAGGGCCCACAACAATGTCTCATGCAAGTCTGTATCAAGGATATGTGCTGGAAAGGCCCAAAGGTCAGTGGTGGAAGCTACAAAGTGTGTGCCAGTGGGATGAAGGATCTGCGCCAGCAGGCTGAGGGATCTGTACTGGAACCAGGATGTGATGCTCAAGGTAAGGACCAGAGCTCCTCTGAAAAGAATCACAGCCACCCTTAGTGCCAGTGAGGACCCAAGCTTCTATGACGATGAGAACAGCTGAGTTCATATCAGGAAAACCAACATGACAAGCTTCTTCAGGAGACTGAACAGCACACCATCTTCTCCTCCAGTTCTTCTTTTATGCTGTTGGCAACAATCCTCAGGTGGGCCTTCCACACCCAGAACCATGCTGATTCAGTTCAGCTGGGTGTTACAAGTTGCTCACTAGTTAATCCACCACACCTAGCCTTTAAATAAGCAACCCACATGATTGTGATGTGAGCAGCCTATAAACAGTATTCTGAGAAATGTCCTAAGCTGCTTAATTCTCTCTTCCCAATCACCCTCAGGAATGCACATTCCTCATAAAAGGATCCTCCCCACTACTTACCATTTTCTCAAGGCATCTTTGAATCTCTACTCCCAAATCTTCTCCTTTATCTCTCACTGTGATTAACTAATTAGCTTTTCATCACCGGGACCAAATACCTGAGAAAATCAACTTAAAAGGAGAAAAGATTTATTTCCGCTCATGGTTTCAGAAGTTTCAGTCCATGGTTTGTTGGATGCATTGTATGGGGGGCCTGTTGTGAGGCTGCACAACGTGGTAGAGAGTGTATGGTAGAAGAGATCTGTTCATCTCATGATGATCAGGAAGCAAAGAGAGAAAGGAAGAGCCAGAGTCCCAATATTCCCTTCTAGGGCAGGCTCTCAGTGACCATCCTTCCACTTGACTGCGCCGCATAAAGATTCCATCACCCCCCATAGCACCACAGGCTGGGCACAAAGCTTTCAAGCAACCTGGCCTTTGGGGGACATTTAGGCTCTAATCCAAAACACTGCATCATTTCCTCCCACTGAAGTTGATGCTTTGGCCTTTCCTTTGTTTGACACTGAATTTATCTGACAGGGGCTCTAGTTTTCCTGCAAATGCAATTTTTGGGGGATACACACAGTTTCACTTTTCTTTCAGCATATCTAATATCAAAAGTTTTTGATATTCTTATTTTGAAAAAAAAAAAAAAGCCAGAGTAATATAATATAAAAGACCTAGGATCCAGATTCAGGAAATATAGGTTTGCATCTTGATGTTGATTCTGACTTAGGATATTGGCAAAGTCTCTTTAGACTCCCAGCCTCATTGTCCTCATCTGTAAAATGAATAGAATAATACTTCCCTCTTAGGACTTTTAGTTAAGTTTCATATGATATGATCCTTTCAAATATGTATTTCCTACAGGGATATTAGACTGTTCAGTAAAATTTTATGTATTTTTGCCAAACAAGAAGAAAAACCTGCCAATAGTCATTTTGAAATCCTCATCTCCTATGAAATAAAATATGGAACTTCTAACTTCTCACAAAGGATGATCCAGAAATCAGCTGTTTTGGATATTTTCCTGTTTTTAAATCCTCTTCTTCCCTTCCTCTGCCCTACTTTTATACTCAGGGGGTGTCTCCTGCAGAGCACAACTCAGGGTTCTGGCTGCCTTCTCAGTGGAGTTGGAGAACAGAGACACCAGCAGGAGATGTCTGACAGAAGGAGAAATGTTCAAGTATTTCTGTCTTGCCTATCTGCTTTCATACCACATCTCTAGCAGCAACTGCTCCCATCAACAACTGCAGCCATCCCTGCATGGTCTAGTGCTCTCAGAGTCACCATTTCCTCCCCTTATGCCCTCAGCCCAGGATGTGGTAGTAGCTTCCTGCCTTCAGTCCCTGGATGCGGCACCTCACCATTCTTCATGTATTTCCCTGTTTGTAAGTACTTGTAAGCACCACTTTTATTAAAGTCTTATTCGAACCATACAGAATGAATTCTGCTTCCTGCCAGGGCCCTGATTGATATACCAATATAGTTGGCCAACAAGAGGCATGGAACTTTTGAAGCAGGACATGAATTTGAGCTCACTTTTATGATCAGGGTTTTGTGTTATTGTAGATTATTTCCTATTCTCCTCTTCCTCATCAGAAGCAAGCATTACTGCTAATATTGAATCTTTTGCCTGGGGCAGCACAGTCACAAAGATTATTCCCCTAAAGCTTAATAGATACAAACAAAATACCTCTCCTGAAGAATCTCTCTGAAGTTTCTTGTTGGCATGGATTACTTTGGCTTTGGAGTACTTTCTTTTTCTTGTCCTGTTTAAATGATGCATAGAGATTGTCTATTTGAGGGGTGGTCTTGTTTTCTGTTACTGAGGTGGGATGTGGAATAATTTCATTTTTTAAATATATGTTATAAGTTTTTTAATCCTCTCAATATTTTTATGGTGAAACAATTTAACAGAGAAATTATTAGCATTGGAAAATAGGCTACCTCAATTATACACTAACTTTTCCCAATGGTTTTCTTAATATTTATATATTAACATCATAAAACCTCAATACAATTTATATAATATGGAGCCATTATTGTGAAAAATATCCATTAAAATAATATCTCCACCCTACAGGCAGACTTTAACCCACTATAATGGCTCGGGGGGAGCCAAACGCAGGATTACATGACAGGCCCGAAGCTATGTCATGGTCTACCAGGCCAAGTAAGTAATACACATTGCATAAAAGAGCCAAGTAAATAGTTACAGAAACAGGAAAGTCTCTGTAGAGTACATGTGCACTCAGGCAATTATTAAAATATGGATTATGGAAGATTCTCTTTTCTCCTTTTTTCTAGGCTTACCATTTTAATAAGAACAAAAGTAAATCAAATGTGTGTGCACAAAGACACAGAATACATTCTAATAACTTCAGGGACTCTGTTTTAATCGACTAAAGGGATATATTTCAGAGTAGAGAAATGACATCTTGAGACCCTTTCATTCTATCTGGGTGTTACAGCTGATATGCGTCTGTGTCAGGCAAGCTAAGAACAATGCGTGCTATTCTGATGCCTGGCTATTATAGATGCAGCAATAACTAGCTTGCAGAGCTTCAAAGAGCAGAACCGATTTCCACCTTAATAACCCCTATGGCATTTTTCAATTTTCCAGGCTGCCAGTCAAATGAATGCATGTCTGGGAAGGAAAGGAGACAAGAAAGGGAGAAGATTAACCTCTGAGATCCACAATATAAACTCCATTGGCTAAACTTGGTCATGTGTTAGAAAACAAACATGGGTGTGACAGTCCTGTCTAAACATCGAGCTGAAATTTTAGAACAAAGATTCTAAGAGAGTAACTAGGATCTTCAGGGTCATCTGGCTGTAAAAATGTGGGATTGTTAATCACCTCTATTTTCTTCTTCCTCTAAGTTGGAAGCAACCCAGCAGTCTCCTCCCATTCGGCACACTAATTAGCCCAAGAGATGGCTCTTAAATGATCTGCATTGTCTTTTCAAATGAGAAAGTCTTGCAGAAAACACAGGCCTGCCACTGCCTACACTGTTGGATCTCAGTGGAAGGAAGCAAACAGAACTCTTGGTCCTGCCCCTTCATCATTCTCAACTCTGCAGCCTTTGCCCAGGCTCCTCTTCCCCTTAGGGAAGCTGGCCCGCTTCCCCACAGGAGGTAAAAAACTTATAACTACAGATGCCTTTACAAAAGCTGAGATTACTTCTAATGACAAAAGGCCAAAATGCAAATGATACACAGAATGAATTTGCTCTAACGGTGAAGCCACTGTGCAGATGGCTCACTGCACTTTAACTTGCTTCTTCTACGTCCAGGTATTGAACGAGTTCAACTTTTCTTTCGAAGTGTCCCTTCGTCCTCTGTTTTTTCACCCAACCTTCCTCCCTGAACCTGTGTGCAAAAATATAACAAGGAATTTTTCATTTCTGGCATAAAAATTCTTGGAAGCAAGAGGAAAAACTGTGAGGTATTCCATCGAATGTGTCTGAAGTTTCCAGACGTGGTCTTAAAGTTTTAGACAGGGCCACCAAGATACTGTCAAGGGGCTGCTGACTTCAAGGGCTGCTTAAGATGACCTTATTATCCCTTTTCACTGGTTCGTCTATTTGTCTGTTGATTTATATGAGGAATATGTATCATGCAGATATTATGTGCCGAATTCCATAGTAGATACTGTAGTTCAAAGAACAGATAAATGCAGTTCAAAAACATGTATCTTGTTAAGAGATTCTGTCCCCAACTCATTTGTAGGATAAAAACTTTAAGTACATCTGGTACATCCTGCACCACACTCTCCACATCATCCCAAGGCTGGGTGTATTATTTTCAAATGCAGTTCTGCTGTGTCATTCACTATTTTGAACCACAACAGCCTTCCCTGAAATCCAAGATAAAGATCAGTATTATTAAGATGGTGTTCAAGGTCCCTGGAAGTCTCGGACAAGCCTGAATCTTCAGCCCCACTTTGTAACATTCTTCCATTGTGCACTGGGTTTCTTTTATTCTGGTCTTACTGAGAAAATAAACTTTTAACTTGGAACAATTTTAAATTTACAGAGAAACTGCATAGATAGTAGACAATTCCCGTATAATCCTCATCCAGTTTTAGTTTTCCCTTAATGATATCATCTTCTATTACTGTAATACATTTATCAAAACTAAGAAACAAATAGCGATACATTACTAGTAACTAAACTCCATCCATTATTCATATTTCGCCAATTTTTCAATTAGTATCCTTTTTCTGTTCCTGGATCTAGTCACCCTGACCTTCTTTTTCATCTTTATCCCACTACAGGGTCATTGTTCATGCTACTGCATTGCTCGAAACACTCTCTTCTACCTTCGCCCCACCTCCCCAGCCCTCTTTGCTGTGTGGTTTCTGCTCCTTGTTCAGATCTCAGCACAAAGTTCTCTTCCCAGAGGAGCCTCTCTGAAGTTGGAGTCTAGGGCTGACTCTTGGGCTACATCCTTCCTACCAGGTGCTCTTCCTTTATAGCTCCTTTCTCAACCTGTGGTTCTACTTGCTTGGTGTGTTTATTAACTGCCGTGAAAGCAGAAACTTGTGTGGTTTTGTTAATTATTATTTCCCCTAAGACAATGGTGGCAAATGTATGGCACGTGTGCTGCAGGGTGCTGTTTGTATCATTGAAAGTTCTGTTATTGTGTTTTTCTTTTAAGACAAAAGATTGCGTTTTCTAAACTAAAACCTCAGTATTCAGGCTTAATTGCAGTGTTGGCATTTTGTGATAAGTAAGTGGGTTTTGGGTTGCAGTTTGGGCACTCAGTCTCTAAAAGGTTCGCCATCACTGCCCTAAGATGTAATATGGTGTGAGGGACATAGCAGGTATTCAAGAAAGGTGCAGAATGAATAAATGAAAGATATGAGCTAAGTAACTATAGAAGGAAGCACAGTATAGAACATCAAAATGAATGATACAGACAATATGTGTCACAGACTTCAAAGGAGGGAAAGGTCAGAATGAGAGGCAGAATAGGAAGTCTTCATGAAAATGAAGAGTGAGACTTTACTCAGACCTTTTATTCATGCAGCTAACAATTTCTGAGAACTTATTATGTGCCAAACCCTCAAAGTGTTTGCTTATTTTAACATAATGATACAATAAATGTAACACATTGTAAAAGCAAGAATGGAGCAATACCTGGAGGATAGATTGGAGCAGAAAGAAGGTAGAAATTGAAAAGTTGTTTATGTATCTGCCTGAGAAATACTGAAGACTTGAACTAAGGCCGAGGTGTTAAAAGTAAAAAAAAAAATCCTGGGAAAATTGACTGCATAAGTTGGAGATACCAAATAATAAGACAGAAAAGTCTTAGCAGGGGAAAAAGCAACAAGAACAAGCTAAGAGTTAAAAATTAGCAAGGATATTTGAGAAACACTGAGAATATTTGCAGGCTGAATTAAAGGGTTCATGATAGGAGCAATGGAATACAGCCTTGAGTAGATGAGCTCTGCTTCTGAAAAGTCAAGGAGATTGGACTTTATTCTATTAGTAATGAGTCATTAGGCAATAATGATATGATGAAAGTGAGATATAGGATGAGGAGGATCTAGACAAAAGGAAGATACATGGAGAAGCTGCTGTAGAAATCTAAGCACTTGCTTTAGAATGTTAGCATAGAAACAGCAGAGATGGCAATCCTATGACACTTTCCTGAAAGAAGTTAAACTTAAACGTACCTGAATTTGCAGCCACTGCAGTATCCAGTACAGGCACTTTGTCTGCAAGTGCATAACCAGCCTACACTTCTTAATGGAGGAAATATACTAGAAGACTAGATTTTGAATATCCATAGATATTATTGAGAACCATTTATATCAAGGGCACAGCACATACCCAAAAAAGTACACGACTCTACTTCGAACTATCGTTTTCACCCTTATACAATTAAGGTTGAAATTAATACATGTAATAAACTTCTGTGATCACCACCCTCAAAGATGTTCCTCATGATCTCCACTTCCTGGCTTCATGCAGAGTGTGGTCCTTTCTCACATCATACTGCAGTTGGTTTTTGAGATCTAAAACATAAAGCAACAGTGAGTGCCTGTTATTTCTCAGGATGGATTGTAAAAGAGCACAGCTTGTTTTGGCTTCTGTCTTTCAGTGCACTCATTGTGGGGAAGCCAGTTGCTGTGTCATGAGGACATTCAGACAGCCTGCAGAGAGACACATGTGGAGGGAAAAGGAGCCCTCTGGACAACAGCCAGCGAGGATCTGAGGCCTTCCAACCGCCATATGAGTGCAGAAATGGATCTCCAGCCACAGTCAAGTCTTGAGGTCACCACAGATGTTGCCAACAGCTTAATGGCTACCTCACCAGAGACCATGCACCAAAAACACCCAGCCAAGGGGCTCGCTATTTCCTGCCCCTCAGAAACTGTGAGATAATAAATGTTTGTTGTTTCAGGCTGCTAGATCTGAGAGTAATTTGTTATACAGCAATAGAAATCCAAAACAACTATGTAGTAATACACATTGAAAATTAGCTAGGAAATTACATTTCATCTTTTTTCTAGCTGCTAAGATGTACAAACTAAATATTATTCTTGATTTTGGTTGTTTTCTCGGTCTAGAGTTGCTGGCTTTTTTCCATTCTCCTTCCTTTATGTTACTTATTTTATTTATTTAGGTTCCTATAATTCATCTTCTGTCCATAGATTTTTGGTTTTATTCTCCCAACTTGCTTATTGTAAAAACTGCTAAATGTCTTTAGAAGAGGAATACAGCAACAAAATAAAGATGGTAAACATTAGATGAGGATTCCAAAAGCCATCAGAGAGATAACAATTGCACTAGAGTCAGAAGAAAGCAAGTAATAGGGGAAAACCTATTACTGGTTTCAACTAACTAGAAATTGGCATTAGAAATGAGAGAAAAGGGATGCTTGAAAACTTGTGTTTTAAAGCAAGGTTCCCAGAAACAGACCTTTAGATAGGACTTGCATTATGAAACTGCTCTCAAAATAAATTATCATGGATAGGGGAAAGCCGGACAAGAAAGGGGAAGAAGCCATGCCTTGGGAATATTTCAGAGTCTCACAGAATATTGCTGCAGCCTAACCCTCACAGGGAAAATCTGAGAAGTAAGTTAATACCTCAGAGATTGTCCTAAGCTTCCAAATATCCTCACCAGTCAACTGTTGCTAAGGGCCTCTCAGGCAAAGAAAGGTAAGATCCTAGGGAGCCCAGTTCTCCACAGGGATCCCTGGATGAGCAGGCAAAATGCCTACAGTGGTTTAACAAAATCCTTGAAAGAAATTTCCAAGTACCTGTGGCCAGAAAGAAGAGTCCTGAAATCAGTGGAGCACAAAGAAAACACGAGGGATCTGAGGATGTCTGGGTTGAGTACCAAGGTCTGCATTATTGAGTAAATTTCCATAGAAGGCAATGATTTTCACTTGTACCAAACTTTATAGGCTAGGTAGAATTGGTAAATTGGTGTGTAAATGGAGGAGAAAGTATTTTCCAAAGTCTACAGAGGGAACAGCACACAATTACAAATCTAGCAGAACCCTCCGGGTACTCCAGAATGACTGGAAATTAGGCTCTAGACTCTACACTCTATTTCCAAGCCCAAAGAGGGATTTTAAACCCATCTCTTATTTGGGTTATTAAAACACAATCATTTGTCTCTAGGAAAAGGGTGATGAGAGATTTTTTTAATGTTTCATACTTTTCTCAAAACTTAGCAATTCTGTTTTTCATCTATCCTGTTTCTAAATACGAATACTGCATAAAAACTTTACCTCAATTTTGAAAAAAGAGAAAGGCTGGTGGGAACAGGGCGAGGTCCACCCAAGTGTTTTAAGACTCCTTCTTCTATTAATATCATTATTCTTGTGTTGCTGAAATATGGACGCCATTTCAAATACAAGCTATCTAATAGCATGTGTCTCTTTTCTTTTCTTTTTCAGTAGAATTTATCACAGACAAGCAAATGGCAGTAATAGCTTTTCCTCCTATGCACGCTTTAGGATGTAGTCTAACTGTATCTGGTCTTAGGCACAAAGCATAAATCATGAAGCCCTTGCTTGCTTGGTCAAGAGCATATCTTTCAGAAAATCAGGCATCCCAGGGCTGCCATTCACAGGAACTCTGTTTGCTGACTCTCCATCAGGGTTGCAGACACCTCTCCCCAAGGATTCATCAACTGCCAAACAAAGAGGAAGGCAGGTCAATGACACCAAAATCTGCAGCTTCAGCAGCTTCTGAAAGTTCCTGACAGAGAGAGACTGAGACAGAAAGAAGGAGAGAGACAGAGAGAGAGGGGAGAGAGAGAGAGACAGAGACAGAGAGAAGAGAAAGAGAGTGAGAGACAGACAGATACAGAGAAAACCATTGTCTCAAAGGAACACAGACCACCAGTCTCTGATTTTATACATTGCATTCTGGGAAGGAGACTTTCAGAATCCTATAACAAGCAAATTTCTGGTGCTACAGTCAATGATGAGCTACCAAGCAGTCTACTACGTACTGGCCTTTATTGTTTTAATAACTTAAGTCTAGTTGGGTGTTTCTAAAATCATTTTTACAAAAGGATTTCTTTATGATATCTTTTATGATATCATGTTATTATGACTTAATATATGAATAAGGCATACTAAAGGATTCATATTTGTAGAATACTGGCACTGCCTCTTTTAATCCACCCTCAGGTGTTCTTGTACTTTGACACCACCAATTTATACCACGAAATGATCAAATTCCAACCCAAAACAGGAACCAGTGCATTTAGGGTTACTGCTCATTTTACAGGTAGGGAAGTTGAGATTCTGAGAGGTGAAATAAACCTGCTTAAGGGCACACAGATCCTATTGTAGAAGGCTGGTCTCCTGTCTCCCTATCTAAAGTTTTTCCAGTTATATCATAGTTCAACAAAAAGGTTGGAGACAAATTTAAACTCTAAAGTAGTGTTGTATAAGATTTAAGGATTCTTTTGAAGGTGAGACACAACACAATGAAACTCAGAGAGATGAAAAGCAGAACTCTTTATTACTTATAGCTGCAAACGCAAGAAGGCTGCCAGGCAGGGCCACATAAAGGACTGCACCAAGGAAAGGAAGAGCAAGATGGAGGAAGTGGCTCAGAATGGCAATCAAGGTGGGAGCAGCTTGGCTTCTAAGCTTCCCATGGAATGGCTAATTTCCATAATTCCTAGGGCTTCAGTGAGCCATGAGTATGGAAATGCTGCCCTGGTTGTCTGGTACCTGGTTCTGAAGTGATTTGGGGAGGTGGAATGTGTGAGCTCTATAAAGGAAAAGGCTAAGGGTATGAACTTACTCTTGTTCAAGATGAAGTGCTAACTGGACTTTAGCCATTTTGTTATAACTAGATGTAGACACACTCACACACCCAAAAAATATATTACAGGTGTATGAATAAATAGTGTTAGCCTTATGCCAAATCACAGAGACTCAGAGAAGCAGCTGTGAAAACAAAAAACTCAATAAGTCAATGCAGTTAATGAAAAAATCTGGGGTTGGGTTGTTTTGTCACTCATTTGCTCTGTAATTTCAGGCAAGTTGTTTAACTTTCTCTTTACTTCAGATCTCTTGTCTGAGAATCAGAAATGGACATAAGTTACCTCACAGGATTATTGTGGAGATTAATTTTAGAAATCCATATCAAATAAACTCATATTTCATGTTTGTATAAAATAGAAAATTCTAAACAAAGAAATTTTCATCTTAATCATGGATACCATTCAAATGAAATGATATCAACATATTTTTAAAGGGCCATACTCTTAGCACTACATAACTACAGATAAACGCATGCCTTGTAGTTCTCAGGGAGTGTCTTTTTACTACCAAATAGAGCTATAAATTGTGGATTCTTGATATCATAGATCAAGATAGTTCCTTCCAATGTGTTATGTTCTATTGCCTCAAAATAATAAACTGCCAAGACAATATCATGCATCATATTAGTGGCAGATTATTCAGTGAAACTCCTAAAGAGAGGAACTCACAGCTCAAAGACAGATGCAAGGTTTCATTTTTTGTTATCTCATCCTTCTTTGCAAAGTCCTAAGTTTCACAGAGGAAAAAAACATGAAAACCTGAACTTGTAATAATCAGGAAAAGATATGATTCATGAAAACACTCCAAATTCATGGAAACACAAAATTTTAATATTATCGGGAGTAAAAATAAGATAACAATAAATCATTCTGGACTGAGGACTATTTTTGGATTTATAAGGGGGATCAAGTTATGGGAGCCTGAATATAAAACTTGCAGAATTCTCTTCCAGACATTCAGAAGTTCTCATTTCTCAGTTCATGTTTCTTAGGAAGCACAATTCTTTTGATGTGAATGAAAGAAACTCAAATTGGTCTCAGCACTGATTCTCATTAGAGTTTCTTCCCTTGTCAGAAATGGGTGGTCCAAAGCAGATTTCCCAAGGAAGAAAGGCACCTACCAGTTACCCCTCTTCCTTGGGTTCTCACATGTGTGTCTGAAAAAGCTTTCCAAAAAGAACTCAGAAGTTTTTAAAGACAAGACTCTTTTCTTGTATTTGTTCTCCACATAAACAAGACATGGGTAAATTATTCAACTTCACATATTTTAAAATCATTATAGTGTGTACTTTTTAAATGCTTAATATTTTTGAATGCAGTAGCCTGTATGATGCACTAATAGAAGAGCATCACAGAAAATAAAACCCACTCGAAAGAGAAATATTCAATCATTATTCACAACTCCCAAATATTATGTGTGTCCACTTACAAGTGTTGAAAAACCCACATTGTGTGCTTCTTGTACACTCTGCTACCTTGAGATTCCTCTCACTAGTCTACTACAACTACATCTAATCTCTCCCACTAACTTGCCTACTAGGACCTCCCCTTATATCTCAGTGGGCAGAACTAGGTCAAACATCCACCATAAATCAGTCATTGGTAATAGGAATTGGACAACTACATGTGTCTTCTACAAGTTAGAGATTTAACACCAAATCTTATTGGAAAGGGTGGATCCTGAACACATCTAGTTCTAACATAGTCCTTGAGTAGGAACCTGTTATGGCTTGTGTCTAGATGTCCCCCCAAAGCCTCATGTGGTCATAGGTGGGGCTTTTTCAGAGGTGGCTGGATCTAGAGTGTGCAATGTTAGGATTAAGGGTGCTAGGATTAAGAGTGGGTGATTATTAATCACTCCACTGATTGGTTTAGTATAACTCCAAGCCCGGTAGATTGGATACAGTATAAGGGACAGAAAGAGGTTTGTCTTTTTCCTTGCTGGCTTTTGTTACCTTCTGCCTGCCATGAACTGTTCTCCTCTGCAATGCCTGTCTGCCATGCCACACTGCCTTAGAGTCAGCTGATTATGGACCAAAACCTCTACAAACTGTGAGCTAATTAAACCTTTCCTCCCTTAACTTTGGGTGCCGGGTATTTTATCTCAGCAACGAGAAAAGTAACTAAGATAGATCCGAACAGAGTCTATTAGCACTGCCATTTCTTGATCACTGTACTTAGCATTAAAACTCATTTTCTCATTCAGCTCTCCAACACTCAAGAGGTATTTTTTCACTATCCTCTTTTTACATATGAGAAGATAGTTACAGAAAAGATCACTAATATGTCCAATAGATCAGTAAAAATGCCCAATGTCATAGCACTTTTCACAGTGCATATAGAAAACATGGCTTAGTTTGTCCCATTCCAAAACCTTGCCATTATTTAGTGTGCTGAAATTTGAAGTGAAAACTTCAGCAGCTATTGTTTCTGTTGTAGCCTTCTCATAAGTTGCCATTAAATTAGCCATTCATTTTCCTTGAAAATGCTTGGGAAATAGCAGTTCAAAGGTATAGTTGAGCTTAGACCCTTTTTGTTATTTCAAAGCCAACTTAGTCAGATTTACCCATGTTGAGATTGTTCGACAAAAGATCCAAACAGAAAAACAGACAGAACCAGGTTTGCCATGAAGTGCTGAGAACAATAGAGTTATTAGGAGGAGATAGCGAAATATCATTGATTTGCTGGAGAAAATGTTCCTGTGATGATGCTCACACGCTGATACCACAGATGGACCCAGCTTACTGAGGCACACTCTGTCTTCAGCTGTTTACTTAAGCAGTACCAGGGTTCTCAGAAATAGTTGCTATGCCAACCAACCCCGGGACTATATATACATTCATGACACGGGCTTATTCTTAGGGCTTTGTTACCTCTCTTTCAAAAGTTTGAATCTCTCACTGCTAAACTGCTTATATTCATGCATTACTGACTCTAATGGGCAGTACTTTTCTTTAGCAGGTGAAAAACACAAGTGGAGAACTGAAGGATATGCTGAGCAACTTTTGACATCACAGTTTTATAGTCAGGAACCAGACTGTCCTATTTGTCCAAGTTGCTAAAGATCTGATGGCTACAAGATAAGAGGCAGTGCTTTTTGTCATGTATTGCTGCTTGTCACATGTGCACATTATTACAGAAATTCTCAGAGGAGAAAGTAAAGCATGCTTTTGAGGCGCTATGATTGTGGTGTTTTTTAAATTTCTTTACTACATTTTTAATGGGACACATCTCAGAATAGTATTAGTCAACAAATTTGGCCAATCAATACACCTCTGGTCTCCTGTTAGAGCTACATTTAAATAAAACTGTAATGTTGAAAGCAAGAGAGAGAAAGCTCTTTAATTATCTTTTCTCCTGTTTATGTTACTTTGATGGCTTTTGTTCAAATGCATCTGAATTTTCAGTCTGTTTATTTTATAATTATTGGATGACTACATGCTGCACTGCCACTTCAATTAGATTTTGATGGCTGATAAAACCATTGTTGACAGGGAGTGCACAAATGAATTTGGGGAAACCAGATTAGTGATGTTTGTGTTGTTGAATTTAAATAAAACGAAATGCCTTGGAAGCAATGCGATCAAATCTGAAATTTTTTATATAAAGAAAGAAAAAGCTGCTCTGTGAGAAATCAGGTTTTCAACAGAGCAGCCATTTCCTGTTGAGACATCATTTTACATCCTCAAGTGTGCAGCTACTTTTTCTTCAAACAGATTATAAAAGCAAAAACAATCATATAATCTCTTCTAACAAGAGGTTTTCAGCTAGACAGATTGCTTTGAAGGGGAAAGAAGTAGAAAGAAATCAAGATCTAAATGCTGATAATACACGCTAAATCCATTTGAATTGATAAGGTAGAAAAAGCATGGTGATAAAGTTTAAGGGATTGAGGCTTTCTGGTCACCCAAAAGATCAATACCAAGGGAAGAGGAAAACTTGGAAACGTTTCCATCTCCAATTAACAACTCAAATATGGCAGATGTGGCAGAGTGGAAGCAGACAGTCTATTTCCCCAGGAACAGACTCTGTTCCAGTAGGGCTTAGGCTTGTTTTGTTATCGATGTAACAACTGTGCGAATGACAAGGTTTAAGTGCTAAAATATTTGCAAGAAGGAATGGAAATGTGCTGTTACTTCCAAGTCATTAAAGCAAAGTTAGATAGTTGAGACAAAACAGAACCACATGGAGTTGACCACAATGAACAGAAACCAACATCCACTCAGTCCTACAGGTGCCCAACTGCCATCCAGAGTGCTCAGTGCTGTTCAAGTACCATCTCACATTGCAGCCGCTCTGTGCACTGGGGGCCACAGCAATGCACTAGGTGGTGCAGAGCTTACAGCTGACCAATAGCATAGTTCAAGTAAGGACCCAGAACTTATCCATCACCTATACATTTGATCACCTGGCTATGGCAGGCTATCTAGTTCATTTTCATCTTGCATAATACTCAGTTATTAACCCAGTCTACTACTTAGTGTTCTTCACCTTCTTCAATAAGTCAGATCCAATATTTTCACCAAAAAAGATCAGAGTGGGAAAGAAGAGACAATACCTACAAACTATAATTCAAAAAGAGCCTTAAGTGAAATGTCTTAAAGAAGAAAAACAGAATGCTTGGTTATACTACTCACCTTTCATCCAGATATTTGTTGTAATAGAATAATTCCATCAAACAACTATATAATGCTCTGTGTGGCAGGCTCTTTTTTGTTCTAGATTCTATGCTCCTGCCTGATAATATCTACTGAGCCTATGAGGCTTAGTGGGCACATGATTGCATATTATGCACATCTAAGTGCTTGCATCTAATTGCACATCTGTGATCAACTGAACAATGAAACAAAATTGTTTTTCTACTACCTGTTTTTTATGATTACATTATTCCTTATTATTCATAGAATGCTGGTTCTGTGACATCTAAAGATACCAAAATCCAAGGATGTTCAAGTCTCTTCTCTAAAATTTTAAAGGACTTACATAAAACGTATTCACATCCTCTTATACATCTTAAATCATCTCTAGATTACTCATAACACCTAATATGATATAAATGTAAATAGCTGATACATTGTTTGGAAAATAATAGCAAAATGTCTCTACATGTTCTGTCCAGATGCAATTTTTTCTAACACTTCCCATCTACAGTTGATTGAGTCTTCAAATGCTGACGCTGCAGGTATGAAGGGCCAATGGTACTAGTGATTTCTGGTCTGTGAAAAATGTGTTTTTAATTGTTGTTAAATGTTATATAATTTCTATATACAAAAATTTCTATATACAATTTATATTAAATTGTATATAATTTTTATATACAAAAATTATGACTAATATATTTATACAACGTTTCATAATTGTCTACATTCTCCACATTTGTACTAAATAATTAGCTCTGTAAAAACCGTATCTGTTTGTATAATGTTCCACACCTATTCTCCAAGTGTGAACAGTATTTCACTTGATCCTCAGCCAGTCCGTGAAGTCACATAGGTGTTATTTTCTCAGTGATAGAGCAAGAAATCAGGCATGGGAAAGTCAAAAGACAAAAAAGTGAATAGGTTTAGCTCTGTAGAGTACAGGAGGAAAAACAAAAATGATGAAATCGGTGACTAAGGAAAGTCAAGCTGGCTAACATAAACCATCTAGAAAGCAAGTCAGGAATACCACTCAGATGCTGGGGAGGCTGAGCAGAGGCCCGGTAGCCAAGAAAACACAATTACTAGTTTATAAACTCCACTTCAAGAGCCAAGAAGAGTTAGATAAGGAGGAATCAAACTCTTTAACCTTAAATTAAGCCTTAAAACTTGAAGAAAAGACTGACGCACATCAGTCAATATAAATAAACATAAACTTTTCATATACACCTAAGTGCCAGAAAGATACTTAGAAAAAGTGACCATCTTCTAATACTGTGTACACCCTACCTCAGTAGATGTCAGCACATTACTACATAAAAAATTATTTGTTACTTTTGAGAAAAAAATAAACAGCACGATGAAGTCATTAAGTCAAATTCTTGGAATTGATCAAAAGTCTGTATTTTGATGAGTAGAAAACACTTTAAGGAGCTGTTGTATTCTAGTTGTCACCTAAAAAGTTTCCTTTGTATTAATTCAGGTGCAAGATCTGAAATGAAAATTAATTATGGAAAATTAGTTCTGACACAGAAAGTCTAAGAAGTTAGTAACAGCAAGGACTGTGTTCTTTTGGTTACTTCTTCAGCAGTAGGCAAGACTGCAAAATCAAAGTGTTACAATGATAAAAATTCTATGTTATAATTTGAATACAAGGATAACTATCCTTACCTGTTAGTGTGAAAGCTATCTAGGGCAAATAAAGACAGTTGGCTCTTATCAACACATTACAATTAAACTAGGCAGACATACCACAAAAGTACTCAGAAACTAGGCCAGTGGGTTATTTCAGGGATCAGACTGAAATAACTGCTTTTCTGTTTTTAATTTCAACATACCTTATAGATAAATTATGATTCTGAATCCAAGAAAATGTAGAGTTACAGTTAAAAATTGTGTTTAGTACAGGTAAACTTTAATGTTATAGGTACATGGCCTGGATATGGTATGTCAAATTTTCTGGATGTCTATTTGTTCATCTAAAGAAAATAAGGTTGCATTGAAAAGAGGTGAACTCTAAAGTCATCAGCTAACACTCCGTGAATCTCAGTCTTGTGAAATGCATACATGGTCCACAGCACACTGCGTTACATTGATGTGACACGAGCTACTCTTATCATGCAATAAAGTGAGTGCATCCAGTAAATAACATCCTGCTTAATAAACACTGGTTTCATTGTTATATTGCTAGCAATGTGTTCATTTTTTTAAAAAGCGTAAGTTTTCCTTCCCACCAAAAATAGTAGTTTCTTAACACTGAGTCTGAGGAGGAAGAGACAAGGAATTTTCACACAGAAGAAAGATAGCTCATATCCTATTTCAAGTCAGTTTCATCTTCTAAGTTTTGCATTCACTTAGCATGACATTGGTAATGAAACTGCAAAAGAGCGAGGAAAAAATTCAAGTCAGCTCCTCTCTCTCATCTCCTACCAACATCTTTTCTGTTAGAGGAGACGAAACAAGGGGAGAGGAGCGGAAAAGAGGAGAAAGGAAAGGAAAATCTTTTCTGGGCTTCAAACTATCACAAACAAAATGAAACTTCTCACAAATATTCTTCCATATTATGAGCCGTCGGGCGCTTCCTGAGCGGGAGCCTCTTGCCCCTTCCTCCTCGGTGCTGATTGCTCTGCCCGCAGTTTCGACCCCTGCTCCTCCCTAATCTCTCCACTCAGCTCTGTTTTCCTTGTGCTCTGCTTGCCCTCAGCATCTCTTCTGTGATTGCTCTGGGCTCCTTGACTTTGTCCAAGCCCCCTCTGCTCCTCTGTTATCCTTCTCTTCTATTGCCATAACCCTTTCTTTGCTCTCCTCTGCTCTCCCAGCCCTTGTGATCTCTCCGGCCTTTGCAGCTTTTCCTATGATCACTCTCCTCAGTTTTTCTCTGAGATTTCTCTGCCCTCTCTGGCTTTCTCAACTTTCTTTAGAAGTCAGGAAACCTCAAAAGGTTCAGAGATTAATTTCAGTTTGGATAAGCATCCTAACTTGCGAGTGCTTACACCAAATTCTTTACTGAAACTCTTTGGGTCTAAAATCTCATTGGGAAGGTCAGCCTGATAAAAGTTCAAATACTTGGAGCTTTATCAAGAGAATAACTTCCCCTCAAACACTGGCCTTCCTGCTTATTTTTGGTAAAAAGAAAAGAAGATGGCCATGGTTTGCTATGAATAGTTTATCTTCTTTGACTTGGCTGAGCTACACACGATTAGAAAGCCCAGTGCACTTAGCACTGAGCGGGATCTCAAGCAGACATTCATTTAGTCATTAACTGATAAAGTTATCAATGCCTACTATGTTCCAGAAATGCAGGAAGCTCGACTTGATTTCTATCTCCATGGAATAATTATAGATATGATGTCCATAAGTATACTTTATAGATATTGCTACATATATCTCCCTACCATCCTTGTTTCATTTCTAGAATGTAATTTAGCTACTAGATATTGTCATTTACTCCCTATAAACTTAAAATATGTATTTTTATTATTCCTGTAACAGAACAGCTTAGTTACTTTTTAAATCAAAAGTTTTCACTGACATTTCATTTCCAGATCAAGCACAACTACTTGCCTTATGACTCCCATACCACAAAAAAGAGATAAATAGGATAACGAAGGTAATTCCTTTTGCTTAATTTCTCCAACCAGTACTCAAAACATTTCTTTATCCTTTATCTTTACATTTCCTGGGGAAATTGGAAAGCTGAATCTTTAAAGTCAACCTCAAGCAAGATTTATAATCTGAAAATATGTGAAATGTTGAGGCAAAGGTTAAGCTACATCATTTATCTAATTGGTCATTTGCTCTTCTGTCGTATGGAAGTCCTGAACTGGTGGTATATGCCAAAGATGTGTTATATTTGCCTACACATAATTTTAAAATCTGAATATAAATGCTACTAGGTAGACTGCCAAACTGTACTTTGCCACACTTTCCATTAATATCTGTTGCTGCATACTTGTTCATCTTCACACTTTTATATTACTCATCTAATTCAATGGCATTATAGTCAGCTTCCATCACTGAAAAAACACCAGACACAAATCAACTTTAGGGAGGAAAAATTTAATTTCGCTCATAGTTTCAAAGGTTTCAGTACATGGTCCCTTGACTCTGTTGTGTGTAGGCTTATAATGGTGGGGAGGCAAGGCAGAGGAAAGCTGCTCACTCCATGGCTACCAAAAAGCAGAGGGAAAGGAAAAGCTCCAGAGGGAAAGGGGCAAGGTAACAGATAAAGTTCCTAAGGTCAGGCTTCCATGATCTACTCCCTTCAACTAAGTCCCACCTCCTCTCTTCATACCTCCCAATAATGCCATCAAATTATGATCTCATCAGTGGGTTAATACACTGATGAAATTAAAGCCATCATGATCCAATCACTTCCCAAAAGCCTACCAACCACCCAGCCTTCAATGAAATGAGCATTTTGGGGGATATGTCAGATAATAACACTAACACTTGGCCATTTATGTTTCTGATTCCAAAGGTGGGTGTATATCATCCAAGTGGGAGATGAACTATGGAAGGATATTGTGATACTTAATTGTGGTGTCAACTTGAATAAGAAATGACTAGCAGATTCATGGAGCACAGTTCTGGGTGTGTCTGGATATTGACTTACTAAAGGCCTGGATGGAAAAAATGGGGAAAAAAGGAAGTTTGCCCTTTTGCTTTTTCAGAGGAGCTCCAGTCTTTACCATCACCTTTGGATGTCACTTAGCCTTTCAAGACAGATCCTTCAGCTTTCCTATTACACACTCACAGTGGACTCTGCATTAAGTTCCAGTCCTCCAACTTTTGACTGGATCCTCAGTTTCTCTAGTGCACAGACGGCCCTTTTGCACTCTTCTGTCCCTGACTCTGCAGGCGGCCATTGTAAGACTACTCTGTAAATCATTTATATACTGTATATCATACCATATTTCCTTTAGTGAACCCTAACTGATACAGATATGAACTTTTGATGTTAACTGAAAGCATCCTATTTTGTTGGAAATATAGTAAGAATATACAAACTTTTTGGCTCACTCTTCTGCACCTGCTCCATATGGGTGGTCGAATAATGTAAACTAAAGGAAAGAACACATTCTATTTCTTAGTGAATACCAAGAGAGCCTTCTGTAATGTTTGGGTGAGGGAGCTTGTGTACCTAGAAGAATTTTCTTCTCTAACAGATATTAGCAGGAATATGCACTTTCTGCCAAAGAGGGAGATGTTGCTTTACCATTGAGCAAGTTGGTTCAAGAATCAGGAAAATAATGATTACAAGTAATCCCTATATCAAAATTATACAGACTATTAACCTTCTTTTATGGTATGATAAAGCAATGGGTGAGAACAAAAAGGCAGAAGGATTACAATAGTATATGTAGGTTTCTGCCAGAATTCTGACAGAAACCTACATATATAGAAAATGTCATCAACTAAAACATCTTCAGGAAATCAAGGATCTGGGAATAAGTCATTCCTAGACTAGATAGCTATTATTCACATATTGTGTAGTAGCTTCATTTAAATTTTCTGTATCAGAGTCTTTTTTTTGTTTTTGTTTTTGTTTTTATGTGGGTACCGGGAGTTGACCTCAGGACCTCGCGCTTGCCAGCAAGCACTTATGCTCCTGAGCGATATCACTGGCCCGTTTTTTCCTTTATGTGGGTTCCAGGAGTCGAACTCAGGACCTCACGCTTGCCAGGCAGGCGCTTATGCCACTGAGCTATCTCACTGGCCCCTGTATCAGGGTCTTAAGTTGTGAATGTTTGTCTGAGGAGTGCAGGGTGATGTGCTGTAAAATATTAAGATATTAGTAGTATTAATATTGTCCAGATTGAAGTTTGCTATAAACCCTCAGCTCCTGGGGGGTAATTATTAAGCCCTTCAAATATCCTGTCTTATATGTGTATCTTTGTTTACCTGAGGGCTGGGCCATGACAAATAGTGAAAACTACAAATGTGTCTTATGTGAAGAACCTTGGAACATGTGATATAGGCGTAACTGCTGGAGGGGCTGGAAACTAAGGTCAGGCAAAGCAGTAGTCAACCATATCTACATGTAAAACACCAAAGATCAGGTATGCTTCTGTGGGTGGCAAGACCCCGTGCGTACTGCCACACATTGTGGTTGAAAGAAAGAGCCTATCCACATACCTCCACTGGGAGAAGACGGCTATGCGCTGCACTCCACTCCTCTACTGGATCCTGCTCTACACTCCTCTTTCCTTTGCTGATTTGAATCTGCATCCAGTTGCTGTCATGAAAAGCAACCAAAACCACATTTCTTCAAGTTCTTCAAGTGAATTATTGAACCTGAATAGCTAGGATCCCTCAACAGTCTCGAATAAGATCTTGAGTTCTCTGAACTTGCCGTAGGTGTCAGAAATGAGAGTGCTCTTGAGGACTCCCAAGCTTGCAGGTGGAAATATGTGGAGGGATGAGAGAGAATCTGAAATTCTACAGAAATTCTGTAGTAATTTCCTGAAGGCTGTATTCCAAAAGAAGCTAACTGTTATCGAAAAGCAGAGTCCCCTCAGACTTCCAGTCCTTTCCAATTCGTAGAAAGTGGTCATGGCATCTAGGAAGGGTAGGCGGAGCTTTCAAGCAACGAGCATCACTCGTGCTCCCCCTTCACTCCACCCAGGACCCCGCCGAGAAAAAGAAAGTCAGACAGCTCATCTTTCTTTTATTCTCAACATCTTATTCAGTACATTTTTCTAAAGCTGCTGCTCAATATCATCTCATTAAGGAAAAAAGATAATTATGATATTAACATCTTGCTTCCAAACACTTAGAAGAGTCACAAGCATTTAGCTTCACACTTAAAAGAAATAGGTACCAACGTATCTGACACCGATTATTCAAATGCAAATTTCATAGAGATGCTGAAAACTCAGTTTCTTTTCATTTCCCACTACAAAGAACAGATGGCATTTTCAGTGAACTAATCTCCAATCGCCTGCGGGACTGGAGGAAAAACACAGGTATGTATATAGATCCACCGTAGAAAGCAACAAACTATACTTGGAAAAATATACATCTAAGCTAATTCTACCCATGATACTAATAATATGCTGCCAAACACTGCAAAAGCTTTTCCAGCACCTATGACTTACTTTCTTATTATTAAGTTCTAAGCCCTGGAGCAGAAACATAGGCTGCCTGAAGGTACACGCCTACATTTTCTCTCCCCTGGAATCCCTTCCAAATAATCGCAGCTACACCAGGTGGGGAGTCCTGTACAGACACCAAGTTGTACCGCTCCTATCCCTCCTGCCTACAGAAGGGTCCTCAAGGGCTGATGCGTGCTCAGCTGTCTCCATCCATTCCCTCCTTTAATTCTCATACCCACCCTGGAGGAAGATGTTAACTCATTGTCACTTTACAGAGATGAAGAATTCGGTGTCTTCATGGATGAGAGGACTTGCCCAAGATCATGAAGTTAGTAACAGCCAAATCAGTATACCAAGCCAGCCCCATCCCTAAAACCTTTTTTTTTTTTTTTTTTTTTTTTTTATGTGGGTACCAGGAGTTGACCTCAGGGCTTTGCTCTTGCCAGCAAGCACTTGTGCCACTGAGCAATATCACCGGCCCCTTTTTTTTCCCTTTATGTGGGTCTGGGAGTCAAACTCAGGACCTCGTGCTTGCCAGGCAGGCGTTTATGCCGCTGAGTTATCTCACCAGCCCCCCTAAAATCATTTTTTGTTGCTACATATTTGTTGTTCTGGTTAATTACAGACTTTGAAGGTAGCGATTTATCCTATATATCATTACCAAATTGCTAAATTTCAAAGAATTAAAGTCCAGTAAAATACCCAGAAGATGGAAAGTACTAATACTCTACAGAACGTAATCAAATTTTTCTCGGACGTTCCAGATGATATTTTAAACCCTTGTAACATCTCAGGTGCATCATCCTGCAGAAGAGTGATTGTGCTAATGAAGTGTAGGTCGGAAGAGTAACAGATAAATCAGCTTCCGCTTACATAGAATCACTGTCCTAATTCTCATAAATACTTTCACAGAGTTCATGATTCAGTGATCTACTAACTTCTTTTCAGTTCAAGTTAACAAATCTTTATCTAGCACCCTTTTTGTGCCAAGCCCTGTGGTAAGCTCTGGGCAACAGTAATAAGTGTGATAAAATGCTTGTCCTTAAGGAGGACACATTCTGACTTTGGAACACTACATTATCCCCCTTGAGATAGAATTACCTTGTCAATATTTAATTGGCTGTAGAAGGAATATTAACAGCAGCAGATCTACATTTTTAAAAAATTACAATTGGTATGTCCACTGATGCTATAAAGTGACTAAATACAATTTTTCACTTCTCTCCTTTATGTTAGCTTCTTAAATGAGCTATCACTACCTTTCATGTCACCTATGCTTCATTTTTGAAACTCAACTACACACACAGACACACACACACACACCCCTTAGGTAATACATAAATTTTTTTGTGTGTGTGGGTACCAGGGGTTGACCTCAGGACCTCGCGCGCCAGCAGGCACAGTGCCACTGAGTGATATCACCGGCCCTTTTTTCGTACGTGGGTTCCGGGAGTCGAACTCAGGACCTCACGCTTGCCAGGCAGGCGCTTATGCCACTGAGCTATCTCACCAGCCCCAATACATCATTTGTTGTTTTTTGTAGTGTTATTTGGCATCCATCACTGTACCTATTCACAGGGATCTTATAAAAAAAAAATCTCTCTTGAGTCTTGGGAAAGAAAGGAAGCAGGGAACAAAGGCGGAAGGAAGGGAGGAAAGGGCAGATGTCTGGGAAAAGAAGACTCTTTATGAGATCACTGGATCAAAGGGAAGTAAGAAGTTTCCAGGCTTCCAGTCACAAAGCCACCAAAAACTCACTTTTAATGAAAAAAGAAACTGTTAACTCCTGCACTGTTATAAAATACTTACCAAAGACACCTTCCCTGCTAAGTGCCATTCATTTTAAGAGTGAAATGCTGTAACACAGAAAAATGCCCAGGGCAACTGAGAACCAGAGAAGGAGGGAAGTGTGTGGTTCAACTGTCCCTGTAGGGGAGGGAAAGCATCCCTTTCCTTGACAGCTACCCCACTTAACTACTGTGTAGTCAGCCCTATTTGGTGCCAGTGGAGATTCAGCCTTCCAGCAGATTCCTTGCCATCTGCCTTATGACTCCTAGCCAACAGTCACACACCTTGAATGCTTAAAATTCAGTGTTCCCAGAGGCTGCTTTTGTGGGTTAATTAGAAGACCCATGGAAAGAAACTCTTCATTTGATACACGGCTGAGGTTTCCAAATTTACTTGAAATTCTGCAAAGGTATTCAGATACATATTGCTTCCTGGTTTCTCTTCACGTTGGTGTTTTCTCCGTACCCATAGCCAGCAGCCATGGAAGCTGAGGGAGTGACAAATGGCCATCAGCAAGGCCTGAGTCCCAAAAAGTCAGCAGAGATGTTATTCAACTGCCAAGGAAGAAAAAGGAGAAATTGAAACAGAAACAAAATAAGCTCAGTTTTGGCCCCAGGGCTTCACCAGGGCTTCTCCAGGGCTTCACCAGGTATCTACCAATTTATTCACATTGAAATATGAAGAAATTCCAGATGGAAACATTTTCTTTTTTTGTTGTTGTTGTCATTATTATATCTTTTCTTTATTTGGATCAGAATGGTTACCATTTGAAAGTTTTCTTGTACAGAGCTAAGAAAGATGCTAAGACAACTGCTCAAAATCTATGGAGGGAAGTGGGAAAGTTTCAGCTTTTCATTATTTAGATGACTGGAGTGTATTTTGCAAGAAAGCCAAGATCTGCTGTTCCAAAATGTATCTATCTCTGGCGTGCACACACACACACAAAAGGTAGACAAGTCAGACAAATTTGTTTGATTTTTTTCCTATAAAATACATGACTAAGCGTAAAACCAAAAGATTCATTCCTGATCTATTAAGTGCTAGTTATAGGGCTGGGAATGTGGCTCAGTGGTAATGCTCTTGCCTTGCATGCACAAGGTCCTGGGTTTGATCACCAGCTCCAAAAAAAAAATGTTCCTATTCGCTGGGGATGTAGCTCAGTGGCACAAGTGCCTGCCTGGCAAGTGCAAGGTCCTCAGTTCGATTCCTGGCACAAAAAAAAAAAAAAAAATGCTAGTTGTAACCTAAGCTATATGATTTATTTCCTGGTCCAGTCCACACCCTTTAAAACTTGAAAAATTAGATTATTTTCTCATACCTTTATAACCAGAAAAATCTTGTAAACAGTGGCATGTAAATGTTAGAAATAATTTCTTAATGCTAGATAGTGTTGTCCTTCCCACAATTTCCTGTTACTTCACTGTTTCAAGATAATTTCTGTTGAATAATTACTCTAAATTTTGGTGCAAAAACTTCCATTCAGATCCAAACTAACTGGATTCATAGCTCTACCCATTTTTCTAGGCACACACATACAAGAGTCTTCAACTCAGATGTAAATAATGCACTTATTCAATACAGTATTTAAAAATACACTGACAATGAAACAAAATTTCTTAGTGAGAATAGAAAATGACTTACTTTCAACTAAAATATTCTCACCATACTACACCTATTTTCCAAAGGTAGTTTTATGTTTCTTAAAGATACTTAATATAAGTTACTATATGGCATCATAACATGGGTTTCAATTAATTTTTATTAAGAATTAAATTTGGACTGACTGTACAATAAGTCACTCGTTTTCCTTTTTTCCTGGATTTTTGGAGACAAAAAGTATTTTTCTGTCCCAAGTAAAACTGTTAGTTACGTTAAGGATTTCTACTCTGCCAAAATCTGTACCACAAGGGGCAAAACTAGTAACATGCTTTTAACTGAGAAGCGAGTGAGCGATCCCACGTGTATGACTGACACATATGAAGTCTCACTGTTCAGATTCTTGCAATAGCAAAATACCAACCTTTCGCTGCCTGTGAAATTTGCCAGGACCCTCTCAGGAGCAGCTCTCGGGAGCTGGGAGTGAGTCCATCAAAGATACTGATGCTTTGAACTCGATAGATTTCTTTGAGTAAAAATTTACACCAGGGTTTCAATTAGAACCTAAGGTGATTACTTACATTTATAGACCTCCTATCTAAATCCCAGCTTTCCTCATCACTGGACCATTGTTTCTTTGCTAGAGGATTGACTGTAGGAACATTTTAGTGGGTCTTTCTCTGAGCTGTTCTCTCTATTGCTCTTGGGGAAACTCTGGTAGCTTTGCTTTACTAAACAGAGCAAATGACTATTAGCACGGACTCTGGAGCCACCCAGCTTTACCTTATAACCAGCAGTACCAGTTAGCAGCAGCATCACCGTCAGCAAGTGGCAATCCTCTCAAAGCCTCGGTTTCTTTATATTTAAAGCCAAATACTAAGAGCCTTAAAGAGATACTTTGAGAATTAAATTAACTAATATGTATCAAATGTTGTAACGGTGTTTTGAGCAGTCAAAATATGGGACGTTATTGGCCTTTATTATTATTAGGTATATAATAAAAATACATTATTTATATATAATATATGTAACATATATATTTATATATAATTGGACTTTTTCTGGTGCATTGGAGTCTCATCAATATTTAAGAAAAAATGTTATAGTGTAATCTACATATTCTTGAAAATTCCCCTAAAATATTATGTCCTCTGTAGGGTACCTCACCATGAAAAGACCATATGGAGCACACGCTGTCTTTTCCCTGTTGATGACCTTCCTGTGTGTTTTAGGCCACCACCTGCAGCTCTCACCTAAGGGCTTCAATCTGGCTGTGGGAGCACCTTCAACCCACAGCCTCAGACAGAAGTTTGGAGAGTGAAGAGCTTGCAAAAACTTCAACCAAAGACAAGCAAGGAGCTCATAGCTAATATCAGCACTTCTCTTGACATCAGTTAGGATAAATGTGTTCTCCTTGACTCCTCAGGTCTTCATCTTCAATCCTCCTAGAAAAAGTTCCTATATCCTCAGGGGTAACAATCTCAGAACACACCTTTTATTGTTGTCCTTCCCTTTCCCAATTCACTTTGCCACTCCTCCAGTGTTTCTGAGGGTAACCTCTCAAACTCATTACTTAGACTTGAATCCTTGCCTGAGAGCCAGCTTCTGAGGAGCTCGAACCAAGACACTATTCTCACTAAATCCATCATAGACACATTTCATTCTATGAATGTGGAAACAAGCTGGTCCTCTTTGGTTGAGGCTCTGTTGAAGAACAATAATTGGCTTGGTGCAGAGGATGTACAGTATGGAATACATATGTAGGTGTGTAAGTTACTACCTTGTGGTTGAAATCATGACGAGGATCAACTGTGTGATTCTGCCCTCCCACTTCAATTTCAGGAAGTTCTTCATTCCTCTAAGAGATTTTGTTTTAGAACATAGGTACTAGATCTTCCCCTTGTCTTTCCTAAAAGCCAGTAACTGGGGTCAAACCACACAGGCATTTTGGCAGGGGGAGGGAGGAGGATAGTAGCAACAGCACAGGGGTTACTAGAACCCTAGCAGTGTGAGGTGAGCTGGGTGAAAAAGGCAAACCAAAAATAGTTTGTCGGACTTCTTCCACACAATACAATAGCTTTACTGTGGAGAAAACTGGAAGGTATCACCTTGTTCAAGTGATGAACAAGTAATGATGAAATATCATTAATAATGTGACAAATCAAAATTGTGCACCGCCACCATATACGGTACAATAAAAAATTTTCTGCTGTAACATTCCTTCAGAAGATGTATAATATGAAAATAATAATGAAGAATCCTCAATAAAAAACAAAATTTAGGAACATTTCACAAAATAACAGCTTCAAAAATCTTAAAGTTATGAAAATAGAGTGTAAACTGAAGAACTTTTCTGGACTGAAAGAGCAAGAGACACGCTATCACAAGGCACACCTGATTTTGTCCTCAGTTCTTCCTATAAAGGATATTTGGGGGAATATTAAAATGAGATCTGAGTATTCAATGGCAACAATCAACATCAATTTGCCAGCATTGATGGATACAATGTAGTGTAGAGGAGGAAGTTCTAGTACATAGGAAATACACTCAAAAGTTATCATGCAACCCACTTGCAAATATACCATTCTTTTTTTTTTTTAATGTGGATACCAGGAGTCGAACTCAGGACCTCGCACTTGCCAGCAGGCACTTGTGCCACTGAGCGATAACACTGGCCCTTTTTTCATATGTGGGTACCAGGAGTCGAACTCAGGCCCTCGCGCCTGCCAGGCAGGCACTTACACTGCTGAGCCATCTCACCAGCCCCTCAAATGTACCATTCTTAAATTTTGTCTGTAAATTTGAATTTTTTTCAGACTAAAAAGTTAAAAATATATGTATGACTTGGTACCAAGGAAAACACCTAGAGATCTAATGTTTAGGTATTGCCCCCAAATTCAGATAGTTACTGGAAGATCCCAGGCAGCAAGTTCTTAACCAGCAAACACACATTCCATCAAGCTCCCAGTGCCTCACATTGAAGAATGAATGATTAACCAGTGGTTAATCATCAGATTCCTAACCATGACTTTCAAGATGCTGAAATAAAAAACCAAACGACAAAATGACCCAGAAGCCAAATACACATAGGAAAAAGAGTGCACTGGTCCGTTTTCTGTATTATATTTGTGGAACATATATAGGGTTTCCACAGAGCCCCTTCATGCTTTTTTTTTTCTTTTTTTTCTTCATGCTTTTATAAGATATTTTTGAAATGAGTATTTCTATTCTCAGCATAAATTTTAATTCTTTTTTCTTATTTTAAAGGGGAAAAATAATAAAAACTGATACAGAATTTCATAACAATATAATAGAAAATTAAAAATTGTTAATATATTATGTATTGTTATCTTCAAAGTAGTTGCTCAGATTACAAATTTTAATTCTCTCTCTTTGTCTCTCTCTCTCTCTCTCTCTCTATATATATATATATATATTCCCCCATGTTCGTGCAGATAGTTGAACTGATAGTTGAAATTTATTAAAACAATCCTTGATAGTTTTTTTTTAAATGTGGATACTGGGAGTCACACTCAGGACCTCATGCTTGCCAGCAAGTGCTTGTGCCACTGAGCGATACCACCGGCCCTTTTTTTCCTTTATGTGGGTTCCAGGAGTCAAACTCAGGACCTCACTCTTGCCAGGCAGGTGCATATTCCGCTGAGCTATCTCACCAGCCCCCTTGAAACTTATTTTTAAGTAGGATAGATTTAAAAATTATGAATCTACCAGAAGTAATAGTTTATCAGATGGACTTCACTTTGAACCATAACCTATCAACCATACTGGACATTTTGTTCCCTGATTCTTACCTCCTCCTTTGCAAAATAGGTATAATAATATCTACTTTATGGTATTATTGTGAAAATTAACTAAGTCATAACTTTGCCTACCAAATAGAATGTACTCATGGAAGGGTATTATTGATAGTGTTATTATTATTCACTACTGGCCTCTATATTATCTCAAAATATAGTTCTTGCTTCTAGAAAAAGCCCTAAATTCATCATTTATCTCAGCCATGCTCTGTTGAAGAATGTCTGTGATTGATTTTCTTCTGGTCAGCTCATTCTATTCATGTTGCCAAATCCACCCACTAGTGCCTATGCATTTCTTCCCAGTTATTGAACTATCATAGCTCAGCATCAGACCCACCTTTCTGTATCCCCTTTGCCCATGGCTCCTTGCTAGGCTCTGTCACTGGGGCATTAGAGTGTGACTGAAAGGCTAACGGGTGAGGAGGAACATACTCCTTCCTATTTGCATCCTGTTTCTGCTTTGGCCTTCAGTTGTTGCTTTGATTTCCTGTCGTTCTGTCACTCTGGAAGCAGCTGTTTGTTCCAGTGTGGGAGATGATTACAGTTTGCAGCTTTCCAACACCAGCATCATTTCATCCCTCAAGCTCATTAGCTCTGCAGAACTCTGCTCCAAACCAAGTGTTAATAATTCTAGCCTCCTCCCCATTCCTAGGATTGTAATTAGTGTTCCCTTTTCCCCTTTGCATTTCTTTAATGCATAGTTAATAATTCCTTATTTGAAATTCTATTAAAATAACACGTATGTATTTACCACCTGACTGGACTCTGACTGGTACCTATGAGTTATTCACCCTTCTTAGATTTCCTTTGAACTCCATTCCAGAACCCCTCTGGGATAATCTGATGGCTAAGCTTACTCAGTTCTTTACCACCCCATTGGATATAGGTGTTTCTCAAATAACTTTGATCTCTGCGATTGTTCAGGCTAATCCCAGCTCTCTGTCAAAGAAATTCTTGTCACCACACCTGATTTTTTCCATTCATGTCTGCTGGCCTCTTAAGAGAAGGCACATTTGCTGTTGAGTACGTGGCATTCATCAGCAAAATCAGCCTTAAAAGGCTCCTGACTTAAGCTAGTAGCATAGCCAGTTGTCAAATCCAGAGGGGCTGGAGAGGTAGATTTTATCATACCTATATCACTCATTCTGCTTTTCTTCCATTTCGTCAGTCTCCAGGCTGCCCCAAAGAGTTCATCAGTAATTTTTCCAAATGTCATTTTCATCTTAGTAATCTCTTGCAAAACAACAGTAATTTCCTATCCCCTGTTGGATCAAGTCTAAACTCGTGGGTATCAACATGAGGGCATCGGCCAATTAAATTGAGAATATTTTATAGTCTCAGAGTGACGTTTCCATTTTGTAACTGTGGTTTCGGTGACAAACTCATGCTTCCAGGCCTGTCTTGTATATTTTTAAAAAAAGAACTTCTAACAACCTGTAAGACTAGACCTACTAGGCCAGAGGAATGGATGCCTGAGAAATAGGCCTGTGATTCAGCCAGTCTCGCAGTCTCAAAACTGCAGTGCACTGGGTAAAGGTAGACAAGGAGCCAGAGCCTTCATAAAACTTGCAAAAGACTAGAAGGAATCCTTTCAGAAATAAAGATAGCTGCTTGAACAAGCTTGAAGTTCTTCTCCCCCAGGGGATGCTCATATTCTCAGAAGATATGAGAACCAGGAAAACATTCATTCTTTAACCCCCAGGGTTGCTGGGCTCCTATAATAGCAGACGATTTATATATAATGAATTTTATACTGTGCCTACATTACAGGACCTTGTGTCTTTTCCTCTCTCTGTGAGCATCCTCACCAGCCTCATATCATCACCCTTTTGACACCCACACATAGACAACAGATAAATTCCATAGAAGGATTTACTTTAAAATGCTTATTAAATAGCTAACTCTCTTCCAATAAATGATTCTCTTCCATCATCAAACAGCTTCTATCCTTTGTTGAGTGTATCATCACTCTTCAGGTTTTACTAGATGCTACCTACAAAGAAAATTATCTGTGTTCTCTCCCACGTCTAACTTACAGAATTTGAAGAGATAATTCGACTTACTTTTATATAATCCTAAATAGCCAGCTAAAAACTAGAATATGCAGGCAAATATCTGCATTTTTGGTTTGCATGATATCACGTACTCAGATGTTTAATAATACCTGAGTTATTGACACACCTTATAGATAGCCTAAAAAGAACGTTCGCATGCATAAAGTATATTTACACATGTTTAGTGTTCCTACTGAAATTTTGCTTGATTAATTATAATTTTGTCTTAATGTTAAATACTATGTTTGGAACTTTTTTCTTATAAGATGACTTAGTACTAAATTATCCTTATTTTTGATGTGTCTGTTGTGACTTTTTAAATATATTTACTATCTTTCGCTTCATTTCAATGTTTCTTACTTCTAAGTCACACAGTTGCCATTTATTCTATTTTAGCTGTTTCATGATTAGAATATGGCATTTTGCAATTTTTTCACTGTTCTTTCTCAAGGATTTATGTCCTTAGCCTGATTTCTTACTTAATGTTAAACTTCTCTGATTTCGGGAATATACAGAAATACTGAGTGCAAAATGAGGTATGTAACCAAAAGAAAGTTTATGTTGGGCCGGTGAGATGGCTCAGCGGCATAAGCGCCTGCTTGGCAAGCGCGAGGGCCCGAGTTCAACTCCTGGAACCCACATACGAAAAAAAAGGGCCGGTGATATCGCTCAGCGGCTTGGGCACCTGCTGGCGCGCGAGGTCCTGAGGTCGACCCCTGGTATCCACAAAAAAAAAAGAAAGAAAGTTTATGTTACCTAATTTCGCCAAAAAGAAAGAAAGAAAATTTGATGAACGGGGTAGGGAGTGTACTGCCTCTTTCAAGTTGTCAGTGTCATATAATCTGATCTTTGTATGTGTCTTAGTTACTTCTCTCATTGTTGAGACACATACCTGATAACCACAAATTAAAGGAGGAGAGGTTTATTTTGGCTCTTGGTTTGTAAAGTTTCAGGCCACAGTCAGCTGGCCCCAAGGCAGGGCAGCATGGCAGAGGGGGCAGCACAAAGGAGAAAGAGCTCCTGGCAAGGTGGGCAGGAAACGGTGTGGGTGGGGGTTCAAGGGAGTAGGAAGGATATACACTTCCAAGCCACGGCCCCAGTGTCCCACCTCTTCCCACCAGGCTTCACCCACCAACTTCAGACCCAGCTATAAACCCCTCAGTGGACTAATCAGTGATGAGTGTCACACACCCATGACCCAGTCACCTCCCAAATGTCCCACCTATGAGCACATGAGGCTTTGGTGGGACATCTAGCTATAAGCCATAATACCTGATTTCACCCAAAAAAATGAAAATTGAGTGAACAGAGTGGGAAATGGTACTGCCTATTTGAATTATCAGTGTCATTTAGTCTGAGCTTTATATGTGGCAAATTATGAGACACTTTTAAGTTCTTTCTTTTTTCCATGAAATAAAATACATTTACTATGCATACCTCATTGAAATAAATAACATATTCTTACTCGAATGTGAAGAATCTACTTCTCTTGATGAATCATCTGGGGGAGGTAAATGCAAGTACCAATGTATTTATTTTTGTATAAAAGTCCTTTACCCAGTACTGTTGGCCAAATTTCACATTCATTTTTATTTTATATCCTACCTTAATAAACATAACTCGTCTTAGCTTAAGCCACTCTAACAAAAGTACCATGCATTCAGTGGCTTAAACAACAGAAATTTCTTACAGTTTGGCGATGTGAAGTGCGAAGCCCAAGACCAAGTGCGCAGACAGGGTTCCCTTTCTGACTTGCAGATGGCTATTTTCTCATTGTTTCTTCATGTGGCAGCAAGGAGAGAGGGAGACAGACACAGGGACAGGAATAGAAACGGGGACAGAGAGAATGAGAGGCAGAGACAGAGAGGCTGAGAAAGCTCTATCGGTTTTCTTCTTATAAGAATACAAATCTTATCCTCTGATCTCTATCATAACCGAGTATCTGCAGTAGGCCGTTTCTCCATTCAGTTGGAAATGGGGTTCCAACATACAGATTTGAGGAAGGGGAACACACATTCAGTCCACAGCATAATTCTTACAGTAAATAAACATATACAAACAGTGGAGGCTAATTTTATTTATATCTCCCTGGAGCTCATCATACCTCAAAGGACAGACTATAAATAGATTCCCTGATGACTAAATTGCAATGTATTCAAAAGTCCAACAGAACTTGCCTTCTCCAGCATGCTCAGATGCGCTTAAAATCAAATCCAGTCCCTTACCATGACTGACAACCCTGCTCCCAATCTGACGCCACCTTTAATCCCTCTCCTATTATTCCCTTATTTAATATATTCCAGCTATACTAGTCTTTGCGTTACTTACTTGGAAAAGCTTACTTTCCTCTCAGGACTCTGGGATATGCTGTTCCTCTGCCTAAAATGTTGTTCCCCTCAAGTCTTCAAAAAGTCAGCTCCTTCTCATCACTCGTGGACTAACCTCAAATGCCACCTCTTGGAGAGGTCTTCCCTAAGCAGCCTGACTCCACTCCGTTCCATTGCCCTGGCCCACAGCATTTATCTGTATCTGAAATCATTTACTTGGTTTCTTGTTGTCTGTCATGCATTTGAGTCCTACGGTAGCCCCATTTTTTACTGGGGCTCCTCCCCAGCCCTTACCATTTAAGTCTGGTTCTGTGACATTTTCCAGATCCCTGGCTTATACTCCAGTTCTTCACTGGGATGGGAAACCTGCTCCAAATCCTGCACTGTTTGCCTTGGCCATGTCCTCTGCCTTCCTCCTACCATCCCCTGCATGCTTCAGAACTAAACTCAGCTTTCTGTGGCCTCATTCCTCAGTACCATGTTTTCATGGTGGAGTCTCCCTAAAACTTTTCATCTTTAAAAGACTCTTATTGCCAAAGCTATGCTCAGTAGGTCAAAATCTTTGATCGAACACTGACCTCTTTAAGAAATAGGATGAATATGAAAACCGTACTCTTATTCCTATGGCGTTCTTTGAACAGGAAATTCTACGAATCCCCCAGTATTTCTCAATATTTTCAAGAACATCATCTGTGCAATTGATTTCCTATTTACCCATCAGGACAAAATATGATTTGGGTAGTTTATTGTAGGCAACATATGGCACAGAGAGGTGGTTAGTTTCATGAGTCTGCGGTCGAAATCCGGGATGGAATCCTGGCTATGCCATTCACCAGCCACAGAACCCTGGAGACGTTATTTAAAATCTCTGAGCCTTAACTTCCTAAGTAGACAGTAAGAATGATAAAAGGGTTGCAAGGTTGTTTCGAGGATTCAGTGAGATAGTGTCTGGCCAGACACACTCACACATTGATTGTGAAAGTGCAGAAACATACGTCCCTTTGGAGGGGAATTTGCAATATGTATCAAATTTATATAGGTGCTTCCCTTTTGGTCCAGTCTGGCACCTACAGTTATTTCTCTACATGTGCACAAGGTTTTGTGGAAAGCTTTTATTTATAATAGCAAAATATTAGCAAAAACCTAAATGCCCAGCCACAGAAAGCTGATTGGCACGAAAATACTATGCAATTGTGAAAAGAATGAGAAATACTTCTACGAACTGGTGTGAAGAAATTTCTAAGATATATAAAGTGAAAAAAGTACACACGAAAGATATAAATATGTTATTTATGTATGACAGAAAATAAATATATAGGTATCTTTAACCACATACACAGACCCACATACATATATTCATATATACTTATGTATATATGCACATATAAAATGAATTTTATTATAGAGTGTAATTACTATATATTATATTTCTTTATTTTGGAGAAATGAAATATAGGAAGGCTGAACTAGAACACAGTGAAACTTGTTACCCATAAGGGATTGATGGGAATTGAAACATAGAAGCAAGAATAAACTTCTAAGTACAGTTTTTAAATGTGGTCTTACCTTTTGAACATGTAGATATTATACAGATTCAAAACTTAAATTCATATTAAAAAGGATTTACCAAAAGCAAACTCTAAAAGTTGATATCAAACAGAAACAAATAAATCTAACCACAAACCAACTTGGTAATAAAATTACACTCACACACAAAGAAATAATTAAGCAGATTCTCCACACAGTTTCTGACTGAATATTCTTGGCATCGTATCAGACAAATTCAAATTGTGGGGCCTGCTATAGGACATCCGTCCTAGAATCTTAATTCATCAATGTTACAAACAGCAAAACAGGCAACAGGGACTGCTGTAAATGAATGGAGACTAAAGAAATAAGACAAATAAACAAAACGTATAATCCTCCTTGGATCTTGGATTTAACAGAAGAATGACTACAGAGGACACTGATGGAATAATTGGTAGAAATCTGAAAACAGACTGTGTTTTACAATATATTTTTGTATCAATGTTAAAATCCTGGAATACAGTTAAGATGAGGTTATCCCTTTGTTCTTAGAAGACTTCTGCTGAAGTATTTTGGGAGGAAGTATAATGATTGTACATGAAACTTACTTTCAGATTTACAGCAAAAAAAAAAAAGAAAAAGAGCAAATGCTCAAAATGTTCACTGTATTACTCTAAACTATTCTGACTTGAAACTTTTTTAAATAAAGAATTGAGGAGGTAACTCAAAACAAACAATCCAAAAAAAGATCAGTGCCTGTTAGCTATTACTATCTCTGATTCTTCCAGTCTGGAAGCCTGTGAGAAGGAAACCTGGAATAAATACATATGGTTGATAAATAAAAAAGAAATCATGTACTGGGATCTATTTTCAGCCTACTGAAGCATGTCAGTTGGTACTTTACTTATTCATTTCCCATAGGATTTACCCAAACAAATAAAACTGCCTCCAACTTTAAAAAAGGAAGCAATACTGGCTCGAAGCTTCCCTGGAAAAGAGCAGTTAACTCTTATCCTTACATTACCTCCTCCTTGTTTAGTGATGCACCTTGGCAGAAGCTCGAGGGGAGTGTCGTTCCGGCCAGCCTCTGGAAGGACAGGAGATGACACTGCCTCCCGCCCGTGTTTTGGGCTGGGCACAGGCAGCTGCTTCCAGCCTGCCCATCTGAATTGTGGTGACAAAGCACCAGGCCAAGAGGCAGATCCCTGGGTTGTGGGGTCTGTATCATTTCAGATTTTAACTACTCAAAGCAAGTCAGAAAGCTCTTCTCCCACATCAGGGAGCGGGAAGTATAATTTACAATAGATTAAGCTTACTTTATCTGAAGGGCTTTTAAAAATCTATAAGCCCTTTCTTTTAAATTTCTGATACACAATAGACTTAACAAAACACTTTTAGACACTCCTAAATTACATACTTTTAAAAAATCTTTTTCCCAGATATATAATATTTGCCTCACAAAACGATGAAATGGCAATTTGCCCCGGGTCTTCTATTTTCCTTTCTTTCAAGCCTTAAAAGCATGTTTCATTTCTATTGCAAGATTGTGTCCAAGTATAGACAGACATCCTTTGTGACTGGTTAAAAGCTACAGAAAGGCTCTATTCAAACATAATGCTGCTCATATCCAGATCCATGCCAGGAGGAATAAATTGCACAAAAGCAACTAAAGAAAACTGTTTTATGGATACCACTGTGTTACATTAGCTGACAAGGGAGAGATGATTACATTTATAGATTTTTTTTGTCCTTTTATAGAGGTAGAATCTATATGCAGTTGAAAAACTGTATATTATCACCACTGGAATTTGAATTCAGCTAATGAGAACTAACAGCAAAAGGAAAACTCCTTGCAAGGCTGCTTGTCTTGGCCCTTCCATGGACCATAAAACTAGGCTGCTTTGCTCGCCTTTGGGGCACAGTACTACTGATGTGCAGGTGCATTTCAAGATTCCACTTCTTGGGGCCGGTGAGATGGCTCAGCAGCGTAAGCAACTGCCTGGTAAGCACGAGGTCCTGAGTTCAACTCCCGGAACCCACATACAGAAAAAGGGCCGGTGATATCATTCAGCGGCACAGGTGCCTGCTGCCGCGCGAGGTCCTGAGGTTGACCCCCGGTACCCACAAAAAAAAAAAAGATTCCTACCCACAAAAAAAAAAAAAAGATTCCACTTCTTTTGCATCAGTAAGAATATCAAGACATTCATCTCCTTAAACCATGCATCCTGGCTAATAGTGGAATTAGACACTATTAATACCAAGCTCTAGTTATAGAATATTGCCTTATATTTGCAGTATATGAGCCTCTGTGCTGCAGAGCATAGTCACACGTATAATCTCCCCTAATCCTGGGAGATCTGGGAGTAGACTGTGTTTAGCCTTTCCATTATGTGCTTCCTTAAAGCAACGGAGCAAGACATGACCATTCTCAACACTGCAGCTTTATGTCCACCATTTATCAGAATTGAGAAACCCTGACAGATGAGAGGGAAGGAGAAAGAGAGAGAGAAACTAGTTCAGCTTTTGTTACTTACTGTGTGACCCCAGACAAATGACAAAATTTCTCTGAGCCTATTTCTTCAACTGCAAAATAAAGTAAATTAGCACTCAAAAATGATAGCTCTTTATTGATTTACCTATTTAACTACATTAATTTTTTAGCAGTTGATAGATAAGAAAGTTACATACGTAGAGGCGGAAGTACTCTAACTACACTATTTAGATACAGTGCTAGCTTTCATGAACCTCACATGACAGACTTTTAAATAAACCCATACAATCTAATGTGGTATTAAGGAAAGCAGGCCAAGGCCACCATGCACAGTTGTAAGGTTTTACACTGCACAATCCAGGGGAGAACATTCATGTTGAAGTATATATGAGTGATGGCACCCCTGGAGTTGTGCAGTGCACAACCTGAGACACCAAGCACAGCAGCCCTGCTGGTAACAGAGAAAGGCTTCATAGCAGGGACATCTGATTTAGGTCATTTCACAAAAAGGAAAAATTATGTGAGAATGCATAAAATGAATATGGAATTACAAGACCATCATTGCCATAGTTGATGGAATGTGTATATGATAGAAAACTAAAATTGAAATGATAAAAAAAGAACATGATAAAAGGCCTTGTAAGTCATACCAAATAATCTGCACTTTACTCTCAAAGCAATAGAGTACTTTAGTAAAAACATGGTTGTGGCTTAGCGTACCTTCTCCACTTCCTGCTCGCCTCCAATTTCTACATGGAGATTTACATGGGTCTACAGATTGTCTGAACTGCATGAAACCCCAAACATTACTGAGAATGATGGGACAGCTACTGTACAGAGCAAGCATTGTGACCGAGAGGGAAACCAGCCTTAAAACAAAGCTGCAGCCTCGGCAGGCAGACTGGAGAGGCAGGAGAGAACCAGGCCTCCCCTGCAGCCTGCCTACTTTGGGATCTCAATAAATGAGAGTTGTGAGCTGATTTGTATTCCCTCCAGATTCACATGTTGAAGCCCTAACCCTCAGCTCCTCAGAGGGTGGCTACATTTGGAGATAGCATTGTTAAAGCTGCAAGTTAAAATGTGACCCCCAGGGTGGGTCCTGCTGCAGTCTGACTGGCGACCAGGTGAGGATGCGGTGAAAAGGCAGCATCTGTAAGCCAAAGAAGAAGGCTGCAGGAAGAGCCAAACCTGTGGATGCCTGGATCTTGGAGTTCTGGCCTCTGGCACTGTGAGAAAATAAACTTCTATTGTTTGAGCCACCCAGTCTGGGATATTTTGCTATGGAAACCCTGACAAATGAGTGTGAGCCAGTACAGTTCTATTTATTATGTAAGCCAGTTTACATTTTATTTCTTGTAAATTTCAACTAAAATATTTTAACTGATACAGTTGCCAGTGAAAGACTCTAAGCAAAGCAGTGCCATAAGTGCATGCACATTTTAGAAAAATTATTGGCAGCAACTGGGAAAGGACAACAGCGGAAGAGGCCAGAAGGCAGCAGAACAGCCTATCGCCAATATCCAAGCAATGAGAGAAGGCAACGGTGTTTCCATTGGTTCAAACAACTCACAAAAATTGTATTATATTATCCCATTTTTATTTTTAAAATCGTCATTATTTATGTGATTAATGCCACTTTACTTTTTACTATCATACATATATATATATGTATAATATATATATATATACATATATATATATATATACAGCCTGAATTTTTTAAGATGAGAATTATATAAGTTGTGTAATTTTTAAGAAAAATAATTTAAGAAATAGTGATAACCTAACTGTGTCCCCATGAATGGAAAGAATGAATTTGAAAGACATTTAGAATCTCCCTAAAGCCATCCTTTTAAGGCAGGTTCTAAACTACCACATGGTAACTCTTTTCTGGATGACCCTGAACCAGAGTGATCTTCCTCCTTTGAACTAACACCTTGGTGCTCTGGATAAATATTCAGTCTTCCCACATTCTGCCTGTACTGAAAATTAACTTCCCATGAATGTGCACCCTTGAGCTTGTTGTAATCTCTGGCTCTAGTTTATTGAGTTTTGTAGTCCCACTACATCTAGTTTGCTACTTTGTACACAGTAATTATTCAACTATCCCCGGGGTAGCTGACTGTTCTTTACAGTAAAAAATACTGTGCTCCATGCCCCCCTCCCCACCCTGGTCAACCCCTGACTTGACAGGGACAAGTAGACCCAGAAATCACTGAAAGGCTTATGGGCACGTCCATCATTACCTACTGAAAACCCTCTCCCTTCCCAGGTTAAGCTCTGCCTCTGTATTCCCAAATGGCCTTCAGAATATCTCAGTTTCTGTGCATCTGTTTCTATCCATAAAAACTTGTACAGAAAATTTGGAGGGGTCAAGATTAAAAGCCAAGATAGTTAGAACTTGTGAGGTGCACAGCAGGCTGGTACAGGAAGATAACATTGGTGAGGAAATAGCGTGTCAGAAGGAAGATGGTTAAAGTAACATTTAGAGGAAGTGCAATTGATAAAGACATTCATCTGAGAAAAGCAATAGGACAGAAAGACATATTTAATGTGGCTTCACCACCAGAAACCTGTGATCCAGCCAAATAAAGTCTCCTTGAAGAAACAGAATAAATTTCACAAACTGGTTTAATACTGCAAGGTTCTGGTTGTCAAGCTCAATACCTGTCCATGGAGGGTCTGCATTTCCAAAGCACTGTGGTTGGTACTGAGAAGACAGAATTACACGATAAGATGTGTCCTGCCCTCATGAAGCTTAAGTTCTAGTGAGGAACACAGGTAAGTGTACAATCAATTACAATACAACGTGGTGGGTACATTATTCCAGAGGGTACCCTTCACATCACAGTCTGTGTAATTGGCACCCCTGAAGAACATTTTCACAAGTTACAGCATGAATGATGCTCCGGATAAGAAATATCGTTCTTATGAACGGATTGTCTCTGTTCTTCCAAAATACATATATTACAGCCTCAAGCCCTAGTGTGATTGTACTTGAAGGTGGGGCCTTTATGGAGGTAATTAAGGTTAAATGAGATCAAAATGTGGGGTCTTGATCCAATAAGATGGATGTTCTTGTAAGAGACACCAAGCCAGGTGTAGTGGAGCACTCCTATAATCCCAGCACTCTGGGAGGCTGAGATTACCGATCATTGCACTACTTAAAACTCTCTCCTGTCCCAGGTTGAGATCTGCCTCAATATTACCAAACGGCACGAAGATTGCAAATTAGAGGCCAACCTAGGAAACTTATGACTTAGAGAAACCTTTTCTCAAAATTTAAAAAGGGCTGGCCTTTTAAGTGAGGATATAGTTCACTGCAAAAGCCCTGGGTTCAAGCCTCAATTTGAGAGAGAGAGAGAGAAAAAGAGAGAGGAACAGAGAACTCAAACTCACTCTCTCCACCTTATAAAGTACACATCAAGAAGGTTTCCCAGCTGGGTACTGCAGTGCACATCTATGATCCAGTTCTAAAGGAGGCTGAGGCAGGAGGATTGCAAGTCTGGGTCCTGCTTGAGCAACTGAAGGAAACCCTGTCTCAAAATTAAACAAACAAACAAAAATAGTATTTGTGCACACACACAAATTAAATAGAACTAGGGATGTAGCTCAGTGGGAGAGCCCCAGGGTTTGATCCCAAGTACTGCAACAACACCAACAACATAGGAAGGTAGCTGCTTACACACAGGAGGGGAACCCTCTTCAGAAAATGACCCTAGCAAAACTTGATCTAGTACATTTGTCCCTTGGTATTCATGGAGGACTGGTTTCAGCATCCTCCACCTATACTTAAACCTGTAGATGCTCAAGTCACTTATATAAAATGGTGTCCTACTTGCACATATCCTCTCATATAATTGAAGTCATCTCTTGATTACTTACAACACCTACTACAATGTAAATGCTATGTAAATAGTTGTTAGGCTACATTTTTTACAGAACAATAACAGGAAAACAGTCTATATATGTTCAATATAAATGCAATTTTGAAAAGTATTTTCTATTAGCTGTTTGAATGTATGTGCATGAAACCCACAGATATGGGGGTCAATTGTAGTTCTGGCCTCTAGAACTGTGAGAACATACATTTCTGTTCTTCAAGTCACTCATCTATGGTATATTGTTATGGAATCTCTAACAGACTAATACAATGGGAAAAAAAATCACAGAATATTTTTGGAGCACCTAATCCAAACTTAGACATCACAGGAGTCATCCTAAGGGAAAATGCAATTTTTAATATTAGATCTGAAGGATTATTAAGAGTTAGCAGATCAAAGAGAGGATTGGGAGGAATATGGGAAGATGCTAAGTGAAAATAGTTTCCCAGGCAAAATAAGACAGGTGCCAAGAGCAAGACACATTCACAGGCCACACCAAATGGATCACGAAGTTGAAGGCAGAGTCCGTGAAAGATGAGCAGGGGTAGGGCCTCAAAGAGCCTTTTATAACCCTTCCTTAGAAGTTTATGTTTTACTCTGAGATGAATAAAAATGTTATAATATTACTAAACTTAGTAACTAGAATTATTTGTATTATGTAAAATAGTTTGCAAACAGTCTAGAAGGAAATTTCCACTTGCACAGTTTTTCAAACATTTTCTCAGCACCACGTAGCTGGCACTCAGGGACATTTATATAATAAATGCTTGGTTAAGAACTTTTCTGAGGGGCTGGTGAGATGGCTCAGCGGCATAAGCGCCTGCCTAGCAAGCGCTAGTTCCTGAGTTCGACTCCCGGATCCCACATACGAAAAAAGGGCCAGTGATATCGCTCAGCGGCACGGGCGCCTGCTGGCGCGCAAGGTCCTGAGTTCGACCCCTGATACCCACAAAAAAAAAAAAAAAAGAACTTTTCTGAGTGTAGTATGATCCTCTTCTTACCATTGTAATGTACCCATAGTGCTAAATCAGAGGATTTTTTAGATCTTTCGTTGGCATGGCAAGACAGACTTTCTCTGTGGCAATTCAGGCAACAATGCTCTCCTTGAACCCATGCTGACGCTGGGTTCCCTCCTAAGATTCAGCCCTTGCATCTGCGATGTCCAGACAAGCCAGTGCAGAGCTGTGAAGACTGAGTTAAAACCATCCCTTCTAGCCTCCCCAACAATTGTGTGAATTCTGGCACTTCCCACAAGCTCCTCGGATGGGCACTGCCACTACAATTTTACCTTTCTCAGTCTTCTGGAAAAAAATATCTAAACATCAGAGCATGAAACCATGTTTTGTCCAGGGGTCTGCTGAACATGTCAGGTCAAATTCTTTTTTTTTTTTTGACCTTCAAATTGTTTTGTGAGATCTGTAATAGCATTTGGTCTTCAAGAAGATAGACAAGAACTGACGGATGCTGAGAGCCAAGTTCTTAGCTGTGTCTCCCCAGCCAGCTAAGCATGGAACACAGGGACATTTTGACTTTGGATCACTGACTGCCTTATTCCCCATGTGTTCCCAAAACCCTACACTTTTCAGAGTCTACTGCTTGCTGGAAATGATACTGGATGTGCGGTCCTTTGGCCTGGAGATAATAGAAACTGAAAATCAGGCCAAGCAGTGTGAGAACACAGGCAGAACTTAATACAGAAGGAAGAGAAGGGGAAAGGGATTCAGCTTGAAAAGAAGAACTGAAGGGATGGTAACAGTCATGGAGAAAATAAGACTAACCTGTTAACAAAGGAAAGGGACCAACTTTTACTGGGTTGGTGGGGTGGGCTAGAGCCAGATTGATCATTATTTTAGTTCTGGGCAGTTTCAGTAGTGTTTTCTTTTCCTGTGCAGACATCTTGGTTTTGAGGAATGGGCAGCCAGTTTAGCCTAGGAACTATTATATTGTTTTCTTTTTTTTTTTTTTGGTGGGTACCAGGGGTCGACCTCAGGACCTCGCGCGTCAGCAGGCACCCTTGCTGCTGAGCGATATCACTGGCCCTTTTTTCATATGTGGGTTCTGGGAGTTGAACTCGGGCCCTCGCGCTTGCCAGGCAGGTGCTTACGCCACTGAGCCATCTCACCGGCCCTATATTTTTTTCCATTGGTGCCCCTATCCTACACAAACATCTTAGCCTTTTTTCAAAGATTAGCCACTATAGTTACTACAATAACACAGGGTGGAAGACACAAATTATGCTTCTAGTGAGTAACAGGTTAAGGGTCCTGGGGTTTCTTCTCTGTCCCTCTGCAGTGATCCCCAGCGGTTTTATTTCCTCCTCTCATTTATTCTTGGAGACATTAAGGCAAAGCCAACAGGTTTAATGATGTACCTGGTTTTTTCAGCTCAATAAGACTGAAAGAGAGTGAGGGGTGGGGAAGAACACATACCATACTTTTAATGGGTAATAGGCCCTAAATGAAAGTCCTGAATGTACACCTGCCATTTGTCCTCATGGCGATCAGTGACTATTTCAGCCATAACTTAGTCTCAGCATTTGAGGAAGATAAGTAGTCCTTAGAGATCTTTAAAACACTTTTCCATACATGTATTTCTTTAATGCATAGTTAATACACTGGAAAATGCTCAGCGTAATGAAACCAAGAACTGCAGCTGTGGAATGAAACAGCACGATCCAGGCCTAAGATTGACAAGGTGAGGAAAACCTACCCCCAACCCAGCATCACTACTGATTGTGGCTGGCAGCAAGAAGTCATTTTTAGAAGAGATGTTTACGTGATCAATAATCTTTCAACATCCTAGTCAGAAATACCAAGCTTGGAACTCAACAAGAGAGTCTTCCAGAAAAACTGACACTTCCAAATTGCTTCAGCAACAAAAGCGTGTCATTCAAGCCAGCTGAAACTCTGGAGGAAGATCAATAGTGTAGGTCTGAAAGACAAGCTCGCTTGAATCCTTCTCCCCTCTTTGCATGTGGAATTGACTTCTTTAATCGCTTTGACCAAGTCTTGGGCTTATTTCACATAGAAGTAATATTTAACACCTACCCTGCCAGAATAACTATGATCATCTCCAGGACAATATTTTCTCTGCTAGTGTCTGTTCATAGAGGATTCCCCTTTCCTGCTTTCACTCAGCTTTCAGCCCCTTCACTATCAGTAGTAGACAGAGTCTATATCATCAACCTACTTTTACTTATCTTTCAGGTCAATTTCACTGGTAGCTGACTACAGGGCAGAGATTTGTGTGCACCCAGATGTACTGGGGATGCAGTCAGAACAAGGAAGTAAAGCAGGCAAGGAAGTAAAGCAAACAGGTTTGTGGTACAGGGAGATGTAGAATTGGGTGAGTTCAACAAAGCCCGGCCCCACAGGGAATTCTGAACCTAGCACGGTCCTGCAGGGTCATCCCAAGTTTAGGCAAGGTGGCTAGGCTATATATTCTCAAATCCGTAAGCTACTTGAGTAGCATGAGGACTACTCCAGGAAAAGATCAAAACCTTGGACAAGGTAGCTCCAACAAGCAGAAGGCAATTACTGGGGAGCACCTCAGCTGTGAGGCCTCAGCAGCGACACTCTCAGCCTCTGAAAAATAGGTTTCTTGGGTGGGAAGAGGGATCTGGATGGTGCCCCAGAGCATTTACAACATCTCTACCCAATAATGTGAGAAACAGACCGAGAAGAGGAGATGGCCTGGTTTAAATTTATTCATCCATATTTTTTCTCCTTTGCATCTAGGTCATTCCTCATTTCTCCCTCCAAAATTCTGCTTTGTGTTCAGGGATACACCACAAGGGGACCCCTTCCACCCCTCCAAAGGTATCAGACTAAGGCAGACAGCTTAATCTTAGAGTTGGGGGATTTTAAGTTTTGCAGTGTTTTGATATGTTTAAATATATTAAGTGATTTTTTTAAAAAAGATGAATTTCTAATACTTGCTTCTAATTTCTCTTGCCAGCTTTAATTATAAATGCACAGTATTTCACCTACCTTTGGGTTAGATCAATTTTTGTCTACCTTCCAAGAAGCCCTACAGCCATTGTTTCTGTGGGCAGGTGCATGCATTCCAAACACTCAGCTCAGAAGAAGTCTTGGAGCAGAGCCCAGGTGGGGACTGCACACAGGTAATGGCTGAAATGAGCGTGTTAAAATTGTCAAACCCTTCAAACACATATATAAGCCCATTAAGAGGTGAAGTCACCTTTCAACTGTGCCTTGCTTAAACTGATTCTGCAAGGCCAAAATATTGCTCTCATCAGTTTGTTCCCAGCAAATAAATCCAGTACCACATACCCCAAAACAAGGTAGGCTGTTTCAAGAGATCACACATTTTAATGGAATCACACTTCATTTCTGGAACAAGCACATCTTGCCCAGGCAGCTCAGCTGTCATTACAAACAGGATCTAGTCATTGCTCCTCCTATCCCTAGCATTATCACTGTTTTACTAAAAAGGAAGCTGGCATGAGATGCTTAAATGACTTTAGCCCCAAACTAGGGATCAGGCTGCATCAGCAGGCAGTTGGTACAAGCACAGCCTTCCATAGTTTTCATGAGGGTTCGCCCTGGCTCCTCACCCCAGCCTGGATTCACTCCCAGCTGGAGGGCCTAAAAGTCCCTTTAACTCTCCTTGGCTCCCATCACCTGTAAAACAGGCTAAAAACAGCCCTTCCCAGAAAGATTTTGTGTTCATTCACCAATCAAAAAAGGAAAACCCACCATGACTCAAGAAGGACCCAGAAGTTAGCAATTTCTGAGTGCAACCTTATTTTCCTCCTCAAAGGGGGTCAGAATTCCCCAGGTTTAGCCCCCTCTTATTCTTTTGACAGCAACATTAATGATCATGCCAGCTCTCCCTGGCACAGCCAAACCACCAAGTAAAGCCCAGAGTAGGAGATGTGCCCGGTGCCATAATGCCAGTTAAATAAGTACGTTCATTACCTCCCAACAGTAAAGGAGTTTAAAATCCATCAGTTCATCCCATGTGAGGGAGATTATGTGATTTACATGTTAAAATGCCCCTGTGGTTTGATTTGCATAGCAAAGACTTTGGGGGCATAGAAACAAAGCACCACTGCATGACAAGAGTTACCATTAGCATAGAGCATTCAGGTTTTCAGACAGCCCAGTTTGGCAAACGATCCTGCACCTTCACTGCACACGTGGAGTTTACAGGATTTGACAGTTTCTCATCTACAGTGAAAAAAGAGGTTAGGGAGATGGGGTGGAATGAGGTTTACTAGAAAGGCTGTCTTCCTAAGTACAATAATTAGTCTTTCCTTAAAGGGCTCCCCTGCTCCCGTAGCTTTTTTTTTTTCCTTCTTCTGATATTCATTCCAAAGCAGAAATATTCTGCCTGATAATACAGGAAGAGCCACAGCCAGTTCTGAATGCTGGAGATTCAGTCAGTGGCTCCACCTTGTCAATGCACGTATGCACACGTGCATGCGTGCCCATACACACACACACACACACACACACACACACTGTGTAATTGTTTTTCATTAAAACCTCATCAGCCCAGTAAAGTCTCCCAACTTCTATCACAAATGCGCTTTGAGCCTAATCTTCTGGGCTGGCCTCTAGTGAAATTAGGAAACTGGTCAAGCTCTTCTTTTGGTCCCTTTCCTCTGCAAAGCGGCCATTGGATGGTCATGTATCTGATGGCTCTTGAGCACCTTGCAGTGGGAGATGGGAGATGAACCTAACCTGAGCCATACAGACCTGGTGATTTTGCAGGGCCTGCTTCCTACTACAGAAAATCACTGTAGGAGTCTAGGTTAGAGAGAAGAATGAAGCAGGACAAGAGATAAAGGGATTCTGGGGCAGTAACTGATGACCCGTTATCCACTAAAGGGAAGGCACGCCCTTTACCTTATCCTTCCTTGCTAACGAGGTACAGAATGCCCTCTCCCCTTCTTCCCCAAGGACCACGTGCACTATGACAGCACTGGGATGGGATGACATGGTGTCTCCAAGGGTGACAATAGCCATTGACCCATATCTTACTCTAGGAGAGAATACCTTAAAACATGAAGACTCCAAAAATGTCATTCTCCTGGCCCAATAGAAAATTACCACCTGTAAAACCACTGCAGTGGCCATAAAAGCTAGTGCCCTCTTTAGCTTGCAGCTCCCAAAGTTTACCATTTTCTCTCACTTTCCTGTAAATTTATGCTGATTTATGATGATTCCCTCAGTTTTAATTTCCATTACCACTGAAGCAAGGACCCACACTATCCAGCAATAAGAGGTTGTTCTGTGAGCCCTGAGTCAGAACAGATGGTAGCCCTGGATGTCCTTCAGGGCATTTTCCTCAATCAAGGACACTAGGACAATTTGCTCTTTTATACTCATTCATTCCCTTTACTACTCCAACACCCATGAAAACCAACAAAACAAGGTCCCTGCCATCAAGAGGCTGGCAGTTTAGCAGGGAAAACAAAACTGAATATAGTATGTTTAGTGCCACAGTGGCAGCCTGGAAGAATAAAGAAGTCAGCCACTAGTTGGGAAGCAAAGGACGGCTTCTCCGTGGATGAGATGTCTGCTCCAGGACTAAAAGATCAGCAGAAAAAAAGTGAAGGTCGACTATCCTCAAAGCTAAATTGAATTAATTAGTGCCACATTAACCTGGCCAGTTCTTTCCCTTGGCATCGTTGTGACTCCTTACAGACTTATTCCCTTCTTCATCCCAACTCCTCCACATACTGTTACTTCAGCTAACTTACAACTTAGTGGGTGAAGGCTTTTTGAGGAACGGATTGACCCTCAAACTCGAGCTGTTTCTTTTCTATCTGAACCTTATTCTAAAGGTACCTTTTGCTCTCGATCTCCTTTTCCCCTAAACCCACTCACTGCATCATAAACACCCTAAAATGCATGTATGTGTACACCTTTCTTCATTCATTCATATCCTATTGATCAAATACCACTAATGAGAAGAACAATGGTAGGAAGTTTGAAGATTTGAGTTAAGACAAAGATTCTCTCCTTGACCAAACTCTAATCAGTGTCCTCTGCACTCTCTGTTCAACTAGGCCCTGACTTCGGCACTTCAGTGTTAGTCTTTCCATTGTTCAATTTTAGGAAGAATCCTGCTAAGTAGTTTAGACAGAATCCCACACTTACTATCTGGTCACCCTCAATACTGGTCAGGTTTCTCACCCACCACTGTCTCCACGTGGTGCTGGTTACCTGGCCTGTTTTCAGAAAGAATACTATGATGTTAGTTTAGCCAGAATCCCTCCCACCCTGCCACCCTTATTCCTGAGGTTTCCTTTTAGTAATTTTCCATCCATCTAGCCCTCCACCCTGCTCTTTAGCTATGAATTCCTGCTTTTCCTTACGGTTTTCCAAGTTGAACCCAATCTCTCTCCTTTATGATAAAGTTTCATTCCAGAGGTCCCTATACTGACTAGGCTGTTCCAGAAAAACATCTGTTTTAACTGTTTGTCTTAGTTATTTTTTCTCATTGCTGAGACAAAATACTCAACACCCAAAGCTAAAGGGGGAAAGGTTTATTTACCTCACAGTTTGTAGAGGCTTCAGTCCATAATTGGCTGGATCCAAGGCAGGCTGACATGGCATACAGGCATCACAGAGGAGAAACAGTTCATGGTGGACAAAAGGTAGCAAAGCAACCAAGGGTTGACCACAGCACTTTGTATCCCTTATATCTTATCCAGGCTACTTAGGGTGAGTAGCATTCACCCTTAATCCTAGCGCCCTTGATCCTAGCATTGCACCATGAATCAATCCCAGTGTCACACACTTTAGATCCAGCCACCTCTGAAAAAGCTCCACCTATGACTGCATAAGGCTTTGGGGACATCTAGACACAAGCCAGCCATAACACTGTTCTTTAACAAATATCATGAATAACTTTTCACAAATTCTAAATTTACCACATTTGTTATCTGGACAAGTCATTAATTCTCTGCAACCCAGTTTTCTCCCTTCTGTGATGGACGAGAAAAACTCCAAGATCTTTTCCAGCCCTAACATAAGAGAAATTAATAAGGCAGTCTAATACAGAGTAGAATCAAGCAAACTGAGCCACAGGAATGTGGGGGCTGAAAACCAAGGTGAATGTCCCAGAAATCCCACCTTAACTGTTTCGTCATCTGTCACTTTAAGATTTTGTCACTTCCTAGCTCCGAGCCAGTCTCTAAATCTTTAAAAGAATGATAACAACAAACGTGTCTTATGGCTGTGGTGAGAGTTAAATATAGTGTTCAATGCGAAAAGCACTTTGCAAATTATAAATGCAACACACTGTTACTAATGTGTTAATTCAGATGAGATTGAAATTCCAAGTACTAACAGCAGGATGCTGTGGAGCATCCCTTTAATCCATCGATTTTCAGGGTGGGACAGGGAGAGGTTTTTGCCTCCAAGGTGATAACTGCCAAAGTCTGGGAACATTTTGTTTTTCACAATGGGTTGGGGGGTGTCTTTTCACAGTGGAGGGGGTCTCCTGATTGGTGGTTGCCAAGGATGATGCTAAATGTTCTACATGGCACAGCACAGCTCACAACAAAGAATAATTCTGCTCAGTAGTAAACCTAATACTCAAAATCTTCGTAACTAATGACTGTTTTCCCCGGGAAGAAGACAGGTCTGGTTGGTACAGATCACCAATATTTAAATGCATGAATACCTAGACTTTCAACGAATCCTATGGCCCTGTGATAGATCTCCAGCCCAAAATAATATTCCTCTGAGATTTTATCACTAAGATCTTGAAACCTGAAACGATGCTGTCCTGTGAACAAAAAATGTCATAAATCAATGTGCAGAAATATCACAGAACATGCTAATAACTTTAGAAAATACACTCACTTTTTTACTGGACTTGGGAAAGGAAAGCCAAATCACTAAAATATTTATTGTATATAATGAGGCAACAAGAATTGAAGATATAATGTATAAATAGTAACACAATGCATCATTTATAATGTACTGGTGAACTCAAAGAATCTGTGCCTATTTATTTCTCAAGCACACAGTGAGGATGTAGCTGTAAAGATCATTTTTTTCTGGAAATCTACTAACCTAAAGGTCTGTTAGGAACATCCAGTGTAGTAAGATGAAATATCTGCATTAATTTGTATTCCTTTTAGTTACAGCTTTTAAAAACGTTTGACTACCAGCTGGGCGTCACACATTTTGAAGCATGAGTGTGTGCTCAAGCAATGGCTCTAGAAATTCTTCTCCAAACACTGCGGAACGGTGAGTGTTGTTCCGTATGCCTTGTGGTGGGTCAATAGTTTCAGTCTCCAAATTGTTCTGCACCTTAGATGGACACAAATAAATTCTAAAACAAGAAATTATTATTTCACATGTAAGTAACAGTGTTTTTGTTCAAAAGAAAAAAAACCTTTAAACATATTTGTATTATTTTCCACCATAATCCCAAAAAGAAGACATTACAGTAAATGAGGAAACAAAGTTGTAAAACATAAAGCTTTAAAGGCAGGATTAGAGCTCACAACCCTTAAGTTATTTAAACACAGGCCAACAATTCTGAAAATGCAGCAGTCACCTTCTCTGTGCTTTCTCCTTAATCTTGATGTTTTCCTATTCCGTGCTAAGAGGCTTTTTGAAAAGCAGTGACTTGGTAAGTGAGGATACTGCAATGCTTGACCATATTGTCCAAATTTGTCAAGTTCATACCAGATTTCTAGCCTTGAGCCTGGTGTTAAGGTCTCTGAATCCTGACATCTTTGACCCGAGCTGAGAGTTCTTTCCTTTACCTCTAGAAATGTTAGAGGGGGCACGGGCATGGGCTCTCTCCACTGAGATAAGAGCCTGGCAGTGAAGTAGTGCAGTGGAGGGGAAACCCATGTAAAACACAGAGCTCAAGAAGAACAGTTTCAAGGTGAACAGAGGTCACTGCTCCTGAGAGCTCAGTGAGGTGGCGCTGACAACACCTACAGAAACCGTGGTTTTGTAGTGCATTGGTAATTGTAGTCTCTTTGTGAGGAAGTAGCTCATTAAAGTATATATAGATAACATTCCAGATTTTTCCTGTGTCTGAGTTACAACCATGGCAGTTTTGAAAATGGTATGAAACCTGTCAAGTCACCAGGGTGCCATTTTTTAAATTACTACTCCAATGAACTAAGTGGCACCTCACAGGACTTACCTTATGTTCCAAAATTGTTCTTATAATTAAAGGATAAAACCATTTGACAAAGCCCTAAGAATAATTTAAGTTCTAGAAGAATCTAACTATTTTGGGCCTGTTTTTGTCCATATAATTTCCCCTAAGACCTAAGTGAACTCTGAAATTTTCTAATTAACAGTTTATTGTAAGGCATTCTTAAAAGGTATTATTCTCCTTTTATCCCTGAACATGAACGCACACGTGCACACTTTCTTTGCAGAGTTCACTTTTGAGGTTTCTAGTGAAGGACAATCTCAGCTTTCAGGTTGGAGGCTGTGAGAGGGATGGAGAGGAGAACAGTTCAGCGCCATCTCAGACCTGTAGATTATTTTCATTTAGGATGTGATCTGTAAGTTTAGAATGGCTACAAGCAAAAGGAAGGGCGAGGACATGTGTGTGTGTCTGTGTGTATGTATGGTACTGAGGACTCAATCTGAGGCCTTCACACTGAGCTACAGTCCCAGCTCTTTTTGTATTTTTTTTTTTTTGTGGGTACCGGGGGGTGACCTCAGGTCCTCTCGCGCCAACAGGCACCCGTACCACTGAGCGATATCACTGGCCCCTTTTTCGTATGTGGGATCCAGGAGTCAAACTCGGGCCCTCGCGCTTGCAAGGCAGGCGCTTAAGCCGCTGAGCCATCTCACCGGCCCTCTTTTTGTATTTTTTATTTCATGACAAGGTCTCGCTAAGTCACCAAGTTGCCGAGCAGTCTCGGCTTATTTTCTAAAGACTTGCATATGTATATGGGGGCGAGGTTTTCAATCCTGTGTGTGTTAGAGTATGTTAACTGGCCGCGGAACTTTCCCTCAGCAGCAGTAATCTGAGGTGGGGACACCTCAGTATGTTGGTACTGCTGGCACACTTGGCACAGAAGAACCTGCTAGCTTGCTGGGAGCTGATCCCGTGGAATTTCGAAAAGCTAAAGGGAGAAAAGTCATCTGACTGAGAACCATGTTCATCCAAAAATATTTTCAGAGGCAGTAGATGCTTCAAGACATTTTCTCTTCCACATAATGAGGAGGCCGAGCCAGTCACTGTTGGAGCACCTGGGACAAAGGAAGCTCACCAGGAACTGGGAAAACACAAGGCCCTCGTGCATAGTTTGTGCTCTGAGCTGGAAAGGCGGGCTCTGGAAAAAGAGCTCAGCAGAGGTCCCTGTGGTGTTTACCCCGGGATGGGAAGAAAAAAGCACCTCTGAGACCACAGCATCCCGGAGCGCACACACTGCATCAACCTTCCTTAGGTTTTACATTGAAAATAATCACCAATATACCATTTGATGCAAAAGTGCTTTAAAATTGAATTAAATGAGCCTAATAAATGTGGAAAAGGCAAGAAAATATATAATTCCTTCTATTCCTTTGGTTAGTAACTTCTCCTGAATGGTTCCCTTTGTTTGTAAAACCTGAAATTTTCATAAGGATCAAAACGACGTCTTTTTTTGATAGCTAAAGAATTCATTTAATAAATAAATATTCTGAGATACGGAGATGTGCTTGTTTAGTTTTCCCAGTCTCTACCCTGAAATGAAGTCTGTGTTATACTTTTAGTCTCCTGGTGGGACGTAAGGTCAAACAATGTTTAATGAATTGTTCAGGCTCATCTGAGAAGTCACCCTTCTACCGCTGTCGTTTCATTTACTGCATTTTCTCCTGTAAGGAACACCATATCTGAACAATGCATTTTAAAAATAAATAAAGCTCTGTGAGTAGCTGATCTCAGATTGTGCCTGAGATTCATCTTTTATCAGCCCTAATCTGTGTTGTCTTCCAGTTGTGAGGCTTCACCAACCCGTGAATGGGAGCCACTCACTAACAAAACTGAAAATCCTTCTTTCAACTGTCCCAGAAGATTCTTTCTCAACATGAATGTTTCTCTGATTTCTTTATATCCCATTGACTATAACCCTGTTACCTTGATTGTGAACAGATGTTGGTGTATTGTGAAAATTAATACTTACATCAAAAATTTCATTTAGATCATTATACATGAACATATAAAGATAAAACTAGGAGTAGGATAATAGAATATAAGAACATGAAGAAATTCAGAAATAGCTTATTTTTGCTATGTGCTTTATCTTCTGGAAATAGAAGCAACACATGTTGCCAGACATTAATTGAAAATTAATTAGAAAATTCTATGACCTAAGTCAGATGACAAATTATGAGAAAACGGAATTTTTTCAAACATTCCAAAATTGAACTTCCCTTGTGATATGGTTTATTGTGTAGTATCATATAAGTCCTTAATGACATGTTATATTAATTAACATCAAATCTTTGTGAAATTAACCAAATAAAATGATGGATTTTTTTTTTTTTAGTTATGATTAAAGGAAATGATAATACCTAATATGTATTGACTAACTTGGAGAGCTTGTTGGAAGGTTCCAGAACAAAGCACTGTGCTATCAGATTGTGTTGTTAGATGTCCACCGAGGCCATTTATCACACATGACTAGGAAAGATAAATGAGGCCAAAAAGGAATAGGGTGTGACTATTATCCAAAAAGATGTTTGAATTTAAGTATCAAAAAGTGCTTTTAGTTGTAGAACATCTAATGAAAGAAATTTTAAAGCAAGCTTTAGTATGGGAAAGGTCTTCAGGAGAGATCAGAGATCAACAAAGGCCATTATGGGCAGGAGTGTTTTGTCCCAGAGCCTCAGAGATGTTCTTCAACTCTGCCACTGCTAAGGCTGCCTTACCCTAACATTACCTGGGAATCTGTGCTCTTAACAAGGGAAGATTTTGAAATTTGGAATAAGTGCAAAAGCACCAGAGAAACTCAGTATCATGTGATAGGATTGTCTTAGCTTAGCCATAATGAGTAGGATTGTCTCCGTTTAGATATAATCAGTAAAAGTAGTGATATTTTAAGTAAAAATTTAAGTATATTTCATCACCTGCTTATAGTAGAGACCAGTCCAGTAGATACATTCATGAAGAACATAGGTATCGGAGCCATACTTATGTGGCAGATAATTAAATCACAGAATTTATTTTTTTTTAGAATTAAAAAGGTACTTGAGATATCTAATACAACTTCTTTACAGATTAAAAAAAAGTAACAACGACAAATTTGGAGAAGCTGAGTGTTTTCTCTAGTGACAAGTAGTCAATTAGCGGGAGGCCATTAAGGTTAAGGGCGGAAGGTTGTGGAATTTACTCCCTGGTGTGTGTCCCATCTGCCCCACTTGGTAGCTGTGTGACTATGAGTAGTGGAGTAGGAGCCCTCTCACTCAATGCAATAAAGCCAAGTGTATCAAAATTGTTAGGGTAAGCAGAGATAAGTTAAAGCATACAAACACTAAGTTATTTATTTTTTTAGCCACGCAATGATGTCTTCTACAACAAAATGCCGCATACTGGGTAGCTTATAATCAAGAGACACTTACTTTTCGTAGTTTGGAGGCTGAGAAGTTGAAGAACAAGTAATCAGCAGATTCTATGTCTAGTGGGGGCCCATTTTCTGATTCACAAATTGCACCTTCTACTGTGTCTGTAGCAGGGGGAAGAGATAGGCAGCTTTCTATGGCTTTTTCATAAGGGCACAAATCTCATTCATTATCGCCCATAATGACCCAATCACCTCCCAACAGCTGTAGCTCTTAACACCAGCACATTAGTGATTAGGCTTCAACATCTGAATTTTTAGGGTATACAAACATTCAGACCATGGAAAACTTTAACCTACTTCAACAATATTTCCTTAAAAATCACATTGACTAATTCTCCTGGTCTACTAACTTGTTTTTTAAAAAACCATGATTCTATGAATTCATATTTCATAAAATTGCATTACATTTAGTAAAGATTGTAATTTCATGAGCAAGTGAAACTGTTACAATCGGATTGAGGGTGAACATCCCTCACTGTTCCTAACATGCATCTTAACTTGTAAGAGCAAAAGTGATCCGCTTCCCGGTGAGCTGTCAGTGTGGCAGCTACTCTGAAGTTGTAAATGTGCCATAAGGGTGTCAGTGTGCTTTACAGATGGAAAAGCCAGTAATCTTTGCAATTCAAGTGGTTAGGGAAGTTTCTACTGAAAGCTCAAAGAACAATGCCAACACATAAAAAGCACCCAAAAAATGTAGCTATTAATACACAAGTTTAGAACTCATGTCTCCTGATTTCTTGTCAGGAGATAGATACTTGCAGATATATAGTCTTTCTCCTACACATTTTTTTTTGGGGTGTGGGTACTGGGGGTCGAACTCAGGACCTTGCGCACCAGCAGGCACCCGTGCTGCTGAGCGATATCACCGGTCCTTTTTTCATATGTGGGTTCCAGGAATCGAACTCAGGACCTCGCGCTTGCCAGGCAGGCGCTTATGCCGCTGAGCCATCTCACCGGCCCTCTCATACACATTTTTAAATTGACATTGATAACTAACTTTCACTACCAACTAACTGCATTTACAAGAATTATCAGTGGTTTAAATTATACACCCTGTGTTTGTTACAATAATAAAGACTAATAATCAATTCTACAATCCTGCTAAATGGACTCCATGATATGAGAGAAATTTTGTTTTTTAATAGTTAATTTCTATTTTTTAAAAATTAACCACTTACCAGTCCAATTATTTAAATGCAGGATGACCAAACATTGCATATTTTTCATTATTTTTATAAGTTAATATAACAAGAAATACAAAAAAAGCAATTTTATCAAATTTATTCAATACAAGAATCCACTGGTTGAAATGGCACCAGCCTGAGATAAGCTCAGGATAAACTGTTAGGTGGATAAGGTGCACATAGTTTAGAAGTCAATATTGCAGTACACTGATCCTGAGATATACGTTATCCCACATTTTATTTTCTTTAAAATCTGAATGCATTTTTACTATCCATGACATCTTATAATTACAGTGGACCAGGTGGCAATCATAATGTAGTGACACTGGCTGCACATTTGTGCTCCTTGAAAGAATCCACATCAAAATTCAGAAGTGACAGCAACTTGAAAGAGAATCACAGAATCAATAGTAAATCACTCTTTTGAGGAACACTGCGTCATCATGATCTCAATGGCACAGAGAGCACTATTATATGGAGAAATACAAGCCCAGGCAACTTTGAAGTAATTCAGTAGGATGAAGTTTTAGGAATATCTTTCCAATATATTTCACTTGTATTTTTGTTTTCATTTGTGCACTAGAATGACACACGATTAAAAAATATGAGGTCTGACTCTAACATCTGGAACAAGACAAAGGCATCTACTCTCACTGCTCTTATTTACTATAGTATTGGAAGTCTTAGCAAGAGCAATTAGGAAAAATAAAGAAATAAAAGGCATCCAAATTGGAAAGAAAGAAGTCAAATTATCCATCCTTGCAGATGACATGAGTTTATATATAGCAAAATTGAAATATTCCATCAAAAAGCTGTTAAAATTGAAAAATGAATTCAGTAAAGTTGGAAGATACAAAATCAACACACAAAAAGTATATTTTTACACGAATAAAAAACTTGCTGTGAAATAAATAAAAAAACCAATCCTACTTGCAATATATAAAATATATATTTAGGAATAAATTTAACAAAAGAAGTAAAAAACCTCTAAAATAAAAAAAATTTTTGAAGACACAAAAAAAGAAAAGCTATCCCATGTTAATGAATCTGAAAAATTAATATTGTTAAAATGACCATACAACCCAAAGAGATCTATGGATAAAATGCAGTCTCCATTAAAATACTAATGATTTTTTTACAGAAATAGAAAAAATTCCTAAAATTTATAAAAAAAAAGAACAACCAAAAAAAAAAAAAAAAAAAAAGAACAGAATAGTCAAAACAATTCTGAAATGGGGGGAACTGAATAACAACATAAACTGCATAACAAGATCTCAAAATCAAAGTATACTACAAAGCTATAGTAACCAAAGCAGCATGGTACTAGCATAGATGCAGGCATATAGATGAGGGGGTCAAAATAGAGACTCCATGGGGGGGATTATATTTTTTTTTATATATATCCAACTGATATATATATATATATATCTATATATATATATATTATATATTATATATCCAGCTGCCTTTTTTTTTTGTGGGTACTGGGGGTCGACCTCAGGACCTCACGTGCCAGCAGGTGCCCGTGCCGCTGAGCGATATCACCGGCCCTTTTTTCATATGTGGGTTCCAGGAGTCAAACTCAGGACCTCGCGCTTGCCAGGCAGGTGCTTATGCTGCTGAGCTATCTCACCGGCGCATATCCAACTGATTTTTGACATGGACATCAAGAATATACATTGGAGAAGGGATAGTTTCTTTAATAAATGGTGCTGACAAAACTGTATGTACATATGCAGAAGATTAAAACTATATTTCTTGGGCCGGTGAGATGGCTCAGTGGCGTAAGCGCCTGCCTTGCAAGCGCGACAGCCTGAGTTCGACTCCTGGAACCCACATACGAAAAAGGGGCCGGTGATATTGCTCAGCAGCATGGGTGCCTGTTGGCGTGCGAGGTCCTGAGGTCGACCCCCCGGTACCCACAAAAAAAAAAAAAAAACTATATTTCTTTCTCTTACCATGTACATAAATCAATTCCAAGAGGATCAAAGACCCAAAATATATAACATTATTACAAGAGGACCTTGGGCTCCAGCTGGCATGGTTGGTGGTCTAGTTCATGCCATCATGTCGTTCTTGATGCACTGCTGCTGAGGGGTCTGAAGGCCTGGCTTGGAGGCTCCCTGTGCCACGTGCCCAGATCATTCCAAGCTGCCTTGGGAGCAGCATGGGATGATGGATGTCATTGTTGGACTTACCTCCTGCTTCCTGTGTTTTCTGCTGCCATCGGGCTGGGTCTGATCGTACCTGGAGAGCTACAAGAAACAGGAATGAAGGGGGCTGTCCTCTCCCTTCCCTGTAACCTGACAACCCCACCAGCCCATCCAGATCACATCTTCTGCATTGCCTGCCAGCCTCCCCTGGATCATGTCATTGAATCCCAGTCACCTCTTCTGCAGTCACGACCTCTTGATATATCCATGGTGATATCTGGGACCACATACATTGGCCCTGCTGGGAGAGGGGGCCCTTGTAACAATAATGTCTATTTAAACCTTGAAAAATAGTTACTACAAGAAAACAGATGGGAAATATCCAAAATATGAGTATAAGCAAAGATTTTTTTATACACAAAACCCAAAAGCACAAGCAACATAAGTAAAAATAGACAATTGGGATTATATCAAACTAAGAAGCTTTGACACAGCAAAGGAAACAATCAAAATTAAGAGTCAATCTGTAGAATGGGATAAAATACTAGCAAACTATTCATCCAACAGGGGAATTTTAACCAGAATTTATATGAAACTTAAAATCTGAATAGCAAAATCAAATAATACAAATTGTAATGGGCTAACAGTCTAAATAGACATTTCTCAAAAGAAGTCATACAAATGCCTAACAAGTAGATGAAGAAATTTTCAGTATCACTAATTATCAGGGAAATTAAAATCAAAACTACAATGAGATATGAGAATTTCCTGCCATCAGTGCAGCAAGCTGGAGTCCAACCAGATCAGGGTAGTCCATCTCAGCTAAGGAGGAAAAGATCAGAATCAGGACAGACAGAGCAACAAAATGTATAGTGCAAGACTCTAGAGGAAGAAGCCACATGGAGAAGGAACAACCAAAGACTGTGACAGAGTTCTTCATAAATATTTGTTCAAAATCTATGCTATATATGATCAGAGTGAGATTGCATAAGGCTAAGGAGAGTTCAGCTGCTCAATGGTTTAACAAGGAAAAGGACGATATTGGTGGTTACCCTACTTGTTAACGAGAAGATAGATAGATGATAAAAGAGAATGAGGGAGAAAGATAGGTGAAAGAAAGGAAGAATGAAAGAAAGAAAGAAAGAAAGAAAGAAAGAAAGAGAGAGAGAGAGAGAGAGAAAGAAAGAAAAAGAAAGAAAGAAAGAAAGAAAGAAAGAAAGAGGAACATAAATATTTGAAAAGAAAAATGGAGAGATTGAATTGTCTCTATTTATTTATTTATTTATTTTTGTTTTAAAGAGAAGAAAAAACAAAACAAATCAAAAGAAGAACAAATTTTCAAAGCAACATAATAGGAGGGTAACAATGGTTAATACATTACGTATTACTATCTTTAAGTTAGTTATTCAGGATACCAGACATTAGCATTCAATTGTCCAAACATTATTGGCACAAACCTTACTCTTCAATGAACTAAGTAAAATTGGTAGTGTATCTATCTTAACCATCTTATATATATATACAATTTTTTTTCCTTTCCCTTCTTTCTTTTCCCTATCCCAGTCTCTCTTTCCTTTTGACCAGTTTCTTTTTGATTCATCATGTCTATTGTACATTTTGGTTCTTATTTACTCTTTCAGTTTCTCATACTAGAGAGACAATATGATGCTTACACATGTGCTTCTGGTTTATTTCACTTATGAGTATTTTCTCGAGTTGCATCCATTTACCTATAAAAGTCTCCAGTTTATCCTTCTTTATGGCTGAATAGTACTCCATTGTATAAAAATACCACATCTTTCTTATCCATTCCTCAGTTGATGGGCATTTGGGTTGTTTCCAAGATCTGGCTATTACAAATTGTGCTGCTATAAACATGGGTGCACATATATCGCTGTGGTACGATGTTTTTAATTCTTCTGGGAAGATGCCCAGAAGGGGAGTAGCTGGGTCAAATGGGACCTCCAACCCTAGTTTTTTGAGGAATCTCCACACTGATTTCCACAGTGGCTGTACCAGTCGACACTCCCACCAACAGTGAAGAAGGGTTCCTTTTTCCCCACAGCCCCTCCAGCATTTGTTATTAGTTGATTTCTTTATAATAGCCATTCTTTCTGGGGTGAGATGGTATCTCAGTGTTGTTTTAATTTGCATCTCTCGAATGACTAGTGATGCTGCACATTTTTTTGTATATTTATTTGCCATTAGTATTTCTTCATCTGAGAAATGTGTATTCATCTCAGATGCCCATTTTTGGAGTGGGTCTTTAAATTTGGGAGGTCTGATTTTTTTGAGTTCTTTATATGTTCTCGATAGTAATCCTTTGTCTGAGGAACAGCTGGCAAACATTTTTTCCCACATTGTGGGCTGTCTCTTCTCTCTGTTAGTGGTTTCTCTTGCTGTGCAAAAGCTTTTTAATAAGATGAGATCCCAATTATTGATTCTTTGGGATAGTTCCCGTGCGGTTGAGTTTTTATTCATAAAGTCTTTGCCTACACCAATGTCTCCAAGGGTTTTACCTATCCTTCCTTCAAATTTAATCCTACCTTCCAGCAGATTTAATGTTTCTGTTTTAATATTTAGATCTCTGATCCATTTTGAATTTAGTTTAGTGCATGGTGAAAGATATGGGTCTAGTTTTAATCTTCGGCATGTGTAGAGCCAGTTTTTCCAGCACCATTTATTAAAGAGGCTATCTTTCTTCCAGCGAATGTGTTTGGCACCTTTGTCAAAGATAAGGTGGCTTAGTATGTCTGGGGTTGTTTCAGCATCTTCTAATCTGTTCCATTGATCTTCAGGTCTGTTTTTTTTGCCAGTACCACACAGTTTTTTTCACAGTAGCTTTATAGTATAATTTCAAGTTGGGGATTGTGATGCCCCCTGCCTTGTGTTTGTTGCCCAGAATTGCCTTTGCTATTCTAGGTCTCTTCTGATTCCAAATGAATTTTAGGATTGTTTTCTCTAATTCTGTGAGATATGCTGTTGGAATTTTGATTGGAATTGCATTACATCTGTATAACAATTTTGGAAGTATGGCCATTTTCACTATATTGGTTCTTCCTATCCAGGAGCAAGGGATATCTTTCCATTTTCTGATATCCTCTTCAATCTCCTTTTTCAGAGTACTGTAGTTTTCAGTATAGAGGTCTTTTACATCCTTTGTGAGGTTGATTCCTAGGTATTTCATTTTTTTGGATGTTATTGTGAAAGGTATTGTTTCCCTAATTTCTCTTTCAGTAAGTTTGTTATTTGTGTACAGGAAGGCTATTGACTTTTGAGTATTGACTTTGTATCCAGCTACACTACTGAATTTGCTTATTAAATCTAGCAGTTTTTTAGTGGAGTTTTTGGGGTCTTCTGTGTAGAGTATCATGTCATCTGCAAATAATGATAATTTAACTTCTTCCTTTCCAATCATTATTCCTTTTATTTCTTTCTCTTGTCTAATTGCTCTGGCTAAAGTTTCCAGAACTATGTTGAATAAGAGTGGGGACAGTGGACATCCTTGTCTTGTTCCTGATTTTAGAGGGAAGGCTTTCAGTTTTTGGCCATTTAGTATAATATTGGCTGTTGGTTTGTCATAGATAGCTTTTACCAGATTGAGATAAAGACCCTCTATTCCAATTTTCTGTAGGGTTTTTATCATGAAAAGGTGCTGGACTTTGTCAAAAGCTTTTTCTGCATCTATTGAGATGATCATGTGATTTTTGTCTTTGGTTCTGTTAATATGGTGTATTACATTTATTGATTTACGTATGTTGAACCATCCCTGCATCCCTGGGATGAATCCAACTTGGTCATGGTGTATAATCTTCTTGATGATTTGTTGGATTCTGTTTGCCAGTATCTTATTAAGGATTTTTGCATCTATGTTCATTAGGGAGATTGGCCTGTAGTTCTCTTTCTTAATTGGGTCCTTCTCTGGTTTTGGTATCAGGGTAATGCTTGCTTCCAGGAATGAATTTGGGAGTATTGCTTCCCTTTCAATTTCATTGAAAAGTTTGAGAAGTAGTGGCATTAGGTCTTCTCTAAATTTCTTGTAGAATTCGGCAGTGAATCCATCAGGGCCTGGGCTTTTCTTTGTTGGGAGGCTTTTAATTACATCTTCAATTTCATTGGTTGATATTGGTTTATTTAGGATTTTTAAATCTTCTTGATTCAGCTTTGGTAATTCATACGAATCTAGGAATCTGTCCATTTCTTCTGCATTTTCCATCTTAGTAGAATATAAATTTTCAAAATTGGTATAGATGATCTTCTGGATTTCTGCAGGGTCCGTCGTGATATCACCCTTTTCATTTTCAATTGCATGGATTTGAGTCTTTTCTTTTCTTTTTTTAATAAGGTTGGATAAGGGTTTGTCAATCTTATTTATTCTTTCAAAGAACCAACTTTTTGCTTCATTGATTCTTTGTATTGTTTTTTTATTCTCCAATACGTTAATTTCTGCTCTGATCTTTATAATTTCCTCCCTTGTACGGGCTTTTGGCTTAACCTGCTCTTCTCTTTTCTAGAAGCTCGAGGTTCACCCTTAAGTTGTTTATTTGCGCTTGCTCTATTTTCCTGATATAAGTATTTAATGCTATAAATTTCCCTCTTAGGACTGCTTTCATTGTATCCCATAAGTTCCGGTATGTTGTACTGTCATTATCATTCAGTTGTAGAAATTGTCTAATTTCTTCTTTAATTTCATCTGTGACCCATTGGTTGTTCAGGAGGGTGCTGTTTAATTTCCATGTGTTTAGGGAGTTTTTGTGAGATCTTTTGCCATTGATTTCCAATTTCATTGCACTATGGTCTGATAATATGCATGGGATAATTTCAATTCCTTTGCATTTACTTAAGCAGGTTTTATGAGCTAGTATGTGGTCTATTTTGGAGAACGTCCCATGTGCAGCTGAGAAAAATGTGTATTCTGATGTTGTAGGATGGAACACTCTGTAGACATCTACTAAGTCCATTTGTTCAAAAGTTTGGTTCAGTTCTACTATTTCATTATTGATTTTCTGTCTAGTTGATCTGTCTTTTTGTGACAGTGGAGTATTGAGATCTCCCAATATAATTGTATTAGTGCTTATTTGATTTTTCATGTCCTTTAGTACTTGTTTTATATAGCTGGGTGCATTGGTATTTGACGCATATATATTTATGATTGTTATCTCTTCCTCTTGGATTGTTCCCTTTACAAGGATGTAATGACCGTCTTTATCTCTCTGAATCCTTCTTGGCTTGAAGTTCACTTTGTCTGCAAAAAGAATAGCTACTCCTGCTTTTTTCTGGGTTCCTGTGGCATGGAGTATTGTTTTCCATCCTTTGACCTTCAGTCTATGAATTTCTTTCTGAATTAAATGTGTTTCTTGTATACAGCATATTGTTGGATCTTGCTTCTTGATCCATTTTGCCAGTCTGTGCCTTTTGATTGGTGAATTGAGACCGTTAACATTGATGGTTAAAACTGATATGTATTGACTTATACTTGTCATGATATTTTCCTGTTGTTGGTTCCCACTCTTTGTTTTTCCCCTTTCCTGCTATTTAATTATCTGCCCTGCCTGGTGGATTCCTTCTGTTGGGGTTCCTATCTCTTTCTAAAATGTCCTTCAGAACATTTTGGAGTGCTGGTTTGGTGGTCATAAATTTTCTCAGATGTTCTTTGTCATGAAAGTATTTTATTTCTCCATCAATTTTGAAAGATAGTTTTGCAGGGTACATCAATCTGGGTTGAAAATTATTTTCCTTTAGAGCTTGAAATACATCATTCCAAGCTCTTCTTGAATTGAGGGTTTGTGCTGAAAAGTCAGCTGTGATTCTGATGGGTTTTCCTTTATAGGTGATTTGTCTCTTCTCCCTAACAGCTTTTAAGATTCTGCCCTTCTGTTGAATTTCTGGGATCTTGACTATAATATGTCTGGCTGAAGTTTTTTTTTGATCATGTCTAGTTGGTGTTCTAAAAGCTTCACTTATAGGGGCATCAAATTCCTTTTCTCTTCCAGGAAAGTTCTCCCTGATTATGTCTTTGAACAAGGTTTTAATGTCATTGATGCTATCTCCTGCTTTTTCATTTATTCCAATTATTCTTAAGTTGTTTATCTTTGAGTCATCTAGCAGCTGCTGAATTGATTTTTCATGCTCCCTTGCTGTTTTTAAGAATTCTTCCTTTTCATGATCACTAATTGCAAGCCTGTCTTCTATATCTGAGATCCTGTCCTCGCACTGGCTTAATCTGCTACAAATACTTTCAATGGAATTTTTGTTCTCTTGGATATCTGCTTGAATCTGCCTTATGGATTCCATTTCTTTCCTATGATGAGCATTCATGGTTTCTATAGTTTTCTTAAGCTCATCTATTTTTTTGTCTGTATCAGCTATAGTGTCCTTAAGCATGGTCTTCAATGTGGACATTATCTCTGCAGTTATCTGTGAGATTATTTCTGTTTTAATTTTTTCCAGAGCCTCATTCAGTTGCTTTGTTGTTACCACTTCAGATAGGCCAGGTGGGTGGCTTTCGGATTGTCCCACCTCATTGCCCCCTAGGTTTTCCTTTGGTGAATTGGATGTGTGGGGTTGCATCTTGTTTAAGTGTCGTCTCATTTTTTCCTTTCTTTAATTCCTGGGGTGATGTTTGCAAATTACCTATGGTAGGTTACTTTATTGCTAGTGTTTAAGATCTTTAGAAGATGACTACTTCTCTGCAGTATCTTCCAAGTGGAGCTTGCTTTTGGGTTTTGAGCTTTCTGCCAGATCCTACCTCTTCAATTCATTGGGTATGCGAAGTTGCTACCTGTTTGGCCCAGTCCTTGATTCTTTAGTACTGTGCCACTGTATTTTCTGTGTCCCTTAGTCAATCTCAATCACGAAATATCAGGAAGGAAAGATGTTTAGAACAATTATTTCACATTTGGCTATAATGTTAACTAAAGCATCAAAAACAGCCTAGAAAATGACAGACTGAGCTAACCAGTTATTTACCACTTTTAGCTGTATAGAGTTGTGGTTATATAACAAAATCTAAAACACACCAGAAAAATTATATGCAGTATACAAGTCCTATGTATGTCAATTTTTCCCTGAGGAGTTTAAATTTAAAATGAGTTAAGGAGGAAATAGAGTGTTGGAAGAATAGGAAGGAATTAGATGTAAGGTTAGAGGACCAAGAGGGATCCCACTAAAATTGGGACACTGGTGCAGAGGACTGGTGGTAAAAAGAGAAGGAAGGGATAAAAGGAAGAACAGATCACAACCACAATCACAAAGAAGTTAGAGGCGCTGTTTACACTCATATAAAAAACCAGAGAGAATAATGAAGGAAAGAGCAAATACACATACAGAAACAAAAACGAAGATCAAAACAAAAATAAAACCCCACCAAAAAAAAAAAAAAAAAACCCTTCGCCAGAACAAAAAACAAACGAGTGAGAAAAAAATAAAAATAAAAATAAAAATAAAAAAAATAAAAAGAATCAGTTCCAGGTGTTGACTCTGCTGTAGGCAGGCACCGTGTGGTGACAGAGTCCTGTTCCGTGCAGGTCGGTCCCAGTAAGCGAGGAGCGGCCCTCTGGCAGGGCGGTGAGCAGAGGCCCGTACTTTCAGGCAGAGACCAGTCTAGCTCGCCTGCCGCTCTCAGTGCCCTTTCACTATCCCTGGGCCTGAGAGGCGCAGCGTGCTGTCTGGAGTGTGGGTTCCCTGCACTGGTTTCCCGCCGCGCTGATTCTCACCACGCCCCCCACAATGGCGCCGGGCCAGTCGCTCTCTGGCGTGGGACAGGTGTGGCTGAGAGACCAGTCTCGTTCGCCTGCTGACATCAGCACACTTTCGTGGGCCTGAGAGGCCCCGCGCTGCCCTGTCCGGAGCACGAGCGTCCAGCGCTGTTTTTCTTTCGCGCTGCTCTGAGTTTCACCACACCCCCCACAATGGCGCCCGGCCGGTCGCTCTCTGGCGCGGGGCAGCTGTGGCTGAGAGACACCCACTCACCCGCCGGCCAGCGCAGTTCTCCGCCGCTCCCCCGCCTCGCCACTGTCTCAGGATCCTCCGTGGGGGCTCCCTGGGCGCCAGCTGTCACTGTGTGTCCGTAGAATTGAGCTTCTGTCGCGCTGCGATTCCTGGGATGGTAGAAGGTGCGTGCGCGCGATCTGCTCCTTCTTCTTTGTTGGAAATCACCCTTCACTGGTGCCGGGGGTCCGAGATTGCACTTCAGAACTTTTCTGGGTTCCGGGGAGGCATCTCCCCCCCTCCTGCGCTTTCCCGGTCGCTATATTCCCGTGTTCCAACGGTAACTTTTAGAGAGAGTTTCGCTGCCTGCTTCTTACTCATCCGCCATCTTTTTTCCTCTCCTCTGAATTGTCTCTATTGTCAGGACATACAATTTTTCTATGGAACAATCCTATGGAATTTACAAAAAAATCCTTTGAAATTAATAAATAAATTTAATTAGTTCATGGGACACAAGTTCAATATGCAAAAGTCAATTGTTTGAGAAATGAAATTTAAAAGAAATTAATATCATTTTTAAAAGTATCAAAAAATAAATTTAATTTTCAAAAGTTCAAGATCTCTGTGCTAAAACTACAAAGCATTACTGAATGAAATTAAATAAGATCTCAATAACCTGAGAGAAGTACACAATGTTCATAAACTAAGAGGCTTAATGTTCATTCTCCCCAAATTTGACCTATAGATTCAAGCAATGCTTTTCAAAAATCACTATAATTGAAATTAATAAGCTTATTCTAAATTTGGTATACAAATTAAAGGATATAGACTAACCAAAATAATTTTGAAATTGAAATATAACTCAGTGGTAGAATAACTCCACCATCTGATTTCAATACTCACTAAAAAGTTACAATAGTCAAGACAAGCTGATGATGGTATAATGCTAGACCAAGTGACCGTGTTAGAAAAACCACAGTGCACAATACATTATGTATATAGAGTAAGGAGCTTTTTGACAGAAATCCCAGCATAATCTAATAATCATATTCACTTCATCAAATGGTGCTGAAACTACTAGACATCTAGTATGGAAAAGAAATAAATCTTGACCCCTCTCTCATGCCATACACAAAACTAAATTTGATATTAACCATACCTAAATTTAAAAGTGAAAATAATAAAACTCCCAGAAAAATATACAGGAAAGAATTTTTGTAAACGTGATATAAAGACTTACTAAATAAAATACAAGAAGTACTAACCATAAAGGAAAAAAATTAGTAAGCTGTACTTCACAAAATCTAAAATCTCTTACAGGGCTAGGATTAAGGTAAAGCAAATAAAGCTAAATGTGTGTAGCTTTAGAGTCAGATTATATTCTGAATTTTAAAAAATGTTACATTAAAATATTATCTTGATATTATCTACAGCCCTTTAAATTTTGTGCTGGAGGAAAGTGGCATACTCTACTCTTTTTTTTTTTTTTTTTTTCTGGGTACTGGGGGTCGACCTGAGGACCTCGCATGCCAGCAGGCACCCATGCCGGTGAGTAATATCACCGGCCCTTTTTTCGTATGTGGGTTCCGGGAGTCAAACTCAGGAACTCGCACTTGCCAGGCAGGCGCTTATGCCGCTGAGCCATCTCACCGGCCGGCATACCCTACTCTTGACCCTGATCCTATCCTTCCCACATTTTGAACCTGGTGAGTCAATGGGACCTCCAGGCTCTGTATTGGCTCTCCCTTCCTGCTGTGTAGCCTGAAAACTCGCTCTTGTCATTAAACTGGGGTGGGCATAGGACACACTGAATTCATTTCGTCCCTCCTTTTAGGAATCACTGTTGTGTTCTACCATGGTCAAATGGCTGGACATCATTAGCCCACAAGTTTCATCTAGCTTCCCAGTTGTTTTAGGAGTGCAGATGTTATGGTTTAAATCTAGAATTCTCCCCACCCAAAATTCTCATGCACCTACAGGCAGGGCTTTTGGAGGGTGGTTGGATCATGGATTTCAAAGTCACTGAGGGCATGACCTGGAAGGGTATATCTCACTCCCTGGCATCTTTTCTCTCTTTCTGGTTCCTGACTGCCATGATGTAAACAGCTTTCCTCTGCCCAAGCCCTTCCACTATGCTATTCTGTGTGTGAGCTTGCCGACCACAGACTGAAATTTCTAAAACTATGAGCCAAAATTGTCAGGTTCTATATTACGTGCAGCAAGAAGAAAGTGACTAAGACAGGAGGTAATTCTGGCCCCTGTGCTACACTATAGCTGGAAGCAAAAGTACTTACAAAAGTATTAAAATGCATTAGCTCTAGTGTCTGTATCTTTACAGCTGAGTGATGTGATAAGCTTTTCCATGTATGTCAATTTAGAAATACTGTAATCTACATTCTCTGTAATCTATATTCACATTTTGCAGGTGGCCTGGTAGTTATGTATTTATCATGCTATTTTTTTTAAAAAAGATCTAAAATATTTCATAATGACTTATATGATTGCTATGTGAAATGAACTGAACTAAGTTATATACAGTGTACAAGTGTGTGACACATGACAAGCTGTAACATGACATGATTAAAGATATTGGAAGTTCTGGATTCCTTGCATGACAATAAAATTTTTCCATGTCACTGAATTGTAGAGGTATATTCTCTGTGCATGAGGGAGGTGAGAAAACTTTTAAGAGATCCAAATTACTTTTTCCTATGGCTATAGAAACCTTAAAAGATGTCTTATCTTCACTTCCCAGTCCAGTAATAAGGTGTCAGTTCCAAGAAGTTGGACTAGACTTGGAGATATAAGGTTAGTTGCTCTTGGACCGCTAGTCATTGAGCTTGAATTAGGAGAGAGGGTGGGAAAGGGGAAGAGGAAGAACACAGATCCAGGCACTTATCTATGGAGTTGACAGCAGAGAAACCAAGCACAGTAAGAGGGTCTGGAGGACAGAGCAGGCGGGCAGAGCCCGTAGCTTTGTAGATCCTCAGACCCAGGAGGAGATGGAACACCCTTGCTGGCACCAGTGTAATCTAACAATTATTGACCCTCTGTTAGTGGATAGCTGGATATGTTGTCTGGAAGGAGAGATCATTTACATTATGTTATCATCAGTAGCATGCATTTACTAAGAAAGAACAATAATTGTATAACAAAAAATCATTTGTATTTGTAAACTGTTTCCAAAGAGGCATTATAAATTATTTAGATTAGTTTAGATTATAAAAATTATCATTTTACTTCTTCTTACTGAGCAAACAGGAACAATCTTCACCATTTTCTAGTACTGCTGAAATGTGTATATATACAAGACAAATATGAAAGAAACTGCCATTAGGCAAGGGATTAGAGGCTTACTCATTCTTAAAATGACCCCATATTCTCTTGTCTCTGCCAAGACTGACAGCCATCCTCCAATTGTGATGTATTTTATGATATGGACACAGGGAGCCAGACAAAAATCACCAATCAATTTCCTTCTCAACAAATTACAAACATATGAAACAGAATCACTTAAACCAGTCACCATTGGGTCATGGCGTTTACCCCGCAAAAAGCAGCCTTTTCCTTTCTAAACAACTCCTTTAAACTTGGAATGAACTCAGCAGCTCCTGCTCTTTTGGCCAGAGCTCTGTGAGCCAGATCTTTGCCTAGCACTCCACAGTGGAACGTGCAAAGGTTTGGAAGAGATTGGAAAGCTTGTTGATACAAGCCTACCAAATTACAGATGAGCTAACCAAGATCCACAGATGCTAGATGATTTCCATAAAACCAGCGTTCATGAATCAAAGATATATTACTCACGCATTTTCCCAGTTACTTCAATTAGTGACTCCTTTCTTACGTGCCTTATCCCAACTACATGATTTTAAACAAAGCTTATGCTTACCTAAGTTGTGAAATAAGTTTGCAAATGTGTTTGGACTTCTTTATAACCAGATTAAGGCATTAAAATAAAAGAAAGAATGAGTAATCACTGTCTTAAAAATATTTGACTATTTATAATGCACAAGTTTCTAAGCTAACTTCTGAGGAGGGTGCTAGGGAGAATATCTAAAGAGAAAGAAATGACCCAGCCTCTTGCCACTTAGACTTTCATCCTGGTCTTCCTCATGTGATGGCAGAAGCATTCCAAGGAAGCAAGAGCAAAGCTGTAAGTCCCTTTAAAACTTCCACTGCATCCAATTTATGCGTTATGTTCAACTTATCAATGAAACTGAATGGCTAGCCCAGATACGAGCGATACTTTATTTCTTTGTGGGGAGACCTGTGAAGAATTGATAGCCATTTTTAACACACCACTTCGCATCTCTGGGTCTTCAAATTTGTTGGAGAAATACATTACGAATATAAATAACCATCAGGCAAAGCATTATTGAATGCTAGTACAAGCCAGCTAATCCTAATGCCTTTATATGTAACACCTAACTTAATATTCATTATAATCCATGAATTACCGTAAGTAAATAATAGGCTTTATTATTAGAGATAAGAAAGATGTCGTACATAAGAAGTTAAGTAACTTGTCCAGGGTATGCAGCATGTGTATAGTGAAGCAAAATTTAGACCCAAACACTCAAATTCTAAATCCAAGTTTGTTGAACAGTATACATTATGACATATACAGTAGGATATCGTAGCTTTCTGATAAAGCTTTCTGTTGTCACAAATTTGGTGATTTAAAATTTATAGTCTCACAAATTTAGTGGTTTGAAACAATAAACACTTACTATCTCACAGTACTGTAGTCAAAAGTCTGGGCTGGCTTGGCTGGTTTCTCCGCTTTGAAGAACTTAGGTGATTCCCTGGGGCCACCCATATAATACAAGAGAGGCTTCCTATTTTAAGGTTTATCACTTTAACTACACATGCAAATTCCCCTTTCCCCTGGAATGCAGCACATCACAGATTCCAGGGATTGAGGCACACCCATCTTTGTGTCTTACTGTCCTTGCTACCCAATATCAAGAGCTATTGACATTCAGAGGAAAAGGAGATTTTGAGAGCTGGGAAGTCAGCAAGCATTTACAGAGGTAAATTTGAACTGGATTTTAAAAGACATATAAGAAGATATCACTAGGTATTCTGTGTTGGGGAGGAAGAGGTAAATGCTTATGGGGAAAACTTTTCCCGATAAGCAACAAGAATTTCACAATAAGAATGCATGGGAAAGTAGAAGGTATTTGTGGTGAGTGATAATGCTTAGAAAGACAGATTTATGGGGACAACTGGTGGAGAGATGTGTTAAGAGAACATATAAGTTCAGTTGGTGGAGAACCAGAAGAACCACATGGAAGAATTTAAGTTTTATGCTACAAGCAACAGGAAATCATTAAGTTTTTGAGCAAAAGGGTGAAAAATTAAAATGATCTTCTGGGAAAATAAATTCAACCCATACATTATACATAAAGACAGGAGTAAAGAAGGCAAGAAGATAGCCAGGTAATTAGGGGGTTATTACAATCATCCAGGTTTGCAATAGTAAGGTTAATGAGAAGAAAGGAAAACTGGTAAAAGATCACTGGAAGAAACAAACAGCTGAACTGTGGGAATTACTGAATGTTTCACGTGGAAGAGGAAAGTGTGATGTTGGGAAAAGGGGGTGGGAAAGATGGGGAGGAATCTGCTACAAAGGGGAAGCCTGAGTCAGGTAAAGCATTAACTGTGACTCCAGTCTTGAGGGAACCACTCTTCTCTAAATTAGAGTGTGCGTCTTCCTCCGCTTTCATGTCCTGCCATCTGCCTTAGTAGGGTAGGAAATGGGCTCCTCCACCAAGCGGACTCCCTGTTGGAATCTCTCTGACTTCAAAAGCCACAACTCCAGGCCCAGAAAAGTGGAGACATTTTTTTTTCCCCACTGAAAAGTTCCTTTTAATATTTGGAGTTATTTTCCAAACAGTGGTTTAATTAGTGTTTTTAATTTCTAGGCTTAATGAAAAATTTACAGCTCCACATTTGCTTCTGAGGCTTCTGGGTTTTGTGAGTGGGTTATCTTTTTTTTTCTTCCTATTTTTTATAACGCAAGAGTTTTTTTATAGACTTAAAATCTTCTGAACTTTAATCTTTGGGGGTATCTCTCTGCATCTCAGAATTGATGTATATAATAATAAAAAATCCTCAGCAGTACCAGAGGATGGATTAAGAGATCACTGTTGAGGCACTTCTTAATAAACATTCTTTGGCAGGCCTGAGATTTACAGGGGGCCATCATCAAAGTGGCCATGTAAATGGGAACATATTGACAACTTTCTTCCTTAAAGGCAGAAGCAAACAAGATTTATATGCTTCAACCACAGCTCCCTTGGGGATTCAACAAGGGACTTATTTTGTTTCTCTTTTAATAGCTTCTCCTGGGCACTTTATGGACCAGTTCTCTCATCTCAAGTGTCATATCCCAAGACATAAATTAATTTTAGATGTACCTTTTATCCATCTGGTCTGCTAAGGCAATATTCAGTATTTGTTTGGGTTGCCATGGAGATAATTGACTTCCTGCCATGGCAGGAGTCTTGTTTGGGGGTATTAAAGGGGTTTTGGTCCACAGATTCTTTAATTTTCACACAGTAAGGAGAGCCATTCATCAATGGAGCATTTGTGTATTTCTCCCACTTATAATTGGGATGATTTTTTATCAACTTGTGAAATTTCCCTTTTTATTTTCCATCACTTCCTGTTTTATGGTTTAACCTCTACTCTCCAAGGTGCTGACTAAAACCACAGCAAAGGGCAAGCAGTCTATTTATTACTCTTTTGTAGGATGGTTGGACACAGCATCCCAGTAGAATATTATCAGAAAAAAACAGCTGAAGAATCCAAGGAAATGGTGGATTATACAACCCTATTCAGGTGGAGGAAGAGGCTACCTGTTATTAAGGAAAGAAACACTTTGAATACCAATTCATAAAATCAATCTCCCAGTGACCAACTCAGGCTGCTAAAGATTGGGTGCCTCTGGAGCTTATATGCCAGTTCTGATATTTACAAAGGCAATTGTTCTATTCTCCTATAAAGTGTTAGAACAGGAAACCTGAAAGCCTTTCAGTATGATGAGAAAAATTAAGAAAGAAATATCAGTTTTCGAAACACTCTGTTTAAGATATACAAATAACAAAATGATAAAGTATATTTACACACATTCCTTCTTACCTTCCACATTTTGACTATCACTACAGATCATGGAAATTTCCACAAAGACTTTTAATGCCATTTAAAACATAACTACCAGCAACACATCATATTTGTTGCACTTTATCTTTGAGCATCATATAAGTTATACTATTTCTGCAGATACATTTTCTAATACCAAAATAAAATCCTACAGCAATTATCCACCAGGCTAATATTTTTGCTAAAATTGTTTTTTGGTTCAAAAAGCTATTACCAAAAGAAAATTAAATCAATGACCAGAATGAAAATCCTTAGGACCAATAATAGTAAACCGAACTCTAAGAACATACTTCAGTTCTTTTAAGTGCACAGCACAAAATCAATTTGCACTGACCCTGAGAATCAGCCTTCCTCGCCACATGACAACAAAAGAAATAGGGGATGAAAACAGATTAAAGTAGGTTCTTAAAAGTCTTTTTTGCCTTCCAAAGATTTCAGGATATCTTTGAGCTATGAGACTTTTAATGGCAGCTCTTTGAATGTTTATCAATATCACTGTGTATGGTAATGGTTTTTAGGCTGACCCTCATGATTCACTTTTGGATTTCTCTTTCATTCTCATCATCTGTTTATTCTACAAATTTGTTCTGAAGGCACATTACGAACACAGCACTATGCTAGACAATGGCAAGGTAATTGACGCAACTTAGGTAGACTCCAAGTTGAGAATAACACAAAGCAGAAAATTGAGTGCATGTGTCCAGAATACAACAAAATACAAGGAGTCCAAAGTGGAGGAGACACACTTCATGACACCTTCCCATATTTTAGCTCATTTAACACTGACAGGACCCTGAAAAAGGAGAGCCTAGTACTACCTCCAGTCCACTGGTGACAAAGGTACACTTTAAAAAGGAGTTGATAAAAGGAAGAATTCGCAATTGACCCAACCTGTCTTTAATCTGACCCATGCACTAAACCACTAACCTATAAAGCTTTCCTAGGTGTGATATGATAGTTGGCTTTAATTATGACATTTAAGCTAGGTCAGGAAGGATTTAAATGTGTACAAGGGGGAGAAAAGCATTCCAGAGAAATAGAAGTATACATATAGGCCAGAGCATGATATCCTGAGACGATGTAAACAATAGCTGAATCTTACACAGCACTCACTCGGCACCTGGCACTATTCTAATTGCACCCTCACAATGACATCCTGATTCTCTAAAGAAAAGAGTTCCAATTATTAGTCCCACTGCATGAGAAAAATGGCTCAGAGAGATCCAGTACCTTGTCCAAAGTCAGATAGCTGGAAAATGGCAGAGATGACCCAAGTGATCTGGCTTCTAGGGCTGTGCTTTTTCATCTTCCTAACTCCTTTTCCCACCTACCACCCTGGAGACTTCCAATCAAAAGCAGGAGTGTGGGGCAGGGGCAGAAAATGAATGCCCATGGGACAAAAATAACTTGGGGGCAGCATGTGAGGGGTCATCAGTTATCTTCTGTAAGCCTTAGGAGCCTTTTTTTTTTTTAACTTTTCTTTTTCTTTTTCTTTTTCTTTTTTTTTTTTTTTTTTTTTTTTGAGACAGGGTCTCACTATGTAGCCCAGCCTACCTCCAACTCAAGGGAATCCTCCTGCCTCAGCCTCCTGAGTTCTGGGATTACAGGCTTGTGCCACAATGCCCCACTTTTTTCTTTGTTAAGGAACAAACTAAGAAAACTCAAAAAGCTCTTTTAAAAAGATAATCCTGGGGCAAAGAGGAGTGTGAATTACAGGAAATAAATTTTGGAGGAACTACTTTTTCATTTAAAATGTATTTACCAGTAAACCCCTACATTGATACATAGCACACACAAAAATCACATAGAGACACTACACATAAACATGTATACAATACACATGCTTCAAATACACATATACAAAAATACACCATAAACATGCATACATATATGCACACACACCATACCTAAAAGATGTTAGTGACAAAGTGAATGTTTAAATTTTTCTAAAAAATTATTACAGTAAGAGACCATTAATTCCCCTCAAAATGCCCCTCCTCACTTCAAACACATTTATCCCAACATTCTTGCCACTTTCTGAAGCAGTTCTGGAAGACCTGTTTTTATGGATGTCTTTCCTTGCACAGTCACGGCTACCTTGATGTCTTGAATTGATTCAAAACAGTTACCTATCATGGTCATTTTGACTTTGGAGAAGAGCCAGACGTTGTATGGTGTCAGCTCGTTGTATGGATAAAGTGGATAGGAACACACCCTAATATTTTTACAACCCTGTCTTTCTGTTGGATGGCACAAAGTAGCAGCATTCACCACATTTTTGATCACCCCTTGTAAAAACACTTATGAAAGAAAATTTCCAGTACTGCCTCAGAAAGGGCAAGAGGGCTGGGATAAATGTGTCTGAAGTAAGGTGGAAGTACTTTGAGGGGGATTAGTGGTGATATGCCTTTTGCTGTAATAAATACTTGTTTAGAGTTAAATATTCACCATATATTTTGAGCACCTCTGTGTACCACATACTCTGGTTTACCAAATATATCAAGCACACACATACACACTCATATACACACCATATGCACTTGTACTGCATGCCTATCGCCTGTGCACATATATGCACATATACACTCAAACATGCCACACAATGCCCCACAACTAGGTGCCACACCCCTAGGCCCATCCAAGCACACATATATGTGCACACTATGTAGGAATTACACATATATAACACCATATACACACATCACACCTACACAGGTGTGCATTCACTATACGTTCTTTCTCTGGCCTTGATCATGAGATAACCTTAAAAGGCAATGTGCACTAAACAAATACTTATATCATTTGTTTTTTGCCTCCCTGAACTGAGACAAACATTGTCCAGATCTCTCAGGCTGCAGGAGAGGAGTGCTGCTTATCTCCACCTTCCATTTCTAAAAGCCTGAGATCAGAAAGACTTCCCTTTCTCCTAATTAATTGTGGAACTTTTCTGAGCTCAATTAGGATGCCAGGGGAGCTATTTTGAAAGGCCTGAAGAGGGGCTTTAGGCAGCACTGTCTTCAACTTTGCAGATGATATCCTGGCCACTTATGTCTTAAATTAAGAAAAGCAATACAACTTGGGGTCCTCACTTTCACCCGGCTCCCTCCTTAGGAGCTGCCTGTGATAAGCCTGGTCCAGGTCAGTGTCCAGCCCAAGGTGGTGACTCTGGCCTATCAGAGAATCCACAGAGCTCTGTATGGACTTTACACAAACTTCATGTCCAATTTTATACATTCCTTCATATAACGAATGCAAGAGTATAATATTGACTATTTTTAATGAAAATATGCCTGTCTCTAAACAAGATGAAAATATTTATTCTTTCATTCAGAATAACTGCCAGCTAGATGGTAAATTATATTCAAATGGTTCATACTTATAAATTATTTTTAAGGCATCACAAAATTCTTGAAAGCAAGACACTATTTCTGTGCAAACACCGTTTAAGTTTCACTCAGGGGCCATGAAAACTACATCCTGTAGAACACACACAGGACATTTACAGGAAATGTGGTCCATGAGATACGGAGCCTCTGTTTGGTCTAAATGGAAGATCACATTTTCATATTTTAAGGTCAAATTACATCAGCTTCTTTCCAGTAAAAAAAAAAATAGCGTCATACTAGAACGTTAATATCTTTAAAACCTCTGAGCCTCGCTACGGTGATCTCCCAGGATAATTTACTGAGCATGAGACTGACTGAGCTGTAGTGGCTATTTAATACCCAGAGTTGTGCCTAGGAGAAAAGGACTTCCAGGATAAACCATTTGCAGGGGAAATTCAATCTCACAACCTTTATTTCAGAACGTATATTTAGGATGGGAGGAAAAAACTGCCACCATATAGAAACATTACAAAAATGGAGCTTTTCCCCTTAACTATAAGTATAGCTATTTCAAGTTGTCGGGATAATCTAAGACTTTGGCCTTTAGGATTATATAAAATCATTTCAGTGAAATAAATGACCACAGGCATTTATTTTAGTTTCCTCTGCCCCATCCACTCCCTGTACCACTCTAATGGCTGTGTGATATTGTCTACAAAACTGCATGCAAAATACATTCACTAAGCATTTCCCAAGCTCCACTCCACTAGGTACAGAACGAGACATAAAATTGTAGGGGGTAAATTCGTATTTGCCCTCAGTGAGCCTGAAATCCAGCAGGAGAAATGACACTTATGAGAATATCTAAAAAGCAAAGCACCATTATAAGGTCGAGCAGGGTGGTACCAATTGCTTTAGGAATGCAGAGTTGAAGGTGAGATTCGCCAGACTGCAGGCAAAAGAAGGCATATGCACAATTCCAGCAATGGAATATGAAATTCCTTTTTCAGGGACATAAAGTTTAATTCTGTTGAGGGACATTTTGGCTGCAGCAGCAGATGTTTGAGACCCCGTGCTAGAAATCGGGAGAGTTAATGACTACAGGTGGTTATCAAACCAAAATGACAAACAACAATAACAAAAAGTCCATAAAAACCTGAGTGGCTTCTGCTAGGTTTGCTGGCATATTTTCAAGCTGAAAAAGGTTGCTCATAAATTATCTTTCAAGCTGATTTCCTCTTCCTCTCTGTGCTGGTGAAAGGCTTTAATGAGAATCCACCCCGCCTCGGTGGAATTGGGAGTTAGTCCTATTTGTGAAAAACAGGTGAGGTTGTTGCTCAAGGACATTACTGAGTGTTTCTGCTCAAGTGAAACAGCGGTGAACTCACAAATCTCCTGGTGGGTTGGGGACGACTGCAGCAACTATCAAAGCAAGAAGGTTTTGGTCACTGGGGAGTTTTCCAAGTGCAATTTTACAGAGGACTCTGTCACAGAGCCCTTGATGCTCTTTCTGAACATTCACATACATCCTCGCTCCTGTTAGCACCTGCAGCCTGAATTTCCTGCACAGAATCACATCCATATCTATAATGCAGAAGAGTCAATTGGATCAGAGGCAGCTCTCACTGCCCACAGCCGTGGGGGAAAGACCCCGCCGTTAATATCTCTGCTGAAGACTGAGCAGCCTAGATCTATAGGTTAAGTAAATGCTGTATCAAAATTGCCAGCTTACAGGGGAAATAGCAATGTGTGTCATTTGCAGAACACCTATCATGTTCAAGAGCTCTCCTTTCATTTTTTTTTTTTCTCTAAACAAAATCCTTCAGGATTAGTTATTGCTATTCTTTCTTCATGGGCTTTGAAAGACTAAATAATCTGCCCAAGGCCATACATACAGCAAGTGGTAAAACTCTCTGATTCCAAACCATTGCTCTTCTCTTCTCTGGGGTTGGAAATACAACCCACAAGGGGATTATAAATTTCAATTTAAGCAACATAAAAACATGGCGATCAACTAGGTAATAACTATATTGAGCTAATACTGAGAGAAACTGATAGGAAGTGAAACAAAACAAAAAGGTCCTCGGGAGCCCAGAACTTACTCTTCTCAGTTAGAAGAGGTCCAGCCTGGGACAAGGGAACCTCAAACAAATAACAGAATCCTCTGCCCAGTGTTGTGGCCATGGCCAGTGTTGTGGAGCATTACTCACTGTCCTCTCAGGTAGTCACTTCACAGGCATGAAAACTCTCTCAGAATCCAGACGTAGGTCTTGATGATCCGCGCACTCATGCAAGGGGCCTACTGAAGTGTACTGGCTGAAAATCTGAACCCAAGCATATAAAAATCTAGGACTTGTCTCTGTGAGCAGTTAGTAAAAAATCAGGTATTTCAACTAAAGTATGGACATTCAGAATTGCTCTGCTATCCTTTAGGAAATAGATGTTATTAAAAAATGACTGAAATCTCATAGACTTGAAATGGGCTGACACCAAGGAATAGGGATGAATAGAAATGAAAGATGAAATGATCTTTTACAAAGAATGGGAACCTTACTCTCTACTACTTGCAACTTCGAATGTAATGCATCCTAGATTAGGTAAATTTCCCTGCATCTTGTATGCAATATCCTTTTGTTCTTTTCCTCTTTGCACCGCAGAGGGGTTGTTTTTGGAGTAAAATGCTTGTTGAGATTTATGTGGAATGGAGTTTGATAACAAGAAAACAAGCAACTCATCAATTCATTTTGAAAATAACTGAGTATCTAATTCATACACTACTGGAAGATATCGTTAAGCAGTCAACAACCCCACCCTGGTGGAGCTCATGCTCTAGTGAGGGGAGCAACATGATCAAAAAATAAGCAAAATACAGTATTGTATTTACAGTATTGTATTAAACAATAGCAAATAAGAAGAACAATAAAATAGAGGGAGATAGGAAGTACCTGGGATACAATTTTAAATGAAGTGATTATTTAATGTAGGCACCCATGTGGCTTATGGAAAAACCTCCTTCAAATTCCAGGAAATATCTTTATGGAGGTGTACCTCCTCTCTGTCTCTCTTCTCTGTCTCTCCCTCTCTGTCTCTCTCTATCTGTCTCTCTGTCCCTCTATCTCTCTCTCTCTATCTCTCCCTCTCTCTTTCTGTTCCTCCCTCCATCTCTCCCTTTGTCTCCCACCTTCTAGTGGTCTCAGACTTTCCTTGGCTTGTACATTGCATTCTCCCTGTCTTCTTTCTGTGCAAATGTTTTGAAATATCCTCATTTTGTAAGAACATGGGTTATATTAGATTAGGGTCTCCCCCAGTAACCTCATCTTACCTTGATCATCACAACAACCTTGTTTTCCAATAAGGGCATATTCACAGGGATTGGGGATTAGGACTTCAACAACTCTTGAGGGGTCACAATTCAACTCATAACAGTTGGTGAATAAGAAATGCTTAAAAAATTAAAAGTTCTGACAATACCACTTGGATAGAGGAATCATTAAGTGGGTTGATTACTCTCATCAGAGAATGGTGATGATGCCTGCTTCTATATTTAATAAAGGCTAATTTCAGCCCTACAAACATTCATAATGAATTATTTAATGTGAGCTGCCAAAAATATATCTATTGAACACAGATGTTGTCTTCTGTTGCTATTGGATTTGGCTATAAAATAAGAAAGAAATTAGTAATCTCTTAGGAAACAAAGTGCTAGAAAGTTAGACAAAGGTCTCTTCAGCCCACCCTGAACAATTCTGCATACACTGGGCTAGTACTGTTTCTACGTCAGGAGCAGCCTCAAATCATCTCCCTGATTTCTTGATAAACGTATTTTCTTTTCATGAAGGATAGAAAACATTATTAGGTTAAATTTTTCCTTCTGCCAACAAGTTAGGGATGATGTGCACCATGTGGATCAAGCTGATCACATAAATTGAGGCTTTAAAGCTCAATATCTGAGCATTTCCCAACTGAACATTACTTTTCTGTATAAATTAAAAATGTCTAAAAGGGGGTTTATTAGAAGGAGACTACCAAAGCTCTTTATGAACATGCTTTCTCTTTTGATCTATATAATTTTCAAAAAATGTTAGACATAGCATGATTTCTAGCACAACTAGAATTTTAAATCGAAGAATCAGAAGGAAAAATGCAAATAGAAAAGACATGATTTTGAAGCCATGTCTATTTCGCTGCAATTAGTCATTAAACAGAGGAAATGAATTTCGGTAAAAAGCCTACTTTATCTAGCACTTTATCAACCAAAAAGCTCCAGGAAAAAAAAAAGGGGGGATTTCTAATATCTCCCAGCACAAATCTTCAATCTATTAACCACAGGACTACGAAAAGGTTGTTATTTGCTTTCTTACTGGTTTGGGAGGAGAGAGAAAATTACATCTTTGCATCAGTGAGCTTTTTCAAACAATGGTGATTTACATGTCAATCTCTTGATTATTAAATATTATCTATGTGGTTTTCAACCTCATGCAATAGAAAAAATTTAAATCACAGACGATATTTTAGAAATGCTAATACTTTGAGTTGTATAAGCCTTGAAGAAGATCAAAGTCCTTTCAAGGTATGCGTATGGGTCACTGAGCCAGAACAGAGCTGAAGTGGTCATTTATTTCTGAGCTCTCTCTTCAAGCATGTCAATATTAAAATGTTAGGAGATTTTTCAGGTTCTACTTTTAAAGAACTCAATCCATGAGGGACACAGTTAATAGTGCCTTCCTGGACTCCAGAGATCACCAAATTGTAAATATAATGTTCATAAAGTGTTCGGTTTGGTAGTCATAGGAAATGGTAGAAAAATAATCCAAATACCTTTCTTGTCTAAATGTGAATTAAGAAGGGATAAGGTTTCTCTCTCCAGAGAGGTCAATCCATTAGGTTACTAGTCCACAGAATATTCAAAATATGCAAAGGCGTGTACATTAGTTTGTTTAGACTGCTATAGCAAAATATCAGGGTGGCTTACGTGATGAAAATATATTTTTGTCTGGAGACTAGAAGCCCAAGATCAAGGTGCCTTAAAAGTTAGTTTCCTCCGAGGGCCATAAGGAACAATCTGTTCCTCTTGATAGATGGCCCTTCTCTGACTGTGTGCTCGTGTGGCGTGTCTTCGGTGTGTGCGTGCCTAGTATCGCTGTGCTCCAGTCTTCTCTTCTAGGGAGGGGTAGGGCCCACCACCTTTTAACTTAATTACCTCTTTAAAATTCCTAGCTCCGGGCCGGTGAGATGGCTCAGCGGCGTAAGCGCCTACCTGGCAAGCGCGAGGGCCTGAGTTCAACTCCCGGAACTCACATACAAAAGGAAAAAAGGGCCGGTGATATCACTCAGCAGCATGGGCAACTGCTGGCATGCAAGGTCCTAAGGTCGACCCCCGGTACCCACAAAAAAAAAAAAAAAAAAATTCCTAACTCCAAAACAATCACATTATGAGATACTGAAGTTAGAGTTTCAACAGAGGAATTTGGGGAGGGGTCACAATTCAGCCCACAGTAGCAAGCAAGGTAGGACCAATCTGTTATGCTCCATGGTCATGACTAGGATTGAGACTTCTCCACTTTCTCCAGTTTGAAAGATGAATGGAGGCTTTATCTTATTCAATAGTAAAAGCTGCAACTGTGTCATCTGCCTGAGTGCAGGAAGAATTAGCAAAACGTGGACCGCAGGTATTGCAAGGGCAGCATTAACCTGCTTCAGCACATGCAGGTTGTCAGCCTTTCCCTTCTGCTCCTGAAATAAACAGGAAATAGCTATATAAATCAACGCAAAGCGTATTGGCAGAGTCAAAGCTTTAGGGGGTCTTAAACTTGAACATGGGATCTACATGCAGATTTCAAAGCCTTGCCTGATGTCACATCTAGGACAATGAAGAGCTGTCTGACTAGCATAACCTTTAACATGTTGGCTGCCATCACAGCCCTTCTTTTTTGCATCTTTACTCAAAAGTGCCCTAAAAGCAGGGATTTATCACACTCCCAGGGTTTCCCCAGGCCCCCGCATGAGGAACCTGTTGAGTGAGTGAATTCCTTCTCCCTGGGAGGAGTTCTAGAACCAGCACAGTCCCCATGTGACAGGTCCTATGATTCCAAAATCCCTGCCTTTGGCTTTACTGAGTAATCTCATTCAGATTTTCTGCCCATTCTAGTTAGGGAAAAAAGGCAGTTTGATCTTGTCATAAATCATGGGTATTTCACTGTTTTCTATCACTCTATGCAGTCTACTTATAATGTTTTCTTACCTAGCTAAAGGAGATAATTCTGAAAATGACTGACTTCCCATTGATTGAATTTGCCTTTGGTTTGATTTGTCTGAATCTCAGTCAGAGAAGAGACTTTCCTAGATAGCAGCTGGTGGTAAGGGCACATGTACTGAAGTAATGGCGCTTTTTATATTTTACATAGTGCAGAGCAATTTTTGTTTCTTCTAATTAAGTATCTGACATGATCCATTTCATTAAAATTCTCAGTGAAGTGAACTAAATACAGTGTCCTCCTAATTGGGAACACTTACATTGCTCACTTACGGCGTGGGACTGAAAGGAGACGATGTGTGTCTCTGTCGTGATCTCTGCTAATGTGAAGTCTCCACCTGCACGGTTTTATTTCCTGGTGTAAGCATTCCTCTTTTCCCCTCATTTGCCAAGAATCCAAGGAAAGAATCATGTAGTAGGCATGGGAGACATCACACAACTTCAGGAGGAATCTCAGTGTCGGCAACATTCCCTCTTTCTCCTCTCCTCAACTTCCTGGAAATGAAGGTCATTCCTCTTTGCTAGAAGATCACTGGTCCCTGACTCACTCTGTGGGGCACCAGGGTAAAGAAGGGAAAATAAGCAGCAAAAGGAAAAATTGGATGTTGTTTCCGAAATTGCACTCTCATTCTGATTACAGATTATTTAAAAAACTCAACCAAAAAATTAGCTCAGATAACAGTCTATCTTAAAAAAAAAAAAAAAAAAAAAACCTCAACCAAAAAATATTTAGCTCCATGAAGCTAAATATGTTATATGTGAAGTCCTTCCTGAAGAGCACCACACCTTGATTTCTTTTCCTGCTGGCGGAGTTGATCTTCACAGACACCTGTCTATTGCTAGATGTGAGAAGGATGAACTCCGGCCTCCTTCACAAAGCATATTCTGCCTTTCCCTCACTCGTCCATGCACTCACTATGTTTACAAGCACAGCGATGACTCTGGAGATGGAAAATCTGATACCGTCAGCACGAGTGGAACAAAATGAAAAGGGAAAAAAACCTACACCCATCTGGACTTCCATATGCTCTGTAGCCCAGAGGCTAATATAATTCCTTGAATGTTGGTTATAAAGCAATGTGATATGGATAACTGCTATGCACCGAGCTTATTTAGACAAGTGTTCTTTCTACTCAATAAACCTTTGAAAGGATTAAAGTACAATCACTCCCAATTATCTGTTCTAAAGTTTTCTGCTTCCTATCTGGTTTTGACCATCCTCTGCAACTGGTCCCTGCTTTGAATACGTCTGATTCCCCATCCAGGATCAAATGACAGTGTATACTGAGAAGACATGGCATCTAGGGGATATAAAGAAGTTTAGTATGACAAGGTTCTGGCAGGTAAGGGGCTGCTGAGAAATCTGCCTGAACACACAGAAGGCAAATTCTGAATGGCCTTGAACCTTTACAGTATGGATTTTATCCTCAGATGATCAGAAAGTCTTTGGAGTAATGTAAGAATTTTTGTTTTAAAGAAATAATTGTATGACAGGATGAACAATATGCATGAGAAAAGAAAAAAAGACAAGAGGGAGACCAATTCATTGAGATTGTTGTGGTCCAGCAGAGATAACAAAGGCCAAACTAAGGCAACTCCAAAAGGGATGGAGAGGGAGGACTGGGTTCAATTTTTTGTGGTCAGATTCATACACTGGGGAAAATTACTCTTTCCAAAGAAATGGCAAAAAACCCACTTCCTGAGAATAGTTCCCTAGATTTTTGCAGCTCCTTATATAGGAGGAATAATAATAAGAACATCTTGATTTTAGTGTGCTTGTTGAAGATCACTGTAAAAAAACAAGAGAAGGTCTTACGATGATACACCTGAATTTTTTTTACCTTATACTGCAACAGTGTTTAGTATTATAATTTCTCATCTCAACACATGTTTCTTCTCTATTATCTTTAAAAGCCATGCTTTTCTACATCCTAATTTATACTTTATTTTTGCTGAATATGAAAAGGCCCTTTTTTGTCCCTTCTTATTCTTTACTAATGACAACTCAGATTTCCACCTTTGAAAGCTCCAGTAAGAGCCTTGACCAACAGCCCTACAATACACTTCAAGATGAAACTAAAACTAAATGCATTTCAATGATCGAGTTAAAATGCTTCTAAGTCCTCCTGTGTAGACATCCTTTCAAAGTGGAGACCACACATTAGCCTTTGTGCCAATTACCAAAAAAGGAGAGAGCAAGATAGATTTAGCATGATATTTTCCCCTAAAAATTTTACTCTTGTGTTAAAATTTAGTCAAAACTGTTGTTACATGGAAGTATTTAAAAACTCATCCCTTAGCAAACAGGATTAACAAATCATCACCACCATATAATTTACAAGTGCTTATACTATTAAAAACTCTCCATTGGTCCATATTCAGGACATGTATGTGTTCCAAAGATTATCACCTGTAAGAATGAATGGAACAACACAGCTGAACACTGTTGTGTAGGTTAGCAGGTTGAAGGTCACCACTTAGAAGCAGCTTCAGAAAAGCCTGCAGGCATGATGTATTGACCACAGCGGAGCACAGGGATACATGGCCAGGATACAGGACAAAGAATCTGGATCTTATACTTTCGAGGTAAGTAGGAAGAGAAGACTGTAAGATATATTTTAAGAGAATTAATAGTTCCTTAAGAATAGGTGGGAACTATTTAATATCTTCACTGAAGGTTCTTGGGAAGCTTGGATACAAATTCACTTCATTAGAGAAGTAGATGTTTCCAATTTCTAATTGTTTTTCTCTGTTATGAAAGTGTTCACAGGGTAAAAGAGAAGTGTATGTGGTGGGGCACAATTTGGAGCATGCATTCCACCGGTACAAGAGAGAGAGCTTCAGCAGCCCTCTCCTGTTTTCATGATGGGCTGCGCATTGAGACAAGCTCTCAGGAAGCAAACAAGCTTGTCAGTTCACTAAGGAAGCAACAGACCAGCTGTCACTCTGTTGCACAACACTTAGTTTTTAATTTTATTCCAAGGACATAAAAACAGGAGTCCAATACCAGCTCTCATTTTTCTTAAGTAGCACAATAGAATTGAAATTCTCCAAGTCACAAAGAAAATGTAATCAGAGTAGCTGAAATACGGAAAAAGTCTCATATATATAAGAAAGACTGTTACACCAGCCGCTCGCTCAGGGCAAGGTTTTTGATGGATCTTCTTAATTGTGTCTGCGGTCTTTAATGGCAGCTTCCATTTTCACCAGTATAAGCCCACATTTCAAAAGCAAATTGGATACCTGCATGAACAAGCAGGCAGTTAGGCAGCTAATTACTGTTTGCAATTCAATTACCTAATTACTGTGGGCAAGTATAGGGTGTTTGTGCATGCAAACAGTCCCACCCACAAATATTGCAGATTTGATTAAGAAGGCTTAGGTGCAAAGATCCATGTTCATTGCTAGTGCCTTAGGCTCAATAATTTTTCCCCTGGGCCCAGAAAGGTTCTAGTTAAACACTCTCTTGAGATTGGATTAGAGGAAAGCCTGCCTAAGGTGAATATCACCAGCCTCTTCCCATGGCAAGCTGAAGGGTAACCTAGAACTTCACTTTGCTACTCAGTGTGGTCCATGGATCAGCAGTGTTAGCTTCCTTCCGGAGCTTATTTGAAAGGCAGAATCTTGGGCCCTTTCCCAAGCCCCTGAATTAGTACCTGTATCATGAGAAGATGCCTAAGTAGTTCATATGTACCTTAGTGCTTAAGAACCATTTCCTTAGATGGCTACTCAAGAAATAAGACTCTCTTGCCACCAAGTTATACAGAGCTAACTCTGTGTGAGGACTGCCCTGGGAGGCTTTTCTTTAAGATGAAAGTAAGGCTGGTAGAACAGCTATTCAGCTATAATGAGCAAGCTGGATGCTTCAAGAGAAATCCCAAATAGCCTTCAGGAACAAATCCTAAAATACTAAAACTAAAAGTACTCAGCATGTGCCTGAGGAGGAAGCAGAGATGATATAGCTGGCAACCTCCCTATAGATTCCACAGATACATCTTTTACATTCTCCCCCCATTTAGGATCCATTTGATATTTGTCTTCATCTGTGACTAGATGTTCAACCACAAAATCATTCTGTGAATATCCTCAAAACGGACTTGAGTCCAATTAATCAATCCAGCCTGCATCCACAAATAACAATATGGGAGGACTCTATTTTGTGGGCTCTACGGAGACAGACCACACTCATCCATTTGCCCGAACATTCCTGGGAGGATGGCTGTTCAGCCTCAGGGACAGGCATTTTCCACTCCCAAATAGACACTTTCAACCACCCCGTCAATCTCACTCACTTTTTCATGGTGCTAGAACCTAAGCGCAGTGCCATCTTAGGCAAAATTGTGTAGTTTGTCTTCATGATGTAGAGGGAAAACACCACACAGGAACCGAGGACCTGACACCACCATTAGCCAGTTTTGTGAGCTTGGGCAAGGCACTTAGGTCTCAGTCTCCTTATCCCTAAAATGAGAGGATTGAATTGAATAATTTTCTAACTCCCTTCTAGTTCCTACAATAATTTGTCATTGAGCTTCTACAATTGGGCTTATCATGGCTTCTACGTCTACATCCAGCTGCCAGTTGTCTCCATGTAGTATATTAGGTTTTTGGGATCTGGGCAACTCCCAATGTGGAATTTCTCAGCTCTCTCCTGGCTACACTCTCCTACTGTGAATCTCATCAGATTCAGAGCTCCTTTTGCTATCAGCCCCACTGACAACCTTCCAAAAAGATGTGCCCTAAAGTATTAGCAACTAATTAAAATGCATTATTCTTCCCATGGGGTTTTTGGATTTGAATGGGAAACTCTTTCCCTAGCACAGAGTACCTAAATGATGAAATTTTAAACTTGTTTTCCTACTAAAGAACCTAGCATTTCTATAAATAGCTGAAGCCCTACTCCTGAGAACACACAGTGCACTCCCTCTCTTTTCATTTCAGCAGCTAAGGTCCAGAAAGATTAATTCTCTTGCCCAAAGTGATGCTGGTAAAACTAGAACTAATATTTCCTTGATCTCAATACTGTAAAGAGGTTTGTCTTTTGTATTGCTATCATTATAAAGACTACTGCACTTTGAGATAAGTGCCGCCCTGTCAGCATGATGACGAACTTTGTCTCCCAAAAGGTGAAGGGCAGGCCAGACCTCAGAAGAGGGACGGGTATCACTTCAGTGTTTCTTCTGTAAAGAAAAGAAAAAGTGTCTTTCACAAGAATGCCTTACAGTAGTTATCCAAGCTAATGTTACTGGGCTCTTAAACAAAATCAACCATTCAACAACCCAAAGCCAAAAGACAATATTGCCGAAAGTACAGAGATTATTACAAGGGAGGAAAGACCAGGAGATGCGATGAAAGGCATTTTGGGAAATCTCGGGAAATCTGACCCTGTCGCTTACAAGGATCAATGGCTTTACACTTCCTCCTGGACCAGACTAGATGATCTCTAGTTTTCCTCGTACTCTGAAAATTGTTTGAAAAATTGTGATAGGTAGGAATAATTAATCAAACCTGAAACAAAATTTATGAAAAACTAATCAAACCTGAAACAAAATTTATGAAAAACAAATAAATCTTCTCTGACTTTGAAAGGCTTAATTTGAGTTCAAGCAGTATTGATACATATTCATTTTAAAAGAGATTAAGGAAAGCTATAGTCTTGTCCTGCTTCATTACGGCATACATAGCAAGCATTACATTCAGTTTTGATGCCACAGTTAAGAGGCGAGGGAGCTACGGAAATGTATTCAGAAGGAAGTAGACAGAACCGTGAAGACATGCTGAATCTTGTCATGTGAGGAAAGATAGGATGTGAAATGTTTAGTCTGAGGACAACAAAAAAGGCCTCAAATGACCTGATAACTACCTAAAGGACTGTCATTTTCAGTGGCAGTGGCACTGGTCTGTGCAGTCCCAGAGAGCAGACCCAGAGCTAGTGTGAGGGAGAAGCACACAGGAGGAACTTCTGAGCAGCTAGGGGCATCCAAAAGCAGAATGCATGACCTCAGCAGGTCACTGGCCAGAGTAGTTCAAGCCCTTCTGTTTGTTCTTCTTTGGAAAAGATCCAAGCACCAGATGAGTGAATGAACAAGGTGACCTGAACTGCTCCATCCCAACCCAAGTCTATGAAATGGAGAGAAAAGCTAGAAAAAAGAGAAGGTAGAGATGAGCAAATACCAGGTGTTTATTACTGCTTTAAATGAAACCACTTCTGTCTCAGGAGTAGCAATAAATCATTCATTTTCACAGAGTGATATTTTTAGTATAGGTTGCTAACACGCATAGAAGGCATTTCTGCAGAATTACAACTATTAAGACGTTCTTGGTGTGGCTGATACAACAAGGCTATCACCTATTACTAAGTTTTAGTTTTGCTAATGATATACAAATATCTTGCACTTAAAACTACAAAATTCATTTTTCTGTACCTAATATGTGAATTCTTTCCATGTTCCTAATTTAAGGCTATCATATCTCATTAGCAAATTTCATTTTTACCTGACTGGTTGAAAACACATCACATTAATGGCAACCCTTATTACTAAATTTCATGAAGAAGTCCAATGCCTCTGTATTTGTATTCATTCCTAGTTACTTTGTTACACAAGTGCAACTATAATTTATTAAGATGTGATTGTCTTAAGCAGTGTGACCATCTGCATTATAAATCCAAAACCAAAACAAAACTTGCTCCTTTTATCTTACTTCCACCACTTCCCCACCAAAATCCAATGATCATTTTATTCTGGCTTGTCTAAGAGGCATGAACTAGTTCCTGATTTTGAGAATCCTCATCTTGAATACACTGGAAATTCACATTTTCTCTATAGACACGGGGCTAATCACTAAAACTCTGACAATAAACATCATAATCAAATGTGCAGATGTCCACAAGTATTAATTAGCAAAGGTACTTGAGATTATCAGAGAAACATGTCCCTCTGTAGTTTGTATCACTATAGACTGCTTTGAAATTGTACCTCCAATAAATTACCTCCCTCGGAGACAGAGGGAAGAAAGATATGTCAGTCCATAAAGGAGTGATCATTTTTCATAATTAGACCAATAAACTACTAATTCATTTTCTGCTGTTTGGGGAAAAGCAAAAAGGAAGCAGTGATTTGGGGGCAATTTAGGTGCAAAATGAGGCCTCTGCACACTTGGAAGCAAGTGAAAGAGGCTACACAGAAGTCAGAGAAGGTACATAAGAGATGTGAAGATGCCAAAGGCCATTTCTACTTGGGTTTTAATTTTACCTGAGTGGTAGTTAATTCAATTGCCAAATAAAATGGTTATGCCAGTTTATATTTGAAGAGAAGGTAGAGATAGTCCATCCTGGACCAATAACAATCTCTTTTGTTGTAATGACTTCTAAAGAGTCCACACTCCCCTTCAGTATCTCTTTCCAGGACCTCCCAAGGACATTCATTGATCGAATGTTCCTGGGGAGTTGAGTCCTTTAACTGACTTGGGATTTCAAACTCATGTCTGCTTTTTGGTTGCCATGCTTTCTATCAGGTAGCTGGCATATATTAGAAGACTGGGGAAGGAGCAAGAGACCCCACAACAAAAGAACCACACAACAAAGTTATTATGCTAAATTACAGAAACCGTAGACCTTCAGTGGGTTGAGGAACTAGGGTCAAAGAAGCAAGTACTCATCCCAGGTCAGTATGACGTATACCACAAAGCACACGTCTGTCCATGCCCCTCTGAAGTTATCACGAAAGAGTTCTTGAAAATTTCTATCACTGCTCTATGCATTAGTGGAAAGGAAAGGGAGGTATTTTATGCTATTTATTTTCTGTGATTCCTAAGATACACCTATGAGTCTGTGAGTTAGCAAGGGTGATTATCATATTCACCAACTAGTAAGTGAAAAAATTAAGGCAAAAAGAAATTGAGAGTGCCCCCACTTGTCAGTGTCACTCAACTCTGGTCATCAGGAAATTAACAAAATGGGATGAGAACCCATTAGAGGTGATCAAATCTCTATTTTAATGCTGTTTGGCCACAACATTCACTCTCTTCCCAGGACCATTCAATTCTATGTTAGTTCCAGGTTAGGATGAATCAATCAAGTCTGCAAGAAATTTAAATGTAAGTAAATAATTCCATGATTTGTACTGTGGATTATAATGGAAGCTCATACATGATACTATAGGAACACAGTAGAAAAAACTCAGCCTGGTCCAATGATATCAAAGTAATAATTTTGAGCTACTTCTTAAAATAGGAGAAGGAGTTCTGAAAGCAGAGAAGAGTCAAGCAATATCCTTGCAAAAAGAATGGGATAAATGAAGGCACAGAACCGTGCAGGCAAGTGGCATTCTAAAAGAATAGCCAGTACTTTAGAGGCATTCAGTTGGGGTTGTGTTGTAAAGGGACCTATGTGCTAAGCGAATGGATTGGAATTTTACCCATAGACCAGTGGGAGTTACAGAAGGTGAGTAAAGACTGTTATTGGTAAGCTATAAAGAGCAGAGTACTAGGTTACTGACACCATTGTACTGGTGTGCTGACTAGAAATGAGAACAGCAGGCTCTTTTTTTTTTTTTTTCTCACCTGCACTTTGCTTGAGCTGACAACACCAACCACTCGCCTTCTCCCCTATCCAGGAGACATCCACTGTAATTGAACATCCATAGCAAATTCTATGTTGGCAGTGAATGGAGTCATTCGTTCCAGCCATAGGATCTTCATTACAATTGCATGAAGCTTTCACTGTGGGCCATGTTATAAGGGTAAACTCAGTGCTGGCAGAAGGAGAACTGCCTCATACAGCCAGCTGCAAATGTCATGTCCAGCTTTTACACACAAAGGAAACAAGAGCTTTAAAAAAAAAATCCAGTGCCCATTAGCATTGTGATTCATCTTCCCATCAGCACCAGGAAGTCTCAGATTACATTGTCTGGCTCTGGGGAGAGAGGTTGAAGCGAAGAGGTTGCCACTGCGAAGTCAGGGACTCTCCTTTGAGGCTCCAGCTGCAGACAGCCACACTCCATGCTGTCAGTCGAGCCAAGGTCTTCCTGAACAACAGTTGAAAAGCCTTTATAGAACAGAATATGAACCCTGGAGCCTATTGCTCCTGGCAGGAGCCAGAGAAGGGAACAGTAGGAATCGGCTGTAATTTTCTTTGTCTGTGGTAGCAGAGCAAGGGAAAGAAGTGTAACAAACACGAGATAGAGGAAATGAGAGATCTTTATGCCGAGCCACTAGATTCACCAGAGGCTGCAGACCACAGAGTAAGCTCACATAAAACACCACTTGGCATTTCACCTGGTATGTTTAAGAATCCCAAATGGAAAGATTTTTTTTTTTTTTTTAATTTTGGCTGTTTGGTCTGTAGATAGAAATTGCTGGTCTTATAAAAGTAGCAGTTTCATTCCAAAGAATTACGTATTTAGAAATGTAGTTATGGTACCAATTAGAGCCTAAATGGGTTGGCGTTGACATGTAACAATCTCTAGAAGACTAACAGGCATGCATTTGCTGTTCTTTCCTCCACCTCATTTGTTTCTTCATGAGATACTCCAGATTGTGATTCCAAGAGAAAACCTTGGCTCAGAGAGATGAAACAATGTGCTCAAGCTATAAAATCAGAAAGCAACGGGGCTGGGATTTGAAATCAGGACTATCATATTACACATATTATATAACAACAATAATACTTGCTAAAGTAAATGTTTACAAACTTCTTCAGGACATTTCTTACTCATCCTTTAATGCTCATATTAAATGCTTCGTCTTCTCTGAAGACTCTCCTAACTATCCTCAATAAATTAATTCTTCCTCTAACCTCCCATATTTTGATCATAATTCTACTATTGTATTTCTTTTTCATACTGTGCTATTTGTGTGTTTCTTATATGCCGGTACCATAATCTTATCAGCGCAGTATGGCTCGTACCCAGTCCAGGGCGCAGAACACATAGTAGGAATGGAAACTTTCAGTAACTTCAACTCCCCAAGGAATCAGAACACCGTGAAAACTATGCCAAAGAGAAAAAAGGCAAGGTAAGGGTCATTGGGCCACCCTTAGGTGCACTGATTTCCATGAACCTTTCAGTAACTGAATTTTATTCTTACTTATCCAGTATCCCTCAGTCCTATGCGGTCTACACAGTTACAAAAAGACCAATTTATTTTATTTCAATGGTCAGCTCTTGTCTCCTTGTAAGCTTTTTCTTTTTTTTTTTTTTTGTGGGTACCGGGGGTCGACCTCAGGACCTTGCGCGCCAGCAGGCGCCCGTGCCGCTGAGCGATATCACCGGCCCCTTTTTCGTATGTGGGTTCCGGGAGTCGAACTCGGGCCCTCACGCTTGCCAGGCAGGCGTTTACATGGCTGAGTCATCTCACCGGCCCTCCTTGTAAGCTTTAATCTGTGCCCTCTTACGTCCTAGACCTTGACTCCTCAAATCATGGTATGCAGACCACCATCCTTCAGGAACCTGTTAAAAATGCAGAATCTCTGGCCCTTCTTTAGACTCATTGTCTGAGAATCCTCATTTCAACAAGTTTTCCAGTTGACTTATATGCTGTATGATTAAAAAATATGGAGTATATTTAAATTTTAAAAATTTATGATAGTATGAGACACACTGCCATTAATCCCTCAAAATACCCCCCCTCAATTTGAGCACACATATCCTGTCATTCTTGCCACTTTCTGAAGCAGTTCTGGAAGTCTTTTTTCATAAGTGTCTTCAGTTGCACAGTCGTAGCTGCCTTGATGTCCTGAATTGATTCAAAACCTTACCTTTCATGATCATTTTGACTTGGTGAAGAACCAGAAGTCACATCGTGCCAAATCTGCTGAATAAGGTGAATGAGGATGCACCATAATACTTTTATAAACCTATCTTTCCAATGCATGGCACTTAGCAGTGGCATTCACTGTGCAAATAAATGTGTTGATAACAGGAGAGAGAGAACAAAAAATATGGTGTCAGATATCATACCTCATAAAGACACAAAAAATGACTTCCAAACTGCTTTAAAAAATTGGCAACAACAATGGAATTTGTGATCAAAGACAGGGGGAGTATTCTGAGGAAGGTTAATGGCAGTGTGTCTTCTACTAAAACAATTTTTTAAAAATTCACAGTTTTTTGATAACACATCATATGTATATTAATTTTTAAGAAGCGCAGTTCAGGACGATTGGAAACAATTGTCAGTTAGAGGGATTCACCAAGGTTTGGCATCAAAGACGGCAACTGGAGTCCTGGATCTGCTACATTTCTAATCTTGTGACCTTTGTAAACTCATTTTCCATCTCTGACCCTCAATTTCCTCAACTATATATGAAAACTGTAAAGAGGTCCTCAAGTCACTTGCATCAGATTCTTAAGTCCTACCCTACGATTACTTAATTTGGGTTTCTCAGAGGTTTACAATTTCAACAAACTTCCCAGGTGATTCTTAGGAATATTTTTTGTATGGCCACTACAGTTTATAAATACAAAATACAATCTTTTCTATCTTGACATCAATGCTCATGATATTCTATTAATATAAAGAGGACTAATGATTTGAATAATCTTTTACTAATTGACATTTGTAATATATTTTGTATTCCTCCTTTATTCCCCATCATAAATAAGGCTAATGGTAGCCTTTTCTTAAGCCAAATCATAGCAGAAAATTGTTTTATGGAAAAACTACCAAGACTGGCAATCATGCTATACCAGTGATGGCGAACCTTTTAGAGACCAAGTGCCCAAACTACAACCCAAAACCCACTTATTTATCACAAAGTGCCAACACTGCAACTGCATACTGAGGTTTTAGGTTAGAAAAAGTGACTGTCATCCAATGCTCAGCTGCTGAGGCAAGTTGGCTCACACGCTGACAGAGAGAGCTCTAAGTGCCCACTGCAGCGTGCATGCCATAAGTTCACCACTATTATGCCAAGACAAAGGAGGATGGTGTCTTGTGGGTTAGTGTTGCTATCACTGGCTGTTCAGTGCTATTCTAATTTGTCTAAGAATATCAAAAATGTTTCCAAGGAGATGTGGCTTCCCACTTTCTAATTCACAAGATGTTGTTACACCTGGCAGTTAAAGAAAATGCCGAAAACCAAATGTTTTCTTCTTATTGCTGTGCAAACTTTGTAAATCAAAGAAATTCCTCCAGCAATCTTATAAAATTAAATTATGGAGAAAAGTGATCGAAATCAACAATTAGTGAGGCTCTCCTCTGTGCTAGGCACTCTTCTAGTTCTTCTAAAGATACAGATCCAGAAAATTTCCACTACAAACTTAGGAGGCAAAGTCTTACTGTTGCATATTATAGATAATGATGAGAACTAATGTTGCACACATTACTTACTGTTTTTGTGCATAGGTTTTATTCGGGGGGTTCAATTAGCTCCTTGGAGTGTCAACCCTACATGCACACACACACATTCATGCACTAAGAACTAATGCTCTTTTCTCACTGCCCATTTGTCATCTATTTCCAATTCATCCACTTTTATAGTGTCTTATAACTTAATTCATGAAACATTGTTTAGTGCTTTCTCTGTCCTCTGGGCCCCTTATACACAGGGTGAGGGAGAGTTACATAAGTACTAAATGATAATGGTGCTAGGAAGACTGTTTCACATTTTTTTTAGAGTGAAGTTGGTGCAAAAAAAAAAAAAAAAGTGTTGACACCAGCAGAGACAGAATAAGAAATCTAATGCCTGGAAAGCACTCTGGAAGTTTCCAGAGAAGGAAGCGCTGGGACCTGGCTGAAAGAGACAGATAGTGTGTGGGAAGGTCAAGCGCTGCAAAAAAAAAAAAAAAGAGCAAATAAGCAAAAGAGAGGAGATGGAAAAATACAGGGGCCATTCAAACAAATAAGAGAAACTCTATTTGGCAGCCCAGGGGATATGCACTTTCTTGGAACAGGGGATGATATCATGAAAAACCTTGTAAGTCAAACCAAGGACCATACTCAGAAGGCTTTAGGACAAGAAAGCATTTGATTAGAGCTGTGCTTCAAAAATCACCTTGCCATGGAAGATGCTTATAAAATAAAGGAGAGGCTGGGAACAGGTAAGAGGGCTGCAGTCAAAGCAAAGCCCATGAATAAGTGAGAGTGGAAAGTTGATGTGAGAAGCTTCTCTGGAGCAGTATGCACTTGCCAGGAGATGAAGCATGCGTAGAAAAGAGGACAGAGCACATATCAATAAGCTGAGGCAGTGCAGAAAAGGCATCTGAGGTCCTCATGTCAACCAGAACCTGTTCATCCCCCAGCTCAGTTTGGCTTCCTAACTTCTTCGATCTGTAATTTTATTTGTAATACAGGAACAATGATACTGCAGTGCCATTTTGAGAAGTGACTGAGCAAATTTGTAAAATGCCGTATCCAGGGTGCTCCTTAAACCTTGGCTTCCTCCTCTGCCTAAGTCTTTGTCACTCAGAATGTGGTTGATACATCAAATGGAAACATGTTAGAAATGTGGACTCTGAAGCTCTACCCCAGACCAACTGAATCAGAATCTGCATTTTTATCTGATCCACAAAGATTTCTACAGACATTGTGTTTGAGACACGTACCCTTTGTCATCCTCCTGGAACGCTCCCATCCACATCCCTCTGCCCTCTCTCTGACTTCTAAGCCTGAACTCCACATTTATCATCCTCCAAGAAGAAGAGAAGAGAAAACATATAGGGAAAAAAAAAAAAAAAACACAGTATAGACTAGAAGAATGTCCTAGGACCATAATATAGTAAAAATAAATTTCTTCTTTTGGTAAAAAGTCACTAGAAAGCATTTTAAAGATAGTTCTAAAAAGTGAGCTTCAAAAATGTTTGAAGAAAAATGACTTTCAAAGACGAATTGAATTGGCAGTTTTTCTGCTGTTTGTGGGGGGTTGAGGTACCTCATTATTTTATGAGCATACATATAGTCAAGCTTTTAAAATGCTGTATAAAAGGAAAAGGCAATGTTCTAGTGACAGGAGTAATACAGTTTTATAAGGCAACAATCAGGACCCATGGCAGAAAGAACCTTTGATTTTGTGGATTAAGGATCAAACTCAGTCCTAAATGCCTTTGCATTTGGCCACCATGTAAATCAAAGCTTTTAGGTGCTTGACACCATGAAGCAACAGCAAAGTAAGGGATCAAAGGATGAAGAATTCTCTGCAAGCAGGGGTTAGTTTGGGTTCTGCCAACACAGGTATTATCTGCATAGCATCAGCAAGAACGGAGAGGCTTAGAAGCCGATGAGCAGACAATGCAGGGCAGCGAAAGCAGGCATTCTGATTCCAGGCACAGAGAGGATAGCAGGGCGATCTCTGCGGCCTATGCCTGTGAAGCGGCATTTGTGATGAGAAAATGAAAACTACAAAACAAACAGCCCTGGATCAACACCTCAAAAATTTATCCAGCAGGAATTCGAGTCCACTCACAACACTCCTCAAAATACTTCTCACAATCTGCCTGGGAATACCTTACTGAATCCCCTAACCCCGAAAGAACCAGCAGCTGACAAAACATTTCCTGATTTCATTTCAGTAGAACTAAGAGACGAGCAGGTGGATAAAAATCACATGTACGTGGTTGAATAGTATAGCACATTTAACATAAACTTAGATTACTAATGCCAGCACCAGTATGATAGAGAATAAAGAGTTAAAATGATGACACTCTTAGACCCTGCCCAGTGAATTGCCGAGTAAGTTAAAAGCTACATTTTGAGTGCTCGAAATGTCAATAGGGACAATAATTTCCAGTTATTGAGTAACTTCCTTCCAACAGAGAATACCCTTAACAAAATGTTACCCTAAGAACAATAAAGGGAATCCCTACCTTATCAATGGTGCATCTGAAGCAGAGAGAGGTCAAGTATCCTGTCCAAGGTTATGCAACTGATCAAAGATGAATGTAGTCACCATCTTAGATCTTTCTGAATCCAAAGCCCTATCCACTAATTAACATGGCCTCTGCTAAATCTCCCTGCCTTGCTGCGCCTTGGTTTACTAGATAGTCTCCCATGTCCTCTCCTGCCCTCACAATCATTGATTTCCACCCTCTTTGATTAGCCCAATTTATATCACATTGAATAATGTGATGATTTATTTTATGTGTCAAATTGGCTAAGCTATGCTGCCCAGTTGTTTAGGCAAACACTAGGCTAGAGGATGTGGTTTACATTCATCATCAGTTGACTTTTAAGCAAGGAGATTACCTAGATAGTGTAAGTGGGCCCCATTCAGTCAGGAAAAGGCCCTAAGAGCAAAACTTAGGATTCATGAAACAAAGATAATTTTTCTGACATTCTTCCTGAGTTTTTGGTACACTGGCCTGCTCTACAGATATCAGACTTGCTAGTGACAATTATGTGATTTTGCCTACACGTGAGCACTTAAACACAATCAAGAGTAGGTAAGTTGAATAGTAACACCAGCCAAATGGCAAAATTGGAACCCCCGACCATCTTTCTTCCCACAGAAACACCAATTCAACAGTACATAATTAATTCTCTGTATGAGAAATCCAGAAATGAGTTCAGAGGCTCTCATAGCCCAGGTGGGAAACCAGCCACACTGAAGCAAGTAGGAAAGTTTGTATCCCTCCTCTTGCATAGCACCATTCGACCAGGAGGAAATCACCACATCCTGGATTCTTCTTGGGAAGGAAAAGAGAAGACTGAACCATAAGGTACAAACTTTTGGTGGGAGCTTCAAGAAGGACTGGCTTCTATCTCAGCTTTCTAGGAATGTTGATAAAACCTGGCCTATTCTAGTTTCCTGGAGCTGCTGAGAACAAAAGAGATGGATGATGAGTGTTACTCCAGAGGACCCATAGTATACTACGTGGCTGCCAATAAATTCAACATCCTCTCCTTCAGGGAGGAAGAGAAGAACAGAATGTATGTCTAACGTTCCAGCTTTTTAAGGGGCTGCCTGCAGGACTGGATTCTGTCTAGCCTGATTTGGGACACGGATGGAATCCTCCATCCTCTAAATGCCTGAGGACTACTGAAAACATTCAACAACAAAGATTCAAATGGCTCTCTTTTGCTTTAGAGGACTCATGGTGCAGCAGACAGACATTGGCGAGAGCAAGATTTTATGAGCTCCTGATTGGAAAAAGAAGGAAGGAAGGAAGGAAGGAAGGAAGGAAGGAAAAAGAAAGAAAGAAAGAAAGAAAGAAAGAAAGAAAGAAAGAAAGAAAGAAAGAAAGAAGAAAGAAAAAGAAAGAAAGAAAGAAAAGAAAAGAAAAGAAAAGAAAGAAGCTAATGTCTCTAATTGGTGAACCACAGACACAAATTTAAAGAAGACAAGAAAAGTTATGAAGACCCCAAATCTTTAGTTAGGCTTATTAATGAAGGTCTTTGTGTTCACAGAGACTGGGAGAAGTTGCTATTTTTCAAACGTGGGATACCGACACAAAGTCACAAGGACAATGAAGAAACAGAGTGAAATGGCCCACTAAATGGAACAAAATAAATCTCTAGACACCAACCCTAAAAAATGGAGATATATAAATCACCTGATGGGAATTCAAAATAACTGTCATAAAAATGTTCACTGAGCTCAGAATGCCATAAAACTGTAACAGTAGCGTGTAAATTACTTTTAATTCTGGTATGGAAGTTAAAAGAAAAAGTATAAAAATAACTATAACTATAAAAGTGTGTTAATGGAGGCACAATATAAAAGAAGTAATTTGTGACAGCAATAACATAAAGTTGGGGGGAAGGAGAAGTAAAATTTAGAGATTTTGCATGTGAATGAACTTAATTTGTCATCAGTTAAAAATAGATTTTTATAACTGTAAAATGGTTTATGTAAGCCTCATAGTAACCACACAGAAAATACCCCCAAAAGATGCACAAAAAAATGAGAAAGGAACCAAAGCATGTTACTATTTTTAAAAATCAACAAAACAGAAGAAAACAGCAAGAAAGGAAAAGACAGGAAAAAAATTACCAGAAAGACATATAGTAACTAATAAATTGCAGTAGTGAGTCCTCTATCAATAATTACTTCAAATGTAAATGAATTATACTCTTCAATCAAAAATGCTAGTGTTGTTTGAATGGATTGCAAAATCAAGCTAATTATACACTGTCTAGGAAAGACTCACTTCAGATATAGGGACATAAAAAAATAAACTGAGAGTGAAATGATGGTCAAAGATTGCATACAAATACAGACCAACAGAGAACAAGGGTGACTACACTTATATCAAACGAGATAGACTTTAAGCCAAAAATTGTCACAAAGAGACCAAGACAGACATTACATAATGGAAAAAGTCACTTTACCAGGAAGATATAACAATTATAAACATACAGGTACACAATATTGAAGCACCTGAATTTATAAAGCAAGCATTAATCCCATTAAAGCTAGAAGTAGATAGCGATCCAATAATAGTAGATTTAAATATTCCACTTTCAATGATGGATGATCCATCCAGATATAACATCAGTGAGGAAGCATAAGACTTGAACAATACTAGAGACCAAATGAACCTAACAGACATACACAGAACATTCTCCCCAACAGGAAGAAAATACATATTCTTTTCAAGCACACATAGAACATTCTCCTAGATGGGCCATACTAGGTATATATTTTCACTCACAATGGAATAAAACTAGAAATCAATAGAACTAGAAAATTTACAAGCATATGGAAAAGCCATGGGCTGAGAAAAATTAAATGGCAAATTAGAAAATATCTCGAAACAAATGAAAACGAGATAAAACTATATCAAAATTCGTAAGATGCAGCAAAAGCAGTCCAAAAATGGAATTTTATAATGGTAAATGCTTACTCTAATGAAGCAATATCTCAAATGAACAACCTAATTTTACACCTCGAAGTAAAAAAGAATAATAAACTAAGCACAAAGCTACCAAAAGGAAGGAAACAACAAAGATTGTAGCAGAAATAAATGAAATAGAGAATAGAAAAATATCAAAATTGACAAACAGCTAGATAAACAAAAAAGAATAAGAACACAAAGTCAAAAATGAAACAAGAGGGCCGGTGAGATGGCTCAGCAGCATAAGCTCCTGCCTGACAAGCGCGAGGTCCTGAGTTCAACTCCCAGTACCCACATATGAAAAAAGGGCCGGTGATATCGCTCAGCGGCACGGGCGCCTGCTGGCGCGCGAGGTCCTGAGGTGGACCCCCGGTACCCACAAAAAAAAAAAAAAAATGAAACAAGAAACCTTACAACTGAAGCCATAGAAATGAAGATTATAGGGGCCGGTGAGATGGCTCAGCGGCTTAAGCGCCTGCCTGGCAAGTGCAAGGGCCCGAGTTCGACTCCCGGATCCCACATACGAAAAATGGGCCGGTGATATCGCTCAGCGGCACAGGCACCTGCTGGAGCGCGAGGTCCTGAGGTTGACCCCCCAGTACCCACAAAAAAAAAAAAAAGAAATGAAGATTATAATAAACTATATTGATAACTCAGATAACCTGGAAAAAATGGATTGTTCCTATATACATACAACCTACCAAGACTGAATTAGGAAGAACAGAAAATATGAACAGACCTATAATAAATTTGGAGGAGGTTTGGCAGTTAAAAACCTTCTAACAAAGAAAAGCCCAGGGCCAGATACCTTCATTGGTGAATTTAACCAAATATTTAAAAATAATTAATGCCAGTTCTTCTCAAACTCTTTCCAAAAATTGGGGAGAAAAATTCTATACTCATTTTATGAGGCCAACATTACCCTGATACTGAAGGCAGAAAAATATATCACAAAAAGAGAAACTACAGAGTTAGTGTCTTGATTAATTATTAATGTAAACCTCCTCCACAAAACACTACCAAATAGAATTAAACTGCACATTAAGGCTTCATACACCGTGACCAACTAAGATTTATTGCTGGGATGCAAGGATAGTTCAACATATGAAAATTGATAAATTTGATATACACAGTTAAGGTTAAAAATCACATTGTCATCTCAGTAAATGCTGAAAACTTCAACACCCTCTCATGATTTAAAAAAAAAAAAATCTATAGACTAGGAATAGAAGGAAATACTAAGGCATAATACAGGCCACATATGACAAGCCCACAACTGACACACTCATGGTGAAAATGAAATATTTTCCTCTAAGATCAGGAACAAGATAAGGATTCCTACTCTTGCCACTTCTTTCTAACATAGTGCTGGAAGTCCTAGCCAGAGCAATTACGCAAAAGAAAGAAATAAGGGCCGGTGAGATGGCTCAGCCGCGTACGCGCCTGCCTGGTAAGTGTGAGAGCCCGAGTTCGACTCCCGGAACCCACATACGAAAAAAGGGCCGGTGATATCGCTCAGTGGCATGGGTGCCTGCTGGCATGCAAGGTCCTGAGATCGACCCCTGGTACCCACACACACAAAAAAAAAGACAAAAGCTTGAGGAAAAAATGACAGTTAAAAAATTTGGGGCTGGTGAGATAGCTCAGTGGCATAAGCGCCTGCCTGGCAAGCGCGAGGGCCCGCGTTCAACTCCCGGAACCCACATGCGAAAAAAGGGCCGGTGATATCGCTCAGCGGCACGGGCCTACTGGCGTGCAAGGTCCTGAGGTCGACCCCCGGTACCCACAAAAAAAAGAAAGAAAGAAAGAAAGAAAGAAAGAAAGAAAAAGTATCCAAATCAGAAAACAGGAAGTAAAATTATCTGTTCAAAGATTACATGATCTTCTAGTAGAAGACCATAAAAGAGTCCACAAAGAAACCTATTAGAACTAATAAGTGAAATTTATTTTTAACCAAGTTTAGCTCATCCACAATACATGTCTTACCTTTGGTATGTTTAGAACTAAAATTACCTCTTGTGAAAATGATGAAATTTGAAAATTTCTCCAAATATGTTATTACAGATTACTATTAACCAATGGTATGAGACATACTTCCCTAACTAGACCAATCTCTTTAAAATTCCACCCATTCTGAATTTTAAGAGTACATTCTAATTTTTAGATTATATTAAAAGGCCTATTTTAAACGAAGTGGTTATTTTAGGAAAAACAAGACATGTCAGTTACTACTTATGCATTGTGCTTATATCTTCCCTTAAATTCAGAGAGGATGGAACTAAAGAGAAACCCAGGGAAATACAAAAATGATAAACATTGTTATTTTGCAGAGAATCCAAAGGTTTGGGTAGAAATCATGTCTTGTACATATCATTACAGGAATCTCATGATCTAGAAAAAACATGACTCACATGTTCAGTATAGTGGCATTATTTACAATAGCCAAAAAGTGGAAACAACATAATTGCCTGCCAATGGAAAAAAGAAAAAGTAAATGTGAGATATATAAGATATATGTATGGAAGGAAATCTTGCCATGTACTACAACCTAGATGACTGTTGACAACATTATGGTAAGTGAAATAAGCCAATCACAAAAAGCAAAACATTGCACAATTATGAGGTGTCCAACTCAGAATCAGAAAGCTGAATGGTGAGTGCCAGGGGCTGGGGTGAAAGGAAAATAGGGAGTTGCTTTTCAACTAGTGTAAGGTTTCAATCATCAAGCAGAAAATTTCAAGAGATCCACTAAACAACACTACTCTGACAATTAACGTTACTGTTACATACATTGAAAATGCGTTAATAGAGTAGATCTTATGTTATGTATTTTGTACCACAATAAAAAGAAAATAGATAGTATATATTAAAGTAGAAAGTAAGCATCAAATTTGTGGAAGGAATTATAAATAGTGTAACTTTGCCTCTAGGCCAATGGCCAGCCACAGTTCAAAACCATTTTTGGTTTTGTTTTTAGAAGTTTATTCCAGCATTTTTCATGGTAACTTTCTCCATTATCCTTAGGAAATTTTTCTTTAAAGTTGTCCTGAGTCTATCATGAAATATGGCCTTTCTTGCTTGTCCTAAGTCTGAATCTTTTATTTGGTACTTGTCCATGCCCCTGGGATTTTTCTGTGTGTCTTTTCTTCTTGTACCATAAAAATTTTTAAATGACTCTGAGACTTTATTATGTTATAAACTACTAAAATTCCTTGGTATTGTCTAGCAGATTGATGATCCTTAAACTTCATAATGAAATAACCAGTTCAGTCAGCAAGATAGTTATCTCATCAGATTTTATTTTCTTAGCCCTCCTTTTCACTTTGTTACTTAGCCCTTGCTTCTCAAAATGCCTGGAATTAGGTTCCATGAGCTGGTGTTTCCCATATGTGACAACTTATATTTAAATTTAAATTAATTAAAGTCTAAATTAAATTATATAAAATCTAAATTTCATTATCCTAGTCACACTGGCCGTATTTCAAGCACTTGATAGCCATGTGTGGCTGGGGGCCACTCTACCAGACTATGCAGACACGCGACATTTGTATCACTGTAGAAAGTTCTTTTCGATAGCACCGTTTTAGACCCTTTCCTTATCCTCCAAAGTCCCCACCCCCACAAGTATATTAGCAGAACACTTGGTTCCAAGTGAATCTTGTCTCTCAATAAGGAAAAGGGAGAATAACACTTTCCTGACTCAAGAGAGAAGACTGACCCAGATCGGCTTTCAGGTTCCTTACTAGTCTGATAGTCTCATTTCTATGAATCCACTAAGACTTGACCCACGGTCAGGAAGATAACTCTATTATAATAATGTTTCTCTGGAAAAATCAAATTTGAATTACATCATCCTAACTCATAGCCTCTTTGCCAAGAATATAACCTACTTAAGTGCAGGAACTGCTTTCCAACTCCATAAATTCCTTATGGGGTCCAATAGAGCAGGTGGTCCTTAAACCATATCAGTTTCTTCAGACACCAGCAGGCCCGGAAAATACTGTGATAAGAGAAACAGCCTCTTTAAGAAGGGTCACAGCATGCCTATAAGAAGACATCTGGGAAGCAGAACATTTATTTAAAAATGCTAACTGCATAATCCTGTAATTAATTGGAGAGCATAAGTTGTATTTGAACTAAAATGGAACCTTTGATTACACTTAATGTCTGCTGTATGATTAATGTATACAGCATTTGCTGTTTACTAAACAAAGGATTTGTCTTTTCTGTACCATCTGAAAAATCTTGTTTAAAACACTTATTTTCAGAGATGTGATCATTTCTTTGGCACTTACTGGACTGTTAAATTGAATTCGTGCTGTCCTTCCACATTTCCCAGCCTACTCAGGAAGTATGAAAATGGGAACTGATGAGCGAGGCCTGGACATGTTTCCACATCAACTGTGCTAATGTTTATTAATGCAACTCAGCCCGGCACACAGAACCAGCACCTGGACCAAGATACATGGTGAACAGCATACTTGGCTGCTTGGGCAACTTCCCCTACATTTATTCTAAAACAGAATATGTTTCCTGACTCAGGGTATTATTCACTTTTATCACAAGCCTTACTGAGATTGTCACGTTACATTAGCAACCATGTGAAATACTCAGATATGTGCAAATAACAGTTATTCTCAATAGAAGATACCCTTCAAGTGCTCATCTTGGGATTTTCTGAGCAGAAAACATAAACTGAGGAAGGGGTGCGCGATTCTTTCTACTCTTTTTCTGGTCTTCAATAGGGCCAACTCGATGCTGCTGTGTCATTCTTGACTTCTTACCTTGTGAGAAACCAGAAGTTTATAAGCACATCCAGGAAAGAGTGGTTCGTATTCCGTGACTCACCAACCTTCAGAAGATAAAAGATAAGAGCAAAATTGTAAAAACACATGCTTGGTAGTGGTGGTGGTGGCATAATACCTTTCATGAGATTTTGAAAGGAATCCATGATCCAAAACCGATTTAAAATTCCCATTTTTCATGGAGTTGGAATAACATCAACTCACCAATGAAGTTCTTCCACCACTACTGGGGTCAATGAATGGGTACAACTCAGTAGACAAACCCCTAAAAAGACGCAGAATATAAATGTTTAAAAGTTCTCTTCTTATCGCCAGCTTTATTTTTATTTATTTATTTATTTATTTATTTATTTATTTTGGTGCTGGGAATCAAACTCAGTACCTTGTGCTTGCCAGGCAGGTGCTGTACCACTGAGCTATATCCCCAGCCCCTTATCACCAGCTTTTAATAGTTGGAATGTGATCAGTAAACGTCAATGATGGACTTCTGATTTATACTTAAAAATATGTATTTGATCTTCATACTCATTATCAGCATACAGCTCTTAAAACCCTTGTGATTTCCTAAGTGATAAAAGGAACTGAGACTAGCAGCAGAGGAAAAAGTTTTCCCCCCATTGGTATAGAGAAATTTCCCTTACAAGCCAACAATTGGTGATATGCAGGTGCTGTGATTGTGATAACATCCACATTATTGGTCATGCACCTATGTGCCAACTAATTCATACAAAATTTTCCATTTAATCTCAATAATCTCAATAATTCTTCAAGGTAGATATGGTATACCCTGTGATAAGATAAGAAAACTGAGACTCAAACTGGGAGATTTGTTCAAGACAACAAAGCTGGGCCGGTGAGATGGCTCAGTGGCATAAGCGCCTGCCTGGCAAGCGCGAGGGCCTGAGTTCGACTCCCGGAACCCACATACGAAAAAAGGGCCGGTGATATCACTCAGCGGCATGGGCACCTGCTGGCATGCAAGGTCCTGAGGTCGACCCCCGGTACCCACACACACACACACAAAAAAAAAGACAACAAAGCTAATATAGTCAGTACTAAAATTAAAGCCCAGGTCATTCTGAATTTAAAAGCTTGTTCAGTAATATTGCCCAGCTGGGAATATCTTTCCAGAATTTAGGAATGGACCTTCAATTCTTCTATAATCCTGCCTAAAACTGAAAACATGGCATATCTCATGGTTCTTCCAGCAAGGCCAAGCAAGGCTAATTTTAGAAGTCTAATGAGAAAGGATTAAGGTACTTCCTGGTAGACAGTCAACACAAGTGGCTCTCGTTAACAACAATGAAAAACCAGCTTGTATGGTCGGCCAAGGCAGCAGCCTCCACTTTCTTTTGTGAGTCTCAGCTGGGTTGCCCCTTTAAGAAGTTTAGCCCACACAGTCACATTCATAGATCCTCTAAATCAAAGCCTTTTTTAAAAAAACACCCAGGAGTGATTCCTAACTACCAAGGAGTAAAACATATCTTTTCAGGAAAGAACACTGAAGAGGTTTATCTTAATGTCAGTGAGTTTCAACTATTCAAGAGAAAGCCATCTAGAAAAGTGATTTTACACAATTAGTGAATTTTATTCAATTCCAGCAAACTTTTACTGAAACCTGTTCTATGCAAGAATTGCATGAAATACTGCAGAAGAGGCAAAGCTATATAGAAAGAGATGGCTGACCAGTAAATGTTCACAATTCATTGACAGAGACAAGTATACACTCATTATGTATAATATGGCAGATAGTTGCACATCGGGAAATAAATTTCCAACCAAAATGCTAGAGGAGCACATGAGAAAGACAGAGTGATTTTGGTAGTTGAGTGGGCTAGAGACAAGTTAGAGAAGGGCTTGTGAGGAGTGTGGGCTCTGAATAAATAAAGACAAGTGAGATATGGAGGGAAACTAGCATTCTAAATGCATAGAAGCAGAACATATGTATGTACCTAGAGAAATAATAATGACCTAAGAAGGCCAGAAAGTAAAGTGACAATGGAGCATTGTATTGGTCAGCTTTCCCACTGCTAAGAAGAAACACCTGACACACGTAACTTAAAGGAGGAGAGATTTATATTGGCTCACAGTTTCAGAGGATTCAATCCATGGTCCACTGGCTTCATAGCAGAAACATCATGACAGAAAAGTGTGGTACAGGGCTGGTGAGATAGCTCAGCAGCATAAGCGCCTGCCCGGCAAGCACGAGGTCCTGAGTTTGACTTCCGGAACCCACATAAAGGGAATAAAAAGGGCCGGTGATATCGCTCAGCAGCGCAAGCGCTTACCGGCAAGCGCGAGGTCCTGAGGTCAACACCCGGTACTCACATTAAAAAAAAGAAAGAAAGAAAGAAAAGTGTGGTACAGCAAAACTACTCAGTTGATGGTGTCCAGGAAGCAGAGCAGACATGAAGGATACAGGCAGAGGTGGAATAATGGTAGAGAGGAAGAGGCCAAAACCCAAATATAGTCCCCAAGGTCATGCCTCCCTGACCAACCCAGACACACTCAGAAGTGTACTTTATTAATCCCCTAGGCCAGTGATGGTGAAACTTTTAGAGACACAGTGCCAAAACTGCAACCCAAAACACACTTATTTATCCCAAAGTGGTAACACCACCCCATGTGCATTGTTATCCAATGCTCAGCTGCTGGGAAATGCTGGGGTGACTTGACTCGTGTGCTAACAGAGAGGCTCCGCATGTCCACTGTGGCATGCATGCCATAGGTTTTCCACCACTACCCTAGACAATTCTCAAGCCAATCAAGTTGACCATCCAATGTGGCTGTCACAAAAAATAAGAATATAAAGGAAATAAGCTTGGGAAAGTGGGTTGAAGTAAAGTGTACAGATGCATCACTGGCAGGCCTGTCCCATAGACTTTGCTCCTCACATGGTTTAAATGAAGAACAGCCTCAGAAACATCTGAAAACATGAATAAGCTTCCCCACCCTGAAACGATCACATCAGAATGTGCATTTTTACAAGATCCCTGGATAATTCACCTGTACGCTAAAGTCTGAGAAGCATTGCTGCTAGCAAGGGGGAGCCAGTTGCACTAGTACACCTTTATTCAAGGTTTCACTTTCTCCAGTTTTAGTTACCTGAGATCAACTGTGGTTTGAAAATATTAAGTGGAAAATTCCAGAAATAAGCAATTCATGAGTTTTAAATTGTGTATCATTCTGAGTATCATGGAAATATCTTGTATATCCACTCTGGCCTGCCTGGAACCCAAATCACCCCATTGTTCAGCAGCATATCCATAGTATATATGCTACCTGTCTGTTAGGAGCCATTTCAGTTATCAGAGACTGTCCCAGTATCACAGTAGTTGTATTCAAATAACCATTATTTCACTTAATAATGACCCCCTAAGCACAAGAGTATTGAGCCTGACAATTCAGATTGTCAGATTTGCCAAAGGAAAGCCATAAAGTGTTTCCTTCAAAGGTGGAACTACAATAAGATATTTTAAAGAGAGAGACCCCACTCACATGACTTCTATTACAGTATAATGTAATAATTATTTTATATCAGTTATCATTGTTAATTTCTCATTGTGCCTAATTTATATACTAAACTTTATTAAGTATCTAAAGGAAAAAATACTATATATAGTGTTCAGTACTACCCACAATTTCAGGCATCTAATGAGGGTCTTGGAACAAGCCTCCTGCAGATAAGAGGGACACACTATAATATGTTCTTAACTGTGCTTGGAAAATGCACATTTATGAAGAAATATGGAGGCCACACACAATGGCCATTTGATGAGCAGTTTTTATAAAAAATACGAACATTTGTTAGTTTTGGAATGATGACTATTAAATGATACCCCTGTAGTCATAGCTCTATCACATTTGACTTTGAAGTAATTAGGATATTAATTTTCCCATGCAATTTATTTACTGGATGGGAGAATGAGGAAGTAAAACCAAGTTGCTGCCAAAAAATAACATACTCTTCACCATAATTCATTATCTAGAGTCTGTGTAACCATGCTGTTTGATTTTAGATAGCTCAAAAAACGTTTGTTTTTTTTTTTTTTTAGTTGTGAATACCTGTGTATTAAATAACACAGCAGCAAATTTATAAATTGTAAACTATAGGAAACACAAAGGAAAATTGAAAACATAATAAAACATGGAAGATAAATAAAATGTAATAATAAAAGCTTAATTTCTCTTGTTCTAAGAACAATCAAGGTTAACAAAAATAAGTAAAGATATAGAAGTTGTGACAACATAATGAATAGGATATGTTTATATATATATAAATAATAAAAACACAAACTGTTCACATTGGCTATAAAGAATACTTCAGTAAATCCCTAAAGTAGAAATACTGTAGACATTTGTTGATTACAAATGTGAAAACCAGAAATTAATAAACAAAATCAGAAGGCAAAAAGGTTCTTTCACAGCTAGATGTGGTGGTGCATACCTGTAATCCCAGCATTCTGGGAGGCCGAGGCAGGACGGTTGAAATTTTGAGCCCAGTCTGGGCAATTCAGTGCCCTTACCGAGACCCTGTCTCAAACTAAAAAATAAAAAAGGGGCTGAGGATGTAGTTCAGAGGGAAGGCCCTGGGTTCAATCCCCAGTACTGCTAGAAAAAGTTTTTTCATTAAAAAAATAAATAAAAACTAAAGTTTATTTCACCTGGAATGTAAAATGTACATGCAACCAATTCTCCTGCCAGAAGGAATATAAAAACTGGTTATCAGAATATCTTTAAAATATTGAGTTCCAGCTGGGCGTGGTGGTGCATGCCTGTAACCCCAGCACTGAGGCAGGAGGATTGCCGCAAGTTTGAGGCCAGCCTGGTCTACATAGTGAGCTCAAGGCCAGCCTGAACTGCATAGTGATACCCTGTCTCAAAAACACAAAAAAGGGCTGGCGATAGCGCTCAGCAGCATAAGCGCCTGCCTGGCAAGCGCAAGGTCCTGGAAACCCAGGACTCTGTAATATGAGATAAGATTAGTCAGGCAAGCTCAGAGCCCTCATTCCAGAATAGTTTCTAGCCACTCTTACGCCCTCCCCTTCTCCCCAAACATCCATTCTGAGATGGCCAGGATAATTTTCTTCATTTCCTGCCCAGACAGCTGTGGAACGTTGTAATTCATTGTTAGACAGCTGCAGCAATCCTCCTTAGAAAAGGATATATCTTGTCAAGGATACGGTTATTCTCAAATTTGGAGTTTATTTTTTAAACAGTGATGTACCCACCAGATGTAGAAATAGTCCAGTCTGTGAAACTTCAAGGCAAAACTGAATGTAACGTGTGCATCCCTGCTTGGTGGTCAGCACTACAAACACCCGCGCCGGGTCGCATGTAATCTTCTGTGCTTCAGCAGACAGTCCGACCCACTCCTTTTGGAAAATCCTCTGGACTCCTGAATATAACTCCCTCCTAGTTGAGTAAAGCTTAACTCTGTCCTACAAGCAGATAAGAAAATGCATTGTGTCCAGAAAGTGAAGAGGAGCCAATTTTAATCCTCAATTATCTCCTCCCTCCACATCCACAAAACAACCCTGCTATCATCTCATCTTTACTACAAAACTGTGGAGAAGAGAGAAAGAGCTAAAAGAAGATTAAAATATCTGTGTGTGTGTGTGTGTGTGTGTGTGTGTGTGTGTGTGTGTTTGTCTATGTGGGAGGGAGATGGAGACAACAACATAGAAACAGAAAATTACCTCAGATGACAGTAAGCAGACATGACTTAGAAATCTCCAGAGAGCAAAGATGGTCACAGTGAGGAGGGTCACAGGAGGGCTTAGAGATTAGACCATCCAGAGTGTTTAGGAACCACTGCTACTAGGTGAAGAGAGGTCTGTTACTACGCCGTGTCCTATAATTTAGATGTCACAAATCACAAACAAGACAAATATGAAAGAAGATTTGCTGCTCTTAAAGTGTCTCCTTCTCCTTTCTTAATAACCTCCTATACAGTACTATTTTAATTTTTTAACACACTTTAGAGTTGGCAAAACGGAGGCAGAGGCAATTAAAGTCTCTCTACTTTCTTTTGGAAAATTGGTGTTAATAGCTACTTGGGGAGTTTCTCCCAGTAAAGATTCCATCTTTCCCCATTTCTACTTCAGCACTTCTAATAATCATTACATTTTGTTTGACAAGTGAAATAAAGCTATTTCATAATTTCATTAAATCAAACACAAGACTCTATTCTCTGAGAAGAGACCGGGTCTTCGGTCATTGGCATAGGCTGGAATTCCACAGAAACCAGGGGACAAAGGTCAACTGGCCCCATGCAGTCATCGAATCTCTGTGAGTACCTTTGAAAACGTATCCCCTGCCAGGCACCTTGCTAGGCAGAGGCCGCAAACAGGCAGCTCCTCAAAGCAACAACCTGGTTCTCGTAAGCTTACATGTTGATGAGGGAGACAATAAACAGAAGGATAATTATAACACAGGTTCATCAATGTAACAGAGGCAGGTGTTTATTGGGGGGCATCTCTCCAAAAGATGGTGGATCTTGGAAGAAAAATTTGATGGAAGTTTTTGAAAGACCTGGATATGTCCAGTCAGTGTTAACGACTCTTAGGAATTCATAGTTTGACTAAGAATTTAAAGTAAAACAATCAAGGATGTGTACAAGACAAATTACCACACACCAAATTTGAAGAGGTTTGAATCCTGTCATCAGGATGACCTCTGAGGCACCTTAGAAATTCCTGTGCGCTAGTATGTCTCAGGCAGTCTGTGGGCGGCTTGGTGGGAAAAGTGTGCTAGTCAGGAGGGCCTCATAACAGAGCAGCATAGAGCAAGCTCCAGAGCTGGACTGCATGCATCTGAATCCTGGTTCTCACATTTACTGGATATTTGACATTTAGCTCTCCCTCTCCATGTCACGGTTTTCTCACATAGGAAATGGGGATAATGATACCTACCTGATTGTTACGAATAAGTGAGTTAATATTCCATTGTCTTTAGAATAGGCTTTGACCCTTCGTGGATGCACTGAAAGGGTTATGTTAAGTAAACACCAGTGCTCAAAGGACTCCAATTCAATGGCTATCAAGACAAGGTGGCCGATGCATAATTTATCCAAGGAAACACCTGCTTTTTCTATGGATGAGATGACCTTTTACTGAAGGAAAAGAGCATCATTCTAAAGCAGCCTCCCTCTCAGACAACAGAGATCTGTTCAGACTATATTAAAAAAAAAAAAAAAAAAAAAAAGGAAAGAAAGAAAAAGAAAAGGTTCTATAGCCCCTTCCTTCAGATAGGTCATGATGAATGGGGTATATTTGCCCCAGATCTTTGCCATAGTAAGGCCCATCATCTCCTCTCTCGAATTAACAATAGATATTCAAGCGAAAAACAAAAGGCGGTTTGACAGGAAGAGACTAGAGATCCTAACATCCGATAACAAATTACCGTTATGCTCTGGCCGTGTTTTTATATGCCTCTTCTCATCGCATTTAATTACATTGATTAGATTTCTGTTTTATCTCTGAATATAGAATTAATTTTCGTAAATCTCTGCTTTCCCTATTGTTCTCCATAAAAGTTAGCAAACAACTCTCCTTCTCCGGGCCATCTAAAAAAATTACACTTAGGCTTACACATTAGCCTTAGACTGACAGACTTCTACAAAACTAATTGCCCCATCCTCTTATCAGAGGTCCCTACAGAAGCAGCAGCCACATGGAAACTGTTTATACGTTGCACAGGGCAAAGAAATGCCAGGAAGCAAAATTAGCTGCCTTTAAGAATTTACACAGACGTTCCAAGTCCCAGAGCTTTTCCAAAATTTTAATAATTAGTCATTTTCTTAAGCTGTGACCAAACAAATCGTTAAGGACAAAAGCTTCCTTAGGAGGCTATTAGGATTGTTTTACCCTACTTTGTCAGGCAGCTTAATAAATGTCCCACTGAGAGGGTCAGGAGCCACAGTCCCTCCCAGCCTCGCTACAGATAAAACTCCACTGATACGCACTGAGTCCCTGACCTGCAAGTTAACACTCCCTGTTTTTCCAGATGGCCATTCTCCCAAGTACAGGCTGACAATCATGTCAAACGGGGCTGGGACCTGACCACCAGCTTCATTTTCAGTTGTGAGTAAAATCAGAATTTGAAGCCAGGTCTCTGAAGATCAGACGCGATGACATGAACTTGGTCCCCTAATAAATCACAGCTGAAGTTAGTGTTCAGGAGAGCAAATGCTTTATGATGCTACTGGCAAGATGAATTCCATTATGATCTCACTTGTCCCCTTTTGCCTTGGCTTAAAACTTTCAAAGAAGTTTAATCGGAGTTTCCAAAACTCAGCGTTCATCCATTGTTTAAAAGCAATTTTTGTTCTTTTGGGAAATCATCTTACAGATAATCTCGAGGGAAAAATTATATATTTCGTGTTTATTCTGAGGGCTGTGGGTCCTTAGAGAAGCAAGTTTAGAACAAAAAATGTATGTGAATCCAGGAATTCAGAGCAAATAAAGCACAAAAGTTACTTATTAAGTCATTTCGAAAAGAACACGAGTTACATATCAAGTTATTTTTAAAGCATTTTTAACATTTTATGTTTTCTATCAAGAAATGCTGGGCCGGTGAGATAGCTCAGCGGCATAAGCGCCTGCCTGGCAAGCGTGAGGTCCTGAGTTCGATTTCTGGTACCACAAAAAAAAAATGCTGAAAATAAATAATAGTGCCAGAAAATTATGATTTACCTTTTGAATCTAGCTTCAGTGGAACAGGTAGCACTTAAGAAGGCATCACCAGTAAAAATCAAAACATCATAGAAATATTGATGTTTTACCTCTACACTCTTCTTAGCAAATTTTCAATGGGCCAAATGGTATAAATTCGGTATTTAAACCTGAAAAGTACAAAATTCTTCTGATTCTTAATGCAAAAATGTGTAATCACAAAGAAAAATCAATTTGTCAACCTCGTGTGTATACGACATTTTTCATTTTATCACTTGCTGAAGAGAAACACAGATAATGTATATACTGCTGGAGGAAGTGACATTTAGAGAACTATTCTTTTTTTCATTTAACATCTTAGTCACGTTTAAAATTTTTATTTCAAATTTTACATGAATAAACCTTCCCTACACATTTCGAATCAAACCAGAATAATTCCTTGCCAGGAAGCAAATTTTCCACTTATTCAAATATCCTTTTATGCCTGTTGTCAAAATGGTACAATATAATGGCATCAAAAGCCGAATAAGCAGGAAATTATGGCTCTCTAGACAAATTTATCCAGATTTTCACTTGCTTTAATGGACTTACTGTCATATCAAACACGTGCCTTCTGGACTGCGGGCTCTCCTTTAGTTTTCTGACTGCATTACTCTAACTGCTGAATGTGAGGTCCTTAATTTACAGTTTCCTGTCATAAAAGAATTACATTTACTTCTGAAAAGGATACAGTTAATCACTGATGGTTATATCTTCTATATTTAGACTATTCTTTTAGTCATGTCCTGACATTTGAAAAGTGGGTTTTGTGGAAATAGACTGCCTGCCCTACAATTTTGCAAACAGAACACTTTCTCCTAAGAAAAGGCTTCATTGTACTGAGTAAACATATTGCTCAGTATCCCTGATGTGGGATGACAACCAATAACTCATCCTGGTCCGACTTCAAGTGTTTTACACTGTAGGAAATGAGGGCCTTGCTCAGTACCACATCTATTTAATGTCAGTGCCAGACCCTGATCATTATTTCATTTGTTTCTTGAAAACAATAGTCCTACTTTATTGGTCATCTTAAGCGCCATTTTCTAGTTGAAGAAACCACAATTCTGAGAGGTACAGAGGAGCTAAATTCACCTAGCTATCAGGAATTTTAACTTAAATGGTATGCCCCAAATGACAACCACTTTCCACTAAGTCCTAACTCCTGAAGGTTCCACAGTCTTTAATATTTTAATAACTCCCACATTGAGAACTAAGCCTCAACACATAAACCTTTGGGGGTCAAACCACATCCAAACCATAGCAGATCTGAAGGCTGGATTCAAATTTCACCTCTGTGCCTTCCCAGCTGAGGCACTTTGGTAAAACTTTTAAGTCATGGAGTGACACTAGGCTAGAGTTGTATGGGTCTCATAAGGTGTTTGTGAAGATTAGAAAGCCATAAATGTTGACTGCTGATGATATATTATTTTATTATGTTTCCAAGGAAACGAACAACTGTCTTAGGTTTTAATATCCAATTTCTTACTTTGGGATATATTCTAACTCATGTATGGAAAGTTCCATTAGAATCCAGCAGGGAGTCATAGCAAGATGGAAAATCTTGAAATTAGGGAGTTACTATACAACAGTTTAAAATACTGCATTCAGAGCAATAGATACTAAAAATAAGAAAGACAGAGGGAGACAGAGAGAGAGAGAATGGTCTTCATAATGGTAATAGCATAGCAAATAGCAAAATACTCAGATCATTTTAATGTTTCAGTGTGGCAGTAGAAAAATCCTATTCCATTGAAAATGTGTTACATTTGTCTTCAAAGTGTTATTATTCTGAATCCAAGTAGAAGCATCTTTAGACTTTTACTTAAATACAAGTTACAGAAAAACTCACCAGTTAAACAAGCCCCTCCCTCTCCTCGCCTTTACCTTCCGCAGCCTATACCTTCAGCAGACCTACCTACATGTAATACATATTTTGAAGCACAGATGTTGTCCCAAATGGTTCTTTTGTCATTTCTTTTGGGATATTTAAGAGAGAGTAGGGTATATCGGAGACAAAATTCGTTAACCACTTTATCAATTGCATTCTCTGTAGAAGACACTATTTGACCAAAGAACTCGGGACATTGGTGATTTTTGTCAGTGGTTCCAGAGATAACTCACAATGATAATCGTACTCTTTACCTACTGAACTACAATTGGATTTGGCAGTTATATCAGTTAACTTTTGCTGTGTAATAAGCAAATTCAAGACACTTTTTACACCTTCCCACACATGTGTCTGAGGGAAACCTTAGAGTTAGTAGATCTCGGTTGAGTTAAATTGTGTTTAGCTCCAAGCTTCAAATTGGTTTAAGTCTGGTCCTCATGTCTTTTTTTGTCCTTAGATGAGAAGGCTAGTTGAAGCTCGTTCTTCTTTTGGAAAACTGCTTACATTCAAGAGGACAAGGTCACTTTGCCAACACATTTCAAACCTCTGTGCAAACAACCCATTAGCCAAAGCAAACACTTGCCTGAGACCAACATCAAGTAATCAGTAAATACTCTCCCACTAATGGGAAGGGCCACAAAATCATACCTCAAGCAACAGAAATACCATGCAGGGACCGGTAAGTCATATTTCATACACACGTTTTAGAAAATTATTAATTGCTCATATGTTCTATGCCTAAAATTAAAATAAATATTATCAGTTGCTTAGCATGTCTCATTCTTTGGAAATTAAAGTTAAGCATGTTTCTGTAAGATTTCAAAATTATCACATATGACCTTGTTATGGATGGGATTAAATATCCCATGAAAGTTCACATGTTGAAGGCTTAGTGCCCAGCCGCTTGCACTATTAGGAAGTGGCAGAAATGCTAGGAGATGGGGCCTAGTTGGCAGAAGTTAGATCACCTGGGACATGGCGTTAAAGGATATATCAGAACCCTGCCTCCTTCCTGTGTCTCTCTGCTTCACAAGTACTATGACATCAGCAGGTTTCCTCCACTCCACACATCGGCCATGGTCCAAAAGCAACAAGCCACATGTTTTGTTTGTTTGTTTAAATTTAGAAATGAAACCTCTGAAACTGTGAGCTGAAGTAAACATTTCCTTCTTTTTTTTTTTTTTTTTGGTGGATACCAGGGGTCGACCTCAGGACCTCGCGCGCCAGCAGGCGCCTGTGCCGCTGAGCGATATCACCGGCCCTTTTTTGTATGTGGGATCCAGGAGTCGAACTCGGGCCCTCGCGCTTGCAAGGCAGGCGCTTATGCCGCTGAGCCATCTCACTGGCCCCAACATATCCTTTTTTGAAGGTGATTTATCTCACTTTGTCACGCCAGTGGAACACTAAGCCACACAAATCTAATCATTACAAATATCCTTACAACAATATGGGCACTACTTACATAACAATGAATTTTAATTAAAAATGAATCACCTATGTCTATATACTAGGATATAGGACATTCTATTTAAAGCAAGATTGACGAAAATTAACCTGTGTTAACCTGTTTGGAGGTTACAGGTTATTCTAAACCTTTAGCATTGTAGCTTGTCCAGTGCCTGACAGAATAGATGCCTAAGAAAGATTTGTTTATAGAATAACTGAAAATCAGAATTACTGAAAGTCTTCTCAGAGGCTGGTACTCTGTTTACAAGCCTTGCTTAGCAGTTTTCAGTTGATCTTTATTCAGCTGATAGGCGTCCTCTGACTCAGAGGTTCAAGTCTTTCTACCTTATGTAGCCATAATGTATACAATTATATATATGGCTCATGTCTTTGATGTTATTATCATCTGTGAAATTAAAATTTGCAGTGTACCTGGTCAGACTGAGATTTGTGTTTGTATTTCTTTAAAGGCTTTTTGGCCAGCACTTACACATCTTTGTCCCTGATGTGTGTGTGTATGTGTGCATGCGTGTGTGTGTGTGTGTCTCTGTGTCCTCCCCTGAGCCCAATGGCTCTCTTTAGCCTTTCTTACTATTACCATCTTCAAAAGATAAAAAACTAAAAATGTGACAACTTTTCGTCTAACACCCAGCCATAACCCTATCTTCAGAGCTCACTGTTTTCAATCTAAATACTGGATCATTTACTCAAATTTATCCACCTCTCTTTTCTTCATTCCCCTTTCTAAGTATTTAAATTTCTATCTATTTGATTTCTAATATATTTACATTACATGTTTCCTTATCTTACTTCTAGAAAATTTGTTCTCCATGAAACCTGACACAATTGCTTTTAAAAATAGGTATGTAAAGGTGCCTTCCCAGCCTCAGAAGGGGGTGGGCCATCTTGACATGTTATGAGGGGCTGTCAGAAGGAGGCAAGTTCCAAACTGGCTGAAGATATTCCCAGTCATTGCAAGGGTCTGCAGTGCATTGTAGAGTTAATATGCAAACAGCCGCAGCCAGTTCCTTAGTTATCCTTGGCTTTAATAATAATTAATGAAAATATGTTTTATTAAATGATTATTCCTACAAAACACTGCAATGAATACTTTATACACCCCATCTCCACTGTTTTCCCACATCCACTATGTAAGCTGGAAATTAGACCTAGAAATCAGATCCATATTGTTATATATTCAGCCAGCTAGTTATGTAAAATAGTTATGTAAATGTAACCCAAGCTAAGATCAGAGAATAAGCTGTTGCTTTATTTTTGTGAACTACCATTTGATTATCTCTGAGTTGTCTAAACTCGACTGTTTTGTTGCTCTTTTATGTATTTATTTATTTATTCATTTATTTTGATACGTTAAGAGGACAGAATGCAAACATTTCACTTCTCCCAAAATTTAAAGATTGACACTTCTTTGTCCTTCAAAAAAAAAGAGATACTAGCTTATTAGCTGCTAACAACTTAAGTTCCAAGTGTTCTGAAAATAACGGACCATCCACTCTGCAGGAACAAAGGCAATCAGGGCTTCCAGAGAGTAGACGTCCCTCTAAGAGAGAGGGAGGGGTTCCCGCAGTGTGAAAGTGAGTCAGAAGAAAGCAGTAGCAAGGAGGAGGTGAATGGGAAGAGTTATAGGAATAGGAGCCTCATCACAAAAATGTTCCCTTAACCAAGGACAGTTCTGAAGGTTTTGGGGGTAAGGTAATAAGTGATAAAGAGCAACAATTCTGAAGTCAGCCTGCCTTGGATTGAACCCCAATTCCACTACTTACTGGTTTTCTGGCCTTGGACAAATCGTTTAACCTCTGTGCTACTCAATCACTTCCTCAGTTTTCTCTTCTATAAAGCAACAATAATATTATCTTCTCCCATATAAGGTCCTAAGGGTTACATGGTTTGATACCTGTCAAGCCATTAGAACAGTGTCTGGCCCAGAGATGTGCCTACCAGGTGCCACATCTCACTGTGTCTACAATCTTTGAGAGCTCTGGGGTTGGCATGTTGTCATACACCCAAAGCAGAAAGCTTCCCTAATGACGTGACCCGTCCCTTGTGCTTCCCTGGAGAATGGTCCTCTTGGGCCACAGAAAGGACTTACTCCCAGTGGACCCAACAGTGCCCCTGTGGCCTCCCAGCCAAAACCACTCCTGACTATTCTACCAACCTCCACTCTCCCACCTCCCAAACCCCAAGCGCACCACTAGATCCCCAAAACAGAAAGCTATTAACCTAAAAACCCAAATAATGAAGAACAGAAAGCACAGATCCCCCTTCTTCTGTTCCCTGATTCTATTTTATTTAACTCCCTCATCTGTAAAATGGAACCAGTCACTATAAGCATTAAATAAGATAACAACAAATAAAATGCAGCTAGCACAGTGCCTGACAAGTCATACGTAGATTTAAAATACTCATTTCCTTCCTTTTCTCCCTATGCTAAAGACAGCCTTACTAAGAACTGTTGAGGGACTAATGACGTAAGGTAAAAGGCCAAGTGGGAAGTGGGAAATTGGTTCTGTCACTAAGCCACAATTGCCTATCCCAAATCTAGTGATTTTTTCCTTCCTCACATGTCTGTTTTTCATAATGTAGATAGGTCAGAAAGAATTACTTCCATATAGGAACAAAATGAGGATAATAACATAATGATCATTAATAGTATCTAGCTGAAGATATATAAGAAAATTAACTTCTGTTTCTTTAATAGAAAAGTCTGTGATTTTCTCATTCAGTCCCTGGAAAACTGAATCATTATTTATTCCCGAGTATCAGGAGACCTATTCTGCATTAGTCATTAGATTCATTTAAGTTCATGCAACAGAAGGTGTTCCAGAGGCACTTTCTCATCATTAAATGAGCACCTATGTGGTGTTGCCAAAAGTGAAGGAGATAAAGGTAATTGGAGGAAAGAAAAGGCACTAAAGTAAAAATTAATCAGATGAAGCATATTAGTAGATAGAGACCCACAATCTGTTTACTATCCCCTATGTGACAATACTGTAAAGAAAATGAGAGGAGCTGCTGGAGAGTGTCCACAATTTAAAAGCCAACATATGAGTAAAGGCTTACTCGAAGTGCTGTTTATGATGCTATGCCTAACTCTCGGCAAGACAGCTAATTTCTCACACCAATCAGTCCATTGCTAGAAATGCTGAGGAGGAAAAAAAAAAAATCCCTGCTGCACACTTGCCTGTCTTTCCCCAGGTTCTAAATCTTGACACTGAAAATAATTTGCAAGCTCAGGAATATCTGGGATTCAACGAATTTTCCCTACCACCTCCCTTTGTTCCATCAGCCCTGCAGAGGTGCTCCAAGCAGACAGGAAATGTGGCCCAGAAATGTGGTGGCACATTTGTGTCTTGTTTCAGGAAGAATCACGCTGCTCAGTCTCCTCCAGCAGAACACACACATTCCATCTCTGAAGAAAGAAAATTTCAACAATCCTGGCTCATTCCATCCTTTGTTCTCAGGACCGGTTTAGGAAACAGCCTACCGGACACAGTGGCTGTAAAGGCTCGGTGATGTGTCCTGTGCTCCGAATACAGGTGGGCTCGTGCTGGGGATATTTTCTTGTCATGGCTCTGGGGGCAAGATGCTTTGTTACCAGCTAGTGATATCAGCTCCCATCTAGACCACACTTCAAGAATCTCTTTAGATGTCATATCCTGGCCAACCAAGTAAACATTATATAATCACCTAAATTTCAAATGAGTTCTAATGTTTCCCTTTGGATATAAAATACCATTATAAATATTTTCAAAGAAATAAGTGGAAAATATGTGGATATTCTATACAAATATCTATACTTAGCTGGTCTTTACCTAAACTCAGAGAAAATGTATGTATGTTAAGTAATATTCATTTACTTTCATTTGTCAATAACTCATTTAATCTCTTGTTGAAGTGTGACTTACAGGTAAGGAAGTCAGCAATGCTTTAGGTCAAGTGTCTTGGGTTCAAACCCACATTAAGAAGCCATAACATGCTCAAAGCTGCCTCTTGCTAATATGGAAAATAGGGACAAATTAGTAAAAGATAGCCACCTTCCCAGCTCAACCCTGAGCAGCCCCTGTGGCCCACAGTTTGTTGTGCTGATGGGAGTCTGAATTTCAGATCCCACTTGTGACCTCAGCCAGCTGAGTTTCTACATTTCACAAACAGCACAAGTCATAGAAAGCAGCCACCCGTCCTGGGCCCAGGGCACTTCCAGAGCCAGGCAAGAGCAGATCAGGGTGAGATGCTGCTCAGGAATAGAGACCATCCTACAGGTAAATCTTTAAAAAGGTGGCCTCTTCTTCAGCTTTGTAGTTATTCAAGTGGAAGTGAAAGTTTTTCCTATCTTCCTGCCATGCAAAAAAAAATCACACTATCTATTATCAGCCTTGTCACCTTGATGGGGGCAGATTTTGAAAGTGGGGTGAATGCTGTCTTGGCTTCTTGTATCAGTTGCAAACCAGCCTTTACATTACTGATGAATAATATTTTGGGATACGTGTCTCTCATACAAAAATCTCCAGCACATCAAACACCCTGATGCAGTTTGCTCTGCAGGAATTGCCACAGTTTATAATCAATGTAATAGATGAATGGTTATATTCTTTAGATGCATAGGATAAATTTTATCTTTTCAAATGAAAATTCCAATGTGTTACCCTTTATAAGGAAAATAAACAGGTTAACTAAAAAGTCATAATCAGGAAAGAAATTAGAACCCACTCAAATAATTTCTTCTGACTCATCTATCTGCTCCATTTCTCTTTCCCTCTCACCCTCCCATTGTCTGTACTTGCCAGCAAGTAAACATGAATGCTGAAGCAAGAACAAAAGGAAAACAGAAACATATATTTATGTAAACTTGAATTGATTCAACTGGGAAGAAACCCCACAGCTTTCAAGGTCTGAGTCACAAATCATTATGATCGGAAATGCTGATGTGCTAGGAATACACAAGTACTTTCACTTGTTATCGGCTCAGGCCCATTGCAGAGCATAGTGAAGCTGAAAAACATTAAACATAGTTTTCAGCCTCCATTTATCAGGTGCTATTTTGGGAAAGGGAGGACACAATGGCAACAAGTCCAGGCTTGTGTATTCAGCTTCACATTCAGTCACTGACAGATCCACATTTGGGAAAATCAGAGGGAGGTCACATCACCTTTCCAAACATGAGAAAACTCTGTTCTTCCCAAGATGACCCGAAATGTTCTAATTATTGGTTATTCCCTCTGGCCAGCCATGCAGCCAACAAGCACGTAGAGTTCAGTGAACCCACAAGCACACAGCTGTTATCTTTGACTTGTGGCCAAAACAAAAATTGGAACAGAATTTACCCAGACAAGTGTAAAGGCTTCTGTTTAAAGCAGCTATTTTCTAAGCCAGATAAACAGCTTTGAAATGGAGAAGAAATGAATCCTTTTCTAGAATGTCTGAATCAAAGCGAGGTCAACGTGTGGAAGACAAGATGTTAACATAGATTACCCACACGGCTGCCCAAGCCTCCCAAGAGTGAGGCAGGCCCCGTGCCTCCCAGTTGCCTGTACTTCTTTTGTCAACTTGTTTTTGTGCTTTGGAAACAACTTTCTGTATTTGGGGAAGGTAGCTATGCTAATTCAGTTAGTTCAGGATAGAAAGCATTAAGGGTCAGCAGAGCGCTATGCTGGAAGCTTCCATGAGGCAGCAACTGCATGGGCCAGGGCCTCTTCGGACAGAAGCATCAAGAGCTCTCACTGGGAGTTTGAAGGAAGAACGAAACAAAGTAGTTTTACTTGGGGCTCAAGTCAGTGATTCTGGCCTTTGAATTTCTACTACAAAACATTAACAAATACCTCATTTTTTATAGGTGGCAAAGGGACTGGTAAGAAATAGCTGGTAGGGCTGGTAGGAGAGGCAGGGAAAAATCACCCTCCCTGTTCCTTACACAAACACCGTGTGCTGTGCTAATCTGGCAATCCATCTTACAATCACCAAACAGTACAGTAGAGCAAGGAAGCAATTCACACTGCAATAGTGTTCCTTGGAGCTTTTCATAGCTCAATGCCTATTGCAGCTGCTTATATTGTACCAGCAGGTGGGTATAAAATAGCAGATTCCAGAGCCTACAGAAGCCGCGTCCCAGGGTAGAAGAGGAGATGATTTTTTTCCAGTAGAGTGAATATGCATATCAATGTACCTGAATGGAGAGCTGTCCTGGTGAGCTGTCATCAGCAGCAAATCCGTCTGTACTTCCATCTCAAGTGGTCTATTTCGGCAATAACAAGGCCGTGCAGCAAGGATTTGAAAAGCCTGCTTCTCTTGATGCCAGTGGGGTTACAGACCACATCAGCGGTGCAGACAGCCTCAGGCCTGCTCTCAACTGTCGTTCACTACCAAATTCTCCCGACACTCATCGTTTGCAGCAGCAGTAAAAATCTCACCAGCTTTTGAAGTCCTGGGTTTCTAGAATAGCAAGCGCCAGCATCTAGACATGGTAAGAACAAGAACAATTGTAACTAGATGGCATTGTATCCCACTCTAAAATAGTCTATCATTAAGGTAGTCAGCTGCATAATTGGTGTCAACTTCATACCCATTGGGCAGGGATAGTTATCAGAAACCCATTGAACAAATGGATGGGATATTTCAAAGCTATGAGCATCAAGCATCTCAAAAAAAAACAAGAGGTGACAGCTGAAGTCATGCTTAACAGAATTGGTTTAAAATGTGAAATGGGTTTTAAAAGCAGCACTGCTCTCCTATTGGGTGTGAATGAGGCTTAGTATACAGGAGGGGAAATCCCTATTAAAACTGGGATTCCTGCTTTGTTCTCTTGTGAATGACAACCAACTAGATAATTCTTGAAAGGACTAAGATGTGTGGAGAGCAGCTGGGTAGGTGGCCAAGGCTGGGTAAAACAACACTTTCAAAAAGAGTTTCAGTGAACTTCATAAGCAGCATCATTAGGATTAGCACCAATCTTTGTAATAATTCCAAAACTGATATTTATCTGGCAATTTGTTTACATGAACTGAGCAAGAGAAATTGTGCCTACCACCTTCTGTCCCTCCCTAGACCATATGTTTCCTGCTAGTGGTTGTCTCATTATTTTACACTCCCTCTACCCAAATCATTTGGCTTTCTTACAACTCTCTGACTCTGGGGTCAACAAAATTGTTCTGTGAAAGTTCAGGTAGTAAATAGGTCAAAAGTTTGCCGAGCATACAATCTATGTCACAACTACTTAGCTCTGCCATTTTAGCATGAAGGCAGTCACAGTCTATACAAAAATAAATGAATATGGGTGGGTTCCAATAAATTTTATTTATTTAGAATTAGGTTGGAGGTTAGAGTTAGCCCACAACCATCATTGGTGGATCCCTTCTCTAAAACAATGCATCTTGAATAAAGTCAGTTCTAGGAAATTCTGTGAATTTTTATTTCCTTTCCTACATTTGATAACCTATGGTAGACTGTTAGAATAATGATGCCTTCATTTGTTCCTACTTCCTGCATCTGCACCCTTGTGTAATCCCCTCTCATACTGAATGTTTTTGGCTTAATTTTATCCTCTCCAAATTTGTATGTTGAAACTCCAACTCCTAGTATTTGAGAATGTACCTGAGTTTGGAGATAAGATCTTTTAAATGGTAGTGAAATTAAAATGAGGCCATTAGGATGGACCCTAAACCAATACAACCATGTCCTTATAAGAAGAGCTCTAAAGAGTGTGTATAAGGGATACGCACACAAACAAAAGACCATGTAAAGAGGCAACAAGAAAGCAGCCATCTCCAAGCCAAAAAGAGAGCCTTCAGAAGAAACCAGATCCGACAACACCTTAATCATAGACTTTCAGGCTCCAGAATTGTGAAGAAATAAATTTCTGTTGCTTAAGCCACCCAGCTGTAGTCTTTTGCTATAGCAACTCTGGCAAACTAATATACCGACCCTGGGACAAACATGTGACTTTCTTTGGCAAACAGGTACTGGGAATCATGACCTAAGCGAAGAGTTGAAAAATGTCTCTTGCTGCTCTTGAAACCCCTGTCAGCCACCTTGTGAACGAGTCTGCACTAATATGCTAGATGGCAAGAAATTTACCACGACCAGTCACTCACCACCCCAGCTGACAAGTAAAACCCCAGAAGCAGTTGCCCAGCTAACTGGCAGCTGTCTAGAGATGCATGAGAAAACCCAACTGAGATCAACAGAGAAATTATATGCCTGAGACCAGTCCGAACTGCTGACCCAGACCGAATACGGTTATTGTTGTAAACTTACTAGTTTGGAAAAGTTAGTTACATGCAATAGATAGTTACTGTATGACCCAACTAATTTCTATGTCTTCTGCACCCCTCACTCAGACCATGCTATTTGTCTCCTGCTTACTTGGGTCACTTCAAAGCTGCACTTCATTTTTCAACCCTTCCCTGCTCCCTCCAACCATCCAATGGTTCAATCTTCCACCTTATCCACTCCGGACACCATTCTGTGATAGGTGGGTGTATTTATTTTCTATTGCTGTGGTAACAAATTACTGCAAACTTAGCCGTTTAAAACAGCACACGTTTATTATCTCACAGTTCTACAGGTTGATATAGGTCTCACCAGATTAAATTTACATGTCACCAAGGCTGTCCTTATCCCCAGAGACTCTAGGGGAGAATCTGTTTCAGATTTTTGGCAGAATTCTGCTCCTCGCTGCTGTGGGACTAAGATCTCTGTGCCTTTGCTGCCTGTCAGCTAAAGGTTGCTCACAGCGTCCAGGGGCCACCCCCATGTCTTTGCACATGGTTCATTCCCTCCATCTTCAAAGACAGCCAAAGTATACAAAGTCCCTCTCAAGCTTCAAATCTCTTCTGAAGATTTATGCATCACTTTCTCTTACTCTAATCAGGAAAAAACACTCTGCTTTTAAGAGTTTATGTGAAGATGGGCACACCTGATAACCCAGGATTACCTCCCCCCCTCAAGATCCATAACTTCTGTCATATCTGCAAAGTCCCCTTTCCCACCTAACATAGCATATGATGGGATCCAGGGATTAGGATGTGGATAACTTGGGAAGAGAGGGGGTTCATTATTCTGCTTTCCACAGTAGGCAGCTATGAGAGTGAAATCAAAGACTACTTCTCACCAGTTCTGTTACAATGGGAACTTTTTAGAGACTAACTGCAAACTCACTGTGGTCAGTTCCCATCCATGGTCAGCAATGCAGCAGCCGCATAGTATAGAATTACTCCTCTTATTTATTTGCAGAGCAGTCCTCATTCATGTCTCTGAACTTCTCCCTCTCCTCAGCACTTCTCTATACTTACTTATAAATTAGGATGTGATTCTCTAAATATGACTTTTCAAGAATGTTGTCTGGACTCCCTTGTCTTGGGCTATTGACCTCTAACAGGTAGTCATTTTTCTATCCCAACTGCTTCCAACTCTGATACGTTGTTGAGCCAACACAAAAGATTGTGTACAGGGAAAGTGCCAGTATTAGAAGAAAATGTCAAAAGTCCCCATCCCTATACACTTACAATTTTGCAAACTGGTTTATTGAAGTCCATTAAAGTTACCAGGACATATTCTTTACCAGTTAGAATGCCTTCAGCTACAAGTAAAAGAAACCCTGATTCAAAATGGCATATACAATATGAAAAATTATTATTTCACATTACAAGAGGCACAGATGCAGATCAGACTTCAGGGTCAGTTAATTTTGTGGCACAGGAAAATAATCAAGGTCCCAATTTCATTCTCTCTCTCTACTCTGACACTCTTAGTGTCACCAAGCTGGTCACAAGGTGTCTGCAGCACTTCCTAGCATCCAATCCAATTATACCTACATCAGAGGTAAAAGAGCAAATGTTTCTTCGTGCACCTCTACCTTTGCTGCAAGACAATGTTTTCTTACAAGTCCCACAGTAGATGTCCCCTCTGCTTTCAATGGGAGAGCTGACCTAATTTTAAAACAAGGGAAGGGAATGAGAATATATGTCACTACGTCAAGGCTTTCCTCGATCACCTTTTAAAATAGCAGCTATGTGCCGAAGCTGTCTCCTGGCATTCCCTCCACCCCCACCAAGACTGTGTTTTTCGCCCTAGCTTTTATCACTATATGGTTTGCTTTGTTATTTGTGCCTCTTCTCACATGTACACTAGCATGTCAATTTCATTGCTAGTGACTTGAGGCTCTTCTAGTCACCTAAAACATTGCCTGGTACATAATAGGGTTCTTTCAGTATTTATTAAATAAAGGAACAAATCACAGTTCTAGAACAAATCAGGCCCTTGAAGCTGGGTATGATCTACTTTTCCTAAGCCAAATGCTGTGACAGGGCAAATTACTAAACAAGACAGAGTTTAAGAGGAGATGGTGGAGCTGGTGAGATAGCTCAGCGGCATAAGCGCCTACCTGGCAAGCGCAAGGTCCTGAGTTCGACTCCTGGTACCCACATACAGAAAAAAAGGGGCTGGTGATATTGCTCAGCGACATGGGCGCCTGCTGGCATGCGCAGTCCTGAGTTTGACCCCCGATACCCACAAAAAAAAAAAAACAAAAAAAAGGAGATGGAGAAGTAAATGCCAGACAAATGACCTACTTCCTCACTTGTAACCTTATTTGCCCATCATTACCATCATTAGTATTGGCCTGACTTAATTTCAAAAAGACATTTGGTTTTGTTGAATCTAAAAGTGATTCACTGGTAATATTTCATACCAAAGAATTGTGGTCTAAGCTAAAATTGTAGAAACTTTTCTTCACAGATCATCATCCCATCTTCATTTAGGGTACAAGGAATGATTATCACTGCTTCTAAATCGAAAAGAATTGTGTAATCCTTTTGTGTTAGGTCTTTGTCTCTATAACAAAATATCTAAGAATAACAACTCAGAGTAAGAAAGATTTGTCTTGGCACACGGTTAGAGGTTTTAGTTCATGGTGAGGTTGTGCCTCTGCTTTCAGCCTGTGGTAAGGTGGGACATCCCAGCAGAAAGTCATGGAGGAGGAAAACTGCTCACCTTGTGGCAGCCAAAAGCAGAGAGAGTGGAAGAACTGGAGAGGAAGGGGCCAGTCTCTTAGTTACTTTCTCATCACGGAGACATGATATCTGATATCCATAACTTGAAGGAGGAAAGGTTTATTTTATATCACAGTGTTTCAGTTCATAGTGAGCTGGTTCCAAAGCAGAGGACCTTGGCAAACAGCTGTGGAAGAGGAGAAAGTGTTCATGGCATGGCAAACAGGAAGCAGTGAAACATCCTTCTTCTTTCTGTTTTTATTACATCCAAGCTGCAAGCCTACCTCTTGGTGCCACCCACACCCAGAGTTGGTCTTCCCTCTTCAGTAAGTCCATCATCCACAACCAGAACTATGCTAAACCAATCAGTGGACCGATCCAGTATTGCACATCCATGATCCAGAATCACACATCTATGATCCAGTCACTCCCAAAATGTATGAGGCTTTGAGGGGACATCTAGATATAAGCCATAACAACCAGAGACAAAATACACTTTCCAAGGTCATGCCTTCATGGTGCACTCCCTTCAACTACACCCCACTTTCTAAATTTCCATTACCTTCAAATAATCCCATCAAATTATGATTTAATCAATGGATTAATCAACTGATGAAGATAGAACACTCATGAACCAATTATGACATGATACCCTACATAGAAGACAACAAAAACTCCACCAAAAGACTACTAGATTTAATAAGCAAATTCAGCAGTGTAGCTGGATACAAAGTCAACACTCAAAAATCAATAGTATACCTGTACACAAATAACAAACTCACTGAGAGAGAAATTAGGGAAACAACACCTTTCAAAATAGCATCCAAAAAATGAAATACTTAGGAATAAATCTAACAAAGGAAGGAAAAGATCTATATGTTGAAAATTACAGTACTCTGAATAAGGAGATTGAAGAGGATGTCAGAAAATGGAAAGATATCCCTTGCTCATGGGTAGGAAGAAGCAACATTGTGAAAATGGCTATACTCCCAAAACTGTTGTACAGATTTAATGCAATCCTGATCAAAATACCATTAGCATACCTCACAGTCTAGAGAAAACATTCCTAAAGTTCATTTGGAAACAGAAGGGACCTAGAATAGCAAAGGCAATCCTGGGCAACAAAGGCAGGCCAGGAGGCATCACAATCCCTGACTTGAAACTATACTACAAAGCTACTGTGGAAAAATCAGCATGGTACTGGCAAAAAAAACAGACCTGAGGATCAGTGGAACAGATTAGAAGATGCAGACACAACTCCAAACACACTCAGCCACCTTATCTTTGACAAAGGGGCCAAACATGTTCACTGGAAAAAAGATAGCCTCTTTAATAAATGGTGCTGGAAAAACTGGCTTTCCACATGCTGAAGACTAAAACTATACCCATGTCTATCACCATGCACTAAACTAAAGTAAAAATGGATCAAAGATCTAAATATTAAAACAGAAACACTAAATCTAGTGGAAGAGAAAGCAGGTAGAAATCTTGAAGACATAGGGGTAGGCACAGAATTCATGAACAAAACCCAAACTGCATGGGAAATACTCTAAAGAAGCAACAACTGGGATCTCATCTTATAAGAAGCTTTTGCACATCAAAAGAAATCACCAACAGTGTGAAAAGACAACCCACACAATGGGAAAAAATTTTAGCCAACTGTCCCTCAAACAAAGCACATCTATCTAGGACATATAAAGGATTGAAAAAAATCAGGCCTCCCAAATTTAAAGACCCAATCCAAAAATGGGCATCTGAGATGAATACACACTTCTCAGATGAAGAAATATAGGTAGCAAATAAATATATGAAAAAATGTTCAACATCATTGATCATTTGAGAAATGCAAATTAAAACAACACTGAGATTTCATCTCACTCCAGAAAGAATGGCTGTCATCAAGAAATCAACCAATAACCAACGCTGGAGGGGCTTTGGGGGAAAGGAACCCTTCTCCACTTTTGGTGGGAGTGTAGACTGGTGCAACCACTGTGGAAATCAGTGTGGAGGTTCCTAAAAAAACTAGTATTTGATGCCCCATTCAACCCAGCTATTCCCCTTCTGGATATTTTCCCAGAAGAATTGAAAACATCATACCACAGCGATATATGTGCACCCATGTTTATAGCAGCATAATTTGTAATAGCTAAAGCTTGAAAACAACCCAAATGCCCATCAACTGAGGAATGGATAAAAAAGAGGTGGTATTTTTATACAATGGAATACTACTCAGCTATAAAGAAGGATAAACTCGAGGCTTTTATAGGTAAATGGATGCAACTTGAGACCATACTCATAAGTGAAATAAATTGGACTCACATGTGTAAACATCGTATTGTCTCCCTAGTGTAAGAAACTGAAAGAGTAAATAAGATCCAAAATGTACAATAGATATTGTGAAAGTGAAAGGGGAAGAAACTGCTCAAAAGGAAAGAACAACTGGGATGGGGGAAAGGAGAAAAGAAAGAAGGGAAAAGTATATATATATATATATATATATATATACACTAGATAGATAAGTTAATTATACTACTAATCTCTATTAGCTCATTGAAAAGGATGGTTTGTGCTTATATTGTTTGATCAATTATTTATGTCTATATCTTGTAATCTGAACAACTACTTTAAAGATAACAATACGCAATATATTAATCATTGTTAATCTCCTATTACCTTGTGTTGAAATTCTGTATCATCATTTTTATCGTTTTTCTTTTTAAAAAAATTTAAAAAAAAAAAAAAGAAAGCCCTGCAACTGGCAACAAAGACTTCAATATGATAAGCCTTTGGAGGGCATTTTAGGTAATAACCATAATACTTTCTATTCTAAACATTGTAATGCTATATATAATTACCCTGTGCCAGGGATATAGCTCAGTGGCACAGTGCCTGCCTGGCAAGTGCAAAGTGTGAGTTTGATTCCTGGTACAAAAAAAAAAAAAAAAATTACTCTTATAATTCCAAGAAAACAATTTTCTAAAATTCACTTATTAATAAGAAATGGGTTTATACTAGAAATAATCAGGATAACCTACAGCAATTAATTGATACAATAAAAGAGGTAAGCAAAGACATTATATTGGTGTCTGGCTATTCAAATGTCCCTAGCCAGAGGAACCTGAGCAGAACTTGGAGAAAGACAGCAAGTGACCACATTCTCTGTAATTAGTGTCAGGCTTCTGCCACATAATTCATAATATTCCATATCATGTTCTACTCCTGTTCTTGAGAGCTCCAAGGAGAGGGACCACCAGGTCTCTCAAGACCTCTTTCTAAAAATTCTCCCTTAGACAGAAGGCAAAATAGTCACTACGTATCACTCACCTTGTTTATGTCAGTCCTGGAAACTCCTTTCCATTCTCCTCCCTAAGACCTGTCTTTATCTCTGGGGGAAAAACAAGGAGAACATTTGGTCTGTTCATTCCAAATAACTACTGTGAGATGTCTTGCTACAACAACTACAACCCAACATAGCCTGGGCTACAGAGGGCTGCTCCCCTGGGAGCCCATCCTGCCCCAGGCTCTCTCTCTTTAGAGGTTGCCATCACTGACCTCTACAGATTTTGCTGTTCAGGGAGCTACTCTGCTCCCCACTCCCTCGGGGAACCAAATACAATAGACTGAGTCACTTCTGCCCGGGTTCCTCCCTGGGATCCTCAAGCTCCTTCTTGGAATTCCTTATGATGTCTAGGGCCAACTCCTCTCAAAGAAACCTGACCACCTTTAGGATCACTGAGAAAAACCTTATCACAATCTAGTATTTTCATTATTTATTTTATTGCTCAAATTGTCCCAACTTTGGCCATTAATAATACTCCAGGTTGACTCCTGGGCCTTCATCCCATGTACCCTACACTTTGTGCACACTTCCTCGCAATACCAGATGATCCAGGTTAATCTCATAATTGTTCGGCTTCAGCCTAGGAATTGGTAACTTCTTTATGGAGCCCAGCCTTTTTGTTGTTGTTGATTATTTATTCATTTGTTTACTTGTTATTAAAGAATAGTGTTTAGAAAACAAGACCTAAACACCAGATGTTGTTATTGTAGTGTTACTGCATCTAGGCCCTTTTAACAGGCAGCTAGAAAACACATGTGTGTATGCTAACCCATACATATATACATACATACTAACATTTTTATGTTTATACAGATAGTTAGAAAAATAGATAGATAGGTTTATAGATACCAAAATTCATGAGTTTATGCTGATATCTCTGTTTGTAGCCCAGCTTCACAGGTCTCATTCTAGCCTCCCTGCCCCCTTTTTCCATACCTGTAATGTCTTTCTGCAATAGGCAGAAACCTGTCTTATTTCCTACTTTATTATTTACTATACACATTATATAAGTAAACACTGTATATTTACTTATTTATTTAACTCTGGTATACACACAAAGCCTTCCAGAATTTCTAACCCATGACACCTTAAAAAACACATTTCCTAACAAAATTATGCTATTTGTACAGTTATTTTTTGTCTTTATGGTATTAGATCAAAATACTGTTTACTCAAGTTGCTTACATGGGTACATCTAAACACACTTTTAGGGACCTACTTGTAGGTCCTACTTTTAGAATCTTAGGCTAAATAAATGTCAAATATATATTGTGCCCAATCTTTAAATGTCTTCTTTATAAGATTAAAGATCTTCATTAAATGAGAATGGGCTTGACTCTTGTGTATATTGTATTTATGCTTTATTGTTTTTCTATACCATACTTTAGTTGCCTGAGATGATCATTATAAATTTCTTTTTATTATTCTAAATTTGTATTACCCCCTTAAGTGGTATATTGGATTGCTATAGTTCACAACCTCCAGCCATAAAATACAAAGCAATAAAATCTTCTAATTAATGCACACATATGCAAAGTTTGTAATTAAATGCAAAGCTATAATTGGACCCAGTGCCCTATCTAACACAAAACAGCAATAGCAATGAACTAAGGGAGAAAAGAATAGTTGGAATATTCAGTCATTGAAGTTGAGTGGTTATTTACAGTAATTTAAAGAAAAAACATTATGTCAGAGTGTAGAGAGAAAACATATTTATATGACCAATAAGGAAAAATTCTGTCTCAATTCATCATTACACAGGAGGATAAGGTCTAATATGCTCATGACACACTAAGGTGGGGGCAGATGACAGCAAATTTATGGATGTGGCAGCTAAGGAAATAAGCTCATCTGTTGACTGTAATCTGCCCACATATATCCGTACACAGTCAAATACACACGCTCACACACACCTCCATTATCAGAGGCTTTAAATTTCTACTCCCACTTGATTTTTTTTTGTTCTACTAATTTCTATATAAATAGCATGAATCTTGTTGCAATTGGAGTTGTTCTATCTTTGATTCCAATCTTTTCAATGATGGGGTCAACTGATCAGCAATACATTCTTCATGAATAACATATTTCCAAATTTAAAAAATAATAATAATTTAGGAGTTCTGAATGTTATATGGGATGAGAAAAATCCAAGTTACTATGTTATGTTAATTTTAGGACCTAATTAACCAAACTTTCTTCTGCCCTAGACTTCCGACTGAGCTCTAGAAGTCACCAACACCCACACAGTTCCCCAAGCCAGAGCCTAGAAATCATCCAGCATTCTTCTATTTCTCTCTATCCCGCGCACCTTCAATCCATCAATAGTCCAATTAGTTCTATCTTCAAAATGCAGCATGAATTCATTTGTACCTTTCAGTCTCTACAGCGATGGTGTTGATCCAGCCACTATCATCTATTAGTGGCCTACAGTGACATTCCTAACTCTTCTCACAATTTCCACTTTTCCTACCTTAAATACATCCTCTATGCTATGCCCATGTCAGTAAGTTTTCAGAAACATAAGTCTGATCACATCACTTCTTTGTTTAAAAAATGTTAAAGATGTCACATTCCCTTGTGGATGAAAGATCATCTTGGTCTGGCCCCTTGTGGGTCTGGCCCCTCCGCTCCTCCCTTCAACTCATTCTCTGAACTCAAGCTGGAACCACCCTTCAGTTTCTGGAGCCTCTCTCTTCTCCTCAAGGGCTTGGCCCAACCCTCCCTCTCTGCTGCACCTGGTTAATTCCTACCAGTCATTCATATCTCAACTCAAATGTCACCTCCTCTAAGAAATCCTCCCTGCATCCCACATAATAAAGCAAAGTACCTCTCATATATTCTCAAAACACAATGGATGTTTTCTTTATTGTATTGATTATAATTGAAATTCTACATTTATTTGGAAATGTATTTAATTACTGCTTTTCTACCCACAAAGGGCTTTATAATATCCTTAGCCCCTGGGTGAGTCAGTACGAGGCACTTATTAGGTAATCAATAAGTATTTACTAACTGAATACTGGGTAGAAAGGCAATAGCTTGAATGTGCGGAATTTTCATTTATGCCTTCTTTGTCAGCCATCAACAGCAGGTGGAATAAAAATCCTGTCAGTGCACGTGAATCTCCTATTGTGATCCCTGAAGTTCCGCTGAGCTCAAGACAGATGGACACCCTGCAGCAGCTGCACAAAATGGCTCGCAGATCTGACCCGCATACAAAGCAGAGAGCAGGAGAGTGCTCCAGGGCAGAGCACCGGCAGCCTGTCAACATCCGTAAAATACAAGGCCAGCTCTGGCTGTGACCCTTGCAAGTCCACTAAAACATGGAAAAGGTGCAGAGAAGGGATAGACTGCATTCTTGGAATTATTCCACACAATTTGAATATATGACCAACATTTGAATGTATGACCATTTATCAGCCATTCTGTATAATCTGATAATGTGCTGTCATCTTTCCAACCTCAAAGAGCAGGAGACTAAACACTTCAATTGTGGTTTTTCTTTTTTGTGGCATTGCCAGGTGACATATCTTATAGTAAGATAAAAATAAGGGTAATACTGTTTTATCATCTCTTTTCTAGCTGTACAAAAATATCACATCCTGACCACGTGGGATGTAGATGGCAGGAAAGTGACCAATCTGGCGAGGAGAGATGGCTACCTCCAGGAAGGAGCCAAGGGGCCAAACACTGGACACGGGGTGAGCAGTGAATGCTTGCCAACTCTGGAAAAGAGTCATATGCCTGGATCTGGTCCCAGTGTGCTGGCTGAGCATCACAAGGGACTTCCAGGTGGCAGACGTTGTGGGCTGCACATGGTACCTAAGGCATAGACTGAAAATTATGCAAGCAGGGTCCATTGCTAAGAAAGAGACGAGTGGAGTCTAAGGAAGTAGAATCAAGGTCCCTGACCAAGGAAATTTGATTTCTGAATGAGAGATGCAGGAAAATGAGAAACAAAGAGGACAGAAAACTGGCCAACAGACTCTCCTGCTCCCCTTTCAAACTCATCGTTGATTCTTACTGAGATTCCATAAGACCACAGTATCTCAATAGCTTCATTATCTGACTTTGTTCCTCTGCCAGGTAAACCTCTGACCTGGATCAGTTCAACCCCTCTATTTCCATTCCTGTTACTGGTCTGCAGTTACATACCTCGGGAGAAAATATCCTAACTTTGTAGAATGGCACAATTAATTAATGATACCCCTCATTGAGTTCTCATTGTCCTCTGTCATCTTTCTCAAGAGCCCATGCAAAAATGTTAACATTTCAGTGGCTGTTTAAGCCTTCTCCATTCCATCAAGCCCCATTCTACCATGTTCTCTGCCAACTGGAACCTTCTATTTTCTGAAGAAGACAAAAGTCATAGAGCAAGAAATAGATCAATTTCCTCCCCCTCCTCTTTGCCATGAAAAGATGGCTAGAGGGTTGCTTTCTTCTCTTCTACCTGAGAAGGAGAGGTCATTCTTGCACTCTGTATTATATCCTGTCCAAGTCCTCAGAGGACTCGTTCACCAATTACATCCTCCTTTCCTCTCCTCTGTTTTCAATGTCTCCCTTGCACTTACTCTTAGCAAAAATGTTTTCTCCCATTGAAAAAAGAGAAAGTTATCCTTTTACGTATTTTCTTCCCCTTTCCCAGGTGACTTCATGGGCTCCTCTAAATTCAAAATTTTCTACTTTGTTACCTCCTATTCACTTGGCATAACTGAAACGGCTCTCATTAAGTCAACAACAATCTGCTCAGGATCAAAACCAAAGGACACTTTTCTGTCTTTATTTCACTTGCTACATTTAACACAACAGACCCTTTCTCTTCTCTTTGCTTCTGTGACACCAGTCTCTCTTAATCTCTTTCTTCTTCATGCTGCATTCCTTCATTGTCTCTTTCGCTGATGTCTCCTGTTCTCTTTTTCTTCCCACATCATATACATATATTACTCATTCAGTCTCACCCACACCAGCCAGCACCAGCACATAAATAAACAAAATTTACAAAGAGCCAATCCTGAGCCCCTTCATTCCAAAGGACTCTGTCCAAAGAGTTTGCTAAAAGTTTCATTTGGACACAACAGAACTATCGCTAACTTATTATATCCCAAACTGAACTCATAGGCTTCCTCAAAAAAATAAAAAACAGTCTCTAGGGACTATTTACTTCACTCCCAGTCACCCAAAGGAGGAACTGAGAGTCAGTCTAGATTCTTGTCTCTCCTTTGCCCTTCACACACAATTGGGCACCAAATGCTATTGATCCTGCCTCTTAAATACTTGTTAACAGATCTACTACTGTCTGTCTCCTTTTCACCGCTACTGTTAGACTCTCATCATTACTATCCTGAGCTGTAGCAATGGACTCTTAATTTAACTCATTGTCTCTGCTCTGGCATTCCTTAGATTTGTCCTCCAGAGTTCTTCTCTGCTTTTATTCCATAAAAGATATACTTCAGGAAAAATAATAAAACTTCCTAGCAAGTTATAGAAATCATTCACAATTTGAGAAATACGATTATTTCTTCTAATAATGATTATGTTTACAAGTTATCAGTACTTTTTGCATAAAGTTTCATAAGTCATACATTAGTTTATACATTTTAAATATTCAGGAGAGGATCCCAAACAAAGACAGGGTTCAGGAAAATTAGATAATATCACGCTATGAATTTAATAAATATTCAGTAGCTAAATGATAACTGATACTCATGAGAAGATATGATGATTGGCATCCCAGCATTACACAGGCACCCAGAAAACCAAGAATGGCACAGCAGACTTCAGATTCCAATCTCCTGGAAAAAGAATTGCTGACATGGTACCAGTTAGGGACCTTAATGTTTCAAAGACAAATTTCCAGATTTTACGACTCACACTTGAGTAACGCAGAACAATTTGAGATAAAATTCATCCTAACCCTGAGATTTCTTTATCTGTTTATGTTTACCTCTATTGGGACTGATTTACTTACAGTTTTTTCTTTGCTTTTTCACTTGTTTGAAATCTTCTGGTATAGATTTATACAGGGTAAGAACTACATTGCACTCAGTAGAAACTCAAACTCTAAAAGATTTCCCTGGGTGTATTAGTCAGCTTTCTGTTGCTGGGATAAAATACCTGACACTTACAATTTAAGGGAGGAAAGGTTTAGTTTAGCTCATGGTTTCAGAGATTTCAGTCCATGACTGACTGGCTCCAAGGCAGAAAGGCCATGGTGGAAGGGGACAATGGAGAAAGCTGCTCAATTCAGAGTGGGTTGGAAAAAGCCAGAGAGAAAGGGACCAGGGACCAGATACATTTCCCGCAGTCATGTCACCATGACCCACTTCTTCCAACTAGGCACTGTCTCACAATAGCCCAGTTCAGTATGAACTCATGGGTGAGTGGACTAGTTGATGAGGTTAGTGCCCTCATTCCAATCACCTCTCCAGGAGTCTCTTAATCTAGTCAAGTTTACAATCAAGATGAACTGGCACACTCTGTAATTGATGATGAGACGATGGTCAAATGATGGCGACAGAGAGGCTGATGAACAGAAACTTCTTTTTTACTCACCTATATTACCTAGGTTTGCCAAAATAGAGTTCCAACCCTTAAAACATTAAGGAGGGTTTTACATGAAAATACAGTCCTCCTGCAGAGTCACAGGTGGCAGACCCTATCTCTGTCAGATACAGTGTAAGTTATGCTGCAAAAGGACATCTTTGTGCTCTTTCACATCAACCTTCAAGACCTGCCTGAAATTCCATTAGTGATCTGTCATGGTTATTTATGTAAACTGGGCCAGCAAGCTGTTTATGTTATGAATCTCCTCTACTATTTGGGGGCAGTGAACTTCTCAAGTTCCAAACTCACTTCTTTCAAATTGAAAGGGTCTGACCTGTACCATCTAGGCCTGACATACCCAGACATAGAGGGAAATGATAAGTGGCTGAAAGAGAGAACCCTTTTGAGAAATATGAGATATAATGGTAAAATATTGTTACCCAAAATCTTTCACCAGGGCAGGATACAACTTTCAGCACAAAAACTACAGACCATTGCCAATAGAAAGGAAATTATTTATTTCAATAATTATGATGAGAAAAGTTCATTATTATTAAAAGAGAGACCAGCTATTACAATTTAGATTTTTATTCTTGTTACTTCTTACTGCAGTAGGATTCAGAAAAAATCATGTCATGAAATTAATGATTAGTATAACACCTGGCACAGAGAAAGAATAACAAATGGTCATTATGATGTTATTATCAATATATTATTATTGATGCTTATCATCATCACTATGTCCCATAATCTAGTGGGAATATGACCAGAGAACAGAGGTAGCCATAAGTCTGTCTTCTAGTAAGTGTGAACATATATCTATATGTACATATATCCTCACACACATGCCTACACACACATACACACACACACACATCTACATACAATGAAGTACTTTTACACTTATCCCAGCATCACTTTACTTAGGATACTTGTGCACAGGCAAAATTATAAAATATTTAATTCTAAAAAGTGTTCTAATTTTACATGTAAAGAAACTACATCAAAAGAAACAAATCAACTCCACCAAAGCAGTGAATGGAAGATTTGACCCTAGAATGCTGCATTTCAGTCTCCTATTTTCTCGCTCTTTCCCTCTGCCGGTGAGGGAAATATACAAGAAAGGCTGAGGTGTGGAATGAAAAGGTCAGGATATAAGTGATAATATTATAGGGAGCTGTCTTCCAAGGTATCCATGTCCCATACACATGCAAGTATTGTCAAGCAGCTGATTTTGTTTGTGTCTGTGCCTTATAAAATTTGCCTCTATTCTTAGTAATCATCCCCGATAAATTAATTTAAAATAGGCATTAGCCTATATTTATGATTTGCTATTTATTGTCCCAGCAGGAAAAGGCAGAACATTGGTATATAGTACTGGTATAGTACTGGTCTAGAGTACTATATACCATGCAGTACTGTATACCACAAAGCCTCAAATTTTTCTTTGAATTTATAGTACTGTTCTAAAGGAGACAAAGTTAGAGTCTGACAAGTTCGGGTTGATTTCCCATTATGTTTCTTAGCTTCTTGGCTCAATAAGCTAGACCCTCAGCAGTGCCAAGCATACGTTGACTGCCCTGAATCACCCAAGGTATGCTGGAGGCCTTAGGAGACCATATGCTAGGCATCTGACATATGTTAAAAAGAGCTGGTCATACTTCCGAAGCATATTTTCATAATGGAGTTTCAGCAATGCTAGAACTAGCCCTGTAGTTCATCATGTTTAATTCATGCTTAATTACATTTGAATTTGTGAACTTTTCCACAAAGTCTGCACCACTGCACCTTTAGTACAACAGTCACACGTGCTGAATCTTTTGTGCTTTAAGTACAAATGTCAGCACCTTGTGAAATTTCACAATTATACTATTCACTGTCATTTTTCATTCAGCCATGAATCAATATAATTTGATGATAACTGTACAATTATAAAAATATTATCTAGTAGACATCACCCTTGTGAACCTAGTGTTAAGCATTATTATAATGAAGTCAATTTAAAGTCATGAAATTCCTAGCCAGCCTGAACCTAACAGAACATGAAGTCATTTAACTTAATTGAAAGTGTTAGCACTGAGTTTTTCTACTTCAGCCATAGAAGTTCCATACAAATTAGAGCTGCTTAGGAAGGATTGCCGCCACGGTTGCCTTTTACACAGAGCAGCCAAAGCTATCTGAGTTATAATGACATTTCTTCTTCACTCAAACTTCCCCTCCAAGGACCATTTGATTATCTCCTACTGCCATGTTTAAACCAAGTCCTACAAAGCCTTCTATCAGAAAATCATAGAATCATAGCTCAAAAGAGTTTCATGAGTTGTCTCTGCAGATGACTAACTCAGACCCAGACTTCCCTAAGATCACAGCTACACAGCAGTTGACTGGAATTGGAACTCAGGTACTGTGATGTCCCAGCCAGAAGATCATTATGGGCACGTGCTAGAGCACCTCACAGTAATGGTAGTTGAGACTCACAAGCAACGCCTGATGCCGTGCTCCCAGGAAGCACACCAGCAAGGACCAACGCCCTCTCCACCAAAAAGTCATCCCCCTCAGTCTGCTTTTAGGACCGAAAACATCGCCAATACAGCTTCTTCTCTATTGTATTTTCAGCAATGTATTCTTAGTGGAATATTGTCAAAATGGAAACAATGTGTTATAAGTGGAAGATAATCCCTAAAATGTTCCATGGAATCCACTAGGCTAAACTTCTAGTCAAAAATCTATGCACAGGACAAGAGACAGATAATGTCTGATAGAAGTAATTAGTAGAATGAAATGAAGCCTGGGACTTTGTACACAGCAGGGAACAATGGTAGGTACCCACATTCTAAACGTCTGAACAGCAAACAAGCTTCCGAGAGACAGGAGTGCTTAAAATAGAATGGAAAAGAGGGAGAAAAAAGTCAGATAGAGAGTACTACAGTGAGTGACTGATACACACACACTGGAACCCATGAATAATGGCCAATACCCAAAATCTGCTTCCCTAGAGACAAGTTATCTCCACAAGGCATTTCCCTTTTCTATCCCATTCTTAGTCAGAAAAGGCAAGAAATTTTCTGTGTCTATCTTAAACATTCTTGCCTAAGGTTTTCTCGGGGCATGTATTACCAGAAGGTGGTCAGTCCCTTGGCTGGAAACCCCATGGTTTAACTCTCTTTCTGAGTTCCAGCAGCAGAAAAAAATATCCCCCAAAAGTCATGATCCTTCCATCCTGTGCTATAAATCTTTCTCAGAGTTTTGGTTAATTTTGAAGCCCACAAAATACAGAAGAGCTCTTTTACCTTCTAACAACCCCTCTGCCTCTCTCCTCTGTTCTTCACCTTCAGGCCTCACTTGTTCAGGGCCAGAGAAGGTGATTACAGAGACATTCAAGGACTCTGGGTTCAAGGTCCTGCCCTTCTTTAAACTACAAGAAAATATAATGGAGGTAGGCAGTTCTGATTGAGAGGTAACCCCTTCTTGGGATAAGAAGATGGTATACTTACAAATCAGATTCTGTTGTGTCTAATTCAATCCATCTAGCAAGGCACTATGCAGTCAGTAAGAGCAGAAAGAAGAACAGAAACATAAGCCCTATTTTCAAGAGCTTAGCCCAATGGAGGAGAGAGGACATTTAGGTAGAGAATAGCCAACAATAATATCAAGGTCCGAGGAAGGGGCGGGAGAAAGAAATGGATGGGAGAGGTGGAAATAAATGGATAAAGGATAAAGAGAATGGTGAATAGTACCTTTAAGTAGATTACAACAGTCATGAGAGCACCATGTTCCTACCAAATGCTATCATTCATATATATATTATCTTATTTGATGGTATTTATGGCTTCAGGTCTCCAGGAAGAAACTGCAGTAATTAGTGAATTAGTACAGTACCTGTCTCTAAAGACTTAACTCTAGGTGAAGCAGCCAAGCAAAGGGACATCATGTATGGATGACAAAGCAAAGCTGCTACTTGTAGTTTGATAACAGCAAATCAGTCTCAAAACTTTGCCTGATAGCTCCTTCCTCCAGGAACACTATCTGCCATTTCCTCTTTGCTTCGAGTATCCTTTCAGACCTGGCATAGCACCCTGGATAGAGCAGATGTCCAACATTCACTTGTTGGTTTGCCTTGAAGTATAATTTCTTATACTCTGAGTAACTCCATATTATTGTCATCATTGAGTGATCAAATTCTTACCCTTATTTCATTTGCAAAATATTCGACCGAATTTAGCCAGAAAAGACACACTGTGAACCTTTGGCTGATACATCGCCCCCATATACAGCCATAAAAACTCTCCCTCCTATTCCTCTACATGTCTAGGAGCTCTTCCAAGTGCAAAGCCACCCTGAAGTGCAAAGAGCACAGGTGGAATTGAGAGATTAGTGATACAAACACAAGGGTGGTCAGAAAGTGGTTGAGGGCAAGGAAACAACAGCACTTATCATGCGAAAGACGTTCTCATCCAGAGCAGGCCAAACCTTTGTCCACCAGCTTTGAAAATGCTGGCCACAATTTGCCCTCAGTTTGCCAGAATAAAAGAGATTCTATTGTGGAGCTCTCTCTAGGCTCAGGGCAATAATTATTAACTGTGGCTTCCACAGGCTAGGATTATGCCAGGTGGAAAAAACCATGGGCTTTAATCTGCTTGATGTGAAATGTCAAATTGGGCCTAAACACTTCCTAGTGCTCTAAGTGCTCCTGGGAGAGCCAAGATCTTTTTGCCTTAGACCTTCTGTTCTCAGCTCGGGCTTTTCTTTTACATTTCCACACTAATTAGAATTCTTTGTAAGAGAGAGAATAATCGTTCTGGCTATTATGTACTATCAACAAGCCTTACCCAAAGTTCAGTGATTAGACTGCAGTGGGTATGCCTTCTGGTTACCCTCCCTTAGCCCTCCACACTCGCTGAGTAGACAATAGTCAATCCTGTGGTTTCAAGATTGGAAAAATATTAGGCCTCCTTCCACTTTTAATCTCTGTGCCCACTGAGCACTGAGCAGGGAAGATCAAGCACGAGTCCTCCTCCTGAGACTAAAGGAAAGCACAACTCACTTTCACAAATGTGACAGAGAAAGCCCTTCTGAGGCACGTGGGGAACAGCCCTGAAGCAAAACAGGGTCACACTAGAAAATGGGGGCCCAGCCCAACTGGCAACATGGACTCTCAAGAATGAGGTGGGTTGTATGCACAAAGCAATAAAGTGAAACCACAGCCAAAAGAGCAAGAGGACATTGCCTCTCCAGATGGAGACTCTGGATGGTGCTGGAGGCTGCTGTGTGTGCCAGCTTGAGGGTGGCTTGTCACCGCCATTCCTTTGCCACCAGGAGCAAAGCCATCATGCATGGGAAGTTACTAAACCTACTAGAAACTCAAATTCATTATCTTAGTGTGCCACTCTGCTTTGTCTTGTTTTTCAAATTGTGAGGATTATTTTCCAAGAGTAAAGAGGATCTTTGTGACTAAGCTCTCAAGGAATAGCAAACATCGTGTAATAAAGAGTCTGACTCCATTTTTGATGTTTTACTGCTGACAGCTTTCAAGCCCCGGCAACCCCTCCCTTTCATTTCACACTTAAGCAAACCATTACGAAAGCCCAGGAGCTCCCTCCTTTGGCACCTGCAGCAAATTTAAACCTCACAAGCCACAGTCCATGTGTGGAAACCCACACTCAGGCCACAGCCGCTAATCGCTATAAAATCTCCCCTCTCTGCTTTCCCAAACTGCTACCAGAGCAGGTTAGGAACCTCCCTCACACTCCCAGAGAGCTCATTATGTGATAAATCTTTGCATACCCTCTGGGTGCATGTATGGCATTATCTCAACCAAATCTGAGTTGTGGGTTCCCCCTACCTCTGCGGGTTGAAGACCACACTTCGTTTAAAGTGCATAATAGCAAAGTATATTTAAAAACCGAATCAGAGGCAATTTCCAAGACACATTCATAAGCATACAAAGGAATTTGCAACATGATTATAAGATTCCATTTATATTAAAAATATCAGCATTTGTATGTGCGTGTGAAAGAGAGAGAGAGAGAGAGAAGATGGATAGATAGATAGATCTCTCTAAAACCTGCTCATCTTAGCCACTCCAACAAAGGCATGAAGGATAAACAGGGGTTAACTAATTACTTCAAGTTTTAGTCTTTGTACCTGTATAAGGCTTAAAACATTTACCATAAGTGTAAATGTTATTATATTATCTAATCCACTACCAAAAAGCAGAACTAAATAAAATATTGAACCTAAAATAATTTTTAAGCTAATTAAAAAATACTTTTTAACTCATGAGACAAAGCATAGCACGTTTTTAACGGAGATGCCCCGCACTAACACAGGTGTAAGGAAACGGGGTCTGTTAGCGTAGCCAGCCAGCTGTGGCAAAATATACACACATTTATGTCTCAAAATAATCAAGTCTTCTGACTCAATAATTCCATTTCTAGCCATCAATCCCAAGGTAATCAGCACTATGTACAGAAATGTCTATAAAAGAACTCCCATTTTTACCAGTGGACGCAGGCGCATAGTTGAAGCATGACGCATAGTGAACACTGCGGTCCCACTCCAGTGTTCTTCACCCGAGTCCATTCCTCAGATTCCACCCCACCCACTTGATGTTTCTTCTAATGCATTTCTTCATATTTTTAAATAACATGCATATCCCACTACATTTTGAGTCCCCAGTTTTGGACATAATGTACTGATACTATTGTGGCTGAGACTTCAACTCGCCTTCATTATCATTCCCACTCATTCTTATTCGCTGCCATCTCCTCCTCTCAATATTGTTATGCCATGGCCAGGTGTGGTCGTGCACACCTGTAATCCCAGGATTCGGGAGGCTGAGGCAGGAGAATCATTGCAAGTTTGAGGTCAGCCTGGGCTACATAGTGAGTTCACAACCACCCTGAACTACATGGTGAGACCCTGTCTGAAAATAAAACGTTATGGCACAATGTTCATTTTATATTACTATAGCTCTGTTCATATTGTATTAAGCCAAGAACTGTGCCTTGATTATATTTCCTTTTTATGATATTTTGTCTAAAGTTAATAGTTTCTTCCTCTTCTTTTCTACGCAATCCTAATATATTCCCAGTGTTCTCAAATGTTTATTAGTTAGCCCCTCCCAAGAACTTCCTAGGAATCTCTCTTTCCTCTCTTGTATTATATGAATACCGTTTTACTTTATCTCCCTCTCTTTTTTCCCCCTAGTTGGTTTGAATACATTTTTGAACAGTTTTCCAAAAAGGCAAACAAGAGAGTATCCCATATTTTAGTATTTGTATGTCTGGAAGAGACTTTACCATTTTGTTTATAATTTTTCCATCTTCATTTTTAATTTCTCTCTTCTTAGTTTAATGTTGGACTTCCTGGACTGATCTAATTTCCTTCTCTTACTTTCATTTTCTGTCTCATTTCTTTCCATTTTCTGAGAATTTCTTAACCTCAAACTCCAGTCTTCTTATTGAGTTGTTTATGCTACTACCATGTTTCTAACTTTAAAAGGTTCTTTCCAATCCCTTGATTGGATTGAACCTTTTAACTATATCTTATGTTTGCTTTATAGATGCAGTATCTTTTATTGCTCTGAAGATATTAAATATAGATTTTTTTTCTTTGCATTGGCTTTTCTACAGGTCTTTTATTATTATTATTTGTTTTTTTATCTTTAATGTTAGATGAATTCCTCAAGTGGTGCTTCTTAGCCATACATTCACATTAAAGGTCACAATCCCAAACTTGTTGATTCGCAGCTCAGTGGCCATGATTAAGACTCATCCACCAGTGCAAACGTAGTGCACGTGGGCACAGTTTGTTGAATGTGCTAAACTGGAAAATATTTAAATCTAAAGCAAACAAGGCTTGAGCCAGTGAGATGGCTCAGTGGCATAAGTGCCTGCCTGGCAAGTGCGAGGTCCTGAGTTTGACTCCCAGAACCCACAGAAAGGAATAAAAAGGGCCGGTGATATCACTCAGCAGCACAAGTGCCTGCTGGCAAGCGTGAGGTCCTGAGGTCGACCCCCAGTATCCACATAAAAAAAATAAAAAATAAATAATAAAATGAAATAAAATAAAGTAAACAAGGCTCGGTGAAAGATATAAGGTTGATATTTGGAGGTCTCCACTCTGGAATATTATATTTCTTCAGAAATTCTCATTGAACCTGCCAGAGGTAAGGAAACTGGGTAAAAAAGGCACCATGCAACTGGCAGTTAGAATTCTGGAGGTAGGACAGGTTGAAATCCCTGAGGATTCTAAAGATTGTACATAGAGTTTCATTTAGTAGTCCTGATTTCAGCTGTGTCCTCCTTCTCTCCTGCTTCTGTAATACCATTGCAAATACTGTGGTATGTAGTATAACTCGAAGAAGGGAGACAGACAAATAGCCAGAAAGGGCAGTTAAGGGCAGAGGCTAAAGGAACTGTTAGACTCCTGGAACAATGTCCCATACTCCTCAGAAAGCATGGGGCTGCAAGACCAGCCTAGTTTATTGACACTTAAGGTTTCCTAAAGATGAATCTTACTCTTAGGACTAACTCTAGCCAGCACACAGAGATAAAATGTAAGCTGGATAAAAAGTACCAGGGAGCAGCCTCACATAGAGCTATATTGCTAAAATAAATCTTCCTGGTAGCTGGTCAGAAACTCCATGTTTCTGTGTATTGAATTTAAGCCTATTTTTATAGTCATGTGCTCCTATAAAGACACTTATTACAGCCTGCAAAGACCTGATTATGAAGCACAGCCACAGAAAATGAATTATGCAAAGTGAAGATCTTGCATTCTTAATAAATATACTAGTTAACAAATGTGCAGCAGAGAAACAATAGCCTAATGAACAGCCACTACCTCCAAAATAAGTGCTTATTTGGAGTATTTTGGGTAATAATATCTTACTTTTTTCTCATTGCTGAGACAAAATACCCAACACCCAAAGTTAAAGGGGGAAAGGTTTATTTGGCTCACAGTTTTAGAGGTTTCACTCCGTAATTGGCTGGCTCCAAGGCAGGGTACATGGCAGACAGGCCTAGTGGAGGAAATACATTCATGGCAGGCAGAAGGTAGGAAAACAAGGGAGTGGGACCTTAGAAGCTTCTTTCTGCCCATTTTATACTCTATCTAGACTACCTGGATTAGGGTAATGCCAAACCAATCAGTGGACTGATTTAGCAATCACACACCCTTAATCCCAGCATCACATACTCTAGATCCAGCACCTCTGAAAAAGCCCCACCTGTGACCACATGAAGCTTTGGGGAGACATCGCGACACAAACCATAACAAATAATAAGGGTATTATTTATAAATGACCCATGCCATTTGGCAAACTTAGGTAAATGATGCCTAGCAACTTTAAGCAGATGAAGACAGTTCAGGTTATGAAGAATTTACCTACAATTTACCTTGTTCTATCACTGGGAGAAATGAAGAGACGTCTTTCTGCTCTCTTTCTAGACTCTGGGCTCAAGTTGGGTTCATGTTAGGATCAAGCAGTGACTCATTTCTACAGTTTGCTTTGGTTTCATTGGTAGCTTGCTGAAAGAAATAGGGAGAAACATCCATAGACCAAGTTCAAAGATGGCTTTGGCATGATCTGGAAGATTTTGGATCCCTGTTACTAGTCACTGTCAGCTTCCGGGTAATGACTGGTTTCTGTGGATAACTGGCACACCACTTCACTGAACTTCATTCATGTTATTTGGGGTTCTCCAGAGAAACAGAACCAACAGCAGATACACCTGGCCACATACCCCCACACACATACATACACACCCACACCAACACACACCCCAAAGGACCTATTATGAAAAATTTTCACACAATTATGGAGGGCAAGTGTCCTGAAAGACCCCATCTGCAAGGCGGAGAAACTATCTAATGATATAAATTCCATCAAAGTCTAGGGATAATGATGTTTGCCCCGTTCCAACAGAGAGCAAATTCACCTTTGTCTTGCCTTTTTACTCTATCCCCTTCAGGCCCTTACAGACTGGATGATAAGCACTCACATTGGGAAAGGTGATCTTCGCTTAGTCTACTGATGGAATGCTAATGTCTTCTGGAAACACCCCCATGGACACACCCTGAAATGATATTTTCCCAACCATCTGAGGATGGTCAAGTCATGTAGGCACATAAAACTGACCATCGTGACTCTTTATATATGAGAAGTTTTGTTATGTATGATTCCAGGGAGAGAGACTTAGTATAGATTCCATAGATGCTCTATTGCAATTCAAATATTTATTTGATATTATGCCACATATATACCCAAGCATATATCTACCCTTATCTAACCATGTCTATATTATGGTTACCATATATATTTTAATGATTCTATGAAATACCCTCTCACCCTCAATGCTATAAGTAGATACCCCTTCTATGTACTGGCATGGCATCCTGTACTTGCTCTATTATAGCACTATTTGTAATTGCCTGTTTATACATCTATCGCACTTCTAGAATTTAATTATGAAAGCACATTTAGATGTCATCCACAATTCTATCCCCTGCTCAATGCCTAGCATAGTGCTGATTGCATAGCCGACATTGAATAGTTATTGCATGAAGGAGGGGCTTATGATGTCTTTAATGCTTGCTTCATTTATTTTCTGATGCTAGTCAAAATAGTCTGGCGATAAATATGGAGGTATAAGGGGAGAGCAAGAGTGGACAAGTGTCAATATATCAAAAGAAATGGACTCTTCATATACTTAAACCTGTTTTTCGGAACTCAAATATTGAAAAGCACAACTCTGCTATTTAAAAGTTTTTGAAAGGACTGTAAGTTGATACAATCACCTTAGTCCATAGTTAACATTTAATTAACATAGCCTGCAAATCAGCAATTCCATTTCTATACTCTTGAGGAATCTTGTCTACATGTACAAGAAACAGACACGAGAATGTTTATTACAGCTTTGTCCACGTCACCCAATAAATGGAAACACGTAAGTGCCAATTGACAAGAGAATACCAAAAAAATGAAATGGTGAGTGAGTTGTGATGAACTAGAGTACACACAACATATACAGTAGACTTTAAACCAGGAATGGTGGTGCATGCTTGTATCCCAGCACTCAGGAGCTTGAGGCAGGAGAATCACTATGAGTCCAAGGCCAGCCAGGGCTACATAGTGAGACCCTGTCTCAAAAAACAAAAATAAGAAAAACAGTAAGCCAAATTAATACTTCCCCTATAATGTGGATGGGCATCATCTAATCAGCTGAAAGTCTTCAGACAAAAACTCAAGTATTTCCAAAGAAGAAAGAATTCTGCTTAAAGACTGTGACACAGAAATCCTGCCTGAATAGGACCCAAAAAGCACAAACCATAAAACCAAAACTAGACAGATGGAGTTACATAAAACTAAAAAGCTTCTACACAACAAAGGAAACAATCAACAAAGTGAAGATGTAATTTACAGCATGGGAGAAATATTCACACACCTTACAAGTTGTCAATATCCGAAATACATAAGGATCTCAAATTAGTAGCATAAAACCAAATAATCCAATTTAAAAGTGGGCAAAAGATCTGACTATATATATCTCAAAAGAAGATATACAAATGCCCAACAGGTATACTTAAAATTGTTCACTCTCCCTGTTCATCAAGGAAATGCAAATGAAATCCAGAAGGAGATAGCATCTCATGCCTGTTGGAATGGCTATTGGCCAAGAGATGAAATATAACAAGTGTTGATGAGAATGTGAAGAAAAGGAAGTACTTACACGCTGTTGGTGAGAATGTAAATTAGTACAACCAGCATGGAAAACAAGAGATTCTTCAAAAAGTTATAAACAGAACTAACATGTGATCCAGAAGTTCCATTACTGGCTACATCTCCAGAAGGAAATGAAATCAGTATGATGAAGAGACTTCTGTACTTTCAGGTTCACTGTAGGATTAGTAAAGTAACAGTAGTAAAGATATGGAACCAACCCAAGTGTCCATGAACACATGAATGAATAAAGAAAATGTGATATATACATGCAATGAAATACTATTCAGCCTTAAAAAATAAGAAAACCCTGTCATTTGAGACAACATGGATGAACCTGGCAGGCATTGTGTTCAGTAAAATAAATCAGATACGGAACGATAAATACAGCATGGTCTCACTTATTTATGGAATCTGAAAAAAGTCAGTCATAGAAGCAGACAGGAGTGGTAGGTACCAGGGTCTAGGTGGAGGTGCTGGGAGGAAAAGAATACAAAATTTTAGTTAGAGCCGAGTGTCGTGGTCTACGTCTATAATTCCAGTACTAGGGAGGCCGAAGCAGAAGAATCATGGCAACCTATGCTAGCTACAGAGTGAATTCATTGCCAGCCTGAACTACACAGAGAGATCCTGTCTCTAAAAGAAAACAAAAAATTTAGTTAGAGAAGAGGAACGAGTTCATGAGATTTATTGTACAACAGGCTGAGTATAGTTTGTAACAACGTATAACGTATGTAATTTTATAATACAAGGCACTAACATGGGTGAAAAAAAATCATACAAACCAAGTACACTGGTGTGGTGGCACCATAATTATAAAGTTCAAAAAGAGGTAAAAGTAAATAATATGTTTACAGATGTATACGTATATGGAAAAATAACTGTACCAAGGACAAGCCCCAGCTGCTTCCCCGCACGCTGCCTCTGTCCGACGTCCGGGAAGGGGCCTGGGCGCCTTTAACGCGGTGCTGGTAATGTTCTGTCTCCGGTGGGTTGGTAGGTTTATGAACATTCATTTTATTACTATGTTTTACATTTTACATGTATATTAAACATAGCCTTTTATGAAGCCAATATTTTATGATTAAAACTTTTAAAAATAACAGATCTTATAGGCGGCTATAAAAGAACATTGTGTTGAGTTCCTTTAGGTGGCTCAGCGACAGTTTTCAACATAAAATATTTCTTCCTGGAAGACTCTCTGTTCCCTTTCCTTTAGTAACACTCTTGCCTCTTTTATCCTTATCCCCCTTGTACTTTTCACAGCTTCTAATCCATTAACCACTCTGATACATGGATTTAAATGCCCTTCTTATTACACTCTGTTGGATCCAGGTTCTCCAGGTCTGATTTTCCCATCTCTGTCTCGTTATTGGTAGCTTTTTTGTAACCTTCATTTTCAGCCCCCTCGTCTGGCTGTTCAGCTGTCCCCATCAATCTCACCTTGCCCAGACTGAACTGTATAGGTCCCAGAAGAGTGCTGCACGGCCTGGTGCCTCCTTGGGCTTTGATTATTTCTCCTCTTAACCTTGTTCTTTTGGTTAAATAATGCTTCTTGGCCCAAAGTTTACACGTGTACCCCTAAATTTCTTTCCTTCTAGTCTCTTTTTGACCTTTTCTAATCTGGCTTTTACCCACTTCATTCACCTGAAATACAGTGCTACCAATTACCTCCTCCTGAGGGCTATGCCGCCTGGCCTCTGTGCCAGCTTTAGCCTGTGACTTTACAGCGCCTTTGATCTCGTGAAACACCACCCTCAAGCCCATGATGGCTCCCCGAAAGGCCAGCAGGAATGCACTCCTTCCTACAACATTAAGGAGTGGCGTACAGCTGGCAGCCCTTAGTATTTTGCAGGCAGCAAAGTAGCTCCCAGCTGAAAGAAAGGAAACTGAAGATGAGAATCACTTTTTCACTTGAAAGCCGAATAAAAGGATTGACCCAGCAAGCTGAAGTACCTGGAGGAAAGAAAGAACTGCCAATGACTAGAAAATGCAGACCTTTTTCAAATGATTTTTCAATAATTCAACAAATAGTGGTTTAAAATAGAAATCTTGAAGGCATTTGAATGGGGTTCAAAGTTTAGTGTAATGACTCGCCCCCAACACACACAGCCTTTTTTTAAATAGCATACTTGAGTTTTAGTTTTATAATTAAATATATGAGCAGCATATTTAAATTTTCTGTTTGGGTTTTTTTTTAGATTTAGAAACAGCTAGAAATAATCTTTCCTAAATTCATACTTTAAAATATCTTCCCCGGTGGGCCTTCTTATATTTTATCACATATTCAGAGTAGATGCATTATTTATTATATAATTTGAATTTGCCCTTATTGTTGGTATTCTGCACTTGGACATTCAAGAGAGCCTCTCTCAATGTCCAAATTATTATTGTTGATTTATCTCCACAGCTTCACATACTTTAGCTACACAGAACTCCGTTCTCTTTATGCCTGTGTTCCCGCCTTAGTATTTTTGCTCCTGTAGGTTTGCTTGCTGTTCACTTGTTTGTTTGTTAGATCTTTTGTTTCTTTCTTTTTTTTCTGACTGATGGATTTCCTGCCCTCTCATTTCCTCCCAGGATTTGACTAGCAGTAGTACTCAGTTCATGCTCTCTCTGACATTATTTAGGTTTATTTTACATACTTGTTATTTTTTTCCATTAACTTTTTATTTTGTTTCTTTTTATTTTAAAGAGAAAAAAACAATAAAAACAATAATATGAAATTTCAAAACAAGGTAGTAGAAAAGTAACAATGGTTAGTACATTGCTTATTGTTATCTTCAAAGTAGTTGCTCAGATTATAAGATATAGGCATGAAAAATTGATCAAACAACATAAGCACAAATGTTTCTTTTCAATGGACTTACTAAAATTAGTAGTATAGCTATCTTAACTAACTTGTATGTATGTATATATGTGTATATATATATGTATATATGTATCATATATATGTATATATGTATCGTATATATGTATATACATATATACATATGTATATACATATGTATATACATATATACATATATATATATATATATATATATATATATATTTACTTTTCCTTTACCCTTCCTTCTTTTCTCCTTTCCCCCAACCCAGTTTCCCTTTCCTTTTGAAAATTTTCTTCCCATGTCCCAATATCTATTGTACATTTTGGATCTTATTTACTCTTTCAGCTTCTTACATGTTTACACGTCAGACTGATTTATTTCACTTATGAGTATGATCTCAAGGTGCATCCATTTACCTATAAAAGTCTCAAGTTTATCCTTCTTTATAGCTGAGTAATATTCCATTGTATAAAAATACCACATCTTCTTTATCCATTCCTCAGTTGATGGACATTTGGGTTGTTTCCAAGATTTAGCTGTTACAAATTGTGCTTCTATAAACATGGGTGCACATATATCATTGTGGTATGATGTTTTTAATTCTTCTGAGAAAATACCCAGAAGGGGAATAGCTGGGCTGAATGGGATCTCTAATACTAGTTTTTTTAGGAACCTCCACACTAATTTCCACAGTGGTTGCACCAGTCTACACTCCCACCAGTAGTGGAGAAGGGTTCCTTTTTCCCCACAGCCCCTCTAGCATTTGTTATTGGTTGATTTCTTAATGGCAGCCATTCTTTCTGGGTTGAGATGGAATCTCAGTGTTTTTAATTTGCATTTCTCAAATGATCAATGATGTTGAACATTTTTTCATATATTTATTTGCTATATGTGTATTTCTTCATCTAAGAAGTGAGTATTCATCTCAGATGCCCATTTTTGGATTGGGTCTTTAAATTTTGGGGCTCTGATTATTTTTTCAATTCTTTTAATGTTCTACACAGATGTCCTTTGTCTGAGGGACACTTGGCTAAAATTTTTTCCCATTGTGTGGGTTGTTTTTTCACTCTATTGGTGATTTTTTTTTTTTTTTTTTTTTTTGTGGGTACCCGTGCTGCTCAGCGATATCACCAGCCCTTTTTTCATATGTGGGTTCTGGGAGTCGAACTCAGGCCCTCACACTTGCCAGGCAGGTACTTACGCCGCTGAACCATCTCACCAGCCCTGGTGATTTCTTTTGATGTGCAAAAGTTTCTTAATAAGTTGAGATCCCAGTTGTTGATTCTTTGGAGTAATTCCCATGTAGTTTAGGTTTTGTACATGAAGTCTGTGCCTACACCTATGTCTTCAAGATTTCTACATACTTTCTCTTCCAGTAGATTCAATGTTTCTGTTTTAATATTTAGATCTTTGATCCATTTTTACTTTAATTTAGTGCATGGTGATAGACATGGGTCTAGTTTTAGTCTTCAGCATATAGAGAGCCAGTTTTTCCAGCACCATTTATTAAAGAGGCTATCTTTTTTCCAGTGAACATGTTTGGCCCCTTTGTCAAAGATAAGGTGGCTGAGTGTGTTTGGAGTTGTGTCTGCATCTTCTAATCTGTTCCACTGATCCTCAGGTCTGTTTTTTTTTGCCAGTACCATGTTGATTTTTTCACAGTAGCTTTGTCATATAGTTTCAAGTCAGGGATTGTGATGCCTCCTGGCTTGCCTTTGTTGCCCAGGATTGCCTTTGCTCTTCTAGGTCTCTCCTATTTCCAAATGAATTTTAGGAATATTTTCTCTAGAATGTGAGGTTTGCTAATTGTATTTTGATCAGGATTGCATTAAACCTGTATAACAGTTTTTGGGAATGTGGCCATTTTCACAATGTTGGTTCTTCCTACCCATGAGCAAGTAATATCTTTCCATTTTCTGACATTCTCTTCAATCTCCTTTCTCAGCGTACTGTGGTTTTCAATGTATAGATCTTTTAGTGCCTTTGTTAGATTGATTTCTAAATATTTCATTTTTTTGGATGCTATTGTGAAGGGTGTGGTTTCCCTAATTTCTCTCTCAGTGAGTTTGTTGTTTGTGTACAGGTGTGCTATTGATTTTTGAGTGTTGACTTTGTATCCAGCTACATGACTGAATTTGGTTATTAAATCTAGAAGTCTTTTTTTTTTATGCAGGTACCAGGAGTCGAACTCAGGACCTCGCACTTGCCAAACAGGCACTTATGCCACTGAACTATATCACTGGCCCAAATCTAGAAGTCTTTTTTTTTTTTTTTATGCAGGTACCAGGAGTCGAACTGAGGACCTCGCGCTTGCCAAGCAGCCGCTTATGCCACTGAACTATATCACTGGCCCAAATCTAGAAGTCTTTTGATGGAGTTCTTGGGGTCTTCCATGTAGAGTATCTTGTCATCTGTGAATAATGATAATTTATCTTCTTCCTTTCCTATCCTTATTCCTTATTTCTCTCTTGTCTAATTGCTCTGGCTAATGTTTCCAGAACTGTATTGCATAGGAGTGGTGATAGTGGACATCCTTGTCTTGTTCCTGATTTTAGAATGAAAGCTTTCAGTTTTTGTCCATTTAGTATGACGTCGGCTGTTGGTTTGTCAAAGACGTCTTTTATCAGATTGAGATATAGACCATCTATTCTGATTTTCTGTAGGGTTTTTATCATGAATGAGTGTTGGGCTTTATCAAAAGCTTTTTCTGCATCTATTAAGATGATCATGTGAATTTTGTCTTTGGCTCTGTTGATCTGGTGTATTACATTTATTTATTACATATGTTGAACCATCCCTGCATTCCTGGGATGAATCCCACTTGGTCATGGTGTATAACCTTCTTGATGATTTGCTGCATTCTGTTTGCTAGTATCTTATTGAGGATTTTTACATCTATGTTTATTAGGGAGATTGGCCTCTAATTCTCTTTTTTGGTTGGGTCGTTCTGTGGTTTTGGTATCAGGGTAATACTTGCCTCCAGGAATGCATTAAGGAGGATTGCTTCCCTTTCAATTTCGTTAAAGAGTTTGAGGAGTATTAGCATAAATTCTTCTCTAAATTTCTTATAGAATTCAGCAAATAATCCATCAGGCCCTGGGCTTTTCCTTGTTGATAAGTTTTTAATTACATTTTCAATCTCATTAACTCATATTGGGTTATTCAGAATTTTTACCTCTTCTTGATTCAGCTTTGGTAATTCATACCTATCTAGGAATCTGTCCATTTCTTCTATGTTTTCCATCCTATGAAAGTAAAGATTTTCAAAGTAGGTATTGATGATCTTCTAAGTTTTCACAGGATCTGTAATGACTTCACCCTTTTCATTCCTCAATGCATGAATTTGAGCCTTTTCCTTTTTTTGATAAGGTTGGCTAAGAGTTTATCAATTTTATTTATTCTTTCAAAGAACCAACTCTTTGATTCATTATTTTTTTGTCTTGTTGTCTTAGTTTCCATTGCATTAATTTCTGCTCTGATCTTTATAGTTTCCTCCCTTTCATGGGCTTTGGGCTTGTCTTGCTTTTCTTTTTCTAGAAGCTTGAAGTGCAACATTAGGTTGTTTATTTGTGCTCATTCTGTTTTCCCGATATGAGAATTCACCGCTATAAATTTCCCTCTTAGGACTGCTTTCATTGTGTCCCATAAGTTCTGGTATGTTTTATCTGATTTCTTATTCAGTTGTAGATATTGTTTAATTTCTTCTTTAATTTCATCTGTGACCCATTGGTTGTTTCGGAGGGTGTTATTTAATTTCCATGTGTTTATGGAGTTTTTGTGGTTTCTTTTGCCATTAATTTCCAATTTTGTTGCACTATGGTCAGATAATATACATGGGATAATTTCAATCCCTTTGCATTTACTTATGCATGTTCTGTGGGCTAGTATATGTTCTGTTTTAGAGAACATCTCATGTGCAGCTGAGCATAATGTGTATTCCAATGTTGTTGGGTTGAACACTCTGAAAACATCTACTAAGTCCATTTGTTCACAGGTTTGGTTCATTTCTGATATTTCTTTGCTGATTTTTTGTCTAGTTGATCTATCTCTTTGTGACAATGGGGTAGTAATGTCTCCCACTATAACTGTGTTATTGCTCATTTGGTTTTCAATGTCTATTAATAATTGGCTTATATAGTTGGGTGCTTCCATGTTTGGTGCATACATATGTATGATTGTTATCTCTTCCTCTTGAAGTTTTCCCCTAACAAGTATGTAGTGACTTTCTTTATCTCTTTTGATCATTCTTGGTTGAAGTTCATATTGTCTGCAAACAGGATAACTACCCCTGTTTTTTCTGGGTTCCTGCTACATGGAAGATTGTTTTTCATCCTTTGACTTTCAGTCTATGAATTTCTTTTTGAGTTAAATGTGTTTCTTGCATACAGCATATTGTTGGATCTTGTTTCTTGATCCATTCTGTCTTATTTCTTATGATTGGTGAATCAAGGCCATTTACATTGATGGTTATAACTGATATGTATTGGCTTATCTTTGTCATGATATTTTCCTGCTGTTGGTTCCCTGCTTTTCCCCTCTATTTAATTGCTTGCCCTGCCTGGTGGTTTCTTTCTGTTGTTGTTCTTGGAAGTGTGGTCATTTTTATCTTTGTCTAGAATATCTTTCAGTACTCTTTGCAGGGTTGGTTTGGGGGTCATGAATTTCTTCAGTTGTTCTTTATCATGGAAGTAACTTCTTTCTCCATTAATTTTGAAAGATAGTTTTGCAAAGTACATCAATCTGGGTTGGAAGTTGTTTTCCTTCAGGACTTGAAATATTTCACTCCAAGCTCTTCTTGACTTGAGGGTTTGTGTTGAGAATCTACCATGATGCTGATGGCCTTTCCTTTATAGGTGATCTGTTTCTTTTCTCTAACAGCTTTTAATATTCTGTTCTTGTACTGAATTTCTGGAATCTTGATTATTATATGTCTTGGTGTAGTTTTATTTTGGTCATGGCTGTTTGGAGTTCTATATGCTTCATTTATTTGTATGTCAAATTCTTTCTCCACACTTGGGAAGTTTTCTGCCATTATTTCTGTGAAGAGTTTTTTTGTGGCATTTATGCTGTCTCCAGCCTTCTCATTGACCCCAATCAATCTTATGTTATTCTTCTTTGCATCATCTTGTAGCTGTTGGATTGATTTTTCATGATCTCTTGCTATTTTTAAGATCTCTTTCTTTTCATAATCACTTGCTGAAATTCTGTATTCAAGATTTGACATTCTACCCTCTCCTTCATTCAGTCTGCTCATATACTTTCAATGGAGGTTGTAATCTCTTGGATTTCTGTTTGCATCTGTTTCATGGATTCTATTTCTTTCCTATGTTGAGCATTGTTTTGTTTCCATCAGTTTTCTAAGCTCATCTATTCTTTTATCTGTGTCTTCTCTAATATCTTTGATTTTAAGCACCGTTTCTTTTTGTACCTGAGGGATTGTTTTCTCCATAGCCTTTTCAGCTAGTGTTTTCACTTCTGTTGCTATCATTTTTGAAGGTTCCCATGTTTTACTTCCAATTTCATCTATCTCATTGTGTTCCAGGCTTGTCCTGGGCAGGCTGGGAGTCTGGGGTTACCTTTTGTTTTTGCATCTTGTCATTTTCTATCTTCTCTTTTTATTTTATTTTATTTGTTGATGTTTGCTGATTTCTTATGATAGATAGCTTTAACACTAGTATTGAGGCTTCCCTAGGAGATGTCTGTTCTTCAGGGATGTCCACTAGATGTAGGTGGTTCTTTATAGCTATCCCAAGAACTTACCTTCCCAATTTGCAATGGATGAAAAGTTACTATTTGGCTCAGCACCCAATCCTTTGGTACTGGGCTGCAGTGGTGATTATAACCCCATATTATCACAGTGTTAGCATACAGGGAAGCAAAACTGCTTATAACATGTGTGACATCCTGTCTAAAGTAGTACAGTTAGTAATAACAATAGTTTCAAGTATGGCTTAACTACTGACAAACTATGGTAACTATTAACCTGCTATCTCCAACCAGAGGATCAAACTCTAAAGTTATAACAAAATCAAACATATACATGTACTCATATGCAGTGATTTTCCCCCTTAGTGGAGTGGTTTTACCCTTTTGTAGGGGGTGGAGGGGTTAAGATGGGTAGGGGACAGAATAAAGTGATGAATGAAGTCAAATATAGTAGAGTGAAGGCTGGAGGTCAAAGGATGATCACCTGAGTTTTGGGAAACTGGAGGACACAGGAGGGAAAGAATGAAATAGAATGTGAAGGAGTAATCAGAAAGGGAAGAGACAGTGTTTACTCACTTGAAAGTTTAAATTCAAAAAAGTATTTGAGGAAGGAGAGAAAGAGGATCAATATAAGAAAATGAAAAAGAAAGGTAAGAAACCTAAACAGTGGAAAAAAGAAGGACCAAAGAGAACAACAGAAAAGAAAAGGAGAAAAGAAAGGAAAAAAAGTAGACATGAGAAAGAGAGGAGAGGAAAAAATAAGACAAAACAAAACAAAAAACAAAAATAACCACAAAGTACAAGACAAAACAAGATGAATTCCAACCAGACAGGAAAGGGGTAACCAATCAGACAAACAAGGGAGAATAAAGTAGTAAAGTACCTCTGGTGTTTACAGTTCTGTGATCATGTTCATGTCAGATCCCAGAAATGTGCTGAATACTCCAGCCACGTTTGCCATGGGAATTGTGCTGGGTGTGGAGCTGATCTTGGCCTCTGGATATGGGGGCTGGGACTGGTCTTCTGTTGGTAGAGTTCTCCAGAGCCCATCTGCTGGCTCCTCACTGCTGCTTCAGACACTTCCACATTGCTGGTCTCGCTGATTACTCCATGCACTCAGGAACGGTTGTCCTGGGTCTCCAGTTCCAGTTAGTCCAGTGGCCAAAGGCATGTGTGCACCCATGTGCCTGGGGCCTGGCCTTAACTTTTTATTTGAAATAATTTCAAGTACAGAAAAGTTACAAATGTTAATAAAGAGCATAATACCCTTTTCACAGGTACACAGATGTTTACATTTACAATATCTGTTGTATCTTGTGTGTGTGTGTGTTTGTGTATCATACATAATATTTCCCTTCTGGAATTTTTGGACTATATCACACTCTCTTATCCTTTAACATTTCAGTGTGTGTTGCCTAAGAACAAGGCTATTCTTTTAAGTAACTACAGTGTGATTATCAAGTCCAGGAGATGTAACAATGACTTGAAACCTTTTATCAAAGAAGTCCATATTCCAATTTTTTAATTGTTCAAAGTCCTTCAAAATACTTGAGTTTTTTTTTCAGGTGCAAAATTCAGTCTAAAATCATATATTCCATTTATATTGCATTTATTCTAAGTTATGTTATTAGCTAGCATTTATCATTGCAGCTCATAAGCAATCTAAGAGTAGTCATATTGAGAACATATGAACATTTTGTTCCTCATCACATTCTTCCTTCTATAACATCCACAATGATCTTTGCCTGAATCACTCTTCATTCTGATACTTGAAAAATGGAATGTGAAAAATGGAAAGTGAATTTCCAGCTCCACTATTTCATATACATTTATCTATCTGAATTATCCTGTAAGGAAGAGTCCCCTCCTATTACCCATTTTTATTTATTAATTATTATCCATATGGACCTATAGATTCTTATTTTGTTCCAATGGGTTATGTCTTTATTTATTTTGATCCTTAAAATCGTTCAATATTTGGCCAGTAAAAGCCTCTTGGAGCTGGATCCTGTATCCTTTGAATATTTCCATAGATTTTTTTTTTTTTATCACTTCCTTAGTTTCTGGCATAATATATTGGTCTAGACTCACTCATCTTTTACTTCCTCCCTCAGTCCTGGAATCAGTCATGTATTCATTCTTACTGCAAACATAATTTTAGTACCTGGCACTAAGCACCCTACTAGACTCCAAAGATGAACAAAACTACACATTGCACTTTTCCTAGTGGAATTTAAATAGGTGAGACAGACATTAATCTTTATTTTCCCCATGCCTCACACTCTCATCCCATGTGTGGTGAAATATGTGAATTTCTCACATACTGGTTTAAATGCATACTGAATGAATTTTAAGTTACCTTCTGATAATCCCCAAACCTCTCCTTTGTCTAAATCTAGAGTAGGATGATCCTACAGTTAGGTAAGAAATAACTGTGAAGCTAAGGCTGTCTTTAGCTACGTAAGGAGAAGGTTGCTGTGGGCAGCTTCTGTCCGAGGATTTGAGCACACCTCATTGCCTCCCTTGCATTTACTTTTGAGTACACTTGATAAGCCCAGTGCTGCACAGAGAAGGGGCATCATGGTTGGCTGTTAGGAACACAAGACATTGGATCAAGTTTTTTTGCTCTTTATTTTAACAGACTTAAATTGTATGCAACAGTTTTAGATTTATAGAAAATTGACTATATAATATGGAGTTCCCATATACCTACCCCACTGTCCTATACACTGTTTCCCTCATTATATGTTGCATTAGTGTGGTAAATTTGTTGCAACTACTGAGTCAATATAATGCTACCAATATCGATAGATCTTTATTAATTAAACTTCATACATTACATTAATGGTCACTCTCTGTTTTGTGTAGTTCTATAAGTATTGACAAAAGCATAATATTGAGTATCCATCATGACAGTATCATACAAAAATAGTTCATTTCCCTAAAAATCTCCTGCTTATCATCTTCTCACTCTCTCTCATTCCTCCTGAATTCCTGCCACTGTGGATTAAAACTTCAAAGAGGAGTGAGATTGGCCAGAGTCCCAAGTCAGAGATCTGGGTTATTGAAAAAACCGTAGTGGGAAGCCATAACTTTTTCAGTCTGCATTCTATGATTTCCTCTTATTCCATGTGTTTCAGTTGCCATGGCTTTCCTCCCATTCCTGGAAAATGTCAAGCTGTGTCCCACTGAAGTTCTCTGTGTTCTTTTCTACTCCTTTCTCTTCTTTCAGACAGAAGAGGCTATCTCTGACCATCCCCTCGAGACCATTGTTCCTTTAACATTACCTTTACAGTCTGCAATACAGAACCTTGAAGAACAGGACAGGAGCCTTGGAGTTTTGTTCAAGGGCAATAGACTTTGAAAAAAAAACAAAACAGAATCATCATGACATTTAAGGTAATTGACTATGGATGTATCCTCTCACTTGAGCTAAGAAACTTAACAATCTAGACAAAAATGTTAGTACTCTCACCTCTATAATTCAGAAGATTTGCTTGCAGTCTAAAAAACTAGAAATGAACAAGTCAATGCACACAGATTCAAAATAAATGAAATGTCCTATGGTGAGGCTTTAAGCAGAACCTCCTGTCTTATTTAGGGACGTTACTTCCTGCCTTGGTCATGCTGTTTGAAAGTATTAGTGTAACTGTTAGGTATGCCTCAGGGACTTTTGAGAATATAATTTATAACATTTAATATAGATGAAAAGTGAATGCTTTACATACTCAGTTCCACAAAGCTGAATCCATAAAGGAGGATGGCTGAAAGAATGTATTTATGTTAGTGATGCTTAATTATAAAGACTTTTCCACAACTCTCTACCTCCTCTTCCGTATCAGGAAAATGGCAGGAGACAGCAAAAAGTCCCAGAAGAAAAGGTGTCTTGGAGATGGTAAATAATCTAAATTTCGGGAAATTGGGGTCTTTGTAAAAATGTAATCAACCAATCTGGAAATTGAACAGTAAAATGATCAAATTGTTAATTGCTTTGTTCACTCAAACAAAAGCATCTATAGTCAAGATTTAAGGAATTTGCTGTCTGAGAAATTATACATAAGGAAGACTGGCATATGATTTTTATCATTTTTCTGATTATAAAAGTAACACAAAAAAGCTGACATATTGAATTGCAAAAAGAATGAAATAAAATAAACTTGCTAGAATCCCACCCACTATCCAAATGTACTATTATCGTTTGATATATGAATGAGAGTTGGGGGTCAGACTAAAGAGATTTCTATATTCTGACTTTGCCATTAGCTTTTATTCTGAGCATCTCTCTCCATCATTAAATAATCTTCAAAGCCATAATTTTTAGTGCCTATTTTTAATTTCAACATGTGTACATGCCTGACTTATTTAACAATTTCCTCATTTTTATAGATGTAGACTGTTTCTAATTTTTAACTAAAATGAACAATTTGAGGACTCCTGGTTTTAAAAAATGTCATAATGACCACAACACAACTTAACCTTCCACTTCCCCAAACTCTGCTAACCGTATCAGAAAAAGGGTATTTATCCCTAAGGATAAGCAGCGTGCTAGAGGAGATACCAGTAAAGTGGAATTTTAATACACTTTTTGGACGACAGAAAGAAGAGAGGAAGGTGACTGACTTAGTGACAGGAATCTGCTCAGTGGTTCCAATGAGAAGCTGACCAAATATCCCATATGAACACAGACAGGCTTAGCCCTTGGAAATATTTTGCTACTTCACCCCTATAAACCAATCTTGCATATCTCTCTTTGCAACACCTAGACTGGAGTGACAATGCATGTCTAACCTTGACCACTTTTAGAATCTGCCAGCAAAGTCCTCCTGCAAAGAGGACTGGGTCAGGTAGAGCTATTAGAAGAGAAAACAGACCAGTTGGTCACTGGTTACTTGAGGAGGACCTTTATTTTTAGTGCAAATTAGAAAATGAAAAATAGATGTATCCTGTATTGTGAACTTACCCCTCCTTCATCTTCTACTACGTAGTTTTTCCAATCCTCATTTTTCTTCATAAAGCAACGATTTGCCTTTTCAGGATATTTAAACATATATTCTAGTGTACAATTGTCTGGAATTTCATTTATTAATTCCATTGCCCTTTTTGTTGGATGCAATGTATATTCTATATATCTCATTTTATTCAGTATATACACTGAAAAATTTTGAACACACAATTTACTGAGTAATGGCAGGAACTGTAAGTCTATGCGACTTTCAAAGTAGCCTAGCTTATACCAATAAGCTTACAGAGAAGCCTCTGATGGCCACTAAAGGGCCTTTATTATGTTCAAACATGGGTACTTGGTTTTTTACACTTTTCCTTGGTGTAGATAACACCACATTTGAAGGCTTCCCACCTCCATCTATCATAGCTCTTCTATTGCTGCATTTATCACTTTATAATGTAACTATTTGTTCCCATAACTGTCTCTCACACTAGCCTCTGAGATTACTGGGGTTAGGAACCATATTTTCATTCCTTCAACACATATTTTTGAACACCTGCTACATATCACACAGTGCCATAGAGACAAGAAATGCAATGATGAACAAGGTCAGTATGGTTTATTAAGGCAAATGCAGTGCGGTCTGGACTCAGGCGAGTGTATTGGTTAGCTGTTGCCAAAATCATGCCATTTAGCAAACCACCCCAGCACTCAGTCACTTACCACAAGCATTCATTCCTATACCCATGGTCTGCAGGTCCCCCGTAGTTTGCTTGATCTGGGCTGGGCTCCAGCACAGGTTCCACTTCTGGGCTGAGGTTCCACTTCAGATGGAAGCTTGGCTGGACATGACTCCTCCTCGTGAGTTGGGCTCAGGTCTAAGACACTTGTGTGGATTCTGGGGCACGGGGTTCTCAGAGCATGTTCAACAAAGTTCAAAACATCCTCAGCCGCAGGATGTCCATTAATGTTCTGTTGGCTAAATCAAATCAACATTGTCAAACTCAAGGTCAATGGACCAAGAAAATGCCCATTGTAGGGAAGCACTGCAAAATTACATGACAAAGGATATAGAGTAAAATTATAACACAGTGTTGATGTTAAGAATTGCAAAATATAATTTAATCTACTACACAAGATCACTCTTTTTTTGGTCACATCTTCCTAGTGTACTCTGTAACATTCCTCTTTAAATGCTCATTGCACTTACAAAGAACTTGCCTGGGATTTGTCACCTTACTCTCCGGTAAGCTCCATAAAGGTTGAGATCCTGTTTTACTCACTAATTTTTTCAAATTTTCTTTTACACACAGTAGATGCTCAATAAATTAATATTGAATTCAGTTGAATTGGCAAGTGTCATGATAGGCAAGTTCAGAGAATTGATGAGCATATGGAATGAAGTCTGTTTGTATTACCTGCTCATTGAAGTTACCTGGGGAACTTTAAAAATTCTCTATGGCTGTGCCTCATCCAAACCAATTAAAGCAGAATCTCCTTGTTAAAAATCTTCACAAGTGTAGGCTGGGCCTTGGCATATTTCAGATACATACCAGATGATCCTAATATGTAGCCAGGAATAAGAATCACCAGTGTGGCTCTAAGAATCACCAGTGTGGGCCGGTGAGATGGCTCAGCGGCTTAATCGCCTGCCTGGCAAGCGCGAGGGCCCGAGTTCGACTCCTGGAACCCACATACGAAAAAGGGGCCGGTGATATCGCTCAGCGGCACGGGCGCCTGCTGGCGCGCGAGGTCCTGAGGTCGACCCCCCGGTACCCACAAAAAAAAAAAAAAAAAAAAAATCACTAGTGTGGCTCTATCTTCCTAGGTTTGGGCAGTCAGGGAAGACTTCCTGATGGAAGCACCATTTAAGCAGAGACTATGCCTGGACGGATGTATTGGCCCTGCAGGACTAGAGGTGGGTAGGAGAGGATTTTAACAGAGGGAGTCATACATGCCAACAAACTAAGAAAAGCTGCTTCATCTGATATAGCATGAGGTGAGTGATGGGAAGCCTAAAAAATGTTGCTCTGGGCAGAATTCTCAGATAAGATGACACTGAAAGCTTGAGATTCCAGGAAAAAGGAAGCGGAGGTTTCTCAGGAAAGACTCTTTCCAGGTCAGGCCAAGAAACTTCACTTTGATTGTGGGCCAAGTGCAGCTCTGGTCTTGCCCTGGTTTTGCCTGAGTTTATTTTTGTGGCCCTGTTGTTATACTGAATGCTCTCCAGCAATTTCTTGTTTATGTAACTCTCTAGGTAGCCATTTAGTTTCTAGGAGATGACAGTTTTCCACACAACAGCTTTATTCATGATGACTGTTGAGTTACATCTTAATAGTAGGCAAGTCAGGGTTTTTCAAGCATCAATGTAAAAATAATCATAGCAAGAATATTCTGCTTTTTAAAAAAAATTCCTCTTCAGTATAGACTCCACATAGCTCAATATTCTCTCTGTACGATGAATCTATTTCAGGTCCTTTTTATCAGTAAAAGCTTGTTGTTTTTGTCAAAATGATTTATTTTCCTGCATTTGATAATGAGAAATATTTATCCATCATGTTTTACTTCTTGTCTTATTTTCTAGGAAACTTAGAGCTAAAATTGCAAAATTCAATATCAGCCCAGGTTTGAGAGTATAACTCTCTCACCGAAGAAATCCTAGTTCTTTACTTTTATACTTGGCCGTCTACTTTCTGTGTGGCTTCTGTGGCAGTTTTGTATTTTGCTTTTTGTTTTTTAAGAAAAAAGGTTGCAGGGGCCAGTGAGATGGCTCAGCAGCATAAGCACCTGCCTGGCAAGTGCGAGGTCCTGAGTTCGACTCCCGGTACCCACATACGAAAAAGGGCCGGTGATATCGCTCAGCAGCACGGGTGCCTGCTGGCATGTGAGGTCCTGAGTTCAACCCCCGGTACCCACAAAAAAAGAAAAGAAAGAAAGAAAGAAAGAAAGAAGATCGCAGATTACCAGGTAAGTATCCAAGCCTCTTACAAAATGCTATGGCAAATACAAAGTCATAAAAGAGTCAGTCACTGTCCAGGAATTTTCAATCTACTAAATATGCAGGGATGAATTTCCCTGAAACTAAGTCCATTAAGGAAAGGCTGATAATTTTGTAGGCCTCAAATCATCTCCATGATGTCTAAAATTAAAAACATATTTTCTTGCTTTCTACCTTAAAACTAAAGTTCCTTTTTTAAAATTCCGACTATGTGCACAATATTCTTTTCTGGAAAGACATATATGGACAGATGTACATACATGTATGAGCAAAAGTAACAGCAGTTAGTATTACCAGCGCATCATTGTGAAGGTTGCCAAAGATGAAATGTTTATTTACAGCAGTTCTAGTTGGTAAGTATATGGGCACTAATAATAAAATAGTAAATGCCAAAATAGTTGCTCCTGCCACCATTTTGCAGCTTTCCACAAAAAATGTCAAGTTAAACCAACTAATTTTGAACCCTGTCATTTTGCAAGAGAAGAAAATCTTAAAAAAACTGAGCGCCCTCCTCTAAGAAAGTTACAAATACAGAATTAAACAAGGGGAGATTTCTAAAGAAATTAGGCTATTCCATATCCCAACACAGAGTGTCTTCCAATCCACCTCCTTCAAATAAAAAGAATGTTTTTAAATCCTCTTAAAAATACTCCTTGCTGTAGTTCTACCTTCTGAATCCAATTAGCAATTTTATCACCTCATTTAATTAACATCTATTAATCTTGAAAACCATATTAGTGGCATCCTATAGATATTTTCTGGTCTGTATTTATAAATAAAGCTTATTTCTCTTTGCTAATGTGAAAGAAAAAGATTTAAGGCAAGGCGCTTAGCATGGAAAACTCAAACTTCCCCCTAAATGAGTAGTTACAGAAGAACAGATGCGTGTAGACTTAATGGGTAGACAACACTGTGTTACTGGCCGATCAACACAGTTAATGTTCATTGTAATATATTTTTGTCAAAATTGCAATCTGTCTTAATTTTTGATTTACGTCATTTTTCCAGAAAGTAACTGTGAAGACCTAGAGCTTATTATCTCTGTTCCTGCTAATGGAGACTGACATGGTTGAAATACCATTTTACCGTATGTACTCAGGTATCAGGTTCAATATTCCTGTTGGTTCAGAAGGGACTAATGTTTACTGAGTCATTGCCACCCAGCCCAGGTCTCCTGTAACAGCTCAAAATACCAGTAAGGCAAGATCAACAGGTCTTGACCCAAACCATATTTACAGAAAACACTACAAGCATTTGCCTCTAGAGGCACTATCCTTATGACTGTCTGCAGAAATATTTGTAATGCAATGTGGAGTGCTTTGATCATTTCGGTCAGTAAATGGTACATTTTCAAAATGGGAGCAGAATCGAAATTCGATTTTTATTTGATCACGAGCCTCCAGTGAATAGTTCTGTGGTTGTTCCTTACACATCAATTCCAAATCCTTGGGACAAACACAAGAACAGCAGGAGCCAGATCCATCCCATGTTATTCTAAAGAAACTGAAAAGTTTCAGGGCTTCTTATTTCCATAGATGTAGAAAAATCCTGCCTGATCTTTCTACTGCACAGAATCATGTCAGACAATTGTACACCACCAAAGCTTCCTCGCTCTCTCTTCTCTCTTCTTTCTTTTCTCTCTTCTCTCTCTCTCTTCTCTCTCTTCTCTCATCTCTGTGTCTCTCCCTGCCTCTGTCTCTCTTTCTCTCTCTCTGCTTCTCTCTCTCTCTCTCTCCCTCTCCCTCCTTCCCTTCCCTCTTGTCTCTCCTCCTCTCTTCCCTCCCTTGCTCTCTTTCTGACTATTTATAACTATCTGGTTCACATTTACCTTTATAAAAAATTTTTGCTAGATAATTCACACCCTTTGGGGAGTGAAAAAATACTTAGCAAAATGCCAGGTTCTGTACTAAGACATTTACAGAAGAAAATCTAATAATTTTCTATAGCTGTTCTTCCCAGCATGGTATGGAAATGCATTCAGTAGTTTAATTTTCTTTTCCGTCTCATTGCCAGAATTATTTATTCCCCAAAATTGAGGATTTGTATTATAGTTATTATTTCTTTTGATCGGTTTAAGAATTCAGTTTGATAGTAGTTAAAAAAAAAAAACCCAAATTTGTTCTTCTTTTGATTTGTTTTGTTTTTTTTTCTTCTCTTTAAAAAAAAAAAAAAAAAAAAAAAAAAAACCCACAAAGTTTAAATGTGGTTTGGAAAAGCAGCAGAGGGATTTGGTCAGAACAGATCTGATGAAAAAGAAAAATGTTTTAGTATTTTCAACGGACCAGAGTAGAATCAGTGAAAAACAGGAAGTCTCAGAAGGAAACTGCAACAAAGTAAAAAGGGTTTATAAAAGCCATTTTGAGAGTTCTGTTGGAAAGGATAAAATGATATTTTTTATCTGAGGCTATAATGAAAAGACCAGAATGATGCCTCTGTGGGAATCAAACTTTTTTTCCATGACAACAAACTAGACTTCTACTCCTGGCTAAACATCTTGAAAAGATGTGGAAACGTGGAATACATCATATAGGGTTGATTCCATCACAATTCATAAAAAAGTGCATGTGACTCTAGACACACGGCTATAGACATGACATGAACAGATTACAGCGCAGTCTACTCACTGCTCCTGTCTGTGGGGATTGTTCTGCCGTCGTCTCTGAGGCCGTGATTATTGTCACCGACTGCTGTGAATGTTGGTGGGCGGTACGGTACACTGGAGGGGAAACACACACAGGGAACAGAGGTGAACTGTCACCTCTTCTGCAACTCATCAGTTACCCAGGCATGGTGTAGAAAAAGCCCAATGACCTCCTCCCTGGCTCTCAGTTTCTTCAACTTTCAAGTAGGAGTTATAGTACTCCCTTCTCCACTACCTCACAGGCTGTGGTTATGAGTATCGAATAATATGAAAGAAAGAAAACATTTATTTTCTCAACTGCATCCTAAGATTTTCTTTAGAAATAGCAAATTGAGATGGATTATACAAAAGACTTCTCCTGTCTTCCTGTTTTGCTGAAAGTGGGAAAGTCTTATTGTAGAGACTCCTGTTTTTAGTACTTGGAAAACTTTGGGAAGAAGTTCAAATTCAGAGGCAAGTTTTAAACCCCCTTCACATATATTTCAACAGTGATGATAATATTAATGGTACCCTCCTTGATAAAGGCCTTGATATCCATTTACAATTATGCCATATACATATTGCAGTTTGAAGTAAACAGAGCACTACTCCCTAGAAAAGCCCCCTATCTCAGACAGGTTCTCAGAAAGAGGGAGAACCTTGGTATAGTCACTGTTGTGTTGTGGCCCAAGAAGACTCCGACCAGCGGGGCCTCCCAGGGGCAGGAACGTGAACCCAGGCGACAGTATGGGGATGAGAAAGAAGACACACACACACAGATCAGGGAAGTCGAGCGAGAGAGTTTATTGCGGAAGTGCCAGGGCTTATATCTCTTTGAGGGAAACGGTGGGAGGGTCTAATGGGTGACGTAGGATCAGGATGGGCGGGGGGGGCGCATGCTCAGATGTGAAGCTGGGTCATTTATGGCTCCCCACATATGCTCCTTTTTCTCCAAATGAGAATATTGCCGACCATGAATGTTTGTATGACCCTGAATGTGGCCTGTCTTAGGTTGTGGAGGTTACTGCAAGTCTTTTTGTTTTTACACATTTGATTTTTCAGGCCTTACCCGTCATTGAGCTAACCACTAGCATCGCCAGCGTCCCAGCGAAGAGTGGCGCTCTGTCTTAGGTGGTCCTGAGAGTGTTAGTGACTTGTGACTCCATCTTACCCGTCATTGGCCGACATTCTTATATGCTGGGGCCTGAATATCATCATATGGTTTGGCTTGTTTGTACTCATCAGCATCTGTTTTTACGGCGCCAATGAGTCTCTGGAATAGGCAGGGACCAAAGGTCAAGGCGAGGACCACAACTATAAGGGGGCCAAAAAGGGGGGCAAGGTAGGGGAGCACAGTGGAGAACCAAGTGTTGGGGAATAAGGCTTGTGTTCTGGCTATTTCTCTCTTTTTTAGGGCATCATTTAATTTATCCATAGCGTGTAAGACCACGCCGGAGGAGTCAGTATAGAAACAGCATTCTTCTTTGAGGGCCACACAAAGGCCACCTTCCTTGAGGAAAAGAAGATCCAAGCCACGCCTGTTTTGGAGAACAACTTCAGACAGGGAGGTTAGTGATGTTTGTAGGGCGCGAATAGAGGTTTCAACATTTTTTAGGTCTTGGTCAATGGCCTGTAAGATGCTATTATATTGGGTTTGTCCAAGGGCCAAAGCCGTGGACCCAAGGGCGATTCCTGATGCAGTTCCGAGGATGAGAAGAGTGGTGGTGGTGAAGACCTCACGTTTTTTGCGAAGGTGGGATAAAGTTAGGGGTGGATCTCTGGGGTCAGGATCGAGGGTGAGGGGGTAGTTTGCTGGGTGAAAGGTGATGTGTGGGAGGATAGCAACGGTGACACATAGATCTTGTTTTTTTCGGATTACCTTAATAGATATTTGTGTAGATAATCCAGTCTTTTGACATAGCCAATATGTAGGGGGCATAACAGAGAGAAAGGTGTTGGAGTCATTGAGGGGGTATAGGGCAGAGCAGGGTGACCTCAGGGTGGTCATAGGGGAACCACTAGCGCAGGTACCGGAGCCCTCCACGCCAGAGAAGGGTACGGATAGTATTAGGTTGGGGTGTTTAGAGGATGAAGACCTGAACTGGGGGAAGGGAGGGGTGTTTGGGGGCATGACGGACAAATGAGAAGGTCAGCAATGCGAGTCATAAGTCGGGCCATGAAGGCATCAGAGTCAGGGGAAGCAGGAGATGGGGGGTAGAAGGGAGGGAAGTTAACAAGGAATGCAGGGGCTGTGAAAGGGGGGGCGGAGGGCAAAGGGCCGGAGTGAGTGGAATCGGGAGCAGAAAATGGCGGCGGCAGTTTGGTGCAAGATGGCGGAGGGGAGTTGTAGAGGGCGGAAGTGGGCGGTGGCAGGAGGTTAGGGTAGGAAAATGGCGGTGCGCCACAAGTTGGCGGTCGCTCAGGGTGTCCACATGATTGGGGATCACTCCTACAAGATGGAGGATCGTCTCCATGCGGAAGGGCGGAAGCAGTAAGAGATGGGGTAGGGGACGGGCAGCCATGTTGGTCCTCAGGTATGTCAAGAATCACGGAGGCGGGGGGGCTATGATGGGGGGAATGAGAACAAAGGGAAGCCTCAGCTTGAGCTATAGTTTGTGCTATGTGGGGATCGGAAGGGCGAGCCTGTAACAATTCAGAAATTAATGTCCGATATGTGAAGGCAGTCATGGGGACTTTTTCAGGTCCGAAGACCCGGTAGTAATCTTGGAGTGCATAACCCACCCGGCTCCAAACCTTCACATCGATCGTGCCCTCCAGCGGAAACCAAGGGCAGACTTTATTTATAAAGCTAAAGTAATCGGTTAAGTCAGTCTTTTTAATTTTGACTCCCCGGGCTTTAAGAGATTTGGAGAGCCCTGAGACAAAGAGCTCATGTTCACTGAGGTTTTGTCCCATGTTACACCCTGTATGCTTACCGTGATTCAGACGTGAAGAAAGGAGTTGGCGTACGGATCACTGAGAAAGGAATCTCATGAAAATGAAACTAAAGACTGGTCAATCGTTGGCATTTATCACCCTACAGGGTGATCCCTCATAGGATCCATCTTTCCCGGGCCCCACGTTGGGCGCCAAATGTTGTGTTGTGGCCCAAGAAGACTCCAACCAGCGGGGCCTCCCAGGGGCAGGAACGCGAACCCGGGCGATGGTATGGGGATGAGAAAGAAGACACACACACACACACACAGATCATGGAAGTCGAGCGAGAGAGTTTATTGTGGAAGTGCCAGGGCTTATATCTCTTTGAGGGAAACGGTGGGAGGGTCTAATGGGTGACGTAGGATCAGGATGGGCGGGGTGGCGCATGCTCAGACGTGAAGCTGGGTCATTTATGGCTCCCCACAAGTCACCAAAATCTGTCCTCAACATGGTGTTTAGAAATTTAGTGGTCAGTACATCTATAAATAAGCGGGCTCAAGGAAATAATTCAAACCAACTCAGTTCACAAGTTTGATGTTAAGAATCCAGAATACCAATTCATTCACTTAGCAATCAAAAATGTAATTTTCTATTGATCAACGTGGGCAAACCAAGGCTCAACAAAGGCTATGGAGTCAAAGGCTTATTGCATAACCTGAGCGGCTGCTGTGTTCAGGTCACCAGAGTGCAATGGGATACTGCACCACATGGCCGGGTCCCTGGGCTCACAGGTTAGGGAAGCCAGACTTCCAGACAGGGCTGAGACAGAAAGTCCGCCTTTGCCCCTGTGATCTGCCATACTGTTAATCAAACACTTTCAGAATAAGGCATTTTTCTTCCATTTGCCCTATCTATGCTTTTCTTTCTAATTTGCCCTGGGAGACATTCTGCCACTTTAAAGGTAATCATATACCTCTGTCCAGATATATTAAATGTTTGCTTCATAGAAATACTTGGAAGTTTATCGTATTTTTATTCCAGTGTTCTTGAACTACCTCTCACTGGTGCCCAAGGTAGCACAGAACCAACAATGTGTCCTCATATCTCCCTGAGCATGCTCTTCAATTTCAGCATGGCTTAGGATAGAATGTTCACCATACCCAATAAAGTCCTGTAATACTCCAGTACAATATTAAATATTTATGCCTCTATGCCTGCTGCGTAGGCATGGGTTGATGTTCATAAAAGAAGCGGTGTACGTCAACAAACTCAGCTGCACTAAAGGGCTTGCGTCACTTTTCCAGATAGCCTTTCTCTCCAGTAGAGAAAAATAGAGTAGAGCATCCTTCTTGTTTTACGAGAGTGACAACACTGATGTCACTCTTCAAGGAACCACCTCAGTCCCACAAGCCCACAATAGCTGTGAGGCCTCCTCTTGCTTAGGACGATTTTATTTCATCAAATAGAAGTTGTTACATTGTCAAAAATAGCGTGTTACTAAGCACTAGAATATTTTTGAGATTCAAGGAATTGCTCCAGCCCCAGTGGGCTACATTTGTAATTACAGCTGACATTTATTGAGAACTTACTATGTGCTAGGCAGTGTTATTAAACATTTTGCATGACTTGTTCAATTTATCCTCACAATGATGTTATGATAGGTGGCTTTAATTATCCTCATTTTACATTTGAAGTGCCTCATGATAAAGACAGATGGTAGGGGATAGAGCCAGGACAAAAAGTGGCTGGGGAAATCTGAAACATTTTGGTGACAAAGGAGTGTTTCATTACCAAAAGCCTTTGTTTTTCCCATGGCATTTGTCTCTACAGCAGGCCTGATCTGTACTGCAGAGATGGATCTAGGTGTTCCACAATTGCTAAGCATTTTGGTAAGATCTAGGCAAATTGAAAAAAATGGAAAGTGTAGAAAATTATACTTTGTTGAAACAAGAAATGTATCAGGCACTCCCTGGATCTGCTATATTTCCTGACAGACAACTTTCTCAGCTGCCACACAGTCACGGGATCTGCTGATCAATGCTCTGACCCACGTGAGGAGAATTCCACACAGTTGGGAAGTATTAAACACATGAACTAAAATAACAGTCAATAAAAAGGTGTTGCCTACAACACCATATATTTTTTTGAAAAATTATAGAATCTTTTTCAAAGGCTCATTGTATTCTCATAATTTTCCAGAATATTAGACATTTGCTGGTTGGGTATATTCACATTTTCTATTCTTGGGCCCACGTAGCAATATCCCAGAGAGTCCCCAAAGGGAAAACTTTTGTCCCACCTAATATTCATAGGGTTAGAGACAGCAGTTTTTTTCCTTCTAGAAAACAAAGCTGCCACCATAAATGGATGATAATCCCTCGGGGTATTGCTGTATCTTCATTCACACTATTTTCTCAGCCAGAGGAAGCTACTGAGTAGGTGACCATCAGCTCCCATTGGAACTCTGCGGGCTGTACTATCTACACACAACCACAGCTTGCTGTGTCCTTTGGTCCACTGGAAAACATGTTTTTGGGGCCTACTAAGCGCTGACCACTTTGCTATCAACGCTTAGTGTTTTAAACTTTATACCCAAGCACTAAAAATTATTTAAAGATCAATTTTAAAAACCAGTGTACAAATGTTAGAGCCATGCTTACTGTGTGTATGAAATGTCACTTAATCAAATGAACACTCTACTGTGTAATTTGGACAAGGGAAGTGTGCCTTTTAGAATCAGAGAGCACTCAACCTTTGAAACTGGTTGTTACTTCTCCCTTCCTCTCCGTCCTTCCCCTAAATCTATCTCCAAGTCACCTATCATTCTCTACACACAAACACACTCTTAATCATAAACAAATCTGTAGAATGGAGACTCTCACAGCTACTTCATCATTACGATCTATGGTTTCACAGCACCTTACGGTTAAAATAAGATCCCCCCACTTTGATTAATGCTTGTTCAACAGCTTTCACACTTGCCCACCCAAGGAACTCTTTCCTGGGGGGAGGAAACAAAATTACACCTTCTTTTACAATGATCCAGCAGAGAAAATGAGATTGCCCAACACATTACAGCTTCTATTCGGTGAAGCCACATGCTCCCTCTTGAGAAGATGGAAAATAAACTGCCAACTAAAAACTCCTAAAAAATGTCACAATTACAACTTTTCACTGGTGCTCCTGGTGACAGTACTTCTGACCTGAGACAACTGAGACACGCAGATGCACTTCCAGTCTGCTCATTAGCCTAATGAGGATGGAGTCAGGCAAAGAGTTAATGTGACTAATTTAATCAGCATGTCCTTAAATGTGTCTACTGGGAGAACACCAAAGTGGCAGAGACAAACACAGAAACACACAGAGGAAAGGGATTTACTGAGCAGTGCTTATGATTAGGCAGAGTCACAGTTGAGAACATAATAGCAACAAAGCTGGAAAAAAATCTTAACGGTTGCTTAACCCAATCACGTCATTTATAAAGTATAATGAGGTTAAAAAATCATAAACATGAAATTTATTGTAAAATCGCTAATAGACAGGAAACATTTTATAAACTTCAAACTGCTACAATGTATGTGCATTTATAAAGATACCACTGAGTTGTTTTCTCAAAATAATACGAGCATTTTAATAATGGATACATTGCTATGCTTTCATAAAACAATTACTATAAATTTCCTTCTCTCCTCTCCCCCAACAAACAAACCCTGATCCTTCAGCTGTATGGACACACAACAAACCAATCATCTGTCAAGAATAGAGTTTGAAATTATTTAAAATTTCTCCAATCAGACTCGCATGTGTAAACATCATATTGTGTCCCTAGTGTAAGAAACTACAATAGATATTGTGAAAGGGGAAGAAACTGCTCAAAAGGAAAGAACAACTGGGATAGGGGAAAGGAGCAAAGAAGGAATGGAAAACAAAAAATAAAACAAAAATATATATATATATACACAAGATAGCTAAGATAATTATACCATTAATTTATATTAGTTCATTGAAAAGAAGTTTGTGCTTATATTGTTTGATCAATTTTTCATGCCTATATTTTGTAATCTGAGCAACTACTTTCAAAATAACAATATGCAATACATTAACCATTGTTAATCTCCTATCTTGTTTTGAAATTCTGTACCATTGTTTTTTCTCTTTAAAATTAAATTAAATTAAATTTCTCCAAACATTTCTGGTTCTTGAAGATGCTAGAAAAATAAAGCGTTGATAAGTATTATTTGATGGTGAATATAAATTTCAATTTTACCAAATTTAGGGATTTTCAGTTAATATTGAATGTGAATGATTTCAGATTTTTATTAATGGTTTTCAATTTCTTTAAAGTTCCACCTTAGAATGAGTACGATAAAATATCTATATAATGTTAGCAATACTTCTGACAGTGTGCCTGGATCTTATAATTAGAGATTAAGCTACAATTACTCATCAGTTCAGTAATTCTAAGACAGTTGATTGAGGGTTTTTCTGGACAATGGAATATCATTCACACTGATTATTTCATTATACTAATTTTCTCATCACTTTTGCTTTTTCTTCTTTTTTTTTTTTCCACTTAAATACTATTAAGGATGCTTTTTCAAAAGGCACAAACCCAAAGGGATGAAAAGGGGAATAGTTTTGTTTTGTTTTTTCTATTAAAGGAAGTAAGGATGGGCTTGTGGGGATACTCAGCCTCGTGGCCTATAAATTAGTTTTGTTCCCTTTTGTCTTTAATAGTTTATAGAATTAAAATGGAATGAAGAATTTTATATTTTGCGGGTAAGTCTTTTAAGAAATTGATCTTTTGTAATGTCCTTTATATCTAAATGATATTGCTACAATCCCAGGAGTCAGAACAGGCCATATATAACATTCCCTTTATGTTTCTTTAAAATTTTTTTCCCTGCTTATTAAAGTATTAATAAAGACCTGATTACATTCACAAAGTATAAAGTTTATACTCCTGAAGGAAAACCAGACATTAAATAAACAAATAAATATGACTAAAAACATAAGAGTGATAAAGAGAAATGGCTGTGTTCTACAAGGAAAAAAGGCAAAACTCAATTGGAATGTGAGTGTGGCCCAGGAAGGCCTCTCTGGGCGATGTCAAGAACAGCCTCAAGTTAGACAGCTCAGGTGGAAGGGGATAAGGGACCAGGCGGAGTAACAGCCTATGCAAAAGGTCCTGAAGCAGGAAAGACTTCAGCGGGTTCAAGGACTATCAACCAATGTCAGGGTAGCTGGAGTGAAGGAAAAGAAGTACAAGATGAGACTGGAGGATAACCAGAGTCCTTCTAGGAAAGGGTTGAAGAGTGAATGGATGTGGAGTGATGGATTGAACATGAGATCGGTTTCCTCTCCTTCCTCCCAAAAGCCCATTATAAAATGACAAAAAATAAATAAATAAAGGTATAAATCCCCACAAGAAAGGAGAGATGCAGAGAAAACAATTGTCGAAAAGTATTAGAGTCTGAAAAGCATGTAACTGCTTCATCAAATCTGAGAAAGCTTGTGGCAAAGCTGAGAAGTTGCCCGATTTACCAAGTTATCTGTGGAAGTAGTGAAATGATGAAGCTAAACACAAAGGATTGGTTGAAAATCCATTTGTGGAGTACTTAGACTCTTCCAGTCAGGAAGGGAGTCAGTATGGAGGAGCTTGGACACTGTTGAAAGGACTGGAGAAACACAAGGCAGGGGAGGCCATGGCTACTCCTGAGATCATGTGTCAGCTCTCAGAGTCAGGAAATTACAAGAACCTTGAGAACCTCAGTTATCTGACACAACATAGCAAGGAAACATCCTGAAGCTGCTGTAAAATTTCATACTTGCTGGAGTCCAAAAAAATGCCACTCTTACAGGAGGCAATAATACAGTTTCTGCCTTTCTTGTGCCTTCCAAATCATCTATGTGTGCCCCTTGTTGACAGAATTAACCCACAAATGATTCTGAGAGTGTAATCCCTGGGCTTCCAATCCCTGCAATTGGAGACAGCATTGGAGAAGTGCGGTAGCCCAGGGAATGGGAGGAGTAACGAAGCTGAGTCACCATCCATCCATCCAGCACAGATGCTGCCCACATCCTATTCCCCAACTGCGCAACTGAGCACTTGCCCCTCCCCGGAGCAGGCAGGAGATGAGGTATAGAACGGATGTTCTCTAAACTGCAGCTGAGATGCAAACCTTAAAATAGGGAGTTAAGATAAAATAAACATATTAGATGCTGAGACCCCACAGCCTTCTTCTCTCATTCAATTCCCATAAGGTTGGGTAGTTACATTTAAACACCCAGAACTAGATTTTTGAAGAGCCTTCCCTAGACAGCCTGACTAGCCCAAAATAAAAGACCTTAGCAATATTGACATCCAAGTTTCTCCTGAAAAAGACCCTGTCAGATCACTTTATAGGAAGCCCACAGTGGCAAGCCCACTCAAAGGCATAAAATTTTAAACAGCTGTTTAATGTCCCTCATGCCAATTATGAGCCAAGGGTCATCAGCATTTGAGGAAGGCAATAAATGTGAAAACCAGAACCAAAAATAAACAAAAAGTAGGGAAGGGAGACATGAAAGACAGAGGCTACAGAGGAAATAATATTTAAAAAATAAACCAACACTATCTCAGAAAGAAAGGATAATACATTGAAACAAGGACAGCACTTTTATATAGCTGTTTGCAGAAATTAAGTATGATGGCAGAATCAAAAATCTTACCAAGAAGTTTAGAAAACGGTTACAAAAATGTCTCAGAAATGAGAGTGAAATTGTGATTCTACATTTTGGATAAATATCCCATAAAAGCCTATGTGTTGAAGGCATGGTTGCCAGCCTGTGCCAGCCTGTAGCAGATGGGACCAAGTGAAAGGGGTTGTTGGAATTATGGCTATGAAGGGGATATTAGGTTGCAATACCTTCCTGTGTCTTTGCAGACAGGCTGCCATGGAATGGGCAGCTTTCCCTGCCTCACACTCCCTCATAATATACTTGGCCACTACAGATCCAAACGCAATGGGCCAAACAACCATGGACTGAAATCTCCAAAACTATTAGCAAAAATAAACTTTTCTGTTCATAACCTGATTAGCTCAGGTACTTTTTCATAGTAGTGGAAAGCTAACCAAAGAGGACAGGTAAGAACAATTTTAAAGGGAAAGAAAAAATAAAGGCTATTTCAACTATAAGTAAACTATAAGTAAAAAGAACTGAAGAAATTATAAGGGAAGAAGAGATTATAGTGGGAATAAGTCAAGATAATACATTATAAATGAAGGACATCGAGCTCAACACAGTGAATAAGCATGGACCCACACCAGGATACATTACAATACTGGGCACAAGAAAATATTACAAACACTTGAAAAGGATATAAACTTGGGGTCAGGAAACATTTTCTTTAAAAAGCCAGCTCATAATTATGCATTTTTAGACTTTGTGGGTCAGTTTCTCTGAAAACTGCCCAACTCTGATGTTACAGCATGAAAACAGCCATAGAGAATATGTAAATGATTAAGCATGACTGTGTTCCAATAAAACATTATCAATAAATACAAGCAGTGTGCTGGATTTGGCCTATGGGCAATACTTTACTAGCTTTTGACATATAAAGAATCTAGAATTAGGATAGCACTAGTTGTTGCAATAAATAGACTACATGGCTATGGCTTAATATTGATAAAATTCTGAAGAAAATTTATTTTTAGCCTATAATTTTATTCCCAGCCAAGCTATCAAACAAACATGAAGAGCAAATGTCTGAAAAATTTTAGTTCCCATGAGACTTTTCTCAGGAAACCCACCGACAATAGGCTTCGTCAAAATGGGGGGAAAATGTCAAGAAACCAGAAGACATGGGGCCTGGAAGCCAGGACTCACGTCTCATTCTTTGGATCCTCAGTATATGCTGAAATACAACACCAGCCCTGCAAGTTACTTGATTTAGGCTGCAGCCATTGTGGCCTGAAGCAGATCAGAAGGCTTATGACGAACCTGCTTCAAGAAAGTGAAACTGAGAGAATATCAACTCAGAGGATATGTTAACAACTAGGGCAGATCTTTGGTGTGCATTACTTATAAGCCATAGATAACTTTCCAGATAAATAAAAAAACTATTACTAATTTCAGAAGAAACAAATGTTATGTAAGAAAAGGAATTAATCAGTGATCACTGAATGACTCAGTTCTGATAGTAGTTTCAGAGTCTTAATAAAACTGTACATTAATCCAATCAAAATTATGATAGCGCTCTCCTGAAAAGATGGAAGGAAAAATAGGGAGTGTGTGATGGGGGGTGTTTGTGGGAGAACTGCAATTTTGTTTTCCATATGCTAATAGATAAAGCCTAAAACGTAAAAATAAGCAGTATTGTAAGCATTTAGAGTTTTAAAGGCAAACACCAAACAAGTCAGTTATAAAAAATAAATATGGTTGTCTCTGGGTATTCTGGAATAAAGGTAGCAAAGGTGACTTTAACAAACCTTGTTAAACAATTTAACTCTTTTAACCTATGTGCATTTTTAAAACTTTGATTTAAAGAAACTAAATTTTTAAGAATAATGGTGGGCTGGTGAGATAGCTCAGCAGCATAAGCACCTGCCTGGCAAGCGTGAGGTCCTGAGTTCGACTCCCAGTACCCGCATAAAAAAAAAAAAAAAGAACAAAAACTTGCACAGCAAAAATAACCAATTCAGAATCTGACTGTCACATGGAGGGAGAACAATGACTGGTCTATGAAGTGCTTCTGCTGTAGGCTCGTTATTTCTCTAAAAATAAGTTCTCCAGAGCAACAGAGGTGAAGTAATACAGTTAGATAAAACAGGAAGGAGAAGTTAAAAATGAAAAAAAGAAGAAAGAAAGAAAGAAAGAAAGAAAGAAAGAAAGAAAGAAAGAAAGAAAGAAAGAAAGAAAGAAAGAAAAGAAAGAGAAAGAAAGAAAGAAAGAAAAAGAAAGGGAGGCAAAGGGAAGAAAGAGAGAGAAAGAAAAAAGAAAAAAAAGAAAAGGATAAACATGAAGAACTTTAAAATCAAAGAAAATTTTCTCTTTGTGACCACACTTACTCCCTCAACTGTGGCTCTTTCTTTTAGTTCCCTGTCTCTGTTTTGCTATTTTGCACACTACATTGTTAATATGCTCTTGTAGCGACTATGTCTACCTCCAGTTAGAGTCCTGCTCCATTCAGCTTCCTGTGAGGGTTTACTACACACAGAATCTCCCTCAACTTTTTCTCTTAAACCTTTTTTTAAAGTAACAAGGTCTCAGCAGGAGAATTTCAGAGTAAAATATGATGTTATCAATTACAGTCGTTTCCTACCTCAGCCCACCAGGCAGTGATGTCTTTAGAGCAGAGGAGCCATAATTAAAAGCACTATGAGAGTTGAAGCACATTTCATTATTGACTATAATAAGAAATCATGAAGTAGATGTTCCCAGAATTCCTCAGTCACACAAGGATGTCATGGGAGCCAGGCTTCTTCTAAACCGGCATCCTGAGTGGGCTGTGTCTCAGCCTCAGATCTGCCTCTGAGAAGTCCAGCAGGGGTTGCTACAGCCCCGAAGTCTTCCCAAGGAAAACAATCATTTTCTTCAGTGCACCTCTGTTCTGTTACAGAGGAAGTCTCTTCCAGGGGATAGACTACCAACTTTTTGTAATATCCTCACTTTGCAGAGCAACTGAGAGAGCTCTCTGGAGTTCCTGTTACAAGGGCATTTTTCCAATTCATGAGGACCTTGCCTCATGACCTGCTAGTACTATTATAGTGGGGGTTAAAATGTCAACATATGAAGGGGAGCATTCAGTCATTGCATGTATGAGTAAAGCAGATGTTCATTTAGGTTGTGTTCACCAGTGTTGAGTCACACGCTCATGGTGTAAATGTGAAGGAGGATGGAGAAATGAAAAACTAGAATTTTTAATCTCTAGGGTTGGAAGCAGGTTCTTCTAGTCAGTACATAGGGTGTGGAATGGCTTTTGAATAGGCAATCAACAGTGTCTGGCATTGACCTTGGGTGCTTCAGAATATCCACTCCAAAACCTAGCGAAAGGCCTTCCAATGCCCAGTGAATATGGCACAGAGCCATAGCCAGCAGAAGTGGCAGAAGGCCTCCCAGAGGCAGCACTGTCCAGTGGAAAAGGCAGTACCAAATATAAGCGTCGGTGCTTCAGAGAGGACACAACAGTGCCCACCCAATAGTCACAGCCCAGGCAGCACAGAATCAGACCACAGCTGCACTGTGCACTGTAGTGACCACTATCCACACGTGGTTACTTACACTAAAATTAAATAAAATTCAAGTCCTTAGTAACACTAGCCACATTTCAAGCACGCAGTAGTCACTTGTGGCCAGTAGCCACCCTATCTGACATTATCGATAAAGAACATCTCCATATATACAGGAAGTTTATTGCACACTGTTGTGTTACAGCAAGAAAAGAACTTCTTAAATGACAAATCCACTATTCCATGTAGGAATAGTGCTAAAAGCTGATCTGTAGGCATCTCCAGGGTACAGAAGTTTTGCCAAGATAGAAATAAAATATACTAGTTGATGATTAACAATGGGCTGTTTAAAGTTTGAAATACCCCCTGGAGGCACCTAGTCCAGCTTGTCTACGTGGTTTAGTGAAAATGCAGAGATGGATGGTCCACACCTGGCTACCTGGTCCCTTGGCCTCAGGTTAGTTGTTTGATCGGTGAGCTATGAAAGACTTCCCAGCAAACTCGTGCCTCATCTTTCTGGAGACGTTGGCAGGTCGTGATGCTGAGATGGCACATATTCTGTGCAACTAAGAAAGGACCTTGGAAGCTATGCTCAGGTGTTCCAGGCCTTCAAAATGCTGTTTTATGCTTTCTCGCTCATGGTGTTGTGTATCCTCTGCCTGTCATAAATCTTTCATGAGTGCGCCTTGTTAGAGTCCTGCGAGTCCTTTCAATTACCTGACCCCAAGTAATTGCTGCGCCCCATGGTGGCCAATCAGATTTTGTCATTAACACACATGAAACATCCCCTGAACACTGCTAGAAATAACTAAATTGAACCTGACAAAGCTCTGGGTGTCCTGCACGAGCAGGGATGAGCAAGAGACACCGTGATTTATATCAGATTCTATCATTCTTCTCTCTTCCAGGTCAGAAAAGAGTTCTAAATAAAGTAATATAGTTTGATGTCAATCAGAGAGATATGTCTATGCAAATCCTTAAAAAGATCATTTTATTTACTAAACCTCAATATTCTCTTCTGCAAAGTGGAAAATGTTACAGAATTCCCGTCATAGGACTGTTTGAGGGTTAATTTATATAATAAATGCATTCAGCAAGTACAATGCTGTGCATGAAGTAAAAAGTCTGTTAATGAGAACTCTTGTTATTACTCTTTCAAATAAAGGTATCTGTTAAATATGAATATTTATAACAAAGCTGGGCAATACATTACCATAAATATCTTATTATCTATCTCGGATTTTTATTATATGTAGTAACAATGTCTCAATTACTTTCCAATATTGCATGTATTTTGGTTTCCCTTAGACATTATTTCACAAAAACACATACTATAGCTGAATAAAGGGCTACATCTTCCAATCCCTAATACAGTAAACATTTTCATAAGTTCTGTTGATGAAATTAGTTTTATTAAAAATTCTGCATTTTTATTCTGTTCATAACACTTACTCAGTGAGGAAATTATGAATGTAATCATTAGGCCACTAACGCAAATTTCTTCCCATAGCAGTTAATCATACTTTCTAATCCCAGTGGTATAAATGGTTCTCCAGCAGTTTTCTGGTATAATCCTCTCCCTTTATAGTGAGATCTCACAGCTAGTAAATGATAGAAATGGGGCTCAAATCCAATCAGGCCCAAATAAGTGTTGACATTATAAGAGTATATAGAATGATTTTGTGCTTGTTTGATGAGTATATCCTTTATAAATGAATATCGGATTGTAAAGGGACAAAGAAGAAACTTATATTATTCAAACCATTATAGGTTAGTACTTCAGGAGAGGCAAAAAACTGTAGTATAGTCTTCCTACCATTAAAGAGTGGGGAGCCCTAGTTAGACGTTATCCCATTCAAAGTTCTTTAAGTCACACAAACGGAAACCCATTCAAGGTAATGTAAGTGAAATAGTGATTTATTACAGGGCTATCTCAAAGAAAGAAAAGGAAGTATACCTGAGACTCATGTAAACAAGAGTTGGAAAGTGGAATAGTATTAGAAATTTCAGTAGGCAATTAATCTTTCCCCCTTAGGACAAGTTCTCCAACCTCGACCTTTCTTGGGTTCCTTGCTATGAATTCCTGTCCCACCTGTTCTCTCTTCTTGCACATCTGAAGATGCCACAACACAGCTTGGCTCTTAACTCTAGGGTCTGACCCTTCAGGCTACTTTATCTCGTTTCTGTGAGACAGCCTCCTCCTTCTCTTTGCAGTCAGTCTGCATTGTTGGCCTTTGGCTCAAAAGTTCATCAAAGTTAATTTGTTTGGCAGGAAGTTTTTGAGCACATGGAATATGGATCTGACCCTAAGTGGTCTGTGGAAGTGTAAGTATACACAAACATATCTTTTATACATATGTACCAGGGTTCTACCCAGGAACAGAATTAATAGATTATATGTAAGAGAGGTTTTATTAGATTTGGCTCATACCATCAAAGGTTAGATGGTCCCACAATGGCTGCCTGCAGGCTAGAGAGCCAGAGAAACTGGTAGATAATTAGTCTAAGAAGCTGGAAGCCTCAGCACAAAAGAGATAACATAGCCCCAGTCCGACACTAAAGACCTGAAAGACCCTTGGTCAATCGCTGGTGCAAATCTGTGTTCCACAGCTGAAAAATATGGAGGCTGAAGTCTGTAAGCAATAGGAGCAGCAAAAAATGCACTCACACAAGAGCAGATGTGTATGCTCAATCTTCTCTCTTCTTCCATGTTCTTATTCCATCTGGGCCCCCAAGCAGATACACTTGGAAGTCCGCTTCATCAATATTCTAGGCACTACTCAACCCAGTCAAAATGACAATCAGATTTAACCATCACAAAACTCATGTAATGCACCGAATGTCTACGTCTGCCCAAAACAAATATTCTAACCCATAATGTAAAGCTATTAGGTGGTGGAGCTTTTGGTAGATAATGAGGTCGTGAGGGCAGAACTCTCATGAATGTGATTAGTGCCTAATAAAAGTACATCAAAGCACTCTCTTGTCCCCTCCCTGCCATGTGAGGATACAGAGTTCAGTAGTCTGCAGATCTGAAGTAGGTCTTCATCGGACCACGCAGGCAACCCGATACCAGACTTCCAGGCTCCAGAACTGCGAGAAATAAATGCCTGTTGTTAACAAACCACCCACTCCGTGGAGCTTTGTTAAACATCCCAAAACAACTAAGACAATGCACGTATTAGAAATTTCAGCACAAATTTCGGAAAGCACAAAGGCAATCATTCAAGGCTATTCCACAGGTGTCACATGAGGGATGCAGCATGTTGCCAGGTATATAGTGAAAACAGAAACGTTCCAACAGTTCCATGGGAGCAGATATAAGGCACTATAAATTCTGGGAAATCTAAATAAAGAAAGTAAATACTAAATGGTAGCTTGATGAATGGGTACAGTTTGAATGTGTGAAAGAGGTAGATGTGCATGAAAGTAAGAAATGGTGAGGAGTAGAATGGTGTATTTGAACTGGACCAGTATCCACATGCAGATATAATAAAACACTTAGTGAGACTCTGTCTCAAAAAAAAAAGGCTGGGTAGCTCAGTTCAAAGGCTCTTGACTCAATCCCTAGTATATAAAAAATTACTCTCATAAAAGGTAAATTGTGGGATAACTGAAGTGGGCCTTGAAGTTGAGATTAGAAAGAACAAATATGATTCTAGAGGCAAAATTAAATAAAGGCTATTTTGAAATATTTTCTGCTGGGAGTACATGAGGAAAAGTTTTGGTACCAGGGCTGAAGAATGGTCTTTGGTGATCTAGGATTGGAGAAAGGTAAGGTGATGCAGTAGATTCTACTTCTAAGATGCCATTCTTAGGAACATATAAAATGAAGACCAAGATTCATGTACTGAAATATTCATGGCAATCCTACAAATAAACAAAAACCTGGAAGTGATTTAAATACCCAACAACATGAGATTCATTAGTAAATTATGTATATCCAGATGTCATACCATTCAGAAGAATGTTTCCAAAGAACATTTAGTGATATGAGACAGAGAGGAGATGGAGCTGTTCGTTATACTGTATATGAAATGTAAAATTCAGGCACAAATGTAATGTTTATGATTACAGTGTTGCCTAAAATCTAAATGTCAAAACTTTCTTCTGAATTTCTTTTAGAATCTGTACTTCTTCAACATAGGATATCAAAAATATTGTTCATATTTTTATAAAGATTTATTATAAGAGGGAAAGATTGGTAATCTTGTTAAGTGTTAAGATAAAGACTGTGCTAACTCAAATATAATGACTCAGATATAACAGAGGCTTATTTCTCTCCCAAGTAATCATCCGGCTGTTTTAGTCTTGTTGAGTAGGTCCATTTTACGAGGTCATTCAAGAAACCCGTTTCCTTTTACTTCTGGTACTGCATCTTCTTTCGGGTTACTGTTTTTTCCTGCGTGATCAAAACTGAGTTGGTGCCATGTCCCTGTTTTAGACTACAGTAAAGGAAAAGAGCAACAAATTCAAGTACCTTTATTTTTAAGGATGTGTAATAAAAGTTGTTCACATCACTCTTTTCATATCCAAAATTTGGTCCCACAGTCACAATGGCTCTGAGGAAAGCTAGGAAAACATGGTGGAAGAGGGTGTTCTTTATGACTTCAAGGAAGAAGAAGAGAAAGGATACTTGGGGCAATAATCTCTTTCACACTTGCTAGAACACGATGGATCTTTGAGGTTTCTTTATCAACTATTCCAAAATAACCTAAGGGATTTCACTTTGGATTTCTGTCCTTATGTCAGTAGTAGAAGCTCACTGTGTTAGTAAACCAGTTACTGCTTTAGTTTACTGTTAATTGAGCAACTAGACAATCAAATATAACAAAGATAAATCTCAGATGACAAACTTATGAAAAAGTAATCATATTCCTTTATCATCTTTAAAACATTTAAATCTGACATCAACCCACATGCCATGTGGCTGGCCAGAAATTCCACCTTGGGCATCACTGATCTGTCTTTTTCCACGATGGCATCACTTCCTTTACTGAGTTCTATGGTCATCATTTGTCCAAAGCATTAGGCACTTAGCTCCTGCAAATGCCCATCTGTACTCTTTTCATGTTGTGTACAGAACACAGGAGCATTGCTGAGGCTGACACAGGCACCTGATACAGGCCTCACCCCACCCTAGCACTGCCAGGGAACAGGCCCGCGTCTCCTACAGGCTGCACCTCCAGATCTATCTTGATCCTCCCAGTTTCACGTAAAACTTTCTGCTCTCCCTCTGTAATGTGCAGAGAAACACTGGGCAAAGCTAAAATCCAGAGTAACATTGCAAACGATAGAAAATGCTTTAACCCTCAGACCACTTCTGTTTTCCACTCTGCAAAATTTCCTCCTACTTGAAATGGGAGAGAAGGGAGGTGATTCGATAAACCAACCAAGCATAATCACTTCTAAAACTCACCCTGTTACCAGTATGCCAGGTATAAAGCCAGAGTCAATGTCATTCAACACAAGGATTATCCATTTTGTACCCATAGAGATTTTCGTTTCTCTTGGGTTCCTCGTTACTGGTCAGATTTTGGAGAGTTGAAAAGGTCAAATAACCTCCATCTAAGTGATATCCCCCTAATATGTTTCTTTATGATTAAAAAAAAAAAAAAAAGAAGCAGCCAGAGGAAAACTTGAAAGAGGAAAATGTTATACTTATTTAACTTCTGTACCTACAAAGTTTGCCCATGACTTAAAATAAAGAATCTGAATGTTGTCCTAAAGCTTAAAGGGTATTTGTTTATTACCTAAACCTAGGACATGGGTGTGAAATAATAGAATAGACATGAGAGAACAGATAAGAGGACAGAAAAAAGGGGAAAAAATAAATTTCACCCAAAATACAGCTAGGATAAATCAGTGGGTTTCTTCCTTCCTTTTTCCTTTTTTTCCTTCCTTTTCTTTTCTTCCTTCCTTTCTTCCTTCCAGTGACTTCCTATCCACATCTTCTGAATATAATCCCTTGAAATCAGTTTTTTGAGAATAAATTTTCTTATTCCTCATATCTTGCCTATCTGACTTCCTGAACATCAACATTTCAAATTTTTAGAAATATTTGACATATTTCCTGTTGATTTAACACAAGCCAGTACTATATTTTTATTTAGGAAAACTCACATTTTAACACAGTGAAAACATGACAAGAAGCAGCATGTAGCCAACTCTCTGCTAAAGAGGTGGGCTGCCTCTCGACAGACAGTCCGTGAGGGCTTCAGAAGTCAGATGAACAGGGAAAGAGTCTCAATATTTTAGTATCAAGGAAAACATTCTCTACATCTTCACTTTTTCCTGAATATGAAGAAATATTGTTGCAACTTTCCAAGATGCTATGGTTGACGTCTTTATTAACGATCTTGTAGAGACAGCAAATGGTACTTAACTGAAGTTTGCAAATGATGCTAAATTAAGAGCTGTTGCTAATATCAGTAAAGATAATATAGTAATAAATAAACTTGTGCTGGCTAAAACTTTTTTTTTTTTTTTGGTGGGTACCGGGGGGTCGACCTCAGGACCTCACGCGCCAGCAGGCGCCCGTGCCGCTGAGCGATATCACCGGCCCCTTTTTCGTATATGGGTTCCGGGAGTCGAACTCGGGCCCTCCACGCTTGCCGGGCAGGCGCTTAAGCCGCTGAGCCATCTCACCGGCCCGTGCTGGCTAAAACTTAATGGATGGAATAAAGAAAAACACAGGAAACATCTTAAAGTGATGTGGAACACGTACCTTTTGTGATGTGGTAGGAAAACAACCATCTCCCCAAAAGAGGAGATGCATTTTAGCAAATATGAAATATGAAGACCCTGCCTCATGGAGAGAAGTGGTTCCCCTTCCTCCTAACTCTAATAGGATTGAACTTGGAGAAGCATGCCTAATTTGGAGTCTTGTATTCAAACTGGTAAAGTGTAAGACAAAAGAACAAAGCTGCACTGCAAATCACAAAAGATGCTGTAGATAAAAAGCATAAATGGGGATAAATATAATTTCAGGACTAAGTAAAAATCTACAATTATTTGAAAGGTACAAACACTACAAAGATGATCACTTATTTAGTCTAGGAGGGCTTGTAACTAGAAATAGTGGAGTTATGGCTTTATTTTAGAAATATCAGGAAACCTTTTTTTGTACAGCTACAAAAGCTATTGGATCAAACCCTCCTTTCTGTGGGTAAGAAGAGAAACAGTGAGAAGGGAGTTTAAGAGAAAGCATTAGACCACCAGTGAGCCCAAAAGCAGCAAACACGAGACCCTGAGCTCAGCAGTTCCAACATCTATAAGCCTTCAAATGAGGAGCTATGGGACGAGGCTTGCAACCAGGGGAAGGTGTTACAAGCAACAAGGAAGACTTAACAATTCTCAGACCTCCTTCTTCCGGGCTTGGGTAGGATGAGCAGAAAAGATTCCAGTCATATATTATAGTGCAACGGCAAGCGGAAATGACACCCAGGATTTGGATGCAGATTTATTTGCATTGACAGGCACTGATTGGGATCATTCCCAGAATATCAGGCCCTGATCTCTGGTGGTCTAGGGCTTATACAGGATAAACAAGCAGGAAGTACAGAGGCAGAATGGCTTGTCAACTGGGGATTGGTTTATACAATGTGCATCACAGTGACCAGCTCTTTCTTAAAGACAGAAGCAACCAGAACTGGAACAGGAACTATTACCTGGGCAACTAAGAAACTGAAGTATACTGGCTGGGGGCCATTTTCTGTTACAATAGGACTAACTTAGAAAATAACGTTGACCCATGTTCCTGATGACTTCTAAGAATTCATTCTCCTATGATGACATGTAACTTATCACAGCAGCCAAGGTACTGGGGATAAACACATCCCTTAGGTGAATTTGCAGGCCAGGGTAACATTCTCCCCTATCTGTTCCCCTCCCATCTCTTCTGGGTAGTTAAAAGAATGACATGATAGAAGTACTGTAAGAAAGAACTTCTCTACTCACAACCTTTATGACCCCAAATGTGTGTGTTTTTCACTCCAAGAAATTATCCAATTTTCTATAGAAACAAAATGGTGTCCTACAGTTTAATTCAATTCTGACATTAATTATCGAGTTAGTGCAGATCCCACAAGATAAGAACTCAGTCTCACGAAACCGCAATCTACCTTAATGTCAGTCACAAATTGTCCCCATGTTACTCACACTTCTGTGCAAATTGGCTACAATTAGGGGTTCCTATAATGTCCTCTCAGTTTGATAGTTTTCTATAATGACTTACAGAACTCAGGGAAACACTTTACTTACATTTACCAGTTTATTGTAAGAGATATTATAAAACATAGAAATAAATGACTGGATGGGAGAGGTACACTGGATAAGGCCCAGAATGATATTGAGGGTACGAGCTTCTATGTTCTTGGAGTTTGGAGTGAACACCACAATTTGGATGTGTTTACCAACCCAGAGGCCATCTCAACTCTATTGTTTAGGGGTTCTACGGCAGCTCCATTACATAGGCATGACTGACCATTGGTACTGACTCAATATCCCAGGAGATTGAGGGGTAAGGCTGAAAGTTGCAACTCTCTAATTACAGTGTTATTCTTCTGGTGAGACCAATCCTCATCTAGAAATTATCTAGAAGTCCATCAAAAGTCACCTTATCAGCAATGGTTGAAGGGTCTTTTTTTTTTTTTTTTTTGTGGGTAACGGGGTTCGACCTCAGGACCTTGCGCACCAGCAGGCGCCCATGCCGCTGAGTGATGTCACCGGCCCTTTTTCGTATGTGGGTTCTGGGAGTCGAATTCGGGCCCTCACGCTTGCCAGGCAGGCGCTTACACCGCTGAGCCATCTCACCGGCCCCCTGAAGGGTCTTATTTTTTTTTAAACTTCAGAATGAGAAAACTTTTATTTTTAAATTTTTATTAATTTGAGTTTCATTAGGGGCTTATGATGAATAATGGAAGCTGATCCGCATACCTCCATCGTTTAGGAAAACCCAGCCATTCTAGAACTCTGTGCCAGGAACCAGAGATGAAAACTAAATACAGGGGCTGGTGAGATGGCTCAGCGGCGTAAGCGCCTGCCTGGCAAGTGTGAGGGCCCAAGTTTGACTCCCGGAACCCACATACGAAAAAAGGGCTGGTGATATCGCTCAGCGGCACGGGCGCCTGCTGGCGCATGAGGTCCTGAGGTCGACCCCCCGGTACCCACAAAAAAATAAAAAGAAAAGAAAAATAAAAGAAAACTAAATACAGGAGCACAGCATTCCTGGCAAGCTTCAGCACTGCCATGTTGTAGGGTGACGTCTTGCATAAGTAAAATTTGTGCACTTCAGTTTTCCCAATTATAAAAGAGTGAGCCTTACAATAATACTTAAAAATACCACTTTTTTGCAATTCTGAGATCCAGGAATCTTACTGATTATCTAAATAAATTAAAGTTTTATAAGCAGGATAAACAATAAGTCATAGATGACATATCAGACAGACTTCTTTGTTATGAGCAAGAAAAGGCAACTTTGGTGATGAAACAGAGAAGGCATTTTTTAAAAGTTTAAAAAGGACAGAGAAATGAGCTCAGACTAAGCATTTAGAAGTATTACTGAAACCTTACTATGAAAACCACTGGTCCACACTGGAGGGGTCAACATCGCCATCAACAGCAAAGTCTCCTGCCACTTTGAGATGATGGAGTCACATACGTACCAGAAACCCAACTCGACTATGCTTATACCTACTGTTACCACTCTCATTCTTTTGTACTCCAAATTCGACCTTGTAGTATGGCCAGCAGCAATAGCCAAAAACCCGGGCACTCACCTTCTGACCATGGATTCTACTCCAAGCCTTCTTCCTCAGCCTATTCTGTTGCACGTCAAAGTCTCAGGTGTATCATTGGCAGGACCTATATCACTTCCTGTCCCCTGACTGCAAGGTGATCTACAGAAGGGTGCATCATGACTTCCGCCTTGGGGAGGCAGAACTCACAGGCTGCATATTCCCCCAAATATGAGAAGGGTTCCAGAGATAAATTTCCACTAGAGCATTTGGCTTTCAAACACTAACACACACATATTTTTCCATCTTAAAATTCAATAGTAATAGGTTTAGCAATTGTGGAATACAAGAGACTGCTACCTCATATAGCCTTTATTGGAACAGTTTGCCAAAAGGGACAGAAAGTGTCCACTGCTACTGCTCACAAATCCAAAGTTAACATTTCTAATAAATAACACTCCTCTTCTACATCTTTTGCAGCGCTGTCTTGGCCATTTTTCCCTAAGTATTGGATTATACTGTAAACTTTACTCAATTTAAATTAAATATGAAAAGCAACAGGAAAAATTAGAATGTATGAATATATGCATGAAACAGTAAGAGAGAAAATACAAGTACAACGGTCTTTATCTGAATCAGACACAAGTGTATAGTTTTTTTTTAAATTTCCTTTGTCTTCTACCTATTCCATGTTCCCATTGTTACATTGCTCAGTTCATCTGCTAAACAGCACCACAGCTGATCAGAGCTTTTGTTTTTGTTGTTTTTGTTTGTTGTTGTTGTTACTGGGGATTGAACATATGACCTTCACACTGAGCTACATCTCCAGTTTTTTGTTGTTCTTGTTTTTTGTTTTCATATTTTGAAATAGGGTCTCACTGAGTCACTGAGTTTCCCAGGTTGGTCTCTAACCTGCAGTCCTCCTGCCCCAGCCTCCCGGAGTCCTGGGAGTACAGGTGTGTGTCACACCTAGCTCTGGTCAGGATTCTTTACCTAGTAGAATAAACAATATTTTATTCCCAAGACATCTAAGTCCTTGGTAATATTGCCTGTCAGAGTCACTACTGTTTTTTAGTCTTTATCTCTGGAAAAGGAAAAGCTGGAGGACACCACAGAGAATTCCTTGGGTTTTATTTAAATTTCCCCCTGTCTCCATTGTAAGAATCAATCACATCAGGTAACATGGAACCCTAACATGGAAAACCCTGTTTTCCAGCAGCAAGAGGAGTGCTAGGTGACCAGATAACAAATCTCAGCTTCCAACACCATTGCATTTCATGAGGGAAACATTTCTTTCATGGTTACTAACACCCATAAAGCCGGAGATTCAAAAGATACAAGGAGAGTAAATAAGAGCTGTTGGAGCGAGTTGGTTATAGAGCAAGGTCAAGCCATGTGAAGATATTGAAACTCAGCCATTTACCACCTGGAAGAGGTCCTCCACTAGAACCTGACCATCCTAACATTGTGATCTTCAATTTCCAGCTCCCAGAACTGCAGGAAATACATTTGTGTTCTTAAAATGCCACACAGTTTTCGATAAGGTTGTTGCAGCTGAAGTTAAGAATTCTAATAATGAGATGTGTCATTCCCACTTCTGCCCCCTTGATTTCATAACCGCTCTGCACTGGGGGTGGAAAAAACAGCACCAGATGTTGATTTCTTGGTTCAAATCCAACCTACATCTTGTAAAAGCACACAGACTGCACATGAAGCTATTTCCCAATCAGAGCTGAACTGAGCTGTCAATGGACGATTCTGTGATGTGTTAGGTCAGCTGCTTCTGGGTAGTGAGGTACACAGTAGGACCAGTGAGTCGCATGGCATGGGCACATGGGCTCAGGGCCTTTGCTTTCAAATAAATTCTTTGTTCTATGAACTCTGGCTCTAACTCAGACCTCACAAAAATGCCATCATCTTCCATTTCTCACCTGGGTAGACTTTGGGATCTTGCCTCCATGCAGTTTTAGACATCTTGGGGGTCAGGAGACACGATCTTCAAGACTCCTCAGAATCACAAATCACACATCAACTTGTATTTTTAAGTCCAACACATCAAGCTAGGCATTCTAGCCCCAGACTGGGTTCTGAGAGGCCAAAGTTACAGCACCCTCTCATTTGCTCATTTTCAACGCTGCCCCTTCTCTCTCTTTTCTTTTCTCTCTTTACTCTTCCCTCTTTTTTGTTCATCCTCTCCCTCTTCTAATTCATTCTTCTGCTTCACCTTTGTTCTCTGCATCATTTTTGTAGTTTCAGCCATCTGTATGTCTCACCCAGGTGAAGACGGCCCTATTCTTCCTCAGAGCAGCTTTCTTTCTGCTCAACCCTCAAGCATACTAGGTCGCACAAAACTTAGCATGTGTAGAAAAGAAAAAAAAAAAAAAAAAAAAAAAACTTGAGAATATTACATTAAATTATCTTCCTATCATAAAAAAAAATCAATCTTTCTCACTTTAAGAGCTCAAGCTTTGATTTTTTTTCACTGCAAAGATCTATGCGTCTAGGTATCAGGGGAAGTGTTTGCAAATCCCCCCACAAAATCTTTACAAATGTTCTCAGTTTCAGCCTCTAAGATCATTTTTCTTTTAACATAAAGATCTTTCACATTCATAGATATTTGCTTTTAACTGAGCATTTGATATGATTTTAATCTGTCTGCATCTGTATTTGCTTTGTAGTACTATATTTAATAGTATATTTTCAAGTACAGACTGAAGTCTACAATTTAACCCCTTTAGATACTTTCTTATATCTGTTACAGTTATTATTGTTGTTTTATTCTTTTTTAACTTGTGTTGACAAATTTTTTGCCTTTGATCCTTGTAAAAGTTCTATGATAAAAGCAATCATTTCTGTAATCTGACATCTTTCAAAAACTCTGAAGCATAGGTTTAAATGATCTCTATGTACCTCAGAACATCTGCTTTTACTAACAATATGACTCCAATGAAAAGATCAATTATGGCTTAATGTTTTAGTAAATTTTGGGGGGTCATAAGTGGGAATGCACAAAAGAGGAACAATATATTAAAATACCATGTGTGGTAGATTAACTAATTGTCACCTTGGAACACCCAGCTCAATTGAGTCAGAGTGGTTTGGGGCGTGGAAGACACAACTGAGGATTGTTGCCAAAATGACATAGAAGGAGAACAGGAGGGGAAGATGATATGCTGTTGATTTTCCTGGAGAAGCTCGCAGTGGCTTGTTTTCCTGATAGGAACTGATCTGTTCCTGTCGTCAGAGGAGCTTGGGTCCTTGCTGCCATGGGGTATGGCTGCTGTTCTTTTCTTTTCAGGGGAGCTCAGATCTTTGCCTTGAGCATCGCTTCCTGTCTCTGGTGCAGATCCCTCACCCTTGTGGCACAGATCCTTCACCCTGCCTGTACAGACTTCCTAGCTTCCACCACTGACCTTTGGGCTTTCCTGGGGTAGATACTTGATATGGACTTGCAAGAGACATTGCCCTGGGCTCTAGGCCTTCAGCTGGACTCTTGCAGGACAGTGCTGTGGGATTCAGGCCCTTGGCTGGATTCTTTGGGTCTCTAGTGTGTGGACAGATCTCTTACACTCCTCTGCATTTGACATTTTGGGTGAATATTATAAAATAATCCTATAAATTATGTGTCCTCTATTAAATCTATTCCCTTACAAAACCCTGACTACAACAGCGTGTGATTAGAAATGATCTAGAATGGAAAGAAATTTTCTGAGAATAAAAAAAGGAGTGATTGAGACACATACATGAATACTTTTTCTAGATTTCTGCTTCTTAGTCTTTAGGAAATGTTTAATAATCTATGTAAAGCTATGGGCTCTCTCCCCAGACTAAAACACATTAACACACAGGTCTGTGAACCCAATGTAAGCAACTATTTCTAAGAAATATTATTAGACAGTTAATCCAAGTCAAAATACCCTCTTGCTGTTCTATGCCCACTATCAAAAGCTCTACATGAAACTTAGTCTTCATCCTGAAGAATTCACCATTGGAATGACTGTGTAAAAACGCTTATGGGACCTGACTTGCAGAAAATCATCCTGACCAGAAGAGACAGCTTGAGCTAAAAAAGGAAATAGGAAGTACCTTGCTGTCTGTGGCAAATTATGTGTCAAGTCTCAGTGCTAGAGATGGATAGTTCTGTAGGCAGTGAGTAGAGGCTCAGTTATGCAATGACAACTTGACTCTGAGGAGAAAGGATTTTGAACAATGGAATAATTAATCAGAGGTTGGAGATCACCCAGGCCATTTTGGAGTCAGAAACATCATTAGGAGGTAGTACCAGAAGTCCCCAACAAACGTAGAAAGAGGCTGAAAGGGGCAGGAAGAGTAGATAGAACAAGAAAGGAAAGATCTGGAAAAACTGGAGGACACGATAATGGAGTAGAGCCTGAGGGCAATAGAAATGAAAAAGTCGGTGTGCTGCCCTGGCTAGGGGTACTTAAAGTTTTATAGAGGGTATAAACTGTACCATGAATAGCCGTAAACTCTTGAGACCACCATGCTGAGGGCCCTGGGCAGCCCAGCTGCACTGTGGATATAGATAGCAGTGTGACGGAAGAACACCTTCCACTGAAAGACTAGAGCTGGAGTTGACATCTAATGCTAAAGCTTGAAAGCAGAAATATTGGGGTAGTGGGATAAAGAAAGAAGACTCACAGAGAGGCATATATGCCATTAAATTTCCTTGTAGTCTAGCAACTTACATAACACACACACAGACTGAGCCCTAGAAGTGAAGATAGTGGATGGGGAAAGTCTAGGTCAGAAAATCCTATCAGTGCCGTGCACAGATGGTCTGTTTATCCAGGATTCTTGCACTACATAGAATACGTGCACATTACCATCAAGTGCCTAAAGTACATTTTCTTTGATTTTCAATATACATTCATTTATATTGAAAATTTTTTCCTCTTAGTGCTTACACTAGTAAAACCACAGCTTATGATTCATATGTCTGATTCTGCTTCACTGAATTTTGACTCTATTTATAGTTAATGTATTTTGGGGGTATTTTCTAATACCTGATGAATTCTCTCTTCCTGTCTTCTTCAGGTCACTGACAAATGAAAGATAGGAAGAACCAAAAAGGAAAAGAACAGGGAAAGATTGCGTATGAATGTAATCTGAACTGGTGTTAATTATAGATGGTTATATCAGGGCCATTCGCTCACTCGCTTCCTCCATCAAGCCAGGAAAAGGCGGTGGTATCAAGGGGTGATTACAGAGAAAGTTTCAGCTCCACACACATATACCCCAATAATCTCCATTGGTTCTTCCCTTAAGCAATTAACAAAATACTGGGAAAAAAAAATAGGTAAAAACATGTGTTGCTTGCTTGTTTGTTTGTTTTTGGTAAATCCGATTACATGTCTCCCATCCCCACTTTGACTAGCTAGCTGTTCCAAAGGCTTTTCTATAAGACTGAATCATACTAAGTTGCCCTTTGGATTTGTCAAGAACAACAAAGTGCCATTAATTTCACATGCTTCAACTTAATATGCAGAAATCCTGGAGCCACTATGGCCCAGAATGCGCCCTTCCTAAGATCATCAGGGAGAAAAACATTTCAAGCCACATTTTCTGCCAGTGCTGTTGTACACTACTGAAAATCCCCAGTTCTCCCTCTTCTACCCAGAGAGTGTGCCTCCAACAAATTTTGTATTAGGTTAGAGGACAAATGACAAGGAATTCCAAAAAAAATTAATGGGTTTCTTGGAAAATGTTACATAAAAACCAATTTTAACCCAGCTGTGTCAGAATAAGTACAGTGGTGTTGACTTCTCCAGCTTCCCAGGACCACCCCACCAATGGCCACAGTGGTCTTTCTGTCCTGAGGTCACAGCACCACCACATGGTAGAGAGAGAACACACATCCTTTCAACTTGACTGGGTAGATATTAACAGCATCGCCTTGCTTTCTTTCTTTTTTTTTTTTTTCTGTGGGTACCGGGGGGTCGACCTCAGGACCTCGCGCGCCAGCAGGCGCCTGTGCCGCTGAGCGATATCACCGGCCCCTTTTTCGTATTCGCCTTGCTTTCAAGAGAGATCCCTCCCCCTTGAACGGGGGTAGGGGAGAGAATATCAATTTTATAAAATATGACCAACAAGAAAAAACTAGAAAGTTCAAACTCTGGAGACATTTCTGAGAAGCTAATATCTGTCTTTAATAATCAATAGCTTATGCCAGCATGCCAGCTATCATCACAAGCACTGTACGCCTGTGGACTGTGATACAATCAAGCTTTCATTTATATTTATATGACCAGGAGGACTTTGTGTTTGATGATTTTAAAAGATACATGGACTCAGCTCTGTTTAATTTTGATATATTGGCCTATTATCTGTAAGAGGCCATTGGCTAAATTGTGGTATTCACAAGAGGGTCTATGATGGAAATTCATCAAAATGATAGAGAAATATTCAGATTTAGATTCTCTTCAACAGCAAAATTTGAAGATGAGAAGTACATTGTGCTTCCAAATGATCATCAGAACTAGATTTAAGAGAACCTGATTGTAAAATAAATGCATTATTAAAATAGTTTGCTGTGCTGCATGAAAAGAAAAGCAGCTTGACAATTGATGGAGCAAGAGAGATTGGATCCACAGAATTGCAGCAGATGTAACTGCTGCCTCCAGGAGTCAAATTCAGCAAGCCTGGAGGCTGCAGGAGGTCCCTAATGGTGAAAGAAGCTGGCATTTCTGGGAGGCCTGTCACTAGCAGAATTAAGTTTTACTTTGTTTCAGTAATGAAATATTTCTTTAACTTCCATTAGTGCTAAATCAATCTAGACAAACTGCTTCAGTTTCTAAATCGTGTCCTTCATTCAGCATCTATGGGTAGGTATCCTGGCGTGATACTTATTGTGATGGGTGTGAATTTTCAGAGAAGATATTCATGATCTCTGTCCTAAGGAACCAGGCAGGCAGGGGAGAAAATACACAAATATCCTGACTGATATAATAATTTAATTACTCTCTTGAAGGAGTAAGAAGATGCAGGAAATTACTGGTTCACAGTGGGATGAATCCCAGTGATCGTGCCCTCCTCTCAATATCATCACTGTGATGATGTCCTGTTAAGGGCCAGGATATGTACCTACCATAGTTTCAAGCATTGGTGCTGGGTTGGTAGTAAATCACTTTTATATATCATCAGTAACATGAAATTTCAAGATGCCAGTCTTGGTGACCAAAGATAACTGACTATTGGGAGCAACATGAGGATTAGAAATGAATTGAACTTAGTGTCAGAGGCTGGGACCTAGTTTTAGCTCTGCCACTCCCTGCCTATGGGACTCTGGAAAATCACTCCACTACCAAGGATCTCAAATAGCGTCAGCGTGAAATGTCAATGGACCATTGAAAGTTACTAAAGGCCTACATTTCTATAGCTCGATGTGGAACTGAGCCTTTTCCCACTACCTCCAATTAGCTTTAAAGAAAGGCAGCTATGAAGCATTTTGACTCGCCTCCGAGCCATATACAGAAGTCTGCTTTTACAAGGCCACATGGCCATGCTAATAAAGTGGATTTTGTTGCCTTTGTACATTGGATATTGGTGACTAACGATCCACCCAATGGATACATATTGAGAATGTGCTTTGAGGCCTGCAAAAAAATGGGAATAAAATAGAACTCACTTCTTTCTCTGCAGCAATAAACATGAACAAAGTTCCTGGAATTTAGGTCAAAGAGATTCAAATATCTTCCACTAGTAGGATGCATAGCTTGCAGCTAATATCATAGAACACTGTATCATAAATCATTTAGGAAAACTTCATTTTTCATTAAAGGAAACTAAGGGAGTCATATACCAACCTCAAGTCACTTGGGAAGCTAGTGATAACCTTCATTTATTTGATAAATATTTGAGCTGCAAAGTTTTTGCTAGGTACTGAGTAAATAGTAAACAAGGCACTCACAGATCTTATAGTGTACTAGGGGTCACAGATGATTAAACATGATTTCATAAGTGTTATGACCTGGAAACCCTTTTTAGAGGGATGTCGGAGAAGTTTTTCTCAAGAAAATCAAGCCTAGGCTAAGCTCTAAATTATGACTGGGAAACATAGAGTTAGGTCTGGGAATCCCTGTGTAGAGTTCAACCATTCTCTAAAAGCCAAGGCTGCAGGAACCAACTTGGACTTGTTGCTCAGTGAGGAATAGAGTGTTCTTGGGGAATTGCCTGCTGTTGCCTTGTTTGGCAAACACCATCCACCAGCTCCTGAGAACTTGCGCCTCTGTTCTCTCTGCCCTTCGTTTCCATGGCTGCTGTCAGAGCAATGAGTAGAAGGAGAGTGTCCTGCAGGACTTGTAGTCCTGGGTTCAGTTCCAATTTGGACAGTGACTACAGCTGTGCCCTGTAGGCTGAGCACTTCCCTCTCTGAACCTCCCAATTGCAAAATGAGGAAAATATCTCCTGAAAAGAGTTATTGAGTCTTTAATCAAATAATGAATAGAAAACAGTCACAGACTCCAGCAGCCAGGCTGCATAAAGAGTCCACAGAGAGTAGCTCTGAGGGGTCAGGCAACTGCAAACCCCTAAATTTGCAGGCTGCTTGTCAGGAGTGACTAACAGACTTTGCAAAAGAAACAATAAATTCGAGGCCTCTAAACACTAACAAGCTCTTATCTTCTGCTTCTCTGCGTCCTCATTATCAATTAAAATTATTATGTACTTTCTTAGTGCTTTACGTTAAGTCCATCAAAAGATATCTCTACAAACTCTCCATCCCAAGCTTATCACTAATGTGGATTTATTGAGAAAAGAACAAATATAAAATTCAAATGTAAAGACTGACTGCTTAGAATCAATTGATTCAAACATAACATGTGTAAAGAAGCACAGTTTCTGTTGTCTTGGTCCTCTGACATAAATTAATTACAGTTTATTTAAAGAGATCGTTAGTGAAGAACCTAATAAAATCATAAAGGAAGGCCTAAGCATGTTTTAACCCAAAGCATCAAATATTCCATTTTATTTACTGCTTCAGGAGTGTTCAACCCATATGGTCAGAAATCTCCCCCAAATGATCCTCTTTGATGGGATACACAACACACCAGGTAGATAGATGACATCCAGGCACATAGAATCAGTCACACTCAGTGTGAAACTTTTCTTCAAGAAGCCAAGATTTCTTTCTGCCAGTCTTCTCCTTTACCGATGGCCACCACAGATCTTTGCTGCCTGGTTTGTACTCCATATAACTTCCTTCTTACATCTATTCCAAATGTTTTGTTAACCTTCTTTAAGACATTGTAAAAGAGGAAAATGACACTTTGCAAAGTAACCACATTGGGCCTGGCCCTAACGAGAAGGGATTTGGAAATCCATGAGGCTGACAAAATGCCTGTGGGATCTGTTATATGAAATGATTTCTACTCTGGCTTTTTCTAAACAATGAGAATATCAGTTCAGTCTTTCCTATTCAAAGATGCTATGCACCATCAGCTTCCAGTCTCAGATTTTTACAGTGTTAATGATCCCTAACCAATAGATCTTAATTCCAGTAGCAAAAATCCTGCAGGAGTTCTCCAACTACTGGACAGGCAACCTGCAAGTTCTTTTATCTCCACTTTTCACAAATGCCAATGTGATCAACCAAAGTTGAAGTAGTCACATGAGAAAGGAAGCAGAGTGCAGTATTTTTAGCCTGAGAGAGCTTCATTGTTTTATTTATTAATTCAGCTAGTGACCCTTGTACCCTTCCAGCTATTTTAAAACCTCTCTCCATGGGTGATTATCCTCATGTGACTTTTTTCATTTAAATTTATTTTTAACAGAGATATCAAAACGTAACAATGTACATACCGAAGTAAGCTGATGTTTCAATATTTACATACATTGTGTGATGTTTAACTCAGGTTAAATATTTGCCATTTTTTTAAATGATGAAACCTTTCAGAATCCTTTCTTGTAGCTTTTTTGGAGTGTGCAGTTCTCTTTGTTATCTATAGGCTCCCTACTGTCCATTAGCACCCCAGAACTTGCTATTGAATTGTAACTCAGTACCCATTGAACCTATGTAACTTTAATGAAGAGAGCCACAATTTTAGCAAAAGGGCACCAAGAGGAAATATAGATTTGTTCTAACCAACATGAAAAAAGGCAACTCTAAGTTTTCAAACCGAGTAGGTATTTTGGTGCCACTCACCATTGTGTGTTGGTGCTATAGCAGCGTACAAACCACCTCAATGTTCCTATGTGTTCTTGTTACCTCTTATGCTCTCAAGGTCCTTGTGTTAGAGCAGTAACCTGTGCAGTGATGGCATCCTGAGGAACTCACAGCCATGGAAATATGTTAAGATGTTCCAAGACGTAGAAGCAATTTCCATATTCCCAAACTTCATCCCTCCCCTTTCCTAAATAGGGTTTTCTTGAGTATACACCTATGTTCACCAGTAGTCTTTTTTTACTTTACCAAAATAAGGCATTGCTTCACTCTCCACCCCAGGGTTAAAATTGTCAGGACAACAAAAAAATTAAAAAGGCAGAGGTCGTTTCTTCCATGACTGCTCAAGAAGCATAAGTCCTCCGGCCTTCCAGTCCTTCTTCCTCCCACCTGCACTCCAGATAAGAATGAAGCTGGGGACTAAAAATAAGAAACTCGGGTCCCTGTTTGAATGTTCTAAATTCAAATATAGAATAAAGTGGGATTAGTGTTAATAAAAATAAAAGTGAGATAAAAGAGGAGTGATGATAATTTTCACCTAATGACTTTACCTCTTCTATCCCCCTAACCATTATCAAAGAATTCATTATTCACAGGGGAGAATCTGTTGAGAGCAAGGTAAAAAGCGCATCTGTGGGAAATACTGAACACTGAAAATGGGCCTTTTGTGTATTTAAATGTAAGCACTTCTTTTCAGCTACTCTCAATGCGCATCCCTAAGACATATTATTAGCTGGATAAAAGCAGCTTCCATCATCCAAAGCAAAGCAACTTCCATCAGCCAAATCTGTACGGTTGGTGATGCAGATCTTTTAATGTAACTGGAAAGTTTTCTGGTATTCCAAATTTTTCAAGATAGATTAGATAGAACCCACACTTAAACCTCTGTACCATCTCTTTTCAGATTTGGTGTATAATATTAAATAAGGTTGTTAAACTATTTTATCTAGTTATGTCCTGAAATGTTTATTTTAATTTTTATGTTGTGAAAACCTGAATACTTCTATTCCTTATTAATAAAACAAAACTATGCTAGTTACCAAACTGATTAATTTCACATCTAAAATTTACATCTATTTAATACATTTATTTAATTTAAAAACACTTATTTAATTTAAATGCATTTATTTAATTTAAAAATTGTCGGCGAGATGACCATTTCTGGGATAAGAGTAGACATATGTCTCTATATTCTTCCTGCTAGGTCCAGCTACGAAGCCCGGACATTATATTAAAACAAGCAGAGGACGGAGTAAAGGAAGTAGACTAACGAGGGACCACAGAACGTCAGAAACAGCATAGCACTGAGGTCCTAGCTTTTCTGTTTGGCCTGTGTGTCTTACAAGGGTTTGTTGCCAACAGTGTTTCCCCTAGAATGGATGCTAGAGAGGTTAGCACTCTAGAAACACAAATCCATGCAGGAAAAAAAGTCCCAAACAGTTTGTGCTATGTAGCCAGGAAAAGATGGTCCAGTAAAACAAAAACAAAAACAAAAAAGACAAAAATTTGACCAGGACTACCCTGTACCAGCTGTACACTGTAGAAAAAACAGACCTCATTCCCACCAACAAAGGCCAAGTAGGAAGCTTAGATTTCCATCTCGCCAGACTGTAACAAGGCACGCTTCCCGCCTGCAAGCATGGTAGAGAATGCAAGCGGAAAGTCAGACTTTCACTACCACCCTATGATGACAAGAACAAGACTTCCCTCTACACCCCCACATTGTCAGTGGAGGCCACATGGGGAGCATAACTGCCAGCAGCAAGGAGACACCTCTCCCACCTAACACCAGCTGTGTAGCACCCACCTTCCCCTACCCGTGTGATAGCAGAAAATATTCGATAAAACAAAGGATTTAAATGAAATTCAGAGTCTCATACCATAATACTTAAAATGTCCATAATACAAAAAAAAAAAAAAATCACTCATTGTACCAACATCCAAGAATATCTTAACCTGAATGTGTTAAGATAATCAGCATACCCTACCAAAAAATGACACCAGTGATGAGATTATCTGACAAAAATTCTAAAGTAGGGCTGGTGAGATGGCTCAGCGGCATAAGCACCTGCTGGCATGCGAGGTGCTGAGGTCGACCCCCGGTACCCACAAAAAAAAAAAAAAAAAAATTCTAAAGTGGAAATGAAAAAAATGTTTCAATGAGCAATTATGAATATAATTTAAACAAATCGAACAAACAGGAAATCTCAGAAAAGAAGTAAAGGTATTCTTTAAAGAACCAAATAGAAATTTTAGAAGCAAAAAATATAATAGCTGAAATAAATGCTCACTGGCATGTAGTCTTAGGTATTCTAAGAGGCTGGGAAAACCTGGGTAGGTACTCAGTGAGATCCTGTGTCACAGCTGGGAACATAGCTCAGCAGTAGAACGCTTGCGTAGCATGAACAAGACCCTGGGTTTAGTCCTAAACACAAAAACAAGACAAAACAAAACCCTCAGTTAATGGACTCAATAGCAGAATGGACAGTGCAGATCAGAAAAGGAATGAATAAATCTGTAAACCAGAAGATAGAGCAATCATAATTACCTAATCTAAATAATAAATAGAAAAATAGACTGAAAAACTGGACATAGCCTTAGGGATCTGTGCAACTATATAATAAAATACCTAACATTCATGCCATCAGAATTCAAAGTTGAAAAAGAGAAAGAGAGTAGTGCTGAAAAGGTATTCCAAGAAATAAAGGCTGAAAATTCCCCAAATCTGGAAAAATATATAAACTTACATACACAAAATCTGAGTAAATCCTAAACAGAATAGATCCAAAAACATTTATGCTAAAACATATGATAGTAAAACTTCTGAAAACATGAAGAAAAATTTCAAAAGCAGTAAGAAACATCTCACCTATAAATGAAAAAAAAAATCAAATGATAGCAGATTTTTATCATGAAGGTCAGAAAGTAATGGTAAGATGTTTTCAAGTCCAGAAAGAAAAAACTGTCGACTCAGAATCTTATATCCAGCAAAATATCCTTTAGGAATGAAAAGGAGATTAAGACATTCTCAGAAAAAGGGAAACTAAAAATTTGTTACCAACAGTCCTACTATAAAAGAATACCCAGAGTAATTTCTTGAAACAGAAAGGAAAGGATAAGAGGAAATTAAGAAGAAAGAACAGTGGGAAGAATAAAATGAGTGAGTCAAATAAACTTTCCTGCACCTCTGAGTTTTATAAATTATCTTTGTTGGAGCCAAATATTCTCTAATGTAGTTCTCAACCTATGTACAGGAAATATTTTAAACAATTGTTTTAAAATAGAGGAGGTTAAGGGGCTTTAAGAAATAAAAAGTTTTCTCTGTTTCATTCAACTGATAAAATGTCAATAGTACGAGTAGACTGTGATGTTATGTATATATGATATAATACAGTAACCAGTAAAATAAGCCTACACAAAGATACACTATATACTCAAAACCACAACAGAGGTAAGTCAAAATGGAATTCGGAAACATGTTTAACCAATACGGAGGCAAAAGAGAGAAAAATAAGGAAAGCAAACAAAAAACAGAGGAAACAAAGAGAAAGCAGAAAAATGAAATGCAAGATTTAAGCCAGAGGCTGTAGGTGAGACTAAAATGTGAAGTGAGAAAGACTTTCACAGAGATACAATAGTTTTCTATCTTGATTGTGGTGGTTATATGAATACGTAATATGAAAAATGTAGATGGAAGTATACACACATTTCATTAGTGCCAGTTTTCTGCTTTTGATGCATAGAATGTACCTACAGCCAGTCTTACAGGCAGGTGTTCTGGGTGGGGGGACAGTAGATTCTCCATACCAATCTAAGGAAAAAGTGAATGGGAGAGTTTAGACAAGGAGGTTTGTGTCTGGAGCACATATGACCTAGGACTGCTTCTGACCCACTTTATTTTTTAATGCTGGCTTTGTTGGTTCGTGATTTCCTTCACAAATTTTTGTTCAATTCATTTTAAGGAGTATGCATAAAAATCTTCTACATACCAGGCCTGCACTATATCTATACATGCATATGCATAGACGATAGATAGACAGATGATAGATAGATAGATAGATGATAGATAGGTAGGTAGATAGATAGATAGATAGATAGATAGATAGATAGATAGATAGATATCGTGCATATGTGCGTAGATGTGTGTGTGTGTATTAGTCATGTCTCTGTCACTGGGACAAAATATACAACATGCACAATTTAAGGAGGAAAGTTTATTTTGACTCACAGTTTTAGAGATATTAGTCCATGGTTGGCTGCCTCCAAAGCAGAAAAAGCATGGTGGAAGAACATGGCAGAGGAAAGCTGCTCAACCCGTGGTGACCAGGAATCATAAAGAGAGGGAAGAGATAGGGAGATATGCCCTCCAATGGCACACCCTCAGGGCCCCACCTCCTTATACCACATTCAACTATGAACTCATGAATAGATTAATCCACTGATGAGTATGGTGCCTCCCATTATCTGACAACGTTCCAAAAGCCCCATCTTTGAACACATGAGACTTTGAAAGGCATCTCAGATCTAAACCACACAGTGTGTAGATTATATGACCTGGTTTTTAAGAGCTTACACATAATAAGTTTCAAATAAGTGAAATACTGAAGGAACAGTATAATAATAGAATAAACAGATAAACAGGAATGCTGTGTTTCATCAAATCTAAGATACCATGGATTATAAACCATACCATTATGTTATGTACCATTAAGAAATAAAAGCTGGGGGGCTTCTCAAGATGGCGGATGAGTAAGAAGCAGGTAACGAAACTCTCTCTAAAAGTTACCATTGGAACACGAGAATATAGCGACCCGGAAAGCGCAGGGGGGGGGAGATGCCTCCCCAAAACCCAGAGAAGTTCTGAAGCGCAATCTGGGACCCCCGGCACCAGTGACGGGTGACTTCCAACAAAGAAGACGGAAAGAAGGAGCAGACCGCGCGCGCGCACCTTCTAATATCCCGGGAGTTGGAGTGCCGGTGGAGGCTCAATTCTATGGACACACGGTGGCAGCGGGCACCCAGGGAGCCCCCACGGAGGATCCTGAGACAGCGGCGGGGCAGGGGAGCGGCGGAGAACGGCGCTGACCGGCGGTGAGTGTCTCTCTGCCACAGCTGCCCCGCGCCAGAGAGCGACCGGCCGGCCGCCATTGTGGGGGGTGTGGCGAAACTCAGAGCGGCTCGGAAACTGCTCTGGGAACTTGTGCTCCGGACAGGGCAGCACAGGGCCTCTCAATTGAGCCCACGAAAGTGTGCTGAGGTCAGCAGGTGAATGAGACTGGACTCTCAGCCACACCTGTCCCGCGCCAGAGAGCGACTGGCCCGGCGCCATTGTGGGGGGTGTGGCGAAACTCAGAGCGGCTCGGAAACTGCTCTGGGAACTTGTGCTCCGGACAGGGCAGCACGGGGCCTCTCAGGCCCACGAAAGTGTGCTGAGGTCAACAGGCGAACGAGACTGGACTCACAGCCACACCTGTCCCGCGCCAGAGAGCGACTGGCCCGGCGCCATTGTGGGGGGCGTGGCGAAAAACCAGAGTGGCGGGAACCAGTGCAGGGAATCTGCGCTAAGACAGCGCGCTGAGCCTCTCAGGCCCAGGGATCGTGAAAGGGCGCTGATAGCGGAGGCGAGCTAGACTGGTCTCTACCTGAAAGTACGCGCCTCTGCTCACCGCCCGCCAGAGGGCGCTCCTGGCTTACTGGGACGGACCTGCACAGAACAGGTACCTGCCTACAACAGAGTCAACACCTGGAACTGATTCTTTTTATTTTTTTTTTTATTATTTTTTTTTCTTATTTTTATTTTATTTATTATTTTTTTTCTTCTCACTGATTTGTTTTTTGTTCTGGCGAAGGGTTTTTTTGTTTTTGTTTTGTTTAGTTTTGTTTTTTGGTGGGGTTTTATTTTTGATCTGTCTGTTTTATTGCTTTTATCTTCGTTATTGTTTCTGTATGTGTATTTGCTCTTTCCTTCATTATTCTCTCTGGTTTTTTATATGAGTGTAAACAGCGCCTCTAACTTCTTTGTGATTGTGGTCATGATCTGTTCTTCCTTTTATCCCTTCCTTCTCTTTTTACCACCTGTTCTCTGCACTAGTGTCCCAATTTTAGTGGGATCCCTCTTGGTCCTCTAACCTTACATCTAATTCCTTCCTCTTCTCCCAATACTCTATTTCCTCCTTAACTCATTTTAAATTTAAACTCCTCAGGGAAAAATTGACATACATAGGACTTGTATACTGCATATAATTTTTCTGGTGTGTTTTAGATTTTGTTATATAACCGCAACTCTATACAGCTAAAAGTGGTAAATAACTGGTTAGCTCAGTCTGTCATTTTCTAGGCTGTGTTTGATGCTTTAGTTAACATTATAGCCAAATGTGAAATAATTGTTCTAAACATCTTTCCTTCCTGATATTTCATGATTGAGATTGACTAAGGGACACAGAAAATACAGTGGCACAGTACCAAAGAATCAAGGACTGGGCCAAACAGGTAGCAACTTCGCATACCCAACGAATTGAAGAGGTAGGATCTGGCAGAAAGCTTAAAACATAAAAGCAAGCTCCACTTGGAAGATACTGCAGAGAAGTAGTCATCTTCTAAAGATCTTAAACACTAGCAATAAAGTAACCTACTATAGGTAATTTGCAAACATCACCCCAGGAATTAAAGAAAGAAAAAATGAGACGACACTTAAACAAGATGCAACCACACACATCCAATTCACCAAAGGCAAACCTAGGGAGCAACGAGGTGGGACAATCCGAAAGCCACCCACCTGGCCTATCTGAAGTGGTAACAACAAAGCAACTGAATGAGGTTCTGGAAAAAATTAAAACAGAAATAATCTCACAGATAACTGCAGAGATAATGTCTACAACGAAGACCATGCTTAAGGACACTATAGCTGATACAGACAAAAAAATAGATGAACTTAAGAAAACTATAGAAACCATGAATGCTCAGCATAGGAAAGAAATGGAATCCATAAGGCAGATTCAAGCAGATATCCAAGAGATAAAAAATTCCATTGAAAGTATTTGTAGCAGAATAAGCCAATGCGAGGACAGGATCTCAGATATAGAAGATAGGCTTGCAATTAGTGATCATGAAATGGAAAAATTCTTAAAAATAGCAAGGGACCATGAAAAATCAATTCAACAGCTGCTAGATGACTCAAAGATAAACAACTTAAGAATAATTGGAATAAATGAAAAAGCAGAAGATAACATCAACGACATTAAAACCTTGTTCAAAGACATAATCAGGGAGAACTTTCCTGGAAGAGAAAAGGAATTTGACACCTCTATAAGTGAAGCTTTCAGAACACCAACTAGACATGATCAAAAAAAAACTTCAGCCAGACATATTATAGTCAAGATCCCAGAAATTCAACAGAAGGGCAAAATCTTAAAAGCTGTTAGGGAGAAGAGACAAATCACCTATGAAGGAAAACCCATCAGAATCACAGCTGACTTTTCAGCACAAACCCTCAATTCAAGAAGAGCTTGGAATGATGTATTTCAAGCTCTAAAGGAAAATAATTTTCAGCCCAGATTGATGTACCCTGCAAAACTATCTTTCAAAATTGATGGAGAAATAAAATACTTTCATGACAAAGAACATCTGAGAAAATTTATGACCACCAAACCAGCACTCCAAAACGTTCTGAAGGACATTCTAGAAAGAGATAGGAACCCCAACAGAAGGAATCCACCAGGCAGGGCAAATAATTAAATAGCCGGAAAGCGGAAAAACAAAGAGTGGGAACCAACAACAGGAAAATATCATGACAAGTCAATACATATCAGTTTTAACCATCAATGTTAACAGTCTCAATTCACCAATCAAAAGGCACAGACTGGCGAAATGGATCAAGAAGCAAGATCCAACAATATGCTGTATACAAGAAACACATTTAATTCAGAAAGAAATTCATAGACTGAAAGTCAAAGGATGGAAAACAATACTCCATGCCACAGGAACCCAGAAAAAAGCAGGGGTAGCTATTCTTTTTGCAGACAAAGTGAACTTCAAGCCAAGAAGGATTCAGAGAGATAAAGACGGTCATTACATCCTGGTAAAGGGAACAATCCAAGAGGAAGAGATAACGATCATAAATATATATGCGTCAAATACCAATGCACCCAGCTATATAAAACAAGTACTAAAGGACATGAAAAATCAAATAAGCACTAATACAATTATATTGGGAGATCTCAATACTCCACTGTCACAAAAAGATAGATCAACTGGACAGAAAATCAATAATGAAATAGTAGAACTGAACCAAACTTTTGAACAAATGGACTTAGTAGATGTCTACAGAGTGTTCCACCCCACAACATCAGAATACACATTCTTCTCAGCTGCACATGGGACGTTCTCCAAAATAGACCACATACTAGCTCATAAAACCTGCTTAAATAAATGCAAAGGAATTGAAATTATCCCATGCATATTATCAGACCATAGTGCAATGAAATTGGAAATCAATGGCAAAAGATCCCACAAAAACTCCCTAAACACATGGAAATTAAACAGCATCCTCCTGAACAACCAATGGGTCACAGATGAAATTAAAGAAGAAATTAGTCACTTTCTACAACTGAATGATAATGACAGTACAACATGCCGGAACTTATGGAATACAATGAAAGCAGTCCTAAGAGGGAAATTTATAGCATTAAATACTTATATCAGGAAAATAGAGCAAGTGCAAATAAACAACTTAAGGGTGAACCTCGAGCTTCTAGAAAAAGAAGAGCAGGTTAAGCCAAAAGCCCGTACAAGGGAGGAAATTATAAAGATCAGAGCAGAAATTAACGTATTGGAGAATAAAAAAACAATACAAAGAATCAATGAAGCAAAAAGTTGGTTCTTTGAAAGAATAAATAAGATTGACAAACCCTTATCCAACCTTATTAAAAAAAGAAAAGAAAAGACTCAAATCCATGCAATTGAAAATGAAAAGGGTGATATCACGACGGACCTTGCAGAAATCCAGAAGATCATCTATACCTATTTTGAAAATTTATATTCTACTAAGATGGAAAATGCAGAAGAAATGGACAGATTCCTAGATTCGTATGAATTACCAAAGCTAAATCAAGAAGATTTAAAAATCCTAAATAAACCAATATCAACCAATGAAATTGAAGATGTAATTAAAAACCTCCCAACAAAGAAAAGTCCAGGCCCTGATGGATTCACTGCCGAATTCTACAAGAAATTTAGAGAAGACCTAATGCCCCTACTTCTTAAACTTTTTAATGAAATTGAAAGGGAAGCAATACTCCCAAATTCATTCCTGGAAGCAAGCATTACCCTGATACCAAAACCAGAGAAGGACCCAACTAAGAAAGAGAACTACAGGCCAATCTCCCTAATGAACATAGATGCAAAAATCCTTAATAAGATACTGGCAAACAGAATCCAACAAATCATCAAGAAGATTATACACCATGACCAAGTTGGATTCACCCCAGGGATGCAGGGATGGTTCAACATACGTAAATCAATAAATGTAATACAGCATATTAACAGAACCAAAGACAAAAATCACATGATCATCTCAATAGATGCAGAAAAAGCTTTTGACAAAGTCCAGCACCTTTTCATGATAAAAACCCTACAGAAAATTGGAATAGAGGGTCTTTATCTCAATCTGGTAAAAGCTATCTATGACAAACCAACAGCCAATATCATACTAAATGGCCAAAAACTGAAAGCCTTCCCTCTAAAATCAGGAACAAGACAAGGATGTCCACTGTCCCCACTCTTATTCAACATAGTTCTGGAAACTTTAGCCAGAACGATTAGACAAGAGAAAGAAATAAAAGGAATAATGATTGGAAAGGAAGAAGTTAAATTATCATTATTTGCAGATGACATGATACTCTACACAGAAGACCCCAAAAACTCCACTAAAAAACTGCTAGATTTGATAAGCAAATTCAGTAGTGTAGCTGGATACAAAGTCAATACTCAAAAGTCAATAGCCTTCCTGTACACAAATAACAAACTTACTGAAAGAGAAATTAGGGAAACAATACCTTTCACAATAACATCCAAAAAAATGAAATACCTAGGAATCAACCTCACGAAGGATGTAAAAGACCTCTATACTGAAAACTACAGTACTCTGAAAAAGGAGATTGAAGAGGATATCAGAAAATGGAAAGATATCCCTTGCTCCTGGATAGGAAGAACCAATATAGTGAAAATGGCCATACTTCCAAAATTGTTATACAGATTTAATGCAATTCCAATCAAAATTCCAACAGCATATCTCACAGAATTAGAGAAAACAATCCTAAAATTCATTTGGAATCAGAAGAGACCTAGAATAGCAAAGGCAATTCTGGGCAACAAAGGCAAGGCAGGGGGCATCACAATCCCCGACTTGAAATTATACTATAAAGCTACTGTGATAAAAACAGTGTGGTACTGGCAAAAAAACAGACCTGAAGATCAATGGAACAGATTAGAAGATGCTGAAACAACCCCAGACATACTAAGCCACCTTATCTTTGACAAAGGTGCCAAACACATTCGCTGGAAGAAAGATAGCCTCTTTAATAAATGGTGCTGGAAAAACTGGCTCTACACATGCTGAAGATTAAAACTAGACCCATATCTTTCACCATGCACTAAACTAAATTCAAAATGGATCAGAGATCTAAATATTAAAACAGAAACATTAAATCTGCTGGAAGGTAGGATAGGTAAAACCCTTGGAGACATTGGTGTAGGCAAAGACTTTATGAATAAAAACTCAACCGCACGGGAACTATCCCAAAGAATCAATAACTGGGATCTCATCTTATTAAAAAGCTTTTGCACAGCAAGAGAAACCACCAACAGAGTGAAGAGACAACCCACAATGTGGGAAAAAATGTTTGCCAGCTGTTCCTCAGACAAAGGATTACTATCGAGAACATATAAAGAACTCAAAAAAATCAGACCTCCCAAATTTAAAGACCCACTCCAAAAATGGGCATCTGAGATGAATACACATTTCTCAGATGAAGAAATACTAATGGCAAATAAATATACAAAAAAATGTGCAACATCACTAATCATTCGAGAGATGCAAATTAAAACAACACTGAGATACCATCTCACCCCAGAAAGAATGGCTACTATAAAGAAATCAACTAATAACAAATGCTGGAGGGGCTGTGGGGAAAAAGGAACCCTTCTCCACTGTTGGTGGGAGTGTCGACTGGTACAGCCACTGTGGAAGTCAGTGTGGAGATTCCTCAAAAAGCTAGGGTTGGAGGTCCCATTTGACCCAGCTATTCCCCTTCTGGGCATCTTCCCAGAAGAATTAAAAACATCATACCACAGCGATATATGTGCACCCATGTTTATAGCAGCACAATTTGTAATAGCCAGATCTTGGAAACAACCCAAATGCCCATCAACTGAGGAATGGATAAGAAAGATGTGGTATTTTTATACAATGGAGTACTATTCAGCCATTAAGAAGGATAAACTGGAGACTTTTATAGGTAAATGGATGCAACTCGAGAAAATACTCATAAGTGAAATAAACCAGAAGCACCTGTGTAAGCATCGTATTGTCTCTCTAGTATGAGAAACTGAAAGAGTAAATAAGATCCAAAATGTACAATAGACATGGTGAATCAAAAAGAAACTGGTCAAAAGGAAAGAGAGACTGGAATAGGGAAAAGAAAGAAGGGAAAGGGAAAAAAAATTGTATATATATATATAAGATGGTTAAGATAGATACACTACGATTTTTACTTAGTTCATTGAAGAGTAAGGTTTGTGCCAATAATGTTTGGATAATTAAATGCTAATGTCTGGTGTCCTGAATAACTAACTTAAAGATAGTAATACGTAATGTATTAACCATTGTTACCCTCCTATTATGTTGTTTTGAAAATTTGTTCTTCTTTTGATTTGTTTTGTTTTTTCTTCTCTTTAAAATAAAATTAAAAAAAAAAAAAAAAAGAAATAAAAGCTACTGCTGCATACTATAACACAATGATTTATCACTTTGAATTTTTATTTTGTACTTATGAAAAGAATCTGTTAAATCTACTCAGATAGATTTTTATCATAGTGTATATATATTAAAAGGAAAATGCAGGTAAAATAAATTGGTTAAAGTGTTCCTGAAACTTCGTAATATCCAGCTTGTCTTTTTTTTTTTTTTTTTGTGGGTACCGGGGTGTTGACCTCAGGACCTCGCGCGCCAACAGGCACCCGTGCTGCTGAGCGGTATCACTGGCCCCTTTTTTGTATGTGGGATCCGGGAGTCGAACTCGGGCCCTCGCGCTTCCAAGGCAGGCGCTTACGCCGCTGAGCCATCTCACCGGCCCCCAGCTTGTCTTTTTAATATCACTTTTTAGTCAGTTTTTCATGTCTGTGTCTTTCCACACAGTATATTCAAGAACATTATTGAAAAGAGTAGTCATTCATGTCTCTAGAATTTTCTTTTGAGTTGCTGATACTCTTTTGCAAGTATCTACAAGTATATTTTCTGACATTCTAGAAGAGTCGTCAACGAAATGGTTTCAGACAAGACTCCCCATCCTTTGAAGGGCTCCCTTCACTTGTCGACAATGAGAGTTTACTGTTGTTCAGTCAGGCTCTGTGAATATTAACCAGCTGTGACCGTGTGCAGAAAGAGCGACCGTGTCATGGCTGCTGCCTGGGTACAGTGACCCAGTAAGGATAAAGGATCCTGGTTTCAAAGATGATAAAGAATAGAGGAAAAATAATACATCTTATGTTTGATTTAATATGGCAGTATAAATGGTTAATTTTCTCTGGGATGGTTTGGGATGATTTCTCAGAGAACAGCATTCCTTACCGCATTTGTTTGTTTTTTAAATTGCTGAACAGGCCTTTAAGAAGCAGAGAAGGGGAAGGGGAGGAGAAAACATGGAGGTATGGAACAAAAAGAAAATGAGATATACAGTAGTGTGTAAGAACTTAAGATGAATTTGGACATCTAGAAAAATACAAATCACAAATTATCTATACCTCAAATAAGAAATTTAGACTCTACTGGACAGACTACTGTTGAGACACTGAAATGTTAAAGCAGTGTTAACATTTGATTCAGGAAAACTTACTCCCATTGCCCAGTAAATGAGAGGATTTAGGAATGTACTGACAGAGAGTAAATAGACAAGAAAGTATTGGCAACAACCGACAAAGATGATGCAAGTGGGTGCTCCCAGGAGTCCCAAACAACCAAACAGTGTCTACATCAAAATCCACAGTGCCATGAAATCCAGGGCAGTTCTGAGTAGATGGAGTGGTACAGAGAATTTGGTACTGGAGAGACCGCCAATGGTGTCCTTTGCCTTCAACCTTTCATATCTTAACTAAGTCTATCAGGTAAGGAAGAAAATACTGCTGAATCAGTCACCCCCAATTCAACCTGAGTTTTCACTGAGATTTTACAACAAAGTGAAAAGTTTACAGGTACTGTCCAGTGAAAGCTAACAAGAGGAACTAGTTTTTGTTCTCCACAAAATATAGTAAAGGCTCAATAAGCATTTTTTGATGGAAGGAAGAAAGGAAGGAAGGAAAAAAAGGAAAGAAGGACCTCCTAGGGGATTCTATCTGAACTTTGAAAATTTAGAAAGATTTTTATAGATGATATAGGAGGATATCTAAAACAATAACTTCTTCTGATGAGTTTCTGCATTCCTTTTCCTACCTCTTTATATATGTTATACCTTTTAAGATCACTCCATAGGTAGACATCAAAGAATTGAGGGTCTATTAAATTTTTCAATCTACGTTCTATTATTCAGATTGTATGATTTTAATTAATCTATTTTCAAGTTTACTAAATTTCCAGCATCATCTACATCTGTTGTTTAGCTCACTCAGCATTCTTTTTAAATTTGAGTTGTATTTTTCAGTTCTTTACTGTTTAAATTGTTCTTCATGCTTTCTGTTCTCTACTGAGATTTCCTGTATTTCCATTCATAGCAAACATGGTTTCCTTTTTGTTCTTAAATGTAGTTAAATAGCTGCTTTAAAATCATTGTCCTCTAATTCTAACATCGCCTTCACCTTGGGGTTTGCTTTTTCTCTTGAGTATGGATCATATTTTTCTAGTTCTAAATATTAAGTAATTTGAGATTATATTCTAGACATTACAAATATTATATTTTAGAGGCCAGACTCTTTTATATTCCTCTGAAAAATATAGGATTCCTGTTTTAGCAAGCAATGATTTAGCTGGACTCAAAACTGCAAACGCTGACTCCCAGGGAATATCTCGAAGTTCAGTTCAGTTCTTTGGTCTTTATTTGGCATCTGTCCCACACATTTATGGTTCGGTGTTTAGCAAAAGGTCAATGTTTAACCAAAGGTCAGAGTTTATAACAGAACTTGAACAATGTGACTTGAAGTTCTCTGAAGAAACTGCATCTACATTAAACATACTGCAGACTGCTTACCCTCAGCTGACTAGAACATTGGAACTGTGAAGACATTCTCATAGCTAATAGATTGGCTTCTCAAAATACGTGCCTAAGCTTACCAACCTCTAGCCTCCACCAACCCCGGTGCTAAGAACGTTATGAAATGGCGTCTGATACCCATGGATTTACCAATCATGCTGCAGCCTGCCTCCCTGATGCTTCCGCCAATGTCATTGGTAAATGCATTGATTTATGACTTTCTTTGGTTCTGTGACTATAGACGTTCATGTTACCTCTTCAACAGTGGAACATGTTATTCAGGATAACAAGAATTCAGGTTTCTAGGCTATGATTTGGCTCGGAATAAACTATTTTCTTATTTCCTTTAAAGTAGAATTGTTATTTTACATGACGGCATGTTCTCTTCCTAGCTCTCCGCAGTTTTCTCTGCTGATAGCTGTGGTTGCCCTCAACTCTGTCTTTTGATTCTTTAGACTGGAAAACTTGAGATATTCTCTTTCTCTCTCTTCTTTTTCTCTCTTCTTTCTCTCTCTTCTTTCTCTCTTATCTTTCTTTCTTTCTTTCTTTCTAAGTGCTGAGGATTGAACACAGGGTCTCGTGCCTGCCAGACAAACACTCTAGCACTGAGCTACATACCCATCCCTTATTAAAAATTTTGTTTTTAGACTGGGTCTCACTAAATTCCAAGCTGGCCTCAAAAGAGTAGTCTTCCCTTTGCCTCCCAAGTAGCTGGATTACAGTTGTGTGACAACATGCAAAGCCTCCTTCAGAGTATATTGGTGCCAACTTCAACTCACCCTCAGACTAAACACTACTAAAAAGCTAATAACATCCTCTTCCCAAGCATCAACTTTTGACCAGAATCTGTCTGCATTAATGTTCATTGTTCATTCTCCAATAAATTCAGTCACTGGTGGTTTGAGGTTTTGTTTGTTTGTTTGTTTGTTTGCTTGTTTTGGGGATGGGAGTGTTTGTTTTTTGTCCAGACCCAGAATTTTATCAGCAAGAGAGCAAGGTTCACTGGGAGCTATTTAATTATACTGGAAGGGAAAATCCAATATTTCTGATTGATTTCTAATCACTGATTGAGCCTTTTGGTTCTGCACAAGAACTGTGCTTTCTCATAGATTATCCCATTTTGTTCTCCAGGAATCCCAGTGGGAAGGAATTGTTATTTACTTTTTACAGATAGGGAAATAAAAGTAGAGAAAGGCCCTAGGCCACACTCCAAATAATAGATCCAACCCCAAGTGTTTCAGAGTCCAAAGTCCATCCTCTCCTTTTTAATTTTTTTTTTTTTTTTTTTTTTTTTTTTTTGTGGGTACCGGGGGGACGACCTCAGGACCTCGCACGCCAGCAGGCGCCCGTGTCACTGAGCGATATCACCGGCCCCTTTTTCGTATGTGGGATCCGGGAGTCGAACTCGGGCCCTCGCGCTTGCCGGGCAGGCGCTTAAGCCACTGAGCCATCTCACCGGCCCCTTTAATTTTTATTATTATAATTATTAACATGTATTAATTGTACCAGTGAATGGGATTCACTATGATGAATGCACATTTTGTCCATTGATCAAGTTTGCCTTCTCTTTTACCCTTTCCTCACCCCCTTCCTGTCCCTAATAGTTCTTCTTAAAGCCTGTCCTCTTAACTTACTCCTTTAAGATATAAAATCAGCTTTCACTACCAAAAAGTGCCCTGGGGCACAAAAGACTGCCCTAGGCAGGCTTCTTAATCAGAAGCCAACTTTAAACTAGTTGATTGCAGGCTTAGAAATTCATTTCCTTATTCACTTAAAGCAGTGCTTCATCAACTTGCCTTATCATACAGATCCCCCCGAGGGGAATCTCTGGCTGCAGATCACAGACTTTCTGAATCAGTCTTGAGGGGCAGGGGCAGAAAATCCAGATACTGTCTTTACTTAAGGTGCTTCTAATGTTTTCCCAGTTTGAAAACACTTATTTTATAACAACTTCACCTGGTATCCAAATACTTTATTCACAACTCTGCACATCCTGGGATAATAATAGTAATAAGAAATGCTGACTAGCACCTAGTGCTTACCTCAGGCCAGGCCATCACTTTTCTAATTATTTTGCATGTATTACCTGCTTTAATCCAACATATCCATAAGTAGTTATTGTTTTGTAAGGAAACTGAAGCACCAGCTGCCCACAGTCAGATGAGCAAATAAAGGGCTACTGTCTAACTAAGCTGATACCATGACAACTGTTTTTATCCCTCCACTACTCCATCTCTACTGGCCCAGTCTGCAACAAACACTCTTGAAGAGGATTTTGGATAAACATATGGCCATGATGCACTCTTTCAGAAAGGCCCAAGAATAAAATTTGTAATTCAGCCTGGAAATAGCACCTCTTTTCTTCCAGAGCACACTGAAGCCTTGGGTTTTGCTTTGGGCAGCTTCGCTGAGTCCTGCTGCTTGGATTACTTTCAGCAGGAAAGATGGATGAGCTCTGGAGAGTTCAGCCAACAGATTCACAACATGCATCCAATTATTTCCATACTAGGCTACTTCAGCAGCCGCAGTTCTAGGCTCAAATGTGTGAATGTGATGCAGAGTCTACAGGTTAATAAGGGAGGAGACAATCAATAATAATGGCAACTATTGCAAACTAGTCTATTGATCATAGTCACAATTCTAAGGGGCTTTTGTAGTGGTGGCAAACCTATGGCACACATGCCACAGGGGGCTATTTGTATCAGTGAAATCTCTAAAAGGTTTGCCATCACTGGATCTACCAAAGAAGTTTGAAGTGGAAAATGTCAGCTATTTCCTTACAACTGGTTATGATAAAAGCAAGTCTTGGACTTGTTAAGATGCTTATCAATTAAAATTTTATTAACAAAACAAGTATTAAGGAAACCATTCATGTGACTCCTGCAGACTGGAGAAGGACTTCGCTCTTTCTTTCCAAACACTCTGACCACCACCTGTGAATAAAAAGCTCATTCTAGGACAAGGCTGAGTTTCCACAGGCAGGATTCTGTCACTCTGATGGCTGGAAAGAATCTAGAGTTCACGGAGAGAAACCAGACCATTTAATAAACTCCCCGAGTACCAGCACTGTCTTTGCTAGACTCTTACGTACTATTCATGCTATTTTTCCCTTTATATACAATATTTTATTTCAAATGTATATGCCAGCATACATTTCATGGTTACCAGTCCATAACTGTTAGGTGGAGAGTCAGAAGTAAGACAAAGACATATCACTGCTATCACTCGACATTGTTCTGGATATGCCATCTGACATATTTAGGGGCACAAAGAAATTCAATGTACAACAATTGTGAATATTGCTATTGTTTTCTGAAATTATTGTTTATCTAGAAAAACACCTATAAACAATAATTTACTAAGATATTCAGGAACAAAATATTCAAGCTTCAATGCTTTTTATATTAAAAAGGATGCAACTACTGGGATGCCAGTATTCATGGAAAAAATACGATTATTGCTAGGAATATTCAATAAAATTTTAATAAGAAGAAACTAGTCTTAATTATATTTTCAAATGTACCTATAAAATAAAATAATTAAACATTATGATACTGGTGTATGAATTGAAATCAGGTCCTAGAGTGTCACAAAATATACTTATCGTTTGGTCTGTATCATTTGGCATATCCGTCCATACTGAATACTTGCCTTTAGCAGCTTGAAGGATTTGGAGTTTCTCCTGAGAATAAATTCAGACACCTCTTGGAGAAGTAGTGTGCAAAATCATAAGACATTGATTCTATAGAGAAGCTCACTGAAATACAACAACTGTTTTTCACTTTTGATTTCCGTTTTCTGAAATTAGTGAGAAAAGTCTCATTAAAAGCTAAGATTTAAATATGCATGTCAAAGTACTACTTCCTGCAAGACTCTGCCTGTTCCTAGAGATTTGAATGGCCAGCTCTTTATTTTCAGGGAATGGAGAGATGCCAAGAGTCTGGAAGTTTTCTTAAGACCCCTATCCTGCCTCTTAACAAACATTCCTCCAACTAGATTCAGTACAAACTTCCTGAGGGATGGTTCCACACAGAAGGCATGAGGCAGACAGGCTCTCAAGAGTACACCTCCCACCACAGCCGGGCAGACAGAGCAAGCAAAACTTTTCATGTAAGGAATATTCAGTCCAATCCACTCTGCTTTCCCACAAACTCATCATTTATTTATTCCAAAACTCTAATTTTACAAAGTTCCTTCAGGAGAAGGGGGTTGGTGCAATACTGGCTAATACTTCTTTTCTTCCTTCATCCTCTTCCCCATCTTCCTTCATTTTCTCTTTTCATCACTGTAAGTGGTAGTAGATCTGAATTACCTCAGGAGTCTGTCCCTGGAGCCTGCAGTCTTGCTCCTTTCCATGCCCTACTTATAGTCACTTGCCTGCTGAGGAGTACAGGTCTGCTTGGAGCTTGGGCCTCCTGCCATGTTCTTCCTCTTAGCATAGTTCGTCTCTTTTATGTATCATGTTTCCCAGGCTACAGACTCGAGCCAGAGATCCAGGGCCACACCGTATTGTTTCTTCAGTGCTCAGCCTGCCTCTTATAACATCCTTCAGGCTCCGATGGAAAGGCTCCTGGTGTCTGCTGATCTCTACTATACACTCCCTCAGGGACAAAATTTGCTCCTTCCTACACAAATAGAAATCGTGATAGAACTTCTGGTAACCATTCAGGAAATGCCTCTTGGCCTTTCTCTGGAATTTCATCTTCTTGGAAAAGTCAGTTTTGTTGAAGAAAAAGACCTCACTTTTCCACATTTTCTGCAATTTCCTTTGGTTTCAATTTTGTGTATCTTGGAGACTACAGATTTTTTGGAATTTTGAAACAGTTCAAGGTAGTCTTCAGTGGAATGATAAGTTTTCCTTCAAACTCCCAGTTCACCTGGCAATCTTGAATATACTTCAGCTTCATCTGTTCTGGAATCTCCTTCACAGGATTTTTGCCGTCTCTTAGGTGCTCAGCTTAGAGAGTCCTGAGGAATAAGTAGACATTTACTTCTCTGAGAGGTCCAGATATTTGTTTGTTTGTTTTTTTTTTTTTCTTTCTCAGAATCATTAACTTGTACCTTAACTTCTAATATTAGTTCTTTCAAAGCATGATACTTTTGAGAGCTTCAGAAATCTCTAACCATTTGAATTTGCACATGTCTGCAGAAAAAAATCTTTAAAAGCTACTTTTTCCCAATCTAGACATGACTCAGTGATTTTAAAGTGCTGGGCATCATTGGGTAAGGTGTTATTCAGCATGTGGTCCAATAACATGAAGAGGACCTCTTCTGACCAGGGGTCCTGGCCAGAGGTTGATCCCATTTCAAGTCTTTAGGGATTTTAGGTGGGTAGACACTCAGCAGGAGCTCAAAGTTTGTCAGTCTCAAGACTCAGCAGGTAAATACTTTCCACAAGCTCTGCAGTATTATTCTTTATTTCTAGCATGTGTGAAGCTCTGGGTTCAAACCCCAGCACTGAAGATTGTAGAATTTGTTTTATCAGCATTTGTAGCAAAATCTATCCAAAAATCTATCTAGCTATCTCAGAAGCTCTGCATTCTCTGGACAACAGCCATAAATTTGTGAGGTCTTCACAGTTGGACCAACTCCAAATACCTCTGAGCAGCTAATCATGCTATTTTTCCTTTCTTTTTTTTTTTTTTTTTTTTTTTTGAGACAGGATCTCAGTATATAGTTCAGGCTGGTGTTGAACTCACTGTGTAGCCCAGGCTGGTCTCGACCTCACCCTGTGAAGTGCAGGGATAACAAGCATGTGCCACCACACCTGGCCTCATACTATTTTTAAAACAGTGTCTATTAAATACCTTGATTTTACAACTGACAGCTCATTTTTAATACTCCTCACATTAGGCAACCAGCTACATTGTGCACAACAAAAACCTATTCCTGACACTTAGTATGCTAATTAGAAAGCCCCATTATTGATAGGGATATGGTGGGGAAAGGAAGGCCTGTGATAGATCCTCTGGAGTGCGGTCCTTTCTGATGGGAGGATATCTGACCCCTGGGCTGCATTTTTCTTAACACATATACTAGCTCACCATATCTTGACTCTGCTTTCTAGATTAACGCCTGGGTACAGCTAGACCTAAACTATACATCCTATAATATCTTATTGTAATATTAAACAACAATTACAGACATTGTACCAACAACAAGTAAGGAGCTAGAAACCATGGTAAGTGCCATAAGGGAATCCCATTACAGGGTGTTCTGATATGAAGGAAATGTTTCTTTTACCAGGGAAGGAGATTCAGGAATCAAGGATGGCCTTTCCTCGTGTCTGTCTACTTTCTCCCGCTACGACGGAATACCATAGAACAGGTAATTTATAAACAAAGAAGTTTATTTGGCTTATGGTTTTGGAGGCTGGGAAGTCCAAGATCAAGGGCTGCGTTCAGTGAGGGTTTAGAGCTGCAGCCTAACACAGCAGGAGGACAAGCACGTGATGCAGAGAGAAAGTCAGGCTCGTCACATCCTTCTCATCCGGAACCCGCTCGACATCAATCTATTCATGAGGGTGAAGCCCTCATGGCTTAATCATCTCTTAACACTGTTAAAAGGACAAGTACATGTCACCATGAGTTGGGAGGGGACATTCCACACACAGCAAATACTTTTCCTTCTTCCTAAGTGCTCATACCTTGATTATCCAGAAAGACGAGTAGGAAGGGCGGAGACTATTCAGGAAGGTGTTAGCCAAGAATAGAGAATTGTCTGTGCATTCAAGCTGCTATAACAAAATACCTTAGAGAGGGTAAGTTAAAAGTAACAAAATTTATTTCTCAAAGTTCTAGAGACTGGGAAATCCAAGATGAAGGTGTGAACAGACTTAGTACAGTTGAAGACTTGTTCCCTGCATCAAAGATGGTGCCTCCTTGCTGTGGCCTCACCGGCAAAGAGGGCAGCTCCCTTCTGCCTCTTATAACATTTTAAGCAGCCCTGCATTTAATACTAACACGCTGTGGATTAAATTTCAATGAGCATTTGGAAGGGACATCATTTCAGAGGGGAAATCACAAAAGTTAGTCAGAGGGGACAGATGGTATTAGTGCCAGGGATCAACAAGAAAGCACTCTGCAAACACCCAACCCATGTTCCCCAGTCACCCAGCAGAGACGCTATAGTAATTTGAATGGTCTTCACTGATTTGCTCTCCACGTAGTACACACAATTCTAAACTTTTCCTGTTTCCTAACAACCAATTCTAAACTGTCCATGCTGTTGCCTGCACCATCTTTCCTTAGTAACTCGGTCCTTTGTAGTCATCCGGATCTAATACTTCTTCAGACAGTGCTAGATGCCTAAATATCTGCTTGTTAGAAAACAATAGAAAATGCTGTTCTAGAAGAGTAATGGTTGGTCATTCATACTTTTTTTTCTTTTTTTTATATGCAGGTACCGGGAGTCAAACTCAGGACCTCGCACTTGCCAGGCAGGCGCTTATGCTGCTGAGCTATATCACCGGCCCTTCCATTCACACTTTTCAACACAGCTTTTCCTCGGCTTCCTAGGTCCTAAATGATGTGATTCCATTTGTTTTTATACTTTTGCCATTTTTTTAATTAAAGAAAAAGTTACATGCTTTGTTCTACATACTTACCATAAAAAGAATAGAATGATATGTAAGAGAATAATAAAAAAATCACCTAAATCCTATAACCACATGAGAACCACTGTTAGCAAACTAACTTTTAGATATCTTACTATAAATAAATATACATACATTTGTATAATTTTACATAACTGTAACCATAATATACATATTGGTTTTATCATGCCCATATTTCTTTCTTTTTTTTGGAATTTAATCTTTATTTACAGGACACTGCAAAATATGAAATTCCACATAGAAATAGGAAACCCCTTCAGAGAATAAACTTCATACAGTATGTATAGTTTGGAACTGTTCAAGTATAGTTTCATTGTAAAAAGTGCTACAATGACAAACCACATTTAAAAAAAGAGGTCTTAGTAGAGAAACTGTCAGACTTATACTGAACATAGTACACAACAAAAACTGATGCCTCCCTCAGCTGTACACCTAGAAGTTAAAGGTACCAGGAGCCCCATCCGGAACTTGGAAGGTAGAGCCTTCAGGGTAGTTTCTGGCACAACATTTTGATCTTCTTGCTCTGCTGAGAAATACTTCTCAATCAAGTTTAATGAGGCCTTGTACACAGACTCATTTTCATGGTTCTGTAGAGCTTTAATCTTGTCCAAGCCACCACATTCTTTGATCATTAGACTAAGCTTCTCAGTTTTACCTAGTTTCTCAGTAGCCTGAAAGATGTTTGAAATGGCATCCAGAATAACAAGAATAATTTTTGTATCTTTCGCTGTTAAGAGGTTCATCCATGGTTCTGTTATACCACAATGAACAAGGGACACAATCTGTTCAACTGTCCCACCTCTTGTATAGTTGGTCACAGCCCACATGGTTTCCTTTTGTGTCTTAAAGTCTGCCTTAGAGAGAACCCTGACGAGGAATGGGACTAATCCATGATTTACAACTTGCCCTATCCGGTCCTGCCAGCTGGCTGTGACGTTTGACATTGTCCATGTGGCTTCCTTCTGAATATTAGTTCTGGGGTGAGTGAGCCGGTGGGAAAGACAGCAAGTGCTCCTGCATCTATCACAGCCTGCGTCTGTGCGTCTGTTCCAGTGACAATGTTCCCTATGGCTCTTAGCACAGGAGTCATAATGGGCAATTCATTTGATCCTAGAAGCTTCGCCAGATGGGGCACAACTCCTGTTCTTCCGACGATTTCAATGCATTCATTTGGACCATCGGTAAGGTGAGAAATAGCCCAGCAGGTATCTGCTAATACTTTGAGATCCTTGTGATGCAGGAGAAGAACCAAAGTAGGAAGAATTTGCTCAACAGCGTGTAACGGGGGGATTCTTGTCGTGGCAAAGGTTTGAAAGTGTCCAGGTAACATTACACTAAAGATGACTTATCAAGAACTGCAAGAAGGCTCGGAGCCAAGAGGGGCCGGTGAGATGGCTCAGCGGCATAAGCGCCTGCCTTGCAAGCGCGAGGGCCCGAGTTCGACTCCCGGAACCCACATACGAAAAAGGGGCCGGTGATATCACTCAGCGGCACGGGTGCCTGTTGGCGTGCGAGGTCCTGAGGTCAACCCCCTGGTACCCACAAAAAAAAAAAAAAAAAAAAAAGAAGAGCCAAGAGTGGATCAGTCGAACCATATTTGATAACCAAGTCTCAGAAAACTGAACATCACCTGCAATGCTTCCTAGAGCCCAGACAGCTTGTTCACTGATGTGAGCATGGGGAGATGCCAAGAGAGAAATGAGAGCTGGGACAGCACCTCCAGCCACACAGCCTTGGTCTGGTCTGATGACCCGGAAGCAAAGTTAGTGAGCACCCAGGCAGACTCAAACTGAATGGGACTACAGTCAGTTCTGCCCAAGAAGGACACAAATTTTGGAATCTAACCAGGCTGGATTATGTGGTCTATGGGGGGCTGTTTTTCCCAAGAAAGCAGTTTCCTAGCAGCTTGAGTAGCTTGGAACTGGCTTTCTAGATTATTGCTGCTTATGCCTTTGACAATGTCATCAATGGTCCAATTCACAATGCCCTGCTTGTTGCGGTTTTCTGGCAGTGGTGAAGTAGCATCATCAGGAAACGAGCTTACGTTTCTTCTTTTCAGCATCTGGTCATCCTTCTTAGCTTTCCTCAGCTCCACATTAACTTCTATTCGTTGCTGCCTCATTTTTGTACTGTCTTTTCCCTTGTTCTTGAATCTGTTCAGCCGGGCAGCCGGTGAATTAGCATTATCATTGGTGGATATGGTTATGAGACAAAGAGAAAGCAGCTGCAGATGGGGTGCTCTCGAAACGTCCACCGCGGCAGAGCCCAGAAACAGTGTTCATATTTATTTTTTTAACACATTTTTGGCTTGCTCCCACACTCACACATTCCAATATAATCAAACAAACAAACATATATCCATGTATATGATACTATTTTCATCGTTTTTAATAAAAATACGTTAGATATTCTTCCCTTCATCTTGCTTTTATCATTGAACTATGCATGGCAGAAATCTCTTTAATCCAATGGTTTAAGTTTCATCCATCCTTTTATGTCAGTGTACTGTTCCATGCCATAGATAATTGGAGCTTATTAAATCATTCCCTTGATGATAGGCATTCACATTATTTGTAGGTGACAAGGAATGAATATTTCTCCATAAATCTTTTCCATATATCTTTTATATGTTAGTCACTTTTTTTTTTTTTTTTTGGTACTGGGAATTGAACTCAGGACCTTGCGCTTGCTAGGCAGGTGCTGTGCCGCTGTACTACATCTCTGGCTCTTGTTAGTCACTTTATTCCTTTGACTATATGTCCAGGAGCAAGATTACTGGGTTGAAGATTGTGTACATTTTTTATTTCTATTGGTTTTGCTAAATTATGTGCAAAAAAACCTTTCACACTTCACATTTCTACCAGCCAAGAGGAAGAGTATTCTTTTCCTGAAATCTTCACCCATAATAGGTATGAACACTCTGAAATTTCTGTCAGTCTAACCTATGGCACACATGTTACTTGTTTTTCTTTTAAGACAAAAGATGTTAATGTATAACTTGTTTTTTTCTAAACTAAAACCTCAGTGTTCAGGTTTAATTGCAGTGTTGGCACTTTGCAATAAATAAGTGGGTTTTGGGTTGCAGTTTGGGCACTTGTCTCTAAAATGGCCATCACTGGCCTAAGGAGAGAAATAATCTGCTACTTAAATAAAATTTTCAGGACTACTAATAGTCTTAAAATTTGTATACATTTATTTTCAATTTGCAAAATGTCTATTTATATTTTTGTCTACTTTATAGGGTTAGTTTTCTTCCTATTTTGCTCCTCTCTAGCAGATTACTCTATATTGTATTTAATTTTTATATATAATATGCATTGTCTAATCATTTGTGTTTTATTTTTACATTTGCTATGATAATAACTTAGTTTACGTCAAGTTAAACATTCCTAAGTTTCTGGATTTCTTCTTTTGCTTTCAAAATGTTCACCACAGCAAATGAAACAACAAATATTTTAGATGGTACCTACAGTTGTTTCCTTAGGCCAAAAGCCTAAAAGTTCAATTAGTAAATTAATGAGCTGGAACATTCTTAATATTCTTAATAGACAGTGCCAAATTTTTCCCAGACTGTGATTTTTACATATGGCCTTTCATCCATCTAGCGGAGAATAAGCAGTCTTGTTTCACAGCACTCCTTTGAAGTACTCAGCATCTCACACTTAGTTTTTCATTAACTCTGCTTCACAAAAAATCCCCAATCGTAATCATTTGTCTGTGTGGCTACATCTTTTGCTAAATCTTAAAAATCTCGATAATGGGCTGTGCCCTCTTCCCCAACCCCCTCACCCCACACACACAAGGTAACACTTTTTGCAGAATATCTCCTATAGCTTCTACAGCCAAAACATTTGTTGTGGCTTGTATCTAGATGTATATCCACCCAAAGTCTCATGACCTCATAGGTTTGTGCCTTTGGGGAGGTGGCTGGGTCATAAGTGTGATATGTTGGATTAAAGGTGTGTGATAACTGGATCAGATCACTGATTGGTTTAGCATAGCTCTGGGTGTGGATGATGGGAAGGTCCACCCTGGATGCGGGTGGCACCAACCAATAGGCTTGTAGTCTGGAATAAAACCAGAAAAGGCTTCTTTCTACTCGCTGCTTTTTTTCAGCCTGCCTTGCTATGGACTTTCTTTTCTGCCATGCTGTCCTACCTCAGAGCCAGCCAACTACAGACTGAAACCTCTACAAACTGTGAGATGAAACAAACCTTTCCTCCTTTAATTTGTGGGTGTTGGGTATTTTGTCCCAGCAACAAGAAAGTAACCAAGACAGGAATTTCTTTTCTTTTCAAGCAGTTTTCACCACTGCTAGTTACAAACTATACCTTACTACAGCCACTGACTTTATCCTCCTAGAGAAATGGCTTGTATTCCTTGAGGTTCATTGCACTGATGAATATAAACTGTATTGTGTCTTCTTCACAAAAGAGACATTATGAAGCTAGAAGAGGTTTTAAGTCTTTCTTCCTCATCCCTTCTTTGAAATAATATCTGAAAGCAATGTGTCCATGAGTTTGGCTGTCCCAACTATTCTCAAACCTAACACCCACCAGACTCACCTATGGGTTTGTTAAAAGACTGCTGTGGTTTGCATGTTGTGTATCACCCAAGGCCCATGTGTGTAATAGCACCAGCCTGTAGCACCATTAGGAGGTGGAAGGAACCAGGCCTAGGAGAAGGGGGCATGTACTTGAAAAGACATATTGGGAGGCCATCTCCTCTTCTCTCCCTTCTTGCTTCCTGGCTGTTGAGAGGTGGGCAGCCTCTTCCATTGCACACTGCTGCCGTGATGTTGCACCATGTTGCCATAGTCTGAAAGCAATGTGGCCCAGTGACCATGGACTGAAACCATGAGTCGAAATATAGCTTTTCTCCTCTAAATTGTTTAACTTAGGTATTTTGTCACAGGTAGGGAAAGCTAACACAAAAACCTACAGCATTGCTCACCTCCTGCAGCTTTTCTGATTCAGTATGCCTGGGACTGGATTGGAGGATTTGCATTTCTAACAAGTTCCAGATAATACTAATGATAGAGGTCTATTAGCAACACTTGAAAACCACATAGCTGTCCTATCCTCTGCTTGTTTTGGTAATAGAGACTAGCATTTAATAGGCCTTACTACCAGGTTCTAGTCTCTAGAAAGTGTCCTTCTTGTTATTAATCCCATTCTCTGTGACAGTAAAGAACAGCTGTCAGCACCTTCCTCATTATAACTTTTCATATCCTTGAAGACAAATATTAAGTTTTCCTTATTCTCCTTTTCACCTGTCTAAAGTCTTGATTCTCTTAGCCTTTCCTGATAAGTGTATATCCAGCCTGCTCATCACTTTTATTGCTCTTCTCTGAAACCCATTTTGAATTTCCACCCCCCCACTTCCTCCATCTCTGTTACTAAGATCAAATCTGAGAGAAAAGGACTGTGTCCAGATCAACTGTGAATGTATAACTTTCTGGCAATGATAATTTATTTTAAGTGGTTTCATAGGAGTTGATTTTTTTCCTCTGTTTGTATTTGAAAGATCATAGTGCAACACAAATAGCTGGAAAATATTAACCACTTTCTTCATGTTTGTTTAAACATAATCAGCTGCATCCTTTGGTTCAAGAAATACCTATTCATTGATGTATTCCTCATTATTAAACATCTAGAATGTGCCAGGCACTGTGAACATCATGTCTAGTGGATGTGTCATTAACTTCAGCTAAGTCAACTCGCATAGCTACATGCTCACAGTCTGAGAATACCAAATGTTTTCCAAAGTATGGCTGAAAAGATAATTTTGCAATGCAAATATGATTTTGGCCTCTTCCAAAGCCACTATGTTAATATAAAAATGAATCTAGATTATAACCAGCTTTTCAGTGTCTGTAAGAAAGCAATATTATTTTTTATAATTCAAGTTGGCTTATTTTTTTAAATAATCATTTCTATTTTCTTTGAAGTGTACAAACACACATAGTCTGCTTAATGCTGTCATGAGTGGTCCTGACTAGTCAAAAAACTGGTCATGTCAGAAATAGACCCCCTCCCCCAAAGTTCCTCAGGGATTTTCCCTATACCCTAAACACTATTCTGTACTTTAAGGCACCAAGAACTGGCATGTATTCTTGGTACTGTTCTTTCTTTCTTTTGCACTGTGCGTGTGGTATTAGAACACCTTACAGTTAACAGGGATCCAGGTTACCATGTGTTGTTCTCTGCGTATGTACAGTTTAATCCTCTTTCTACTAATTATTTTGGCTTGTGAGGAATAGGCTTAGAACCCTGATGTTCAACAAAATGGACGCAAATAACTGCTGGATCCATCTCAAACAACAAGAAAACCACCTTACAAAATGGGAAAATGCAAGTTTTAAGATAGCTCAAGTCTCCTTCAAGGAAATAAGTTTGGGGAAAAAAAAAAGAGTAAAAATCTACAGGCAATTAGAACTTGGTGGAAGCTTTGGTTTAACAGTAGGCACCAAGCATTACTATCTGTTGCCAGTCAGTGGCTTCAGAGACTTGAAGGAAAAGAAAACTGATTTTCAGTGGATAATACCAGGATCCCATTTCTTTAGGGGATGTGCTAATTCTATCCCACCTGGCATCAGTTCCATTTTTTCCAGGAACATATCTACCATGCATCATGGGAAAGTAAAGCAGGAAATGAGCTCATCAGCAAACATTAGAACTTCATACCCTCTAAACTAATTTTGAAATCTTTTGTGAAGACTCAAATAAAGTGCTAGTGAATTGAATTCAACATTACATTAAAATAATAATCCGCCATCACCAAGCACAATTTGTTACAGGAATTTTGTTAATGAACAACATAAAAGGACAAGCTCAGTATTTGTTGAAAAGGAATTTAATAAAAATTTATTATCATTCTTAATTTTACGTTCTCTAAGAATTAAGACTGTTTTCCTATAATGACAAATAGCTATATCAGACCAAAGGGAAATATTATATTCAACGGTAAAATACTATAAGCATTTCTATTAAAATTAAAATGAAGCAGGGAGGCCTACTATAATAATTATGCGACATCCCTATCTTCCTTCAAAAACATATTAAGCTCACACACATTTTTGTAGGCACTGAGGGTATACTAACAAAAAAAAATAGTCTATTATCATGAATGTTCTTAATAAACAAAAAGATATAAAGATATAGCTATTGGAAAAATACAGAAAATTTTCATTTACAAATAATGTTACTCTGCATATAGAAAATGTCATAAACTGAAAATGCATTAGAATTAATAAGTGAGATTAAAAACATAAATGCCTCTGTCTTAGTCTGTTTAGGCTGCAATAACAACCAACCATAAACTATATGCCTTATAAATAATGGGACTTTATCCCCATTCTGGAGGCTAGGAATCCAAGATCCGTAAGACCACGCCATGCAACACAGTTGAGTTCTGGCAAGGACTCGCTTCCTGGATAGGCAACAGTTTCTCAGTGTGTCCTCACGCAGCAAGGGCAGGATGCTCCCTCGGCCCTCTTTCGTAGACGCATTAATCCCACTTATGAGGGCTCTGCACTCTGACCCTATCACCTACCAAGGTCCCCACCTCCTGCTAACACCATCTTAACATTAGTGTTTCGACATGTGAATTTGGGGGTGACACAAACATTCTGTTATAGCTGTCTCCAAATTAATATTGGGAGGAAATATAATACATAAGGAAAAACAGCTAGGGACTTTACCAGGGGATGTACAATACCAATATGAATACAACTATAAATTTAACAAAAGATTGCAGAAAAAAATCTGATAAAATGGAGAAGAATACTCACTAAAAAGTATACAATATCAGTTTCTTCCAAAATAGCATATATAACTTGAGTGCAATTTAATTAAAATGAATTTTTTAACTTGACAGAAGTGATTTTGGCTGGGCCGGTGAGATAGCTCAGTGGCATAAGCGCCTGCCTGGCAAGTGCGAGGTCCTGAGTTTGACCCTCGGTACCCACCTATAAAAAGGGAAAAAAAAAAAGAAGTGATTTTGAATTTAATATGAACAGTAGAAACAAGAATTGCCAATAAAAATATGAAAAATAATAAAAGTCTTTCTTTATCAGATATTTAAAAATTCAGACATAAAAAAAATTTCCATTGTCTGATGCTATAAGAAGTCTCAGGCATAGTAATAAGGAATAATTAGTCAACGAATGATTTAGATAAAGTCAACAATTTGGAAATAATCCCTTTAGAACCTAACTTTTCAAATGGATTAATAAATCATACATAAAAATATAAATGTTCCTCAGAAAACTAAGCAAAAATTTACCCTAAGACTTAACAACCCTACTCCTAGGTATACACTCAAAATAATTAAAAACAGGTGTTGAAACATATTTATACACACACGTTCAAAGCATACTATGCAAAAAAGCCAAAAAGTAGAAACTTCCCAAATGTCCATCATCTGATAATGGATAAACAAAAGGGGGTGTGTATTATATAACAGAATATTATTCTCACAAAGGATGGAAGTACTTATTAGACTATAGTATGGGTGAGCCTCAAAAATATTAAAGTAGGTCAAAGGGAAAATACAGGAAAGCTCACAACACGATTTTGTTTATATGAAATATCTGGATTAGGTACATCCACAAAGACAGAAAGCAGATTAGTGGTTGTCAGGAGGTGGGATACAGACCGGGAATGACTGTCTAATGGGGTTGGGGTCTCCTTGATAAAATATTTTGAAACTAGAGGTGGTAGTTGCACTTCATGGGGAATATACTAAATGTCATTTTAAAATGGTTAATTTATGTCATATGAATTTCATCTCAATAAAAATATAAATAAAACCAGAAAGGAAAATATGGGTGTAAAATCTAGATTTGGAGGACCTGTCTAAATATAAAATCGTGAAAGAAATCAGAGGAAAAGATGCATACTCTTGATGGCAGAACATATTTAAACTTTGTTGAGTTAAATTAAGCAATAAAACTGTACTACATAGGTATGATTCTCAAGAAATACATGAGTCGTTACGTTCCTGAGCCAGCCCTTCCCCATTCATAACTCTTCACTGCTTCTCTAACCACTCCTAGGAAAAAATCAGCACCTCTCGTTAGTCTGATCTACAGCACCTGCTTAAAGAACATCAACCGTATTCATAAAATTGCTGTTCCACCCCTTTCCAACAGCATGAAATACACCTTAGTGTAGGGTTTATGAAGACGCTCTATGCTCACAAAGTGTTGAATTTAAAAAGGAGCAAATCACAGCAAGATTTGTCATAAGTCTCAGTTTGGTTAATCTATAAACAGATTGTATTACTTATTTATTTAGATGCTCTGTACAGATTGCTTTGTTTAATTTTGAAATTAAGTTTCCAGGTTGGCAATGGAGTTTTAAATACTTAAATCTAGAAAGGCAGCAGCTTTTAACCTTTTTGCTTCTCTTCTGAAAAGCTAATTAGGAAATTAAATCCGTTAGGACTAGATCCTTAAAATGTTGGCTTTGTAATGCTGATGGGAACAATTCTACTCACCTGCAATTTTGGTGACATTTCCTGATTAGTCATTGGGATGAGATATTCAAAGAAATTTAAAAAGATTAAAAAATAATTTAGGAGCTCCACCACCCTTGTTAATATTAGAAACTTTATTGCTTGGGAAATTAAATCTGAACAGAGAAGACTGTCTCACCATTCCTGGCTAAACATTTTCTTAATTTATTATGAGCTTGATCAGTCAGTAAACTTCTGGGATAATTCCTAGCTGTGGTGTCAGCTGGAGCTCCAGAGCCTGACCATTACCTCTGTGAGTGCCCTGGCACCCTGTGGGCTGATGCCACATACAGCTGGAGTTCACTGAGGAAAGAAAGCACTAAAGCATTTTCCTGCCTCCAAAGGTGTTTCCAGCCCACCAGCACTCAGAATACTCAGCTACGAAATAGTCCTTTTCTCCAACAGAAGGTTATATTTACTGCTGTGACCCTTGGCTTCTTCAAATGAGCTTAAAATACCTTCTTACACTTGAGACAGCTTTTCCTCTTTTACTTTAAATGTGCCTGTGATCCTATGAAATCTCAGCAATACAGAGGAGTCCCAGGTTTGTGTGACTCTAATGTGAGCTTCCTAAGACTCAGCTGTCAGCATTTTGACTTGGACCACCTTCTCTCAAACACCGATTGTGTAAAGCATAGTTCTTGTTCATTTAATCCTCAAAAACAGAGATACATGCAAGTTTGTTTTTTTTTTTTTATTATTAAACACACGCTTAAGGGCCTATCTTGCATCCAGCACTTTCTCAGGCCAAGATGAATAAAACACAGACACAAGCCCTGCAATATTTATAATTTAACAGGAGAGGCAGAAGTGTAAACAAGGAATTCCCAAATTGTAGATGCTATAGAGGAGAAGAGAATCCTTTCCCCAACATCACTGAATCACCTATAGCAAAACACAGATTTACAGAGAAAAGCACGTAATAAAAAATTTCAGAAATGAAGACCTCAACAAACAGGTATTTTAATGCTGAGGTTTGTAAAGAGCAGATGGCCTTGTGGCAGTCTGATTGGATGAGAAGGGAGCTGTGCTGATAAGCTGGGTGGGGGGTTTAACACGCCCTGTTTGTTCAGTCTCTTCTTGGTGTCTTGCCTTTGAGGATAAGGATGTTCCTATTTCGGGAGTTTAGGGACATTATCTGCGGAATAAGGGTCTTATGACCAGTTTAGAGGAAAGTCGAAGAATTTTTTCGCGGCCTGCTTCAGAGAGAAAGGCAGGATAAGTCAGAGAGAACTTGTTTCTGTTTTCCTAAATGCCGAGGTGCCATATTTTGGGGTAGCATGTGTTGGACCTGACTTCATGTGTAAATAGACTATAAACTACTCTTACAACAAGTAGCTGAGCCTCAGGCAACCACAATCGGCAACTGTTCAAACCATGTAGAATAAGACCGATGCTAGCTGTGACCAGTTAGACTGTTTGCACCTCACTCGTGTTACCTGCGTGTCAGATCCTTTTCTGTGGCATATGTGCAACCCGTACACGTGATGGGGCAGAGCAGCCTGATCTGTTTTTGGGCTAGACTGCTGCCTAATTCTAAACATACAAATAAAAGCCAATTTTCTGAAAAATTAGATTTCCTGTAAGTTTGTCTTTTAACAAGTCCTGCAAAGGTGGGGGCTTACTTTCACCATCAGGTGTGGGGGGTCAGGGATGAACTTGATCTTGAATTGAAAATAGTATGTTTGCAAGTAGATGAGGGTAGTAAATGCAGAACGGAAGGAAAGAAATCATTGCTGACTGACCGTCTAAAGATGGTCTCCACCAATTCCTCCCCTCTTTGTATGTGCATGATGCTACTTAACTCATGAAGTGGAGTCTAACTCCTCTACTCTTAGATATGAATTGAACTTAGTGACTCACTTCTAACTAGTAGAATGTGGCACAAGTGTGCCATATGACTTCCAAGGCTGAGGGAGAAAAGCTTTGCTACATGTGCCTAGTGTGTTTGCAATACTTGCTCTTAGAACACAGACTTGGTGATGTGGGTCCCCAACTTCCAGCCCACAGCCAGCCTTAATTGTCAACATATGAATGAGAAAACTTTAGAAATGACTTCAGCCCCAGCCACCAACTGGCTGTAACCTCATGAGAGAAGACAAGCAAGAATCATCTGGCCAAGTTCAATTAGTTTCTACCACCGTGAATGATTATAAATAATAAATATAGTTGTTATTTCAAGCCACAACATTTTGAGGTAGTTTTTAAATACAACAGTGGATAACTAGAACATAGACAAAGAAGAAAGCATAAGTGACAATAAGAGACACTGAACATCAGTGACATAAGAGACATAAGAGACACAGTGAGCATCAGTGACATAAGAGACACTGAACAATAGCCTGGCTTTGGTACTGCAGGTCTCTTGGGTGGAGGAAGGAGGAGAGAAGGAAAGCATGGTATAAGACAGCAGGGTCATAAGATATAGATGGTCACAGCGCCATTCAGAGGGTTGAGGATTCCATCCTGTGTGAGGGAAGGGAAGAGGAGGTTCAGAATAGGATCAGATCTAGCTGCAGCGTTAGAAGGCTTGAGGATGCAGAAATGCTACATTCAACCCAGTAAGAGAGAAATGACAGCCCAGAACTAAGGGAGAGCAGAGGAGATGGAGGGGAGATGATAGGTTCAAACATGCTGAGAGAAAGAAATCTATCCAGTTTCGTGATTATCTTAATTACTCTATTCCTGGGACACAATACCCAACACCCATAAGTTAAAGGAGGAAAAGTTTATTTTGACTCACGGTTTACAGAGGTTTCAGTCAATTATCAACTGGTTCCAAAGCAGGGTGGCGTGGCAGCAAGATATGTCAGTGGAAAAATTATGCATGGCAAGTCAGAGAGGAAGGAGAGAGATGGAGGGAGGAGGAAGGATATATATAGATAGATAGAGATATGGATATGGATATAGATCTAGATATAGATATTCTCCAGGCCATGCCCACAGTCACTCACCTCTTCCTGCCAACCTTCACCTCCCATCAGGGGACTAACCCAGTGATGAGCGCACAGCCCATGGTCCAGTCACCTCCCCAAAGGCCCGCCTCCGAGTACCTGACACTTCCAGGAACATTTTAGATATAAACCATAACAGAGATTGTCTGGATCTGGCATTGAGGGGAAGAAGAAATCTAAGAAAACTCATTCATTCATTAAACTCTGGGTTGAAAATCTATTAAGTATCAAATACATTTCTGGGCCTTGAGGCAGTGAATAAGACACACTGAGCCATCATAAGCTTATATTTTAGTGAGGAAGAAAGACAATAAGTGGGCTTCAGTGAGTTTAAGGCTAATTTAATTTCCACTTAGTGCCCTTCCTATTAATCTGTCTTCTTACTTCTCATGCAGTATAGAGGAGAAATGGATAACTTTCCACAGAGTAAAACAAACTCTTTGGTTTAATATACTGAAGATGATCCCCTGAGGCAGACTAGCTGGGAGCTGGCGAGATTTCAGTTTTGAAGGTCTTGCTCTTCCATACTTAGACCACACATGGAAATCCAGACACCTGGGTCAGAGAAGTCCCCTGAACTACGTATTGTGTCTTCAGTAGCAGAGACTAGTGGTGCAAAACAGAACAGAAGCGGGAGGGACCTGTTCCAGCCAGGGAGAAAGTGACTCTCACTTTTTCTTCAAACATTTTTCAATTCAACAAATATCCACTGTTCTGATTTCTAGCCACATTACAGAGAAAATAAGAAAGAAAAACCCTCACTTTATGGGGCTTCCACTATATTAAAGGAAACAGATAGTAAACAGGGAAAGAAACAAAATAATGCCAGCGTGTTAGCTTCCTATTTCTGTTGTCACAGATTACCATAGACTTAGTGGCTTAAAACATCATGTAATTATTTTCTTACAGTACTAGAGGTCAGAAATCTGAAAAGAATCAAGGTGTCAGGGGGACAGTGTTCCTTCTGAGAATCCATTTTCTTGCCTTTCCCACTTGCCTTCTCAGACTCTTGGCTCCTTCCCACAGTGACATCACTCAGACCTCGACTGGCAGAGCTCCTTCTCTGACTCTGATCTTCCTGCCTCCCTCTTGTAAAGACTTTTGTTCCACTTGGATAATCCAGGATAATCTCTCCATCTCTGTATCCTTTGCTTAATCACATTACAAAGTTCCTTTACTACGTATGGTGACATAATGACAGGTTGTGGGGATTAGGAGGTAAACATCTTTGAGGAGCCATTATTCGGCTGACCACAGTCAAGTACTGGTTGCTATGAAGAAAAGTGAAGTGGCGGAAGCAGAGAGAAAGTGTACTGAGAGAAAAGGAATAAAATGAGTCAAAGAGGGAGTCTCATCATGTAAGGGGTACAAACCATGAGAGGACTTGGGATTTTATTCTTGATGTGTTGGAAATCTTTGAGGGTTGACTGCTCTGGTGTGACACGACTGTACATATAGTATTCAAGTTTCATTTTCATTGTGGTGTGGAGCACATTTTCAAGGAATTGTATTTCAAAGGGAAACAGAAAAGAGGGGCTGAAAGGCATTGTGTGGTCAAGTGAGATATTTTTGTTCCTGTTTTGATTTTTTCCTTTTTTTTTAAGATTGGCACTATTTCAACCAGAATATATACTGAAGGGAATCGTTCAATGAAGAGGGAAAATGGATGATACAGGGACAGAAAGAATTAAAGTGTGGTCCTTAGCTAGGCAAGAGGGCAAAAGTATCCAGTGAACGAGGGAAAGTTGATCTTGATAGGACCAGAAATAATTTGTCCTTTGTTAATTCAGGGAGGAGGAGTTAAATAAGAAGGAAGGGACAGATGCAGGCAGAACAATATACCTATGTTTCCAGTGGAATCAGAAGAGAGGGCATTGCTAAGAAAAAGACAGATAGACAGGCAGAAAGCTTGACCAACAGACCGGACTAGGATTGTTGATGGCTACAGGAGAGAGGAGTGAGCGTAAAATATTTAAGAGTCTAGGAGAATGCACTGTGTAGAGAAATGCTACAGGTGTCCAGGGCAATGTTGAAAACCTCTTGAGGACTGTAGCCATTAACTTCAAACCAGGAGAGTGGTGTGCATGTTTTTTTGTTGTTGTCGTTTTTTGTTTTTTGTTTTTTGTTTTTCTCAGCTATGATCTGCTGTTTGGGAGCAATAATGGAGAATGTGAAAAGGTGGATTTAATTATGATTACAGAGCAGAGAGAAAGGGAGAAGTGATTTGAGGGTGGGTGCAAGGGAGCAATTATAAATATGGACTATGGAATCTAAGTTGGATAAAGGATAAAAGTGAGGAGATGAGGCAGTGATATTAAAAACAGGGTCAGTGGATAAAAGGTCCCAGTGGGTGAAAAGATGTTGGTGTAAAGGTATTAGAGTGAACTGAAAAAATAGGAGGTGGTGATCAGTGGGAAGCCTAAAAGCAAGATTTTGAAGATAGAGTATACGTATTGATACAAAACAAATCATGGGTTTGCATAACTAAGGTGCAATGGAAGATAAAGTCATTGGAGGCAAGGACAAGGTGTTGTGTAAACTATCCATGTTGGTGTTAAAGAGACAAAAACAATAATGGAATAGTGGTAGTGAAATTTCCAATAAACTAAGCCTAAATTCTTCAAGTAATGAAGGTAAATGAGTAGATGGATGGTGAGTGACTATTGAAAGGAGGAATATCAAGTAGTCTAGTCAAAGACATTTGGGAGAAGAAGGAGTCAGGGAGAGTAATGATCTGGGAGGGTAATGAAGAACATTGCCACTTTAGTCATGGCAGCATGTGGGGTGGTAGAAGAAAACAAGCATCACTTGAGAGATTTACAGGGAACACACTAGCCTCAAGGGAAAAATAGATTTCTGTAAGAGCAAGATGAAAGGAAGGTTGAGGTTGAAGGTTGAGGGGATTTTGCTGATGATGCATTGAGAGTTCCACATAATGAGTTCCAGAAAATCCAGCTGCAGGGTTTAGTGGCTCAGGGAGGAGTGGGGTTCAGGTTGAAAAGGCTGCACAGAGCCACTATCAAGATAGGCCCCTGGAAGACTTAGGGGACTTAGGTTTTTTGTGGGGTCTGGGGTGGTAAGGGAGTCATGGGACTTAATTCTGCTGTTCCCTTAAGGCAGGATGGTCAGCAAACATTTTCTGAAAAAAAAAAAAAACTGATTAGAAACACTAGACTTTGTGATCATATGGTCTCTGCCACGGCCACTCAACTCTGTCACTGTGGAGTAAGAGCAGCCATAGATAAATGAATGGATGTAGCAGAGTCCTGGTAAAACTTTATTTGGAAAATCAAACATCTGCTGACCCTTCTCTCAGCAAGTGTTATGGCTTGGGTCTAAATGTCCCCCCAAATCCTCATGTGTTCATAAGTGGAGCTTTTCGTAGTTGGCTGGATCTAGGGTTTGTGAATGTGGGTTACGGGTGTGGCAATTGGATTAGTTCACTGATTGGTTAGCACTGTTCTGGATGTGAGTAATGGGAAGCCCCACCCTGGGTGCATGCGGCACTGACCATTAGGTTTGAATGGAATAAAAGGGTAAGATGGATGGCAGGCTGTTGTTGCTTGCTGCCTCCTGCCTGCTCTTCCATGCACTGTTTCTCCTCTGCCATGTTCCTGCCTTGGACCCAGCAGATTATCTACAAACTATAACCCAAAATAAGCCTTTCCTCCTTAACTTGTGGGTGTCAGGTACTTTGTCTCAGTAATGAGAAAAGTAACTAAGACAATCTGGTTGAGCAGTTCTGGAGACCGTTATCTTGGGCAATCACAGTGATAATGCAGGTGAAGATGATTGGAGGAGGGGTTTAGAGGAGAAAAGACTATTCTCACTGGAGTTTGTGTGATGCCAGGGCCCCTTCCATGGAGTTTGCACCAAGTACTGTCCTTGATAGCATTTGGCGAGCCACTCACATCCCACTGTGATTTCTCAGGTTCCAGCTTGAATAACTGGTGAATAGGGGTCATTCTCCAAGACGCAGGTGATGACTGATGAGGGACAGTCATGGCCTGGACAGTGGGAACAGATGAGGAATTTTTATTATGTGGATTTTGAAGTGTCCAGGAGTGATCCAAAAATGATTACCAGGAAGCATTTGGGTTGGATCTGGAGCTCAGGAGATGCCTAGGTGTGGCGCATATAGATGAAGATGTTTTCCACAGGTAACAGAACTAAAGTTGGCTCCAATTGGAGGCCGTCACTATGGGAAGAACATGGGCAGGGATATTCAGACGCAGAAATCTATCCTCTGAGTCCTGAGGTTTCCAGTTTTATAAAAATATCTATAAAAATCTGTATCTATAAAAATCAACTTTTGCTTTCCAAATCCCAGCTTTCTTTGTGTCGAGTGATCCCCGAGATACTGAAGAGTATGAGACGGAAAGTATCCACCACGTGCAGATCAGATAGATGCACTACTTGTTTGAAGTTACTTAAAGTAAAAATGAGTGCATAAAAAATCTTGAATATTCTGAATTTTTTCAGTATAACAAGACTGATTAATGAATCCTGGGTTGATCTTTCTCTTCCCCTTCTGGTAGCCCATTTTTTCTGCCCATCATCACCTCTATAAGAGAAAAAAAATGAAATAGTGAGGTGATACATAAATTATTTGACATTACTACCAATTAACAGTTTCCATGGAGAGAAGAAATGGAAGCTATTGGCTAAGTGAAAGTTTTCAGATTTTCTCTTTTGGTGCCCCGAGAATCCCAAAAGTCAGCAAGAGGAGTGATTAGCTCTTGGAATCGGAAGACGTGGATCTGAGAGGTGGTTTTGGCAAGAACAAGACCGTGGGCACCTCACTTAACTTTCCTGCATTCAGAAATGTTCTCATTTGCAGAACACCAACTATGTGCCAAGTATATGGCAGACACCTTCCAGACTCATTTCATTTTATAATTCCTGCCTAAAACAGGGTTGCTAGGAGAGTCGCATGAGAAAATGGATATAAAAGCACGTGTAAACCATAAAGCAATAACTATAGCAACAGAGGTCATTCTGTAACACTAACCGTGTGTTTTCAGTGTCCCTAATAGCCATAAAATAGTGGACTACATTTGCCCAGGCCTCAAAACCCTGATTTTTCAACCCACTTTTCTTTTGATGATGCTGGTTTTTTTGTTACTGTTTTTACATTACAGAACTAAATCACCAATTTACAGTCTGTTTTACATTTTATAGTAAAATTGCCAAATTCAGAAAAGGGAAGGTGAATTTCCAAAATTCTTAGGTGACACAAGCCTCAATCCCCTTATAAAATTTGCTGTGACTTTTGTAAAGCCCCAGACTAATGCCCTTTCTAAAGTTCTCCTGGCAAAGTAAGGGGTTTGGAAAAGAATCCATAGGAGTGCTCTTTCCTGGATTTAGCAGCCACTGCCAACAGAATATGGTGGCATTCTTGCATTATAATCTACAACTGCATTTTGTGCATTTTATTCACTGCCAATAATTATTGAATAATTACTGTGTTCGCCCACTGAGGCTTCTCTTTGTCCTCCCACTTCTTCCTAGGGTTTCAGTGAGATTGTTGCCTTTTGAAGGTTTCTTTCCTTCAAAAAGAAGGCAGGTGGTTTGTAATTCTTATTTTTGAGCCAAACATTCAAATAGGAAAGCTTTTTACCCAGTAGCCTGTCCCGTTTCCTGGTTTCTGCATGCACTATTTACTGGAGGGATTATAGGAAGTAGTTTGTCCTAGAAAGTCACTTTTGCTTAAAGACCTTAAAATTCATGTGTTTGTGACTCCCAAGTTACCTATTTTCCTGTACCACCTTCCAAATTTGCTAAGCTGATTTGAATTGAGATAAATTAGATCATTTGCAGCCCAAGTTGCCTGCCAAATTCAAATTGGCACTTGAAGAACTTTTATCTATGTTTGGGGGTTTGTTGGGAGATGTGATCATCAAGACCTAGCTACACTGAAGAAGTTCCTTTTATTTTTCTATATAGGAAAACAAGCTAATTCCTGCCATTTTTGTTTTGTTGTTGTTGTTTGGTTTTGTTTTGTTTTCTCTTCTCTGCAACACATAAATCCCCACTCACCCAGTTAGTCTTAGTACCCATTTCTAAGTCAGGAGAAAGTTCCATTTTCTTTGCAGAAAACAAAACTGCAGAAGTACTGAATGTGATTGCTCTACCTAGGTAATCTTTCATCTACAAGATCATGCTAGTGCCACTGCTCCCAGGAAATTTTGTTACAGCTGGAATCTTTATCTGTCATTCTTTTCTGTTAAAACATAATGATCTTGGAAGGAAGTTAAATTTCTGTAATTCCCCAGGGTTGAGTCTACATTCTAAAGTATTGGAAGGGAGTGTCCCATATTCAATAGCCAAGACAAAATCTCAGTAAATGACAATGTAATAAAAAAATCTTTCTTAAACCTGAGTACTGAAATGGAGACATAAGCTTTGGAGTCAAAGCTTTGAAACAGCATTAGGCTCTTTTGTGTATTTACTTAACCAGAGAACTTACAACCAAAAGGACCTTGCTTGCAGTGATACTACAAAATAATTAAATGCTTATTATTATAAGCAACCTCTATTGGATAAATATAAATGTTAAATTGGTGGTATAATATGACATACAGCTATGGCTTAGGCAAAGTGCTTTGCACTCATTCCTTAGTTAATCCTCAAAACAAGGTGTCCATGAAGTTCTTGGTTGGAAGGAGGGAAATAATACAATTCTTCACTTTATAGCAGAGGAATTGAGCTACTTAAAATTGGTTTGAAGATCTAAGTTCCAGACATTCAGAGCATCATTTTTATTCCCTGGGGCCTCCTTAGTATGAGTTTCCAAGTGATTTTCTCATAAGAAAAGGGATGGTGATAAATAGAGCCATAGGAATGTTTGAAAATTCATTGTATTTTGTTGTACATAATACATTCCTTTAAATAATATTCTTTATAGCTCATATGTCACCTCACCCAGTCACCTCTATGGTGAAAACTTCGATTTGGGAGAGGATAGGCTGGCATTTTCTAATTCCCTTATTGTTATTAAAATGTATGGTGAGAGAGAGCTGGTGAGATGGCTCAGCAGCATAAGTGCCTGCCTGGCAAGCGCGAGGGCCCGAGTTCGACTCCCGGAACGCACATACGAAAAAAGGGCCGGTGATATCGCTCAGAGGCATGGGCGCCTGCTGGCACATGAGGTCCTGAGGTCGACCCCTGGTACCCACAAAAAAAAAAAATGTATGGTGAGGCTGAAGTCTGTCTCCATCTATATTTTAGACATTGGTCGATTTATTCATGTAATAAATTATTGCTGAACATCTGCCACCTGCTAGATACTACACTAGTTGCTGATAATAAAACAAAACATAGCCTCAGCCCTCCTCAGGCACCCTCAGCAGCTGCTAAATGTGAAATTAGAATAACATTCTAAGAGATGAGATTAGTTATATTTAGAAATGACTGACCTCAAGAAATAATTGATACAGAGGTGGCTGAGAAGACATTAAAACATGTAACTGATAAACAATCATGCTTGTGTTAAATCAGAGCTATTATCTAATCCAGATGCAGTGGATAAAAGTTGAAATAATTAACTGAATTCATATACTCAGGGAGAAGGCATGTATGTATAGCTTTCCTGGCTCTCACAGGTTTTATAGCACTTATTTACCAGTTGCTCCCTCAGGGATCTCCAATGTAAAAAACATAACATACATTGAGTTCGTTGTTGAAATCACCCTTGATTTTTCTATTTCCCTCCATCTAAATTCTTGCCCCTTGCCCCTTGTCCTCTTGCCCCCAACACACAATCCAGAAAAAAACCTTGCTTATTCTAAAATACATGCTGAGTCTACCCTTTTCTCTCCCTCTCCACAGCCATGATTCTGATCTATCACCTTCATCTCCCACCTGACCCAAATGATGAGGTCGTCAAAGGTTACTCTGCTCCCGATCTTCCCTTCCAACCCAAATACGCAACAACATTCATTACCAGCTCAGCATGGAGTGAACTTTTAAAAGTTAAGCCAGGTGGTGCCCTGTGTGGTGTACAGTAGCTTCCTCTTTTATGTTCAACAAAATCAAGCTCCTTTTCATGGCTAAATACATAGATAATCCAGCTCTGGTCTTTCCCTCCAAGTTCAAGTCCCACTACTGTGGCCCTTCTGCAGCCACACTGGCCATTTTTGCTGCAAATTCACCAAGTGCCTTCCTAACTTTGGGTCTTTATATGGTTGGTCCTTCTGATCATTATACAGCTGGCTTTGTCATCCTTCAGGTCGCAAGATAAGTGTCACATCGTCCCTGTCAACATCACATCACCACCACTGTAATTTCAGCATACCACTTATCATAGTCTAGGCCAGTGGTGGTGAACCTACAGCATGCATGTCCCAGTGGGCGGTTTGTATCACTGAAAGCTCTAAAAGGTCCTCCATCACTGGTCTAGGCCCTTCCTTATAGCTTTACTGAAGTCTTCCTTGTCTACTGCCGCTGCAGCTGCAGCTCCCTCTCTATCTTGCCTCTCTACCCTTGATGCCTGAACAACCTGATACACATGTGATGCTCAGGAAATAGATGCGGAACAAGTGGAGTGATGGGGTTAGCAGAAAGGGAAGTAGAGACGAGGAGCCAGAGGCTGAGGTGGTGAGGAGAAAGGAGAGATATTGACAGAGTGAGAGCCAGAGAGAAATGAACTGACTTTTAAATTGAGATTCCAAGTACAGAAAAAAGCTAAGGCAGGAATATAAAGCGGGGTGGGGGAGAGGGTGGACAGGTGAGGATGGGGAGGCAACCAGCAGGCAGATCATCATGAAGTTCGAAATCTGAGCAAAAGAGTTTGTGCTGTATTCAAAGAAACCCAATTAAAGGTTTTAAGCAGGGGAGTGACAGGATCAGATCTGTGTTCTAGAAAGATAACTGTGGAGGCGGTGTGAGGAATGAATTAGAAGACAGAAGACAGGAGAAAAATTATGCTAACAGAAAAGAATGGTCAATGTGGCAGCTTAAACAAAAGGGTGTTGAAAAGCAAGGATTTGGCAGTGTTTTTCCAACACCGTCAGGGAAGGGCAGTAAATATGAGAGCGTGAGCATTCCAGTGACTGGAAAGGAAGTATATAATGGTGGTTAAGAATCTGGGCTGGGAGGCAGGCAGACCTGGGTTTAACCCCTCATCTATCACTCTGTAGCTTCTGTTATCTAGAACAAGTGATCTAAGCCACAATTTCCTCTTCTGTAAAAAAGGAATAATAATTCAGCATGTAACTGTTTCGCTCTCTTCCTGTTCTGTATGATTGCCAGAGAAGTACCAGGTTTGTTATCATAGCTTTACGTGTGCTCTGCTATAGGCTTGGAATATTCTAGTAAGTCACCCCATGAACTAGATAAATTAGATCTCAATGGCCTCCACACAGTGACCAATTGTAGTTGCATATATTTAGGGGGGACAAAGCAATGTTAAAATTTCTAATACAGCGTGGAAGGATTAAATCAAGATAATTAACATATCCATCATTTTAGATATTTAACATTTTTTTCTGATGAGAGCATTTGAAATCTCTTTTCTTAGTGATACTGAAATGTACAGTACTCAGTGGTTAGCCATATTCCCCATGCTATGCAATTGATCTCTGAAAAAATTAAATATATTTTTCCTGTTTCACTGAGTTTTCATACCCTTTAATATCATCTCCCTATTCCTCCTCCCCAGCCTCTGTAACTTCCATTTTACTCTCTGCTTCTGAGTTTTACATTTAAATGAGAATGTGGAGTTTTTCCAAACCTTTTGATATAATTGTCTGAAAATTAAGAATCTCCTCTGATTATTGTTTTAAAGTTGTATCTTATTTTCAATTTTAAAAATTTAATTGATACATAATTGTGTTTATTTACAGGGTACAGTGTGTTACTTGTATAATGTACAGTGGTACCTCAGTTCACAAACACTTTTCTTTGCAAACAATTTGGTTCACAAACAGAAGTGTTCAGCAAAATTTTGTTTTTGTTTGCAAACTCTGGATCAGGTGACAACACGACTGCAGCCATTTTTCCCACACAAACACAAACATGGCCACATTTTCCAAAATCATAGAACAAATTAAGTTCGTGAACAGAGGCACTACTGTACATGTATAATGTATATGTATAATGTATATAAAATATATAATCAAATCAGGGTAATTTGCATGTTTATCACCTTAAACATTTATCATTTCTTTGTATTGGGGAGATTCAAAATTCTCTCTAGTAGCTATTTTGCAATGTATAATTAATTATTATTGATCACAGTTAGCCTGATGTGGTCTAGAACATTAAAAGTTCTTCCTATTCAACTGCATCCCGGTATATATTAATCATCCTTTCTCCATCCCCATTCCTTCCATCTTTCCCAGCTTCTGGTAACCACTATTCTGCTCTTTACTTCCATGAGAAACTATCTTGGCTTCCTCTTAGAATTGAGAATATACAATTTTTGCCCATGTCTGACTTATTTCACATAACATAATGTCTTTCAAGCTTACCTATGTTGTTGCAAATGACAACTGCTGCGGTGATTAAGCTTAACTATATTGACTTGGGAGCTGTTAAGCATATTAGTAAAACACACTTCTGGGTGGGTCATAGAGGTGTGACCTTGGGTTTTGTGTTTGGTCCCTAGCCCCTTCCTTTCTGGCACTGTCTCCCTGCTCTGCTTCCTGGCCACAATGAACCATGCATCTTTGTTCCATCTTAATCTTCTGCCATGATGTTTCTGCCTTGGAGCCTGCTGACTATGAACTGAATCCCCTGAAAACATGAGCAAAATCAAACCTCTTCCCCTTTAAAGTGTGGGTGTCAGAAATTGTGTCCCTGTGATGCGAAAGCTGACAAATACACCTGCAGTGAGCATGAGAGTACAGATGTCTCTTCTATATACTGACTTCCTTTCCTTTGGATGTAGATCTGGTAGTGAATTGCTAGGTTATATGGTAGACCTATTTCTAGTTATTTGAGGAATCTCCATACTCTTTTCCATTCTATTTACCTTCCCATCAACAATGTATGACAACTCCCCTCTCTCTACATCCTTGCCAACATTTATTTTTTATATAATAGCCATTCTAACTAGGGCAATATGATATCTCATTGTGATTTTGATTTGCATTTCCCTAATGATTTGGGATGTTGAGCATTTTTTCATATACTTGTGGACCATTTATAAATCTTCTTTTGAGAAATGCCTATTCGGATCATTTGCTCATTTTAATGGATTATTTGGAATTCTTTTCTGTTGCTTGAGTTCCTTATATTTTCTATTAGCCCCTTCTCATAAATAGTTTGCAAATATGTTCTACCATTTTGCAGGTTGTCTCTTCACTCTATTGATTGTCTCCTTTGCTGTACAGTTTTTTAGTTTGATGTAATCCCATTTGTCAATTTTTGCTTTTGTTTCCTGTGCTTTTGAGGCCCTATAAAAATGCTTTCTTCTAGTAGTTTTGGGTCTTAAATTTATGTCTGATCAATTTTGAGCTGAGTTTCATGAATAGTGAGAGAACAGAGCCTACTTTTATTCTTCTGCATATGGATATCATGCATTTCCAACATCATTTATTCAAGAGATTGTCATTTCTCCAATGTAGATTCTTGGTGCCTTTGTTTAAAATCAGTTGCCTGCAAATGTGTGGCTTTATTTCTAGGTTCTCTATTCTGTTCCATTGGTCTGTGTTATCTGTTTTTATACCAGTACCGTGCTGCTTAGGTTACTATAGCTTTATAATCTTATTTTTTGTTTACTCTTTATGGTGCTAGGGATTTAATGCACAGTCTTGTGCATGCTAGACAAGGGCTGTACCAAGAAGCTCCATCTCCATCCCCGTCCCTGTTTTGAAATCAGGTAGTGTATTACCTCCAGAATTATTCTTTTTGTTCAAAATTTCTTTGGCTATCCAGAAAAACTCTGATTATTAACATGACTTCCTAAATACTTGATTTATGAGCATCCTGGCAACCAATAAAAGCATATTTCCTAATTAAAATTAATAACATAAAGCTGTATTTATATTTAGTCTCTGTGGATCTCGGTTACCTTAAGTCAGTACACTGAATTGCTTATCTACACGAAGAACCAAACACTAATATGTGAGCATCTACCATGAACCTGTGGCTACACCAAGACGACCCAGCCTTGAGAGAGTGACCAATGGGCTCTCCTGGTCATGGGAGTTTATCTCTTGTCAATATTACCAGTTCCAAGTAGTACAATGTAGAATCATGTTTTAAATCTGATCACTCTTTTACGTGATAACTCTCCCAATACTTAAAAAATTTTTTTATCTTTCTTTTTTTTGTTGTGGGTACTGGGGCGACCTCAGGACCTCGCACGCCAGCAGGCGCCCACACTGCTGAGCGATATCACCGGCACTTTTTTCGTATGTGGGTTCCGGGAGTCGAACTCAGGCCCTCGCGCTTGCCAGGCAGGCACTTACGCCGCTGAGCCATCTCACCGTCCTGCCCATCTTTCTTTTACCTACCTTCCCCCAAATTTTCATCCTATCAGACTCCAGATAGAATGAGAAATAACTAAGGTTGTTTTATAGTTCCTTGCAGGAGCAGGAGTGATGCCTGCCTATGCATTTGATATGTTTTCCTATGAATATGTCTTTGGGGGAAAAGGGCAATATCTGTTAGAGACTTAATATTTTTAGAAACTTAATAGACTCATTTAGAGGTAAACATTTTAAATGGGCCGCCCGTGTGTTGCATTAACTGCACCTTACTGTGACATTATCACAAAGGCTTCCAACCTTAGGGACTGAGAAGCCTTTTAACACTCTGTTTAGTAAACGTTAAGCCCTTGGCTGATGATCTGAGTTCACCCTCCCTTGGTGTAGATCAGGCTCTGAGGCGAATGATATTTCAGTCATTTGAATGTCAGTCGAAGAGCACGCACATCCCTGCTGCACATCATCAGAGCCCCGGGTCATTTACACTTGTGGTTGTTTTACTTCACAGCCCAGAGCCTTCCCCGAGCTGCTGTCATTCTGACCCTGAGGCCGCCCTTCACAGCCTCCTGACTCTATTCCCAACATCCTCTTTCAAACTAACACAGAGCAAAGGCTGACCTTGTCTCATCAACCACTTGCCCACACAGACCCAATTAATCTCTGGGTGCCAGTCAATCTAGTACACTTCCCTCCTTGAATACTATACACTTCCACAGAGCAGAGGCTTTGGCTTCCTTTGTTTCCATATGAGATGAGCCATGGCTGAAACACAGACAGCTGACTTACAGAATGATCTGAGGGCTTCCAGTAACCAAAGGTGTCTTCTTGTCAGCGTGCTAGAGTATCCCCTTGTCACTGTTCCTTGGGGCCCTTTGTGAGAACAAGGAATCCTAGAATAATTAATCAATTGCCTTCAACAAGGTAGTGGTGACCTAAGACAGAGTCCATATGATGATCGGGTAAGCAGATGGGAAAGAGCACTAGAAAAGGGATCCCGAGGGCCCAAGATATTTGAAGGCATTGGGTCCCTGCAGTTAATGAGACCCCAAGTAAAAGTACAACATGACTCTATGCTCAAAGTCATCTGGGTTAATTCGAAGTGGTTAAACTATGTGATCTGGATAGACTGTACAAGGCTCCACCATAGTGCCACATAGAATCATTATAATAAAGGCAAATATCACTATCAACTTTGACTTTGGCCAAATGTAGCTTCATTTGGGAACACACACACACATAAAAAAAAAAAAAATCAGTTTCTACTTCAACATAGCATGAGAGTCAGTTTTCACTTTAAGCATTCAGAACATTTGTGATGCATCCATATCATTGTGACCAGATAATCATTGTTTAAATAAGATGCTTGTGTTGGCAGTGCTGAGATTTGAAAAAGTGTTCATTTATGGGTACAGTGGAGACTGAAGTTTAGGGTTTCGGTTCTCATAAGGAAGGGCATATTGCCCATGGAGTGAAAAATTGAAGGGATGGGGAAAATGAATGGTCTAGCACGCCTTCTAAAACAAGTAACACCCCATTGTGCCATTTTTGTAGTTGATGGGCCCTATGCTATGTGTGGAGGATTAACTAATTATCAACTTGTAACACCCAGCTGAACTGAATCAGCATGGTTCTGTGTGGAAGGTCCACCTGAGGATTGTTGCCAACAACATAAAAGGAGAACTGGAGGGGAAGGTGGTGTGCTGTTGATTCTCCTGGAGAGGCTTGTCACGTTGGTTTTCCTGTTATGGACTCAGTTCTCATTGCTGGAGGAGCTTGGGTCCTCGCTGTCACTAAGGATGGCTGCAGTTTTCTTCAGGGGAGCTCTGGTCCTTACCTTGAGCATTGCTTCCTGGTTCCAGTGCAGATCCCTCAGCCTGCTGCCGCAGATCCTTCATCCCTCTGACGTAGACTTTCTAGCTTCAACTACCGGCCTTTAGGCCTTCCCAGTGCAGATCCTTGATACAGACTTGCATGAGACATTGTCATGGCCTCTAGGCCTCCAGCTGGACTCGTGCAGGACATTGCCATGGGATCCAGGCCCTCAGCTGGATTCTTTGAGTCTCTAGTGCATGTACAGATCTCTTGCACTCTTCTGCATTTGAGGTTTTGGGTGAATATTATAAAATAATCCTATAATTTATGTGTCCTGTATTAAATCTATTCCCTTGAAAAACCTTGACTATCACACTGTCCATTGTAGCAAGAGTTGGGAAATAAATTTGTCCTGTGGCAGGCAGATTACTCCCCTCCCACCAAGATGTCCAAACCCTAATCCCTAGAGACTGTGAATATGTTAAATTATAGGCTAAAGGATAATTAGCAAAGCAGGTAAAATGAAAGTTTCTGATCAGCTCACCTACAGATATGTTCAATTATCCTAGAGTAGGAGGGCCAAATGTTATTTTGATTTTTGTGGTGTTGGGGACTGAATGTAGGGCCTTCCATATGCCGAGCAAGTGTTCTACCACTGAGCTACATCCACAAATGTCAGGAGGGCCAATATGATCACAAAGTTCTTTAAAAGTAGAAGAAGGAAGTGGCAGAGGAGGACAAGTGCTAATACAAGAAGGAGTTGAACCACTATTTTGGACTCTGAAGATGGAGAAAGGGGGCCACTAGTCAAGGAAGCAGATAGGCTTTAGGAGTTAGAAAAGGTTATAACATGAACTCTCCCCTGAAACTTACAGAAGGAAAGCAGCCCTGTCAACACTTGATTTTAGTCTCATGAGATCCATGTTGGACTTGTGACCTCCAGAACTGTAAAACAAGTTTCTGCTGTTTTAAACTAGGAAGTTTATGAGAATTTGTTATGGCAGCCACAGAAAATGAATCCAGGTCCGTTTTGAAGTGCAATCCAGGAGCTTTCTCATCAGAGATGATTTGTCCAAGGTAGTGAATCACTTTTTAAGTCTCTGAAGAGAGCAACTTCTCATCTCTCACCAAAACCTAAAAGCTTCCCAGTGGCACAGAGTTTAACCGGATCCCCTGTGACCACAGGCAGTCAAAAGTTCTAGGTGGGCAGTGGAGTAATGATGGAAGAGCATCCATTATTAGAAGTCCATATGAAACTTACCTCAGAACTTTTCAGACTACTACTTCAAAGGAAGAAATAAACATTAAGGGGATTGTTAAGGATCTGACTAGGCAGCATTAGAAGAAAAAAAAAATCACAGACAAAAATGTATTCTGTATCTCAAGTTTACCTTTATTGTTGCAAAGAATAGCAGGAACCTTAGAAGACTGTCATCTTAAAGCACAATGTGTCGAGTTAAAGATGGAGTGGCGGTATTAATGGAATTGCCTTGCTTTAGTAGGTTTAAGGCAAATCCTTAACATTATTTTCCTGCCGTTTTCTAAATTAAATTTATAAGAAATATTATGTACCCTGCTGTGCAAAGTGAAAGCTGTATTCTTGTAAAGGGCTTATAATCATATTAAAAAGCTGGAGGGTGAAGTTTGTTCATGCCATCAAAGTCACAAAGTAAAAAATAGAGTCTTACGTTGTGCATTTTTATAATGGTAATACCTTTTGGGGTATATAGCACCACAAAGTACTTCGCTGATATTGTTTCATTAATCCTCAGAACATCCCCAGTGGGGAGGTGTATTTTTATCTCCGCTTTGCATATGGGAAAACTGAGGCACAGCTAGTGTCAGCAATTTGCTTTGGCCTGCCAGTGGGTTGGCAGCACAGCTGGCACCAAAACTCCAGGATCCCAGCCTGAAGACTATTCACACCATTCGTTGACAATAGTCATTTTCTAATCTACCTTTCTGCAGGTACAGAAATAGCTCCAGGATTTCCACATCTCTCAAATTTTATCTTCAAGTTCCTCAAGAAAGAAAAATCTGATAAATAGATTTTCTGTTAATTCCACTATATCTGCTTAAAATACTTATGAACAGTTGGCGGGTTGGAGAGGAAGCTGTAGTGCAAGGCTTGTAAAGGGCACATTTTGCATAGTGGGAAATGTGGATGCTCTGGGGAAAGAAAGCCAACGGGACAGACTGGGGAGCTGGAGCACACCTGTCCGGTAAGCTGGGAACTCCCCCACCCCCCCGCTCACCAATAGGCGCACATTTTGCCCTTTGACCACAGAATTCCAGGTCTTTCAGCATGTTCTGTTCTGGCCCTTGGTTAAGTGTTTTTGAGTGACACAGAAAGCAAAGGCTTGAGCAGCTGGCAAACAACATAGGTGACTACAATGATACGTGGAGCATCTGCTGTGTGTTAGCATGAATCTCGGCGTGTCACTCCTGTGCTCTCATTGGAATTATGCTGCCCCTTTTACACGTGAGAAAATGTCATCTTTTCAAGGTTGCATGAGTAAGTTGGCATGGCTGGGATTTAGTTCTAAGTCTTTTGGGACTCAACCACCTGCTAACCACCATACTCTCCAATATTCTGGGATATATGGGTTGTCCTGTCCTGTGACTCATGCGCTCCATCCACCAAAAACTACCCTTCCCACACGGTGATATGTCAAATGATCCTTGCTTGCATCTTTCTATGGTATCTCACCAGCTTGGCCTATTAGCATGCCCACATCACTTAGTTAATTTTTCTCCTTGACTACTTTCAATTAAAAAAAATGACATTGTTTCCAATTCTTCTTCCTGGGAGCCTACTTAAAACAAAGACAGTGAAGTTATTTGGATAGATAATTGTTTTCTATTCCTTTCCTTCCTGTTTCCATATGTTGTATTTTTGTCTTTAGTGTGTTGCAAATGCTCTGTTGTTTACTGATTTATTTATACAGCCAATTGACTAATGACACAGAAACTCATCCTAAAAGCTTCCACTCCAGGATTCAGAGAAACAATTGAGATAAGAAATTTATTCTACCTATTCCTGCCTAAACTGTGTAATTGGTCCTACATAGTGTTGGCTGTTCTACAGAATATCTGGATCCAGCTTCCTCAAGGTTATTTCCGTTTTTCTGCTGTGTTTTCCTCAGTCCTGCCGGCATGCCCACTGTGCAGAGCCCCAGGCATACCCCCTCACTCATACCATTCCAGTGTCCGCCCATGACCTCCTGTAAGCACTTCAGGCTCTTGCTGACCATGTGTATGTCCAGTCTGAGAGATGGGTAGGCTGGAAGTGCTAGGGGATCAACACCCTGGGAGCAACCCTAAACAAAGATGGTGGGAATTAGTGGATCAATATCTTAACTTTGTTTGCTTGTCTGGTAAACAGAACAGTTGAGGTATATTGCTTCCTGTCTCCCAGAAGCTGTTACAGGATTTAACCATTTCCCGTGAAACAACCCTGCTCACTAAGGCCCTTCTCTTCCTTTCCTTTCTTTGTCTCACTTCCCTCACTCCCTGCTGATGGTTCCCTAAATAGCCTTCTGAATAAATGGATGGTCTGCTCTAGGGGAGCCCAACCTAAGACATTCACATTTCCTGGGTTTCTCTCTTTCCTTGACATACGAATCACTAATACACCCAATTGTAGCTGTAGACTGGACCTTCTGGGTCATCTAGCTCCTCACTGACCCTCAGGGTGGAGGAAGAGGAGCTGGGATATAGCTCAGTGGTGCAGCACTTGCTTAGCATGCACAAGGCCCTAGATTCTTCAGTTCCCAGCACAACCAGAGAAAGAAAAGAAAGCAAACCAAACAACAACAAAACATAGTGGAGGAAGGGCTAAAAGGCAGGACACTGGACATTCCTTTCAACTAAGGGTAATCTCTGTGTTTTGCCAGTAACAGTCCCTTTGAACCAAAGGATTTAAACCTTTTGTAAAAGTCACTCGAAAAACCATAAACCTGTGCAAACTTATTTCCCCACACAGAAATCCTCTCTGTTGTATTAGTTCCATATTGTGGCCCTAACTAATTACTACAAATGTGTTGTCTTTCAACACCAGAAATATATTCTCATGGTTTTAGAGGCCAAAAGGCCCAAGTCAGGGTGTTGACAGGGCTGTGCTTTCTCTGAGGCTCTGAGGGAGAATTCTTCCTTGTCTCTTCTAGTTTCCATTGGCTCTGGGTCCTGCATCCTGCTGGCTCAGGTGCTCCTTGGCTTGTGGCAATATTACAACCTCCTTTCTGTTTGTGTCTGTCTGTCTGTCTGTCTGTCTGTTCTTCTCTCTCCCTCTCTTTCTCTCTCTCTTTTTCTCTGTCTCCCTCCCTCTCCCTCCCTCCCTCTCTCTCTTTTTGGTATTGAGGATTGAACCCAAGGCCTTCATATTAGCTGTATTGCCAACCCCCAACCCCCTTTAAATTATCTTGTTAAGACAAGGTCCCTCTAAGTCATGTAGTTTGCCCAGGTTGAGTTCAAACTTGCAATCCCCTTGCCTCAGCCTCCCAGAGTCCTTGTATTACAGATGTGTGCCACCATGTCCAGCTTGCCTCCATTTTCATATGTGCTTTTTTCCTGTTTGTGAGTTTTTCTCTTCCATTATAACAATTCTTGTTATTAGATGTAGGCCCCCATTCAAATCAATTTGGCCAACCGCACCTTGAGATCCTTAATTTAGTTCTATCTGCAAAAGTTCCCAGCGTTAGAACATGGACATATGTTTTTGGGAGCCACCATTCAACCCATTACACCATCCATAGCAGCTCTGACTGACAGCACACGATCGCAGGTCACACTTTTCATGACTGACGACTTCTTTTCTCACAAGATGGATGATTCTAAATTATAATTTCATAAAATATAATCTTAATATTGTGCCCAAATTGACTTCTCCACAACTTTCCCCCATTAATCCTAAAATACCCAGAGGGAATTCAATTATTTTCCAATGTAACTCATGAATAGAACTGAGCCTACAACATTAAGGGCCAGAGAAATGTGGAGGTGTGTGAATTTAGGGCACGTGTATTGTGTTGTGCTGTGCACTGTGGTATATGGTACTGAAGATTCTGTGATAGAGGAGAGAGCTCAGGACCTCCACATAGCTGGGCCACAGGACATATTCATCCATAACTACTGTGGAAAATATTATGCAAAAAACTAGTTAAAAGTAGAAGGCTATGTGGGTAATGAGAGAGGATTAACAGAATGCAGTGGGAGTTGCATCATTTAGGGCGTGCTTTGATGTCTCCTCTGATCTATTCTCCACACAGAAACCAGAATGAGTTATAAATAAATCTGAACATGTTCTTCCTTTTAAACTCAAAACCAGATTTTCGTGGAAAGAAGTCCAATTGCTGCCATGGTCTTCAAAGCCCCTCCTGAACGCCCCCCCCCCCAGCATTACCTGGTATGTGCTCCTCCTTCCATCTACACAGGCTCCAGCCACATGAGCCCTTGGCATTCAGTCCCTTGGCCATGTCAAACTCTGTTCTGCATCAGGGCATTTTTCCAAGTTGCTCTCAGTGCCTGGAATATTTTCATGCCAGTCTTTGTCTCTTGCTTTAGATCTTGGCTTCAAGGGTGCTCTTGTTCTCTCATTTAAATTAGGTCCCTATCACATTCTCTAGTAGTGCCTTGACTCTTTCTTCATATCATTTGTCACCATTTGCCATCATACACCCACATGTGCAATTATTTATCAGATGCGGGTCTTTGCCACTGCATAGTAAGTTTCATTGAGGTATTATTTTCACAATGTCCACATGGTCATTCACAGTGCTTGGAAAACAGATGTGTGATAAAGATATCTGCAGAATGAATGACTCAATGGTGAATGAATGAGAATGATAGGATAAAAACTCTCCTGAAGTTGATGGCATTTAAGGAGAACTGTGAAGAAATTGTAGAGATGGATAAGAAAAATTCCAGGAAAGTGAAGAATGTATAAATGGGAGGCTCAGTGTCCACTATTTGAGACATGACAAGTAATAGAGCTTGTTTTTAATCTGAGAATACGTCTAGGATAGGGGTTGGCAGACTTTCCTATAAAAGTCTGGTTCGTAGATATTTAAAGTCACTGAAACATGTTGCAGCTACTCAACTCTGCAGGCATACTGTGCAAGCAACCATAGGTAATACACAAACAAATGCGCATTGCTGAGTTCTACTACAATCTTATTTCTAAGTACATGTGCTGCGCCAGATTTGCCTCATTGGGTGCAGTTTGCTGACTGCTGATCTAGGGAAATATGAGAGGCCAGAATTGGGATCTGGGGCAGCATCTTTGATGCTTAGGTGTGGAGTCCCTAACTCACTAGTTAGGTAATAGGGAGCCATGGAAGGTTTTTGAGAAAAGAAGCCATATAAATAAAGTGAGTTTAAAAAATATGATTAATCTCACAGTATTCTCTGATGAACTGATTCAGAGGAAATTGGTGGTACAGAGAAGAACAGTTATTAGGAGTGTATTGTAGTCATCTAAGTAAGAGGTGATCAGTCTCACCTGAAAAAGTGGAGAGACAAGGGAAATTGAAAAATTAGCTCTGATTTTTTTTTTTTATTCTGGATATTAGGACTAAATTATATAGGGCTAGTAAAAAAGAAGCAAAGACATTAGCAGGAGAATTGCTTTGATGTAGAAGTGGACCAGTTGAATTTTCATTTTCTAGTGAAAGGTTCGGAGGAGGGACAGTGGGGCTCTCACAGATGTGAGAAGATTTGAGGCTCAAATGAGGGACTGATTCTGGAATGCAGACTTGAAGGCTGTGAGAGATAGAATGTGTGGTGCCCAAGGACGGACTTGAGGTGATCTTCACTTAGATACAGACTGAAGGAAGAAAAGGGAAGTAAGCAACCCAGAACAGCAGAAGGCCACAGGAAGTAGGGTTTTAAGAAGAAAAGGCAAAATCAGGTCCAAGCAAATCTCTCTCCAGAAAGTACATAATGCAATAACCTGTTTCTGAAATTATCAAAAAGTATATTCACAATATGGTACATTAATGAGAAATCCTGTCATAAAATTAGAGTAAGGTGGTATTAGGGTGATACTGTCCCTTCTATTCAGGAACCTGCAGTGCGAAGAACATGACAGAAGAGACGGATGCATTTGCTCTCTTTTTCCCAGGCAGGTGTGTATATCTCAAATGACCTGCAAAAATTCAATAATCTGTTCATTTCCTGGAGTCTCTCTCTGAGACTCCATTGATGGGTGATTTATCAGAGCAACCAGGCCAGTGCAGGGGCATTCTCTGTGTCTGCTTGGACGCTCTGATGCCATAGCATATTACCAGGGCAGGAGGTCATCGTTTCCGTGAGAAACAGCGGCTTGCGGTTAACACTGCCCTGTTGGCGTACAGTAGGAGAGGCGGCTGACCGTAATGCGAGGGCCAAGAATTCACTGCACCCCAGTCTGTCCTTCAGTGGCAGCTTAACCAGTCACTCTGCATTCTCACATGGCCCTTGTGTCCTACCTGAGATGAATCTGTTCTTCAGATTGAAGGCTTCAAATCCTCCTCCATCTCAGGTAAAACCTGGAAGGAGAATGCCCGCCCATCCAGCAGAGGACCAGCGGAGGTGGATTTCCCTGGGTTTTTCCCCACTCTGAGTGCAAGGCTTTAGAGAGCATATTCCTATGGTTCGACCAGCAGAGGCATTGGAGAGAGGAAGAGAGTTATGATCCCAACAACCTTTCTTGGAAAGGGTCAAATTTGTTCTCACCTGCTGACTTCTGCTCTCTTTCCAGGTGCTCTAGAATTTAAACTACTGTCTATTAGTTTCTGTGGGTTCTACATTCTGCATTTCTTGGGAAAAATAAGTAAAAACTTGAGAGATATCTTTGGGGATTTTACAATAAGAAAGTAGAAAACTGTGTTTCAAAGTTGAAGCTAATGAGAGATCAGCCTGTAATGGATGGAATACAAAGCTCTGTGTCTGTGCAGACGAGGATGGAGGGAGCAGGCAATTTGCTGGCTGCTGTTCTCTGTCAGCAGAAAAACTCCAGCTTCACAATCTGACAGTGAAGCCGTGCAGCCTAGAACATGTAATCTCCAAAGTAAAAACGGTAACCAGCGCAGGGGACAGTGCATCTGCTTTACAGTCATCTGCCTTTCTGATAATGAGTCCATTATTTCCTTAGACTGACTTTCAATAGAATTTCCCTGTGACTACATTTCAAATTTTAACGATGCTTTGGGGCTGCGCATGGAAAAGCCACCAGCCCATAAACTGAGTTGTGCTAGGGATTTGCCACTTGCCCCCACCCCCACCCCAAATCTGTTTTCTTACCCTCCTCGTGCTGTGGGAGGCTGGCCTCTGTAAAAAGTTCCCTTAATTTCCCTGGAAAGAGCTTCCCTAATTTCTCTGGATTCTTGTAGGGTTTGTCCAGTGAGGAGAAGCTGCAGCTCCGCAGGCAGGACATGGGAGGGGTCAGAGCACCTGGTCTCCAGCACCTTTCTACTCCTTCCATTTCCTGCCAAGCATCCAGCTCAGTGGGTGCTCTTTTGCTGTGCAATGCCAGGGTCTCTGCCATTGTCCCTACGGGTTGGGGAGCTAGTGACTTGCCACTGTTTATACCTGGATCATTTATTGGTTCTATCTTACCTGCCATCAGTCCTGTAACCAATCAGTTGAGGGTTCTTTTGTTCAATTCAGATAGAAATGATAAATCAGCAGTTACAGTTCTGCTAGTGGCTCCTGGCTTTGAGCACCAACAGTTCTCAGCCCTCGGGACCCTGATGCTGCCAGCCGCTGGTCTCTGCTGCTGTCGGCTTCCACTGGTAGATGCTGGCTTGTGCCGGACGCCCTCAGTCGACTACTCTGGTGGCTGGTCTCTGCCCCTGATGTTCATGGCTGTTGGTCTCTGGAGTTCTTCAGGGATAACAGCTCCTAGTGTTTATAGCTCTTTCTTTTAAAGCAATAATCATTTTGTCCACATTACTTAGGAAAGATTTAAAGTAGATTTACAGGACCTTCTGAGCCTACACTACCTGAGAAATAAATCTCAAGCAGATTTACAAGACCTCTGGAGTGAGGCTTTATTTGAACAGGACCTGAGTTGTAGCACACAGGACTCGTGCAGAAGAGGGAGCCCTTCTAGACGCCCAGAGTGCGAGAGGAGTGCGGCTTACACGCAGCTGCCCGTCTATGATTGGTCCAAACTGGTCTAGAGTCCTGTCTTCTCATCTGAGCCTACTGATCGGTCCAAATTCAGTTGTACAGCACCGCCCAGCTTAAACTGGAGCCTGCTTCAGTCAAAGCAGACATCTTCCCTCAGGGATCAGGGTGTCCAGGACAGCTGCGACTGTCATGGCAGTGGTTTGTGAAACAGCGGGAGCGGAGGGCTGTTTGACTGACAGCTGTCTTGTCTCTGTGAAAAATGGTAAAAAAGATGGAGCCGAAGTCAAGGAAACTTCAGGAAGGCCAGCTGTGTTCGAGGAGGCTGAGAATGTTAATCACAGGCCTAGATCCCTCCCTGATCGTTCTTACGTTAGAGATAGTTTTCTGGTTTCTTCTTCGGAAAGTTGGTCCAGAGCAGCGGGAGTCGGGGAGGGAGGCTGTGGCTGACGGCCGAGCTGCAGCGCCTCTCAGAGCAACCGAAGAGCCGCCTCCGAGTCACCTTACCGTGGCGGAGGGCACCGAGGCGGCCTGCCAGTCCCTGTCCAAGGATGGCGGGCTGAAGGGAAAGGAAAGGGAGCAGCAGGGGCGGGGACAGCTGTCGCCCAAACCACAACCCCTGGGGCCATCAGAGCAGAAAGGGGAGCGGTGGGGCCTTCTAGTCTCAGTCTCCTTATTAACCTGTCTTCAGGGATACACTGGAAGTGGGATGGCTGTCTCCTGCCTGCTCTCCGATGAAAACAGCCCTCGTGTTAATCAGATACTATTTGTGAAATAGTGTAGTGATTAGTATGGAAATAACGCGTCCATCCCATTCAAAATTTTAGTAGGCATGTTAGGAAAGTTGATAGAATAATTCTAAATTTCACCTGGAAGAAAAACATGCTCAAGAAGGTAGTCAGGAAAATACTAGAAAAAAATTTTAAACAGCAAAAACAATGAAAAAGCTCTTAATTTATCAGATATTAAAGTTGATTCTAAAACTTCCTATGTGAAACAATGAAATACAAGTGCTAAAATGGAAGATAGATCAGTTAAAAAGATTAGAGTCTAGAAATCCATACAAGACTATATAGGAACTTAGTTTATAAAAATGGTAATGCTTCTAATCACAAGGAGAAATAATGATTATTTAATAAAAGATTTTAGGGTCACTAGCCAGCCATTTGTAAAAACTAATAAGCTGGATCCACAGCCTCATTACTTTTATCACAAATAATTTGCAGAGGAGTCCAAAATTTTAATGGGTAACAATCCCAACAATAAAAATACAAGAACATATATTTGAATATTTTTATTATCTTGGAGAACGTGTGCAAGGTATTTTCTAAGAATGTCAAAAAAATAAATAATTCAGAATGCATTATTAATCTTTATCATGTAAAACAGAAAATTCTGTATACTTAAAAAATATGATCCATATGAGGAAAAACTACTGACAAAACTGTCTTAGCAGCATTGTGGAACAGCTGGCCTGAAGAATTTCCCTACCAAAAGCAAGTAAAAGTTCTAGATTAAAAAAAAAAATTTCTAAGGGCCCTTAAATGTATTGCTGAACTGGCCAGAAATTTAAGGAATTTGCAGAGGTCTATGGTGAAATGAAAGTAGGGCAATCAGTAAGCATGGATGGAGTCTTCCTTCTGAGAGCAGCTGCCAGTCCTGGCCACGTTGATCTTCTCTATGTGGTGGCTGCAGGGGAGAAGGGAAAAGGAAAAAGCAAGGGACCACCCTTGCTAGAAGAAGGAATGGGGAAAAGCTCTACAGCATGGAAGCGGAGAACAAGGAAACTTGGCTGGGACTCCTAGGACCGCTAGGTGGTCAGAGGAAGACGTTCCCCTGAGGATCGGCAGCCCCCACGGGGCTCTACAGCTGGAGATCTCACTGTCTCCAGTTAGTCCAAGGAACCGCAAGCTGGCAGTGGCCCCAGGCAACTGGCAGAAGCAAGTGCAGATTTCCCCTACCTCCCTGAGAACACACAAATCCAAACTAAGCCCAAGACACTCTCAGAAATAATGTTCTCAGGAAAATGAGTTTACAGTCAAAAAGAAATGAGGCAGGAGGTGCAAAGGTCTGCAGATAGAGGCTGGCAAAATCTTTAGACTCCAGAATTAGAAACAAACAATAAAATAACATGTTAATATGTGTAAGTAAAAACAAAAGGAGCCTAGAAATATAAGAAAGGAACAAGAGATTATTAGAAGCTACCAGGCAGATTTGGAAAAGAAGTGATAGAATTCTATAAATGAACCATATAATAATTAATATAAAAAACTCAGCAGGTGGGTTAAATGGAAGATTAGACACAGTTGGAAAGAAATTAGTATCCTGGAAGATAGATTGGAAGAAATTAGAGTACCACATGGAGTGTCAAATAGAAAATTTAAAAGCACAGTAAAGAGACATGGAAGACAGATAAAGTCGTAAATATACCTAATAGGTATTCCAAACAACTATACAACAGAAAAGCAATATCTGATGAGAGAGTGGCTAGGAATTTTCTGAATTACAGAGAGACAGCAAAGCTGGCATTCAAGAAATTCACTGAATCTTAGCAAATAAATAAAACAAAGCCATATCTAGATATGTCATGGTGATACTTCAGAACCCCAAAGATAAATTTAAAAGCACTCAGAGAGAAAAGCAAGATTACCTGTAAAGAACGGCAGTTACACTGACAACAGGTATCTCAACAGCAGCAATGTACCTTGTGGAATGACAGCATCTACAGCCAAAAGAAATTGGTAAACATAAAATCTTTCAAAAATCAGGGTATAATAGGGAAATCTCTCAAACAAATAGAAACTAAGAGAGTGTACCCCAAATAAATACTTACTAAGGAAGATTCTGAAGGTAGATGCAAAATGATGCTAAAAAAGTTTGAGATAAAGAAAAAATGGTGAACAAAATTACTGGTAAATATAGGATAAAAGTAAGGGGAAAATTATATAAAAGATTGATAACAATGTTTAATACATGGAATTTTAAAAGACTGAAGTAAAATATTGGCCAATTTCAATGTATAATTTTGGATGGACCAAAGTATTTTCAGAGTTTATATCATATGGAAGAGTAATAAAACATTTATCTCAGATTTTTAAAGTTAAGCTATCAAAATAGAGTAGTGGTTGAAAGAAAGACCATAACTTCCAAATCTACAGAGGAAAATAATGATGTGAGAAAAATTTGGAGGGGGTGTTCAAATCCATTAAGAATATGTTCACCTCTCCTTCTCTACAGGGGATCAGGACCCCCATGTGCACCAACATCAGGGGATGCTCAAGTCCCTTGTAGAAAATGGAGTAGCATTTTAATATAACCTGTACACATCCTGTATACTTTAAATCATGTTTATGTTTAAATTACTTACAATATCTAATAAAATATAAATGTTATGTGAATAGTTATAATACTATATTATTTAGGGAATAATGAAAATGTCTATACATACTGAGTATGGATGCAATTTTTTAAATTATTTTTTCATTTGAGGTTAGTCGAACCCATGGATGTGACGCCAATGGATATGAGCGTTGACTGTACACGTGTGAGTGTATACACACGCATACATACCTATTATACACAGGCGAACTACAAAGAAAAGTGGGAGCAGTGAACACAAAATTCAGAAAGTCCATAGATGCTGGACATCAAGTGGCCACTCTGCATAGTCTCCATTAGCCGCGGTCAGTAGAGTTGAGCTAGGATGCAGGGTCAGAGGGGTACCTCTGACTGGTGAGAGAAAGGTGTAGAAAGTTCTCAAGTGGTATGGTGTCAGTGGTGATGGAAACAAATATGGATTAAGACCCCAGAACCCTCTCTGTTTCTCAGGTGCCACCGTAGCCTGGCACTCTTGTATGACCTCACAGAAGAGCAGGAGGAGGTCCCCAGATGTGAGCGAGAGGGGATTTCCACTGGCCATAGAGGTGACTGCAAAATAAAAGGAAGGGGAAGATTTTTTAAAAGTACCGCATTCCCAAAATGTTAATAGAGATGACCTTTGGTTAAATTTCAGGTCATTTTCAGTTTCTTTATATTTTTCTTTATAATTTTTATAGTTTAAAACCCAGATATATATGTAGAGAGCGCCAAAGTTCTCTGACTACGGGACATAACAAAGGGTATTTTCTGTGATTTGAAAAGGCCAATGTTTTTAATTCCCTAGAAGGTGCTCTAAAAATATTTCTTGTAGTTTCTAACATTCTAACTGAATTTCCTAAGGTAATCTGTACTGTAGCCCTATATATGCTATTGTTAGCATTCTTTTTCTACATGTAAGTTAGTATTTGGCAATCATTCTCCCCTCAAGAGATCACTGTATCGAAACGGAAATCTGCAATTCATGCTGTCACATCACAATAAGTCACTTTATAATAGAGGATGCCTGCATTGTGGGACTTCTGTAATTATTCATATGTATAAATAGTGTTCTTAAAAGCAGAAAATTCAGTCAGAGACACGGCCTTGGTGGACACCATCAGTTTGTTCCTTGCTTTCCCCTCCTGTGCGCACACATCTGGACTGCAGTTTTCAGCTTTCCTTATAATGAGGTGACTAAGTTCTCGTCTATGGAATGTCATCTTGAACAGTGTCTGCCTCTCCCACGCCTGGCCATTAAAACTCCCAAGACCTCTCTTCCGTGCTCTTTTCTTCAGGCTGGCTGTCCTCCACCTTCCCACCTCCCCACTGAGAGCAAGCACAAAGCCACATGCAGGACCAGCAAAGCTATCATCAGCCTAGGGCTCTGCATTACAACGTGGCACCATCATCCCCGTGCCTACCATAAAGCTCTGTAGATCGGGCAAGAAAAAGGCTACCTGCTATTCTGCTAAGCATTAAGTCTTCGGGTCTCTTGTTTCCATCATCCCACCTCCCTTAACTGAAACAGAGTCGCATCCCCAAAAGGTGCTCACTAATGACTTAATTAATGAATTAATGAATGAATTAATGAATTTTTTTTTCTGCAGTGGCTTTTGGTAAAGTCCCCTTCAGACAAATCCTCAAACACTGTGGTGCTTCACCCATGAATGTCAGATTTCCCTCATTAGTTAATTTGATCTCCTGGGTGTGAAACTTCATCTTTTCACTCGGTGTGAGAGAGAGGCACACTCTGTAGGATACATCGCAGATGCCCGAAGTTGAACAGAGCAATGTTTTCCAGGAGACCCACTTGGTTTGTTGCAGTTGCTAATGGGTATGTGATCTGGAAGCTGCAACTGCAGTTTTAAAAGTGCAAAAAATAGCAGTAACAAGTCTTGTATTTAGTGGAAACCAAAAGTTTAAAATGACAGTTATAACAAAAATGAAAACTAAATAACATGTGCTGTTCTGGAATAGCCTGCAGAAATTGCAGAAGTTATCTCCTTCTAGAACAAACCCGCTGTTGTGACTGCTCTTCTCGAGCCTGTCTCAGATGTTACCCAGTGCAGCTGAGCCATTTATACATAGCTCATAAATCTGACTCCAGATGCCTTGAGAAATAATATGAATATTTACTAGGTTTTCTGGAAGGAGAATTGCAGGGTTTTATACACAGAGAAATGTTTTAAGATTCCTCTTCACCACCCACCCCTATCAAATCCCTACAGTGTTGTACAAACATCCCTTCCCATGGTGATATTTATGTATTTCTTTTATATTTCTCTTTCCTCTTCCTTTACTTTTGCTAATTCCTCTGTGTTCTTTTCAGTGTAAATCCTGATATAGTTTCTGCAGATACTCTACCCCTCCCTCAATACACTGACCTTCATAGAAAGATTTAGGGAAAGCAATGTGGGGTTAGAAAGAAAGAGGTTCTTATCTACAGTTGACCCTCCATATCAGAGGGTTTTGCATCCATGGATTCAGCCATTCAGATAAAAAGAGAATTCAGAAAATGCTGCGCATAGTGGCCCATGCCTATAATCCCTGCACTCTGAAAGGCTGAGGTAGGAGGATGTCAAGTTCAAGCCCAGCCTGGGCAATTTAGCAACTTGGAGATACCCTGTTCCAAAAATAAGAATAACACAGTGGCTATAGCTCAGTGTGAAGATCCTGGGTTCAGTTCCTAGTACCAAAAAGAAAAAAAAGAAAAAAAAAAAAAAAAAAAGGACAGCATATCGTCTAAACAACTATTTACACTACATTTAAGTTACGTTAAGCATTATAGATAATCTAGAGATGATTTAAAGTACAGAGGAGGGTGTGTAAGTTATATGCAAATGTAAGGAGAGGGCGAGCGTCTGTGGATTTGAGTGTATGCAGGGAAGATCCTGATACCAATCCCCACAGATACTGATGCATGACTGTGTCACTCTTTTTTCTTCCTATCATAATGATATCTAAGCTTTACGGGATTTTATTATTGACCATGAGTCTTTTTTGTGCACTTTCCACTTTTTAAGGGGAAGATTTAATTTCCCAGCATCTCTGAAGCCCTTAACTAAATGAATTGTGAAAGCTTAGAGAAGGGCAAGGCCCAGAAATTGGGAGTGAGGCCTTTATCTCTACTCATATAGTTTGCAATTCTTAGTTGCTAGTTGTGGTGGGGCTAATACACCACGTATTAGCACACACATATTTAGCACACATATTTGGTGGGGCTAATACGCCACATAAACAGTTGAATTGACTCAACGGCCATTAGTATGCAGGCATTTACTTTAAATGTGCAGTTTATTTCCTTTTTTTTTTTTTTTAGCCCAGGATTTTAATACTATGAAAAAGTACTCTAAAGTTTGCTTGTCTTTTATATGACCCTTGCAGACAGGTATTATTCATGTTATTTGCCCAGAGCTTTCCTTGAAGCAAACCAAGTCAGAGCCCTTGCCCCTGCCCCAGGCATACAATGGCTGTAGCTCTGCCCACATCCCAGCTTTCTGACAATGATCATGATTACTTGGCACTGCTGTCTGTGTTTTAGTGGCCCCCAAGGCCTGTGTTGGCTGGTCTGCCATGAACCAGTGAGAACAGGGAAGTGAGATACCTGACCATAGTGAAGAACCAAAGTCCTCTGAGCTAACAACCAAAAATTCTAGCCCTGGATGATCCACTTCACATCCCTTATTGGAGAAGAGAACCCTGAACTAGAACCAAGGGTTCTAGAGGCTGGGGTTTCTGTCATTCTTTTCCTTTGGCTTTAACCCGCCAATGGCTGGGAACCCACTGGACACCTCATTCCCCTAGCCTCTGCCACATCTTTCTGAGTGCTGCATCCCTGACAGCCCTGACAAATGCACTTCGCCTACCATCATTTCCTTTTTGACCTTTACAGTTGGCAAATGAGCTTATGGTCTTTTTTCCTTCTAGCCATTTAGCCCTGAAGTGAAATAAAGCTTCACATTAATCACCCTGGGTTCCCAGACATTTGGCTTTGAGCACCTTTTGTAGCTTTTGCTGTCCAATATTACATGCATTGAGAAGTGTGGCCACCCTGCCCTTTTAGAACACATTGTGATCTAAAAACGGGTATGACATCGCTTGTTTAGATGAAAGGGCCAGGCCTGTTTTGGTAACTTCTGTTTGGCTTATCTGACTTGGGTGAGATCATATTAAAGTTTTGTGCTTTCTGTGTATACAAAATTGATGTAGCATAAATTAGTTGGCTGATCTATGCATTTTTGCTCTATTGTTTGAAAATTACTCTCTGAGAAGCTCCCTAGAGGATATAGCTTTGCCTGCACTGATCTTAGACAAAACACCACTGTTAGTAGTTTTCATAAAGTATACATCTATGGAGGAAAAAAGAGTTCTCTGAAAAAACAGACAAAATGGCTATTTTTACATATCCTTTATTCTTGCTATCATTTCTGAAGAATGTACATCCCACAGTGAAGTGGGTGATCTAATGGCATTTTATACCAGCAGTGTTAAAAATTAGAGTGACAGATTTAATCTCACACTCTATGGTTACTGTCTAAAATAAATACATGAGAGCACATACTGAAAATGTCTCAAGTAGGAAGGTGATGTGCTTGTCTCAAATACCAAGATAATTTAGTGCAGATTAATTCTTGAAATAATTAATACCACAGATGTTCACCCTGGAATATCTTACATATAGAAATCTTAATTTGTTTAATTTTAATAAAAATTTGAATTCCTCTAATTTAATCATGTATATTTTTATGAAGATGAGATGAACCTTAAGGAAGTTTGATTCTGGGGGTAAGTATTAGTAATTTTCCTTTTGTAGTTGACTTGGCAAAATTTATACAACCCTCTCTCAAATTAGAAAAGAAATTCCAATGGTTTAAGAAAACTGTGTCAGTGTCTGTTATAGAAGCAGCATTGTACAAGCTTGGCTAGCTTTCCTTCACTCTCAGACATATTTTGTGTCCCCAAAGAAAAATTTCATGCTATTTTCCTCTTCAAAGCTTTCATGCATGTTGTTTCCTCACCACTTCATGCTTCTGTCTGCCCAGTTCTACCCATCCTCTCGGCTTCAACAAAGTCCCTATCAGCAGCGGTCCCCTTGTGCTTTCATAACCTCAGATGGGCTGCCATCCTACAGCCAGTACATCCTATACGAAGCATACTCATTCTGGTTTTTCTTCTCTATTGGATTATCCACCCCTCTGGAACAGCGACTCCTGTTGAGCTTCCCCTCCCACTATTTAGCACAGTCCTTGGCATTACTGAATAAACAACTTTACGTTAAAGATGGACTTCTGAACAGCTGATGATGTGTTCTCGCATTTACTCATGATTTTTACTTACATACATGGAGTTCAACAAAAGGGTTATGTGTAGTTGAAGAATCAATTGAGATCACTCTCTGGTGTATCTCTCTTGGTCTTCTTTTTATTAAATAGATTGTTCATGAATTATTTCTGACATGGTTGAAGCCAATTTTATTAAGCTTTATGTTAGGTACTATACAGGACACTGAGGATATTGGAGATTAACAAAACATAGCTCTTGCTCTCAGTAAGCAATTCAGTTATGGTATGTATATTGCTAGATATATCTGTATGCAAAGGATCATGTCAGCAGCTTCTAGCTTTGGAAGGATTAAGCTCTGGGAACAAAAAGAATGGACAGATAGAAACCATGTAGTGGAGCTTTAGTTAAAATAGGGGCAAATTTGCTTTTTAAATTGTCTTAAAAATTCATTTATTTGTTAATATTCCCACCTATGGCTTGGAAAAAGCACACCTCTGGGAGTTCCACACCAAGTTTATCTCACCCACAATACATCTCTTACCTCTATAATTAGAAATAAAATTATCTCTTGTGAAAATGATGAAATTTGAAAATTTCCCAATATGTTATTCCAAATCACACAGATTACTATTAAGCAATGGTATGAGAAACATTTCCCTAAGTAAACTAATCTCTTTAAAATTCCACCCATTTTGAATTTTAAGAATATGTTCTAATTTTTAGATAATATTAAAAGGCCTATTTTAAATGAAGTGATTATTTTAGGAAAAACAAGCCTTGTCAGTTACTACTTATGCATTGTGCTTATATCTTTCCTTAAATTCAGAGAGGATGGAACTAAAGAGAAGCAAGGGAAATACAAAAATGATGAACATTGTTATTTTGCAGAGAATCCAGCGGTTTGGGGAGAACTCATGTCTTGTACATACCATTACAGGAATCCCATGAGTCTTCCAAACAGAGGGCTTGACAGCCTGTTCGTCTGTGCAGGAAAAGCATTCCGACAGGGAGCAGTTGTGGGGAGGTTGACCAATCTCAGAGGCCCCTAAACTCCTGTCAACTGTTGGTCAATTTGACTAACTATGGTAGCAAATGTTCGTGTTTGAACTTACTCATTTTAATTTATATGGATGGTTATTTGACAACACTATAATAAAAGAGAAGCAGAGACGAGAGGAATTCAAATGAAAAATATAACTATTCTCATCTTTGTATAGGTATTTTGGAGATAGCGTCTTGGGAAACAAAAAAATAGAACTCAGAGGTGAAAGTCATCTATAAAGGCAACTGCAAAACTGCGTGCAGAGGCCTGGGGGAGGGAGGGAAGCACTGTCTTGAGTCTTGTAGGGAGGTAGGATGATCATAGGGTCCAGAGTTTGGGAATGCATAGCTTTTTAACCTGTTTGCTTCTTACTAGATGTACAACTATGAGTTACTGTTTAGTTTCTCTACATATGAGTTTCTTCTCTGGTAAATTGCAGCTGTGATAGCACTTCTTTCTTACACAGTTGTAAACATAAAGTGAGATAATAGAACATCTTTAGAATGACACCTGGGATGCAGGTATGCTGCCCCGTTAGCAAACATTTTTACTATTTACTGTGTTTCCATGCACTAAGAGTGAGCTGCTTTACTGCTCAGACTAAGGCAGTGTACCAGCATGGATCCTTAGCGTGTATTCTTTCCCACAAGGATTTTGCCTGTCTAAACTACTCCTTTCTAGGGTAGGGTTGATTTATTTCAGTTACAAGACCTAGTGCAGGCACATGAATAAACCTAGGCAGTTATTATGTCCCTCAAAGAGATAAGCAAGCAGAATCTCTGATGGTGTGGAGAAGGCGACAAGCCCCAAGGCTAGGGTGCCCACTTATGATTCCATAAAATCACAGAACACAGATTTTCAGAGTGATAAAGTCCTTCAGAGCTCATATATGCCAACCTCCTACCTGAATAATAGATTCCCTTATTATCTCCCAATGTCATGCAGAGTCTGGCCTCTGCTTGCTGAGGTTACTTGGTGAGGGAAGCAGTGTGAGGAGAGAGGGAGAGAGAAAGAGGCATGGGCTCTGGTTGGGGGTTGTCACTTTACCCCTCAGATGGACAGCATGGGGTTCCAATTAGATCAGCTCTAGTGTTTCCCATAAGAACTTGCTTGTATTCTAAGACTCAGTGACTTTATAACCTTGAAAGACAGCCTCTCCAACCACTGGTCAGATCTGCATTAAAACGTTTTCTCATGTTCTATTTTCATTTGCTCGTCTTAGTGCTATTCTTTGAACAGAGTAGTTCATTATCTTTTCTGGATGACTCTTTTAAGGACTTGAAGGTGCTCCTCTGTCATGAGCCCTCCCTCTCCTGGAACATAGGCACTCATGTCCACTTTGAGCCCTCATTGTCAAGGACTCCTCTTCTTATCACTCAGCAGACCTCCTCAATCTCACTCTCCTTTCTCTCCTTCTCTTAACTTTCCAAGTATGTGCATGGTCTTGGTCTCCAACCACACCCTCCCGTCAGTGCCCCGTGTTGGTACACCGGTGAGTGTCGCTTCTGAACGTGGTTACTGTTGAGGTTCATGCAGCTTACAGCATAGGGACACATATGCAAATTGACTAAGACATCAGACCTAGGGCTCAGTCTCACTCTACTACGGGCAGAAGCACTGTCCAGTTCAGGCATGGCCTGGTATCTTAGCAGACTTCAGAAAGGCCAAAATACCCAGATCATCCTCACGATATGTGGGATATAATTGTGGAACTAAATCAATGGCTGCTCTCCTGCAGGACACCTGGAGTTGTAGGAGGGCTGAGTGATCCCTCAGGAATGGGCCATTTGTCCCCTTCATCATCTTCTGTGGCACCAGAAGGCAGCGCTCACCAGCTTTGGAGGGGCATTTTTACTGGGAAGGATGAAAACTATCCTTTGTTAGCTTAAATATTTTTCTGTTTCTTGCTGCCTCCGTCTATCCCTCTACGTTTCTACTCAGAGCTTTGTGAAGGCTTCTGAATGCCCCACCTTGTCTCAGCTCTGCGAAGGAGACTGGAGAATCTTTGAACCAAGTGTTGACCTCAGTATCAAAGGGAGCTCGCCTGCAGCGTGAGAACAAGGGTATTCATAATAAAGCGCTCCAGGGTGGAGGTGCACTTCAGGGTTCAGTTTGATGAGGGCATAGATTTACTCAGTTTGTTGCTTTCTAATTCTCTTTTAGTAGACTTTCAACCCTTATAGCTCAGATGTATTTTAAAATGCAAATATCCCCTTGGAAGGGTAACACTTTGCTGTTACCTCCACTTGCAGAACTCAAAGGAGGATCAATAATAGGGCAAGAGAAGCCATTGGGGAGCAAAAACCCAGCTTCTCGGGAAGAATGAGGCTCATCAAATCAAACTGCTTCCTCGTGCAGTCCTGGAGTGCGTTATGGCCATCCATGATGAAGTGGTCCTGTGGGAACAGGGCATTTGTCCTCTCCAGGTGTGTCTGCTGTTCCCATGGGCCACTGACGTCTTCACGCTCAACAGAGCCCTTGCAGTGTGCTTGTTCCTCTATATGTGTGTCTCCTTTGACTCCTCAAACTGTTGTTCAGCTTCCCTGGAGAGCATGAGAGGAGCTATTGCAGCATCAGGAAAATTCCTTTGTAGGCGGATTCATGAAGTTCCTGAGAGGCAACTGGTCCCAGGATAAAGGAGCTTACTGTTGGAGTAGGTAGTAAATTGGTGGACTTGAGTACATATTTCTCAATGCAGTGGGCTCCAGAAGTTATTAAAGAAGGAGGCTGAACACTTCTAGGGGAGGTCTTTTAATTTCTTAGAGAACTTCAGTGTTCCTTTCATAAAATGAGACACAACATTCAATCTTATGGAGGTAGTAAATGTTCCACAGAAAACACATGGACTGATTTCCAGGTCATTTTAACATACTTTATTTATTTTTTTTTAAACAAAGAATTTTTTTTTTTTAGAAACCAGGTTTATTTTGTTCGGATCAGCAATCCTTTGCCTTGGGGAGAGGCTGAGGAAGGAGAGGGTAGCTGACACAAGCTATAATTCAGGAGGGTGATACAAGGAAGGTCAGGCAGGACAGGATGATGTGTGAGATCACATTAGAAATATCACCAAATTCCTTTGGGAGTGATAAAGCTGCCTTAATTCTTGTCCTTGCCAAACATCCTGTAATAGTACAACAAGATTTTATTTATTATCAGTCAAATTGGACTCTTACGCTCTGGGTAGACCACAGGTGTGGGATGTCAGTCATAGCTCTCACACTCATCAGAATGGCTCTCGTTAGGCCATTAAGGAAAGGAAAGGATTGAAGATGAGGCCCTCCAAAGGAAATATCATTTTCTTCACTCTGGAGAGGCACCTGTTCGCTTTTATTAGGCACCTAGTTGCTTTTGCATGGAAAGGGCCACATATTTGTGCCTGAAACAAGGGAGGGAAAGACATATTCCATTTTAAAATCAAGCTTCCCTGATGGGTTGCATACTTTAATTAGGAAGTCTAAGTATTTGTTGCCTATTTTTGATGTATCTTAATGGAGAGTGCTTTACATATTAAAGTTGGAAAGGAAATAATTACAAACTACGTAAATAGATATTTCTGTATGCTAATATATGTGTACATAATTGTATTTGCCTTAGTAGATGCTAATCATATTAAATATAATGTTATTGAGTACTTACGGTCAATCATCTGTTTTTGATGTAAAGATGAGTCTATTCTATCAGAAGGAGACATGTCTGTGAGAAAGCAGACAGACACTTTGGGGAGAAATTAACTGGTATATACATATTTGAGGGCCTAGACATGCTCTTAAGAAACAATTTACCAGAATACTTACTCCAGTCTGTTCAATCTAATTATTTTATTATGCCTTCCTAGCATAGCTCTCATATTTGACTAACAGTCAGACCTATTCAGACTGTATTAAGATTGGGTGGAGTCTCACTGAAGATTCATCTTTAAAATACATTTTAGTAACCCACAGTTAGAAGATAAAGAGAAATTTTTAGAAATACATTTATAGTTCAAGCACAACATGGAATGAAAATGCCAAAAGAAAAGTGTAAAATCTCAACCTTTGAATATCGTCAGAAAAAGTTAAGGAACATAATACCTACTAACATACTTTAAAAGGCTGTTGTAAAAGGAAATGGATCATCTGCCCTGAAGAGATAATCCAAAATTTTGGCTTCCAATTCTATCATCAGAATGCCTTTAAAGAATTAATTTCAAATAAGAAATCTGTATTAATGTAGCTCTGGGAACATAGGGAATGTTGGTAATATTAATCGTAAGGAGGCATTATCTGGGGCTTTTAAAACACTTTTGTCCAATGGTTGGGGTTTCATAAAGGATGGTAGAGGGAATAAATGTCATTTAAGGTTTCCTGCAAAAAGCCAAGACTCCTTTTAAGTCCTTGCTGATGCCTGAAGGGAGGCTACTGAAATAAAATACGACACTAATATAATTAGCAGCACGGGAGGCAAAGAAGCCACTATAGTTAAACCCTAATTAGAGGACATAGCTGACTTTCGTTCCACCTCAGACTCCTCCCCACCCGACGTTTAACATTCCCTTCATACCCACTTTAAAAGGCAGAAATGTGTTTAGAAATAATGAGCTTTTATGGATCAAGGTTCTATTATTTTCATTTTATGAGGAGATTTGGATTCAGTTCCGAAATGCAGTCCAGTCTCTGTGGTTCTTTGGCAACTCGACATGTTTTGCTAAACAGTAGCTCTTGGAACAAAATGGTTGAACAATTTGGCCCTCAGACATATTTTAAGGACAGGTCTACCTGGCAAGGACATGTAATAGGTACCATGTAATATTCACCAGACATAAAATGAGTACTGGGTCACTGCTAGCTGTATTTCCTGGATATCAAAACTTGTAATAATTAGTATGAAACTAAATATCACTTCTGGTTTTCAATCAAATTAGCAGTTTATATATTAGGACCTATTAGTTTCTAAAAGTCATATAGTGTAGTGTGAACAAAAATTTACTCACGAAACTAATTATCAAGCTGGGTGTGGGAGGCTGAGGCAGGAGGATTACAAGTTTGAACTCGACCTGGACAACTAAGGGACTTAGTAAGACCCTGTCTTAAAAAAAACAAAATAACAAAAAACCCCAAATGTGCTTCCACTATTTATTCATGCATTTATGTAAATGAGTTTAATTCATACAGTGGAATGTAACACAGATGTATATGATAGGCAAAACAATTTAGTTTTTAACTACTAAGTTTAGTAAACTCAGGGCTACATTGGATTATGGTATTTTAAAATAAAAAGGAATCCAGGATTTAGCCATTAAGAATTGTGCTGCTATAAACATTGGTATGCACATATAGCTACAGTAAGTTATCTTTAGCTCTTTAGCGAAGACACCTAGAAGGGGGATAGCTGGGTCATATGGAATTTCTAATTTTAGTTCTGTGAGGAATTTCCATACTGATTTCCATGGTTGTACTAGTTTATATTTCCACCAACAATGTAGGAAGGTGTTTCCCCTGCCAAGCCAATACTGTTCAACAGATGTTGTGGTTGAGTTTAACTGTGTTAACTTGACTGGCTTGAGAGCTGCCCAGTGGATTACTAAAGCACACTTCTGGGTATTTTTAGGTGAGTCATGGAGGAGTGACCTCGGGTACTGCATCTGCTACTTGGCCCCTTTCCTCTCTGGCACTGTTACCCTGCTGTTCTTCCCAGCTACCGTGAACTAAGCCTCTTTGTCCCACCACTTTTGCCATGATGCTTCTATCTTAGAGCTAGCATACCAGGGACTGAATGCCTGAAAATCATGAGCCAGATGAAACCTCCCCCCAAGTTGTGGGTGTTGGGTATTGGGTCTCAGCAATGGGACACCAGGACTTATTTCTGCTAACTGTAATTTATTATGCACTGATCAACCTTTCTGCATCCCTTCCCTGCTATTCTCCCCAGCCTCTGGTAACAACCATTTTACTCTCAGCTTCTATGAAATCAACTTTTTTTTTTAGATTCCATACATGTGTGAGATCATACTTTGTAGGTCTTTCTGTGCCTGACTTATTTCACTTAACCTCCAGTTCTATCCACATCACATATGACTGGATCTAATCCTTCTTAATAGCTTACTAGTATTCTATATAAACACCAGGTTTTTTGATATCTTTCATTCCAATATGTGATTGTGTTAAAAAAAAAAAAAAGGCATATATAATGAGAGTGCTTCTCTTATTTTAAAACTACTTTAAATATTTGACTGGGAAAACTTAGCAGTATGCCTTTACTTTTGGACAACTCAATGGACACTTGTCTGTGTGTTCTAGCCAAATTCTTTACTGTGCTGTGAGAAGAGGGAAGATAATCTATCTGGGATATGTCACTGGCCTGGATGGAATGTCCTTGTCAAGAGCATTGAGCTCTATCACATTTTCGAATTGGCCATTTACCTACTGTATTAGGTAATACAGAAAAACAAACAATAAAATATGTACAGGTATGTAGAAAAAGATTTATTATGAAGAGCCCAGGAAAACTGGTAGTGGTCCAAGGGTAGGATAAGATGGATGTCCCTGCTCAAGCAGAGAAATTTGCTCCTCTGCTGTTTTTTTGTTCATTATTTGTACTCACAACAACCTGGATGATCCACACCTTCTTTACTCAGTTTATTGATTCCAGTGCTAATCTCTCCCAGAGAAACTCACCAATAATGTTTTACCAGCTATCTGGGGTATCCTCCATCCCAGTCAGATTGACACAAAAAATTAAACATCATACCTGCTAATCCCAAGGAACAAACGTTGTTTGCTCAGAAACATGAAATCAAATTCAAGGTCATTGCTATTGTTCCTATTTACAATTGGCTAAAGGAATATTATGAGTTTTAAAACCTAATTACATCCTCAGCCCTTTGTTGAAGGGGCTAGCTATATCAAGGAAATATCTCTAAGAGGAAATGAGCTGTTCCTTGAGTTGGCACTTAATCTTTCACTTGGATTTTCCTCTCCACAGCTATGGGTGCTTCCTTTCAGGCCGGAGCTGAGCCAGCTCGAGTCATCCAGGGAGAAGGAGTGCTGCTTGCTGGCTTGTGGGAGACCAGAGCTGCCGATGGGCTGCTGGCCTTGGGCGCCCAGTCTTCATGTTCCGAGGCTGTCCTGCAGTTCCTGCAGACAGATGCTGTGGGGCCTGACTGCTCCGCTTTTGGGCTCTCCTGCCTTCCTCTGCCCCTGGGAACCTGTGTCATCTCTACTGCCCTTTACGCCCAGGGCTGCTTCTCCCCTGTGGCTGCTTCCCAGCCGCAAGGATTCAGAGTGTTTACTTGTAGCTGGTGTGTCCAAACTATCTGGTTAAATTTAAGTTTTCTTTCTGAAAAGCTCAAGTCTTTGTAAAATCATGTTAAGAACAGATATTTAGAATTCTTCCATTTTACTTATCATCAAAACAGTTCTGCCTTGCTGTTACGGCTTCTCTCTGCTTAATGGGTAAATATTCTTCATCTTTCTCGATTTTTAAGATTTTTGTGGGGAGGGGAATAGGATTTGAAACTGGAGGCAAAATGCACATTTCAGTTATATATACAGGAACAAATTTTTTCTTACATTGGCTATGGATACAACTTGTTCCTCAGGGTCAATAAACAGGGCCTGGTTCATAGTTCTAATTAATTAATTTTATTAACTTGGATCTGAACAGAGGTGGCAACTTAAGAAAATAAAAAGCAGTAAACCTCATCAGGCTAGTTCCACAAAACTGCTTTTTAACCACAAGTAATAGAGCAGTCATTTACTTATTATAATAAAGCAAAAGAGACATTTAGACTATGTGGCATAGGCTATCTCCAGCTTATTCAAAGAGTATGTGAAGGAGGGAGAGAAGAAAGCAATTTTTTCAGGTAGTGCAAGTTTATTTTCTTTGACATGGAATTAACAAAGGAATGATGCTGAAATGAGGTACAATTGTAATATTTGCATATGAAAACTTTCCTTGAAACACTTATGTAGATCTTCTTCGCTCAAGTCACTGATTGTCAGATCAAAGAAACTGAAATTCCAACTTTATTCACAGGAATAAAAAAATTCCATTTCTTGGAAAGTTTCAAAATGACAACTTTAATCAGCAGTCATAAATACTGGGGTATATATATATACCCACTTTAGACAAAAGCACAAGTGTTTTGCAAAGGAAGTGTATACACATTCCTATTGTGTCATTTTCAGTAATGCTCAAGTTCCTTTATAATCCCTTACAGGGTCAAGTTATTGTGAATTCAACAGTGATGATGAAGAATTTACCAATCATTTCCTTATCATTCTGAAATATAAAATTATGTTTTTTTGATGTTATTGGGGAAACTTAGGACTGTATGAACAGTAAACAGGGAATATATGTGGGTATTGTGGCAGGACAGCAGGCTGATGATTTGACATTCATTAATGTCCAAATAGTAGAAACTACAGTGACTTAGAAAGATGGTTTTCTTAAGCACACATTGCTGAACAAATGGGCACCTACCTGCTCTCTAAAGAAATATGTATAATTTAACCACCAAATATAGAACAGACGAATACTAAGAGACCAAAAACAGCATTAAAGCCCATTACAATACTGAATAAGCCACAACTTCGAGTATGTAGAAAAAGCATTGCAATTATGTATTTAGCTTTATTTTTCTAATATATATCATAATTTAAAACTATATCAAGTCACTTATATAAAGGCATTTTTTTTCAAGTGTTATAGCTTAGAGTGTGGCTTTATATTTGGCTTAATGACTTTTTACCAGTCTAATTTATAAAGCTCGTAATCTTGCCAGCAGGGTTTCAACTTCAGGAATGGATTCATTTTTAGAAACAGAGCCAAGAAGTTCCATTTCCTTTTTTCTGCTGCTTTCCACGGCACAGGCTTCCTTCTTCTCGACTGCCTTGATCCTCCCTGCAGACGTCTGAGTGTCTGGAGTATAATTAAGCTCGTTGGTGACTGGAGTCCTTGTGGAGTTGCAATTGATACTGTAGTGTGAACGTGACCCTTCTGTCAACTGCACTTTCTGATTTTCTATAGTAAGGAAGAAAGAAACATAAAACTTGTCACTTTGATAACCAAGGACTGGGCAGATTATAAAACATAAATTTAAAAGTTATTCTTAAACAAGTCCTCTTAGATCAGTGATGGTGAACCTTTTAGAGCTTTCAATGATACAAACAGCCCACTGTGGCACGCGTGCCGTAGGTTCGCCACCACTGCCTTAGATAGAGTAAAAGTGTATTTAAAATAAACGTCAGAGGTTAAGAATAAACTAAAATATAATACAAAAGCATTTCATTAGCAATAATACTTATTTCCTTCTTAGTTTATGCCTGAAATGTCCATTATAGGTTATTATCAAGGTTTGGTTCTATTTGTCATTGAAGTTTTTGCTTACTAGCAGTTAAATAAAGAGGCGGTCCCTAACCATTCATCCTAGCACCTACCCTTCTCATGGCTCTCTCACCTTCCCCTCATCTTTTCCTTTATGGAACTCATGACTAGAAGAAACATCACGTATTCATTTATTTGTCCATTGTCTGCCTCTTTACTAGAATGCATGCTCTGAGACACCAGCAACACTATTTTAAATATTGTTATGTTTTCAGTGCCTAGAATTACTTTGGTATAAATGTTCAATTAATATATGCTAACTAAATAAATTTTCTGCCCACATTATGACCCAAGGTAAGTGTGAATACTAGTAAGATTTACTTTCTTTTTGAAGAAAACATGCAAAGTTTCTAATAAAAAAATTTTAGGGCCGGTGAGATAGCTGAGCGGCATAAGCGCCTGCCTGGCAAGTGCGAGGTCCTGAGTTCAACTCCTGGTACCCACAAAGGAAAAAAAGGGCCGGTGATATCGCTCAGCAGCACATGCACCTGCTGGCAAAGCACGAGGTCCTGAGTTTGACTCCCAGTACCCACATAAAAAAAAAAAAAAATTAAAGTCAATAATTTCCCTTAAAAGGAATAATGGATTTATCAGGCAAATGTTAAAACTTCATAGCAATCCTTCCTAGAATTAAGTCATAATCAAATTATCAAGTGCATACACATAGCTGCTGTAAGTGATGGTGATCCTGCCTTATCAAGGCAGTTAGGAGAGAGTTGCAATACCTAATGATTAAATGGTTCAGGCTGGTTAACTTTTCCAAAGAGATCTAGATTTGTTTTTTAAAGTAAGTGACTTTCATATTGCACAACATCACGAATGATCTCTCTCATAGATCTCAAAACTTTTACAAAACAGATACCCTCAATATTCATGTAACCTTGAATGGGGCTTGAAAATGGCTTCAACAAACTTGACATGACATTTAAAGTTTTTTGGTTATTTGCTGAGAGATGTTCCATTACCCCAATAGTAATGACTTCGGAGCACAAGCAGTCACTCATGACAGTGTGTTTTATGTGAGTGCTGAAAATTCCAACCGAAAACAGCTTGTACATGAAAAGGTGGCTGCTGAAGATATTTACTGCACTGTCATTTCCTGACCAGGGGCTTGCAGTGATGGATGAGTATTTTACACAGTTTCCTGGACAATCTCAACAAATTTTAGAAGCATGATCACCTTTGAGCTGTTAGAACAAAATAAATACACTTTTCTTATCGCTTTCTGTATCAGGTGGGCAACTGCTACTCAAAAATCAAAATCTAATAAAGCAGTGATTTTCTCTTAGAGCAGTTTACATGCTGCAGCTTATGATGTACATAGTATGTGTACAGAAAACAGCAGAGGACAGAGTAGCTCTGCAGTTTCCATGACCATGTAACTTAATTTTTTCTAGACCTACCTTCTTGCCCCAAAGAGTGTTTGCAAAGTGCATTTGCAGCTAAATGCAGATTTTTAGTCAGGTTATTGCTCCCTCCCCAAATGATCCTATCATTTCTTGTCATATGATTTCCTGTAAGCTATTCCATCATGATATCTTTAGGAAACTAGTTTACTCTGCTACTGGGCAACTCTAGTCAACCTAATCTTTTCTCTGCAATCAGATATTGAACTAAACTATGACCTGTAATATGAAAAACAAAAGAACATGGGATTTTAAGGTAAACTTGGGATAAAATCCAAGCTTTTAACAGGTGATCAACCCCTCTGACTCTCTAATAATCCACCTTAAAGAGAAGCTGTGAAGATTAAAGGAAATAATGCGGTGACACCTACATGACAATCGAGCAGGATATGGAGACATGCAGAGATTCTTTTTTCTCTGAAGATGGTGAGAACAGAAACTTTGCTTTCTTGCCTCTTTCCTGGCTTTCTAAGGGAGGCTTCTCCCATCCAAGGCTTAGGGCCCATTTGGAGGCGCTGACCTGACTTTCCAGTGATTGCACCAGGGAGGGCCAATACCATCTTATGAATAGCATGGATTCATGTAGCACTTTTACTTATAAAGCATTTGCTGCACTTTAAACATTACCACCCTCACTTTATGGATTGTGGGGTAAAAGCAAAAGGTTGAGTCAGTTGCTTAGACTCAGTTACTAAGTTAGAGGCAGAAGCCAAATGCTGTCTCTAGAGACACCAAGGCCGATTTGAAGAAATTTGAAAAGCTGTCTGCCAAAGAAAAGTGCTAAGTAATTCAAAGCAGGTTCAGAATGACATCCTGTACTGATACTCTGAAATGCTTGCTGACACAGCGGATCCTCACAATAACTTTGTACCTATGTAAACTACCTTACCACAGTATTCCAAGGTCACACAAAGCCCCCTATTTGTCCTGGTCTCACTTTAATTCATGACTATGAATTTCAAACATGACCCGGATCCCACTGCAATTCCCTAATCCGTTCTTTCTTCCATTCTCATGGAGAGCTATTTCAGAGCCTCTCTTTTCAAACCCCCAACACGATCTCCTGCACTCTCCTTTAACTTGTTTATGGTAGCAAATGGAACCCTGTTACCTCCTTACAGCACGCACACGAATTCCTCGGCTCCTCTTAATCCTAGAAGACCAGCCTTCTGCGTTCCTCTCTTAGGACAAACTTGGATGTGCTCTGCCGCAGGGCTTCTTCCCTGGCAGCTGCATTGTCCCTACTGCACTGCGAAGCTTCCTTCTCCACACGGTCCTCCCCTCTCCTCTGCATATACGTACATTGTGAACGCTGGTCTTTAGAGAGAAACGAAACAACAAAAAACCCAAACAACTACTCGTCTCCAGCTATCACCTCGATTCTCGGCTCCCTTTATAGCAAAATGTCTTGAAAGAATTACCATGTGTACTCTGGATTCCTCTCTGCTCATTTTTCTTTTGAACTCACACTAATCATGCTTTTGACCTTCACTCTTCTCATATCATTTCTTTTTTTGTGGGTACCGGGGGTTGACCTCAGGACCTAGCGCGCCAGCAGGCGCCCATGCCACTGAGCGATATCACCGGCCCTTTCTTTGTATGTGGGTTCCGGGAGTCGAACTCGGGCCCTCGCGCTTGCCAGGCAGGCGCTTAGGATGCTGAGCCATCTCACCGGCCCTCAACTAATTTCTTGTCAAGATCACTAATGATGATGTGTTGGTGAAAGTAAGGACCGCATATCCATTTGCACATCTTGGTTCTCCTTTATCGAATCTATACCAGATCCAAGGATGAAATGCCCAGCAGAGCCCGCATTTTTCTTTCAGTATTTGGTCTTTGAGCTTCTTTACAGGCTTAGGTGAATAACAATGGGTGGGCCAATGCAAGCAAGAGCATTTCTATTCTTCAAGAAACTCAAATAGCTGTAGGGTTGCTTCAGGGACAAAAGGATGAGAGAATAAGTAAGTTGGTATTTAACTCCTCTGTGGTTTCAGGTAGAAAATCTCTAATGAGAAACAACAGATAAGATGATATAAAAAGGAAAGAGGCCACTCCTGAGGCCTCTGAAGAAATAATGACATTGCATAAGGCCTTCTTATAGGATATGCCGACAGCTCAGGAATTCCTAGATCACAACTTTTAACCCCAGAACTCACATTTACCTTTCAGCACCCCCAAACCCTAGATCCTGGTTCTGAGCTTCTTTTTGCTTTGTTCCCAGCCACTGGGAGACCAAAACTGAGGAACTCAGGGAGCCACATCTTAAATGGTAAAACAGCTGAGGCTGGGACAGAAGAATCACCTATCCCACTACAGAGAAAATGACTTCAGGTAGAAAAAGCTCTCAAATTGGAAGTTGATTTTTATAGAAAAATCTGAATATAATATTGATTTAAAGTCAGGTGTCTTTTACTATGACCATTATTTTAAGTTTGAGTTGGTGAATTTGTGTGGGCTGAACTGCAGACCTATATTCCATGCAAATACAGGTACTGTGTTTCTAAATTGTTGACTTCCAAAAGAGGGATGACAACCTTGTAAATCAGAGAGGACTCTACGTGGGTGTTCTACATAGATGTTCAAAGGCATAAATAAATTATGTCAGTGGGCTCATGCTTTACGTATGAAATTAGTTACAAATACAAGATGACACACACACAGTCAATGAAAGTAAGGCTGGGGAGGCAATAAAAGGCGAAACATTTCTATTTCCCCAAAAATCTACCAATACACATTTAATAATGAAAACTAAAAAATACTAAGGCAAAGAAAGGTGATTGTTTAATTCTTCAAAGGGAGCATGTTTGTACTATTTTATGAATCAAATCCCATTAGGGCATTATAATTGATGTCTGTGTATGATAGATCTAGGATTCCTGCCAATATCCAGGGCCACTGGTGAGGGTGTTAACAATAGGCAAAGAACCAGCTGCCATTCTTAGCACCAAGTCAGTAAGGGGATCTAATTCATTCATCTCGTAGTTGTATTTCTGGGGAAATAAACAGGATAAGAATACATGCTATTTTCCTTTAAGGTAAGAAGATACCTTATTTCAATTTAATACCTCATATGATTCTTACTATAGTGATCGATCTGGAGCCTTACCATTCCCTGAAACTGAATGAAAAGTTGAAAACTTCGGAAAGTTTGAAAACTGAACAGCTCTTAAATACATAGATCCCACTGGTCTAACAATCAAGGCTATAAACCATATCCAGAATAGCCACATGACCTTTGGCAGAGCAGATTTGGATGACAAAGAAAGCTAAAAATAAAAACAGAGGGCCGGTGAGATGGCTCAGCGGCTTAAGCGCCTGCCTGGCAAGCGCAAGGGCCCGAGTTCGACTCCCGGAACCCACATACGAAAAAGGGGCCGGTGATATCGCTCAGCGGCACGGGCGCCTGCTGGCATGCGAGGTCCTGAGGTCGACCCCCCGGTACCCACAAAAAAAAAAAAAAAAAAAAAAAGAAAAACAAAACAAACCAAAAAAAACAAAAAAAATAAACGCCACCATCCTGTGTTAACATTTGCATTGTTTCTTGAGTAACACAAGAAACTTGGAAAGACACAGGAAACTTGGAAAGAACTAAATATAAATATGTGTGCTTGCCATTTAATGGGAGGAATACTTCAGCCAGCAGTTGTTATGCTGCTGGAGTTAGTAGAAGAAGGCTAAAGCCCTGGCTCATGGCCCTTGGGGGAACCCTGTCCACTGAAGGAAATATCAGTTATGGTTCTGAATAAGGCCTTCTTCCCTTTAAGTCAGTATTGATCCTCCATCACATTGTGGTTCTAATGGCTTCTTAGAGGTGCCAGCTCTCAGATGAAGAATAAAATTGAGCTCCTGCCTCTTGTGCTCAATGGTGAACCAGTGGCAGCCTTGACAGATTGAAGAATATAGAACTCTGCTGTTGTAAAATGACTGCAACCCTTCAGTCTCCCTGAAATCTGATCTCTCCTAACAATTCTTTACCTTTCCATCTTAACTATTACTTTGACCTACTAAATAAGTTATTTTGTTTCACCCCAGCAATGGCTTTACTTTGGTGAAAGAAAACATACACACACACACAAATAGAATCTAAGGTCTATGATAGCGAAGTGTGTGACAAATACATGTTTTTAATTTATGCAATAACCAAAGTTTGTGCTGGCCGCTAGCAGTCCATATCCCCATGGTTTTCCTCACTGTTGATTTACTGAGGCCAGAAATAATTGTCTTCCCATGGTTTTGCTTTGCTGTTTATTTTATCTTTATATTGAAAATACACAAAAATGATAAAGAGAGCAAAGGAGCATTTTGTGTATGGTTAAAATCTTTTAGGAGTACCAAGAAACTCTTATTGAAACAAATTATGTAAAAACAAAAACTAAAAAACAAAAAACAAAAAACAAAAAACAACTTACTTCCCCCAATCAAACATAATAGACAAAGAAGATGATTAACAAAAAAAAAAAAAAGTATCTCAGGACAGAGGAGATACCTGACAATGAGCCAGATGTTCTTTGTTAAACGCATACTTAAACTTGTTCTGTACCACTGTCCTTTAAAGTTTGAAGGCAGCACTGCTACTTTGCCATTTCCTGTGCTGGGCCTTACTAACTGAGCACAGGGCTGGAAGAAACCTCCAGATGATGCAGTATGGGCTTCGAGCACAGCACAGGACAGGCAGGCTAAGTCCAGCTTCTTTGCTCTGAAGACGGCGGTAATGTAAACCCTCACATTCAACTACTTACCTAATCATTTCCTTTGGGGGGAGACTCCACACCTGCATGTCCAGCCTCAGCAACAGAGCTTCAAAACTGGGTCCACATGGCCTCTCTAAATATTTCAACATCAATGCCCTATTATTACTTCAACCAACACATTTTCAAACCAAACTTTCATGCCCAAAACTGCTTCCTCTTCATACTAGTTTAATGAAACCAGCCATAGCATCTGCCAGTTCTGCTGTTGCTGACAGCTGTTTCAGGCTACCATATTTTGTGATCATTGATATGTGGCTTGGCAGCTACTAAATAAATATTCCTAGAACTGCCTGTCAGCTGGTAGATAGAAGACAGTATATAGTTTGATCTGCTGACCTGGTGTTTCATGAGGAAGAGGGTAGAGAAGTAACACAGGGGTATGATTTAACAGTATGGTTAAGAAAACATACTATATATCTGATTAAGTCCTTTATGTACTATTTAAAAGTTTTTTATAATAATCTTACAAGACAGGTATTAACATCCCCATACAGTATTATAGGTAAGGAAATTGAGGTTTAGATAAGCCCATGAATGGCCAAGGCCACACAGTCTTTGCTATTTGTCTCTGGAAAAATCCACACAAATGGCAATACATTGCCTTCATTACTTTTCTTGTTGCTGAGACAAATACCCAACACCCAAAGTTAAAGGAGGAAAGGTTTACTTAGCTCAGAGTTTGTAGAGGTTTCAGTCCATAATCGGCTGACTCCAAGGCAGGGTGGCTTGGCAGAAGGGGCATCACAGAGAACAATTCATGGCACCCACAAGGTAGCAAATAACAAGGGAGGAAGACAAGACTTTGTACCTTATATTGTATGCAGGCTACCCACCCTAGGGCAGGTTTAGCACTCACACCCTTAATCCTAGCCAGAACTAAGCCGAACCAATCAGTGGACAGATTTACTAATCACACATCCTTAATCCCAGTATCACACACTGTAGATTCAGCCACCTCTGAAAAAGCCCTATGACTGCATGAGGCTTTGAGGGGAGATCTAACCACAAACCATAACATACATGATTAGGTCATGGCAAGAAGACATACTGTGAAATAGAAAAAGTGTTTCAGTACCACAAAGCGTTTTGGAAAAGGGTGATTACCAGTGCTAATGACCTGGGTACTATATCGAAAAGTAGTCCGCTAAATAAATACCTTAGGACCTACATGTTATTCTGAAGCCATTTCTAAGTAATATTTTATAGTATGATTTGAAGTATTTTCCTTTATTTCTTATGTTTCTTAATTCAACATTTATTAGTTATTTTATTTATTTATTTATTTTTTGTGGGTACCGGGAGTCGACCTCAGGACTTCACACTTGCCAGCAAGCGCTTGTGCTGCTGAGCGGTATCACCGGCCCTTTTTTTCCTTCATGTGGGTACCAGGAGTCAAACTCAGGACCTCGCACTTGCCAGGCAGGCGCTTATGCCGCTGAGCCATCTCACTGACCCTATTAGTTATTTTAAATGTACAGATGTTTCTATGAGTAACATGCTATTTCTACTCGATTTTATTTTAATTCAGAGAATCATGTAAAACAATCATGGAATCTTTGCACTGAATAGAACCATCTAACCAATGCTTAATAATTCCATTTATTCAGTTTCTTATCAAGTTGGATGTCCAGGCTAAATTTGAAGAAAAAGGCCTCACAATCTCATAAGGCAATTTATTCTTCCTTTGGACAGCTCTACAAATTACTTGTTTTACCCCATGTTCATCTAGCGTTTGACTAACATTTACTTAATACAACTCTAGTAGAAAAAGTAATTCCTCTTTAACCTACCAGTCTTTCAACTGATTGAAAACAAGCATCATATTCCCCAAATCTTCTCCAAGCCAAATAGCTATAGTCTCTTCAAGTTCCCTTTGGGATCATGACTTGGGTTATGGATAAGTTAATTCAGTGAGTGTTCAGTTCTCTATGCTAAGTGCTAAATCCCTGAAAATTTTAGGGACCTTGTTATTTCTACTATGAACATGCAATATCATATCCATTTAGTAATTCAAAAATCCTGGAAAAAAACAAAACCAATTAAGTTATCCAGTACTATAAAATTCATGTACAGTACATGTTTGGAGAATCCTTTTGATTATAGACTTTTAAAATGTTCATATAGGCTGCTCTTTGAGATTGACTGTCAATATATGCTTAATAAGAATCTGTTAAGAACTATCTGATTTTATTCATTAGAGAACTCAATCCTGGGATACATTCGTGTTGAAGACTATTTTCTACTAAAATAATTTCATATGTAACTGTATATCCAGAAATGTTACTTCTCTCCAGCCTATCGCTAAATAAATATTCCATTAGCCATATCTAAACATAGTCATATGTGCAAGTACTAACAACATCTACCTGTGATTTACCCCAGAAGGCAGGCACTCATCTGTTTAATCCACCGGTGTATTGCCAAGCCTTAGCACAGTGCCTGTCTTATAACTGGTACTTAATTTCTTTTTCCTTGAGTGTAGAAACTAAGCATGGCATAGTCTTATTACGTTGGTTCACTTAGTGTTTTATATTAATTTAAAGAAAATACTTTGGAAAAATAGTAACGGGATAAAGATTAAGGTGATGGAGATACTTTGGTTTAATTATTTTTGCTTTCTGGCACTTTCAGGACTCAGAATTCAGTCTAGAGCAGCCCCGTGAAATGGAAATAAAATAAGTTATGCATGCAGGCTATATGCAACATAAAGATTTCTAGAAGCCATATTAAATGTTGAAAAAAGTGAAATTAATTTTAACAATGTAATTTTACCCAATATCTAATATTATTTCAAAAAATACATTGATGATACACTGACTGAACATCTCAATTTCGACCTGTCATATTTCAAGAGTTCAAGAGCCTCTTCTGATTGATGGTTAGCATATTAGACAGTACAGCTCTAGAACTTGGAGTTTCTAACAGCGCTACTAACCTGTAAAAATTCTGGAATTGAGTATCTGCAAGAAGTTTCAGTGATGAGAAACTTTATCTCAAGTTGGATTTGTACTATTAAAAAGCTAATAAGGGGGCCGGTGAGATGGCTCAGCGGCGTAAGCGCCTGCCTTGCAAGCGCGAGGGCCCGAGTTCGACTCCCGGATCCCAAATACGAAAAAGGGGCCGGTGATATCGCTCAGTGGCACGGGTGCCTGTTGGCGCGCGAGGTCCTGAGGTCGACCCCCCGGTACCCACACACACACACACAAAAAAAAAAAAAAAGCTAATAAATGCTATTAAAGAGAATTCAGGAATTATGACAAAAATAACTTTTAAAACTTTTAGATTTAACTTTCCTTACCCCTGTGTAGATTAGTAAACTTGGCTTTTTCTGTGTCAGAGATTGATGCTAATCATGGCTAAAACATAAACTAAATATGTGCTGTTTAAAATTCATATAGAAGTATAGAATGAATTACATAAATGTATCTTTAACATTGGGGGAAAATCTCCAAATAGATAAGCTATTGAGTTTAGTCAATATAATGAAAGAACACTTATTAATGGAATCAGTTATTATAGAAGGAAAAATAATCAAGTGAAAGAACGTAATGTTCTAATTTCATTATTATTTCATTTTATATAAAGGAACAGTTACACATTTCTTGGTAATTTGGATTTTGTGAATGGCCAAAATGGACAACAGCTAAAGATTAAAAATACATTCAGGAAATCTGAATTCTAATAATGACAAGCCGACCGACTGCCACTCTTGTCCATATTCTGACATGTTAATCCAGCTGCCTAAGCATAATGGGATTAGGTTGCCCTTGAGAGATTTTTCTACTTTTACTTCCCAATTTTGTACACATTTTGTTAATCATGAGAATCAGAGGGATCTAACTTACTAAATGTGATTCCCTTCCTTTCCAAAACGAAGTTGGCCTCTATTCCTTGCAGTTCGCTTATTGATACTGGATTAGGACCTATATTGGGGTGAGCTTTGCCGAGTTGCCACTGATTGACGCTGACAGACTTGGGTCTTTTGATTCCTCTATTCACGGTATAGCAGCATTAACTTGTACTGAAATGGTGGTACCAAGTCTCATTAGGAAATCTGAAACTATGTCTGAGATTTGTTTCATGCATTTCTAGAAAATGAATGAAATAAAGGAAGCTGGCCAGAGTCACCGGCACTACCTTAGAGAGCCGCTCAGGACAGTACACTACCGCCTCCTACCGTCGGTTTGAGGAAAGTGAGCGCATCGAAAGACCTCACTCAGCCTTGTAGACTATAGGTAACTGGCCTTCTTCCCCTGAAGAACAATTTTGCACAGGTAACTTTGGAAGAAATGTTGATATGTTCTGAATTTCCTAGAACTCATTCCCTACTTCAGCTACTACATCTGTGAGAAAAACCTAGCAAACACCTTGAGCATGGATCTTACTCCACTCCAAGAAAATTATGTTTAAAGGTAATTCACATCTGTTCTTTTAAAATTTTATTTCACACTATTCTGTTCACTTTTACATTTTTATTATTTATTTATTTGAGACAGGGTATCACCATGTAGTGGAGGTTAGCCTTGAACTCAATTATGTAGCCCAGGCTGGCCTCGAATTCACAGCAATCCTCCTGCCTCAGCCTCTCACATTTTTATCTTCTTCCCCCATTCACTACAAGGCCTTAAATCATATCTCTAAGGAAAAGTCAAGAGAAAAAATATCTATAGAATTTGAAAATCTTTTAGTAGCATCATTCCAAATAAAAATATTAACTCTGGAATAAGATTTAAAATAATATAGTAGAAATATAACAACTCACTAAATCCAGAGAAATCTTCACTAGCTTTAAGTAATCTACCATATGGAGGGAGTGCATGACAATTGACAGTAAATATAAATTACTCACTTCTACATTAAGCACATTTGGGTCAATGACTTGTGTGCTGGTTGTAGCGTCCCTTGTGCTCAAACTGCAGTCTGATTTCGGATGGTTTTGGCTGAGTTAAAGAATATCAACCCTCATATTAAAGGTGAGAATTTTGATCAGCAAAATAAGTCAGGCAAAGAAGACCTTTCTTTGAAGCTGTTCCCTTTTAATGAGGAAAACAGGAAAAGGAATAGGTCAATGTCACTTCCATTGTTTTCTTGCAAATAAAACACCAGGTTTGGTTTCTATGAAACCCTAGGTTGCACTGAGAGCTCTGAAAAATTGGTTTCTGTAAACAGCTCATTTTTTATGCTGCCCTGGCTGAGCCCGCGCTTCCGAAGACTCTGTGGACACACAAACCGGCTTGGACCACACAATTCCCTCTTTCCGTTTACTGCTATAGATTCCTGCCGCAGGCTTCTCGCACCAGCAGGGACTGTTAACTCAAAAGACTTGCTTCCACTGTCTTTCTGGGGCTTTGGCGTACCTCCTGTGTCTATGGTAACACGAAACACAAAGCACTAGAAATGTACCATACAGTGGGCAGAAAAGGAAGAAATCAGTGCAGTACTCTTAGCAAGCCAAAGAAGGTGCTGATAGCAGGAAAATGGACAAGGAAAAAAGATAGTATAATTGTTCCTTGTTCCATTCCTCATCATCCTTTTAAAAGAGCTATAAGAACATCAGCACAGAAGCAGCCCTAGAGTATATGGAACTTTATAATCCATATGGTACTTGAAATTTTAGGAATATATTGGAGACTCATTAACCATAAATGTCTAGCTATTCACAGTTCATTAAACTACTGAGGTACATAGGAGTTCTCTGTTACATGAGATATAAAGTGTAAAAAATTATGAACATTCCAAATATGGCTTATGAAAAGACAGAGGAAAATATCACACAGGAAAATGCTTTCTTTTCGGCTTATTTTTTCAGTGGGTTATCATATTAAATACATTCAGCATTTCAGAATAATCACAGGGCTTATGTCTCAAAATTGTTGGTATATTCCAATCTGTTTCCTGGTCATCAGCAGCACCCTTAACTCAGTTGTCAAGAAAACATGGTAAAGTAAATGAGGGACAGTAATGCTATTAATTTGAAAATATTCAATAGATCCATGTATCTACACATCATAAAAGATCTATTGTTCATGCAGACATCTAATAAAAATATACACTATCATAAGTATTCTCCTGACATTTTAAAAGTACTTCATGCAGCTATGAAAGATTGCTGAGCATCCATCCTGAAGCTGGCTATGAGCACAGGAATGTCCACTGAAGACCTGTGGAGGCCGCTTGGTACCAGCCCAGGGCAGGGTCTGCTGACAGACTGCAAGCACGTGCACTCACAGAGTAACAAAGTTGCCTCTGACCTGTATCTTGTGAAACAGTTCCCCAACAAACTAGTGGAAATTAAGAGAAGCTAATAAAATACTCACTCATGGAACTCTACCATTAGGATCTGAGATTTCTCCCCCTTTTTTTTTAAACGCCATCAGCTGTGATGCAGCTATAAGCTACAGCCACTAGAGGTCAGACAGTTACGCCTGTCACCAATCACTAAATTTCAGTGGGCAACCTAGTAACCTGGATAACTTTTTAGTGATTAAAAAAAAAAGGAACAGCGCATTATCTTACAACTATTATGTATAATATTAATACAGTAGCTAATTCTATTTCTGAAAGTTTTAGTTTTTTAAATGATACTATCTTCCTATACTGGATCTCATTTTATTTGGAAGAGGGAGGAAACCATTGTGATTAATAGAATCTAAAAGTCTTTGCAATTAATGGCATCTCATGATATGCAAAGCTGCTGGGGTAAACACAGAAGCAATGTGTCCTGCAGTTTTAACATGTCCATTTGGTAACCAGGACCCTCATGAGCCTTCCAATCGGAATCATCTTATTTCTCTAACATCTGTGTCTGTTTTCTCTTGGTATATACAAAGTTTATCATGTTGTGCATTGATAGCCCTACTCCTCAGAGTAAAGATTAATTACAATGGAGAAAGTCATTCCATCTGTCCAATGAAGTTTTCTATGCAACACAGCAAACATTCATTAAAATAATTTTGAATTATAGCAAGCTACAAATATGAAATTCAGATTGAACAAAATACACTTTTAACAAAAATATTCACTTTCTCACTGCCTTATTAATAAAATAATTGTTTGCAAGTCCCCTCCCTCCCCATTTTGGGCTATGTGTTAAAAAAGACAACTCATAAAAATGATACTGATGTGTTTGTGCACTTAAGTGCCAGGTCTGTACAAGGTGCTTTACAGGAACCATTATATGGTCTCATGAAGTCTGAGCTTTACTTTCTCCAGCTCACAGAGTAGGAAGGGAGGGTCAGAGGGATTCAGAATCTTGCCCCAGGCATGAAGTAAGGTTGGGGCACAGCTGTCTGAAATCCAAGTCTTCTGATTTAGCTCCTGGCTCGGAACTAGTACTGTTGTTTAACATTTTAAAACATTAAAGGCTGAAGGGGACAAGTGCAACATTCCTATATTAGTATAAGGAACTGAAAGGAAACTATGAGTCACTTCATTTTCACTGATACTGTTTCTGACAAATGTCTTAAAAATTGACTGAGCTCCTTGGTTAAGCAGAACAAGAAATATTTATTTCCAGGGTTTTGCATGTATGATATAAAGTACCGTCTACACTTAAACTTGCTATATACCTAGTTATTCACAGAAGCAGTGAAATCTATAGCCCAGATTCAAGAGGACATTAGAAAATACCCAAAGCTGGTTATTTTCGACATCGCTGCATGTAAAACTTTACATTTAACAAATATTATGCCACTGGCAAACTGGTTCCAAAGAGAATCTAGAGATATAAAATTACTTTCTAATTTTTCAAAAATAAGATGTGTTAACCATGAAAGCCTCAATTTATTTTAAATGTTGAAAGTTTTAGCATCTCGTTTCCCCTCAGCAATAATTGATGCTAGAGGAAATCCGATTGCTTTAAGAAATAGTGCAATTTCTTAAATTGTTTTAGCTCTATTTATATGCAGTGAACTCTGCAATAATACTAACCACTTTCTATTCTCTGGTCCTAATTACTGTCTCTGATGACATGCGATCTCCCAAATCTCATCACGTACCACCTCTGATAGTCAGGACACCACCTCCCATTCACCTTCCATTTGTACTTCTGTGTTTCATATCCTGGTCTGCCTGATGTGAGGGTGTATATCCCTACCATGTCCTCAAATCTAGTGCTGAGACCATAAAGTACATAGAGTATACTATGTGTTCTTACCATCTTATGTGTTGTTAGAAGTAGTAATTTACACGTAGATAGATGTGTCATGTTTCATCATAAGATTCCATACTCAAGAGAAGATGGACTATACATTTCTCTGGTATACTGCAGAGTACAAGATGGCCAATATGCTTTCATTTAATTAGAAAATACTGGGTATGTACTGTGTGCTGTGTTATGGTAGGTGTCAGGGATATAGCGGGGGATGAAGAGACACGGTTCTTGACTCCAGCAAGCCTGCAGTCTCACCACATCTATGTATATCTTGAAAAGTGGTTGCTTACAATCTAATCAGATCTATATGTGTATATCTGCAAAATATTTGCTTATGACTGCCCTATATAACAAGGAGAAACAATAACAGCTCAAAATGTTTTGAGTTATTATGAGGTATGAATGTTTAAATTAAAAAACTTGGGGGCCAGTGAGATGGCTCAGCGGTGTAAGTGCCTGCCCGGCAAGTGCGAGGGCCCGAGTTGGACTCCCGGAACCCACATACGAAAAAGGGGCCGGTGATATCGCTCAGCGGCACGGGCGCCTGCTGGCGCGCGAGGTCCTGAGGTCGACACCCGGTACCCACAAAAAAAAAAAAAAAAATTAAAAAACTCATTACAATAAGACACATTGCCAGCATTTACCCTCAAAATACTCATTATTTTGAAAACATTTATCCCATTGTTCTTGCCACCTTCGAGCACTTCTGAAAGTCCTCTTTTGTTGAGTGTGTTTAGTTGTGTTGCCATGGCTGCCTCAATATCCCCCAAATTAATTCAAAACATTTACCTTTCATGGTTATTTTGACTTTGGGGAAGAGCCAGAAGTTGAATGTAGCCAGATCCACTGAATAGATGGACAAGGACACACTGTAATGTTTTCATGAGCCTGCTTTTCTATTGGATGCTATTCAGCTGGCATTCACCATATTTTTGATCATGCCTTGTAAAGACACAAGAGCAGACTTCCAGAACTGCTTCAGAAAGAGGCAAGAACAATGGGATAAGTGTGTTCAAAATGATAGGGAATATTCTGATGGAGATTAATAGTAATGTGTCTTTTACTGTAATAAATTCTTATTCAAATATTCACTGTATTTTTTTAGTGTAACTTGTATGCCATCCTTTTTTTTTTTTCTTTAACATGGGTACCGGGAGTCAACCTCAGGACCTCGCGCTTGCCAGCAAGCGCTAGTGCCGCTGAGCAATATCACCACCCCCCGCCTTTTTTCCTTTGTGTGGGTTTCAGGAGTCGAACTCAGGACCTTGCGCTTGCCGGGCAGGCACTTGTGCCGCTGAGCCGTCTCACTGGCCCATGCCATTCATTTTTAAAAATGCACTCTTTAATAGGGTTTCTGTTAATGGCTTTTGGCAAAATCAGGATCCTTGTCTCTTAAATACTAAACACAAAAGTTTAAGTGCTGTGGGTGTGTTTGATTTCAAAAGACAAAACATACGGCAGGGGAGGAGGTCACTGGTAGCAGTAATGAAGAGAACATAAACAATGTGAAGGTAACAGATGTTGTATCTAGATGTCCTCCCAAAGACCCGTGTGGTCAAAGGTGGGGTTTTTTGGAGGTGACTAGAATCAAGGGTGCCCCACTCTGGTGCCCCGCCTGACTGACTCAGTCTCTCTGGACCTCTCCCTAAGAGACTGCTGTTCCGGTGCTCCATTCTCTTCACAGTTGGAAACCACATCAGAAGTTTTTTGGCACAGGAAATCATTTCTGGCACAGGATATCACTTCTAGGGAGGCCTCCCTAGTCCTACCCCCTCTGCTGTCCATTCTTACAAAGCCCATAACATAAACACGATGTGTTTGTGTAATTATGTATTCAATGTCCGTCTTCTCTACCACACTCTACAAAAGAAGGTGGAAGGGTCTCGGTCCAAGGCTGATGAAGATAACCCTACCATTTACTTTGCCTCTCTGGGCCCCAGACATGATAATGAGCTTCTATAACATTTCTCCAGTTCTTTCTCACAGATGCTATAGAGTTGTTAGTATCTCTATCACACTGGAAAAAAAATCCAGGCCAAGAGACCAGCTATTCTCTATGAGACCACGACAATGTCCATGGTTTGTTGCTGTGAGTCCTTTCTGGTCCTCTGGAGAGGGCTCTGATGGTTTCTTCTGGTGAATTAAAAGCTCTTTCATGGGAGGCAGGATTAGCTCTATCCCCTTCCCTGCTGTCTTTACAGATTTTGTTTTAACTGAGCTTACTGCCACAGAACCACCTTTTTATTACCAAGCAGTACACTTATTGATTTGTTTGTTCTTTGGATTTACATGAAAGAGAATAAAAAACAATTTTGCCTGGCTCACCTGGTTAGTTGCAAACTGTACATCTGTGACCACTTAGAAGATGACATTAATCTACATATGAAAGGAAAAACTAAGGGTTTCCTCTTGGATCTGTCATTTACTTTCTAGATCCTTGAAGAATTCTCTTAATCCCTCAGAACTGCAGCACCTTTTTTTTTTTTTTTTATTTTAAACTAAAGATGACCAAATCAGCCAAATGTACCAAGGATTTTTATGCACAAGTTGCTTGAAAAGTACAGATCACCATATAAATTTAAGCTTTTAATTAAGGTATTGTCCCATCACAAACTATGAGACTGTGGTTGGGTCTGTTTCCTCAGACAAACCTAAAGACAGGTAACTCTGGGTTAAAACACAACTGTTAGTGCTTAGGAAATAATTGATCAAGCTATGTCTTTCAATGTAGTGAAGAAAGAAAATACACTTCATTTCTATCTCATCAGGACACTAGTTTATATTTACATGTAGAATCATTAAATTTATGGTTACAGTGATAAATCCTGTGATGTGTATTTATGTGCTAATTTGACGGGGATAAGGTGGGTGGATATCCAAATTCTGAATAATACAGTGGGTGAGAACGGGAGCTAAAACGCTTATGCATTACAGCTCTTCATCATTTAAATAATCTGACAGCTTCCTCTTAAAGTACAGTAACAGCAATACACTTAGAATGAAGTTTGAGGCTTCCAGGGATCTAGAGTTTCCAAGGTAAGAAAGAAATTACAAAAAGCCTTTCTGGAGGAGGAGAGTTAGAGAGGTAAGAAGATTTTCCTTTCTTAGAGCCAGAGAGCCATTTTACATTTTCCTAAAACGCTGGTGCTTTTGTAAACAACTTTCTTCCACTGTCACCTTCGAGTATCTTGAGAGACACACATCTGTGACTTGTTTTTTGAGTAAAACATACTTTGTTCATGAATAAACTAGGAATGAAGAAAGAGACTAAAAAGAACCACTGAAAGCTTTTATTTAATTAAATCGAAGCCCTCCTGTTCTTGTGCTCTTACCTTTTCTAAGTGTTTTCCTAGTATCGACGGCCGTCAAACATAGGTGTCACAGATGCAGGTGTGTGCACATGGTGGCACACACAGTGTCCACTGAATCCTCCTGGGAGGTACTATTTATCTCTATTTACCAACAAGGAAATTGAGCCCAGAAGTTAAGTAGATTCCTCTAGTGGCAGAACCAGAATGAAAATTCAAAGTCTCAGTTTCAAGTGGTACACTGTCATTGTCTCCTGGATGACAGGAGACCCCCCTTGTTAAAAGGGGGTGGCATATATATATATATATATATATATATATATATATATATATTTGTGTGTGCGTGTGTGTGGGTACCGGGGGTCGACCTCAGGACCTTGCGTGCCAGTAGGCACCTGTGCCGCTGAGTGATATATCATCAGCCCCTTTTTCGTATGTGGGTACCGGGAGTCAAACTCAGGACCTCACACTTGCCAGGCAGGTGCTTATGCCACTGAGCTATGTCACTGGCCCGGGGGGTGGCATATATTAAACAAGGGGTTGGTTAATATGAAGAGACGATAAGCAGAAATGAAAAAGGGATATTGCTGTTGATTGCATGGAGAAAGGATAATGCACTGGAGTGGCTGGAGATGCAGGCAGTCGTTAAGTTTAGAGAGTTTATAGTAACAGTTTGAGTAGGAAAAAAAAAGATAAAGTTTTGCTGATCATAATCTTACTTTTCTGTGACACCTATTTGAGGGCTGATACACTGTTTTGAAATTTCTGTGCTTCTGTTTTATTTGGTTTTAATCTGACATAAACTGAAACCAACATTCAAATTTAACATTTCAGTAGTTCAAAGTTGAAAATCTCTAAACTAAGTGTACCACTGCCTGTAACTTTATTTAGTCTCAGCTTCATCAGTCACGAAATGAGTATGTTGTGATCTCTAAGATTGTTTTCCATTTTCAATTTCTTTGATTCTATAAGGAAAATGACAATAAAAATGTGATAAATATTTGCTACTAGAATATCCTATAGAAGAAAGATAAGATCCAGAAAATGTGAAGCTCGGTCATTCATCTTTTCTTTTGAAACAAAGAAGATAGGCAGAACCTCGTTTCAGAGAATTATTGTTACGGGGCAGTTCTAAATTATAAATATGCCAGTTACTACAGGCCTTATTTACTAGCTGAGAGATGTCATGTATACCTTTTATCTTACACTGTAAGAATAACATCATAAAGGCTATCTATTTACAACAATGTTCCACTTGAAAAAAGGAAAACATTCAGCTCACAGGCAGTTGTCAGGCAAGAGTGCTTGTGGGTTCTAAAAGAATAAATAGGAAAGCACTGTGGGCTCTTCAGAAAAAACGTACTGCTATTTAATAAATTCAAGGTCTTTTCCTATTGAGATAATGTATAAAATGCATTACTGATGAAACAAGATTTTTTTTTAAACATACTTCTGTTAAATACCCATTAACTTTGTTGTACGAAATATAATCTCTGAGGTGCTTTGGACTAGAAATATAGGAAGTTTTGCAAAGAACAAGAAACTTGCCTGGCTGTGTCAGAGCGTTATCAGTTTGCATACCAAGGCAAGGATATTCAAAAGCAGACCCTAACATCACCCATCCTCAGGCAAAACCATGTGCACCAAAGCATTACAGAAACAGCCTTCTGAAGTAGAACAGAGCACAGGAACGACAGTGAAAACCATTGTAAAGACCAGAACCTTTCATGATCTTTGACAGTGACGGTATATAAAACAGTAACAACTTCAGAGCCAAGGAGGTGCCAGGGGTACATGTAGAAGCACCATCCATTTCTCTCTGTCTGTTCTTAGCTGAGCTTCCCCATAAAGAGTGAGTCTAGACCGAGAGGCAGTATTAAAAACAAAAGGTTAGAGATCATCATGGGACATTAATTATGCAAAAGAAGGCAAACTGAATTTAATCAAAAGCAGCAGACTCAGTGCAGGAAGAATTTTCTCTTTTTGACAGAAGCAGTTAGGAAAACATTTATGGTAATACTGCAGCATCTGCTGATTACAGTGAAAGCTGCAGGACACCAGCGTTAAATCACTGAGCCGTCCTGACAGCTCCTGGGTACTCCAGTCACATCGAACAACAATTTACAGTGAGATTCATCCAAGTCTAAAAATCAGCCAACATGTTCAAAGCAGAGAGAAATACTTTAGTTTGGACTTTTTTTTTAATTAAAAATTTATAAAAGGGAATTGTAGCTGATAAAAACTTTTGATCCAATACATGTATGTATGTATGTATCCATCCATATTTAAAAAACTATATGAATCTTTACACCTATTAATGTACTTGGAATCAGCAAGGTTTTGCAATTTATTGGAAGGAAGAATTTTATGAGGTCAAAATATAGGAAGTAGAATTTTAACCTTTTTGACAAGAAGTCAGGACAAAACTTGACACTCCCAGTTAATTTTTTTTTTTTTTTTTTGTGGGTACCGGGGGTCGACCTCAGGACCTCGTGCGCCAGCAGGCGCCCGTGCCGCTGAGCGATATCACCGGCCCTTTTTTCGTATATAGGTATGGGGAGTCAAACTCAGGACCTCGCGCTTGCCAGGCAGGCACTTACACCGCTGAGCCATCTCACCGGCCCCCCAGTTAATGTTTTAAAGTGATAGGCTGAAAGCTCTCAGAGCAGTTAGAATAATTTTTATGCAAGTAGAAGTTGGTGGTTAAGCAAATACAGGTGAAGTATGACATTCAGAGAAAGGACAAAGTACAAATTTTAGGATGGTTCTTCTGTGAACTGCCTTAAGGATGACAGGCAGGATAGCCACAGGCCCTCATTCCCCATCAGGCAATTGCTGATAATTAAAATAATGGAATACTACTGATATTAATAACTAAAACTTTCATACTTAGATGTTTCAAAGGGCTTTCTGGTGGTCAAAAACACACTGGTGTTTAAATCTTTGAATGACACAAGAACCCAGAGAACAAAGGACTATTGAGGCCTTCGAGGATTAACATTCACAAAAGTAAATGTCTCATATTTTATCAAAAATGAACACCAAAGATTTTCTTCCCCCAGTTGCTTTGGGAGTCCAGCTAAATATTATTCATAACATAAGAGATTAAAAGGAGGAGAAAACAAAAACTTGAAATGACTATTTTTGAAGGAAGCCATTGAAACTAGTCACAAGGGATGGCTCTATTGTTGTCTTTTCTCAGCTAGATAAATGGTTTCAAAATATGTTTGCTACAGTTAATCGCTAACACAATATTCATCTGCAATTTTTAAATCTGAACTTTTTTATTCAATTTCTTTTCCCAAGCACATTAAAAATGTCTCTAGACTTCTATTTATAGGCATAACCTATTGATGGTAAAAGTGCACCTGGGTAATCAGAGCCACTAAAAAAATAGCTGAAAAGGTCATAAATTGGATCAATAGAAAATTTCAACCTAACAAGTCCATACATAATTGAATAATAAATCAATGAATGTTTATTGAGCACCTTATACATGTATAAGCAACAGAGCTAGGAAACATTAAGAAGTTTAGGATGTTGTCATTGGTCTGAAAACAACCAGAGACATTAGATGAGCTTATTTTGGCTCGTTTTTGGTGTTACTGATGGGCCAAATGAGTTGTGCACATAATAAGTGGAACAGAATTTTAACCACTGAGGTCCCTGAGGGATAGTTTATGTAAAGGCAGGCTTTCTAATGGCAGGGTCTTATTCGAGTGCTGAAGTAACAACAGAACCTAGATATATGAGAGACAATTGTGAGGAAATCTACAATCAGGTTAAAAGGGTACCACTTAGTAGATGCATGTGATTCAGGCAAAGCAGTATTTCATGCAGTCGAACACAGGAAAATAATGAAGTAAACCTGTAATGTGCATTGGTTGTCTAACACTTTTACTATCAAACTGCATTGGGAATTTCACACAGATAGTGTTCTATCAAAAAGCATTCATCTACAAGACATAAAAAACATAATGAAAAAATTCATTACAGTAAAAGACACATTGCCATGAATCCCCCTCACAGTCCACCTTGATTCAAACAGACTTATCTTGTCATTCTTGCTACTTTCTGAAGCAGTTTGAAGTCCTCCTTTGTGAGTGGGTTTAGTTGCACTGTCAGGGCTACCTCAATGTGCTGCATGGATCCAAAATGTGTACCTTTCCTGGTCATTTTGACTTTGCGGGAAGAGTCAGAAGCTGCGCAGTACGGATCCTGTGCACGGGTGAATCAGGATGCACCTTAAAGTTTTCACGAGCCTGCCTCTCCATCGGACGAGAGTTGGCAGTGGCATTCACTGTAGTTTTGGTTACACCTCATAAAGCCACTCACGGAAGAACTTCCAGAACTGTTTCAGAAAGTGGCAAGAACAGGATCTGTGTGTTTAAAGCAATGGGGAGCACCTTGAAGGGGATTCACGGCAATGTGTCTTTTACTGCAATAAATAGTTTAATAGTCACCATATCTTTTGATCACAGCTTGTATATGAGCAGGGTGTATGTTTATTATGTAATAGTCAACCCATTGACTCCAAAGGAAAGCAGCAATTAGGGAGAGACAAATATCAGCCTGTTACAGAAACTTAAAGATTGGCAGAGCTTAGCAATTTCTTTAGTTTGTTCCAGGAAAGTCTCTTGAAAGGCCATGAGGTATCTGGGGAAGCTTAAATGCAGCCTGAGGAGACAGGCATTGTAGTCAGACAGAAAGGCTTAAGCCTCAAATATTTTGCTAGGAGTGAGGTTGACTCCTACTGTCTGTGCCCTGTCCTCTTCCTCACCCACACGAGAGGAAGGAAGAAATGAGCTGGGTAAATGGAAGTGCAGGTGGCATGGTATAAACAGATGAAGGAACTAAAATGGATTGCACAAAAAAAAAAAAAAAAAACAGTCATCAGCAAACAGATGGCTCTTAATAGAAAATAAAATTTGATTAGACAGTTTGCAGGAGTATATATCTGCAGCAGAATCAAGTGAGAAATTCTTAGGCAAATCACAATGGAAAACTTCCTTCTTCATGGAAGAACACAGCATTCTGAGTAAGGAACAAGAAAATTGCTATTCTGCAAGTTTGGGTGAAGATGTAATGTGATGGAAGTTGGTTTCTACATAGATTTTAATGGCAGATCTTGGGGAACAAACTGGTTTCAAGGTAGGCAAGACTAAGCGAAAAGCTGTATTAAACAGCATAGATGCAATGTGTACAAGGCAGTGTTTGATGCAAGCTAATCATAGAAAACTGAAAACTTGTAATTATGAGCTGCCAGGACATTTTTGATACCACTAAAGTTACCAGTCTGTCCAAAAAATGTCAAACACAGACATCTAGATTAAAAGAAATGAAGTAACTTTTAACCTGAATAATTTTTTCTATCCAGGAAGAAAGTAAGACCTAGAGAGATTCCCTCAGGGTAGAGGAAGGATAACACAGTGCTTCCCCAGTTCCTACCTCTGGGGCCAGGTCAACTGAAGTTTAAACTCCAACTCTGCTACTTTTTCACCCCATTAAAAGTCCCTAATTCAGTTCAAGGTCTTTTGTCTGCAGATACTTTATGCCACGATGCACACGGCACTTACTTAGTACTCTAAATATTTCAATGTGTTTATATATATATAATCTCCTTACTTTTTTTCCTCTCGGGGAGCAGGCAGGAATTCCCAAATTGGCTGTAGAAAGCCTGGTATACTAAAATGAAACAACTTATAAAGTTAGTGAAAGAACTTTGCCTAACGCTGGTGAGATGGCTCAGTGGCATAAGTGCCTACCTGGCAAGCGCGAGGGCCCGAGTTCGACTCCCGGAACTCACATACAAAAAAGGGGCTGGTGATACTGCTCAGCAGCATGGGCGCCTGCTGGCACGCGAGGTCCTGAGGTCGACCCCCGGTACCCACAAAAAAAAAAAAACAAAAAAAAACTGCCAATATTCAGCTGTCTTGCTCTTGTCACTAGATCATATTACACCTGCATGTTGGTATAATTTGCCTTGGATTGCATTTCTACACAAAAGAGAAATTATATTTACTTAATGTAATGAAAACACTGCACATGTGTAACAGTGTCGTTTTCAGTGATTTTTCATTACAACTACATAGTGTTTCAGCTACAGTGTGGGTTAAATAGACTCTTGAGGGCTAGCCTGGGAACTTAAACACCATTTATAACATTGTTTCTATGGGAAATTGCTTTGTGAGTTGCAAAACAACTGATTTAAAAATTAACTTTGGGAATACAACTGGTTTTAAAGTAGATGATCATCTGTCAGATATTTCATGTAATTGGTTGCTTAATTCATGCACTGAAGCACCAGTAATGGACTGCCTACTATGTACTGACCAACCATTTGTGCTGGAATAGAGGTTCCAAAGATGCATATGATCTTCGACCTTCAGGCACTCATATCCGGCAAAGAGAAGCATACCATTAAGTCAAATCAATTATAATTCAGTGCTAAACCAGACATATGGAGCACAATGCTGCAGGAGCAAACAGGACAGAGGAACTAAACCCCACAGGGACTTACCATGGAAAAAAGATTTGTGTCAGGTCTCGACACGTAAGTACTCAGTAGTCTGTCAAAGGACAGAAGAGCTTGCCGGGTGAATGAAGGGTACACGCAAAGCGCAACGACGAGAAAGGCTCTGTAGTTTTGAGGAAATGATGGTGGGAATACGGGAGGAGGTGGGAGGGCTGTCAACTGTCACTTGTTTTTTAATCATAAAAACATGATTAGGGGTTGGGGGTATAGCTTAGCGGCACAGCGCCTGCCTGGCAAGCGCAAGGTCCTGAGTTCTATTCCCAGTACCAGAAAAAAAAAAAAAAAAGATTAAAAAAAACCATGATTGCTAGAGAAAGACTAATAATCAAAACTGGTATATAACTAAAGTTGGTTCATATTGGGGTCTTTTCAGTTATCTTATCTTCTTGGATTTTCCAAAGGAAAGAGGACAACTAGTCTGAGAAAATTATATAGACTTTGTCCTGCATGAGAGATTAAAATGTCGCCTTACTCATTTCATTAGTATTGTTCTTCTACCCACGTGTCATATTGTTAGTTTTACCAATCTGTTGCTGAACTATGAGATCAAATCAAATATTATAAAAGTGTGTCTAATCTATTGTTTTAGGAAATAAAGGATCAATCATTGAAGTAAAAATGGACAGATATCAATCATTTCTGTATGCTTGCTTCTGTTAAACAAATATGCTTTATATTAGCAAAATTATTATCTTTTTGACTATAAAAAACTGTCTTGCTATAATGCGATTCAGGAAATTTCAGGATGCAAGTTCATCTGATATTTCTGTATATGTACAGATCAATTTGAGTTAAAGCACGTAGAACTAGGCCAGGCATAATGGTGCATCCCTGTAGTCCCAGCACTCAGGAGGCTGAGGCAGGAGGATGGCCACAAGTTCTAGGCCAGTCTAGACTACATAGTAAGTTCAAGGCCAGCCTGAGCTACACAGCGAGACCCTATCTCAAAAAAAAAAAAAGTATGTAGCATTATAAGTAGAAGAGGAAAAAAAGAGAAGGAAACGAGGAAATTGTTTTAGCTCACGTATATCTTAAATTTGTGCAGAACTTTTTTATATTCAAGTATATAAGCTATTTGGAGATGGATGATTGAGGGTGTTTAGGACTATGCCAACTATATTTTTCATGTGTAACATAAACAAAAGGACACAGTTCACTGATCCTTTGTAAACATTAGTTAAAATTAACCCTGAATTTTCAGCAGAAACATTCAATGTACACATTAGGACTACAATAATTGATTTCTGAGACAAGTCAAAAAGGATTTTGAAAAGCCAAATGTAGAACTTAGAATGTAGAATATCCTCTGTAGTTGATACTATTTTGTTGTCTAAGTTTGATTACTAAAAATAGGATGAAACTTATTTTTTTCATACTGGACATGGTGGTACACATTTGTAGTCCCAGCACTGAGGAGACTGAGACAGGAGGGTCACTCTGAGTTCAAGGCAGCCTGAATTACATAGTGAGACCCTGTCTCAGAAAACAAAAAACAGGTTTCTTATAACACTGAGAAACTGATTTAAAAAAAAAAAAAAAAGATTATGAGCTTTCACATCGGAACTCTTATCCGTTCTTCTAAATAACTGAAAGGTTGAGGTCTAGGATTAGTTGTACTCTTGCTTTAGCTGCTCCACACCCCTGTCACTCACTTCCCTCTCCCAAAGCTCTATATTGTTGCCCTGAAATTCTTGGCAAGGTTTGCAACTCTAGTCCCTCTTCTGAGGTCCAGCGACTACTGGAGCCCAGGCTTCATTAGACTCTTCCGTGTGATGTCGTAGAGTTGATAAGAGTCTGGTCGCAGTGCTTCAGTTGCCTTTACTGACAAGGAATTTCAGGCTCAGAGGTGGCAGCATGACACAGTGGAACAGGGTGCGACTCTTCCCACGTGAAAACCAACAGCCCACATTCAGCCTAGTACACTTCCTGTTTTACACCACACGCACTCTCCTTGATTTCATGTCTTTTGAGGCTGTGTGTTGCTCCTTGGGAGCTATTTTGGGTCTAATTTACCTGTCAAAAGTGTAAAATACTGGTTATAATAAAGTCTTTTCTCTGACTCCAACTCTTTTTAACTATAGAGCTTACATTCTATTGGAGAGGCAAGCATTAAACAATCAAACAAATATGTAATTATAACTTGTACTTGCAGTGAAGGAAAAGTAAAGGATGTGATTATGAAGCGTAAAAGGTAAACTGATCTGTTTAAGAGGAAAAGTAGTTACAGAAAAGTTTCTATGAGAAAATTATATTTGAGACCAGAATTATAAAGAGTGTTAGTAAGACAGGCTTAGTCAGAACAGCATTCCAACCAGAAGGAACCAAAAGCAGATCTCCACGGCAGGCCCTCGGTGACCGCAAAGCAGTGGCCGAAGGTGAGAGGAACTGGACCAAGACAGAGGTAGTGGCCTGGGTCCCATGAGTGAGGATGGTCTAGGACTTGGTAAGAACTGAGATTTTTATTCAAAGAGCTACTGGAGTCATTAGAAGACACTAAGCAGGAACGTGGTCTGGGCCAATGTGCTTTGCTAAGATCTGATGAAGTTTGTCAGCGAATTCAGTGGTACAGTCATACGTGCCTGTGGTCAGGAAGGAAGAAGTCAGTGCAAATCCTTCCCTCCTACGCGTAGAGACAATCAAGACAAATGTCCTTTGGTCTTCATGTAATATCCTTAGAATTATTTGCAATCTACTATGAAAACTGACTGCACAACAGAAATAGTCTTTCTTAATCTTAGAAAAAAGTAAAAAAGTTTGTGCAAAATTCACAAAGCATGGGCCGGTGAGATGGCTCAGCGGTGTAAGCGCCTGCCTTGCAAGCACGAGGGCCCGAGTTCGACTCCCGGAACCCACATACGAAAAAGGGGCCAGTGATATCGCTCAGCGGCACAGGTGCCTGTTGGCGCGCGAGGTCCTGAGGTCGACCCCCCGGTACCCACACACACAAAAAAAATTCACAAAGCATGTGATAGTATATCTTGAAAACAGTAAAAATTATATATTTTTAAAAATAGTAAGACAAAAGGAATTATCACAAAATACGACAAATTTGAATTTCTTACAGCACAAACTCAACCTTAATTTATATCAAAAGTTAAATATTTTAATTTGATGTTAAATGATCTTTACAATTCCCATTCAGAAAGTAAGGCCAAAAGTAAATTTAAGGAAGTAGATTCTGAAATAGACTATGAAATGACAACCTGTTTAGTATATAATACTGTAAATTCATCATAAAGAAAAAATCCTTAGTAATACCCTGAAATGTGACTTCTCAAATAAGTGGCTTTATTTTTATTAAACTATTATTAAAATATTAAACTATTATTAAACTATTCTTACAGTGCTATATGTAACACAAGATCACCAAATACTCCAACTTGGATTTGCTTACCACTATAGAAAAATGACAGATGTGAGACTACTACATATTATAAGCTTTGAAATTAACATTAATATTCAACCTCCATAGTTTTTAAAAAATAATTATTTGAGTGGATCTAATTAAAATACAGTAAGTCCCCAGCTTATGAATGAGTTCAGTTCTGGGAGAATGTTCATAAGTCAGATTCGTTCAAAAGTCCGATGAAGTGAGTTTCATACACTTTTGACATAAATATACAATGTAAAGCATAAAAAACAAACAAAACATGAGATCTGTTCCTATCTGTGAAAGTTTCCAAGTCAAATGTTCATAAGTCAGGGACTTACTGTAAAATGAAATAGGCTAGAAAAATTCAAGACTATTGTGTGTGACTCCTCCAACCTCCAGTGGATACTGAAGATTTTGCTGTAGGAACTGAAAATCTCTTCTCAGGTCAAGGTTTATTCTAAAAGGTGTATGAAGTTGACACACTTAATGATTTGGTATAGTTTACCGTAAAGAAATCATGTATTCTTAATCTGTAGTGAAACAGTTTTATATAAATCCTAGTTCTTTGTCTTATGGACTTGAAGAATAAAATCATGGACAAAAAGAGGAATTTAGGGGTCTTTAGTAGAAATAATAAAAGCTCTTGATGAGTACAGCAAGAAGGGACAACAGTCCAACTGTACTTTGTTTTGGCCTTTTATAGTTAAACACAGAGTGGGGACTCGTTTTAAAAAGGCGGCTTTGTGGGTTTAGGGTTTAAAGGAAAGTAGTTTTTTTATCTGGTTCCCAGAAACTGAGTTCAATGTAAACTGGTTACTTTGCATTTCTAAGTTTTTCCAAGTTATCTGGAGGGAGGGAGGAGCCTCATTCCTGGGAGGAAAGGTCCTTATCTCTCTATTTTCATCCTAATGTTTTAATTTTTATTCTTGTATCTTTTATATCTCTAGGCTTGGCTTAGCTGCTTTGAATTAGCTCTTAACCTGGCTGGGCTATCTGACCCTATCATTAGTCTGCTCTGACTGCCTACTCATGTTAACTAAATTAAACTATTACAGTAGCACATTTCTTTGTAGCAAACATCTTAAACTTCATGACTAAAAGTTAGATAATACACTACAGGAAAGCATTATTTCATAGTTTCTAAGGTCAAACTTGTTTCTTTGTTGGATACTTTAAGATGAAAAATAACTGAAAACATAAACCAGCTAATTTTTATAGCTTCTAAAATACTTTATGTTTAAAAATAAATAATGCTCTTGGGAGGCCTCCACTTCTGCTTAATAAAGAAAATAAACCTTAACACACCTTCTTAGTGAACACAGGACTTTAGTAAATGCTAGCTTTGTTCCTTGTTCTGGGGAAAACCTTTAAAAAAAAAAAAAAGTTACAGTTCTAGAGTGAAACAAAGTTGTTTAGTCATCAGAAACATCTGGTACTGAGTGAGGATTTCTTAATTATTGAGAGGGCCTGAAATATAAATATTCACAGGTTCAAAAGAGTGCTGCCAAATAGGTTATCAAGCAAAAACTATGCAGCCACCTGGAGAACAAAATCCATCTGTCTGACTGAATTTAGTCGAAAATAATTTTTTAGACTTGTTAGTAAAACCCTCATGCAAAATTTATTTGATTGAATAATTTACTAAGAATATTTCTATAAGCATCATAAAGTGCTATAGTCGATAAAAATGAATATACTAATTATCTTTCTAACTTTGAACCACTGCCACAGCTTCTAGTGAATATATTTTATAGATTTACTGGTTGTGTTTTATTGTATCTCTGGTCCCCACTTAAAAAACAAGATTTTTCTAGATACAATGTAGCTGTTCCACTTACCTACTTCACAGGGAAAAAGCAGTGAGATAAAAAATTCCTAGATGTAGCTAATATTTACTTGAAGGTGAACGCACAGGTCATTGCCCCAGAGCTGTGTGCTACCGTGCTCTTCTGATCTTCCCAGCACTGGACGGCTTGCTTGAGGATGAGAGAGGACGAGGCTGGGGAAATAATGTCGAACCTGCATTCTCTCTCTTGCCGCTTACATGTTTGGAAAGAACCCTATTATATTACATCCAGATGATTCCTCCGAATATTTACGAGTTAAGGGGAGGATGTGGTAAATGAGAATACAGCGTATGTGAAGCACAAATCAGAGATTCACGTGTTAAAGTCACTAGCCGCATACCACCAGGTGACAACTTGTTCCTTCTCCTGAGTATCAGAAAACTTTACTAGCAAAGCCCCATGGAGAGAGGGATCCACAGCCCGGTAAATAATCTGCGGACAGGCGAACTGTCAACACACAGCCAAAGTGGACTTGGTGTTGGTTTTAATATTGAAACCGAAGTAGGATAGAAGAAAGAGATAGATAGGAGACAAGGAAAATCGTACTATTAAAATAGTGCTTTTTAAGAAAAACTGCATTTCAGGACAGAAAGTTATTCAAGTTTTTTTCCCTTGCAGGAAAAATTCCTAAGGGCCTTGAGGACAACTGGGCTCTGGGCCTGCCTGTGCCTTTCACCTGTAATTTGGGCTCCCTCCCACCGACCCCATCACCTTCAACCCGTAAATGGTTAGCATTTTAACCCAGTACATGGGCAAAGCCTGACAGACGCCAGAGCAGACATCACAGATAACACGTCTTAGAGACATCCTCGAGTCTCCACAAATATATCCAGGGCTTGAGGCCACCAGGCGTCTCTCTGTCTTCCTCTTGAGTGCTACACTATTTTTTTTCAATGTGTATTTTTAAAATTCTGCCCAATAACTCCCTTTGTGCCTCTTACTGATGCATCCTGAAAATTTCTTTTTCTGCGATGGAAGTCAGCAAACCTGCAAGCTGCGCTGTCTGTGGTTGGGCTTGAGGTAGGATAGAGGAAATGAAAGATAGGTAAAAAGGAGGCAAAGAAATCATAACTAAAAACTGTACTTTTAAGAAGACTTTTAGCACCCAGCCAAAGTTACCTACAGCAATCTATATCAGCATTTTTTCAGGTTAATGTAGGTTCCTTTATTTTTTTATTTTCATTTTTTGTGGGTACCGGGGGTCGAACTCAGGACCTCGTGCTTGCCAGGCAGGCGCTTATGCCGCTGAGCCATCTCACTGGCCCATCCTTTATTTTTTTAAGACTCATCACACCCATAATTTTTAAGGAATACTAAAAGCCTATAAATTGGGCTTAACTGAAAAATAAAGAGTAAGAACCTAATCCTAAAATAAAACAGCAGGTAGAGAGAACCTCAAAAAATGTGTAAATTACCTACCCCAAAACAAAAACACAACAAAACCCAGGGCCTATGGCTGTGGAATGGGCTACTCCCCTTCTGCGGGGTGGGCCATCTTTCCCTGGGGGTTTCCACCCCCTGAAGAGAAGCATAAATGTTCCTTGTTCCAGAAAATAAGTGCCTCTCTCTTGAGGGCCCATACTCTATTTCTTCAAGTTGTGTACCTTTCAATTTCTGCCTAATAACCTTTCCCGTGCCTCTTACTGACTGGTCCTAAAAAATTCTTTTTATGGGACAGGGTTCAGCAAACCTGCAAACTTATTCTACAAAAAGGGTGGGTTAGCTGCCTCATTTCAGTTTTGGGGACCTCCTCAGACCCAGTCTGGTGACAGGCTGAATCTTGGTTCCCCACCTTTACTTTGGGGGCCTTCAGGGCCCGTCTGATAACAAAAAGATCACTCTCTGAAGACTACCAAACATATTCAGGAAATTAGTACCAGGGCTTTTACCAGAATAAGAGTATTCTAACAAAAGGATATTAAGTAGAAGAATAAAATGACCCTTATCTAAGGAAGAATGACAACACAAGCTGAGTTAAACTATAAAAAGATATGCATTGGTACCTTTTCTTCTAAATAAATCTATCTATCTAATCTTTTCAAAAAATTCTTGTTCTACACCAAAACTTCTCAGTGTGGTTATCTTTAGAAACAACACAACAACAACAAAATCAGGTGGATCCACTTACATCTTCCAAAGAAAGAAAACAACAGCTTACTATTTACCAAAAATCTTCGAAAGGGAAGGATACTGCTCTTATCTTTGATTAAAAAGAATTTCTACTTTAACTGCACTCAGTCCCATCCACTAGCTTCTACTCAGATGCAGTAGCTGTGGTGATGTGCTTTTAGGCAGAGATCAATCAAGATAATCTAAAAATTACAATGGCATGTTATTACAATTAATAATCACTTTAAAAATAGCTCCATGGATTTTATATTATCTATTGATTTTTGAAAATTAAACAGATGGTTATTAATGGTACAATGTTAAAATATAAAATTTAGGACAGTCTAAAAACCTGTCAGTTGCTATGATTACCATATGAGAACGTGTGGAGTTATCTCTTGGAGACAATGTCATGTTCCCGTATGTCACAAACCTGTTACCATGACAGGGACGACAAACGCCTGCTATATAATGCTATGCATCCCATTATAGTGGGTTCATTCATATTTATAATACAATCTGTGATGTCGATGCAATCACTTTAGATCTCACTGTTATTTTAAACAAATCCATAACTGAGCAAAAGGCAGGATGCTGACAGGAGTTAATGTGGGTTTTACGCTATTTACAATTGCTTTCTAATCTACTAAATGGCTGTGAAAATTGATGCACTGTTAGGAGTGTTTTTATACACCAGTACAGATAAAGAGTTGTGCGGCAGTAAGCTCTGTAATGCTAAATTGAATTTTCTACAGTGCTTTTTGTTTTCCCTATTTGTATGTGATTAAGTAGGCTCCCCAGTTTATGTAAATCATTAATAAAGAAACTCAAACCATCTTGTTTTATTAACTGAAATGTATTTGCTTTGACTTTCAGCAAGCAAGTCAAAGTGAATTTGTAATTTTATCCTATTACTTATAAAATAAACTTTTAATTGCATTTGAAATGAATTAAAGAATCATTCCCAAGAGATTTGGAGTATCCCATTTCAAACCTCTGGATCATTTAACTTGACTAGAAATTTACTTTGTACATGGTACATTGAGGACTATATAGCCTAATTATAGTTGTAAAACAATGTATTTCAATATGAAATATTAATAAATATACGTTCTCAAACTACTCCACATTCTGAAAATGAGATAGGTAAGAGGGCAAAAATGGCTTTCCAAATAAGGCTGAGGTTTATATACCAACATCTATAGTCATTTCATGTGGTTTATTTAAACATTACTACAAACAGATACAGTATGAATGGCCATTAGTCACCATAGCTACCAGGAGACTGCTTTGCCTCTTGGGCTCGGACAGATGTGTGATTGTAAAGTTGAGGCAGATCTAAGAATCATTCCTCTCTTCAGTGAATTTGACTCTTGTTTGAGGCTCACCATTGAACAACTTGGAATGTAAAGACTAGGCTGGCTCTCACATCTATACAAGCTATGAAAAAAAGACTACTGAAAAAGGCAGGGAACAAGTGTTTAAAAACAACTTTAAATCACTCATCTCATTATTGGCTACTTGTTTATTGTGTGTGGTTTTGTATTTCTAAGAAAGGGCTTAGGAATAGTGGATCGTTATGTTTAATTTTAAGATATTAATTGTGCTTGAAAACAATGGTTCTACTAGGTCCAGTTTTCCTTAAATGTAAATGATGTTCCTGGATTGGGGGTGTGCGCTGGGGATTGAACCCAGTGCCTCGCACATCTTAGGCAAACAGTCTGAGCTGTATCCTCAGTCCTACTAGATTAAAAAAAAAAAAAAAAAGATTAAATTCTAATAGTCAAAGGAAGTTGTATAAAAGTCCAATAAAAATACATGCCTAAATATGCACAAACAAAAATGCTTATTTTATGACTGCTGAAATAGCGGCAGCAGCCTTTACAAAGATCTGTCTTCTCCCTTCCTATACAGATCAATACATTTCATGCTTGTATGACTTTTTGCTCTAATGTTATTGCATTGACATTTATGAAGTACATCATTAAGAAAATTAAATAATTGGTTGTCTGATTACAATTTCACTCTGAGCTTAATATGAGGGTTTAAAGTCTTTTCCTGTCTGCAGACTTTGATTCTCTGTGGTAAACTGTTCTTATCAAGGGCTTAAAATAACTTAGAACGTCTTTTTAATGAAGGAACACAAGGCTATTTTATTGCCTCAAAACAATGTCATTCCATGACAACCTCCTACCTTTGCAAATTGGCGCTACCAAGCATAGCAGATGCTGAAACAACTTGATTATGAAAATCACATTTAACAATACTACCAATAATAAAGTATAAGCAAAAATCCCTTTTATCTGTGCTTTTAAAATCATTATTGTGTGTATATTACTGAGCAAATGTACAAAAAAAAAAGTAAAATTAGTGCATGAAGAAGTATTATAATTGCATATCCTGGCAAAGGGAATAGCACAAAAAGCCACATTCATGCTCTTAAAAAAATGAGTAATATTCTTACTTCCTTTAATCAGTGTGAAGTAATTTATTTTCTACGCACAACACAAATATTGTATGGGAAGGATTAATAGATCTAAAAGAAGTAGGTTGGCATGGTGGATGGTCCCCAATAATTGCTCACAAGTGTTTGCCGAAGCAAAATGAGAAGAAATGTTGATTGCTGAAGTTAAATTTTTACGAACTTGAAATTCAGATGTTTTCTCTCTTTTTTTTGTTGCTAAAATACACTTGCTAAAAATGAAGTATTAGTGGTTCCACAGCATCGTTTTCATACCCATTCATTAGTTAGTTACTGAACTCCTCTCATGAGTTAATCTCTGTTCTAGGAGACAATAAAACTAAAAAGGTCCTGGTCCTTGTCCTTGTGGGGCTCATATTCTGTGGGTAAGGTAGCAGGCAGCTCACAAGAGCCAAACAAGTGCTGTAAAACAATCTGTCAGAGTGTGACCAACATATCTGAGAGAAAGGCAGGGTAAAGGTACCAAGGATTGGTGTGGCAATTTTACAAAGGATGGCCCAAATAAATCACTCCCATAAAGTGAAAAAGGGGGAGGGATTTGCAGGAATAGATGGAGTGCATATGCATATATTTTGGAGGTGAAAATATTTCAGGCAGAAGGAACAGGCAGTATGAACACTTACATGTTCTAGGAATAGCAAGATGACTGGGGCAGCCAAACAGGAGGCGGCAAAGTGAGAGGGACTGAAATGAGGTCAGCAAGATGAAAGGGACAGATGCCTTGGCCTTGTAGGTCCCTTATTCCACTGAGCTGTCTTGAGCTGAGTTATCTAATCACGTCTACATTTGAACAAGCAAACCCTGGCTGCTGTGCTCAGCTATGCTGAAGAGGTCAGGGTGGGAACATGGTAGACAATTCCAATAATCCAGGTGAGTGATGATGTGCCTAGATTGGTTGTATGCAAGAGATCTAGAGCAAAAGGGAGATGGTGACTCAAAAACAAATAATTTTAATAATGGACTCCCTAATTGATTTGCCTACATCCTACTCTTTTTAGAAATACTTTCAGGCAAAGACTGGTCTTAATCCCAGGTTTTTATTAAGAAGTTATTTCAGCACTTCATTCCATTTTACTTCATTGCTGGATTTTCTCCAGTTTCCTTTCAGCTCTAGGACTTTGAACAGTTGGAAATCAGAGCCCACGGGGGAAAGGCTGGCAGTTGGTGACCTTACCTGGGCTGCTGGAGATGAATTAGAATGATGGATGGCCTTACTTAGATTTTCTCGTCTTTAAATTGGGTTGAAAGAGCTATTCTTTTCCTTCTAAACTTTTTGGTATGTCCTTGTTGCCCCCTGAAATCATTCTGCTCATTCAATTCTATTCTTGTTATACTCGTAGGCCAACCATATATTCTCCATTAATCCTAAAATGGGAGTCCTTTCCCTAAAAGAGAGCACATCTGTCTCCCTGGCTTCAACCTTAGGCTTTTGACTGCAAACTTTATACCTCTATACTAAACATTTTCCTGAATTGCACATTCCAATATCTGTCTATAGCATGTTGTTTTCTTTAAATTCCTCTTTTCTGAGTGCGTGTTTTCTCTCCCAGTAGTAAAAACCTGCTTCTCTTCTTTACATTTCCCTCTTAATTAGTTGCACTACTGGTATATCCCATTATTTCTATAACAGGGAAGAAAAAGGGGAAGAAATAGTAATTCTAATAACAGTGTATTTCCCTATGGTATAACACCTAATAACCTCCTTCCCTTTTATCCAGCAATTAGCTGGAAACCTTGGTAAAAGTAGCCAAATACTCCTTTGGCAGGAACTTCCTGTTTTGGAAAGCCCAGTGACAGAGGGACACACAGGCACATTTTCCTGTATTAAGCTATAATATTTTTGGTGGAAAATGTCCCCAAAGAATGTAATGCTGAAGGATATGGCAGACATACAGCTCTACCAATATGTTATGTCCCTTTCTATATTTCCCAAATCTTTCTGCGATTATGTTGGGGCCATGTGACTAGCTCTGGGTACACAATAATCTGGGTTACATTTAGTGTAAAGAAAAGTCAGTTTCGTCTCCATTCCTCCACCCCTGCTGCCATAGTGCCACAGACGACAGAGCTATATGATGGAGGGAGGCTGTCTCACCCATACTGGATTTTGTGTGAAAAAGAAAAAAAAATCGCTTGTGTGGAGCCATTGTAATTCCAAGATCTTTCTTCAATGACAGTAAGTTTTAATTACTCTAATAAAGATTGCCTGGTTACCCTTGTTAAAACAACAGTAAATGTTAAAACAATTCTTGTTTTATACCTGGCATTCTGAAACATATCAAAAATCCCCCTTTCTATTAATATTTACTTTTAGTACCATCTGTAAGATATGAGTTCAGAAATTTGTCTAGGGAAATTAGCCACATCAAGTTCAAGGGTATTTCTCTTTCAATGTTTGGATATTTGGTAAGTCTTTACTAACATAATGTTGACTCTCTTTTTGTATATATACACGCCTAGTACATACATATATTTTATAAAGTGTGCTTTCAGTCTCAGTGTTCAAGTCCAAAATACATTTAGAAATTGTTCTTATCCTTCTATTAATTTTAGTTGCCCCCCCAGTACCTAGTTTGAGCTATATCAAAACCAAAGATTCTAAATATTTTTCAATACAGATATAATAGAGCTCTGTGACTTTGCTTATTTATTTTTGTCATTTTATCTGCAGGCAACTGCTGGATGTCAATTAGATGTTCTCTCACAACCCATCTCTGAAATCCTTGTTTCCCTCCTATAGTGTGTATCTGCTTGAATATTCATCTCCTTGCACAAATTGTAATTTAGGACAATTTGAATTCAGAGGCCACAATTGGTGTTGGTCTCTCTGTATTTTACATGTACTTAATATAGGTCCAAGGTTATAGCTGAAGTGCACTGGGTATGTGTTAACTCAATGAATACATGGATCAAGAAAAATTATTTCTGAAATTTTTAGATTTTAAAAGCCCACCTTGGCTCCCTGTTGAGTTTTCTTAGGGAAAAGGCACTTAATGTTAATTAGATTCTCAAAGGAATCTGGACACTCTTTAAGAAGTTTAAAAGCTATTGCTTTAAAGTGTCTGTCACACACACACACTTTCTATGCCCAGCATTCTCTGTATTCCTGTACTCTTGCCCCCTCCAACATTCTCCCACTCACCTCACAGCTCTGCAAGGTCTTCTCAGCAGATGCTCACCAATTTATTGATTCTTTCCTACTAGAAAGTTGAGCGTTCTCTAAGACCTCTGATATTTGACTGAGTACTGCCTTTCTCTAGATTATTTGTAAAAGTGTTAAGTAAGCCTAGAGCTAATGTCAATCCCTGAAGAAACCCATTCCTTAAACTTTTCAACCTTTTCTTCTTATGGTTTGTTTTCCTTTTCTAAGATAGTTCTTTTACCATGATTAAACCTTTCATCCAACTTCAAAGAATGAGAATTCATTATTTACTTTCCAATCTTGGCTATAGAAACTGCATTTTTCATACCTTTGAGAGTAGAAAGATAGTATATAACACCCATGCATCCTCACTCTTAAAATCTTCATTTGCCTATTGAGAAAATGCTATCTTCCTATTGCCCTATACAGAATATAAGAAGACCGAGGTACTTGTCATTGAACAAAACAATTCATGCTTAACTTAGTAACTGAATGTGGTCTTTTTTCAATGTTTAAAAAAGAAAACAAAATGTAAGAAATTTAAAAACAAATAACTGTATTTATCTTCCTATTGGACATTATATTCATAATGTAGAAAGTCTGTTATTTAAAATATATTGTGCTGGTGGAAATTTGCTAGGGACTAGGGAAAAAGTACTACTGAAAAATCACCTCAAAACAAACATGCCTTCTGTGACCTTTCACACTACATATTTAATGGCACACTTTAAAAGGACTTTATCAGTCCTCTTAGGAAGTATTTATTTATTTATTTATTTTTACTTACAAGAGCAGAGAAACTAAAGCTGAGTTTTCTTACCCCCAAGGTGAAATAAGTAAGCCAAACATGAAAATAAGTATATTCTTTATCTCTACACAAGCTTCAAGAAGTCTATCAAAGCTTTCTTCCATCTGGTTTCTCTTTGCTTCTCTGACCTAATCTCCCTCTAGTCCCTCACTAATCCCTCTACCACTAACCAGCGTCCTCCTGCCTCAGGTCGCAGTCTTCTAACTTCTCCCCTCGTTTACCTGAAAGACTCATTCATTCCACCAGCTTCCTCAGATCTAGCTTCCTTCTGCCCTGCGGTGAGGTCTTTCCTCATTACTGACACTGTATGCCCCACAATGTCCCCTGCTACCAACATTCAGCATTCTCTCTCTTTCCTCCTAAGAGTTTCTTTATATCCATGTAAATCTGAGCTGTCCAATATGGTGCCCAGAGCCACATGTGACCATGGAGCCCTTGAAATGGCTAGTCCAAACTGACGTGTGGTCAGGAATAAAATACATATTGATTTTGAGGATTTCACATGACCAAAAGCAAAACATGCAATTAATATTTTTCATTCTGATTACATGTTGAAAGAATACTTTGAATATATTGGGTTTAATAAAAGTATTAAAATTAACTAAATTTATTTAAGTTTTATATGTGTTTCACATTATAAATCTAATGGACAATGCTGTGTTGAACTTCTTTGTTGTATCTTACATCTATTATACCTTTTTCTATACATCCTTTTCTTTACTTTCCTGGTGGTTCTGACCAAATAGTATTTAATGATCTTCCAATTTACTACTCCTGGATTTTTTGCTTGTCTAAATTGCCAAAATTTTCAATTTCATATTCTTTCTTAAAAAGAAAAAGGTTTCAGAATTCCTATTGGTTCTTCCAATATATTCTAATTCTCTGATGAAGACTTCCTTCTTTCTACATCTTTAGTTTTTGTTTCATTTTCATTTAGAATATATTCATCTTGCTGGGCATGGTGGAGAAACTGAGGCAGGGAGTTGCCAGGAGTTTGAGGCCAGCCTGGGCTATATAATGAGTTCAAGCCTTGCCTGAACTATATAGCAAGACTGTCACAAACAAACAACGTATTCATCTCACAGACTTTGTCTAGTAACTCCAGTTGGTGGCATTCCTAGCAATTTTTAGTTGAAATCTGAACATTTATATATATTTAAAAACAAACAAACAAAAAAAAACAGACAAAATCCTAGGAAACCCAAGATGGTGATGTCCTATACCGGAAGATTCACTTTTCTTTCCTAGGAAGAAAAAGTGAGTGACTTTAATCAGCCAGAGAATGAGCTCACACTAGGTTCAATTGCATTTTCATTAAGACTCAGTGTGAACTTGAGAATATATAGAAGAAAAACTGTGGAAAAAAAATGTCACTTTTTCCCATTTTTCAACTGAGGAGCAACTACTACATCAAAGAGGGAATGATAAAAACAAAATGAATATTAAGGACATGAGTAAAATAAGCTATAATACAAAGATGGATGCTAATAATGATGATCAAGTTACTTGAGAACATTTCTTTTAAAAAGTTCTACCATTTTTATTTATACCTTATTACAGGACCCCAAGTGATCAGATACATAAAAGTAGCCATAACCCATAAGCCACCACCTGAAGACGTTTTCTTTTAGTTAGATTCTTGGACAAAATAAGCTTTGACTATGAAAGATCTGTTAGTAATAGCAGAAAATAAAGAAACCCTGAGAGGCCACTTTCTTCTGTCTCCTTTTTCTCACTCTTCTCTTAGTCATCCTCAAATTACTATTAATGACTCAGATTAGTTCCTTTAGCATTTAAGAAAGTTTAAGCTGAAAATCATAAGCACAACTATGTTGATATTTTATATTAATATTTTTTATTGAAATATTTTGATTGGCTAGAATTGACACGTGGACATAAATGCAAGGAAGTAATGATGATTATATTATTACCAGTTATTGTGGCAATAATTTCAGAAAATGGTCATATCCATCTGTCTGAGAAAATAGATTTTAACACAAAATGATGTCATATTCATTACCTAGAAGTGATTAGAACTTAGTAGTAAAGCCAGCTAAATGTGTTTTTACCAAGCTTCAAGTTTAAGTTTTAATGCATTTTTAAATGTTTCTGGTCTCAAAACATTGAACAGCTGACAATTTCCCCCAAGAGAACAATACCTTGAGGGGAAAAGCAATTAGAATATGGATTGACCAGCAATCAGTAATCATTACTTGGTACATTAAATGTAGTACGCCAGCACCTGGTTAAGTGATTTCGAAACTGGTTAAATAACTGGAAAACAGAGCTTTCTCAAGTTTAATGTGAAAACTCAGAGAAATGTAATAGACTTCTTCCAGGTATAAAATATCAGGAGAAAACTGCAAAATAAGGTTTTAGAAAGTTAAAATTGAGTGAACGTATTAAAGGCAATTGGAATCAAAGAGATTGAAGTAGAACTCTGGTATTTCTGGGAAGTTTAAAATCTCAAATTCATAGCTTATAGAAGAGCTGATGATACATTTCATATCAAGTTTTAATATTTCTATGAATATGATTTGAACTACAATTCAAAAACAGGGAGGGGTAACTGGATATGAAAAGAATTAAGATGTGTTATGTACATATACCATACGCCACCATGAATGTAATCATTATGTATAGCAAATATATCCTAATAAAAGTAAAAATTAAAAAAAAAAAGTATTAAATTTGTAAACTGGAAGATGTGAAAATTACTAAACCAGTGAGAAAAGAATCTCCACGTGGTCCCTTCACACTGACATTTCTCGTCCTGCATGGCTGCTGTCCTTGGACCCTCCTATCCCTCCGACTTCTGCAGATGCATAGTCCACTGTGCATAGTCCACTCAATAGCCAACCTCAGCACTTCCCTCTCCAGGACAAAGCTCCAGCAACTCACTCCTCTCTTGTCGTCAGTTTCTCCCCACTTCGTTGGGTTATTCTCTTCAGCACACACACTAGCTAACATGCACATCTATGCACATTTGAAACAAAATTGAACTCGATAAAAAAATTATTTTTTAATATTCTTTCTGATCAATAATTTCTTAAATTAGTCCAACATGATTTACTCTGATTACATTGATCTTGGAAAATAACAAATTAGTAACAGCTAAGGTATAAAAATCATGCTATATCTGAAATGAATAGATGCTTTTCAGATGAAGTACAAATGGCAAATAAATGAAAAAATGTTCAACACCATTGGTCATTCGAGAGATGCAAATTAGTGTAACACTGAGAATGTTACACTAAGAATGGCTGAGAATGGCTATTCTTAAGAAATCAACCAATTACAAATGCTGGCAGGGCTGTGGGGAAAAAGGAACCCTTCTCCACTGTTGGGAGTGTAGACTGGTGCAACCACTGTGGAAATCAGTGTGGAGATTCCTCAGAAAACCAAAACTAGAGATCCCATTTGACCCAGCTATTCCTCTTGGTATCTAAAGAATTAAAAGCATCATACCACAGCGATATATGCACACCCATATTTATAGCAGCACAGTTGGTAATAACTAACTCTTGAAACAGCCCAAACGCCCATCAACCAATGGATAAAGAAGATTTTTTTTATATAATGGAGTACTACCCTGCCATAAAGAAGGATAAACTTGAGATATTTCTAGGTAAATGGATGGATGTTGAGACCATACTCTTTAAGTGAAATAAATCAGACACACATGTTTAAATATTGCATTGTTCCTCCGCTGTGAGACATTGAATGGGTAAATAAGGACCTAAATGTACAATAGATATTGGGAAGTGGGAAGAAAATGTTCAAATGGGAAGGGGAACAAGGGAGGGGGGGAGGGGGAAAGAAAGGAAGGGAAAAAGAATAGAAGGGAAAAAATGGAAATAAAGCTTTTGTAAATGAGAAGAGAGGTTAAAAGGGGAGGGGCTTGGGGAAGAAAGAAGAATCAAGATATACTATGTAAAGGTACAAATTCCCTATGATGAATATGATATAATGCACCAATAAAATTACTTTAAAAAATAAAATATTGCATGAAAATATTTATTTAGACTATTAATATAATCCCCCATATATTTGATAGTAACTCACTTATCTTGGCCTAATCCAGCCCTGGTAGAATCTAAAATTGAAAATTTAAGAAATTATAAAGTAAACATATTACCTTTTTAAAATGAGACTACCAGGAGAATCTGTTAAATTAAAAGATTGTCTCTTGGAAGCAGGACTCAAAGGTGGGAAGGGGTATAGCAAGGAAATACTTTTCTTTTGTTGTTACAAGCCATCGAGTATTGAGTTTTGAATCTGAATGTATTACTTTAATAAAAATAAAAGACAAAAAAATCATCCCCTAGAAAACCATGGTATATGTACTAATATCTTTTTATTACCGATTAAAACACAACCAATTAAAAAAATTTTCATTACCTTCATTTATAGATTGACTACCTCTTATCTAAAATGTTTGGGATCAGACTTGCTTATATATATTTTTTAATTTTGGTATATTTGCATATATACAATGAGCGCTCTTGGGGATGGAACTAACAAAATTCATTTATGTTTCATGTATACCTTACATAGCCTGAAGGCATTATACAGTATTTTTAGTGTGCCCATGTTTTGACTGTGACCTGTAATATTAGGCCAGGCATGAAATTTCCCACTTGTGGTGTCTTGCCAGTGCTCAAAAAGTTTTGAATTTTGGAGCATTAAGGGTTTCAGATTTTTGGATTAGGGGTACTCGACCTGTGTTATTTAAAATGTATTCTCTACATTTCATATTAGCCAAAACACCCAAATTATAAGAAAACTGCAATTAGAAAAAAGGGATGTAATTTAAAATTTGAGAGTAGATTAGGGATATATTAAAAAATAATGATTCCAATCTATTGCTAAAACAAGGAAGAAGAACTTGCTTAATTAACAATGGTTAAAAACGGCTCTGGAAACAGATTGGTTCACCATTTGTGTGAGAGATGTAGCCTAAGTCATAATTCCTTCATCTGTAAAATGAAAATAATACTGGCAACTATCTCCTGATTACTGTGACTATTAAGCAATAAAATATATGTAAAAGCCGAGCATAGTACCTAACCTCCTAAGGGCTTAATAAATGTTGGCTCTTATTACTATTATATTAATTTCTTAAACTTGCTTACTACCTCTTGTTTTTTTCCTTGGAAAATTTCCCACAAAAGCTATTCAAATGAACACGTAAAAAATGAAATTAAAACAAAGAGAAAATTCACACTGAGCTCTGAATTCCACCTGAAAGTTTTGAAACAAGACAATGCATTGCCAAGAACAAAGCTATACTCTGGAATCAGTTTGTTCTGTCAAAAAGACAAAAACACTCAGAGATGTAATTGAGTGACCATAATACGCTCTGGCCAAGAAGCAAGGCTTTGGCTTGCTGTTTAAAGTGCATGCAAGTGAGCATTGTTCTTGTCATTTTAATACAGATTTTCCACTCCTAAACTGACTTTCTGAAATAGTTAATTGTTTTATACTTTTAAGTCACTTTGTCAGCTTGAACTGTGAAAGTAATTCAGTGTTCAACTTGTAAAATATAATCTCTGAGGTCCAAGTTTAAGTGAGCATAGTGATTTGTTTCCTAAAAATACAGCCCAACTAAATTTAAAATCTCCTTTGTACCGGACAGTCCTTGAAGCTTTGAGTGCCTTTCTTATCCATGAACCTTCTCGGCAAAGCAGCCAACAGCAGTTTTTTGTGCCTATAATCCACTATTACCACCCTTACAATGGTCATGGTCCAAAACTACTACGTACTCCCATCGCCTCTGTGACTTCTTCTACTGCTGTTATCACCACCATCTCTCTTACCATTACCACTGTTGCTAGTGCTTATGTTACCACTAATGGTAGTTATAGGTATGCTGTCTCTTGCTTATACTGATTCATTTAAACCTCGGAACAGGGCCAGTGAGATGGCTCAGCGGCATAAGCGCCTGCCTGGCAAGCGCGAGGTCCTGAGTTTGACTCCCGGTACCCACATACGAAAAAAGAGCTGGTGATATCACTCAGCGGCACGGGCACCTGCTGGCGCGCAAGGTCCTGAGGTCGACCCCTGGTGCCCACACAAAAAACAACAACAACAACAACAACAAAAATAAACCTCGGAATGACTTGAAGTGTGTTCTGTTTTACAGATGAGGAAATCAAGGCACAAAGAGCTTAAAGGCAACCTTTGGCCTATGTTTCTAGATTTAGTGAATGGGAGAGACAGTATTTAGATCAAAGTTTTAATAACTCCAAGGCATGTGTTCTTCCTACAGCCTAGCATATGGTTCAGCACAGAGTTAGTGCTAAGAGGGAGAAAAAAAAAAAAAGACATTGCATGACTGGATAAATAAAAGCAGTCACGCTTAGGGTCACACAGTTCACTTGCCAAAGGAATAGCTCTGAACCATAGGCAGTGTGGATATGGCACGAGGGGAACTGCAGAAGACTCTGCCTTGCAAGATAGGCTATACCAGGTACCACCCGAGGCACCCTGTAAGTTCCTCTCAGGACAACAGAATACATGGAAAAGGGTACCAATAATGCAGATACATGGAAATCAAGGACCAGAGAAAAAGCAGGGGGTCAGAGCCATAAAGTCAAAGAAGCCATTTTCACCGGACAGGGTCTGAGGAGGTCCCCAAAGCACAGATGGGGAACCCTGACAAACTACACTCACAGGGCAAGTTGCACCTTTCCTGACTTCCATTACAGAAAAAGAATTTTCAGGACCCAACAGTGAGAGACATTAAGGGATTAGCAGAATCTTAAATGTACACATGTAAAGAAATACATAGAACAGGGGTAGGTACACATTGTGATCTCGAAGTGGCTATTACATATAGGGATTTGGGGTAGAAATCTGTGGAACTTGTGAATTTCTGGAAAGAAAGGATTTTACAGATGAAAATGATGGCCCTCCCTAGGGCAAGGGTGATGGCCCATTTTATGGGTGAGAGGCACACAGGTGGGAAGAGCGCCCAGGAATTCAGGGATGTTCATTAGATGAGTCATCTCAGATGTACAATCTACCATTCTAGTGTCTGTCGGTTTGCCCACTTGGCCATTTGGTGGGCTTTACTGAAACGCAAACCCTTACACGTGTTAGAAGCTGAGCTATGCTGTCTGTTAATAGTGCGCTTCTGGAGGAAGCTGGTAGGAGGGAGCCCAGTTTACAGGTGAAAGAAACAGCTCAGAGTCCAGTGTACAGGCTTATTGTCTTTAAGGGCCTTCGGAACAGCTCTTGTATTTTGAAGCTGCAGTTTTTGTTAAAAAGTAGAATTCTAATATTATATTTTTTGTTGTCTCTTTTCTATTTACCTTTATTTCTTCTAGCCTTCCTCACCATGTATAAACAGCCAAAAAGGTAGCAGCAGTAATGACAGTAGGGGTAGAGGCAGAGGCAGAGACAGGGAGAAGACTCATAATCAGGGGCGTTCTGCACTCTTGGGGCAAAGGCAATGTCCTGAATCGCTCTCAGGTTCCCTGGAGGTTGATTACTAGAGGTAGCTACTAACACGGTCTTCTAAGCTTTAGTTTCCTTTTACTAACCAAGGAGCAATTCTTAAGAAAACGAATGTCTCATTCATCTGCTCCAGTCAATAATTTGAAAGTCATGTTTTTCCTCTCCACATACAATCAGTTACCTTGTTCTTGTTCTCTCTGCCTCCACTGTTTCAACTCCTGCCGCTTCCTGCCTGCATTGTTGCAACTTCCTCTAACCTGGTGTCCAGCTAATCCCCCTCGTTGTTCCGTCCATTCATCACGTACTTGGCTTCTGCACCTAGCTCACACTGACTCACCTCTCGCTTAAAAACTACTTTGGTGCGTAACTCACCTTCAGAGTAGGTTGGTTCTTTTAACTCTTTCATCATCCTCCACTTTTAACAATATCTCGCAATTACCTATTCAAGTCTCTTTTTCTGGATGGTAGGCTCTATGCAGATAAGTGTCTGTTTTGTTTAATGCTCTATTCCAAGCATAGTGCCTGGCCCATACACTACATCATCTGCTGTTGTTTGAAAGTCTCTGCTTTTTGAAGCCTAAACCCCCCTCATATATAATCTAAAATGTGTTTATAAATATTCCAGAAAAGAACTCAAATCCAGTCCACCTTTATCATAGACTGACATTGTGCATGCACCGTGTGGAGCAATCTGGGAAGGGAAAGGGGCACGGGGTACAGACTTCACTATTTTCAGGGAACTTGTTGACAATCTGTAAGGACCTGATTGCACTGGTGCTTTAGGGAGAAAGATTTGGTGGCAGTGGACAGACGGAAGTGTATTAAAGCCTGTGAAAGGAAGAGCTGTTGGGGAGCTAATAGCATACCACTGTGAGGGACACCTAGTTCTGCCCACTAAAATGTTAAAAGTCTGTTTAGGAACTTTCTGGGAAGATTTTCCTTTCTGAAAACAGGGATTCAAAAGAAGAGAGTCCTTCCCAGCCCTGTGTCTTTGGGCAAGGCTGTGTGTGATGTCAGATATCACATAAGCATGAGCTGGCAGACACAAGGACAGTACTAAACACGGGTAAGAGAAAGGTTGAGTCTGAATCCTTGACATCACTGAATACTGAAAGAAAACTGAAAAATCAGTTTTAGTTAAAAGAATATGAATTTCAGGATCTTAATCTGTTTATAATTTAACCATTTTTCTTGTCTTCCTTCCTCTAGTAAGACGCCATATCTTCAACTTTTCCATCCATTTTCACATGACAGAGTGCTTATGAATGTGCTGGAAATAGATTTTTGTCAGGAAATCTAAGCTTTCTTATATTTTGGGGCTGATAGACTGGGGCCTAAGGGGCTGGCTGGAGGTGTGGAGAGCACACCTTTGTTTTCTTTTTTTTTTTGGTGGGTACCGGGGGTCGACCTCAGGACCTCGCGCGCCAGCAGGCACCCATGCCGCTGAGCGATATCACTGGCCCTTTCTTCGTATGTGGGTTCCGGGAGTCGAACTCGGGCCCTTGCGCTTGCCAGGCAGGCGCTTATGCCACTGAGCCATCTCACCGGCCCCCACACCTTTGTTTTCTACACGGAACATGCAGCTCAACTTCATAATTATTTTCTGAGAACAAATATAAGAATTCTACCTGTCCAAAACCTCCCCAAATACTCAAGCAGCTTTCCTCCTCCACTAAGTACAATAAGGGATCAGAAAGAGAGGGAGAAGTATTTCAACATTTTTTTTCAACTAAAACTTATAAATTGAACTATGTGCTTGCAAGTAGGGTAGGTCTTTTTTCCCTTCTCCCTGTCTATATGGAATACATTGTTGTCTTCTCTTTCATTGTTCCATTATCTAGATATCTACCATGTAGCCATCTATTATCTAGATGTTAATGAGAATGCACCCATTTTTATGGCCTCAAATATTCGAAAAACTCATCTCAAGAATATTACCTGCTTAGCAAAGTATGTAATCCAATATTTGTTTAGTACATCTGTTCTGTAGCTTTATTTTTTGGATGGTTCTAAAGAAATCTTGTGGAAGTGCTTAGGATGTGGCATCTGATTACAGGGGATGAGGATACAGATGACTACAGGTGTGGTTTTGAGCTCTGGAAGCTCCATGTTAATATATAATCTAGTTGGTCATGTAAACCTCAGTTTCTTCCTTAATATCCTTGTCAACCAAGAAGCCTGCCTGTGTCTGAATATTACGACTGGAAAAAAGGTCACTGTGCCCTAGGAGGAGATCAGTCTATCACTGTCCAGGGCTGGTCCTTTAAAAAGCTCTGTTCAGTAGGACAAAATCTGTTTCCCTGCTAACAGAGGAGAGGATATTCTCATTGTTTGTTCCAATAAAAGTACTCTTAAGAAAGTGTGGTTTCCTGGAAATAACTGCCCCAGTAACACAAGACCGATGTAACTTTGAGCAAGTCACATATGCTCCCTGATTCATTTTTATGGAAGATGAGGACAATTTTCACTTGCCATATTTACTGTGAGAAATAAATGAGATTATGTAAATGAAGGTGTACAGTTTCTGCTTGCAGATAACTTTTATCAAAAAGTGTACAAAATAGTGATACTACTGAGTACTTCTCAGAATCACTTTTTGCAAAGGGATGAGAGTGAATGTAAACCAAAAGTTTTAAAGTGGACCAGTCACAATAATGGTACTTGCATTTCAAATCTCACTGCACCAGTACATCATTTAACAGACTCAACTGCATATTATAAACAACAGTTATGGACACTAAACCATGTTTCTACCTTTTTTTCATTCACCAGAAGAATGCTGGGCTTAGATAACCAGGAAACATTAAGTAAAAAGAGATGACAATGAAGAGGATGTTGGCAACAAAAATATAAGTACCTTTTTATGGAGATGTGCTAAACCCTTCACAAGGAATAGTTCTTAGTGCTCATAAAATCCTTTTGAAGTTGATATTATCAACTTCTCTCTCTTACAAATACGGAATGGAATCTAAGATACCTTAAATAATTCAAAAACAAAAAGGTCATACCATGCAGCTGAGGTTAGATTTGAAACCTGGTCTTTGATGTTACTCTCCCTCTATTAGGTTCCTTAATACATATAATGGGTGGGTCTGACAGAGTTACTCTAAAATATTCACTCACTGAATTTTGTTTTTCTTGAGATTAACTATCAACCGATAGGGGAATATATCACTCTTTAGCAATGGACATTATTGTGTTAGTTCGCCTTATGATAATTCTGTGACTACAAGTGACGGATATTAAAGCAATATGAATTATAAAAGCTAGTTTAACTTTTTAAAATTTTGGACACTGGTAATTATTACAAAACCCAACAGAAACCCAAAACAGTATAGTATCAAGCATGTATATACTATTTCAAAACACTGACAAAATATATTCAAAAATCTGCATCTCAACTTTCGAGGAGGGTTGACATTTTGGAAAATACTAAGTTCACCTTGAGTTTATGAACAATTAAAAATTTTTGTCAGCACTAAAATGTTAAGAATTTGTAATATATTAGTTAAATTTTTAGGAACAATATACATATTAACTTACATTAACTTAAGCTTTAAATTCTACACTTTCTCTATATGCTAAGTATTTTTAAGTACTTTCTCAGGGGCCTATTTAACTGTCTGCACAAAGTGGGTATAAAGCGTGCACCAAGGTGCACAAAGCACCTGCTAACCAGTCACCTTCAGTGCCACCCAGTGATCCTGGTGGCAGGAACTATGGCTCTGTTGCTTCCTCTAGTTTCAAGCCTGAATTAAACCCTACCCAACAGCCCACACTTTCTGGTCCAGCGAGAGCCGAGCCTACTGCTCAGATCACTCACTCAGACCCTCTGGAGAAAACCTTACATTCTAGCCAGGTGGCTACTATTAGCTTAAAAGAGATTGTATAATAAAATATTGTATGTTTTAGGACCGAAACACCACTAGAGTTTAGATTGTTTTTACTTATATATGAAAAATACTAGTTGATTTTCTCAGATAACCACTGATTTAGCAGCAACCAAGAGAATTGTAGTTATAGGAGAATAAATTGTCCGAAGTGCTGCCTTGGAAGTTCCACAAATAAAGTAAGACAACAACAACAAAAATGAAAAAAGACAAGTATTAAGATAGACATCCCTATATGTCACCAGTTATATAGAACTTTTTATTTCTCATTATCTCTACACAGATCACAAAACACACAATATGGACTTTTAACAATAGAAAGAAAAATTAATGATTACTGAGCTGGCATATACCAGGTGCTAGCTATGTCTTTTTACATTAATTCATTTTCAGACTTAAAGCAACCTTTCAAGGTTGGTATTGTTATGAGGTTTTCCAGGTGAAGGATATCAGAAAGACTCAAGGTCGTGCTCTTTCTTGGCCACTTCCCTGACACCAGGCAGCCTGCAGTGAGCTAAAAGACATACTTAACTTTCCTCCCTTAAAAAAAAAAAAAAAAAAAAAAAAAAAAAATCACAGAATATAAACCAGCCTAATAAAGTCCCAAACATTTAAAGCAGGTACCATGGAAAGTTTTTGTAATTACAAAAGCTATATTCTCCTTGTTCTGAAATGTATTTGAATAGCTAAAAGAAATCAGATGTTTTAGCACGTGATAATCCATTCAAATTTTCAGAAATAATGATAGCATTTATTTAAGGCAAATCATTATAAATTATATAAACTACACTATCTAAATCCTGTTCATAGCTACTGAATATGAAGTGCTTAATGAGTTAGCTGAATGTGCCTTTTAAGATGATATTAGGTAGAAAGGAGATCACCATACACAGGTTTCCCAAAACACATTGCAATGTCTAATAATACCTTATAAAAATAAGCATTAATAGTGATGCATGTACTATACAGTTTGAGGAACTGAGACATTTTGAGTAACAGACATTTTCAATAGTGGAATGTTGAAAAAAGGCATGGAAAAGTAACACTTTTCTAAAAAAGTAATTGTTATTTGTTAAATCCTTTTGGTAGGCTGTATTCCAACACTAGTATTTTTAGCTGGCATTCAATCATCAAAAAGATTACAGAATAACTCTCTATATATTTACAAGGCTTGTGCGAGAAGTCATAAATACTTCACATTCAAATGTTTTAATGGCAATGCCACCTAAAAACTTTTTTTCCCTCTAATTCACCACTAACTTTGAATACATTCAGGCTCCAAACCGGAAATAAGCACAGTATAATGACGACCGATGGTCTATTTCTTTCCCTGACATTTAGCTCATGGTCTGCCTCTGATAAGGAAATGCATCTTTCTAAAAAGCACTCACAGTTTTCTTTAGCACAAAAAAACAGTAGATTGCTCTTTTTCTTATGACAGAACATATAATGCCTTCCTTCCAGAATATTTTTCCCTTTGAAATTAAGCCATAAAATAAATGTCTTACTTGAAAAACAGCATATTAGTGAAGTGGGACAAATGTACTTGTGTGATTTGAATTGCATTATAGTATGTACAAAAAGCTACGTTTTTACTTGGGAAAGATATCTATCAAACAATACTTAATGTTAGCTCTATTTCATTTTTCTAGGTAAAATTTTGGTTAACAAATAAAACATTATGATTTAATGAAGACTGGATTAACTTGCAAGCTCTGATGCTTATAAATTATAAAAAGAAGGTTGGATCTGGGCAAAAAGGTGAAATAAATGAAGTCTGACTCTGGCATCTGTTGTTTCTGATAACACTGTATTCCAGGGCACACATTCTCTCAAGCTGCTCATAGCCCATCCATGAAGGCATTTCTTTCATGTCAAGTTCCTGTGATCTGAACTTGTATCTACAACTCCTTTCCTTGGAGTTGGAGAAAACTCTTTAAAGAGCCATGCCTTTTGGCTCATTTTGACTTCTATTCCCTTGCTAAATACAGAAATGACAGATGGCACTCCAGTAGCCCAACTGGATCAAGAGGCAGCCTTGAGAATTAGAAGCTAAAAAATAAAGATGCGATGGTTTAAAAGTGTCTCCCAAAGTTGGTATGTTAGAAACGTCCTCCATGGGACAGTGGTGAGTCATTGGGCCTTGAAGAGATGATTAGATCTTGAGGGCAGAGTCACTGATTAACACTGTGGGAGTGAGCTTATAGTAGAAGCGAACTCCCCTCCCCTCAGAGTCTTCTCCTGCCCTCACGGGGGCTCCTGCCATGTTATGATGGTAGCAAGAAAGGCCTCCTCTGTGTGAACCCTGCATTTTGGACTTATCCTCTAGAACTATGAGCCAAATAAATTTCTGTTCATTATAAATTACCTAGTCTATGGTATTCTCTTATAACGGTAGAAATGCTCTAAAGCTGAGGGAAAAAATAAAGACCTAAGAAGCTGAAGTCCTCGGTGACATGTGGAACCTCTTATAAGCATCAGGCTGACAATCTTTAAATTTCTATATTTAAGTGAAGTATATAAATCAATGGGATTTGAGTCTCTTACACGTACTTGCACCTACTCTTAACCTATATGCATTTTTGTGGAAGACAGGAAATTGATAATTTGAAGGATAATGGGAACAGAAGGTTTTCCCTCACCCCTACATTTTCTTTCGAAAATATGAACATGAATTTATTATGTAATAAAAATGTAAATATGGTATGTCTGACTAATTAGAACTATGGTTTAATGAAAACATTTAAGTTTATTCTAGGAAAACGTTCATAAAAAACTAAACATAAACTTCAATCTTTTTTTTTTTTTTTGCAAAACTGTGAAATTTATCAGGACAGGAACCACTGTGTTCACCTTTGCAGCGAGACTATCTAGTCAGGTGTTCTGTGTATGGTTGGAAAAATAAAACTCGTCACCACTGCGCAGTGCTCTTCTCTGTCTGTGCCTGACAGCTATCTATAAACCTGAATGTGTAAGGAAGCCTTTAGGAAAGACAAACTTTTTGAGGCCAAGCTTAGCAGAAAATTAGTAGTGGTTATTTAAGCTAGTAATCGAACATTAAACATTAAAAGGTCATTTATTTATCTGCCTCAGTGACTCATTTTCCTTTGCAACTATTCACTATCTAGCACAGGCAATACTTTCCAAGTGAAAGTTTAAAAAGTATCTATTACCATAATGAAATACTGAAGGCTATACTACATTCATTACTATAATGAAATACTTACAAAAAGAAGAGATTTACTTAGTTGATTGTTTTGGATTGTGAGGGAGAGTGGGGAAGAGAGAAAGAGCAAGATGCCATCTCTCGACAGAGAGAGAGAGTGGGACCGAGGGGAGCAAGCCTTCAACCTTCTCATGCTTACAAGTCCCACGGCCTCTAGATAATCCCACACCGAGGACCAAGCTCTAACATGTGAACCTCTGCGGAACAAACCACATCCAAATCATAGCACATGGGGTAAGGTATAGAGTGTAGGAAGCACTATAGGAATTTACCCTTAGTTCCTATGATTTTTATTTTTCTAACATTCTTGTTCCACTAAAACAAAGAATACAACTTTCTAAATGCATGCTGAAAAAAACTTCATATTTCAAAGTACCATTAAACTCTAAACATTACATAAATCAAAAATTTTGATTTATATTTTGCTCATACATTATAACATGATTTTTTTTCTATTAAAAAAATCCATTTTTCCAAAAGGGACTGTTAACAATTACAATCAGTTTATTTGAAAATTTGATTAGAATAGCTCAAATGAAATTAGCAAATAAGGCCTTTTTACTGAGCAAATGCATGAAACTCAAGATTGATAGGAATGTGTAACTTATTTTGTCAGTTCCATTTTTCATGTCTTGGTAATAAATATTTTGATAAATAAAGATGATTTTTATTGTGTTTATTGCACTGTGATTTTTATATTATCATGGTTTCTCCGGTAATATACGAGGAAGAGCCATACTTCAGTACTCAAGATGTTAACTCATTAAATTTCTTTTGAAATGGTCAACATTTCTACATCTGTATAAGAATTAGATGAATTGGTGATATTGGTTTCTCCCTAATTCTACACTATTTGCCTCTCACTATTGCTTTACGAATCTTTTCACTTCATATTTATGACAAAATAATGGTAATGACAATGCAAAAGAGGTTGCACCATGGACTGAACAACATGGCCGGATCTGAGTGTGCCTCACTTGGCATCACTCCCACCATGACAACAGGCGAAAGATGGAAGGAATTCTAGTCCCATAGGATGGGGTTGCTGGTGTCTAGGGAACCAAAGCAGGTGGACATTATAAGTGTTCAATGCCAAAATAATGGCCAGATGGTACTGGTTGCTTGTGCTTCAAGGATCTGGGGTTCAATGGACAGGAAATATAAAATAAAAGCTTTTGCATACAGATAGAACTCTGTAAAGAAACTCTTGTATTTGATGTAAAATTGCTTAGACATTTTCCATAAGACATCTAATAACTCTGTCAAAAGTTCTGGCTTCAGGTCCATAGGAATTCAAAGCCAGAAATAAACAAGCAACAACAACAAAAACCAAAACCCTGCATTCTTCAGGAATTGGCACGTGTCCTTATAGAAGGAAATAATAATGGTCTAAATTAGAGGTCTTCAGCAACCATTTTCCAAAAATGTATTAAATCCCTATGACATGGCCTTTACTGATTTTTCCTTTCTATTGGGTTCACAGGAATTAATAGGGTGTGATTATTACTTGTGAACAGGGCAATGCATTCTGGTTATGGAGGGCTGATATTAAATATTTATTTTAACCATTTATTAGAGTGCCACCCTGTGCTGTAGTGACAGGTGAGTTAAAAACCATGCCAAAGATGATGTTGCAGTTTGGCTGTGTTTTGATTTGGCCACTGTCTTAATTGCTTAAGGTTAGTAAGGTAGAGGTGAGGCAGAAGCCACATTTTGCTGATTTCACAAGTGAGACTTTGGAAGCCTTTGTTTTTCTCTCATAGCATAGGAAAGTTTCCACTAACTGGTCACTGGCTTCATGAGAGCTGAAAGGCAGGAAGGCAGCTGTCACATTGGTATAGACTGTTACAGACATTGTATGATTGTGTAGCGGGCAACAACAGCAGTAACTTCCTGTTCGTGGGGACCTCCTCTAAGTGAGTCGCCATGTTTCTGGAGCCAGCAGCTGCTTCGTTCTTCAGGCAGTTTCTGCACTGCAGAGGAAGGAGCCATTGCTTTGGCAGCCTGCTTTGTATGTAGCTCATCAAAGTTTAACTTAAGATTGTTTCTTCAATCCTCCCAGTGATACTGGAACCCATTTAATATACCATTATAAATCCTTTCCTGTTTAAACTGAATTCTGGTCTCCATAGCAGAACCCTGATGTACATGGTATTGCAGAACATACATATACATTCCCAGCAATAAATTTCCTATTTTTGTAGTAAAGAGGAAGGACAATGCAGATTTTTCTGGGAAGTGCACTCCAGAAAAACGCTCAGGGACTAATGAGAGCTAACTCTGTTTGCCCCTACTCTGAATGAAGATGTGTCCTTGATAACACTGAGATAGGTTCCAGCACAAGGATAGCCCAATGCTTAAAAGATTCCCTTGACCTGAGGTCTCCAGATTATTAGGTTAAAGTACTTCTAGAACAATATTCAAGTTTTAAAACCCCAAGTATGAAAGGACATTAATACAGGAAGGACTAACCTGCTCAAGGTTGGTGAGACCCTATTTTCTGCTAACAGCGTCCCGGCAGCTGCGGGCTCTCATTAATTCCTGGAGTCGATGGAGCACCGAGACGCACTATATTCAGTCCTGTGACGCAGCTGTCTAACTTTCCATGAGAGGTTTTGCTGCTAGGTCATTATCTTGGAAACTTAATTTGACTATACTGTACATGTGTCTTTTCACAACAATACATAGCTCATTGGAAATATTCAAGTATCTTGATAAAAGTTGTTCTTTGTTTATTATATACTACTCTAAATATTTTTGTTAAATTTCACTTTGCTGGAAAATAATGGTCTATCTATCCCCTTCAACATCCTAACAAAAACTGTGGTTTGCTGCCACTGTGGCCAGTGTTTATGAAAAAAGGAGCACTCTTCCATTATACTTCGTGAGACATATTGAAAAGGTATTCATTATTTATCTGCAATTCAAACCTAACTGACCATCCTGTGTTTTATCTGGAACACTAGCTACAGAAGACATCTCGAAAGTACCACCACTGCAGAGTGATTTACTCTACAGCAGCTGAGGAGCCTATCTAAAGGATTTAAGGTAGCTACCTTCACACTGAAGGAATGGGCTCAATGTGGGTAATTTATAGGATTATAAATAATGGAGGAATCAAAAGTACATAAAACTCTCAGTTGGCTTCAGACTCTCGGTAGTTCGTGGGTTTTATTTCCCTGAACCTAGATTTAAGTATATATCGCCCAGAGTACGCTGCTCACATTTTTGGCACTTTATAGCCACCTCTGCTTCCTTTTTCCTGCTGGACTGCCAGGAAGCTAAAAAAGAAGTCACAGTATCGATTCTGCAATTTCTTCTACATCCTTTACATAGATAAACCACCTTAAATCCTTTCAAAAAAGGGATGGGTCATAAATTACTGAGTTGAAAGAGATGGCTTCCTTCGATGGTTGTCATAGATAGTTAAAGAAACAGTGTGACAATTACACATAATAGGAGTCATCTTTTGAGGTTTTGTATCATCGGGGAATAGAAAACAATGATTTTGTTGACTTTAATACTTCTGTGAGTTAGAAATTTATCTATACGTTTAAAAATAGTGTAGTATCTTGTACTCTTGTTGCTGTGATGAATGCATGCCCCAGAGCAGAAAAGCTAGAGTTTCAACTTTTATTTACCATGGCATGTACTCCATAACCCAGAGAAGAGCACTATTGAGCAATTTAGTGCTTTTATTTGTTAAAAGTGTTCTACTGCTTACAGTAGAAGAAGTGAAAATGTGGCTAAACTTTGAAATGTAATATGTGTCTGGAAAATAAAATAATTTGCAGCATAGTTAGTTTTGCTCAAGTCTGGAGAGATAACATTAAAAATTCTCAGACTAGCAATTTGCTGACTACAAAATCACTGTATTTTCAATAAGCCTAATATGGCAGTTGTTTTTCATAGGCAAAGAAAAGCTAAGGAAGACTTACAGTCTGTAGATATTCAGTGTAGCTTGGCAAAATTTAGCTGCTAGTTTTTTCTTATTCTTGTTATACATTTCCACATGGGACTTATCATTATCAACAAGAAGAAATAATAGAAATAAACAGAAGCAAGAGGAAAGGTCCAGACTGGCATGCATTAACTGCTTGTCAACTATGGTTTTCCTAATGAATTGCCCTGTTGCTCTGTATCTCACTGATTACAGTACAACAGCTTTCATTAGTCACTGCAAATAGGACTTAGTGCCACCTTATTTACATTCTATTGCAAATAATTAGCATTTCATATTAGAATAGTCCAAGGCACTTCTGAACTTGCAGTAAGACTATTTGACATCATCCAATACTTGATTCTATCCTGAACAAGTTTAAAAACAGATTCTGTGCTTTTTTAGTTACAACGGTGTCACCAATGAATTCTAAAATGGCTTAAATTCCTGCCAATAGTGTAGCTGGGGATATCAAAATGCTGCAGTAATTAAACCTCGCAAGTCTGACTTCCCTAGTGGTAGAACTGTCACAGAGGGGAGGAATTGATATTCAAAGTTTATAATAACTCGAACCTCTACAATTATTGCTAGAACATGAACACTACCATTTTAAACAGCTAAAAACAATTTTTTTAAAAAGCCTATAACAAAGGTAAAAGACGGGGAGGGGGACCAGTATCATATGCTTTATGCCCAGTGCCTTTTGTCTGCTCAAAATGTATCATTACTTATTAAGATTCAAACCTGATTTTTTTTTTCTTGGTGGGCACCAGGGGTCAACCTCAGGACCTCGCGCGCCAGCAGGCGCCCGTGCTGCTGAGTGGTATCACCGGCTCTTTTTTCGTATGTGGGTACCAGGAGTTGAACTCAGGACCTCGTGCTTGCCAGGCAGGTGCTTATGCCACTGAGCCATCTCACCGGCCCCCTCAAACCTGATTATTAACTTGGTGAGAAAATTTTTCTCTTGAAAGCTTAGCTGCCATATTTAACAGACTGAGAATCTTATTCTAATAGATCAATTAGATCTTCACTTTATAAGTGCATCATTCCAGAATTAAATAGATTTGCATATATTATTTTATACATCCAAATTTATAGAAGTATTTTACATAAAATCAGCCATTTCTTCTCAAACCATATGTATGTGAAAGTGTATGGACATACATACTTATACATATTTGTAATTATATGTAAGTAGTGGTTTTCCCCACATGCACATAAAATAAGCCAGAAATCATAGAATCAGCTAATTCTGAATGTGCCAATGTGTTGTTTACAGAACTAGTGAATAGGAATCCAACACTATAGTGAATACAAATCCACACTTCAGGGTATCGTCAACGCTGAGCAATGGTTGGGTCATTATGCCTGCCCTGATCTCTTTGACCTCTCCATCATCAAGCCACATTCTCTGGATAGCTCCTACTTACTTCATGAGATAATCAAGCCTCCTGGCCTAGTTAAGCACCTCAGTGATCCCTACCTGTGGTGGTGAACCTATGACTCACATGCTGTGGGGGCTGTTTGTCATCACTGAAAGCTCTAAAAGGTTCACCATCACTGCGAGTCCTTTACATATTTCATCAAGGATCCGGCCTGAGAGTGTTGCTCCTCCAGGCCTGGCCAAAAGACGCTCAGATGGCTGATCCAGCCACCTGAGGGCTGATGTGTTGGCCTATCTATCTCAGCATTTTAATTTGCAACTCATTGTTTAACTATCCTTACTTGACATTTAAGAAAAACAGGCAAATAGGTGTTAAAATGCAATATAATAAAAAAAAAATTAGCCTTAGGAGCAAAGCAGTAAATACAAACATATTAAAAACACTGGCTAAGAGCTTCCAGTGAATGGAACAGAGATTAGAGGTTAGAAATCAATGATAATAAAATGTACTCAGTTATAAAGCCCTTTCATATAAGTTATCTTTTCTATAAAGAGATTAAAGAACTTCAAAGAAATAGGAATAGAGTCTATTTTTACACTAAATGTTTTGTTCCTTACCATGTCTCTCAATGGGGCAGTGAATTAGTTCTGTCTGAAGAAACCTCTTCAAAAACAAAGCACATCTCTATGGACTTTTTTACAAGGCCATTGTGAGTTGCAGTAACAAAGGAGGTATTTATTCTGCCCTGGCCACAGCTGGTGGTCAAATCTAGTCCACAGTTCCTTAGAAGATACAGGTGGTTGGTTTAGGAAACTGGGATAATAATTAGGTCCAATAATGAGGTCACATAGAAAATAGTAAATAATCGATGGATATCCAGGGAAGATGGCTGTTAGAACTGTTGGGGCTAATCCACACCATGCCTCTTTCCCAAATACCTGCCTAAAAAGAACCAGGGAATTTGGAAACTTTTTCATAGGGGTCCTTATCATCATCCAATCTTTTTTTTCCTCAAGTAAAGAATATGGACAAGAGCAAGCATCTGAATCCCACTTCTGCTATTTAATTTTGAGCGATTCCACCCAATGGCTATTTAACATTGGGCATCCTACTTCAGGTGTCTGAAGTAGCTCACTTATATAGAAAAATACCAACATCTTATGAGTTTACGATGATGGAATAAGTATATATAAGGATGATGGAATGATGATGGAATAAGTATATATATATACACACTGCATAGCTATGGTAGCAGCTGCATAAATGCTGGGTATTATTTCTCTTGGTAAGAAGACCTGCTAGAGAAAAATTAAACCATTTGGGGGATTTACAAAAGAAATTTCTTGTCTACTCTGTTACTAAAGTGGCCTGGTTGTGGCCTTATGCAGCTGGCCTGGCATCATACACACAGTGTGACAAGCAGCCCTGTTGCCTACACTTCTATTTTGAACCCTGCTCCGTTAAAGGAAATGTCTGAGGAGAATAACTGATCCCAGTTCCTGCAGCAGAGAGAAAAAGAGTCAAAATGGGCCTGGGATGTCTTGTTGTCAAAATGTAAAGACATATTAAAAAATGCCTGGGGTACTTTTAAAAGTACACAGAAACTTAAAAGGGGTTCTTACCAGACAAGTTTGACAAGTTGGGCATCAAGAAAATAAAAGCAGTCAGTACTCTGTGAGTTGAAATACATCCTCCGAGCTTCTTGTTTGTTACTACATTTTTTAAATTGCTAAAAAATCTAGGACCCTCCCCACCATGGTTACTCTTTTATCTTTTTCTAAAGCTTTTCCTAGTTGTTGCTTGTTTGTTTTTCCACTGAAATTTTAGAATTAGTTTATCTGTTTCTAAGAAAACTTCTGTTGGTAACTTTTATTACAAATGATGTGTTGTTGATTAGTATCTTTATAGTAACACAAAGAATTCCAAGAAATAATTAAGGAGGATGACAAGTAACCCAATAAAAATGGGGAAAGGATGTAAAGAAATTCAAGAGACATTAAAAAAAAAAAGCAAAAGCAGAAGGGATAACAGTAACACTGATTCTGTGAAAATAAATTGTGTTCAAAGACAGGGAGTGAAATTTGCATAATTTAAAAAAATGTTTAACCATAAGAATGTATTATATATTAAAAATAAATTATACAATGAAAATAATCAGATAATTGGAACAAGTTATACATAAATTCTAGTTATGGAATGTAAAAGGGCAAAATTCACATACATAACATGAAGTATTATAAAAATCAAGTGACTATAAATTTACATTTTTGCCAGTTTAATACATATGGGAATACTGACATTTAATGAAAAAAGCCAATGTACTTATGTAGGTGGATTTTTCTCTATTCGTGGAAGTAGAATAGGGTACATACAGGGAACTAGAAATAAGGGACACGGTTTCACAAAGGTGGGATATAGTTCAAGTAGAAAGTTCCAAGGAAGGGCTGTAAGGGCTTATTCATAAGCCAATGTCTTGAGAGGAAAGCTGCCTCCACATCCTTCAACCTGCCCTAGCTCCTGAGGGTTAAAATCCCTGAATGACTTCGCTAACTGCGAGACGCTCAGAAGGCACAGCGATGCGTACAGACAAGTGAGCTTGGACAGTGTGTGACCCAGACATTGATACAGCAAAGAAAAACACCAGAATTCCTGGCAATGTACAGACTTCAAACGTTTCACCAATGTAATAGGAATCTTCACTACCGCCCATGGATGGGCTTGGAAGGAACACATCCACTCAGCTTGCCCAAGAAGGGACAAGATCCAAACAGCCAGCAGTTAGTTTGAACATTTACCCTTGTCTGGTCTGAGAACAAACTCTTTCTGGTCTGGTAATGTTACATAGTAACCCTGAGCAAGCATAGAGGTAAGAATTGAAATAATTACCAGAAATAATTCTAATATAAAAGCAACCAACAGATTAAAAATAATTATTCAATAATTCGCACTACAATGGCTCCTGGCAGTGGTGGTGGGATTGGTGTGGGGGAGGTGGCAAAAGCAGTTTATCGTGAAAGTGAATCATGAGATCTTCGTGGTGATGTAATTCATATCTCGATTGTGGTTGTAATTATACAGATTATGTATATGGTAAATTGCAAAGACCTATATACGAATGCAAAATTGAGGAAATCTGAGTAAGGTCTGTGGAACACACCAATGTCAATTTGTAAGTTTCCTGTTTTGCACTTGACACTACCACTGGGGGAAAAATGGGTCCATGGGATCACTCTATACTATTTCCATAATTTCCTGTGAATATATTCTTTAACAGAGAAAGTTTTTGTTTTGTTTTTTTTAAATAAAACTACACCAAATACTGTGATGCAAACTAAAATTCAGATGGAGCACAGAATTAAATAGAGGTCTAAAAATAAGAGAAAAACCTTAGTTTTAAAGGAAAATTCAGTTGGGCTCTCAAGTTGAAAAGTATGATTTGGTTTTATTTGGCCACAATACTTTAAAAAAAAAAAATCAAAAGATTTAAAATATGGCATTTCACATAAAAGTGGAGAATTAATTTTTAAGGGAAACAGGAATTTGGTACTCGGGGCATCATGTGGCCGACTGAGCTTGAGGCAGGGCACAGATTCTCAAGCTCCCGCAGGCCTCTGCTTGGCGCTCCCACGTCAAATTATGTGCGTGGTGTCTAGTAGTATTTTAGGTTTTATCTCTACTTTAGCTGTAGGATAATTCTACGCCCTCATGTTTCATAAATCTAGAAGTGCTTAAAAGTTACAAAGGAAACGTGCTGAATGTGACTATACAAGGGCAAACAAAATATAAAGAAGTATAATATAGAAGAGTTAATGGCTTTTCAATTATTTTTATTATAAAAGGAGAAATTGTAGGGTGGAAATGCATCATGGAAAAGTGAGTCTGTTATTCTTTGGTTGCTCATACTCTTAGGCACTCAGGAAAATAATTGTACCCAGAAAAATCAACAGAAAAGTGAATATAAAATTAATTAAAGGTAAAAAGAAGTTGATATAAAGAGTGTACCATTGTGGTTGAGAAGATGAGCTCTGAAACTTGACTTTTGGAATTTAAGGCCATCCCGTCTCATAACAAGCCTTGCTACACTCACAAGTTACTTAAAACTTTTGGACTTCACATCCTTAAAGCAGAGTTAACATTACCATCTATTTCACAGGGATATGATGCTGTGAGACGTGCATGTGAAATATTTAGCACAGTTCCTGGAACCTTGTAAGTGCGCAATAAAAACAAGATAGTATTATTGCTATCAGCACAAAATCCAAACTCCTTACCTTACCTGTAAAGACCACTACTGTCTGGTCCCAGCCTATCTCTCCAACTTTTCTCATTGCTGCCCCTCCATTCATCACCTTCTTGACAATATCACTATTCAGGTCAGATCTTTCCTGTCCGTGTGCATTGACTCTAGCTTCTTCCTATCTCTTTTGCCGGGTAGGGACCTTCCGGGGTCTCCCTTTACATTGCAGGTCAAACGTCAGTAAGGAAGGCTTCTTCCAGTTATTATACCTTCTTATTTCATTCATAGAAGTTTTGATAAGCTGGTATTTTGTTTATTTACTTGCTGTTCCAGGAGATGGTGGACCTTATAATGTCCTGAGCATCTAAAAGAAATGGTCCTGATGATACTGACAGTGAACATCAACTGAACAAATTTCTCAGCATTAAGCTACTACCGTCAGGAAGAAACTAGATTTAATGTCCATGAATATTTTGAGCTTAAATGTTTAACTCTTACTAATGTCTCATAAAGTTCACAAGAAAATCTAATCATACAATTATATTAAGCAAGACTATTTGGGGCACTAAGACAAGCAACAGTATACCCACAAAAAAGAATGTCATTTTGATAAATATTAAGCAATCTAATTAGACAGCTACATACCTACTTCTGTATAACATTTTTGACCTGCAAATTGTGCCTTTGCACCATAAAGGCAGCTCTGTAATTACACCGATCACCACAGTTAAAAAGCTTAGAAACCGAATGAGCAAGTAAATCAACGTAAAAGACATAATTGCCATATTCAAAGATCATGTGAGGTTGCTTGTTATCTACAGTCCAATATAGCTATTAAAAAACAAAAAAGGAAAACAGCAAGAATTGAAAAGTCAGGTTGCTTAGTTTTTTTGCAGCTAACATGAAAAAGGGTTGTAGCTAAATTTAGAAAGATTTCTTGCTTATTTTCTGCTGGTTTCACTTGAATTTGAAGACTTTTAATAGCTAGATGGACATCACAGATATCCCTGGTGTCTATGCCACTGCAGGTATGTAAGAGCCTGTTATTATGAGAAATGATCTACTGTACTAAATTCTGCTAAATCTTCGTAAGATATTTCAATAATTTAGACAAGCAGCATAATATTCCTAATATAACCCAAGTGAATTAATCTTCAACTCTGACCACATTATAACATTTATCATGCTTTCTTATCTATATGATATGGTATTATAACATCTTCCAAAAAATGTTTTCTTGTAAAGAAAATATAGTTTACCTTTTTCTACTCCTTCAAAATTTAGTACAAATTATATTTTGTCCATCAAGTCTTTTTAAAAAGTCTAACTATATTCTTCACATTGATGAAATGTAAGTATTTATTTGCAACTCCTTTTCAGCTGGTATTAGAGGGTGTTAGTTGTTAAGGATATACTATGTTATTTTTGTCCTATATACATTTCAGTTTAAATTCCTTGAGGGGTGGGGCTTAATTTCTGTTACTTTGTATCATCATCATCATCATCATCTTGATAAAGTATACCTCTCTGTTCTAGCTGACATTTCTTAATTTGCTGAAAGAATCAGAGAAAATATTTGCTAAACCTCAGATCTCTAAGTATCAAATTGACATCAAAGAATATATTCTTGTTTTAATGGCATACAATAGATTAGAAAACAATGGATTAGAAAATAGAGTAAATCACATGTAATTAAGGTAACAGTTGTGAATTTTTTGTTTTTAGTTGTGTAGGTAGGGGTGTGGTATGTGCTGTGTATAGTACTGTCTTGCTGTTTATAAAATGTGTGCTATAGTCCAAAAAACTTGAAAGCCACTGAGAATAGAAGATCTTTGATTTCTTTGGTATCTAGAGTCTGTAATTTCTAAGGCTCTCAGATGTTAACTTTTTTTCCCACATCATTGCTCATTAAGAACTATTACTGAATTACATGCAATTTTATCCAAATGAGACTATTAAGAAAATATCTTAATAGATAAGCACATCAGTGAATATAAAAATGTTCATTACTAAGTAAAACTTGAAAGAAATAGAGTTTTATCAATTTCTTTTCCTCAAGTTAGAACTTAATTTCCATAAAACTTTCCAATCCAAAACAACCATAATCTAAGGATAACCACGGAGAAGAAAAATGACAAAAACACCATTGAAGAACTATAGCTTGTCTTATAATTTTATTCTAAAGTTTGAAATAAAATATCTAAGTTCAGATATCTCAAAGAAGTTCTTATAAAAATATATAACCTTCAAGAATTCTGTATGGATAAAATTTGAACAAAGATTTCTAAGGTATGAGGGTTTAATTATATTTAAGTCTTCTATTCCTACAGTATCATGGCCCTGTAGATTTCTAACATATTTGCTTAGGAAGAGGAAATCCCAGACAATAGTCATTCTGATTTCTTTCTACTATCAAGTTTAACAAGTTCAAGTGTTTTGAGTGAGGGCAAATGTATAGTACACAATATGAGACTTCTCTATGCAGCAGTCATTACGAACATCACTAAATGACCACCATATTATTTCTTTTTTTTTTTTTTTTTTTGTGGGTTCCGGGAGTCGACCTCAGGACCTTGCATGCCAGCAGGTGCCCATGCCGCTAAGCGATATCACCGGTCCTTTTTTTTTTTTTTCCGTATGTGGGCTCCAGGAGTCGAACTCAGGACCTTGTGCTTGCCAGGCAGGCACTTATGCCACTGAGCCATCTCACCGGCCCCACCGTATTATTTCTAATCAAATATCCCAACCCAGTGTTTAAGGAAGCTAATTTCAATGAATGAGTTGGTGTGGGGAAACATTTCCTAATCTGGCCCAGACCCCAGTTCTAATACTTTGATTAGTATGGAAACCAAGTTGTCATCACACACACACACACACACACCCCTCTATATGTGTGCCTGTAATCTAACCTTTTATTGTGTTTAGTTCCTGAAATTATTTAATAACACTCAGTTTATTCCTATTCTTCAGACTCAGGAATTAAGGTCATATATAGATGGTAGATATTTGGCTTTTATGACCTCCCTTTCTTTGTGCCCTATTTAATGACTCAGTAATGGAAGGAATACATAACATTCAGAATTAAAACACAAAGGAATACGTAACATTCAACATAAAACAGAGAACACAGGGTGAAAACGGAAAATACGGAAGGCTAGTCTAATCCAACAAAAAGCACGTCGTCTAACCATGAAAAGTGAAAACGTATATTTTCTCATCTGTATCATCTCATATCAAAAGTTAAAATTTATGCATTATTGAATTGGTGAGTAATTTGCCCCTTTCAATCGTCTGCCTCTGCCTCTGAGGAGTCATGTCACTTCCTCTTCATGTCAATGTCATGCATGGTTGTGTTGCCACAATCCGCTTTGGCCACTACAGCTCAAGTCATTCGGAGCCATCAAATCAATTATAACAGCCACTGCTGTCTTACACTGACAACCAGTGATTGATAACAAAACCCGTCTGCTTTCACTTCTCATCTGACAGCTACAACCCAACCCTGCTTGCTCTTACTGGCATTTGTCATAAATCAATAGCAATTCTACCACGCAAAAAGGTGCTGGCGACTCTTCAGTCCATCTGGTCTTGTTTTATTTTCAAAAATTAAAAATATAACTATTAAGCAAGAAGAACGCCAAAAGCTAATTTCTTGAAGTGTCTAATATTACGTGCAAATAAGCTCCCAATACAGAATCCTATTTCAAATGAAAATTTAACACCACAGAATGTTCCTATTTTTTAAGTGAATCACAAAAACTTTCAAAGAGAAATTTCGTATGTAATGAAAAATTTTCTTCAGGTTGCTTCAAATCCGATGTCATGTTTTAATTGACTGTTTAAAATATTTCTATAAAACTTCTCAAAGAGTTTATTCAGCAATGTTATTGCAAAAATAAGAACTATCAAACAAATTCAGCAGTAAGTATTGAATATTACTTGTATTTAGAAGACTACCTTACATATATAAAAATTTCAGAAAAAGTTATTACTTACAGACTGAAGGAGTACACTCTAAATATTTTGTGGCATTGAATAACATCTAGTCAAAAAATAAACAATACCTGGTCATTTGTGCAAAAAGAAAACAATATTGATCTAATTTGTAGAATTTGGAGAACATTTTAAGAACCTGTAACATGTTACTAAGCAATTTTTTCCATGTCAAAAAATACTTTAAAAATCTCTAATACTTCAAATATACTATAAAATACTTTTTAAAAAACTAAGATATATTTGACATTATATTAGGCACCACACTAATTTACATGGGGAAGAATGATTCTTATAGCAATGTTGCACAGTAAAAGAAAACTAATTCATAATACCATAAAGCATTTATATGAGGTGATAGCACAGAGAAAAGGAAATAACATATCGAGCACCTTTTTTATATAAGATACAATTAGGTGTTTTATATACATGCTTTCATTGTTCCTCAATCTTCTAAGGTAGGTATTTTCATTTTCAACTTACTAAAAAGAAAATAGGATTATGTCAAGAGACTGAGTTTTGAAGTCAGTTCCAATTTCAATGCCTAAATACATCTTTTCATCACTTGTCATTAATTGAGATCCTACTATATTATCTACGCTAAGCTAAGCACAAGGTATAGAAAAAGAAAATTCAGGCACTGAGACAGAGACCCAAAATGAGCCTAATACCAAGGAAGTTACCCAGCCATCAAATATAAAAGGAGACCATCACAGTGAGTAACACGCTAACAGCCAGAACTCTCACATGCAAGCTGTGTGAACTTGACTTAAATCTTGGTTTAGCTGAGTGGCTTTGCCTCCTTGGGTATGTTACTTCCTTAACCTTGCACTTTTTTCATCTGTAAAAATGGATTTACCTAAAAAAAAAGACTGCTTTAAGTTTTAAGTGAATTAATCTATACAACGAAACACTGGGCAAACAGTAGTTGCTCATTACTTCCAAACACATTCCAAATTTAGATGCCATTCTCAACTACACAAAGTCTGTCTTCTTCATTTAAACTATAAAATTATCTGACTTATAGAATTCCCTAAGCAGAGCTAGTATCCATGGTAACCATGGCCTGGGGTCTTTATAATTGAGATGCTGGTCAAGGTGGCCTGCCAAAGTGGGGGGACCACAGCAGTAATAGGATGTGAGCAGCTGGGACAAGGAAGGATCAGGAGTAGCTGGCTGAAAAAGTAGAAAAGGCTCAGGATAGGAGTGTTCAGAGCAGTGAGCGCCATGCACCGCTCAGACCCAAGGCATGCCGACTTGCCATCGCTGTCCCTGGATTGCTTAACAACTGTTCTTCCCTTGAGTGCTCCCCTCCCTCCTCGTTCAGGGAAAGTGCCAGGCTGTTGTGCTAGGCAGGTCCCAGCTAAGATAGATGTGACCTACTCTCAAATACACAAGAATATACACAAGAGAATATATTTCTCAACTCTGTATGATTAAAACCTATAATCTCACTAATCCATGAAGGTAGCTTTAAGTGGCACCACTTTAAAAATCTCCTTCTTATAACAGCCTGCAGCACCCAGAAGGGAGTTCTTTACAACAAGTTGAGTTCAGCATCTGCTCCAGTAACAGCCACAGACTGCCCTGAGTACATCTCTAATCTGGGATAGTCAGCAGGATGACTGTGTATATTTACCATAGACTTCTTCCTATACTCGATATTTTCCCCCACACATTATCCATCCATAAAAACTCGACCATGTTTATAACCAGTGGATCACTTCTGGAAGTTTTTCTTCCTTTTTCTTTTCTCCTTCCTCTGCTCCTCCTCCTCCTCTTTTTCTTTTTAAAGGGTGAAGTAATACAATTTCATGTATTAATACCATTTCAGGATTTGACTTTTAAACTCTCTTCTTACTGGCCCCCAGTCTCTCCTGATCATGTTCTAAAGAACTATTCCTTATGCTTAAATCCAAAGTATCAAAATTAACAACTGTTAGTAGAGGGATTAGGAAAGGGATTTGAAGGTTTGAATTTGCATTTTGTTAAGAATGTGATCCTTTAGAATAATGTGCTGTATAAAATAAACTAAGTACATTCCATCTACTGAATTGCAATTTCAATCTTGAATGTATTTGGAATTCTAATATTGCACTGTTGAAGGCTGCATGTTATAGCAGAAAAAAACACACAGGAATCCATATGTAGCAACGTGAGCTGGTTACTTAACACTTCTGGGTATTTACTTTCTCAATTGTTTACTGAGAATATTAATATCATCATGTGGCTTCACAGTGCTGATAGGAGTATCAACGATAACACCATAAAAACAGCATCAGAAATACAATAGTTATCTATAGCAGCGATGGTGAACCTTTTAGAGCTTTCGATGATAGAAATAGCCCACCGCTGCACACTTGCCATAGGTTCGCCACCACTGATCTAAGTTCTTTTATGCTCATTTAATTTTACCCTGAGTCAGGCATTTGTAAAAAACATTTAAATACAGAACTTAATTCATACCCATAGAAATCTACAACTCATGCTTGTATTATGATTTTAAAGATGACTGAGGCATAGGGAGATCAAATATCTAATAAAAACTTGAGCTCAAATCTGCTTACACTAATATAAATCACACCACTAAGTTGACTTCCACAAAGCACTACAAAAACACAATCAAGAAAGGATTCTGGAAAATACATAAAGGTTTTCTTTTTTTTTTTTGTGGGTACCAGGGGTCGACCTCAGGACCTCACGCGCCAGCAGGCGCCCGTGCCGCTGAGCAGTATCACCGGCCCTTTTTTCGTATGTGGGTACTGGGAGTCGAACTCGGGTCCTCGCGCTTGCCAGGCAGGCGCTTACGCCGCTGAGCCATCTCACCGGCCCCATAAAGGTTTTCTTAACACAACAATAAACCTATTTTTTCAAACAGAAATATTTCAGTGTATTCCTTTTATACTACCTTGGAAAATACAACCCTAAGAAAAATTAAGGAACATTTAAAGCACAGCATTTAAGAAACATCTATTTTGGAGTCAGATCTGAGTTCCCAGCTACCTCCACTATATATGAGATCATACACAAATGACTTCACGTGTGTTTACCTTGGACATGAGAATAACTTGTCTTGCTTCACAGGACATATAAGAATTCAAGAAGATAGTACACAGTGCCTATCACATAGAACATGTTAAGTAAATGCTGTCTATAAATACTAATTACAAAAATAGAACTGGTGACATGCAGTTAGCCCTTTTGCTGGGACTTACCAGATGCTATGTCTAGTAGCAAGCCCTTCTCTAGTCTGTACAGTTAGCAAACAATGGACATTTAAGTAGTAAACAAAAATGCCACAAGAGGAAGTACAAGTAAATATAATTCTAGCTCAGATATCCAGGAAAAAACAAAGTTGTATGCAAAAACTCAAAAAACACGTGGCAAGATGTAAGAGATTACTATCTTCCTTTCAAAGTTAGGACGACCTCATCTACACTAGAGAAGCGCTGCATCTAGACTTTCCCTCACATTTTTCCCACCAACAGAAGAGGGCTGGGCAATGAGGGAGTAAGGAGAGATCAGCAGGGAAGCTGTAGCCCCAAAGCCTGAAGGCCACTTTCTCAGAGTTGGTAAACAGCTCAAGGAATCCACACTCAAAGCCGGAAGGGAAAAGGAAAAATGGGGCTGATGAGCTGACAGAAGTGAGAGTATGTGGTGACCCAGAACTGTAGGAGAGGTCCGTGATTAGTTACTTGCTGTGCCCCACTGTAATCATTAACAAGTCATTTTTGTGGTTTAACACAATCATCTCTGACAAGGCAAACATGAGCAACCTAAAGGAAACTACAGTGAAGCAGGAGCTCTTTGAAAAATAATGGGATGGGGCCGGTGAGATGGCTCAGCGGCATAAGCGCCTGCCTTGCAAGCGCGAGGGCCCGAGTTCGACTCCCGGATCCCACATACGAAAAAGGGGCCGGTGATATCGCTCAGCGGCTCGGGTGCCTGTTGGCGTGCGAGGTCCTGAGGTCGACCCCCCGGTACCCACTAAAAAAAAAAAAAAAAAAAAAGAAAAATAATGGGATGAAGGGATGGAGTAGTTAGGAAAAAAATGCCACAGGGAAGCTTTTTTCTTCAATTTCTTCTTGTTATTAGAGATATTTTAAGGGGATGCATGTTCAGGAGACAAATATACAAGGAGAAAATATGAGTAAATATCAATGAAGGGGAAAGATAATATTCTGATAGCACTTATGCTATTATTCTGCACATTTGGATTTCTCATATTCTACATAATGAAAATATTACACGTTTAAGTGTATTTCAGAGGCAAAAATTGATGGAAGACAAAGTATTAAGTATTGGTAGAAAAGAGGGATACAAAATGCTACTCATAAAAAGTACTCTATAATTCTAAACAATGTATATAATCTCAAGTGCAAAGTGAATGATGTATGGGAGAAAATTTTTTTCACCTATTACAAGGTTTGCGGTCATGATGCCTCTAACAAAAAAGATTAACAAGAGAAAAGTGTAAAGATTTATTTAATGAAGTTTTATGTGACATGAGAGCCTTCAGAAACGAAGACCCAAAGTAATAGGGTAAACTGTATTTTTATGCTTATTTTTGATGAGTTAACAGTCATGCAGAAGTATAATTGGACACAGTGCATATGATATATGGTAATAAGCAGGGAAAACTCAACATGGCCTCTTCAGATATTTCTTGGTGTCTCTGTGACTTCATTCTTTTTCTCCAGCAACCGGTTGAGATACACCCTCTGGAACTGAAGGACTTGTTATATATTTTATAGAAAAGTCACAGAATTCTTTTATGGCCTGCTCTAGGTGAGATGAGCAGGAAAAGGTCAGAGAGAGCTTCCTGTTTCTGCTGTTTTCTCAAATGCCAAGGGCCATATTTTGGGGTAGTTGTCAATGATTAGGTAGAATAACAATTTCCTTAAGCATAAAACTCCTGGCCAAATTCAAATACAGTAGAGTGACTATAACTACAGTAAAAGTTTATAAAAGTACTTAAATTCCAAATATGGACTTGTTTATTTGAATATTACTTATGTAGCAAGATTTCTAAACAGGAAAAAAAAAAAAGACAGAAGTTTCTGGCTATTACTTTTATCCCAATCATATTAATAGACTTTCACTAGATTTTTTTTTTTAACCATAGCTACTGTCTTAAAAGTAATGACTTTTTCTGCCTCTTCTATGTAGTTTCAACATAATAGTATTAAGTCAAAATTAAATAAATTAAAACTATTAAAAACAACATTTTATAACATTTAAGCTATTTTTAAAAAAATCTGTACTTTAAAACTATAAATTAGGAATAGCAAATATTAGGAATCAAGAATTTAAACATATATTCAAAGAATTTGGACCTATGCTCTCTCAAAAACTCCTAATTAAAAAAAAAGTAGAAAAATGGGCAAAAGACATGAATGATCATTTTACAAATTATTATAAATTGTACAGCTAAGTCTATACTTGATAGAGATGAACATATATATGCACCAAAACACATGTTTGAGAATATTTACCACAGCACTATTCAGGATAGCTCCAGGTGAAACAAACCAAAGACACTCTAAAGAGTAAATTGGAAAATTTGTACACTATTGAAATCACAAAATATACAGCACCAAGGATTAACAAATGATTGGTCTGTGTAACGTCATGATTGATTCTAACATAATGTTTAATGAAAGAAGCTGTGGTTTCCATTCCATTCATAGGAAGTTTAAAAACAAGCAAAAGAGACTGAATCTTGGGAGCCATAAAAATGGATACCCTTGGAAGTTGGGGAACAAAGGGAAGAGTCAGTGACTAGAAGGGGACAGGAAATGAGGCTTTGGGGGAACTGGTGATGTTCTGTTTATTGATGTAAGTGTTAATAACATGGCACATTCACTGTACAAAAATAAAATGAACTATATGATGATTTGGATGTATATTCATATTAGGTCCAAAAGTTTAAAAATATATAATTATTAAAAGTAAAAACAGAACAAAAAAAAAAGGTTAAATGAAAACTTTTTAAAAAGCCTTGAGTTTTCAGTGAAAATTAGTGTCAGAAAACAATACCCTAATGTATGACATTTTGATGTTCTGAGCATGTTAAATGAAAGAAAATTGGAAGGATTTAGAAGCTGCATTGTTGCTTACAAGAACTCTTCCCTGTTGCTTAAAGAACTCTCTGAATTTTCTTATCTAACTGAAGGAAGTTTCTCCAGAAGAAATGCAGTTATCTGGGGCTTTCTCCTGGGATTCCAGTAATCAAGGGAGATTCAACTTGCAGGAACAAAGACTGAGGAATGTTAGCACATCTAAACAGACTTTGCTACAAGCCATTATTTGCTCTGTGGACCCAGATTCCAAAGAGAATCATTTACAAACTATTGTTTGTTCCTTGGGTCCACTCAATCCCTCAAAAAGCCCTATATTCCTCCATTTCTGTCTTTCCTAAAAAGAAAGATACATGTTTCTAAATCTTCTTGGGTTATCACTTTCCCATGATGGCCCCATTCACATTAACAGATTTGTATGCCTTCTTTACTTTTACACCATCTACTGTCAGTTAATTTCAATGAATCTTCAGAGTATAGCTGGGAAATTTTCTCTGCTCTACAAAAGAAAGGATCATAATATACTATAAAGCATATCTATAAAATCCTCAAATCAATACTAATTGCTGATTCATAGTCTGTGGATTTTCAGCAAAATATATATTGCCTAAATAAGTTTCAAAGTCCAGAAAGGCATCTTATTAGAAAGTGAAGAAATGGCAGGGGCAAGAGAGAGATGTGTCCAAACAGTACAATCTGAACCGAAGAATGGATAAAAAAAATGTGGTTTTTTTTAATGCAATGGAGTACTACTCAGCCATAAAGAAGGATAAAATCGAGTCATTTCTAGGTAAATGGGTACAACTTGAGACCATATTTTTAAGTGAAATAAATTGGACTCACACGTATAAATAGCATAGTTTCCCTAGTGTGAGAAACGGAGTTAAAAAAGGTCCAAAATGTACAACAGATATTGTGAAATGGGAAGAAACTGTTTAAAAGGAAAGAGGAACCAGGGAAGATGAAGGGGAAAAGGGAGGCAAAAGGAAAAACACAATCAAATAAAGGATGCAATGGAAACAAAGCTTTGTAAATAGGAAGGAGAAGAAGGGTTCAAGGGAGGAGAGGGGTTTGGGAAAAAAAAGAGGAATCAAAATATATCATGTACAGGTACAAATTCCCTATGATGAATATGATCATTATGTATACCTAAAATGTACCAATAAACTTAAAAAAAAAAAAAAGTCCAATCTGGCACAGGAGTGAGACTGAATGAGAACTCACCAATAGGGACACATCAGCCTCTGAGCTGAGGGACAAAGCTACAGGGAAAGAAATGTGCCCTGCAGCTTCCATCACAAAAAGCCTGTGACTTAGGAGGCTATACGAAGTGCCACAAATACTTGGAAGGACACTGGAAGAGAAAATCCAGGGCAATGAAAAAATTCTTTGAAGAAACCTGAATCTCTGTTTAAGATTATACAAATTTGCTCTCACTACTCATCCCTCTCATATCCTCCTCCTAGTATTCCTTCCTTTCAGCAGTCCCCAGATGAGTAATATCTAAAAGAACCAGCATGTGACTTAAGCATAGATAGTGCTCAGAGGAAAAAAGAATACAGGAAAAGGAATGTTTAAAAAGAAAAAATCAAGACACGTCTCTTCGCAGTGGGCCATGCTCTCACTTTTTATGCTTATATTTTATGTTCCTTCACAGATCATGACAAGACTCAACAGAGAACAACGAATGATGGATTTCTTGAGTGGGCATTTTCAACAGAACAGCTCATTACCAATCTTACTGAAATGCTGGAATGAGAAATGGAATGTGGAATTCCACGAAGATGAAAGAATTGAACCAAGGGGTGCAGCCTGGTGATGGTTCGTGAGGAGATGAGCCTGGGGAGGCACTTACACACCTGGAATTTACACAGCACGAAAACACTTGAGTTTTTGGATGACTTTTTGCAGTGGTGATATGGATAAATGAACTGGATAGAAGGAGAATCGGAAGAAGCAGAATGATTAGGAGCAAATGTAGTTATACAGGCTAAAAATGAAAAGGGAATGAAGTAAGGCAGTAGTGCTCAAGAGAAGGAAGGCCAGACCTGAGCAACCCTGAGGACATGGAATACATCATATGTGGTGAAGAGGGTGTTTATGTTAGTGGTGGTGACTGGGGCAAGGGAAGAGGTTTCCAGCAGCAGGGAGAAAATAAAGGAGCAAGCTGGGCTGCATTTAGGGAGGCGGGATAGAGGATCCAGATGCAGCTAGCTGGAGTACTTGGGGGACGACCCTTTGAATGGACGAGGCCGCCCAGGGACAGCATGCTCTCATTCTTGTCTCACCTCTAGCAAGTCTGCATGACAGCCCAGATTGTGACGACCCAAAAAAGTGTGAGGTTTCCTTTTTGGAATATTTTAAAGAAAAAGTGGCCTATTATTTTTTGTAATGGCCACTCCACGGTCTATTAAAGAGAGGGTCTCTTGAGCTCTGTGCTTCTAAGACACCCTTTTCAAAGTCATAAGAGGATGCTTGGGGAACTAATGGGATATTTGTAAAGCATTTTCATTTCCTTTAAAGTTTTTATTTACAACCCATTTACATATATTTAAATGCAGCTAGAAAAGCATATTTAAATTCAATTTGCCTTGAAATTGCCAAGGGACAACAAAAGGGAGGGGGAAAGTAATAGAGAAAAAACATCTACACTCTATAGGCACGACTGTCACTTTCTTGTCTCAAAACACACACACACACACACAATCAAAATGGTGGTGAACCACACTTCTTATAGTAAATTGAAGTTAGGATCAGTCATTTTTTTCTGATAAATTTCTATACCGTTTTGAGTGTTGGTTACATGGTATGTTCATTTTTGGAAAATACACTGAGCTTTACTCTTAGGAATTGTACATTTTCCATACATACATCATTGTTGCAATAAAAAAAAAAAACAAACAGTAAAAACCAAGAATAAAACCCCAACTTTTAACAATGGTTAGATGTAAGTCTGATGCCAGATGTTGATGCAATACCCAATTACTGGACAGACGATATGGGCCAATTATTTGAAAGACGGTGAATCAGGAACAGATGACATAAGTAGAAATAATGACCACCAAGCTCTCTTAATACATAATATCTGCTGGGTAACTGCTAGGCATCAGGGAATCAAAGATGAAGAAGATGGTCCCTGTCCTCTAAGAATACACACCTTAGTTAGGAGAGACAATTACAACAAGTAACCAAGTTTTAAGAGGGGCATAACTTTTTGCAGCACTGATGATCTTCCTTTATCCAGGAGTGGGGCAGGGAGTGGGCCTGAAAGATGACATCTGAAAGACAGCTTTGAAACCAAGGTGCCTTGACCAGGGAGAAAAAGAATCCCCATTAGAGGGAGTGACTAAAGATGTGTGGGCAAAAACACTTTAGTGTAGTTTACGGATAACTTGTAAGACTTGGATCCTTTTTGTTCCAGGAAGGTTTCTTGCAATAGCTGCTTTCCTCAAAACTGACAACTTCAGCCTGGCAGGAAGAAGAATTTTAAAACTTAGTTTCTTCTTTGTCTTTCTCTTTTTCCTCTAGCTTTTAACACACAGCCTGAGGTTTGTCAGCATGTTTAACAAGAGCCAAGCAAGAAAGTAAAAGAGAAAGCAAAACAGAAGGGAGAATGGACCAAAAAACAACACGGCAGGGGCCAAAACTTCTTGGAGTGTGAATATTGAATTTTTTTAACCTAGGGGTTAATTATCTTTTCAAAACAGGATACAAGAGACTTAGAATTTTCTTCTGGTGTATGTGGAGAGTTTTGTTTCCAAAAGCCATCAGAAAAAATCTTGGACGAGATATTTCAGACAAATGAGTGAAGGGTGTTGAGTTCTCTCATGATTTTAGTGGGTAGGGAGAAGAAACAGACTAAGTGCTGGTGCGCACTTTAGAGATGGTCTTTGCACAACTGAGAATTAGCTATAAGCCAGGGGGTACCAATTCCCAATGTAGGTAATATACGAGCTAAAATCAGGTTGCACAGATAAAGACATTAAGTTTTCTTTAATTATACGCTGGTTAACCAGAAGCCCAGACTTTATGTAACGAAACAATATGTTGCTATTAGCTGCAAAACAGCCGCCTGGAGAGAAGCAGCCCACCAGCATTGTTCTCCAGCTCTAGTGAACTGTTTCTGGCCAACTGATACATGCCTGCTCTGCTTATTTGGCAGTTTTTACTAATGTTGGAAGTATATTTCCAGCTCTAAGTAATTAGTCTGGAGAATACGGATTGAAAATGAGTATTTCAAGTCAGCAATTCATGCAAAAAAAAAATTTTTTTTTTTGAGAGGTTCTCATTGTATAGCCCTGGTTGGTCTTGAACTTGCAATCCTGCCTCAGCCTCCCTAGTGCTAACATCATTTTCATCATGTATGTTTTATGTTCAGGTGACTTTGAGAATAGTTTCTTTTTAGAGAAGAACAAAACACTAAAAAATCAATAAGAATAATATAAGCCAGTTCAGTTTTGAATAGTCCTTATATTGTTATCAAGATTTTGAGCTTTGTGTTCATGTTGGAACTTGACATCAAAAGGTAGAAACACATCATGTACCATTATTTCTAAAATTGTCTCTTTCTGATACCAACATGTAAGCTATATAATAAGCTTTTAAGGAATTTGCTTAAAAGCAGTTGCTAGGCACCTACTTCTAGAAGTTCTGGCTCAGTAGGTCTGGAATGTGAGGCATAAATGTAATTTTTTTTTTTTAGAGAAGGTGCCCAGTTGATTATGACCCACAGCAAGATTTGGAGCTACAGATAAATGTATTTCTTAGCATGTACAACTAATAATTTTAAAAGTGCTAGTTTGACTTATCATTTCATACCATGAAAAATGAAGTTTTGCAAAGAAAAAATTGAACTACCATCACCCCCCAAAATAAAATCATGCTGAAATGCCAAAAATTATGACTATATTATTACTGGTTGGAAATATTAATTTTTGCCTGTTTGTTTTTTTTTGGGGGGGGGCGGAATTGCTTAACGCTAGAAACCGTGAAAACATTTCAACTGGGTACAGTGGCGTATCAGTCTTAGCTACTGGAGAAGTGGCTCACAAATTTGAGCCCAGCCTGAACAACCTGTGAGACCCTGTCTCAAAACGAATTTTTAAAACATCAGATACATTGCTAAACTGTGAAGAAGATATAGTTGCCTGAAAATGGTAGAAAAAACAGCCACAATGATAAACGACGCTATGAAACGTAATTATTCTGAAGAAAAAATATCGTACAAGTTGTCAATTGACGATATGTGGGAGAAAAATCCTGAGAATTATTCAGGACTGTCATTGAAGCATATATGCTTAGGGAGAAAATTTCCGGATAATGTCCTGGTAAGGCTTGACATAAATCACAATGTGATAAATCTTTCAATAAGTATGCACACGATGCTCAGGTTTTGCAGCTAGATTTTCAAATCAGCCTGCTTCTACCCACAGTGTATTGCTGGAATGGCTCATCAACCTTCCTAGGAGGGTGGTGACAGGATCAGCATGAGGGACAAGGTATGAGTGGCTTGAGTGGGGGTTAAAATAGAATTTTAAAATTCAGGTCACTCATTCTCTCGTTCTCCCTGTGGAGTGGTACTTCAGAGCCATCAAGTCCTGTTTTAGCCACTGAGCCCTCCCTAAGAAGGACTCTCAAGCTGAGGGAGAGGGTCATGGGGCTTCAGAGCAATCAGACATCCACTCCTCTGGGGTTTTGTGGGTATGCCTTTTTGGGGAAACGCTGCCTCCTCAAGAGGGCTAATGTCTCACCTTTGGATGATTTCTCTGACTACATTCTACTCCTCGTTTCAGGAAGTGATTTTCCTGCCATCTACACCAGAATGGCTGTGTATGTGTTGGCCTCTGATTTCTCTTCCTCATAGTCAACTGTTCCATCCCAGGTAATAGTGAGTGCATAAATCTCACTTCTATCAAGTCATCTAATTCTAAAAGCCTGAAGACTCATTCCAACCATTAGAAATAATTTGGGAATACTTTGTCTTGTCCCAAATGAGCCTAGCTACCTGGGTACTAAAAACAAACACTGGTAAATCATGTAATAAGATAAACAGCTGCTGAGTTTTCACACCGGAAGACTATAGGTCACAATCAACAATACCTAGGGTCTGCCTCTAGGGCCAAGTTGATGGGAGCTCTCGGCATCACAGAGCTACATTCCTAGGATGTTTGAATATTATGCACTCATAGAAAATGTCTTGGATATTATAGCATTCCTCATCCCATACTCAAGTTTTAGGGCCTTCTCTCCTTGGCCACTAGGGAGAAGAACTTTAGCAGAGTAAAGGTGGTCTAACCACCTTTTTTTTTTCTCCAGAGGTCAGCTGTGACCCTGACTATAGTGGAAATCTGTCCTGCCAGTTGTTTCTAGCCCACTCCAAAGTCTGTCCTAAGGCAAATTCTCTCTGTCAAGGAAAAATGAATGTGCAGTAGCCATGTAAAGGTATTTTAGACTTCATTTGTTCTCAGAGCCCTGTGGGAGAGACAGGACGATTTGAGGAGGCCAGAAGCCATGATTAGTGGTAAATATGACAGCCTCTCAATCTCTGTTGACTGAGGAATTAACAGCATTCCTGACATTCTAGAACTCTGTTCTCATTTATCATGCTGAGGAATAGTGTTTCAGAAGTAAAACCAAATATTTTAAAGTAGATGATTCAATAAAATAATCTTTTACTTAATTCCATTGGGATTATTAAGGAATATCTAAAACACTTTGCATATAAAATTGACAAGATGTATATTTTAAAAAACAGTATTTGCTATATACTGTAGTTCATAAGTCTTTTCTTAATTAAGAACTACGAATGTAGAATATATTTCAGGTATTTTTTCCTTGAAAATTACAGAATGGTATCTATTTTTATCAATGAATGGAACTAACTTGTTTAATGTTTGAAGCACAGAAGTAACTTACAATGATCACCATCATCAAAAACTAATTTCTCTCAGAGTAATGCTCTGAGCAGCCATCTCCCTGGAAAGAACAGACGAGTGATATGAACACTAGACATGAAGTTCTCTCAGGGAAAAAAAGAAAAAAGAAAATCACACTGAGTTGAAAGGTCTTCTTTCCCTGCTCTCAGTTAAAAGCAAAACCTGTAGTTATGATTGGGTTATTGTCATACCAATTTTAACTATCTCAAAAGAAAGAAACATAAATCAACGGTAAGGAACAGCTTGAGATAACAAGCCCAGTGTCAGTTCTCCTGAATTTTAAGAACATTACAGCCAGGATGCACTATCAGTCTATTCAATTAGGAAATATATAGATTACATTTATGCCTAAAAAACTACCTTGAAATTTATTACTATGTTTACACAGTAGCTGGTAGAATAAATTTGAAAAATCTCATGAACTTAACCATTTTTATGGGTTATCTTTAAAGGAAAGATATAATAGTATAATAGTACCCATGTTTTTTCTTTTTTTTTTACCTTCATAATAGTTTTTTTTTCTTTCCTCAAGTACCTGTAGTAATTAGGTTTCACAATGAATTGCTACTTGCTATGTGTAAGAATATTTTGTCAAATTAAACTAGCATAAAAGCCTATAAGATTGGTAGATATCAGTTTGTCTTATTTTCCAAAAGGCGTCTGTTCTCATTTATGTTGAGCTGATTTTCAGTTTCAACTCATTTCTGGCAGTTAAATCATAAGTCTCTAAAAGTGAGGGATTATAAAGAGCAGAGGGAGTTACTAGTATAAACTGAAGCTAATACCTATGTGAATTACAATTGGTTGGTTCCAACCAAATGAATATTTTTACCTCAGGCCACAGTAATGCAGTTTCAGATGGAAATAAAAGGAATAACCATTGATCTGTCTCCTGCAGCCGCTGGGCATCCCAATACTGAATTTAGGCCTGGATAAACAGTTGTTATGATATGCCTAGCACCCACCTCAGAGGGACCGTTGTCAAATTAATCTCCATGTCATCAGTACCTTCTCCACAGGTTTTAAACAGTCTTCTCTCTCCCTCTAAGTCCCAGATCAACAGTTGTCAGGGCCCGAGTCAAGCTGTGCTTCTGCCCACACAGTGGCACTGTCAGCCCTGTCGGCTGCTCAAATGATTTTTTAAGCAGAGCAGCCGGTTGCCTTCAGCAGCAATGCTTTTGGGGGCACTCCGTGCTGCTCTCCCAGAGTCTCTGGCTGCTCTACAACCGCGCTAGTTAAGGGATCGACAGAAGGAACAACAAATGGCTACAATTAGCATTCGCCCTGCTCCAGCAAAAGAATTTCATTGCTATGGCAACAGGAGTTGCCCAGACAACACAGGGCTTTGGCTGAGTGTACTGCATTATACCAAGTATGGAACAAAATAGCCATAGATCAGGCTCTCGCTTCACGGCACAAAGATCTCTGCCATCCTATCTAAGTGTAATTAACAAGAACTGATTTCTTCTTTGCGGGAGGGAGGTGCTGGCTGTTACTAGACTGAAACAAAATATCATTATCGATTCATTCTTTTGAAATTTCCCTATAATAATTAAAGAATGATTATAGTAGACCCCTGTTAACTTGATTTTTCTATTTGCAAACACCTTAAGAGGTACCCTTTACTTTTTTTTTTTAATTGAAGCAGCACTGTTAATTACAATCTAGTTTTTCCTCAATCAGTTGTTAGGATATTAACGTCTATAATCTGTGAAAAATTAATACGCTTCCTTACACCTGGATATTCAACCAGGCTGTAGATGTCCATAACTGCATGAAGGACGGAGCAACAATATCAGAGTCACAGTCTTGCTTGTCTTCTGTATCATTTAACATCAAACAGGAGAATATTACATTGCTCCTGAAGTAAACTTAAAGCAGGAAATTGAAAATTTCTTGAAATTCATTTAGTAGTAGTACCACAAATAAAATGGAAAAATTGATCGAAATGACAGAAAAATAATACACCTTGGCCACCATTAAATGCCTCCACAGTCAAGCTACATAACTGGATCCCTGCCACTCATAGTCATGTAAACCACATTATGGGTCTGATCCAGGAGCCCTTCTTAATGAATCAAGGAGGAGGATGTGTTCAGGCAACAAAGGACAGTTAGGTGAGTTGGTATCATCTGGTAAATGCTAATCATCTTTCAAAAATTCTCGAAACGCAGGTATTTCCAGAGTACAGTTTCTTTCCCAGCCAACATCTTTGCCAGACCGGGACTATTACCAGCAATAATACATTTACTGAATGCATGGCGCTCTGCATAGCTTAATTAATTTGGTTTTCACACATACCCTATTACGTAGCTATAATTTATGCCCACTGATAGATAAGGAAATTGAGGTGCAGAAAGATTCAGTTTCTGCCAGCACATAAGCAACAGAGGTGGAATTCAAAATTAAGTCTATTCGAGTTTTTTTCTTTTTTTGGTTTTAGGGATTAAATCCAGGGCTTCTGAGCTACATTCACAGCCCTTTTTAGTTTACTTTTTGAGGTAGGAGCTTGTAAAGTTGCCCAGGCTGGCCTCAAACTTGCCACCCTCACACCTCGGCCTCCAGAATAGTGGGATTATGGGTCTGTGCCACACCCAACAGGATTTTTCTCTACTTCAGCTTCATTATAGCTGTTGTACCACAATAAGTAATGTAATTTTAAAGCTTCAGTCTCTTTTCCAAAAAATACAAATTCTGTAATAGGAAAAATCTAAATGAAAAAAAATTAGTGTTCAGGATAAACATAATGAAATTCAATTTGATCATTCAAATTTATTAAATAATTACGTAAGGATGTGGGTAAGTGGGAGTTGCAGAGAAATTAACTCTTTATTGAGCAGGTACATTACTTCTGATTTTGGTACAAATGCTTGAAAACATACATTTGAACAGTCTAAACAGAAATTATATTCCTTAATTACTTATGTAGATCTTTAGGTTTTTAAAATAATCTTTGTAAAGTAAAAATAGACAATTTATCAGTAATAAGTAGCCACTAATGAGAGCTAAAAATATTTTACTGTAGCAGAAATGGTTCTGCTTAATAGCTTTTTAAATGCTGAGATTTCAGATTGTATTACCTCTCCTAAATTAATGACAGTGAACGGGGTTAAAATAACAGAAATAATTTTAGGGTTAAGAGCTCTTTATAAAAAAACACAAATTTAAGACTTACTTTGGTCCAATCTATATTTAAACAGCAAAAATTGGAATACTTTCCAGGAAATTCAGTATTTGAGGTTTCTACTTGCTTGTGAATCACTAGACATTCATATAATTCTAATTTATGAAATCAAGAACTTTTGTAAATGGTCAACCTCAGATAAAATTCAGGTAAAGTCTTATTTATGACTCTAAATGCTATAGTAACGCAAGCCTGAGAAATGGAAGTTCTTATCACACTGAATTTTGGGGACTCAAAACTGCATTGTATGGGGAAAATTATTTTGTGCATGTTTGGTATATGTTTGAGGAATGATAGCATTGAGATTTTTGGAATAGAAAAAGAAGATGCAAAGCGAGAGGAAAGAAAACCGAATATCCTCTCTTAACACTCCCTAATGCTCAGTATTTTCCAAATATCTATATTTTTATTTTTCATCATAATTAAACTTGTCATTTATAATGAAATAAACACATTTAAACAAGTATGTGCAGAGAACTCCGGAACAGATGTGTCTTCCATCCAATTTGTTATAAACACATTTCTTGCGCTTATGGATATTTTAGGATAACTGAAGCAAAATTGTAAAAGTACCCACCAATAAATGAAGATCAAACAAAATAATGTATATGAAAGCACTCTAAAAAGTGCTATAAATATGTGTGCTTTGCCCAAAAATGTTAGCTTTTATGGGCTCAAAGGGAGCACCCTTGGCATTTACTTCTTTTAAATAAATCAAAAGGAAACGATTAAGTAATTTATTTATTGATTGATTTTGTGGTGCTGGGGATTGAACCCAGGACCTTAGCTCTGAGCTACAGCCTCAGCCCTTTTTTCATGTTTTATTTTGAGAGAGGGTCTTGCTAAGTTGCCCAGGCTAAGCTCATGCTTAAGATCCTCCTGCCTCAGCCTTCCAGAGTGCTGGGACTATTCTCATCTAGGCCATTTGTAGCAGCCTTCTCCTTGGAAACCTTTCACTTTTTAGCTATTTAACAAATTTAAATGCATGCCAAACCAAAGAGATCTCCCTTAGCTGATTTCTCTTATTTATTCTCTTACAAAACAGGAAGTAAACACAACTTCTTTCTCCACTTTATCTTTCAGTCTTCTCTGATACTTTTGAGTGCATCTTCCGTTCCAGAAAAGTAATCTCTGGATTCCATTCAGAAACAGGCAATTTATTGAAGTGATTTAAAGTATGGAATCTGCTGCCACAGATCTGAGTTCAATTTCTGGCTCTGCCATTTATCAGCTTTATGACTGGGGGCAAGTTATTAACCTTCCTAAGCTTCGGTTTGAAACAATGTAAATAATGGAACAACAGCATCTGACATATAGTAAGTGGTCCAATATTATTCTTAGAAAGTCTTATCTTTCTAAAATAGATTTCCACTCCTTTCACTAGTCATGTCTTGGGCAATCGATTTCCTCAGTTTCTACCATTATCAACTCAGACAGAAATTCTGAATTTGAATTCTGGTGATGTCACTTATTAGCTATCATCTGCAAAAGCACTTATAACAGATATAGCCACTGAGAATGAAAACCTTACAGAAAAACCAGCTCTAACTTGTAAAAAACAAAGGTCTTAGATTAGCTTCTATAGTCACGGCAGGCAGCAGATCTGAGACAAATCATCCTTGTATATTATCAGTCATACATACCAAACCTAAAATACCTCTTACTGTCTATTTCTCAGTTAATTGACTCTCAAACTTTACTATTTATTTGAATTGTTACTATGGTTCTATAGTTGCTAGGTTCTACTGAGAACTTTCCATACATTATTTGATTTTAATCTTTACAACATATCAGGGATGGAATGATTATGAACTCACTTTATGGATGACAAAACTGAGGCACAAGAAGCAAAAAAACTTGTTCAGCTACACAGCTAGTAAACTGGCAGCCTGTACTCTTAAATCTCTATTGCATGCAGCTATATAGTTAAGATCATTATATCCAACTGAACAACGATCTTTATGTTCAAAGCCTAATTTTTAGCTTTAAATGCTTATACATTATGCTGTTCATGCAGCTCATGTTATATATTCTCATTAGAATTAAAACTACAAGGAGTATTTAGAAGTCACAAAATTTGTTTCAATACCACACAACTTTTAAGTACTAAATAAATGTTCATTGATAACAAAGAAAATGTACATGGCCAGGGCAAAGTCAAGGTAGTATCAACCACATGTGGAAATAATTTGCAATAAAATTATAAAATATTAAAACTTAATGAGCATAGTCTCAATTAGGAAATGGAAAATCTGCTCATTAAACTTGTAGATGCTACTTAGTTGGGCTGGGGTTAAATGCTTTAGAAGAAATTGAATTTAAAATGACCTTGATAGATTAGAGAAATGGTTTATCAAAAACAGGATGAAGTTCAATTAAGACAAGGACAAAATGGTATATGTAGGAACCAAAAAAGTGAAACACACAAATTAAAAAAATGATGATGTGTGGCTCTGCACATTAATGGAGGGAAAAAAGGAAAAAAAGAAAAAAAAAAAAAAAGCACAAATGAAACACACTGATTATCTGTTGCTAATATGGACGACTTTTATTTTTACCTATCAGTGGCTTACCATTCACACAGCACATTAAAATCGCAATGGGAGTTTTGAAGAATACCATGCCCAGGCCTCATTATAGACAAAGCAAGTCAGAATATGTGGAGATAAGGCTCTTCATTGCCATTTCAGAACTCTCTAAGGTGGTCAAATTTCAGAGCTACAAGAACATAACAGCATAAAAAGCATTATAACAATGACAACAGGGTTATTGTTATGTAAGATCAGATAATGGGATATATGGTCCACAAAGAAAAACTATTAATAAAAATTCTGATATCAATCAATGATGATTCTAAGCACTCAAGACAGGAAAAAAGATGATCCAGATCTGGTGTTCTCAAAGTCTTGTTCCTAGACAAGTAGTACCTGGGAATTTTTAAGACAGGTTCATTCTGACATTGACCACACACGAGCTGAATCAACAACACTGGGCCACCGGAATCCTGTGTTTTGACCTTGTCCCTCCCCAAGGTAATTCTGATATATGCTAACAGTGAAGAACCAGGGTTGTAAGCTAAGTAGACAACATTCTGTATTTGTTTTCTCTTATAATTACAGAATTATTAATATGCTTCATTTTGTAAGCCACTTCAAATTCTGCCTAAAAATAAGTAGAGTGTATAGGGTACCATTGTTAAAAATTATAAACTATAAATATATTCACTGTTGAAATACCTTTTATTACATAGATTCATATTTTAATTTCAGTGAAAAATAAGCTAAAATTGCTGTTAAAATAGTCTGAATGAAACTTAATGAAGTTGGTTGGCTTAGTTTCTTATCTTTCAACTGGCTCTGCTGGCATCAGGTGAACTAAGTGTAGTCAAAAGTATCTTTGTAGGTTCATTACACTTCTGCCTATTTACCAAAAACTCTGGGGAAGGAGATGTAAGGTCATCTCAAGTCCCACCCACTCCTTAACAATTTATGTGCCATTGGGATTTAGATCTATACCCATATAGATCTATATATTTAGATCTTAGATCTAAATATAATATTCGGATCTGATACCCATCACTGTATCTCTACCCGAAGAACATCATAAGCTGATAGCACTTTTCTTTATAGTCAAAATATATAAAAACTACTCCTGGACTGGAAATATTAAAAAATCATCACAAGCAAATAATATCTCATAGTGGAGAAGTAAGACACAGGAAATAGTTGCATTAGAGTTTCTGATATTTCCTGAATGGAAGACATCTTGGTAAGAAATACTGAGTATTTTCTCCCCTCTCCCATTTCTGGTCCCTCTGTCCCCTATACTTTGTCAGTTATAATTAAAAAATGGAAAATATATGTAATATCACAATTAAAAATGCAAAATAACGAGATGCCATTTTGTCTAATTGTAAAAAATCCTGAAATATATCTAGTACTGCTGTTTGCAGAATGGACACTGCCACAGGCTCCTGGTAGGAGTATGCTTTAGTCTAATCCAGTGATAGCGAACCTTTGAGAGACGAGTGTCCAAACCCAAAACCCACTTATTTATCGCAAAGTGCCAACACTGCTATTAAACCTGAATAATGAGGTTTTAGTTTAGAAAAAACACTTCATACATTAACATCTTTTGTCTTAAAAACAAATAACATGTGTGCCATAGGCTCACCACCACTGGTATAATCTATCCAATCTACTCTGGTGAATGCAGGATTATATATAAAAAGCCTTAAAACTGCTCATATTTGTTAACTTATACTGAAGAAACAGTGCTACTTATGATGGTAAATATTTCAAAAACTTGTAGAAGTCAAACCCTAGGACAGTTGGCTAAATAACGCCCAGCCCATCCTTAGTCCAGAACCCAATGCAGCCACTGAAACATGGGTAAAAGAGGAATTTGGGCTCTATGCAAAATACTCATAACCCAACTTATGCTCAGCATGTCTGAATTCTAAAATGTAAGTAATGTTTATAAATGAGTAGTTAGGTTATAGGTAAGCTTTATTTTCTTTTTACTTTTCTGTAATTTTAAAATATTCTATTAACAGATGTTTCTACAATCAGAAAACTCAAATACATTGGTTTCTAAACAAATTCAATGTATACTTTACTTTTAATGGGCATACTTGATCCCAAATAGCAGCTCAGTTGGTTTAAATGTAGCAATCAAAATAGCCTACATACTGAAATACTATATTTTAGATTTTGATTATGTTAGTCAGCTGTGGATGCTCAGTCTAAAGAGGAAACTTGCAGTGTAAATGAATAATATTTACTTAGTACAATGCTATGTCCCATGGAAGAAGAGGCACGCTAAGGGATGGACTGAAGGCTGCATACTCAATAAGCCACGTGATCTCTGCCTCCTTCCAGAGAATCAACATTTGAAAAATATGTGCAGCTTCTACTTCCTATTACCTCTTTCTCAATTTAAAACTACTTTAATTAATATGATACGAATTTGATCTTTGACCATACTACAGATTTTTCTGAGACATTTAAATGAAAGCAATCATCTAGGGGAAAAATACATATACATATACATATACATATACATATACATATACATATACATGTATACACACACACACTTATTCACTTAATTCTGGATCTGACTCATCCTTATAAATAGGGTTTTAGGGGTTATATGTAAAGGAGTTTACCTCTGGTAATAGACCATGTGCTTAAAAGATGTTAATAACAAAAACGTCATTCAAATTTACCACAGGATTAAATTTAAATATAAGTTTGGTATTTTTTGAAAGATGATGATAGAGTTAAAGAAGATCTTAGAGCAAAGTATAAGAGATTCATAGACGGGACGGGAGACCCGAATACAAGAGCATATGATTAGCCATATGGATCTACAGCATGGAGGAAAAACTTTTCAAACAGATACACAAGGGCCCATGGGCACTGAAACAAACCTCAAGTAGAAGGGGAACTGATCACAAAATAATAATTTATTTGGTAATTAAACATGTAGAACACGTGAAGTAAATGTCCAGGAAATTGTACAAGTTCCTACAACATAGTACCTCAAGTTACTGACTTTCATTACTTCATTACACATCCCGAGTGGATGGTGCCTTCTTATATTTAGCCAAGGAAAGTGAATGAGGATGAGAGGAAGAAGAGAAAGTATGTTAATAAAATGGAGAGCAATATAGGGCGTGCCCAGTTTCCAGTGAGGAGCAGATAGGAAGACCAGTGTTTGAGAAACGACAAAAATCCTAGACTAATCCTCCTAATAAGGGAGGATGCTAAGTAGGCGAAGGCTGCAAGCTCCCCTGAGCTGTCCGGGACCCTGCCCGACGGTACTGGATTTCTCTTAATGCACTAAGCCCATCAGTTATTTCTGTTGGCATATTAAAAATAAGGGTTATCTTCATCATTTGATAAGGCACCCAATGCTGAATCAAATGAATTTTAAAGGATCGTTTTAAAAATCTTTCCTCCTGCTTTGGGATAGGGGGAAGTCTAAGATACAAGTATGAAATAGGCTTTTCACCAATAGATAAAATGGCACTTTGGATTAAATAAAACTTTGTTCGTGGTTTATCAAACACAAACTTAACTCTTTAGAGTAGCTGTATTAACAAGATGTAAATAATAAAATGACTGATAAAAACTTCTTAGCTGTTTCTTATATTTATAGCTTTTAAATTATATAGATTCTGAGTTACTAGCTTGTCAAAACTAAATAGAAGATGTTACTAGTATTTTTAATGCTAAATCTAAACAATATTTACCAGCTCATCATTAATTGTGGATATGTTGGTAGATGAAGATTGTTTTTATTTGCATATGTTATTAGTACTTTTCTGCTGCATAAATGTTTTATTGGAAAAGTATGCATATATAATTTGCTAAGCCTAATTATCATATTTCAAAATAAAAAAAAGTAGCTAGATTCTTTTAGCCTTCATGATGCAAAAATGGACTGGGTGAGGATAAATATATGAGGTGAACGGTGATGGTCTATAATTTTCTTTAGTATATTTTGGTGTTTCTTTTTCATTATTCCTCCAGAAATTGGGATAAGACAGTTCCTCTAACCAACCCAAAGAGGTCTAACAGAAGGAAATTGTAAACATGATTAAATGATTATGTACATAGATAGCAATTAATGATCATTATTTTTTCTAATATTGCTAACAAATGGAAAACTGTTTTAGCCAAATGTTGTCATATCACACAAATGTACATCATGGCTAACACTAGTAATTTCTAATTTACTTGGGAATCAATGGGTCATTGTAGCTTTCTTAATGCATGTTAATGCTACCTTCAAATCCTTAAATATAAAAATGTTTAGTATTTGTCCTCTTATCTAGACTACCTAATAAGCAGTAACACCAGTATTCCCCTCCAAACCAAAAATAGTTCCAATACCAGTCACATCCATGAGAACAGTGTAATATGTAAAGTCACCTGATTGACTGATTGAGCGATTGACTGATTGTACTGGGGATTGAAGGCAAGGCCTTGTGCATGCTAGGCCAGCACTCTGCCACTGAGCCACATCACCAGCCTTTTACATTTTGAGACGGGGGAATGCTAAGTGCCCAGGCTGGCCTCAAAGTTGCCATCTTCCTATCTTAGCCTCCTGAGTAGCTGGGATTACAAGCCTGCACTGCCATACCTCCCACCTGCCTCCTATTAAAAAAAAAAAAAAAAAAAAAAAAAGTCAATGATTTTAACTAACATTGAAGTTTTAAAATGCTAATTTCATCCCATTGTATTGCTTACAAAGGATTCAATTGATGGAGATTAGTTATCAAGTTCTTATGCACCATTGGAAGACTACTTTTGCTCTAAAAGGCGAAAGAGTGGTACTTGATTTTGCTCATTTCTATCATTTTCTCTCACATTAAGAACAAGGCACAAAAGTAATTCACAAATGGGCTGCAGAATCACTGACCGATGTTATCTACAGAACACACACAAAAAGGCTGGAAACATGTCCATTTTATATGGAAAAGAACATTTATATTCTAAGCTAGAGATACTACCATTATTCATGCTTACCATCCCACATCATTCCTTAGGGATATGCATTAAAGAGGCATTTAACTTCTGGGTCACATAAAAATGGTAAACTGAGCGCCAGAACAGAGAGAAGTCCCCTTTGGATTCATGTGTTATTGGGAGAGAGCAAATGAAGAGAAAAAATAACAATATAATCTGTATTTGAGGAGATAAGAGATAGATAATCAATGAAAGAAGATGTTTTGGCTTTTAGGTGCTGTATATCTTAGTAGAGATAAACCTAGTAAGCTCATACGGTTGCTGGATGGAAGGCTTAGCTCCTCCTGGGTTGGGTCTTTCCAAAGCATGCTTGCAACCCAGCATCCCCCAGAGTCAAGGGAGAGGGAGAAAGCATGAGATGCGCCCAAGATGAAAGTTGTAGGATCTTTTATAACCTAATCTTGGTAGTGACCATCATTTGTCATATTTAACTGGTTACGGACTAAGCCTGGAACTGTTGGGGGAGTGAATTACATAAGGGTGTCAATACCAGGGCGTGGCTATCACTGGGAACCTCTGTGGAGTCTGGCTCCCTCACTGTTCCTGTTATCATTATGGCTATGTAAAATAGCATGCGGGGCTATGTCAAGCAGTATATTATAATTATATGCCACTTTTCTTTTTTCTAAAGTTAATAATTGCCTACTCTTATTCTCTTGGTGCCTATCACAAAGGCTTTCCAAATTTTCCCAACAGCATTTTACTACAATTATACAGGAGGTTATTCAGGTGATCTCTTTTACATTTACTCCTGATCTTCTCTGCTATGGTTTGAAGGGTGTCCCCTCCAAAATGCAAGTTGAAATTTAAATGCCATGGGAACAGTATTAGGAGGCGGCATGTTTAGGAGATGACTGGGCCATGAAGGCTCTGCCTTCGTGAATGGTTAATACTATTACCACAGAAGTGCTTTTTACAGTGGGAGTGGGCTCCTTAGAAGAACAGGCTCAGCCCCCTTTTGCCACTCCATCTCTGCTCTTCTGCCACTGGAAGACACAGTTAGGAGGCCCTCCATCTTGGACTTCCCAGCCTCCAGAACAGTGAGCCAATACATTTCTGTCCATTACATTGAGCTAATGAATTTCTGTTCTTTTCTTAGATTGTCCATTAACTCCAGAAAATGCTCTGTCATTAGCTTAACTCCTGTTTACTAAGAACTAAGTTGTAGAAGGGGGCCAGAAGAGGACTTCACCATTCATTTCTACTCTTTTCTCCTGAAGACCTTCCTCTGTGTTCACATAATCCCTGCTTTCAGTAGAAACCTCACCCCTGCCTTGTATTCCCATACTAGAGTCACTAGCACATCATTTCCAAAAAATAAACCTTTCTCACCTCTAAGGGGTAAAGGCAGGGGAAAAGACTTAAGGCAGTTACAAGTCGGGACGTAGAAGCCCTAGGGTGGAGGTCGGATGGCGTCTTCCAGTCCCCTAGCTTTCTGCTTCAGACCTTGCTTCTTCTGTCACTGGTTCCACAGCCCTGCAATTCCTAAGCCCCCAGTGTGATTCTGACTGCATGTGAAAACAGTGTCTTTGCAGAGGTAATCAAGTAGAAGCAGGGCTATACCAGATTAAGGTGAGCTTCGATCCAATGACTTGTGTCCTTATAAGGCAGAGAAGCCTGGAGAAATACCATGAGATAATAGAGGCGCGCACTGCAGCAATGCAGCTGGCAATCCGAGAAACACCAAGGACATGGGTTCTAGAAAGAACTGTGAGGACATCTTGATTTCAGATTTCTACTCCAGGTTTGAAGACAATAAATCTCAGCTGTCTTAAGCCCCTAAGGTTGTGGTAGTTCGTTATGGTAGCCCTAGGGAAGGAACATATCTAGATTCATTATCATCTCCTTTCTGTCTTTATATATTTTTGTTTTAACTATCTTGATTTCATAGAAGTTGGGAATTGTTTTTGTGACTCTTTCTCCAAGTGTCTGTATGGTAACTTCCAAAGGAAAAAAGGCGGTAAAAATCTGTTAGTCTATTTTGAAAACAAAAGTCCTTATAGTCTCAAGTTTTCAAGTTTTTCTGCCAAACTAGTTCATATTAATTCTTGCATTTTAAGTGCAGCACAGAACATATTAATAAGAAAGTTAGTTTTAACCTCACATTGCTCTAGGTGTTTTGCATACAAGTGTCACTTTGTTCAATAATTTATAATCATTTTCTATTAACAAATGCATCATAGAAGGAAGATGAAGTACAAAAAATAGGGAAAGGCGAGCCATGTTTTGAATTTATTGAATATCTACTCAGTTTTAGGTGTTATACTGGAGAACATTAACACAATTTTAATCTTCCAAACAGTTTGCAAAACACATAGTATAATTCCTCTTGTAATATCTAGGGAAAAGGAAGATTAAAGTTTAAATAACCTGCCACAGTCAGTGCTATAGTTTAGATGTGGAATATCCCCAAACACCCATGTGGCAAAGGCTTGGTCCTTAGTATGTACTATTGGAAAGTGGTGGAAAACTTTAAGAAGTGGGCCTAGGTAGATAGGGTGGTACATGCCTGTAATCTCAGCACTCTATAAGGCTGAGGCAGGGAGATTGCAAGTTTGTACCTAGCCTTGGCAATTTAGTGAGACCTTGTCACAAAACAAATTAATTAATTAAAGGGTAGGATATAGCTTAGTACAAAGGCCCTGGGTTCAATCCCTATAGCCAATAAATAAATAAAAATTGAAAAAAAAAATGAACATCCAGTGTCATTTTTTTAGATGTCAGAGAATGTAGTTAGCTCATGCCTGGAAAAAACTGAGCTGCATTAGAGGTCCCATTATATCTGATATAATGCCACCCAGAGGTGACACAGATGTGTACAGATGTAACACAACAGCAAAACAATGGTATATGATATTCCAAGAGTTTTCATCATTTTCCAATAGATACAACAATTTTTAAATACAAAATATCCTCAAAAACATGTAATGCCTTGGCTGGCCTGGTGTTCTGAAGGTCTTTCAAGTCTGTGCACTTGCTGATACTACAGTCAAATATGGAGATTAACTTTAGAACCTTGGGCTGCTGCAGAGCATCTTTCCTTTGTCACAGTGTCTGGGAAGCTCCTTGGCTACTTTTCTTTCCGTAAGCCTTCAGACCACTCACTACACAAGAATTCAGCTCCCTTGTCAGCTAAGCCAATGATGCAAAAATTATTTTGTCTCCCTGACTGGTTTCTTCTCCCATTCCTTAGACCAGATGTGCCCTCCACTGCCCTTGCTGCCTCCCTGACCCAGACACTACCACTTTCAGGAAGAGATCGTCTATCCTAACTCTCAGAAGATAGACGTTATCACATGAGACCTCCAAACCTCCTTACTTAGCGTTTTCTCCTCATTGTAGTCCAACATCCCTCCCTTGTACTATCCAAGCACTTCATCCTTTCGCTCTCACTGCTCACACCCCAGGAACCTCAGCCTAGCTACTGCTCCCCTAAATCTCAACCCCTCAACACTAGAGAGAATTCCCTTCACAATACAGATAGTAAAGCCTCTGCTGCATGAATGGGGAATGAAACAGCACATTCCTTTCAGTCCAGTCAAAGCACACGTGTTATCCAGCCTTTCTTCAACTGGTCTTTCTGAACTTGTGGCTCCGCTGACTACTCTTTCTCTTGGCTTCGGTTATCACTGGTGGCTTATGGGGAGGCTGCTCCTCCTTAGGCTCCTCTTTCTCTTCCTGCTTCTTTAAAGTTATATAACTCCCATGAGCCCTGTTTGCCTTCCTGCCTGAGAGATCCAGCAGGACTAATGACCTTTCCAAGTATAGATGTCTTCCTCTCTCCATGCTCAGTGAGGCTCCGTGGTTGCACCATTTTAGCGGGTCTTAGCTATTTATCAGAAACAATTTATCACTGAAATTATAGACCTGTCAAACACTTGACATGTTCTCTACATTTTTTATTATGTCAGTGAAAATTTAGTTCTCAAATGATAAATGGTTAGAGTAGAAATGGCTTTAAGTATTATACGCAAAATTACTACACCTCAGTCATCAAACAAGAAAATCCATGATCCTTTATAGTATTTCCCGGAGAAATTTGAATAAATCAACAGATGTTCTCACCAAGAAAAACAAAATGTCCGAAATATTTAAAACAAAAGTATAGAGTTTACAGAGCTTCACAAGTCTGTCCATTGGCTGCCTATAAGCCTAGATTCTGAACCAGTGCTAAAAGAGAACAAAAAGATTCAGAGGGAGTCAAAAAATTTAAAAGATGGTAATAATTATAATCCACTATGGAACAGGAACAGAACAAGGGACATGTTGATCATAACAACTATTTCAGGGAAGTCAAGGACATTGCTCCTGTTATATAATAGTTTTTTATTTTCTTTTCACTAAATTTATTCCAGCCTTCAGTGTATGTATATGAATGCTCATTAAATGGAAGATATTTGCTGTTTCTTGCATAAACGTCCTTTTATAATAACTTGAAGTCTTCACTACTTGAGAATTTTCTAACCTGTTCATGCTCAAGAGCCTGTTTGATAATGATGACAAAAGGTTGTCCTGCCCTGACTATAAAGTTAGAAAAGAAAAGCTTTTCCTGCCTCTACCCACAGGGCATCCTTACCCAGGCAGGAGCCCTGCTGAGCCTGTTCTTCCTTTTGCTTGACTACATAGTAAACACAAGACTGATGTTTGAATAAAATGTGAAATCACTCAAACTGTTTTACATTCCTGTCCTAGAAAAATCTCCTTAAAATATTTAAGTCTTTTGACAGTTACAGGTAGCATCTGATTCTGCTTGAAAGCCCAAATGTAAGGGTGTCAAAAACAATTAGGATTTTAATAGCTCTCTTTCCTAGATTATTAGGTGTGCACAAGTTCATCAGCAAGAGAACAAAAATGTTCCAAAGAAAATAAGCCAATGACACTTAGAAAGATCATACTATTTTGCTTTATTTTTCCTTATGCTCTTTCTACTTTAAAGGAGAATACAAGTAAAAGAAATGAAAATTGTAATTGTCAACATTTACTACCTTGATAAAGTTCTCCAGACAAAAACTGTTTTGCTGTTGTCCTCATTGTTTTGAAAGAAGCCGTAAGGCAGTTAGTGTTCAGTAGACACCAGTGAAAACCTTAGAAATTTCTAATTTTGCTTCATGCCACATTCATGCTACTTGGGGAAAAGGCTGAGAAAGAAGGGGATACAAGACCTGAGCGGATTGGGGCAGGTGGCTATCTAATACACTTTGACACATCCGCATAAGCCTGGCTTGTATGCTTCCCTGAGAGTTATTTTGTAGAGAAATATGCTAATTCAAAGAAATCTAACTAGCTTCACATTTAATTCTGACTTCAAATCTTAAGAGTGGCAGAGCAGCTGTGCCTGAGGCAATACAATCTTATTTCTATAAAAAATCTCTCAAAGCTCCATATATAAGTGGAAGAGCAAAAATAGATAATCAAACCCAAATTAAGGCTATTAAGAATTGATTTAGTGTAAAGATAATATAGCGAGATTTTGTTTAGCTTACGGATGTTCACTAAAAATGTGTAATACTTGTTTGCCTAAAATTTTGATTATGTTTTATCTTATTTTGTCACAGTTAAATAGTTTTATCATTAGGGTTTTTAATTGCATATAGTTTATAGAATTCTTCCTGATTACTCTATATCCATTTAGCTGGGAAAAAAAATCCCACTGTACTACTTAATGAAAAGAGAACCAACTAAGGATGCAATCAAATTGTGGGCAGATGCACCATGAGGTGTGGCCCAACAATTCATATTCGTGAAATCTTTGTCACAAAAGGTTAATGAGCATACAGGGGAAGACAAGTCCCAAGGAGAATAGAAATTAACATACCCTGAAAAACACTAGTTACTCAGTGGTATACCAGAAGTTGTAAGAAAAACAATCAAGAAAAGAAAATGAGAAAAATCAAGTGTTGAAATGCTTCTTTCAACCTTCATGATACAGGTTCCACTAGTGTGCAATTCCCCTCTTCACTGATTTCTTTTCTGCCTCTCCGTTACTTTATTACTCATCCCACTTCATTCCTAATGTTCAGTGCTTGCCTGAGTCCATTCCAAACATCCAGTCTCAACTCATCTTTCTTGCGTTTTAAAGAGTCTCCTTTACATAATTCATTAGCTTGTGCAACATCAGCGGTTCTCTGTGAGGGTTTCTTGACCTAAAGCTCTTGGTCTGGCTTCTTTCCTCAAACCTCAGTCCACCCTTTCCCTTTCAATCTTTCCCAATCCCTTATAGCAGATGCACATTGTCACCAAGGTGGCTAAGATGTCCTTTCAATTCTTCTTATGTTTGTTACTTCACTTCCAAACTAACTACTCAGACATCTCAATTTTTTACTTCATACCTCACTAGTCCAAATTCTATGGCTTTGCATCAGACTCAGAATACTTTTCCATAAAATCCTTTATTTTCAACTAGGCCACTTGATTCATGAACACCTAAACACCGTAGTATGCTCCTCATACAAAATGCATTAACATTTTTATTATCTTTGCTTAAAAGATGAACTTTTAGTATAATTTTAATAGGCTACAAAAAATCTTCAGGTTTGGAGCACACTGTGTTGAATAAAGAGGTAAAAGCCTGTACTCATTAGCAGATATATTATTTTTTGTTTGTTTTGATGTTGTTATACTTTGCTTGACTAAGAGAAAGAAATTTAAAAAGCACCCTTAAACTTCTAAGGAATAATTTAATCAAGAGGGAATCCTACTTTCCTCATGTGATCCAACAACCTCTGAAGCCGAGACAAGTGATCAAATATCTCTTTGATGACAGATAACACTGAAGGGAGGAGATGAAAGATGGTTAACCTTCAATGCCTAGCAATCCCTTTTCGGAACGCCTGTAACAGTGCAACATAATGAAATGTGTTCTCTTTAAATTCTTGTTCCTTGAATTTTTCTAGGTAAAATATATGAATTTTGTCCAAAAATTCAAAAAATTTAAATCTTCAGCATAAATGGGTTAAGTGTGTTTACAGCTGTATCTTTAGCACTCTTTAATGTATGTATTAATTGTTCCATTCAAGCCTGAACATAAACATGTCTGCTCATTTAACACATTCTCATCATATGCCAATACGCCAGGCACCAACCCAGCTAAGTACTTGAGTTACAGCTGAAAACGACCTAGACATCCTCCTTTACTGCCTCGTCCCCACCTCTCATGGAACTCATGAGTAGTGTGGGACGCTGAGTAAGAGCATGTTAAGGACAGTGGGTGTGGTAACATGGGAAGACTGGCCAGATAGTAGAGGTCGCAGTTCTCCAAGGTTCAAATGGGGTCCAGAAAGGCCCTTATGAGATGGTGTGCACATGCTGCTTTGGTTTTGGCCTCATTTCTGCTCATCCTTCAAAACCCAGCTTGGATTTCAGGTCCTTCTAGAAGACAAGTCTTCACTGTCCTCACAAAGTCTAGATCTGTCTTTTCATCTTGACAAAATTTTGTGTGATATCTCTATCCTGGCACACACCAGATGTGTGGGCATTATAACTGTTCTGTTTCCCAAGTAGATAATGCACTCTGGCATGGTACCCCTATATGTTGTGTATTAAATTTTGTTGAATAAATTGAGATTTAGCAAGGAGAAATAACAAGTATTTATTTTCTGTCTAGATGCTTGTCTTAGTAGCCAAAACAAAAGATAAAAATAGATAAAAGTTTTAACCAAACTAATTGGGGCAACAGTTTGTAGTACAGGGTAAAGGCTAGATAAGCTTCTGAAGCCAGTGGGGTTACAATGGTTGAAATCAATGTGTCAAAATATATACTGGAACATTTTAGCCCCAAAGTCCCAGAGAATACTTTAATCAGGATTTTTTTGATTCTGAAATTTAAAAAATCTCTGTACATATAAAAATAACTCTAAGAAGTTTGGGACTATAGTTATGGTTTTAAAAGGCAGAGACAATATATCTGCAATGAAACAAATATATGCAGATAATAATAGATTAAAATTGCAGCTAATAAGCTTAAATTTGGGCTTTGGACATATATATTTTATTTATATATATGAAAGTTACATTTTCTATGATCTCTCTAACAGGTCATGTTTATTAAAATTTATATAGATGTTTTAGTACTAATTTGACAAAAAGAAATAAAGAGTGGTCATAATTAATTCCAGATGATCACTTTTATAATCTGAGCCTCAGACTATGAAAACAGTGTTATCTGGTGGTTAAATCTGGGAACAAGCAGTGGGGGGACACCAGAGGCTGGGGAACTTCCAAATGGTCGCTTCTCAATATTTCAACTTCATGTCATGAGAGGAAAAATGTGTATATGAGTCATCAGCCCCTGAGTTGGACAGGGGATTAGATACTTATTCAAACAGTTGTTTTCTGGGTATGACACTGTTATGGTTCATATCTAGATGTCCCCCAAAGCCTCATGTGCTCATAGGTGGGACTTTGGGGAGACGATTGAGTCGTGGATGTGTGACACTCATTAGTGGATCAGTCCACTGATGAATTTATACCTACATTGATGCTGGGAGGCGAAACCTGGAGGATCTAACCACCTTCTCCCTTGGTCTCTCTGCTTCCTGCCTGCCCTGCCATGAGTGGTTTCTCCTCTGCCATGATGCTCTGCCTTGGAGCCAGCTGACTATGGACTGAAACCTCTACCAACTATGAGTTAAAATAATCCTCTCCTCCTTACAGCTGTGGGTGTCGGGCACTGTGTCTGAGCAATGAGAGAGTAACCAAGACGGACATAGCGAGGAGGTTAAGGACTTGGACCTGTTTGAAGTCAGCCAGGCCTAGGTTCAATACTTGACTGTAAGACTTTAACCAATCTATCAGATCTGTTTAATCTGCGATTGTTTTCAATAAAATAGAGAAAATTATGAACTATTTGAGAGTTCTTGAGAAGATTAAATGGGATGATGTGTTTAAAATATTCAGCACAGTGTTGGGCATTCAGTAAGCCAAATAACTCAGGAAAAATTAGCTTATTATTAATCCTGTTAATAATATTACTATTTTACTTAGGATGTAAATTAGGAGATAGAATTTAAAATAATTGTAGAAAGTCTTATAAATGTTTTACAAGCAGATTATGAGATTAGTATCAATAAATGTACTTGTAGAAAATATAAATATGAGACATTAGTATATGGAAGCAACCTAAAAAGTAAAATAGGTCTGATGTTACATTTCAATTACACAGTTCAGTTAAGGTGTTAGTATCTTCTGTGAAAACAAAGCAACTTTTAGAAATAAGATTACAAAATGAACTCTGAAATATCATCTTATTCTATAAATGATCATGACCCTTTTTGCAATAGAGAATTTTCCCCAACTAAATACTACAGTTTTTACAACATCTAGACTAACAGATATACCTTTATATACCTAGTTTCTAAAGATCAATTTGGTCATTTGGATTTCTTTCTACTTGGTTAGAAATGTAAAGAAGAAACACAACAAATATACATGGAAAATAATTTCTAAAAATATTTTCATCTATTACATTTATATTAGGAAACAGAAACTGATCTTTGTGAAGAATCTTTTACTTGCCATATAATCTACTGACTTTATTCTAATAATGGCCTTAAATTTTAACATAGCATACATTAGCTTTATAGATATACAACATTTACCTTTTTTATATAGTGAAATACATAACAATTTATAAGTAATTACAGCAGAGCTACTATATCCCAAACATTTTACTGACATTGTTACAGGAGGACTGGGTTCCCCAAGGCTGGTGTATAAAGTATCTTAAATAATCTTCCCCTGCATAATATCTAAATTACTTATTTTAAATTAAGCAAGAGTGCCCTAATTATTATATAATCATTGTACCTTTGCTCTGCAATGTATAATCATTGTTCTTCAATGTCCTACTGTGAGGGATGAGTTGTTTATATCTTACTAATAATAAAAATAACTAAAGTACCTATATGTAATAAAAAGAGATGTGCAGTAGGAATTAGAGAACTGTGTTATGGTCACAGTTGTGTCACTACCTCTGTACTCTTGGGAAGTTTTCAGCCTCTCTGGGTTTCCGTTTACTCATCTACAAAGCAAAATGATCTCTAAGGTCCAGGATAATGCTATCTTCTAAAATTTTTGCCATAATTTATTATGTTGCAATGGCTCGAAATCATAAACCCAAAATTAAGAATTACTTAATTATTTACAATGAACTTTCCTGATTTCTTCCAATTATTTTTTCTTACTATAATAGGAAAAGTAAAAAACAATCACAAAGACATACCGAAAGAAGTAAAAAAAAGACCTATTTGAAATACTGCTGCAGAATTACCTTTCCTCATATTTATTAAGCATTTACTATATATACCTTGTCTTGGGCAGTTAGGATCCACATAGTTATTAAGAGATCATTACATCCCTTTCTCTTATTTACCTCATTATTTTATGTTACCTAGAAACATGGCAAAACTTTCCTTTTCCGTCACACAGGAATACTTATAGATATTAACTCATTAACATCCAAACAACCTCTGAATGAAGCGTGAGTGAAATTTTTCAATTTATAAATATGGCACACTTTGACAACAAACTCACTCTGAATAAATGGCACTCACAAAGTGAAGGTAAGAACAACCCCCTAAGACAGAACTTGGAGGCAAAGGGAACCAAAGCGTGCATAAAACCCGATCATCACCAGTGGTTCCCTGAACGTACGAAGAGGTTGCCATGCAGGTGAACGTATCAGATTAGTAAGAGATTTTTGGAAGAAATCAGTCTTAGACAAATATCAGAGATGAAGTTAATTCACCTTCTTTTTAGCAATTGCAGCATGTCCTTCCACAATAATATCACAGGGAGTTTCACCTGCATTTATGATTTCACTGAAATACAAGTCAAAATATTTCTAACTGTACTGGCAAAAATGCTAGAGTAAATTGCTTCAAAGTGTACCTTGACATTTAGAAAATGCACTATTTAAAAACGGTGTTAATGAGAGTACAGTGCTTTGAAAGGGTGCACTGGACAGGAGTGACTGGAAAAGTGTGAAAGTAACTTTGAATTATGATAATAATAAAGTAACTCTTCACTTGAGATCTGAAAATAAAAACTTAAGAAGCAACCTCAAGGCAATAATGTAAGGATGGAACACATGAGTACACAATCTCATAGCAAATATGCACATCTACACATTTTTACTGTTTTAGTTATATTGAAACTTGAAAATTTCACAGCAGCCTTCTAAAATCACAGAGCAACAGGATAAAAGTAGATGAGAAGAATGTCCAATTTACTTATAGGGTTTATTACCATGGTTACAAACTTTCAGAACAGGCCTCTGAGACATTGGACTGAAACTCTGCTGAATATCTGTTAAAAAAAAAATAGAAGAAACTTAATATAGAGATTTGTTCATCTCAAGAAGTATGATATTACTAGACATGCTTTCTCCAAGGTTAAGTGTTTCTGAAGGCAAAGAAATGCTTCACTACCCTGAAATACTTGAAGCAGTAATGTTATGACTTTTACTTCCCATTTAATTATGCTACTGTAAACTCCACTGGGACAAGGTACATATGGTTCTTTAGATGAGACTTGTCATACTAATCAGGATTTTCTAGGTTCAGTGCGTTGATTTGTTAATGTGCTACTGACATCAGCCAACTGGAATGAGTATCTCTCTGACATTTGTCTTTGCAAGGGATTAAGCAAACTTATGAAACTTCTGAACAGTTGTTGCCCACAGCACTGCATTCTTGACACATGACTTTAAAAGAATTAGGGGAAAAATAAGTCCTCTGTTATAGTTCCCTAGAAAGTAAACATGAAACAAGCACTGGGTTCACCTTTCAGCTTCGGTGTCCTTTTTCTTCTGTCGCGGAAGGCAGCTCCTGACTGCAAGGCCTCCAGCAGACTATCCATCACCCCTGTCTCATCTCCCTCTGTGAAAAGAGATGCAGGGAATTCCATCAGCCCTCAGGGCTACCACAGAAATGTCAAAGCACAGACAGAAACTGGTGATGGTACAGAGGGAAAAGACCAGATGCCAGGATGAAGGCAGCAATTTCAAAATTCTAAGTGCTTGAACTCTCTCATAAATCAACTAACTTTTAATGAAATCTGTCTCATTAGTGCTTGTGCTACTGTCCACTAAAGAGGACCAAGTTACACTGATTCACTCCAGAGCACTGCTTTCATAGTCCAATGGCATCATAGCTTTAAATTGAATGTGATCTGGTCACCTGTGTGAGTTATCATAAATCATATTTCCCTGGTAGAAATGGGTTATTTTCTAAGGTATCAGTCTCTAATCCTTGTAGGATGGTGTTTTGGTGGTTGTTATTGAAATTCTGGTGTCTGAACTTTTCATACACAGTAACATTTCCATGCTAACTTTTGATGCTAACGATTGATTTTTTTATATCAGAGAATAATTGTCTCCTGATTGAAACGACACAGCACAGTCATTACAAACTTTTATAGTTTATCTTCTATAAAAAATACATTGTCAAAAATCTAACAGACTACATTCTATTATGATTAAACTGACATTCTGTAGATAATTAACAAAGGATGGACATATAGAATCAATTCTGTCCACAAATAACAGATTATATAATAGTCATACATACTTATAGTTACCAACGCTTAATATTATTCAAAGGAAGCAGGAGAAAATGCTTCAGAGAAGCTGTTGGCCCTATCCTAATTCAAGGCAACACTAAGGACGTTTTTGTTCCTCTAAGAGAGGTTATTTGCAGGCATTCTCTATGAAACTGTATGGCTTGAATAACATCACATCTGAAATAATACAGCATTGTTTTCCTCTGGCTTATTACTTTTGTTTTCCTTTTTTGAAACATTCCCTTTATAGAGAATAGCTGACAAGTGAATGCAATAGAGTACAAATAGCACACTCATTTACAGTTTACAAACAGATATATAAATATAAATATGTATCAGCCGCTTTCCCATCTGGTTCTCTTTCATATTTTTAGGAGAGTACTAAACTTGGTAGGTGTTATCAAAAAAGGTGGGTGAGAAATAGAGTATTTGCAGGTTGTTAATTTACACATTTATTTAATTCTAAACTGGCTTGTTGGCTATTTCTAATTAACATACTAAATATTTCAGACAGTTTAATAAGTAACTATTTATCTTCAAAAATTTACACTCAAAAGGGGCCGGTGATATCGCTCAGCGGCACGGGCGCCTGCTGGCGCGCGAGGTCCTGAGGTCGACCCCCCGGTACCCACAAAAAAAAAAAAAAAAAAAAAAAAATTTACACTCAAACTTAACTGTGTTTTTCCTAAAAAAAACTGTGGAAGTGCCGGGGATATAGCTTAGTGGTACAGCGCCTACTTGGCAAGCACAAGGTCGTAAGTTCGATTCCTGGTACCAAAAAAAAAGAACTGTGGATAATGCCAAGTATTTAAGGTTTTGAGTATATTTCATTAGTAAACAAAAATACGTTAAAAATCTAAAATTAAATGTTGTAACCTCGTGGATACTTACAAAAGCATGACACTATAAAAAAATCTTCAAGTGGAAACTAAACAGAAACAAATGAACATGTTATATTGATAGAATTAGCTATTAGAGAAGAAAAAATTAACCCAAGAAATTTTAAAATATTTTTTTAATATCATACTCTTAATGAAAAAAAAAGCTAAAAATAAAACTTGAACTTTCTCCTTAGTAAATTTGTTGTTGGTAAAGGTGTTGTTGCATAATAATTCTGAAAAAGTATTAGCTGTTTAGTACAAGATTAAGCAGATAGGTAAATGTGTTGATGTTGTTAGCAATAGTGATGCTTGCTGCAGGAAGGGAAATACAAAGCTGGAAAGGGAAGAGAAGAGGAAGAACCCTGAAGTACTGGACTGAATTTACAGGAATCAATTTAGGCTCAAGGATTTAGAAAAAAATACTTCCCCCAGCTTTGTGGACCAAAAGATTTCCGAAACAATGATACAACTGCATCAATGAGCACATTATCCTTCATGTCTTGGTTTCTAAATACCATTACTCACTAAAAGAAACCAGACAGAGAAACAGCTGATTCTAGATCTGAGGCTAGGGAAACATGAATTGCGTCAGGAACATAGTGTTGAGTTAGGGGAGGAAAAGAAGTGTTCAAAAAAACAGGGGTGTGCCAAAAGGACAGATTAAAGGGTTGTGTTGGCTAAACTAGGTCTGTCTGAGCTTCAAATAAGTAATGATGAGAGTGGATTACTGCACACGGGGAGAGAAAGAATTATGTATCCACACTGACACTGAAAAAAACAAAGGAGAAAGTAAGGTATTATTTACAAAGGGGTCTCAACTAGTGGATGTCAAAGATATGAGGGATATAAAAATTCATATTACAACTCATAGTAAGAAATGAACTAAGCAGGAACCATCGATGGTTGCAAAAAGTGGCATCTGCAAGGCTGTGAAGAAATGCATATGGAAAAATGAAGCAGATATTACTTTACCCAAATAATCAAATTTGACATAACCCATAATAGGATGCACTGACACTAATTGCTTCCTGAAATGATAAACAACATAACCTGTGTAGTACTTTGTACAGAAATATCTAACCTGCATCGAAACATGAGAAAACAAACATATGGGGGAGTGAATATTGAAATTTAAAATATTCATCACAATAAAGGCACATTGCTATTAATCCCCTTCAAAATACTCCCGCCGGCTTCTAACACACTCATCCCCCATCATTCTTGCCGCTTTCCGAAGAAATCCTTGAAAGTCCTTTTTCATGTCTTTAGTAGGCTCTGTTGTGGTTGCTGCGAAGTTGTGAATCAGTTCAAAATGTTTACTTCTCATGGTCATGTTGACTTTGGGGAAGAGCCGGAAATTGCATGGTGCCAGATCCAGTGAGTCAGGGGGATGAAGACCACCAAAATGTTTTCAGGAGGCTGCTTTACCATTAGATGGCATTTGGCAGCAGCACTTACTGTATTCTGATCACACCTCCTAAAGACACTCACAAAAGAGGACTTCCAGAATTGCTTCAGAAAGTGGCAAGAAGGACAGGATAAGTGTGTTTAAATAATTGAAGGAGTGTTTTGAGGGAAATTTATGTCAGTGTAATAAATTTTTATTTAAACATACAATGTATTTTTTGATTAGTTATTGTACAAATCCAAAATAAGGAATATTTGGTGACACTAACAAGTGCTAAAAATCATGACTATCAGGTAAGACCAAGAAAAATAAAGCAAAAAAGACTGGAAAGGAAAATGCTAGGAACTGTTCTAGATTAAAGGAGACTGACGGGACATGATAACTAAATATAGCAGTCTTTGATGAGCTCCTGGATTGCAAAAAATTCATAAAGGACATTACTGGGGAAATTTGAATATGGACTGGATATTAGGTAATTATATTGTACCAATCTTAGATTGTCAGCATATTTTCATTGTTCTTAGGAGATAGAAGCGGACATATTTAGACTCATTAAGCAACTCACATATAGTCCTGTGTTCTCTACTTCATGCCTTGGAGCATCCTGTTCTCTCTGATCTTTCCCACTTCCTTCATTGAGGTAGCTCTTGTCTCTCCTTCAAGGCAGAGAATTGAGAACCCTCTCCTGATCATTGTAGGCTGAACTGATGTGGTCTATGTCACAGTGCCATTAGTACATACAAAAATAAATCCTTTCCAATATTATACTGATTACTTGACTATTTCTACCACTAGACTATGAGCTCATTGTGTGCAGGGATTATATATTGCATTCATCTTTAATACCTAAAAAATGTGCTTATTCCATAGAAAGTGTTTAGTAAATAAATATATTGACTAAATTCACAAACAAAGCACTAAGATGGCCAGTTTAAAGGGCTGAGCATGCAGGAGACTAAATGTCAGAGATGGACAGGGGGCCAGGAAAGTAGTGGGGTAATTCCTGCCACCACTGCAAATAATACTGCTTTGCTTCTTCCTTTTCCCTTGGTGCATACATGTCATTAGTTTCTAAATTTTGTTGACTGAAATTGCCCAGTATCTCCCAAACTGACCTGATATTGCTTTTCCAACTATGCACTGGTAGTACAGAAGTATTTTTTAACTAGAATACTAAGTTGCCTAGACAGTCATGTTGCTTCTAGTTTTTCCCTCATTCTAACACATTGTTGATAAATTCCTAAAACAGAATTTTGAACAATTCCCATAGTTGCAAACTTTCAATATTTGTCATTTCCTACAGTATAAAGTTCCAACTCTTTCATTTTCCCTTCATCACAACTCCAACTGCTTTTCTAATCTTACCTTTTTCTTTATAACTTACTCTTCAGCTAAAGGCAACTTCCTGTGATTCTCCACTGATATTCTATCTCCCGTCCATCACTGTCTACCATGGACAGACTAAATCTCTGCTCTGCTCCTCCAGAGTTGATGGCTTTTCCTGACCTTCGCTCCCATACACATTGAAATAATACTGAACCTGCTTTCTAACCTGAGCTCTCAACTTCCTGTATGAAACTGGACTATTTACATATGCATTCCATGAGCAATAGAGATAATGTCTGTCTAGGGTTAATGAAGGGCTCAAATGGGATAATACAAATGAAAGTACTTGCTAGGCGATTTAAAAGTATAGGGAAATAAATTCATAAATGGATTTCATAGTGAATATAGGAAGTTTATGAAATATCTGCTTATTAAATGGTTCAAGTACCATTTTAGATACATTTCAAATCAAGTCTTTTATAGTATATTTGCTTATGTCATTTCTAAGGATAACTCTCATCTAAAATATAGACTTTTGAAATAAAATGAATATGTAAGGTGGGGACATATAAGGAACGTTATAATGTTCCAAGTGCATTTAGTACATCAACACAAGTTTATTTGGCACATGGTACAGTCTTCCAGGACACTACTGGGCCATAAAAATATCTAGGTCCTAAGAATTAGAAATCTCTTCTTTCCTTAGAAGCATAAAAGCATGATAGGCACAAGAGGGATGTACATAGATGAGTTACTGGAGATGAAAGACTTCAATAATGACTGAAAGAATAAGCAGGAGCTTGTCACTGCAGACTGGGAAGGAAAGAATATTCTTGGCAGAAAAAAGAGCAGGTAAGAAGGTAAAAGATACGAATAAAAACAAAAAAATGGGATAAAATAAAGTGTTTAAATGATTCACGTTTACTCTTTTTCAAACAAGAGAAATAAAAATTAGCCATGTTTTATCATAGAATTCAATTTTTCTAACTACAAGTCAATTTATCTTCAAAATATTTATAGACTCTCTCCTGCTGTGAAAACTCTTTTAAAATAGACTAACTGCAATAGTCAAAGCTTTACTATGTCTGAATAACATATCACCTTGTTTAATTTGTAAATGGCATTGAAAACTTGCATTGTCAAGGGAAATGGAGAAGGGAGAGTTAAGGGTGAGGTATTTCTAAAGCAGAATCAATAGGATATGGGGCTGAGAAGAGAGTGGAGCTGCTAAAAATATGCCTGAGGTCTCTGGAGCTGATGGCTGGAAGAAGAAAAAATATGGAAAAAAGTACAAATAATACTGATTTTGGTGATGGACAAAGGTTGAAGATAATGAGTTTCCTTTGGGACATGTTAGTAGAAGGTGCTGGAATTGTGCCCTCAAATTCAGACAAAAATGTACGTAATATATTTGGAAGCAATTTCCATTTTATAAAACCAAACCAAACCAAACCAACCAACAAACTCATTCAGCACTGTGGGCCAGATTCTGAGAAAAGATCTGACATTTATTTGGCTAAGACTTTATCCTTTCTTCCTTGGTGTTTCTGGTGCCTGGGAAATTTGTATGACTGAATCAAGAAATATGGCAAAGGCCACATAAATACAAAGGCCAAGAGAGAAGTCTGATTTAACAGGAGCTCGCTTTACTTCATTTTCCACAGTCAACGCACAACAGTGAAATGTCAAGTAATTAAGAATACAAAGAAAATCCTTAAACTTTCCAGAAAGGTAAAACCAAGCAAACAAACCAAAGCAGGTCATACAAAGCAAAGAAAGAAGGCAGGCACTGGATTTTTTAATAGCACACTGAATTCCAAAAGACTAGGAAGAACTGCTTTCCAAATTCTGAAATGATTTCTAATGAAGAAATGGTTATGTTGCCAGTAGGATAAGACATAAAATTGACATTTTTGGACATGCAAATGTCTATATGCACCTCCTTGGAAAGAGAATAAAAGATCTGCTTTTGCAGAATGAGGGAGAAAAATAAGAAAGAGCAAAATATGGGAGCCAGGAAAGGGAAAGGGACAAAAGCAAAATGGAAAAAAATATTCCTAGGACTCAGGCCCAGAGCAGCCAGTGGGATTGCATGGGAGGAAACAAGCTTAAGAAGAGAACAGTGGGGCCAGGGATATAGCTCAGTGGTGCAGTGCCTGCCTAGCAAGCGTGAGGTTCTGAGTTCGATTCTGAGTACCCCAAAAACTAAAAAAAAAAGGCAACAGTGGCCAAAGAACTGATAGCAATGCTGTTGTCAGATCATTTGCAAAACGATTGCTGATGTTTTTAGTCTAGATTTTAGCAAAAGTAGTAACAGATATGCAAAAGTCCTGAGGGGTATATATTAAACTCCTAAAAGAGTTTAATGCCTAATATGAAATGCTATGGTGTGAATGTTGGTGTACCTCCGAGATTAATAAATTGGCACTTAATCTCCAGTGTGATAGTATTAAGAGATGCAGCCTTTATGAAGTGTGTGGGTTATGACAGCGGAGCTCTCATGAATGCGATCAGCACCCTGATAAAAGGGATGCAAGGGAGCTTCATTCCTCACACCAAGGAAGGACACAGCAAGAAAGTGCCATCTGGTAAGAGGGTGAGCTCTTTGCACACACGGAATTTATTGATGCCCTGATCTTGGTCAGCCCACTGTCCAGAACCACAGGCCAATATATTTCTGTTGTTTATGAATTACCCAGAATAAGGTATGTTTGTTGTAACAGCAAAACATACTTAGGAAATGAAGAATATTTACCTTGTAGCAATATCATAAGTAGTCAGTTATGATATAATTGCAAAGAAAGATAGGATAGAGAAACAGGAGTACACAAGAGGAACACAAATGGGAAGAGGGCATAGGGAATTAAATCCTTAGCCACTAACCGAGAACTCAGAAATGTGTAAAATGAAATAGTGATAACAGTGTGTAATCTAGAACTAGGAAATGGGAATATACCAGAAGAAATAACTAAGAATAAAAACTGATTTCCTCAGTGGGAGAAGTTAAGAGGAGTAAGGCTGTGAGCCTAATATACTTAATTTAGAAATTTGAAGGTATTGTATCAACAAATACAATTTTGTTGTTGTATTTAATTCTTGAAAAGGAAAAGGAGAAGACTGAGGACAAGAAAGAGAAGATGAAGAGATGGATTCTGGAACTAAGGACTGTACCTCTGGGAAAGGCAGGAAGAAAGGCAGGAAGAATGGTATACAACAATGTGATGAACACTGTGGCAGAGACGTACATCACTGGGTGGGGAGAGAGTACCTCGCGTGGAGCAGAGGGAAGAGGGCCAGTGAATCCCGCTAGCTCCCTGGGCTCTAAAGCCTTAAAGAAGAGCTTGGAGAGCACCAGAGGTGCCGGAGGAGGGAAGGTCCTGCTAGCATGTCAGAACAGCTGAAGGAAGCAGGGTTTCTGGAGGAAAAGAAACATCTGGGAGAACTCAGGAGAAGACAGAGCAGGGTAGTGAAGGGGTAAAATTGAAAAGGCAGGCTGAATATGTCAAGAGCTCAATATGTCTACTATGTAGTTTGGATTTCATCTTTACACGATCTATTAATTAACTCATTGAAAGCTAGGAAGTAATATCGCCAAATTTCTGTCTTAGTAATATCACTAAGAAGAGACAGGACAGAGTAATGCAAATAAGGAGAGGCATGTTTAGTGATTTATTTCTAGGCAAAATGTAATTATAGGCCCAAGTAAGGAAAGGCTCTAGTAATGGAAAAAAGAGGAATAGAAACATCTTTGTCTACTTTTATGTGAATATTATAAAGAAATAAAGTTGAGGTTGATTTTCAGGTATTTAGTTTGGCCACCTGGATGTACGTCGGTAACATTTACCACATACAGAGGCATCTTTGGTGGCCTGATGGACTGAGCCTGAAGAGGAATTCAGTTTGGGGTGTGTTGACATGTCATGAGCTCTCCACGTGCAGGTGACTCATGGTGTCTAGAAGGCTAATGAATTACAGGTTTAAAACTCAGGGGAGAGAAGTAGGTTATACTACTAGATTTAACTTAGAAGCACATAGGTTACACCTGAAACTAAGGAAAAGACTAAAAGCATATAAAATGTTTAAAAAAAAAAAGTCCCCCTCCCCCACAGGGTGGGGATTAAACCTAGCACCTTCACATTGAGCTCCATCCCTAGCCTTTTTATTTGGAGACAGAGTCGCCTAAGTCACTTAGGCTTAGCTGGGACTTGCGATACTCCTGGGTCAGTCCCCTCAGCAGCTGGGATTACAGGCATGCACCACTACACACAGCTAAGAAAACAAACTTTAAAGTCAAACAATTTAGATTTGAATACTGGCTTTTGGCAAATTACTTAAACTTGTTATCCCTTGTTTTTCCCCCTTTACTTTAAAATGTGAAGAATGGTACCAACCTCAAAGTTATTAGGAGGATGAAAGGAGATAAAGCATGTACAACTGCCAGCAGAGTGGCTAGCATACAGTAAGAGCATAACAGCTAACTTTTGTTGGGGTGTTATGAATATTATGGTAGTGCAAGAACTATCTTAAGGAGAGTGTGTAGAAAAGAAAGCACAGGTAAATCACAAGGCAAACTATCATATAAAGGGGGTTTTAAACCAGGCGTTATGGTGCACACCTATAATCCCAGCACTCGGGGGGCTGAGGCAGGAGGATCACTGTGAGTTGGAGGCCAGCCTGGGCTACAAAGTGAGTTCAAGGCCAGCCTGAACTGCATAGCGAAACCCTTTCTCAAAAAGACCAAAAAGGGGGGGAGGGGCAATGACTATTTTCAACCTGTGACCATCTTCCATTGTTTATTTTGGATGTGCTTTCTCAGTGCCTGCTCTTCCCACTGTCTCCTGACCCAGGGTAAGTCTTACCATGACTTTATAGACCTGACACAGATTACAACCTGAAATTCTGCGTGGGGCTATGGAAAGAAAACTTGGTCTCCTTGAAGAAGTGTACAAAGTATGTAGCTAACATTCAAAATTTATAGAATCAGGGGCGGTGAGATGGTCCAGCAGCGTAAGCACCTGCCTGGCAAGCGCGAGGGCCCGAGTTCGACTCCCGGAACCCACATACGAAAAAGGGGCCGGTGACATCGCTCAGCGGCACGGGCGCCTGCTGGCGCACGAGGTCCTGAGGTCGACCCCTGGTACCCACAAAAAAAAAAAAAAAAAAAAAAAAAATTTATAGAATCACAGTTTAACCCTTCAAAAAAAAATGAGACTATTGCTTCAGAATAGTTACATGAATTATTATTCTATGCTGCTGGTGACAAAGCTTTTCAGAAACAGATTACATCACTTTTCTTGGTAACCCAGTTCAGTCTTTAGCCCTCTAGAACAAAGCTCAAAATACTACTTAAACCAGACAGCAAAAAGACAAGAATAACTTGAAGTCTTTGAACTTGTCTTAATTCAGATGTGAAACTGAAAATTTACTTGAGTCAGGGGAGTTAGAAAGCCAATTTAAATAATAAAATGAGAGTCAGAACAGTTCTCTTTACTCTGTAATTAAATAACTGGCTCGATCATAGGAAGTGTAATTCTATGGGGAAACGCCCAATAGTTTCATATTTCCATTTTCTCTCCCTTATTCATAATTTGTACCAGTCGAATAGTTACTGTTATAAGTAAAAAAATTGGAAGAATTTGCAAAGAAGCCCTCCCCATTAGAGAATTTCAGAGCAGATAATCAAATTCCTTATTTTTACCAGCTATGTGCCTCTTAAAAATTATCTTCATCTCTGTGAGCCTCCCCAAATCTATCAGATGTTTACAGTGCTAGTATTTACCTCAGAAGGATGTTTGAGGATTGAGTTAATATATGTAAAACATAAACTGACTCCAACATGGTAAGGCTTAGTAAACATTAGCTATTTTTATTTAATATCACGGTGACTCTCATTCACTTGTATGTCACATTCCTGATTGCCCCATGTAATGCATCCCTATCCTCTCCTCCTTCCTTGTCTATTTCAACTAATGGGCTGGAAAAGCTACAAATGTACTACCTAAGGCTCCCTTTCAGCAAAGCTCAGGTAGCCATGTGATGTAATACTGTTCAGAAAAGCATAAGTGGACAACTGCTAGGTTTTAGGAATAAAACATTGATAATTGTTCTCCCATTCTCACTTTAAATATGGACTGGAATTGTGGCAGCTATAACTGGTAACATGGGTTTCTGCTCTCTTCTTCCTGTCTTTAACATGCATGGGTGGATGGCAGTCAAAACTGAGATATCAGGGCCAGTCTTTTAGTTACTCTAGGTAATGCATTAGACTCTATTTTCCAGTTTAAGTGAAAAATATTTTAGAGATATATCAGAGATATAAATCACAATTATATGATTACATTGCATTTAGATTTGAATTTAAATAATTTCATGTTTAAATAAATGCATTTATAAAGATGATATTTATAAAACAAAGAATTATTTTAACCTGATCACTGCAGCCTTAACAAAAAATCAAAGCAAAAAAAGGTGTTCAGGATTATTATGGATAAATCATTAATTGAACTCTATATAAGCAACCAGGGAAAAATGGTACTATAAATATACTGCAGCAAATTCTATGGTTTTGATATTAGTTTTAATTTCAACATTTCTTAAGATTTAGATTATGTAGTAAGAAAATAATTTTAGCATTTTAATTATTTAGTTTAATTCAAATATTTAAATTACCTTCTGGATTTCAAAAAAAAATAAAGGTTTTTAAAATAAAGTTTAAAAAAAACTTATGTAAACAAATGCTAAAAATTCTTGGAAAAGGGCTCCAATAACAAGGGTATAACCATTTTTAGAATATAAACATATGAAAGTGTCAACCTCAAAATCAACCATATACATAATCAATGGGTGAATTTGTTATTACAAAATATTACAGCACAAAGCTTGGTTGTATTAAGGAGATGTACCACACACACACACACACACACACACACACACACAAACCTGAACATGATACGGCAGTGTTTCCCTCAGTAAGAGTCACAGAAAACAAGGCTCACAAGGAGCTGTGTGTTTGTGTGTACCTGAGGGGGAAGGTAAGACCCAGTGATTCTGTGGTGAACTAGGTCTGGGCAACAGTATGTAACACACACTGCTCTTGATGATCAAATAAACATTAAAAGTTAATTCATGAGGGCTGGTGAGATGGCTTAGCGGCATAAGTGCCTGCCTGGCAAGCGCGAGGGCCCGAGTTCGACTCCCGGAACCCACATACGAAAAAGGGGCCGGTGATATCGCTCAGAGGCATGGGCACCTCCTGGCGCGCGAGGTCCTGAGGTTGACCCCGGGTACCCCCCCTCAAAAAAAAAAAACCAAAAGAAAAAGTTAAATCATGATAAACATGGCCTTTCAAATCAGTAGGGGATAAAAAATGTTCAATAACTACTGTGGTGACAACAGTCTATTTCACCTTACTACTGACATCAAAAGGATTTCCGAGTGGATCAAACATTTCAAAAGTAGATTAAAAGTAGAGCATACCATATGGAAACACCTGTATTCATTCATTCTGGAATGGGAAGACCTACCTAAAAAGAAAACCACCTTAAAACTCAATAGTAATATAAACATCTAAAAATCAAAAGAAATAGTAAGAACAAAGTCTAAATAAGAAATCTAAATAAATAATAAATGATAAATTAAAAATGTTAGAAACACAGGTGTTCTATAGGATTGATTTTTTAAAATTAAAAAAAAAGTATGACTCAGTTAAAAAAAAAAAAAAGGCCCACAAATGAGCAAATGATATATATTTGAGGACCCATGTGCCTGCTACAGTTTCAGTGTTCATATACCCTCCAAGTTCATAGGTGAAATCCTAATTCCCAAGGTAATGGTATAAGGAGAGGTGATCAGATCACAAGGACAGGTCCCTCATGAATGGGATTGATGCCCTTCTAAAATGGACTCTAGAGAACCACTATTGTCTCTTCTTACCACGTGAGGACAGCTAGAGGCTCCGTCTATGAACCAGGTCAAAGACCCTCCCCAAACCCTGATGCCATGATCTTATACTACCCAGTTTCCAGAACTGTAAGAAATAACTTTCTATTCTTTGTAAGTTACCTACTTTACGGCATTTTGTTATAGCAGCCTGAATGGAAGCATTATAAATAGGATAAAATCCTCAACGTCATTCATAATTAAAGCTATTTCAAATAAATCAAAGGAAGGTCTTTTTATCTATCAGTGTGGCAGCAATTATAAATTAGAATGAATCAGTGTGAGTAAATGCTGGAGAAAGCAGGTCATTCATATATTGCCAGATACAAGTAAAAAATTAATGCAGTGTACTTATAAGGTAATTAAGCAATGTTTATCAGAAATAAATTTATACGTACACATGGAAGAATTTTGATGTAAGAAAATTATTCTACATATATAATTCACATGTGTGCAAAAGCATATGTAGAAGAATGTTCATTATGTTGTCTGTAATAGCAGGAGACTGGAAACAACCTAAACACCTACACACAAGGGACTAAGTCAATAACATCCATAAACCAGTATAGGTTAAAATGTGAAAAAAATAATGAACATATTTAAGTTATCGATATGGACCATCTCCAAAATATAGTAAGTGAAAAAAGTCCTTATTTTATCATTGAAGATGCTGAGTGAAGATCTACAGTGACTTATAGCTATGTAGTTGGATAGGTTTTCTGACCTCCATCTTAGCAACTGCTTCATTACACAGTGCTAAAGAAAGGTAATACTTAATCTCTTCCAGTGGTGAATGATTATTAAAATGACTCCTGCATATTTAAGTACCCCAAATTTGAGGACCTTATTTACTGTGACCTAGCCTAACAATTAGTAAAGAAAGTAAAATTTGAAACCCAGCATTAACTCTCCGGCAAAAAGAATGTTTGCCATACTTGGCACTGTGTGTTAAGCAGAGTCTCGGGTGCTGAACAGAGGCTTTCAGTTGCAAAAGCACAGAATGTCAGGGGAAAAAAGAATGTATCTATATAAATACATATGTAGATGTGAAAGAATAATGACATTTAACAAGATGTGACACTAACACAAAGTAAATAGCCATGACCCTTTAATGACAGAGTAACCCAGAGAGGAAAAGGTTAATTACATGGACCACCACCTCCATTTCTGAGAGGAAGCTGCCTGCACTTGTCACCCACACTCTGAGAAACAAACTTAAGCTTGGCAAATGTTTATGTACTTCCCACTAAAACTATATTAGGCTGTGTCTTAGATGTGTTTAAATATTTTTTTATATTAGTGAATTAAAAAAGACTTTTCAAGGGCTTTTTGGGTAAAATTTTTGAACAAAGAATGAAACAATTTTAGATAATGAAAATAGCTTAATTCAATTAAAAAAAAAAAAAAGGAGTAAGAGGGGGGCTAAAGAATAGCATCAGTAATTTCAGAGTTTTCTTTCAAGAGAAGCTGGGATAAATGGACCTGAGGCCATGAGGAGCCAGCAAGTGGTGCCTGTGGCCTGGCATGCCACAAGGGGTCCAGCAGATTCCCCACAGCCCTCCTCTGACAGCAGCATATGGTCCACACTAGAGGAAGGCGAAAATAAGGTCAGGAAGGCAAGCAGTGGGAGCTTGGATTCAAGGCTGAAGAACTGCCATGGAATATTTTTGAAAGGTGTGAAATAATCAAAACAGTACTTCACTATGATTAAAGCTGGCATGGTGGGAAAGTGTCAAGCCTGGGTGACTGGGAAAATGGTAGTATCATTAACCCAAAATGAGAACATGAAAATCAGGTTTTATGTGGAACATGATAAGTTAGGTTTTAAATGAATTGACATTGGGGTGCTGGCAGACTACTCAAACTCTTTCAATTCAAGAAGTAGTTGGAAACATAAAACTATAAAATCTGAAGTTCAGTTCTAGAGATATGCATTAAATACTAAGTGTCAGGCGCTGAACCAGCCCCTGGCCCGTTCCCATGGGACTTGCAGTCTAAATGATTTTCACATACAATTAGTGACTACCTGTGTGATGAATACTACACAAAAGAAGCAGGGTACCAGGAGACTGCTTAATACAGAGGGAACGGAGATTTAAGGCAGAGTTGTGGCTGCTTAGTGGTTATTTGAGGAATTATCTGTTCCCATCTGTATTTTAAATTTTTGAAGATGTTTTATTTGTACTTTAAAACATAGAACCCGATAGATAACACCATATATCATAGAAATTTGTGTATTAGCATTTTGAGTGTCAAAAATCTTCTTGGCTAAAGTGCATTTCACTACTGTCAACCTTGTCTAAACAAAATAATTCAGCCAAAGCCATTTTCTTGATTCATTTCTAATATGAATTTCTGTCCAAAGTACTGCAAATATTCATCTTTTGCTTCATTTCTAAGAAAAAGTATATTTATTCTGACAAAATATGGTGTTCACTCTCTGTACTTTCCCCAATCAGATGCAGAAATTGTCTCATTAGTATAAAAAATCCTAATAAGTATAACAGCAACGTATTTTTGAAAGAAACAAAGTCAGCAAGGACAATAAGGCAAATAATAATGAGTAGAAAATGGGGGAAAATAATTGACATGCTTCATAAGGAAAGAAATAACAGCAGAGATGAAAATGGGAGACAACTGAACTTTCAATGAACTCATTAACAAATGGAAACCAAAAAGCAAATGAACAAACAAACAAAAAAACACAACCCTGGAGGCAAAAATGTACTAAATTCTCTCAAGAGAACAATGGAAGATTCCTCCCCTCACATACCTCTGACTATAAAAAGCTGACAAAATGAATACAGAAGTCCCAAAATAAAAGTTAATATTAGGTACCTTTGAGAAGTTACAAAACTTGAGACAAAGCTTCTAAAAATCTAAATATAGATGATACACCAGGGACTATCACTTTGAATGCCTATGTGCTAGGGTCTTTGTAGAACATTTCACCTAGATTTTCTGCCTTAACTTTCTACCTGTGCAAAGTAACCGTTATTATGTCCATTTTTAATTTGGGAAACCTGAAGCTCAAGGAGGTTATGTGCCCAAAGCCCTACAACGAGTAAATAGAAGGGAGATAAGAACAAATCTTTCTGATTCTAAAACTTATTCTATTACAGAGTTTTCTTAATACAGAGAGTTGTATGATAATTGAGAAGCATTCTGATCCTTAGCTTTGTTGGTTTATACTTAACAGTATTGCAGGAAATTCCTTAAGGCAGAAAGGCACAGTAGCTGACAGTAAATCAAACAAGACCGACTAGGTTTCCCCGCAGGCCACTGGCAGCCAGATGCCTGCCCTCAGGACTTCACAAAAAGAAACACAGATCACTCGCAGATGGCTCCTTCCTCACAGAGAAAGATACTCCCCTCTGAGACTCAAGAGTATTTGGAGATGGTAGACTCCGTGGCTTCCTAACTCCTACTGAAGCCAAGCATTGAGACCAAATCTCGTACTGTCTCTATATTTAACCTCACCTGACCCCGTCCTTTACAACAATCAGGTGAAAACTATATTTTCTTTCATTACCATGAGTTTGGCAATCAATAAGAGAGCCTTGCAGTGCCTATGCCTTCTATCTGGTTTGTGGTGTAATATGTCAGGAACTGCACTTGCGCAAACTAATCAACGACAAGCATAGCAGGAGGAAATGGTGATCTTCGTTCTGGAGATTTGCAGAACTGAAAACTACACCGTCTTGTGACTCAGTGCTTAGGATCAGATATATGTCATTGGGCCACAGACTTTCACCTGTGAGAAGTTGCCCACCAGTCTGTGATCACCCATCTCCTATATAAACTGCCCCTGAGTCAGCATTCCAGTAAGATGGCTCTTTAGCACAAGAGTATGCCATCTTCCAATCAGTAAGATTATTGTAATAAAGTTCCCTCTCTACCACCTCTTTGCCTCTCAAGTTGTTGGCTTTCACTGTTTCATGAGAACAAGTTTTCTGCATGGTAACTAGCTACAACCAATCCCCTGGTGATTGCTGTCCTTGGGTTAAACCTTGAGACCAGCTAAACCACCATCATCACTTTTGGCTGCCACTGACCAAGAGCTAAGACCCTACTGGACATTTATTTCCTCCAGCATTGTCTCTACTATTTCAACTTCTTCAGCAAACATTCCCATCACCTTTTCTTAATTTAAAAGGGGCGCTGTCTAGAAGCTGAACACATAGTCTCCACTACCCCTTTCCAGTAGGCATTGCTCGTTCCCCTTATACCTCATGTGCCCCATGTCTGTGGGATGCAGGTGAAGGACAAGGGTCTATTTCCTCCCTGATCTTTGCTGCTACATCAGGTATCACTTTTCTCCCCATCCACAAAAAGTACTCCCCTTTGAGGCATCTGGCATTTAGTTACACTACTGCCATCCCTCTGGGTCGATGTTATCTTATGCACCAATCTATCCCCTTATTGAGCTGAGTCAGTCTTCCATTTCAAGAGAGGGTCCACATGAAATCAGCTTGACGTGAACAACTGTCCAACAGCAGCTCCTGTGGGTTTTTCCACCTTCCCCTCTACTTTCCATTACTTACTCCCATGGCCATAATCTGAACCTTGTTGCCATCCAGAACTGCTTCACTAATAACTTAAATACATCCAACCATTCTTTGACTCTGTCCCTTTTACACTGTTTTCTGTAATTCACCCATCCATGGAAATCTCCAGTCTCCTGGCCTCACCATCTTTGTATCTTTGCCTATCTAGTTTAGACTCTGAGGCTCATCACCGTGACCATGGTCCTCTGGCCAATATTTTAGTTGCCTCTTCCATCACCCTCCTTTCTCAGACTGCTAGTAAAATGTACATGAACTCCCAATCCTATTTTCTTGGCACTATACCTCAGATGCTGATAATAATGCTGCAAATTAACACTGCAGGGTCAGTATTAGTACTTAACCACAAATGCTACCTCAGCTGGATTCTTAATGCTATTCAACATGCCTTGTGTGTTGAGGTTTCTTCTACTCCTTGATAATCCTGTTTCAGTGCTGCTACACTCTCCTCCAACCTACTAGTCACTTCCAACCAAAAACTGTGTGGAGGACTTACTCTAGCTCAGGTAGAAAATAGAAGTCACTGGAGGAAAACTCCCTTAACTTTCTATCATCAAACCTACAAATGTAACTCACCTGGATCCAGGCTTGCCTCTTTACCACCTGTTAAAACAGCAGAGCACGTTGCTTTCCAAGGCACTTTGCTACATCTATGCTGGCAACTTATTCCTCTGCATTCCCTCATGCTGCACACAGGAGGACTTTGCTTTATTGTTTATCATTTTCTCCCGAACTCCCATCCTTTCTCATCCCTATCTGCACTTAAACCAGTTAAGACACTAAGCTTTTCTTTTTCTTCACCTCTAAATCCTACCTCATTACCATCTTTTTTCTTTCTTTATTTGAAAGAGGGTCTCTGTATAGTTCAGGCCAGCCTTGAACTCACTATGTAGTCCAAGCTGGCCTCAAACTCATGCAATCCTCCTGCCTCAGCCTCCCAAGTGCTGGGATTACAGGTGTGCTCGATCAGCCCCAGTTAGTTACCATCTTTTCTTAAATCTCCTGTATTCATTAGTCAACCCTTTACCCTGTCCACAGAGGTCAAGTCGATGTAATCTCTCCACAGCAGCTGACAATTTTCCTTAAAATGATCTCTTCCCTGAGCTTTATTGCATCATAATTTCTTGGTTCTTCTTCTAGTTGGAGACAATTTTTCAAACTCCCTTTTGGGCTCTTTTTTCTCTGCCAAGTCTTCCCTTCTCCCATTAGAATGATTTATTCATTTCCATGGATTCCTATATTGAGGACTCCCAATTTCTTACCATCAGGGCAAACTCAATCCCTGAGCCCGGACTATGAGAGTCATCCTGATTTGCAAAGACTAAGGAGTTTCCTGGAAGACAGGACCTTCAGTGCTACAACTGGGAAAATCCTGGGTGAATAGAGATGTATTGGTCAAACTGGCCTCTTTCCAATCACTCACTAGATAACCTACAGATACCTCAAACACAAATAACTATATATACGAACTTGAATTCATTTTTCCCAATCTCTACCTCCTCTTTTACCTCAGTGAATGGTACTACTTGTTCAAGCTAGAAGCCTCTGAGTGATTTTTTAACAACTCTGGAAGGTCAATATATACAGCAGGATCTCTCCAACTGTCTTTAAACACTGAGTTCCCAGTCATTTTTCTTATTATAGAAAGACAGTAGTCAGTAGGATTCTTGTGGGGAACCACTCAGACTGCTTCAAAGCTCAGGGGCATCTAAGGACATCTGAGGATGTGACCCCACTTGTGTAGCACAGGCGCACAGTAGGATACAGTTATGTAACCATGACTTAGCACAGGTAAACACGCATGCACTGGTTACAGCTCTATGTAAGGATGTAAACATGAGATGACAACCTTATAAGAATTATACAATAAAGACAAAGGCAGTTCTTGTGCTCATGCTCTGGCTCTCCGCTCTGCTCCATGCTGCCTGCTGTTGCTGCTGATGTCTTGCACATGTGTGTTCTTTAACCTTGGAACCTCACCCATGAGAATCTCTCTTGGGCCCCCCAAGTGGGCTGACAATTCTTAACAATTAAAAATGTATCATTTACTGAAAACTTAAAATCTGTTGGGGTCACTCCAATGGTACAAGACATCTTGACACTAATCCAGATCACTATCTAATCTACTATGAACTTTCTTGAAACATTGTGGAATATTCTTAAAATAATGCTTAGGAATGATTATCAATCCCAATAATCTTCAATAAAGAAATGTGACTCAAATTGTTTTCCTCTGGAAAATAATTTGTATTAACTCATGAGTGCCTCAGTCTGGAAGACAGTACATAACGTGCAGGTCACTAGGAAACAAAACAATTGCCTTTCAGTTCATTCTGCAAATGGCTTGTGGGGTTCAGTTATTTCTACACAGCTTCTGGCTCTTCGTGTGCACACCAACCTTTAAACTTGCCTGAATGACTGCCCAAAGGAGAATGAATTTAAGTTTTAGATTAAGAGTCTACGAAAGAGCAAGAGCTAAGAGTCTTCAGGGCAAAGGAAATAAGACAAAGATGTAACTTCATGGTGCTGTGGGTTATTATTTTTACATTTCTTCATCTTCATTCAGCATAAGACAGTAGATAGGCTGACATCACAATAAAAAACTGAGACTACATTTCAGAAGGAATTTTCTGAAAAGAAATGATCGACATAGGACCAGAGTGTTAAGGAATATGACATCCTTTGTATCTCTCAAATTTAAAATATTCGCTCTTATGGAAATTAAGTGTAACATCCTTGAACTGGGCAGCTTGCTGTGGTTTCACAATTAGAAATTTGTTACTAGTCACAAATATGAACAATTCTCTGTTGCTCCATGTATTTATCTGAGCTTGCGCTTATCATCTTCACCCTCTTGCCAACCATCTTGTGACCACATTTGCACATATTAGCACTTTCGTCAGGCTGTAAGTGCATCAAGAGAAGTTCAAATTAGATTAATTTGCTTCTTCATTAACAGGTGTGGTAAAAAGTCCAAAGAGGAGACTGAAAGTAGCTAAAATGCGGGGGAGGGATTATATGGGAATCCAAATTATGTCCTCTATGCCTGCGGATAACCGAGAGTCAGCTGTGCACACATCTGTGGGTGTTTATAAATATTTACCATCTGTGAGAAACTCATGGGCTATAAATGGTGGGGTAATTAGTGAAATGCTAGTCATTTCTAATGACAGTTATTATGGATAAAGATTTTATCCAGGTTAAACTGATATCAGAACTTACTGATCACTAGAGGCCACTCTTCACGACAAGAATAAGTAGTTACACTACACTGAACATGTCACACATTAAATATGTATCGTAACTAGATCAGGCTGCTAGTTTATGCATGTTAATGAGCTCTGTTCTTAATAGACTGAAGTGCATATTGAGTATTTGTCAGAGAAAATGAGAAGGTGTCAATCTGTAGAAAGGTCAACTGGTTCTATAATATATGACATTTTCATTTCTGTTCTACATACATACTATGCACCTTCCATTCAGAAAATTCAGAGCATGTAGTAAATTAGTAATTGGCATTACAGTTGATTCATTAATGAAAAGATATATATATATATATATATATATATATATATATATATATATTCCTGCATACATATGTATTTCTGTAAGTTCTCCATAACTATGACATTTTCTAAATGTCTTTCTTTCTGGTCATAGTTGGGGTGTAAAGAAAAATGAGGCCTAAAATGGCTCCACTTTGGCTCAGGCTGTGAGGAGGTGCTTTTTGGTAGACATGAAGTCCAAGTCAGCAAGAGTTCAGTGCAGGCACACCTCGTTGGCCTCAGTGTAAATAATTGGTATAACCAAGGTCGTTATTGGCACATGGCCACTATTTTGTAGAGCCCTATACATAGCTAGACACAAGGTCTGGCAGGCTGGGGACTGGAGACTGCTACAAGTACACAGAGGCTGGGAGTCTAAGTGGCTGAGGACAACACAGAATGTGCACAGTGGCTGAGCTGAGCAGCTGAAAATAAAGGCACGCTCAGACATTTCCACTATTCTGTCTGTTCTTAGCACTGCCTGAATCTCTAGTGAACCCCATGAAGTCAGCACTGGTGACAAGAAAGGAAAATGTAAACGGGTAACATTAAAATAAAATTGGTCCATGGGGCCGGTGAGATAGCTCAGCGGTATAAGTGCCTGCTTGGCAAGCGTGAGGTCCTGAGTTCAACTTCCGGTACCCACATAAAGGAAAAAAAGGGCCAGTGATATCGCTCAGTGGCACAAGCGCCTGCTGGCAAGCGCAAAGTCCTGAGTTTGACTCCTTGTATCCACACACATACACACACAAAAAATAAAATTGGTCCTACAATCATACGGAAAGCAGAAAAACATACTGTCCATGAAAAGAGACTCCTATTTACCCCCTAGTGAAAAATGTTTTTTAATAGAGCTTGTTAGAAAACCGTATCATAGAATGAGTGAAGGGCTAAGCAAAATTTGACAGCTTGGGCTCTGATAAAGCAAGTTTTTATTTAAAAATTAATTTACAGAATATAGACGTGATTTTTCAATTTCCATGGCCTCTTACTTTGTAGATGAGGAGAATTAAGCTCTTGAGAAGCTCACTGAAACACTGTTCCTCGGTTATTGGTAGAGCTGGGGCTGGAATATCGCCCTGACCCCTAAGCTACAGCACTGAACATTACATGACAGTGCTTGTCTTCAGGGAGAGCAGCCCTGCAGAGAACTTGAGCAAAGGAGGAAGAAAAGGAAAATGTACCCTATTTAAATGTCAGTCCTTTCCACACTTCCTGTCCCACATCCCAGCTTCATTCTCCTCAGAACTTGTGAACTCCGAACACCGTACATTCATCCTAAAAGTCTGGAATGGAAGGCCACCAGGGCGGGAATGTGTGTTGCTGTCCCTCCACGGCAACATAATACTCACAACATATATGGGAAAAAGTTTTGATAGAGGGGATTTTTCTCAATGTTAAAGAAATAATTCTAATAATGAAGGAGGTATTCTGACGTCCATTTTCATAATTTTTTTCTCCAAAATTGAATAATTACAAGAGCAAATCACACAGGAGTCCTAGGAATATCTTTCAGATTGCTAGGTAAGGTATTATTAGTACTTAAAGGAAAAAAAAAAAAAAAAGAAAGAAAGAAATCCCAACTACTAACTACATCAATATTACATACGCCAGGAAAATAAACATGAATATGAACCTCAATAATGAGGCTCTCAAAGCTTGGGAACTGAGTATCCCGGCTAGTTCCAATGAAGGAGAAAGGACCACTGACTTATTTTGTTTGAAAGGGAGAATGAGATGCATTCTCTTCCTAACCCTACCTGAACCTCAAGCCTCACTGGGATTCTACAGGAACCGGCCAACTCCAGCTTACCCTCATGAGCTAATAAATATAGCTTGTTTCTAGAGAGTCTATTAATGTAGGTGCAGAAAATGGCTAAGTTGTCTTTGCTAACAGGGGGGGTCTGTTTTTATTTTCCTTGATGAAAGAAGTTAACAGTTACTATGCAGTTGATGTTTCTTACACTATGCCAGATACAATCGAGTAAACTCATCTTAGATTAAAAGGATTTAGAGATACAAAATCAAGGTTTCTTAAAGTTAATATGGACATCATCCATTCATTTGTAAAAATGTTTTTCCTTGTGTCCACACACCCAGTCCACTACAAAGCCCTAGTGGCTCTTTCTCTAAGCTATCTTTTATAGCTATCTGGTCTCCTCTCTCTTAGTATATCCCAGTTCAGGTTTTCTTTATTTAACTCCTGAAAAACTACAGGAGCCTCTTAAATGATCTCACTCCTTGAAGTTCCCCAAATCCTCTATTCCAGGGGTGGTGAACCCATGGCATGCATGCTACAATAGGCTGTTTGTATCACTAAAAGCTCTAAAAGGTTCCATCTGCATTTTTACCAGAGCCAACTCTTTAAAAGTAAACCATGACACTCCCCATGCTTATTGTTCTTGAAATGTGCCTACAACATGAGGCAAAAGTGCAAACACAGCAGACTCTCCTGACTTCCAATTTTGCCTCATCTCTTCCCACAGCTGTACTGAAAGATCATACTAGGCCTGCCACACCACTTGTTGTTGGCCCAAATAAAAATTTTATGCTTCTGAGTCTCAATTTACTCAGCCCATTGGATCCCCAAGCCTAGAGACTGTGACCTTTCATTTCATTCTGTGTTCATTTGATATCCATCTAATTCAAGATTACAGATTCCGAAGGACCAACAGAGGTCCTTACTTCTGTAGTATTGCTCAGATGCCCACCCCACCATCAGCAGAGAACATACATCACATTTTATAGTTTTAAATAGAAAAGATGGCCCCATTAGTCATCAGAGAGTGCAGAAATGTGATTACATGCAATGTGGAAGAACTGCACATTCATTCCAGGGAGAAATGGGACATATTAGGTAGAATTTCCTCTGGAGTCACAGGGTCTGAAATCTAAGAGTGGAATCGTCTTGTACCCAACACGTAGGACCGTTGAGAGTAGCAGAGCTATACTGGTGTCTACGCACAAGAAGGCTACACAGGCAGCTGAGTGCTGCTGTTGGACAACAGCAAAGTTCAAGTGGATATTTCTGAGAAACATGAATGTCAGGGAGCAGACCTAAGAGTGACCCAACAGATCTCCTGGGTTACCATTCAAGGGCAAATCGGTCATCAGCTTTACAGCAAGCAGACAAGAGAAACTGCGTTAAAGTGGAGATGCTATTTCACACCTAGCTAGAAGTGAACCAGGAAAAGTACATATGCTTAGAAGAGTGCCAAACCAGCTTTTGAACTTAGGAGCTAAGGAGAAGGAAAGTAAAAAGACAGTGAGGAAGGAAATTTCAAACATGAAAAACCAACCTTTACAATGGAACTACTGAGTACACACAGAGAGAAAGGAGCATTGACTGAACTGTTTACCTTTAGGCAGGCTGGTGGCTCAGTTCAGAATTGCATTTACAGGAATAGTTAGCACACCTGAATATGCGTCACGACTATAAAATTGTGTTTGTTACCCAATACAAGGGCACATAAAACAAACTTGACATATACCTTGTCCTAAGACTGAGATAATTTGCACTGAGTATAAATAAATAGCACATGTAAAATTGAGAAATTTTTGTCCCACAAACATGAATTCCATAAATATTTTAAAAATGCTTATTGAACACCTGCTATGGAAAGGTACTATATTAGAAGTAATAGCTCACTTTAAAAGGTTTATTTTTAAAACACGGTTAATTTTGTATAAAAGTTTTATTTTTATAATATTTATTAATGGAGAAATAATATTACGTTTGATCTTCCTATGTAAAGTAGCCGATTTTTCATACCCAAATGAGAGCACTAACAGAAGTATCATTTAAAATAAACTACTATAAATGTTTTGTTCTATTTTTTTCTTTTCTTGCATTTTATAAAAGATTAACATTATCTAATTAATGAAATGGGATAAACCTTTACTTCAAAAAGGCCTCTGGTAAGTTACTAGGTGGAATACACCAAGTTCATAAAATTTCTGATTTCTGTTTCAGAATCAAGTGACGCTATATCAGAGCACACTGAAAGCATGCAAGTGTGCACGCACGCTTGCACGCACTCCCCCACACAGAGATGTCTCTTAGCTAGGTTCCAACATGCAGATGGGAACATTTTTTATACCTCTAGGGGTTCCTCAGATTATTAGAATAGTAAACTCTGTTAGAGATCATTTCTCGCTTCTCCTTTTAGCTTTTCCTCTTTAGAAATGTTGAATGACAACTGATTTGTTATTCTATTTCTATTATATCAAAGTACAATTCTTTAGGAATAGGATAGTGCCAAATATAAAATGAGTATTTTCTCTAAGGGGCAAGGAATGATTTGAAAGCTACACTCCTTCCCAAGCTTTCCATATCAAATGAGTGTTATCAGTTCTGAACAAAGTTTGGAATCATTTGGGCTCTATTTCCCAGATAGAGAAGAAACAGTTTTAAACTCTCCAAATACAGCAACAGGAAATTATATGCTCATATCGGCAGATACCCCAACTTAGGAAACAGCACTTCCTTGGATTGCAACGTCGTGTACCTAATCAATCAGAGCATTGTATGACCCAGCTCCACAGCTCCTAAGTTCCTGTAGCATCTCATGAAAAGGTTTTACAGGTTTCACTTTATGGGAAGGGAGAGCAGAATTAGGGTCTTTTCTCAAGGGTGAAACAAAGGTACTTCCAATTACCATGAATGACATTTTCATCTACCAAAGCCAAAAACAGAATGCAATCAACAGAGTCAGAGCAAAATGATAAAATGATCTGTTAAAATATTTAGTACTTATTTAATATTCATCTTTAAAAAAATTCCATTCATTCAAGAAATAATGAGTGACTATCAAAAGGCATTGTGCTTTTTCTTGAGAGAGGCAAACAGCATTGCTGACCCATAACAAACATTAAAATAAATAATAGAGGACAAAGATAAAAAACAAATTACTTTTGCTCATATGTGGATCCAGCAGAAAGCACAATCTAATTAACACTGAAAATATCCACTGGAAACCAGAGATCAAAACTGCAATTCAGCACTAAAACGATCAATACTTCCAAAATGTATGTGAAATGTAGGAGAAAGACTTCCCTTTTCTTAGTTCTTGGCCTTTGAATCAAAATAATCCCTTTGTTCCCCAAGCAAACAGTCTTCCCGACTTTCTAACACTTGAAGGCGAGTTTGCCATTCAGTTAAGAAGGGGAACTGCCACACATTCAGAATTTTCGAACTAACTGCCAGTCCGAGAATAAGAGTTGCAGTGACTTTGGAGGGAAACTGTGCAGCTTCAAGCCGTGATCCTTCACACAACACTCTTGAATGCTACTGATGGAACCTCGGACTCAGCACTAATTTGACAAAAATGTTTCTAGTTTGCAAGAGTTTCTGCCTGAAAAGCACTAATAGTTTAAAAATAAACAGTCAAAGGATTACATTGAACTAAATTAACTGTCATTTACACTCATTAATGACAATTGTTATTGGAAGTGCCATGATGACAATTTATTCTTGGCAGGCAATGGTTTCCCTTGAGAACTGCTTGTCCCAAAAACAGTCATGTATTTTCTGTTACTACACTATTCTGTCCTATTCTCCAGCTTTGAGGCATTCTAGCCTGTGCTAAGGCTGCCCTCAATGTAACTCTGTTAATACTATGTTGCTTCTAATTTTTGTGAAGAACACTGGATATCTAAGGAAGGAAGTCATCCAGGAAATAATATTTTAAAATCCTATTATAAAATAATGTCTAATATCATCTAAACACTAATGCCTAGTTATAACACTTACAACTGACATATAAATATTCAATTTCTCTGTTTAATTTTCCCAGTCTGCTCTAGGGTATATTTATTCATCATCAAAAGACAAATACTATTGAGTTCTTTTTTTCTCTTAAGATAAAGACTTTAGACTTTGAGCAACTTTCATGACCAATTGCAGCTCCCAGTGAATAGATTTCCTTCAGCCTTAAGGACTGAATGTCAGAATGACCAAAAATAGGGAGAGAATCTATTAAAAAATAAAACCTGCCTCCACCTATGACCTTTTGACACATTGATATTTTCATCTCAAAAGATACACAAACAATAGTTGAGAAATACCGTGGACTATAAGCAGGACTAAAAGGATAAAGAAAAGCACAATGGTTGTGCTAGATTGGTTTCTGAACCACGCAGCCACCCAGATGCTCATATTTCAAAAATTCAACTGCACAATTTTTCAACTTAAAAAAAACTTAATTGTAAAAATAATTTAAAAAATCTGATCATGCTCTGCACTCTGAAATATGCTTGAAGATTGAATTTTCCCTAGCATTATTATTTTTCAATTTTTTACACATTAATTACTAGCTCCTTATTTTTAATACAAATTGTCCATTCTGCAAATGTGTGCTTTTGGCTACAGAAAATCAAGAAACAAATTAACAGAAAAGTTTTTTTCACTGTATGCCTGAAATCAAAGAACAGGGTCTATGGATTATTGATGTATATCAAGAATCAGTAAATTTTTTCTATAAAGGACCACACAGCAAAAATTTTAAGCTTTGAGAGGCATACAGTTTACATTATAACTCTATACTTGTAGTATAAAGTAAGTCATGGACAATACGTAAAGAGACAGATATGGCTATTTCATGATAAACCTATTTACAAACACAGGTGCAGCTAGTTTGGCTCTAGGCCTGTGGTTTGATCTACATCATAACTTCTCACATACATAACAACATGATAAACTGAATATCAAAAGAAGAGACGTCTTTTGACCAGTTAAGTACTTATCAACTTTGTTAACTACTATGTGTACAAGCTGTGGTAGGTCCCAGGAAATAAGGAATGTTTGAAGCCATGTTCTTGAACAATGTAATTCTATTACAAGCAAGAGATTAAAATAAATGAAATGAACATAAGCAAATATTCCATACATAAATTATATGGCAAGACTATACCGGTTAAAAAGAAATGGATTGTTTAATATCAAGTACAAATATTCGGGGAAGACATTTTGGAAAATGCCAGAATTGAACTGAATAATACTGGAGTATTAAGCCTGTTAATAATTAGAGGAAAGGAATTTATGGAACAAAAACCACTAGAAACCAATTCACAGAAGTAGGAATGACTATGCCCAAAGTGAAGTGGATGTTAGAACCAGTGCAAAGCCACTGAGAGCACAAATTCAGCCAAGTGAGTTTTGGAATTCAGTTTTTCCAACTGTAGACGGTGGAGGAAGGTATAACATGTATATATATATATATATATATATATATATATATATATATATATATATATATATGTTGTAAAACTGTAACAGAGTGCAACCAGGTCAGTAGTCCTCCAATTAAGCTTATTTCTGCAGCATGAATCACACTTCTTTGGGATCTTTTATTGGTTCAGATCAGGTTTGACATTAGAGTCTGGACACTAACATTTATTTAAAAATTTATTTTCAGAGCATTTTGGACTTCTAAATTACAAAAGGGGCTATGTACATATTCCCACATTTAGCGGTCCTTAGGGCAAAAATAATCTTTTATTGTTGCAATTTATCTGACTTGTTGTTCCAGTTTTTTGAATGGCAACAAAAAGCAGGAGGCTTTAGCAATGGTATAAAATTTACCTCTTGTTGGGCGTGGTGGCACACACCTGTAATCCCAGCAGTTGGAAGGCTGAGGCAGGAGGACTGCTGTGAGTTCAGGGCCAGCCTGGACTATATAGTGAGCTCAGGACCAGCCTAAACTACATAGCCATAAAATATTTACTGTCTTTTCAATTTAAAAACATATATATGTATGTATATATTTTTTTTTTCTTTTTTTTTCCTTTTCGAAAGTGAGGGACTAGACATTTCTGAAGGTACCATCCAGATTCAAAACTCTATCTTCCTATGGACTAAAATAACTAGAGGTCTCCGAAGGACCCTATAGCTTAAGGTGAATGCAAGAACAGAGATTTATTGATGTTTAAAGGTGTGCATTAGATAACATAAATGAGTTTCTTAAATGGTGGGAAGATGCATAGTTATGTCTGAAAATAAGAACATACTCATTTCCTGTCCTTGAGATTTAAAATAATATAACTTCCCACTAAACACAAATAACTCCACTCAGAATTGGGACTCTGATGTGAAAGCACGCATCGTGTCAACACCTCACTGCTTCTGCCAGGCGTGGTGGCACACCCCGTAATCCCAGCAGTGGGAGCTAAGGCAGGAGGATGCTGTGAGTTTGAGACCAGACTGGGCTACACAGTGAGACCGTCTCTCAAAAACACAAAACCAACCAACCAAATAAACAAATAAAATCAATTCACCACTTTGGAAAATGCACGTAATGTAAAAAACTACTAACAATTAGCTAAGGAGTATTCAATGTTACACACAATTAAGATGCTTGTGTGACTGAGCTCTCAATTACAATACAATAAATGTACCTGATATCACCAAAGTTATAGAATTCTCCACACTGTGATAAGGTCAAAATAATTTACTAGAGCGATTTTTGCCCTAGAATATGAAAGCGTAAATCTATATTTGATAAAATAAAAGTCATGGGTAAGTGATATTAATATAAATATTTCTTTGATAAAATTCTTAAATCCATATTTCATCATTAAGATTTAAATTATTTTATCCCAAATAAAATTTACGGTAACTGGAATTTAAACAACAAATATTGAGATCTATTTTCTATTCTGCATATAGTTAATGTAATCCAATGCTCCTATGAAAGGCAATGAAAAAATCATTTTGAAATGAGCAAGAAACTAATTGGTATGACTGAACCACAAGGTGTTTAACAGGGGTCAACACAGGTAACGAGGGAGGGAGGGAAGGGGAGAAGCGAGGAGGAGACGGGAAAGAAGAGAGAACTGCTGTTCCAAGACATGTTGTGCTGAAGAAGTTTTAGAGCCTTCTCTCCCAATTTCTCTTTTATGGGTTTTGTTGGAAGAAGACAGAGGATGGGGTATGAGCCTCGCATAGCTACACAAGAAGACATGCACACACTAGTGGAGCTTTCTTAATACTAGCTGAGTCATTAAAGTGAAAGAGATTTCTGTGCATAAATGATAATCCATATAACTATATATATATATAAACTTTCTACCAAACACACCCCTTGATACTATTCACAGAATAGAATTTCAGTCTTAACACCATCAAAAGAAAAAACTCATCACATGGCAGAGCTGGTGGACTGGAGGTGGAGTGGGTGTATCAGGGGCCTTTACTCAAGGTAAAGGACACTGAGTATTTGCGCCTCTTTTAACCCTATGAGGTCACCAATTCTCTGGTTCCTTACTTCTGTTGAGTCAAACATCTAAGGTACTGGTGATATTTGTATCCCTCTCTGAAACTGCTGAGTGCCAGCAACTCTGTTAAGCTGCTGAGAGCTGTGGAGACCATTGAAGAATCCTTCCTCCCAGAGGGCAGTGGTGTTGCTGATGTAGCTTCCTAGTTCTTGGCATTGAAATAAACAAATCTTTTGACAATCAGAAGAATCAAAATAGAACTTGAGCTGGAGTAGGAAAGCATTCCTAATTTTGGCAACCTAATAAAACTTGCAAACACAAAGGAAGACACTGCTTGGCATAAAATCATTGTTTATATTGCAAAAGAAATGGTGAATGGCTGTTTCTTTCACCTAAGTTTTCCAGGGATGAAAATTCTCACCCTCCTTCTATAAATCGGAGTGTGCATTACCAATTACTAATAATTGTTTTAGCTCCATTTTTTCTGCAAAATGGTTAAATCAGTGGTAAAGAAATAATAGCACAATGATTAAAAAGATGATCTTTAGACATAAAACTTGAATATTGCTTTACTCCTTGCTAAGTCCATGATCATGTGCAAGTACACGTTTTGATAAAAACAGTAACAGTTTGTTATAAATATTACATATAATAATGAACATATGTAGATACTGACATATAACAAATGTAATAGTAGTTATTATTATTATTGTTCTCTAAAAGATGAAGAAAACAAAAGAGAAATACATCCAAGGATGCAACTTAATTTGTTCTACCCTTTTACAGAGAGAATTTATTAAAATCATTGCCTTATTTACATGCATCAACTGCCAATAACACTAGAAAATTGAAAGCACTACTGCTCAAAACTAGAATATGTGTAATTATGGAAAATAATCTAAGTTTTATGATATCTGCAGAAGACAGGGTAATTGTCAAAGCCTTTATGAAAGCAAGTACACACATTAATTGCATATCTGTTGAGATTGGCAGAGCCATTCCTAAGCAGTATTTATATAATATGCATTTCCTCTAAAATGGATGCCTAATTGCTTAGTTATTCTAAATTGCAGAATGGAAAACAAAGGAGCAGTTTTGGCCATGTGGGTAAACAACGGATTTCTAAAAGCTAATTATCTCTGTATTTAATAGACTGAAGTTGCACCAAATGAGACATTTAAGTCTAATAAATAATAGACAAATTGTAAGCTAAAGACTAAAATATAGGAGCTGCTCATATACTTTTTATTGCTCCATTAAATAAGCTCTTATTTACTTCCTCCACAAAACATAATTATACAACACTGAGTCCATTTGAAGGCCATTCTGATGTGCTATTTGAAAATTATATGAATCAACTTACATACTCAGGAAGTATTAAGGCATAATATTTGAATTCTATTATCAAATGCCCTATTTGCTTCTATGATTAAGAAACCGATATGGAGTTTGGGAAAAGTTGTACATAATCACATAAAATCACTACTCCCATGTCTTTCTTAGAAATGATTACAAATAAGGACAGTTACATATTTTAAATAGATAAACTGTATAACAAGTGCAATACTACTATCTAACCTTAGTAGTTTCTCCATCAGATGTTTAATATTTTAGACATTTTCTAAATTAAAACAATTTAAATTTAAACATCAAATTTAGAAAATGTACCCAAAATTCACAAAGTGAATAAAGACATTAAGAGAATATAATTTGCTTATTTAATGTAATACCAAATCATTCAACAGAAATAATCAGAACCATGTATGTGAATATTTAAGAGAGCTCCAGGCTCAATATTTTTAATGAAAACAAAAATAAGAAAAATGACCTTTTAACAGGGTAACATAAGATTCTGTGCTTTTTTAGTTTTGCTGCTCGAAAGATTTTTAATACTTCATTTTTCTTCTTGAGGAAGTTTAGCCCACTATTTTATCTTTATTTTCATTCTATTAACAAAAACTACATTGTGAAATGATGGTGGTAATAAATAATAGTAGATTTGGAAATAGTTGCCTATTCTCTTGCCAAGGGCAAATAATGATTTATGATGGGTGGAAAGAACAGGGATTTAATTTACTCTGCACTACTTCAGGTAGTGATACAAGAATTTGTAAATCTGTAAAGAAAAAAATACTCAGTTCTTATTTGCATGGTAGAAATATTGAAGTCCATGAAAATACATGGAAGGAAGCTCCCTGTGGGTTATGGCAGACTGTGTGCACATTTCTGTCTCCCTGTCACTCAAAGGTGTGTGGCTTACACACAAAAATAAGAGAAGAAGAAGTTCTTAGTGCAGAGAGGTAACAAATACTGACGTAAATTCAAAAATTCTCCCTTCCGCATTTTTTTTTTAATGTTGTGAAAGCTAGGAGAAAGATTTCTACAAATATTTGAGGAGTAATATGTTCTGTACTAAAATGTAACACCTGGAGAAAAATTATATAAAGATTTATTAGGTGATTCTCACAATAAGATGTTTAAAAAGTACTAACACATACAGCATGGGATATAAAGATGAGACCGTTTAGCCTAAAAAAAAAGGTTATAAATCCTGTCAATTCCTGAGGATTTTTATTAACTAATATTTTAAAGAAGGAAGTGTTCTATATATTAATATCCTCTTATTTGGCTAATACCAAACTTTGTCCCTATCACTACCTTGCTGGTCTCCATCCTATCTTGCTATATTGCATATAAATTATCTGAAATTGTCTTATATATTTGGTTGTCTGACTAACTCATTACCATTTTAATCTTTGATTGAGCAGAGACCATATTTATTCTTATTTATCACTATAATCCTAGCATAGGATACGGGGGAAACAAAAAATCCTGTTGATGAAAAATGAAATGATAAAAGTGTCCTAGATATTAAATTTATTGGCTAAGCCAATAAAATAGAAGAAAAACCATAAAACACATTTTTATCATACAACATTGTCTTCATTTGTCAACACGAACAGGGATACACCTAGGATCAGATGGTTGTCACAGCAGCTGATACATGGAGAGAGGAGAGAGGGGCCTCTGGAGCCAGGGAGGCGTCTCACAAGCCCACAGGACAAAAGCTAGGAGGAGACCACAGTGACTGGGGTGCACAAAGATGCACAAAACCTAAGAGCTCCTGGAGTGACTACAGCCCTGAGGCGGATAGCACCCATTGGCTGATCCTGCCCATGAGGAGGACTTGGCATATATATACAAAAAAAGTGGCATGGACACAAAATAGGACCAAGCAGTGACTCACTATCCCTCTGCTATATCTGGTGGGTTCCAACACAGCGAGCCCTGGAAAGAAACCACTCATCCAAACACAAAAAGAAATTTTTTGGATTAATTTCTCTCTCTCTTTTTTTTCTTTTTTTGTCCTTTAATAACTTAGGGTTATTTACCCTTTCTTTTCTTCTTTATTCTTATTTTTTCTTTTCTTTTTCCCAATTGTTCTTTTGTTACTTCTACTAATTCTATTAACTTGCATTTATTCTTTAATTGGATATTTTTTCAGTTTTTATTTTTTATTAGTACATGTTTGCATTACATAATGATTATATTCCTGTGTGGAGTTGGTACATGGACAGAACATCTTATTTTTTCACTCCTTTTCCTTCTCCTCCTACTTCATCCCTCATCTCTTATCCCCTTCCCATTTGAAAAAGATCTCCCCACTTCCTGTATCTATCATTTATTTTGCTCTTTATTTATATTTGGGGTTTCTCATATAGAAGAAAACATTCAATGTTTAAGCTTGTGTGTCTGATCTGTTTCACTTACCATTATGTTCTCAAGATGGATCCATTTTCCTAGAAATGACTCAAATTTATCTTTCTTTATGGCAGAGTAGTATTCTCACTTTTCTCTCTTCCTCATCTTCCTTTTGTTTTTCAAATTTTACTTCTTCTATTTGCCCTTTCCCTATCCCTCCATTATTATTATTATTATTATTATTAGGCTTTATTTTTAGATATTTAGTTGACTCTATGCTATTACTGCTGAATTCTTTTCTATTTCTAATGGTGGTATAGTTGCTGCATTTGGTAGATATTTACTATTTGTCAATATTTGGTTTGTATTTGTGTCGATATTATTATTGCAGAACACTTTTCTATTGTTCAGAGTGGTACAGTGGGAACTTTTATTGGTTTTTATAGTATGTCAATATTCCATTTGTCTTTGACTCTATTATTATTGTTGCTTTATTTGCTATTGCCCACAGTGGTATAACTGTTGCTATTAATTGGTTTTTACTACATGCCAATGTCTAGTTTGTCTTAGTATCCTTGACGTTACTGTGGTTCACTTTCTCCTCTGTGTGGTGCCCCCAGAGGGAGGTGGGACACTAAGAGCACTCTCGGATATTATGCTGAGTAGGCTGAAGAGGGGTGCAAATGCCAAAACATAACCAAACTCAAGAACACATGATAGGGAGACAGATTCTAACTAAAGACATCTTCACAGTAGTGATGGAGCATTTCTAACCTAACTGATCTCCACCCTGCACAATGCAAACAATAAAAATATGACAAAGCAAGGCAAGAAGACATGCCCCCAAACCTCTATCTCCCAAAAGCTAATCTTAAGGATACTGAAGTGGAGGAAGGTACAGGCAAAGAACTCAAAAACAAAATGGTGAAAATGTTTGACAAGTTCTAAAAAGAAACAAATTCATATGATAGTTCAAAGAGGATCTTATAAACAGTTAAATAATCTTTTAATAAAATATTTGACAAGCTTAAAGAAGAAACAATGAGCTAAGACAATAAAAGATATGAATGGCTAGTTTAGTGAAAGAATTAGAAATTATGAAAGGAAAACAAGCAGAGATAAGATATGAAAAATTCAATAGAAACTATGGATAGTACAGAAGATTTGAATGATATGAGGACAGAGTATCAGAAATTGAAGACAAGGTAGATGTAGCAGATTATAAACTTGATGTTACCCTACAAATGACAATACAACATGCAAGCTGGATTCAAGAGCTGCTAGGTGACTCAAATAAAATTGACATGAAAATTTTAGAAATAAAAGAAAAACTAGAAGACAAGTCAAACAATTTAAAAATGTATTCCCTGAAATCACAGAAGAATATGATCCAAATTTAGGGAAAGAATTCAATATTTAAGTACAAAGAGCATTTAGAACACCAAATATCCATCTCCACAACATATCATAGTCAAAATTCAGAAATTCAACAAAAGGAGAAGATACTAGAAACTAGTAGAGAAAAACAGCAAGTTACTTACAAAGGCAAGACTATCAGAATTACAGCAGATTTCTATGCACAAACCTTAAAGACCAAGAGAGCTCAGAGCAAAGTTTGTCAAAACCTAAAAGCAAACAATTATCAATCCAGATTTCTATATCTTGCAAAATTAAGCCTTCAAAATGATGGATATGACTTTCCATGACAAGGAAATCCTAAAAAATTACATGACCATTACCCACATCACAGAAAGTACTCAAAGGATCCTAGACAGTGACAAGGAAACAACCCTAGGCACATTCAGCCATCTTATATTTGACAAAGATGCCAAAAGATATATGGTGGAGAAAAAATAGCCCCTTGAACAAATGGTGTGGGGAAAAATAGCTGTCCACAGGCAGAAGATGAAATCTAGTCTCATATTTCTCACCTTGTTCTAAATAAAATCAAAGTGGATGAAAGAGCTAGATATTAAAACAGAAATCATCTGCTGGAAGATAAAAACCCTCGAAGGCATGACCATAAGCAAAGACTTTCTAAACAGTACCCTAATTGTACCAGAAATAACATCAAGGATCAACAAATGGGTTTATACAAAATTCAAAATCTTTTGCACAGCAAAGGGAACAACCTACAGAGTGGAGAGACAACCTACAGAAGGGGGAAAAAAAATTGACCAGCTATTTCTTGGACAGAGGACTAATATTTAGAATATATAAAGACTGCAAAAATATTAGAACCCCCAAATAAAAGACTCAATCAAAAAATAGGCAAGTGAAATGAATAGACTACTCCAAAAAAGAAATACGAAAGAGTACAGGAAAAAAAGGTTCTGCATATCTGGCCATTAGAAAAATGCAAAGCAAAACAACGATGCGATTCCATCTTACTCCAGAAAGAATGGCGATTATCCAGAACTAAAAAAAGAACAAATGCTGGTGAGGCTGGGAGTGTGTGTGTGTCGGGGGTTATGCATTGTTGGTCGGAATGTAAACTGGTACAACCACTACAGAAGTCAGTATAGAGACTCCTCAAAAAACTAAAAGTAGAAATCTCATTTGACCCGGCTATTCCCCTTCTGGTTATCTTCACAATAGAATCAAAGACATCTTAATACGGAATACATCCATGCCCATGTTTATCGAAGCATAACTCATACCAGCTAAATCTCGGAAGTGGCCTATATGTCCATTCATAGATGAATCGTTAAAGAAACTGTCGTATATACCTAATGTAGAATTATTCAGCCATAAAGAAAGATACATTTAAGTCATTTGTAGGAAAATGAATGCACCTTGAGACTATAACACTCAGTGAAATACATCAGACACAGAAGGTTAAAAATCACAAGGTTTCTCTTGTATGAAAAACTCAAAGTATAAATAAAGAGTAAAATAAAAGATAGATGATAGGAAACAGGGAAGTACACCTTTTGTAGATGAGAAGGAGATCTAAGGATGAAGGGGAAGTTTAAAGAGAATGATGCAATATGTACACATACCAACTCCCTGAATAAACATATTCATTATGCATCACAAACACGAACTAATAAAAATTCAAAAAATAAAATAAATTTAGTTATTCCTAATTAATGGATTTTCAAGAGAAATAAAAATTAATGAATTAAAATATTAAGATTCAATTAGAAGTTTCATTTAAATTTTTATGTCCCATCAAGATTCAATTTTCCAAACAGATAAAACAAAGAAAACTTGAAAGGCTTTGTGTGATAGGCCCCCAGCAAAAAACGCAAACAGAACAATTCCGCCATCTGGTTACTCATCTAGATGACTCTTAGCTGATACTAAATGAGCAAATGTTCTAATGACAGCATATTCCATAAATTAGACAGCAATATATTAATTTAAAATTGTTCCAGAAGCATATTTTTAAAATCAATACTAAACCTTCCCGATCTCCTTTTTTATTAACAGTTTAGCATATTTGCGAGAACATTTGCCAAATCTCTAACATAAACAAGAAATGGTTCTGGAATGATTTTTCTTCCATAGAACAAACAAATGTAACACATTAAGGTATTTTGTTTTCTTTATTAGATATTAAATATGCCTGTAAACATAAAAATAAAGAAGGCAGATAAGGCATCTTTGTCTGTCCCTAGGGAAAACCTTAGGCCAATACGCAGCGCTGAATGGTAAAGTATGGTGACTTAGGAAAACCGAATGATTTTAATTAAAGCCTTCTGCAACCCTCCGTGGCTTAGAGGTAGAAGAGCCAGAATTTTCACGGGTTGAAAATTTTCAGGGGTTTACTTAATTCTTTTGCTTCTAAATTAGTGGTATCTTTTAGCTTTTGAAAATGTCAAAGTATCTAAAACCATTAATTTTAAATTTTTTTCTTCTTTAGCACTCCCACAAATCTTTTAAAAAAATTGAAAATACACAGAAGTAGAGAAGAGTGTAGTGAACCACATCCTTGCTCCCAAGTACCCACTTCCCAACTTTACCAATGACTATTTATAGGTAATCTTGTTTCAGCCATTAGAACACCAACTTTCCCCCTTCCCCCACCTTAGTTCTTCTTTCCTTTTGAACAATTTCTTCCCATTTCAAGGAAGGGAAAAGGAAAAAACAATTAAAAAAAAGAAAAGAAAAAGGAAACAAAGCTTGGTAAACAGGAAGGGGAAGATGGGCTGAAGGCAGGAGAGGGGACTGGGAAAAAAAGAAGAATCAAAATATATCATGTACGGGTACAAACTCCCTAAGATGAATATGATCATTATGCATATGTAAGATGTACCAATAAACTTAATTTAAACAAAAAAAGATCACCAACTTGCCACTCCCTGCAGACTATTTTGACTTAAAATCCAGACATCACATCTTTTTGTCTGTGAAATTTCAGTACGAACCCTAAAAGATACTGTGAAACATACTGACAATATTGTCATTATCTACAAGAAAAAACAAAAAAACAGGATTCACAATTTTTTGAGATTACATTTTCCTAAAGTTATTTGTTGGGACTGAAGCACATATAAATTCCATGTGTTTTAATTGGTTGCTATGTGTTTTAAATCACTTTATTGTCATTTCTTTTCCCTCCCATGAAGTATCCTGTTCCCACAGAATATTCTGTTGAAGAAACTAGGTTAAATGTTCTATGGAATTCCCCAGAGTCAGTTTCCTATGGTTGTTAATTTATTAATTGTTATACATTATTACAGATTGGTTATCAAAGTAATACTGAAAGAAATGGGAATATACTGGAACCAAATGAGTACACCAGAGGACCAAACTCCCCATCGCTAGTATCTGAAAGAAGACAGAACTTGTTAAGAAACTAAAGGGAGAAAAGCCCATAAAACAATTGCTCTGGGGCCGGTGAGACGGCTCAGCGGCTTAAGCGCCTGCCTTGCAAGCGCGAAGGCCCGAGTTCGACTCCCGGATCCCACATACGAAAAAGGGGCCGGTGATATCGCTCAGCGGCACGGGTGCCTGTTGGCGCGCGAGGTCCTGAGGTCGTCCCCCCGGTACCCACAAAAAAAAAAAAAAAAAAAAAAAAAAAAACAAACAAAAAAAAACAATTGCTCTATGATTTAAATACAGAAACAAGTAATCATACTTTCTTTCACCAAGTGCACTAAAATGATAAAAAGTAACCAGTATACATCCTAAGCATTTAATAACACAAATAGCAAATTCCATAGTACTCACCAGTCTTCATTTCTAGTAATCGCTTTTTCTTTTGCTGGCGTTCAAGTTTTTCTTTATCTGCTAATTCTTTAGCTATTCTGGCACGTTTTTCTCTCTCCTCTGCTTCTCTTTTTTTGATGTTCTCCTTTATTGCTTGCTATTACAATTGAATTGAAAAATGATCAATGTTAACCAGCAATTCCACAAGGACATGGAAAATTATCAATCAGATACCTTTTAGAAAATGGTTAGTTCTGATATTAGTAACAGTCTTTTACAAGTATATAAACCTGTTAAATATATTATGTATCTATAAATACACTGTTATATTTAAAACACCTGCATCTAAGTGGAATTAACTAAAATGGCGAAGGGAGACAGAAACTGAAAGAACATTTAATTCACAAATCAAATCTGCTTACCAACATATACTTTAAGTAGAGCATTTGTAAGTGTATTAGTCTCCCATACATCCTCTGTTATGTCGTTTATCAAATATAAATAAAATAGTTGAAGAAATTATAAACCAAAAGCTGAAATCTTATGCCTATGTCCTCGTCAATAACATCAATTTTTTCATATAGAGGGAAGTTTCATAAAGATAATGCATATTTGGCATTTTAAAGCCAAGGCCTATGACTGGTGATTAAAACCAATAATAAACTGTTAATAAAGAACTCAAGGGCCGGTGAGATGGCTCAGCGGCGTAAGCGACTGCCTGGCAAACGCGAGGGCCTGAGTTCGACTTCCGGAACCCACATACGAAAAAAGGGCCGGTGATATCGCTCAGCAGCACAGGCGCCTACTGGCGCGCGAGGTCCCGAGGTCAACCCCCGGTACTCACAGAAAAAAAAAAAAAAAAGGGAACTTAATATATATGTGATTAGTTAATTTACTAATTCTAATTTTATACAAATCAAGAAATGCCTCTCATATGAGAATTAGCAAGTAGATAGATTTCTGTAAGTGCATCATATTATAATTGAGGGGTTGTATTTTATTTAAGTGCCAATGAAACCAGACAAGTTATCACATTAGTTTATCACCAATGGTATTAAAAATGTGTAATTAACATGTAACTAAGTAGGAGGCTGGTTATTTTGTAAGGGAGACATTAATTTCTTCTTTACTGTAGTATTGTCTTTTTAATTCCAGAGGTAGTCCACATTCCTCATTGAAAATTACATAATAAAATGTAATATTATTGGTCAAAACAGTAAAAGTATAAGGAAAAAAGAAGGAATGTTAAGCATAGAGGAGATAGAATATTAACCTAGTATCTATCCATTCAATACATTGTTACTGAGAGAAACTATAGTAGTGTTTAAGAGAGACAGACAGACAAACACAGATGTGGAATGCACCAGGAGGGAGATAAGCAATAAATAAAAATTTGATATATTATCTTCAAAAATGGATCTCATAGACTGCCTAGAGGGTTACTTTACTTTAGGTGGTCAGATAAGGATTCACTCTCTGATTTGATTCCGTCTTAATTTAAATGCCAAGATGACTGCTAGCGGGTGATCAGGGGACAACAAACCAGACATAGGGAAGTGGTACTATGAAGAAATAGAAAGGGCAGTACAGCAGTATGAAGTCAGGGAGGTAAGCTCAGGCCTGATGATTTAGCATCTTTTAGGACAAGATAGGGGGAATGGATTTTGTTTTGGAGGTACTGGAGAGCATTTGGAGATTTTCAATCAGGAAAGTATATGACACAACACTCTTAGCATACAGGCAGTAATCAAGCACCTGGGCTGCAAACGTATCTTTTCAAATGTACCTGACCCTCTTCACGGTGCCCTGTGGGAAAGAGGACTCAGGAACCTAAATAGACATTTTTATTCTGGTTAGTGGCATTGCTATAAATAATAAACAATTTTTTGTCTCACCCCACAGACTTGTATCTTCAGCCAACATCCATGAAACTGTGCATGGCAGCCAAACTTGTTAGCCTACCAGTAGGTAAACGCTCAAAGTCTTCACAGTGCTTGACACTATAATCATTAAGCTATGAAATACTAGCTGCGATGCTTGATGCTTTCAAATGCAATCGTTCTGAAACTCAAACTATATCCTGCATCGTCCATTCCAGCACCAAAGGATTAAGTATATGCTCACGGTAATGAACACAGCAACAGGTGCTAAGCTGCAAGACGACAGCTATCTGTAGTCAGCGTTCTTCCACCATGATGCTTCATATTACGGTCGTATATGTTAACAGCCAGCTATGAGATAATAGCTGCTCTAAAAATCAGTGTAAGCCAGGAAGGTAGGAGAAAGCATCATAAAGCAGAAAATAAACATGAGTTCAAACACGAATATGTAAGTGTGTTGGTATGTGTATCAACGTATGTATAACGAAAATAGGTTAGAAAGAGGGGAATGTGATGGACAAAAAAAAAAAAAACTAAATATTCAGGAATCAAAATTTATATCTTGCTCAAGAGAAATGAATGAAAAGAACATTCAATAGATAAATAATATATCACATTTCTTATTTATGAGTCTTATTAATTTTCTGGGGTAAATTTTTCACATTAATGACTGGATACATTTCAGTGTAAACATTTAATAGACCATTTATTACCCGATACAATTGCCACACCCTTCTAGAATCCACTGGGTAATGAAAAGTCAAAATTACTTTCTAATCTATAAAAATAGTGTTTACATTTAGAAATAAGGTCTGAAGTAGTTCTTAAAGCTATTTTGTTTTAGGGAAAATGTACTATTGATTTTCATTTAAAAGTCTATCTCATTTAAAACTTATCTTATTCTGACATTATAACTATTAGAAGAGGAATTTACCTGGAAAAATGCCCATAGATAGCATAGAAATAGGCACTGAGTGTGCAACTAATATCACAGTTCAAACAGTAATAATTTGAGATTTTCTTTGATGTCAAATATTAAGAAGTAAAAATACTCTAAACTGAAAAGCTGAATAGAGGACAACATTATTTTAAATGTATTTGCTTCTTATTTATCTCAGTCCTAAATTCAAAGCCAGGAAGGAAGTTGAGTGTGAGCTAGGTATAAAGATAGTTGGCTATAAGACATTGAATTTCATAAAATAAAAATTATCTTATACCAGTTTTTTTTTTTTAGGCAACTGGCAAATAAATTGTGCTACCGCTTACTACTTTTAGCTCCGTATTGTCATATTGTCAAGTCATTCTCTCAGGATTCTTTCCAGATACAGCCTAGTGTGCACCCTCCTCTGAAAGATCTGCCTGCTTCCCAGTGCACATCACTGACCTCAGAGGGTTTCAGAACTGTGCCGCATTTTGACTGCTCATTTAAAGGACACAATCAGTAACCTGGGTTCCTAAGGTTCAAACGCTCTTTATGGTAAAACATCTACATAACAATGTATAGATAAACAAGTCTATTTACATATAAAAATACAGATATGCTAACAAATACGTGTGTATATTCTAGAACAAGAGTAGACAATAATTTCCCCATATAATTTTTACATAACTCATGTAGTAAGAATTTTGCTACAACTAATTTAAATATATATTATGGTATTCTAAAACATTTTCTTATCAGAGAAACCAAAGTGGACCAAAGCCAGTAAATTTAAATAAATGTGTGTTTATGTGTCTGTAAAATTTGTAAGTGTTTGGCTGAGGGTAATGTTCTATAAGTTGTGGTGACTGTTATCTTAAATATCTTTGAATTTTATGAAAATTTCATCCTTTAACTTCTGACTTGCTCTTTTCACTCAGTATTTAAGATTCAGCCATCTTTTTATTTATAAATTGTACTTCATTTTCACTGCCTATACTAAACTGTTATTTACTCCATCAGTGGGATTAAGTTGTTTGTCATTTTTGGCTATGATAAGCAATGCAGATGCAAACATTTCGGTAAATGTCTCCTATTATGCATATGTAAGTCTTCTTTAATGGTAGTTCTCATTACTTGGTTTTTAATCAGTTTAGAAATGGACAGCCACTCCTCAAGTGAATGAGAATAGAAAGCTTTTTAGTGCAATACAAAAAGGTAGAATGAGGGCCGGTGATATCCCTCAGCAGCACAAGCACATGCTGGCAAGCACGAGGTCCTGAGTTCGACTCCCGGTACCCACATAAAAAAAAAAAAAAGTAGAATGAGTATTTTTTGTTGTAAAAATACACAGACATAAGAGTTCTGGATCACATTGTAAAATATTTTATACTGTGGATTATGGTCAAAACAGCTTGAAAGCCACTGCTTACTAAGATAGGAGCGGAGCTGATGAATGACGAGAGGTACCTTTTAAATCTTACTAGATGGTAGTAAATTGTTTTCAAAGTGGTTGTGCCAGTGCATACTCCGACATCAGCATATAATCACATCCTGCATACTCACCAAACTGTCATTAATTTCTTTCCATTCTGCCTGCATAGATGGTATCTCATCATGATTTAACTTGTATTTCTATGCTACTAACCAGTTCAAACATTTTCCCACATGTTTGGAAAACATTTGCATTTACAATTCATATATTTTACCTGCTTTTCCATTAGGTTGTCTCTATCTTAATGTTTTGTAGTTCTCTAAATATTCTGGATACCAACGAATGTCCTAATATTAAGCTCCACTTTCACTTAGGATGAACTCTAATTGGATAGGAGAAATTGATCTTTTTGAACATTTGAACATAGTTTTTTTTTTTTTTTTTGCATTTTATTCCTATGGAATTTCCTTAAAATTCAGTCAAACTCATCTGTGAAACTTTGTGGGCCAAGCATTTAATTTTTAGAAGATTCAAAAGAAGTCATGAAATTAGAAATTATTATAGAAGTACTCAGCTTTTTATTTCTTTTAAAGTAATTTTAGAAAGTTATTTTCTTCTATGAACTTATCCAGTTCATCAAAATTTCCTAATTCTCAGCTACAAATTTTTATAGTATGCTCTTATAACTATCTTCTACATCTTTAGTTGTGTTTCTTTTTACATTCTTATCACATCTTTTTGCTGATTAATCTTTTCAGAAATTTTTCTAACTCATTTGTCTCTTCAAAGTATGTTTTTGTGGTCGATGAATGAAGCTGACATTTAGAAATTTATTGAAATGTCTTTCATGGCTTCATGTACATAATCAATTTGATAACAGTTCCACTTGAGCTGGATAAAAATGTGCATTCTTTAATTAGAGTTTAGTTTCAAAATAAGTGTGTTAATTAAAGCTCCCCACATCTTTAATACTTTCTGCTATACTCCTAAATGAATTAGAGAACATTCCAAACATAATGCTAAATCTGTAAACTTAACTTTATTTTAGTTCAGTCACTTTTACATTGTTATTTTGGGTTATGTTAGCATACACATGGGAGTACTGAATTTTTCCTCTTTCAGGGGAATTAAGCTTTTACCATCAGGAAGTAATCTCTGGCTGTAAGTCTACCTTTCTCTTATTAACATATTTCCCTCTTTCTTTTGATTAGTATTTCCCTTATACTGCATTAATTATCCTATTATTTCAAACCTTCCAATATCTTATGCTATAGGCAGGTTTCTTTTAAACACCATAAGGTATCATAGCACTTGGGAGGCTGAGACCAGAGGATTGCTGCAAATTGGGGTACATTGTGACTTCAAGTCCAGCAACTTTCTAGCTTATCTCAATTATATATGCTTATATTAAGCATATGGGGAGGAGCCAATTTTCATTGTTCCTGTGAGAATGAAAATGCTTTCTGTTCAAAGATGCTGGAATACAATGGTTCACTAAGTTGACTGGGAGTTAAGTAGATGCATCCAATGTGGCAAGAAAGGTAGAGAAGTAAATTAAATATGGAAGGCATGATTTAGTTCTCAGCTTCAAGTCTAGCTACTATACTTCTAAGGACTTAATTTACATCTATATGTACTTTATTTTCAAAACTTCCAAATCTAATATGTGCTGTGAGATTTTATTCTAGTAAAGAGATTTAGTTTCCTGTGTTTTCTCCCCAAACTATTGCTCGCACTTGAAATTAAGACATTCTTGATACTCAATTTAAAACACTGCCTAATGATACAATTAAGAACGGATTTATTTTTCCTCCAAAGTAAAAGTTAAAATATAAATGTATATTTTATCTCATCAAAAAGTTTAAGAAGGGGCCGGTGAGATGGCTCAGCGGCTTAAGTGCCTGCCTGCAAGCGTGAGGGCCCGAGTTTGACTCCCGGATCCCACATACAAAAAAAGGGGCCGGTGATATCGCTCAGCGGCACGGGCGCCTGCTGGCGCACGAGGTCCTGAGGTCGACCCCCCGGTACCCACAAAAAAAAAAAAAAAAAAAAAGTTTAAGAATAGTCTATATGGTAAACTTGCTGTGACTTGACGGATACATTAGTCTTGGCTTCCAGTTCAGAGTTTTAATTCCTTCAACATTAATGGGTACTTAAACTTTGTATGAATAGACAGGTTTCACTAAACTCAAAATCACTTTTGTCTAATTATTGAGTTTTTGTCTCACGTCCCTAAAGGGAGATTAGACAAATTCAACTTAAATCTCCACACTTTCTAAGGGAGTGTTAGGTACTGTGAAAACTAAGCTAATTTTCTCAAAGTAAACAAACACATATGGGACCAATACATTTTCACTAAACACCTTGAGTGGGGTTTGTTTACCTTGAGTGGAGGCAATGCTCAATCACACTTACTGGCTATTAACTAGAAACTCCTGAAGACTTCACAGTCAGGAAAGAACAGAAAATATTTTGGAAAAAAACACCTTGTAAATACATTCCTATGCTCTTGTGCATATTATTATAACATGAAAGAAAACATTTTAAAAATGAATAGTACTCACAGAATTCTTTAAGAATACAAAGTATATGATCTATATGTCAGTTTCCATCAAAATGATTTTCTTTTGGAACTAAATATAGAAAAAATTTTCTAAATATAAAAAACATGAATACAAGTCAGAGAAGTCTTTAAGAACACAAAAATGTATATGATCTACTTGTCATTTTCTATCAAAAACTTTCTTCTGTAACTAAATATAAAAATTTTCCCCAAATTCACAAAACAATGAATTTTAACTACATACTTAGTGGAAATTAAGTTTATTCATAAAAATCCCTAATTATAATAATTATAAAGTAGATATCTTAGGAAGCAATCCAGATGACAGAATAATTAATCAAGTTAATTTTTCTATGACTATCAAATCTAACTGAAATATGTTATCAATGAGAACAAGAGAATATAGTATGCTATGGACCAACAGAAACAAATTCATCATCTTAAATTCAATACAAGATGTTATTAGTTGTATTTTATGTGACTGCTACATTTACGAAAACAGCAATCTATCCTTTTAGAAGCAAACTAGAATGTACCAAAGGTTGTACAGGTGCTGATGACTAAACTGTTCCAACTTCAATTTGCTTTCTTTTTCTAAAGGCAGTATCAGATGAAATGACATATTTATTCATTAACCCTTTACTGACATCATTGACTTTTTATAACTCAGATACTAGGTTTTCTGCAACTGCTTAAAATACTTCATTAAATTATCAAGCAAATGAGATACTTCAACTTATATAACACATCTCTAAGAAACTATGAAATGTTTATAAAACTTTCCAAAATATAATTTTAATTTCCATTGTATGTTTCTTGTGCTCAAAAGTGATACATTACAAAGATAATCTATTTCCCAATTTTGAGGCTAAAAAAGGGCAAATATGTGTACAAAATGACAGGTCAGTAAAGTAGGCTTGGTAATAGGGCAGAACTGTGAGCTACTGCTAATTACCTCACTAAGGAATATACTCAACTAAAGTCCACAATGTCCCGTGTGAACCTCGTTATGTTTAAAACATAGCATTAAAGTCAGCCCATTAGGGTTTACCCTCTTGCAAACCCCACCACTGTGTGTGTGTGTGTAATGTAGGTCGCTGTATCTGATGTACAAAGTACAAAGATCATGTCATATTATTCCTTTTTGTTTGTGATATCCTAAGTTTAGTGTCACCTTTCCCATTACACGGATTAATATATCTTCTTAATATGTATGCTGTTCTCATTATTCTATTAGAATAATCCAGCCTTTACTTTTTTGCTGTAGTATTCAGTAAACAAAATATTTAAAATGTAAAAGGGAGATACAAAACTATTCATTTAATCATACAGAACTTGACAAACACATTTATTACATCACTGAGCAATGCATAAGAATAAACCTTGTCACTAAAGAGAAAAACTAAGTCACTAAGTCTAGGTATATTTTCTGTGAAAAGCCTAAAGAGAAATGATTAGGAGAACCTATCAGAATCATTTTCACAGTTGCAAACTCAAAATATTGAGTACCTGTAATTAACTGAATTTATTAAATAGATTCTAAATGGTAAGAAGAAAAGAAATCCTATAGTTAGACTATTTTCTTCTAGGGTTGAATCCAAGTATGATCTCAGAATAACAAAGGTGCTAATGAAGACATAAGTCCTATGTGAAAAGACTCCAAATACAATTTTCAAGTTTTAACCCCACCAAAATAAGCATAGATAGAAGATTGTTTTTATCATAATTGCACAACCTGGCTCAACGCACCACCACAGGACTTGCACACGATTTTCTTTCCTGACAACATAAAATGCATCAATCCTCAGGACTGAAGGAGCGCAGAGAAAATGTTTAGAACTTTGGCATTCCTGTTAAAGTCTAGTTGTTCCATATTTTAGCCTAAATTGCATTCAGAATTAACAAACATCAAATATGCATAATTTAAATGATTTGGCAAAACAAGTTTTCTGTTTTTCTTGTCAAAAAGATTTTACATTAAAAATGTTCTCATTGGATGATTTCATTTTTGTTTGGTAATTCACAACTTTAGTCTGAATATTCAGTAGAATAATGAATTAACAAACATAGCAAGATTGAGTTTAATTGATCTTATATTTGTTTGCTACAAATATTTCAATTATATAAACCAAAATTCGACTCGAAGTCTGTAGGTAGTATGAATGACAAACGCTTAACTGGATGCAACATAACTTTAAACAAAATTCTAGAAATAATCAAGACAGAGCTAAACATGAAAAATAGTTTAGCATTTCTTCAGATCACAGTATTCTATATGGAATTATGAAAACAAAAGAAGCTACTTAAATACTGATCCTATTATAACTAGATGAGAGAAGTAAACTTAACTATACTTCTATTACTTGTACACAGCTAACTTGCTACAAGGATGTAGGTACATTGGATTGCTTGATTTTCAAAATGTAACATTCTTGAGAAACACAACCCTAAGAAATGCTGTTATTATTTGGAAACTGAACTTAGTAAGATTAAGGAACTTGCTACAATCATGCCACTAATAATCTGCAGAGAAGGGACTCAACCCGAGGTGTTCTGATGCTAGAGGCTGCACCCTTAACACTACTATCTTCCCAGTAGTGGGACAAACAGTAAAACATCTCTACTGAACAAAACAAGTGAGGTCTACTAGAGGCAGAATTCATCAGGCATTTAGGATCTGAAGAGATCATTGTCCTCCATGATTGTCATCACACATACTTCAGATGAGAGTTACATGTGTGGGAAGTAAAGCTTACGAAGAACAAACTGGATTTTATGGACTAGACAGTAATAACTAGAAACTATGGCATATAAATATATACTCCCATATAAAAAGAACAAGGAAAAAATATAACAGTACTCCAATTTTGGGGTATGTAATAGTAATCTCTTTTAAGGCAAGGATTGCTTTTTCGGTGACTTGTAAAACTCAACCCTGGGTTTCCAGATATTCAGGGACTTAGAAACTATTAATAACATAAAATGTTCATGTGAGCCAACAAATGGGAATATCTGATATTGTTAACTCAGAATCCACATAACAGTTCCATGTTTAAACTAAAACAGAAAATGACACATTTTTAATAAGTATAAATTGGTTGAAAATTCCTTTTGAAACAGGTTACCTATAAAAGGACAAATGACAAAGGAGTTCAAAGAGGTGAAAGCATCAGAAAGTATTTCTCTAACATGAAATGTTAAGCAAAACAAATAAGGCTTCAGATGAAATTTGCTTAATGAGTTAAGAGTTGTACTGTGCTAATAATTCTATTTAATGAAAGAGAATAGCAAAGGACTTCCAATGATTAAAAAAAGCAGCAGCATCAGGATAATGAATGTTAAAGAATAAGTCATGTAATTCAGGTCAAATGAGTAAAAGCAGAACAAAATCCTCTACTAGGAAAGGGAAGTGGGACTGGGACATACATTATGCTTTAAGGCCAGGGTAACAACAACAACAACAACAAAAAATTGGGTTTAATCTCAAAGGACAAACACGAACATGCTACAGCTGTGAACAAGATAGAGGAGGAGAGGAGGTTGCTAGCAGAATCCAACAAAAATTCCATAATGAGCTCAATTCATCCTGTAGAAGCAGGATATCATCTATCAATAATGGATTGATCAGTAATGGCATGTAATGAGTCTAAAATCAGCCACAAATGTAGAATGATGATTATCTTTGCACAATACTATGGGACTGAAGGCATGACTTTCACTTGGTATAAAGCTTAACGCCTGGTAAGCCACCAATTTACTCAGCTCCTACATGAGGTCAGATACGTCCACCTCGCAACCTCAGTCTGAACTTTATATTTCACAAAAGTCCTATAGGGAAAAAAATCTATTACAGAAGGGTGCTGACTTGCACCTTTTGCTCCACACTGGCAACCAGGCTTTACATTAATAGTCCCCTAATTTTAAAAGAGAACATTTTATGCTTGGAAATACAACAAGCCCTGAGAGCATTCTTCTATCACAAACCCATCAATGTACATCAACGAATAAGAAAATATGTCTTGTGCTGACACTCTCCAGTAAGTTATCAAAACACCCTGAAATATTACAGCTGTGGCTTTTCACGCAAACTCTCTGAGCAGCAGCACACTTGAAGCTGTTGAAAGCACAGGCTTCGGAGTCAGGCTGTCATCGGCTGAGCCGGTTCAACTGCAGGCCCCACATACTACGAAGCACCTCTGCGGAGGCATGGGGCTGCTCTGTATTGCAGTCGTGTCTCCTGCAGTGTGCTGAAGCTCACAAAAACATTGGGAAGAGAAAGGGAGGAGCCACTTAGCATCGGGTCTGGAAGAAGCAAGAATCCAATTAGATACCCTTGTTTTTGGTTTTGTCTTGATGATGCTAACAGAAAAGGCAAAATGAAATTACAATGCAAACTTACTCCTCGTTTCTGGGGAAACTGGATCTGTAGTTCTAAACAAAACCATTCCGAAAGAGCATACTACCTATAGAGGATTGTTTAAACAACAACAACAACCAAAGTTAATTCTCATCAAGGATTCTCAAGCAAAAGAGGGGTGAGTTAAACTGCTGTCAAAATGAACAGCTGTTCTTCAGAGAAGCTACAAGATTTTGAGAATTTTCCCCTTTGGTCTACATGGCTTGAGGCAGCAGGCTGGAACAGATGTTCCCTTTTTAGCTATTGTAACTAGGCTCTCGTGGAGAAGGAGAAAAACCCGGAAGAGCTGTATCTATACAAATTAGTTGTGAGATCCACGGAACACTTACGAGAGATTGAGTTACTCAAAGGTATAGTAAAGTGTTTTGAATAGTCAGCCTTTAGTTGAGAAAGTTTAAATCCTGAGACAATCCTAAATTATACATATTTTTGGATAAATTATTTACAAACTAAATTACTATTACAAATAAAAATTGGCACACTTTTTATTTTGGGATCAGGGGTTAGGTTTCAAGATACTCTGGTTTGCCACAGCTCTAGGAATTTATACATTTAATAGGCTTTAATGCAGTTCAGCCATATATGGTATAGACTCCGGAGCCAGACAACCCGGGTTAGCATCTTAGTTCTCTGCTACTTATGTAATGAGGAAAGGTGGGATCTCTCTGTACCTCAGTTTTCTCATCTGTAAATGGAATAGCAATATACATAAAATACACCAAATCTAGTTGAACGAACAACTAAATGAGTGAATATAATACCAGACACGTGGTTAGGACTATATGTGCTGGCTATAAATTAGGTAGAAACAGATCAGAAGGGTGAGTGCAACAATTTAGCCCGGCAAGTACAGAAGAGTCACTTCAGGTATAGGAAATAGAATGGACTGTGGGCCAAATTTGAAAGAAAACATTCCGTGGAAAACTGTCATCGTGAGGTGGTACGCGTGGAGGAGGTGGTGCAACCCTCTTTGTGTAATACAGAATGGAAGTTCGTGTGCAGCAAAACTTGCTTATTCATGACCAGACCACCACCTAAATACTACTGAATACAGTAACTATGGTATTTTAACAGTATTTTTAAAAGCAAAAACATATAATTGCCTTTTTTATTAACATGAATTCCCAGGACATGAATTTTAATACACTAAAATTCTACATCTGTAGCTAAAGACCTACTATTTTCCTACCGACTCATTCAAGTTAAGCTGGTTTACAAAGTTGAATAATATGGAAGAGCAACCGCCTAAGAAATTATAACTGAAAAAACAAGACATTTATTTGTCAATAGCTTTTGCCAGCATTAAAACTTCTGACTTTAATACTCCTGAATATATTTTGTCTAAAATTCAAGCAGTATAATCATATTTACCTCCCTCCCCACCAAAAGAAAAAGAATAAAATACCCGTGTCAAAAATCACCATATTGGGCTGGTGAGCTAGCTCAGCAGCATAAATGCCTGCCTGGCAAATGTGAGGTCCTGAGTTCGACTCCCAGTACCCACATACGAAAAAAGGGCCGGTGATATCGCTCAGCAGCACGGGCACCTGCTGGTGCGCGAGGTCCTGAGTTCGACCCCTGATACCCACAAAAAAAAAAGAAAATCACCACATTTACATAGCTATTCTCCAGTCTTCTTTACAAGTTTTTCCTTTCTTTTGTAATAGTACTTGGGGTCATACCCAGGACACACTACCACTGAGCTACTCGCCCAACTCTTTATTAATAATTTTGACAGAGTCTTGTTTAGTTGCCCATGCTAGCTGTGACCTTGTGACCCTCTGCCTCAGCCTCCTGAGTAGCTGGGATAATAGGTGTATGCCACCAAGACTGGCTTTACTTATTATTATTTTAAAGAAATGTTTATCTCATTATTTAAGTTTTTGAATTTGGCACCAATAAGTTTAATGTAATGTAGTGTGCCCTTGAATGTGTGATACCAGCCATTTCTAGGACACATAAGAAATGTGGAATGGGGAAAACAGAGCACTCACTCTGCCTCCTGTCTTTTGCACCTTTCTCTGTTTCACATACTTCCTCCGTATACCTACTGCCTGGTAACAGAAATGACAAGTTACCCACAGAATGCCCCAATGCTATGTGATCCTCTTCAATTTTGGGAAAATACGGAATGAGACCTGCGTTCAAATTCCAAGTGGGTCACTTGCAAACAATATTGCCTTGATCTCATTGGTTAATTCTTCAATAGCAAGTGTTCTTCTTTGTAAAATGGAACACAAACTCCAGAACACTGGAGGCAGCATGACATAGCATTTAAAGAGTGCAGGCTCTGGTAGAAAACTACATGGGATCAAATTCTAGTTCCGTCATTTTACAGCTGTATGACACTGAGCTAGATATGCTCTATCTCTGTGCCTCAGTCTCTTCATCTTCATGGTAACAGTGAAACACCGTAGCATAGTAACTCACAGTATTTATACACTCTTATGAGGAAGGAAATACTCTGACGGTTGACTGAGACAATAAAGGTAAGGCACTTAGAAGAATTCCTGGTTTATAAAAAATACTGAGTATGTGAAGGGTATTATTATTCCATATATTCATTTCATACTTCATAATTGTGTTAGGGGCCTCCAAGCCCATCTTCAGGTTTGATGATTAGCTGGGAGGACTCACAAAACTCAGAAAAGCCATTGTGCTCAGCATTATGATTTACTACGTGACAATACAGATTAAAATCGATAAAGGAAAAAACTGCACAGGGCAGAGGCCAGGAGAAAGCAGGTGCAAAGTGGCAGCTGATCTCTCCCAGTGGAGCCTGACAGTGCTTCATTACCACAGGAATGACAGGGGACATCACACACAAGGGAAGTACAGTACTGCCAATGCAGGAAGCTCACTCGAGTCTTGTTGGCAAGGATTGTTAAAGGCTTGGCTGCATGGCTGATCCTGAGCTACCCGGCCTCCAGTCTCTCAAAAGGCTCAAATGACATAGAGGAGCCCACGGTGCCACGTGTTGAAAAATAAGTGGTCATCATAAAACTTACTGTGAGCATGATCAAGCTAGACTGACCCAAGGTCCTAGGTATATAGAGATACCCTCATCAGGCAGAGTATTCCCAGGGCTTAGAGGTGCTCCTGCAGGAGCCAGTGAGCGCCAGGACTTTCTTTTGGAATATGAAGTTATCGAGCACTCTACCCCTGCTGAACTAACACTGCACTACATAATAATTTATAGAGCAATGGTGGTGTGTGTCAGAAACCATGATAAACATTTTAATATAGTAACTCACAACACTGATGCAATCTTACAGGGAAGGAAATGCCATTCCATTTTAAAAATATGGCTACTGATATACTGAGGCTCGGAAAGGCTAAAAAAATGTTTATAGCCAAATGACTAGTATGGAATCCAAATCTAGCTCTCTGACCGCCAACATTTTATAGAACATGACATGTATAGCTACATCATAAATGTATTATACAAATTCCTATCTGATAGTGAAAAAACAATTTAAAGCAACACTGACTGTGGGGAAGATGAAATAGATCTGTGAGTAAATGTGTTTATTATAGGAGAGTGCTTTAAAATGGTAGGTTTTTATTCAAAGGCTATTCATTCCTAAGTGATTATAACCAAGTCCAACAAAGTCAATGGTGAAGTTTCCCTGAGATTAAAGAGAACCAGCTCTTTAAATTTAATTTTCCTTTACTTTATATCTCAAAACTTTTTAATCCTCGTGAACATTTGTTAAAATACAGAAATGACTTGCTCACTTATTAATAACAATTTCTTTTCCTTGTGGAAATGTATCACCAGTTTCCCTAGGGAGGCAACAATGCCTTCTCAATTTAATATGTGTGTGGTTTCCCCCCCCATCTAATCAGCTAATACTTTTCAAAAGATCTTTTTAATGCCTAAATGAAAGGATTCCACATCAAAGACCTGACCTCCCTATTAAAGTATCTAAAGGAAACTGTAGGAATGTAAAATCTATTCAAAAGAAAAATCACAGGTAGCTTATTGTACAATGCATTAAGAAACAAAAAGGAAAAAAGCTTCATAAGAGCTGCATGGAATTTGGTAAAATTACACCACAAAAATACAAATCGATCTAAGTATAAAGAAACAAATTTCACAACCAAAAACTTACTAGAAAAGTGCCCTGTAATCAACCAGGAGGGAGTCTTTATGAAAAACTTCAGAATTTGTCAGTTTTTCAATCAAAATTTTTGATTATATCTTAATGTTGGAAAGGCCAAAAGGAGAACAAACCACACATTTTTCAATAGATTTAAAATCTGAGATTTTTTTAAAGCTAAGTTTCAATATGAGAAAAGGTAGAGTTTTACTATAGAAACAAGAGTGGAATGAAGTAATGAAATAAAAAAATATATGAGAGTATAGATAAAAAACACTTTTTAAAAAATATATTAAAATTTTTTGCCGTACCATGAATGTAGTTCTGAAGTTATTCAAGTCAGTAAAAAAGTCCTCCACAGACACCTTCTTCCCATCAACGGCATAATATTCCATTATACTCTGGTACAATTTCTCCATGTTTCCATGGAACTTTGAAAGTTTCTCATGTTGTTCTTTTGCATTCTTAACAAAGCTGTATGTTATAGTTAAGGTATTCTGAAATTTACAGAGTAATGCCTTAAGAAAAAAAAATCCGTAATTCTAATATTTTAGTCTAATTTTTATTTACCACTACTAGATCTCTAAAATTTCAAAATTAGCTCTGTTAACCATTCTTTCAAGAAAATCTACAGAATAAGCAAAAAAAATTTCTATTCAGTTTTTAACTATGGCAAAATTATCAGAAAATTTAACTACTTCCATATGTAATACTTCTCTGTCATAATTGAGTTCAAGAAAAAGTCCCTTCTAATTTACCATAAAATAATCTATAAAACGCAGACATTGAGTAATTGGAATAATATTGACATCAACAATACACGCATTGAGTACAGCAGTTAAACTGGACCACATGAGGTCAATTTACAGCTCCTATACTTGGTTGCAGTGTAACTGTGGACAAGAATTTCACCTCTTTGCCTTGACTTTCTCATCTGTAAAACTGGAATAATAATACCAGTGCTGTTGTGAGAATTACAATACTAGCAAGGTTAGAAAAGTGACTTCACATGTAGATATAACTATAAATACTTGGTGTTATTGCTGCCCATTTACTCATTTTAAGCTTCATTCAGAGTTCTAAAAGCAGTATTTTTTTTATGAATGAATTTAAAACTTCTTATGCTGTGTATGCAAAATAGTGTTTTAAAGTCTTAGAAAACTTGCATATAATTCCTCTCATCCATTACATCATTAAAAGTTATGATTATAAACACAGGCAAACACATAAGAAATGTTGACTTATTTATGACAAAGTTCAAGGCACACTGAAATTGAGTAATTGAATGCGATAGTCACTGGCAGTAGAAAATATTACCCAAAAACACCCTAGAATTTCCTGTAACAAATTATGCATGCAGTCAAATATAAAATCCCACACCATATTCTGAAATGATGATTCATAGAGCATTAGTTACAATCATTTATAGCTCCTTTAAATTAGTACCTATAAGGAGATGGAACATACAGAGGTAAATTTATAAAAGCCATCTTATCTTTGATGAAGACAAACATGTAAACAGACATTTAAAAAAAATAAATCTAAAACAAATAAATGGGATTCAGGCTAGGAGAAGGAAACAAAAACTGTAATGTTTATATCTAAAAAGAAAAATTTTCTCCAATTTCAAGAAAGATGTGGTTCCTCTGGCTAGAGCTTTTCCCAGGTGAGGATGATATAAAGAAACTGAGGCAGACCCTTCATTTTGAGAAAGAAAAGAATCAGTGAAAAATGAGACAGCAGGTGCCAGGTTCTGAGTGAATCCAGGACACATGGAAAAATTCTCATAATTAAAGCTAATCTCCCACAGGTACTGAGGCATCCCAATAAATCACAAGTCACCCATTCACATGTCTACCGTTGGTCCACGGGGTGTCCTCATCCCTTGTCTTCCTGTTCCTTTTCAGCTGTGATATGATTAGCAGTATAAGTAGCATTTTGGTGGGGAAAATGTAGTAGAAGGCAAGGAACTGACTCTAAAGCCAGAGTTTAATGATTTTAAGAAAATGTATAGTTTGTGTGTGACTCAGTTTCTATTCATCTGAACAGCAAAATGCCTCTCTACTCTTTCTAGAATATAGATCTTAATAGTGCCAGTATCTGATGCATTTAAATATGTAATCATTTTGTAATTCTTGGATGAGTAACAAAACATTTTGTATAATGAGTCAAATGAGAAAATTACAAGAAATCATAAGAATAGCGAACCAGACAGGTTTCCATACATGATATCAATATTCATGAACTATTATAAGTAAAGTGAATTTATATAACGATCACATCGGAAATGCATTCAGAAACTATCATTTAATAGAATATTTGTTTATTTATTTGTAATGTAAAATAATCACACACAAGTAATCATCCCCCAAATCAGCAAGGATTTGTAAATTGGTTTACTTAATCAATAAGCCCTCGCCTAAAATTATTTATATCCCAACAGAACATTTATCTACATGGTTTACTGGCATATTCTTCACTCATACCTAAAAAAGTAATGTATTTTTGCCTTTAGTGGTCCAAATCAATCAATCAATCATTTCTTCAATTCTTCCTCTCCCATGATGTCTTCCTCTCACCTCCATAGATGTAACTATCTGCTTTTTTGGAATCACAGCATTTGTAGACCCTTGTATTTATTTGGAAAATCCTCAGACATATTCCTACTCCTATGAGTTTGCCCTTCTATTTTAATTCTGTGGTGGGGCTTTGCTCTTGCCATAATTTCTGGCAAATGTCATCATCTCTTTGTGTCTTAATTGTATAAAGTTTAGTCATTTGCAATGACATTGGTGCCAATAACTTATTTCACTCTAGTACTACTGTTCTTAAACTCTGGTGGGGAGGGTAACAAGTATCCTCAAAAGTGGTCTGATGAAAAGCTATGGAACTTTTATTCATAAAATTGCACATATGTATGTGTATGGACACAAATAGGTCCACTATCATGCAAACAGCTAACAGAGTCCCTGAAAAGTGTTTATCCTGGACTGTAGGTTACAAACACTATTGGTGAGTGTCAGTACTCTGCCCCTATCAGCGTTTTTAAGGCTATAGGTTTTAATAATAGGCACTTCACAAATGCAGTAATTTTATCCTAACACCTGGGAACACACACATTCTCAAAAAGCCAACTGGTAAACATGTTAAAATAAAGCAATGACTTTAAAAAAAATATTTCCAGGTAAGAATCATAAGCAATGAAATATCAGAAATAGGTCTGTGCATTCTTATAAAAACAGTACAGCTCTATTAAAAGATGTGATGGAAAAGATGACCAAGAGCCAGAATCATGGAAATGACAATGACTTTGTTCTAACAGCTGGAGAACATTTAAGTTAATTTTGTTATCATTATTATGAATAAAACAATTTGCTTCCAAAGGAAATGAAGTGGAGCTTTGAATAACTGGCATTACCCAGAAGAATGGCAAAATTGCGATTAAACTGAAACAATTTTGGAAATAGTCAAATTAATCCTTTGAAGTCTAAAATGACTTCTTGATAGGATGGAATAACTGGCTACATGAAGGAGGCACACTATATTGGCACTGATGTGCTAATCTGTCACCAAGGGATGGGGAAACATCCAGATAAAGAATCACAATCACCTAAAAGGGAAAATAAGCATAGCTGTCCTTGTGCCAAGTGTTAAAGTCAGTAGTAGCTAGTCTTTATTGTTTTCACAGCATCAAGCTCTATCTTAGTAAAGGGCTTCAAAAAAATGTGAGATGCTCAACAAAGTAAGCATTTGATAAAATTTATTGCAAAAATATTGATATGTATATTCTAATTACATGATGTTTTGAGGAATCTATTTTCCTTTACCTTTATCAAAAGTTAAGGAGAAATTATCATTGATTTCCATTCCACTGTAATCTTCCCATTGGGAAGATGTAAGACAACGAGATCTGTGTTTACATGCATTGAACCACAAGTATTTAGTGTTGGCCAACCAAGGAGCTGACTTAGATTTGGTGTTCTTCTCCTGGTTTGCCAATAGAATAGCACTAATGCCAAAACTACCTACCACAAATAGGTTCCACATATACCATATTCTTAACTCATATCCTCATTATTGTTCTTCTGCCACCAAACATGTCCATTACTGCTATCAATACACCTTACGAAGACCATCTTCAATCAGTTCCACATGTTTAAAATCTTTGATAGACCTTCTTAAGACTTCAGATGCAGCCGTCCATTAAGTCAGTACTCACTATATTCCAAAGATTCTTCTAGGCACTAGAAAATACTAGTTAAAAAGATAAAGTCCCTATGGGCATGAAACACACGTCCTAGAATAGGAATTCTAGGAAATAATTCTACATTCTCATTCTAGTAAATAAGTAAATAATAACCAAACAAATGTGATTTTAAGTTATCGATATTATATAGAGTATGATAAAGGCTAACATGGATTGGGTAGTCAGGGAAACCTCTGCTAAAAAGGTAAGACTACTAAAACCGAGGCGTGATGGTGAAAGAGTAGATAGCACTCAGTTGTATAGCATATTCTTGTAAGTTTGATAAGACCTCAGGAAGTGAACAATCATTGTATATTGAGGATTCAGAAAGGATGAGGAAGGTATTTAACCTAAGGCTTAAAAGTGTATTAAGAATGGGTCAAAGAGGATGAGAAGCAAGTAAAGAATAGAAAAAAGGAAGGGATGAGAAACACAAAATTAGCTCAAGAGAAGAAAAATCTACTACAATAAAACATTCAATTACCCAACTTCCCACTCTTGCAACTGTGCCATATATTACACAGGTTTACATCTCACCTGTTCCAATTTTCTATTTTACTTCCAGTTCAATTAAAGAAAAATATTTTAAATTCTTTTACCTGCAAAATGCTACAGTTTGTGTAGCACAGAATACAGGTGTCTTTCAATGAATTTACTGGGATGGTTTTAGCATCTAACCAGAAGTCTTGTAAATGCCTAGAATACTGCTATATAGTAGAACAACAAAAATAACATGTGAAAATAAGTGAGATTTCGATGAAGAAATTTACAAAATATAACCAGGGAAAGAGTCAAGTAATGTGTCTCATAAGTTGTGACAAATATAAAAACACATAAATGTCTAGCAAAATGATTTTTTTTCTGAAAGGTTCAAGAGAGGGTGAATAGAAAGGCAAGTGTTTGTGCAGGAGAATTTCAAGGATGTGTTTTTTATTTTCCTTAAAACAAGAAAAATTATAGAATTTAAAGGTCAAAAGAAAGGACTAGGCAATGCATGAAATAAACCCTGACTTTTTCTTAAATTTCACACTGATAAGAATTTAGTAAGTATATTACCTCATGCACAATTGTTTACATATGACAATACTGGTGAGCCAACTTCGAATATGTGCTACACATTTTTCAAGTAAATATTTACTGTGGAACTATTCAACCCTAATTACAGCTCTAACCAGGCTTAGCAACTGGAAAATAATAATTATTATGAAAAAGTCAATGATATATGAAATAGCTGTGTGTGCCTTTTAAACGTTGTGTTAAATTCATAATTTTATATTAAGAAGTAGATGTGAGGAGTGAGCATGCACTGGAAGAATAAAAACATAATATACTATAATTGAGTGCTATTAGTGAAATTTCATTATAAAAAATTGTATATTTATAACAAAACAACAGATGATTTGACAGTTCACTAAATCATGGTTGTTTAATGTAAATATGTACTTGTAAAGATGTATCTTTAGCTAAATAATACAAATATTCTTAGGGAAGTGGCTGATGAGCTAAGCATTTGATATGTTTCAACCAATAACCAGTTACATATAAAATATAAACAACGTTTGAGTGTTAACAAACTTAAGTTAATATTCTTTTATTCACTGCATTTTAGCTTCCAAACTTCCATTTTCTGGGATCTAAGAAGCTCACAATTTGCCATTTTAATAAGATCTGCAGAATTGCGTTTAATATTCAAAATCTGACTTGTTGTCAGTCCTAATTAAAGTAAACAAAGTCTTACAATGAATGGATTTAATTACTTCGAAACTAGTATGTCTAAGATGAAAAGCAAATGAGTGCAATCTAATCTCGGCGAAGAATATTTATGATTATAAGATTTGTCAATAGCAAAGTGCACCAACTGTTCATATATCTGACTTCCAAGAGATACATGAATGCTAATCAGTTCATTAGAGGCTTCTAGGTTGTGATATTTAGTGACAGGATATAGTAGCTTTCTTGTCCATGGAGTGTAATTGTACTCAGAATGAAAAATTGTTTCCAACAAAGCATCATCCTTCCTGTTTCTGATTTCCTGCTGGCTGCTTTTTATGAGCTGCATACCTTTCAAGAAGCCGACATCATTCAGCTCCTCATGTCCTAGGAATGCAAGTACAGATAAGTCCTGAGATCGTCTGCTGAGCCGGATTCTGCAACGCTTGCTCCAACCTCAGAGAACCTGAGCTTCATAATTACTGCACGCAAAGTGTAATATCAAAATCTATATGTAAGCTGAAGTCTCTCTCCTAAAACGTCTTCTATCTATAGCAAACAATAACAAGTACTTACCTTAATAATACTTAATGATAAACTATCACAAATGGACATTTTAACATGATAAAATGAGGGAAGAGGCTGAGAATGATGAAACTGATATAACCGTGCAATAATATATTTATTTTTTAAAAAGCATACTTTGTTAAATGAGAATGTAGTGCAAAATATATTTTTGATGGATAAATATAGACATTTTTAGTTTAAGAAGGAAAAAAAGAAAACAAACCTTACTTAGTATAGTGATGAAGGCACCCTCCCTAATAAGGAACTGGATGGGTAGAAAAGATACAAAAGAAAACAAACATATTAGCCTGAATTGATTGTTGCAGAGAGCATTTTTATATTTCCCGACAGAGACAGTGAAGGAAGCTAAAATTGAACTAATTCATAATTAAGATGAAAGCATATCTATGACAAACCAAATAATAATTTTGTGATTCACTAAATTTCAAGGGAGAAGACGTAGAAAGAGGAAAAGTAGTCATTTTATTTCAACTATCTCAGTTTAGAAAATTAGGAGTTGCTATTTATAAAAGCTCATTTTAGAAATAGGTTATCCTTTCATATAAAATTCAGATGTCCATACGGGATTTTAATAATGCATTGTAATAATATTTTCTTGCAAAACAAAAGTATCAGTCTCTACATTCATACAATGGTTTGTAAAGCAATTCAACATTGGTTTCAGGAAATAAAAGTTTATTAGTTCATTAGAGATTAAGTTACAAAGTTAATAATAAAAAAGTAACTGGATATAAAGAAACCTTTAAATCAAACAGGACACAAGCCCCTTGCTATTAATTTATATATGTATTTGTCAATGTGATTTGAGGTTCAAAAATACAAACACTAGTAGTGATTATGTTAGTCTCAATTTTGATTTTGGAGCCATACAGTATTTCTACAGCAAATATTAAATTTGGTAGTGCATGAGTTAATTTCTAATATATACCAACCCTTAAAGCGGGCTAGTCACATTGGAAATTTATGAAATCTGTATCAGTTTCCTGAAATATTCCTAAAGTATCTAATTCCCATCATGACTTTATGCTCAAACTTCCTCAAACTGAGTTTTAATATCCTTTGTCATGAACCTCAGAAGAAAATAGGCATATGGAAGGCCAAAGATGGGAGAACATACTATTATCCAAGTAGATAAAAAGAAAAAAGAATAGAAATCAATAGAAATAATTAACACTTTAATTTCCGTGCTAGAAGGCAAAGGTTAAAGCTTGTTCAATTTGGCACAACAGAATGATCTCTGGTTAAGCAAATACACTTAAAATAATAAATAAATTGTAAATCCAGTTGACTAGTGACTTAAGCTATTTAGATATCAAAAGGATATGGACATCTTTGTCACAAACTTGTCATGCAAGTCCTCAGGAGGGGGAAAGGTTTCCAAATCCTTCTCAAGCTGTTGAAGCTGCCTTCCCATCTGCTTCAAATTCTTTTCCAGCGTTTCTACAGAGACTAAAAGAGAGTATATTAAATGCCTTGAAAGGACAAAATTATAATATATAAAAGGTAAAACAACCTGGAAACAAAGCATTTGTGAAAAACCTCATGATAATATAAGGAAATTCGTTACTACAAGAGTTGAATTTTACTAAGTTTGTTTTATAACCTTTTGATTTGAAATCTAGTTATAAAGGAAATTCAATAATTGCTTTAAAAAATAATCAAAATTTTAACAATGCCCATATAAACAAACCACATTAAAGAAATAACTTTTGTTTAAAATTAGAATTCTTGACCATGACAAATGCCATGAAATAATCAGTCAATTTAGATAGAGGTACAGAAACACCTTAACATATTTGGTTAGTTAATAAATTAGCAATCTCATTTTCAGATACAATGTTTAATGAATCCAATGACGGAACTCTTCAGAAAGACATAGGTAACAGTTATTTGTACCTGAAAAAGTGATGATATTTCAACCTTTTGGCTTCTAAAAGGAAGCCAGTCTGAAGTTATACATACTGTCTTATTAGTATTATTACTTCTCATACAAACCTTCTCCGTGATTTTTAAAATTGAGACAGGGGCTAGGAGTGTAGCTGAGTGGTAGAGCACACGCTCAGCATGCGTGAAGCCCTGAGTTGAACACCAAGCACCAATGTAACAGAGACACAGATACAGTGACTTAAATAATGGATTCTATGAAGAGTTTCCATTAGGTTAGCATTGAGGATACTGATTACATCCTGCTGCACACTGCTCAGAGCGGCAACATACATTTCCTGTGTCACACTCTTTCACTTTTACATCTGCTGGTCGATTATCCACAACTTAGACTTCTATTTGATTAAACCTACGGTGTTTCATTTACTCTTCTCATTTCCAGATGATTATTTTGCTTATATCAAAGTTTTCTTTCTGTATAACAGAGAAGATTCCTTTTGCTCTCCTAGTCTATTTGATCTCTCTTCTAATGTCTCATTAGCATTTCCTTTATCATTTCTCAAGAAATCTTACAGGTAACTGAGTTGGTTTTACACTTCCTAAAAACTCTGAAACTATTGATTAAGTAATGGTTCAAAAACATGTAAAAATTTTGTATTAGGTAAATATGTGCTCAGAAACATTTATAAGCCGTACATCTACTTTAGGCTATGGATTAGGTTGAAAAGTTAGAATACGAGTAGTAAAATAGCAGTAGTAATTATTGCTATAGTAGTGACAATTAAAATAGCAGTAATAGCAGCAGCTAAACTTTACTTAGTGCTTACGTATGTCAAGTATTATCTCAAATGTTTTCCATTAATTAACGCATTTAATCCTCACAAGAACACCATGAAGTAGGTAGTACTGTTGCCCCCCGTTTATGGTGAAGAAGCTGAAACTGGGTAGTAAAAAGGTCAAACAACTAAGAAGTGGCAAAGCCAGAATTGCAGTTGGATGGTTTCATTCTAGACCTTATTTTTAACCAGTCTGCTATCTAGAAACAAATGACAGAAATTACCACTATAATTTCACAGCTCTACCTCCCTATCAGTATCACCATTTAACTGAGAAAAATAAAGTGGTTTTACTAACTTGTTTTTCCTACATCCTAACCTAGTGCAACCACAAGTAATCCACAGATGACTAAACCTAGTGGAAAGATTATCTGAGCATTCTGGATGGATGAATGCATAGACAGATATAGCAATCTTTTTTTTTTTATTCAAAAAAGAAAATGCACATTTAAAGTAGTATCCCATCATTGAACATAACCACATACTTAATACTGCCCTATTCTGCTATCAAATTAGGAATATCTGGGGAACTGGCAAACACAAGTCTAAGGGACTCTAAGGACAAAAAATACAAGGCAAGTGTCAGTCGGGAACACAGATTGCTTTTTTTTGTGTGTGATCCCAAATGCAGTTTCATACCAACTAATTCTCCAACAGCAGTTGGATTTCCTACAATCAACTTAATTCTGACATGAATTATTCAGAGCTGGTGTCACAATCTATACGCATAAAGCCTCAGTCCCACCAAACTGCCCTCATTTCTAATGCCAGATACAAGTCCGGAACACCATCAGTATTTCTGAATGACTAGCTATAAATTGGAGGATTTCCACATCCCTCCGCCCTTATGTTCCATAACTCACTACATGTGACTTGCAGCACTCAGGAAAGGGCTACACTTGTGATTATAGTTTTATTATAAAGGGCACAACCTGGAAACAGCCAAAGGTGAAAGATGCATAGCACAAAGAATGGGGTGGAAGAGATGGCACTGAGCTTCTTCGCTCCCTCCAGGCACACCACCCTCCCAGCTCATTCCTTGCTCCCTTAAACTCTTTCTTTCAGAGTCTTTGCTGAAGCTTCATTACTAGGTATCAGTAATTAAGTCATTCCCATCCACAATTTAACTCTGCGGCCCTTTCCCTCCTTGGAGGTCAAGGGTAGGCTGATGGTTCTAACTCCCTCATCTTATGTTTAGTACCTGCGGAGACTACTTCCCACTGGATGAAAGGCTTGCATCTTTCCCAACTCTTTAGGCACCACTGGCTCAGGAGCTACTTTCTTTGTGATCTGAAGCAACTTCTCCTGGGCTCAATTTCCTACAGCCACGAAATGAGAAGAGTCCCACCTCATATAGTTACCTCACAGATATATCATACAAAACCCTATAACACAGGATGAAAAAAAAAATGAGAAAAATATATTACGTTTTTCTTATTCTTAGAATTAAGTAAGACATGATAAATCTCAAACATCAAAATTAGTTATACTTGAATCACAGGGAAAATGAAGTTGTCACCACCAAAGCAGGCACCATACACTGTGAAAATCAGTCTAAGAAGAGTTTGTTTTCAACACCAAAATATTAGAATGTTTGGGACATATTCAAACATTTAAGGTCAACATCATCAAGAGTAAGGAAGCTATCGTTAGAATAATTCAGTTTTTGTGGCTGCTCTACAGATGGAAATCCCACTAAGGCATTTCTTACGCTACGTGAACAGTCTCTGATCACATTACTTTTGCATTATACTTAAGTGGATTTAAATATAATTGACCAACCTCTCATTGTTGGTTTTTAAATAAGGCCCAAAGCACACTTGGAGGAAAGAAAGGAGTATGTGAATTCTAGGCTAATAAAATGTAATGTTCAAAGTCGTCTGAAGGGTAAGACTAAAGAGCATTTTAAGAATACCCTTGGTGTTTTCTTTTTCAGTAATTATTATTTCATAAACAATTCCTTTATGTATCTTCAAATATAATTTTAGCCATACTTTTCACGTGTCAAGTTCTTTGAGGTCAAGTGACTTTTTTTTTTTTTTTGTACTAGAATTCCAACTTCATCAATGAGTTTTAAATTACACATTCTCAAAGAAGTGTTAATTTACAAGTGCACCTATATGTGTGTGAATTTTTTTGTTCATCTTGGTCACATCATTTTTGTTCAGGAAATTAACCTTAGCCCAGTTCATGGTTTAGAAGTACAAAAAATAAGAAAACAGGACTGTCATCAAACAGAGTTGAGTAAACTATTTTAAGGCAATTCTAACCTTTCCATTTTACTCAGATAATGTTCAGTCACAAGGGACATCTCAGTCACCTCAGATATATGCCTCTGCCCTCAACTAGGCCATGCATAATTTCCACAGCTCACTTGGCAGGACCCCAGATTATTTCCGGTACCAGTAACTTGCTAGTTCCAGTGCTTCCCTCTCTTATAACCCCAAGATCCAAACAATGACACTCTGCTCATTTGACTTGACAAACAGTACTTCATTCTTCCCTCACTTGGACACTATCCGAGTCAGTGGGAACTTTTACTTCATTTCTGATCATTTATTCTTTTTCCCCAGTGCCATCTCCACACTGCACATTGGATTTTCCAGAAAAACAGTAAATTAAGTCACTTCCCTGTCTGAAGCATGCCAGTAAGCTGGCTACAGAGCACCTGAGCTCCTGAACAAGGTCCCCTCCAACTTACCTGGCTCTACTTCATATTCTGATGCAAGTCCCTCTCCAAACAACACACAGCTCATAGCTCCGCTACACACACCCTGCTTCCTCCTGAACCCATGCCTGGAAATAACATGCAGCTGTCTGCATTGCCCGAACCACAGTGGGTTACTCCTATTCATATTTTATACATAACAAGAGTCAAAACCCCAGCGAGTCCCCTGTGAAATGTCCTTTCTACCCATCATAACTGGTAATTATCTCTACTTCTGCTACTATTACATTCATGTTCATCTTTTTATGTGTCTTTTGCTCCCAAATGGCTGTGCTTCCTTAAGGGAATTATACCATATTTTATTCATTTTTGTACCTTTAATTTTATGACAAACTACAGATACTCAAACATTTGTTGTAGCAATGGATTTTGGATATAACTTTAACCTCTCATGATGAAAGCATCAAGAATAAAATGAGAAAATAACGGATTAAATATCTAGGGCAATGAAATCTAAGACACAGACTTTTCTTTAAGTGTTTTGTTATTATGATAATTATATGCTAGTGGTGTTAAAGAAGCTTTAGAATAAAAGTGAAAACCACAACTATAAATATTTAAGTTTAAAGCAATTCTGAATACAGGTTATCTAAATACCATGGCCTCTAGTATTTAGAATGTTAAGATTTCAAGTTAAAAAAAAAAAAAAAAGAAGAGTAGAAATCACATACATTTAAGTAATCTTTGTAATTAAAACATAATCCTCCATGAATACCTCCTGGAGGTACTGATCATTATTTCATAACGAGTTTACTAAGAAATTCTTACATATCATGATATAATACAGAGAAATTAATTTCTTTAAAGAAAGCTTAAACAACAACTTATTACCACCAGACAATTTAAACATTCAGGCTAAATTAACCTTCTTACTAACAGAAACAATTGTTTTATGTGGGACACTACTTAATTCTGGACTCCTGAGAAAATCATTTTTCCTAGACAACTGCAATATTAAAGGTATAATATTTTAAAAATTCATGTTAAAATAGTAAAATCAGGTGTACGAGATGGAGAGATACAAACCTCAGCAGGATTTTTTAAAATGCTGAATATCAAGTAGGTCTACAAAAAAACCTAAATACTAGAATATCATTATAAAAGCACTATGATAAAAAGATGCAAAACTAAAACAAGATTGTAAAAAAAAAAAAAACAGCCATAAACTGAGACTAAATTGCAACTTGGATCACAACAGGAAAAAGTCAACTGAAAGACGCACTGCTAAGTGACTCCGGTCATCCTCGCCAGGTAGTGTACCTCCTGCCACTCAGGTTTTCTTTCTTCCCACTGTTGATTACATGACACTGTTTGCAGCACCTAATTAATTTGCTGTGTTATATTCAATGTGTTATTTGTGATGTTGTTTTCACATCACATTGCAAAGGAACTGCCCATATTTGCCATGGGACCTGCGAAAAGGAAAGGGAAAGGCAAATGGAAGAAATGAGGAGTACAACCCAACTAAAGACCTCCAGTCAGATCGCTTGCAACATTTCACCCACCATAGTGAGAAGGAAGCAGCCTTGTCCTCCAAGCTACTCAGAGGGTATAGAGGGAAGACAACTTTTTAGAAGAGAACTGTATTATGAGAGAAGTCCATCTAAAAGGAAATCATGTTTATCTGTAGGAATTTGAGAATTTCTTTAGGCAAACAAGACATTCAAGAATATGGTAAATAAAAAGTACATAACAGAGATGTTTGTAACAATAGTCAAAATGTTCCCTCTGAAAGTTCAAAATAATTTGGGGTGCATGTACAGGAGAGACAGATGCTACCAATTTGTAATGCATTCTAAGGTACATATTAAGTATACACTAACTGCCTTTTGTAGTCAGGGTTTGCAAGGGAAACAATACAATACAGGACACATAATTTATAGGATTATTTTGTAATAGTCACCCAAAGAGCCAAATACAAAAAGCGCAGGAAATCTGTCCACACACTAAAGACCCAAAGAATCCAGCTGAGGGCCTGGATTCCACAGCAGTGTCCTGCATGAGTCCAGCTGAAGACCTAGAGCCCATGGCAACGCCCCCATGAGTCCAACTGGAGGCCTAGAGCCCACAACAATGTCTCAAGCAAGTCTATTTCATGGATCTGTGCCGGGACGGTCGAAAGGTCAGTGGTGGAAGCTAGAAAGTCTGCGCCAGTGGGATGAAGGATCTGTGCCACCAGGCTGAGGGATCTGCACTGGAGCCAGGAAGCGATGCTCAGAGTAAGGACCAGAGCTCCCCCAAAAAGTACCACAGCCATCCTCAGCGACAATGAGGTCCCGAGCTCCTCCGACAGGAAAGTCAGCGCAACAAGCTCCTCGAGGAGAACCAACAGCAGCAACTCTTCCTCGCCAGTTCTCCTTTTTATGTTGTTGGCAACAGTCCTCAGGCGGGCCATCCACACCCAGCACCACGCTGATTCAGTTCAGCTGGGTGTTACAAGTTGCCCACCAGTTGTCAATCCACCACACTGCCTTTCAAATGAGACTAGTTTCCATGGGTGACACGGAACACCATGTCAGCCTCAGAAGTCCTGGAATACATATCTGGATTTGAAAACTTTTTTTTTTTTTTTCTTCTGCCTAGATCTTTCCTTAATGTTTAAAAGTCACCTTAGACTTACCTTAAACTTACATTTTCAACTTGAATTTGTCTTTCTCCTTGAATTTGCTCCTGCATCTCAGGAAATGATTGATGATCACTATACTTCTCTTACTCTCATATCCCACACTTGAATATAGAACAAATGTTGCTCATCCTAACTTCAAAAACATTCAGTTCCTAAGTACTTTTTACCAACCTAGCTGCCTCCCCCTGGTCAACAAAACAGCAGTCTACTGGTCCATTTTAATAGCAGCGAACTGATTTCAAGGATTCTGTCATTGGTTTTCTACATTTTTCCCTCAACATAGCAGCTCTAGGAAACCTCTGAATATTTAAGGTGGGAGGCACTCTTCTGAACACAGCCTGCCCATGGCTCCTCATGCCAGGGTAATGACAAAATTATTACAATGGCTCATAGTGTCTTATAGTATCCGTTACCTTCAGGAATTTAGCTATTATGCTTCCTTTTCTCTGCCAGCACTAATTTCGCTTTCAAAACTTGAGGCCTCACCTTCCCTCTTCTTAGAATGTGCTTCTTTCCAATACCAATCTAAAATGGAAAATATCTTGCCCCAGCATTCCAGAGCCAGCCCTCTGAAATAACATACACTGACTTCCTTCTGTGGTTTACGTTCTAAATCCAGCAACTAAAATGTAAACCTCAAGCAGCACAGGCTTTTCTTCTGTGTTCACTCCTCTACCCAGTACCAGAAATGTTCTGGGGCAGAAGAGAGATTCGGGAAACTGCAGGTAAAACAATGAGTGGATGAATTTTTTGAGTCACCAACGGTCAAGTCTGATCGTTCATGATAGAAGTTCCTAACACCGTGTCTGCCAAGTGGCGAGAGTGTGTCATGAACTTTTTAAAAAAAATCCATTCCTTGTAAGATCAAAACATACAAAAACTGATTAATGAGTACTAATTCCTTCTTCTGTAAGGTATGTACTGTAGTTTGAAAGACAGTGGGTAAAAAAAAAAAAAAATGCCACTACATTAATAGACATAACTATAGGACGAAAATTTTCACTACCTATCAATTTTAAATCTATACTAGATGACCTCTTCTGATGAAAGGGAAACATAGCTCTACATCATATTTCTTTAGGTTTTCCTGTGAATGTGAAGAAATATTGTTTTGGATGTTTCTACTATGTATATCATGTATCATAAGTTAATTCACATTTCTATATGGTATTCTTGAATAACTCCAGGCTGAAAAATATGTATTCCAGTAGCATAAACCCCAGAAAAAAATTTAGAGTCGTCAAAGAGTTGCTAGAGCCTAGTTGTTTTTAAAGGTTGTTTAGAGTGAACTGGGGGGGGGGAATTGAGGGGGAGGAAAATGGAGACAGGATCTCACTATGCAGTTCAGGATGGCCTTGAACTCTAGGCAATCCTCCTGCCTCAGCCTCCCAAGTGCTGGGATTACAGGCATGCACCACCATACCCAGCAATCAGAAATTGTTTTCTACCCTGTCGAAGTTCAGACTATGAAATAAAAATAGAATGTTTCAGACTGAAGCAGAGGAAAAACAGAACTCATTTTCCAAATTTCATTCTTCATGTCCGTCTATCCAATGGATAAAAATGCATTGACCTGTAACGTATGACCTGTATAATTTATCTACACTACTTTGAACTTTTAGAAAAATGCAAACATTTTAAATGACATAGATCTACAAAATTCTTGGTTATACAATCTGAAGCTTGCATAAGTTGCAGGTTGACACAGCTGGAATCTGTTCAAATAATTTCTGACAATACATACTAAAATTTACAATGATATACTAGTCCTACAGAGTCATGATTATTTGCATCATTCATAACTGCATAGGTAGATGTGTATGTCAACAAGAAATAATCACTGAAATATAACAGCAGTAACAAGTATAAAGAGTATTCGTATGGGGCTTATGAGGTGCTATTCAAGCTTCATAAATACTTATACATATTAACCTATTTAATTCTCATAACAGACCTCTCACTTAAGTATACTGTTGCCTCCATTTTATAGGTTAGCAAACCGAGGGCTGGCAGAATAAGGGGCTTTTTTAAGGTTATACCTGTCGTTGAGGTTTGAAACCCAGCCGTCTAGCTGCAGAGGCCACTCCTTAAACAAGAGCCTCTCCCATAGTACACTGTCTCTTTAGCCTAAAATTATGACCATATTTTTGTTTTCGCCAACTAAAATTACTTATCGGGGCTATTATAGTTATAATTGCCTGTCAATACGAAATTCCTTAAATTCAGAGGCATAAATGAATTTCAGTTTCCAATGGTTTAGTATTTTCACATGACAAAAGAAAATGGTATTTCACAAGTTTGTCAACAACAGCCCTAAAAACTAAACCATTTCACAATTTAATGATAAACGTTTTCAAGATGTATCTATTAAAGTAATGACCCTTAACAACTCATAATACTCAAAGATGGGGCCATCTGCATGAAGTTGTGGGCATAATGACACAGATGACTGTTGTGGGATGACTAGTGTCCCCCAACATGCACATATTCCCAGAACTCCAAAATGTGACTTATGCCAGGGTTGGTGGCACCTGCCTATAATCCTGGCACCCTGAGAGGCTGAGGCAGAAGGACGGCAAACTCAAGCCCAGCCTGGGCAACACAGTAAATGTCTTGGTTACTTTTCTCATTGCTGGTACAAAATACCTGACACCCACAAGTTTAAAGGAGGAAAGGTTCATTTCGGCTGTTTATAGAGATTTCAGCCCATAGTTGGCTGGCTCTAAGGCAGGGGGGCATGGTGGAGGGGCATCACAGAGGAGAAATAGTTCATGGTGTGGCAGGCAGAAGGGAGCAGCAACAAGCAGCAAGCACCAAGCAGCCAGCCTGCATTTCCCCTTTATATTCATGAAGGTTGTAAGCCTATTGGTTGGTGCCACCTACACCCAGGGTGGAGTTTCCATTATACACATCAAGAACTATGCTAAAGCAATTAGTGGACTAAACCACACATCCTTAATACCAGCATCACACTATTAATCCACATTCACACACCTTAGATCCAGCCGTCTACCAAAAGCCCCACCTATAAGCACATAAGAGGTTGAGGGGACATCTAGATACAAGCCATAGCAGCAACCTGTCTCAAAATAAAAAGGAAAAACAAGCCAAGAGAGAGGGCCTGGCTGGGGATGTAGCTCAGTGTGCAGACCTGGAAAAAAAACAAGGAACAGGAAACGGAGGAGGAATATTTGGAAATAAGATTTTTACAGATGGAATTAGTTAAGCATCTGAAGACGAAATCATCTTATAACAAAGTATCCAATGACTGATGTTCATTAGCTGAGGTGAAGACACCCAGAGACAGAAACAGCGGCAATGAGGAGATAAAAGCAGAGGCGGAGTAGCATCTCTACACGTCAAAGAGTGCTAAGGACTGCTGGCAGCCACTGAGGTGAGAGGGAAGCAAGGATGGTTTCTCCCTCGAGCCCTCCAGAGGAACTAACTATACCCTGACCTCACAGTTCTGGTTGGCTTCTGAAACCATAGCTAGATTTCAGAATTCCGGTCTCCTGAAATGAGAGAGAATGAATTTCTGCTATTTAAAGGCCCCCGGTTTGTGATAATTGGTTATGACAGGCTAGGAAACTAGTGTCAGATTTACAGGCTGCCTTAATACAGTCTGGTTTCCGGGAACAGGTGACAATTCTGCCTATGGCAATGAATTAGCTCCATGTCTCCTCCCCCAACAGGTTACATGTCAACCTAGTCACCAGAGAGATTCAAGATTCCCATCAAATGTTTGCTCCATCTCCCGCTTGAGTTTCGTTGTAAAATAGAGTAGTGATGTTTAGCCATCCTTCAGAATAAACTATTCTGAAATTTTCTTTCATCTACTTTGTTGTAATTTCCCACTTCATGTGGGAAGCTAAGGTGCAGTAAATATCACTTCACCACCTACAGCCTGAGGGAGAGCTCAGGCCTTGCTTGTCCCTGGTGATACTGTCCCGTTACTTGGTGTTAACTATGGCTCACAGGTGAGTCTCACAGAACTGCTCGAGCAGCTACTTCAAACTCTGTAGTTGGCCAAAAATCTGCAAACACTGTAAACTGTTAGTTTCTTGAAAGATTAATGCAGTATTGATGCCATTTTCAGTCTGTTAACCTCCAAAAAGATATAGAGGTCTTCCTGATGCAGTTTTCTTCTTCATCATCATCCATCAGCCCAAGCATCAGCAGACTCAGGAAATGTTCCTAGCTTGGTATCTCAAAAAGCAATCTTCAGCTGCAAGCGCGTCTGCCATGGCCAGTGTTCTTCAATGTCACTCTACAGAATCTTTAATACTTCCAGTGACTTTGGCCATGCTCCTTCTATTACACTCTGCTGTCTTCTAAAATAGTTTGTATTTACACTCACAACCTTATGTCCAATTCTCCAGTTTAAACATTCGATACTAACTCTATCCATATAGTTCTTGGAAATAAACTGACAGGATTTATACATGTAGCCCCTTATCATACAGGTGTATCTGCAGTACACTACAAATATTCTTCATAAGTCTTATGATTCCTTCGGAAATGGCCCAGATATACCTTATCATGCTTTTGTGTTAAAAATGTTAAGGAATAAGATGCAATATTTATATACCAATTCCTAAAAATGAATGTAATTATTATGTATCGCAAACATACTAATAAAAAAGAAACAAAAAGTGTTAATTTGTTTAAAGTAAAATTTTGTATATTTTGATTGGACAAGTACATGTAAATTATATATTTTTTAATAAATTTAGCTTTTATTATATTTGACCAGCATTAATATTTAAATTATTTTAAAATTCCTAAGTATATTGATTGAATGGTCATGGAAAGTCAAAAATAGATCACTAAGACATAAAAAATGCATCCTAGGCTAGCTTTCTGGATACAGCTTTTATTCTACAATCTGCCTGTAGCACTAGAGCTGCATAGCTTAGAGATACCAAATAACTACACTATTTTTATAGGATGGTGAAAAAAAAAAAGATTTAACCATATATATCTTTTAAAAACTGTCAACAGATAATTCAAAGTGTTACTACCTTTTATCAATTAGTTGGTTATATTTAAATTACACCTATTAAACTGTCAAAACAGGGAAAAGTGAAAAAATATATATATACAGATATAATAAATAGAAGAAAAAGACAAAAAAAAGAGTACACTCCAGCATGAATAAATGAACTCTAAAATGAAATTTAGGCGATGCCATAGGTTTAACCCTGAAATTAAATGTTAAGGCTTATAAGTATATTTAAAATTCCTTAATGTTTCCTTATATATCTACTAATTCAGATGTCATATCAATGAAAAAAAATAGAGGTATACATGTAATTATTTAAAGTCACCTGCTAACTGACAGTTTGTAGAACCACCTTTGATATTCCTAAACTGATTACTGATGCATGTCTAACAATGCTTCTTCTACTCATCTGATAAAATAAAAAACATTCAGTAAAACTACTCTATGACCAAAGAACTCCAAGCAAGCAAGAAAATGACTTAGTTTAGTACATTAATTTGCGAGGGCTGCCATCACAAAATAGCACAACTGGTGGCTGAAACCAGTGTCACTAACCTTATTGGTACCAGGGACTGAGTTCATGGAAGACAATTTTTCCACAGATAGGGGTGGGGGGAATGGTTTAGGGGATTCAAATGCCTTATGTTTATTGTGGGCCTTATTTCTATTATTATTACATCATAATTCATAATGAAATAGTTATAAAACTCACCATAATGCAGAATGAGTGGGAGCCCTGAGCAACTAGACAGTCCCTTGCCGGGGCAGTGGGAAACACTGAGACCCAAAGTGTGTCGCTTATGTCCAGTCTACTCCCTAATTTCACTTTGGTTGCATCTCTGCAAAAAAAACACTGCTTCACCAAGACAGGATGTTGGAAAAGGAAACAGCGTGTTCAGAGTTTTTGTGGAAATCTCAGGATATTCCAGCTTGATGTTAATCCAGAATGTATAGAGATATGAAATGTTCTCCAGCATATTTTAAAAGGCACTGTCATTTGCAATCTCAAGCATTTGATATTTCATCTTTTTCCAGCATACACAAAATCAATTCACTTGGCTTTATTTACACAAATGTGTCAGACCATTCCTTCCCAGTTCAGGGATCTTTTGTGATTGGGAAATAATGTTTTGAAAGCTGAGATAAGCCGGGAGTGGTGGTGCATGCCTGTAATCCCAGCACTAGAGGGTGGGGGAGGCACTGAGGCAGGAGGATTGCCACAAATTCAAAAACCAGCTTGGGCTACATAGCAAGTTTAAGGCCAGCCTGAATTACAGAGCAAGACCCTGTCTCAGGGAAAAATAAAAAAGGTTAGATAGGTGATTATGCCCCAGTTTGGGGGAAAGACTCTTTCAAAATCTCCCTTACAATAATGGTTGATACATTGTGTCAACTGAGAAGTCTAAAAGCTTAACTAAGTAACTCAGAAGTTCTACATCCAGGGGTATAGAGGACATGCCCTTACTGCTCTAGGATGTTGTTCATTGTGTCAACTTGAGAAGTTTAGAAGTTTAACTAAGTGATTCAGCAGGGGGCCAGGGTCCTCACTTTGTAAACATCTGGAGCCTTTGCAAGAGGAGGGCATGGAGATGGGAGATGGTGTGGGTGTAAAGGACCACCACTCCCCCCACCCAGGGCAGGTAGCCTGCATACAATAAAAGGGAAATGAGGAAGGACTGAGTGCTGGTTCTTCTGAGAAGCTCCAGTCTTCGCCTTCAGCTTGGATGTCGTCTCCTGGCTTCTGGCGCAGGCTGTTTGGCTTCCGCCCTGGACTATTCAACCTTCCCGCATAGACCTTCAGCCTTCTGTAGCAGACTCATCAGCCTCCTGATATGGACTTGCACTGCAGTGAGCTCCAGACCTTGGACTGAACCCTTCAGCTTCCAGAATGCAGACACCCTCTGCACGCTTCCTCATCCAACTCTGTGGCTGACCATCATAAGCCAATCTTGTAATTCTTCATACATTTGTTTGTCTTGTGTTGTATCTGTTTCTCTAGTAAACCCTGACTGATACGCCTAATGTCTGAATCATATCAAAAATCCCAATGTTCACTTGTAGCCCTCATAATAACAGCTGGGCTTTGAAGGCAGTCATTTTATCTGGTGACTTGAACATAGTTGTCATTCTCCTCTGAAGTAATAGATCAACTTTGTCGAGCAGTTTGAAAAGGTCAAACAAGTAAGCAAATTTTTTGACCCATTCTGTGTTACTGAAATGTCCTGCTAGTGGTGACTGTTTTTCTGAAAGAAAACTCTGGACTGGCTCTCATAACTCGAAACCTCTGGCCAGGGTTCTGTCTTTAGAAAGTCATCTCCTTCCTGTGTATAAGAGAAGGCATGTATGGTCTGTGTCCCTCTACTCACAGAGCTGCGTGAACAAACATGAGTTAAGGGCATGTACTTTAACGTGGCTGATAATTACAACCACATCTTGCAAAATGTTGTTAAGTTCAGGTGACATCTTTCAGCTAACTAGTATTTCTCTATGGGTGACAGTGCTTAGACTCAATTCAAAAGTGACCTCTTTAATCTGAATAGTGAAACCAGAAACCAACCAGTAATGGCAACTGCTCTATCTGCATATATACCGACCCAGAATGACCAATTCAGTTGTCCTGATATGCAACTGTTCAAAGACTTGTATAGTTCTACAGCTGAAGTGTTGACTGGCAACAAAAATGCATCCTGAAAAATATATTGTACACAAATAAGCAGTGTTGCCTTCTTGTCATCACTGGTTGACTTGTCAAGCTGGACTGAATACAAAAGTGACTCACTGATCCTAACAATGTCCCTCGATATCCTCTGCTGTATCATCAATTCCAGTTACAGCGCAGTTGAAAGAGGAACACGTGCCTCGTTTTGAATGGAAGCCTAAAAGTTCATGACAAGTGTCCTTAGCAGCAGGCGGGATCATCTCTTCACTAATAGTTAAGTGCTTCTTAGCTTTAGCAATGCATTTAGCCACTTTAGGAATGATGCTCTTAGTGCGGACACATTTAATGAAGCGGTGGCCTGCAATAATTGCTTCTGTTCTTCGTGTTCACTTCTTTCTTCCTTTTGGAAACACCAGAGCCTTGTCTTTTAATGCAGGGTGTTTGGTCTCAATGTGGCCAAGTACTGTCGTTTTTAAGGTTGCATGGCCTAGCCAGTTGCACACCCAGTTGCCACGTAATATAAAGTGGGCTTGGAGAATGATTACAGTAAACTTGTGATTTACATAGGTCTCTTAGTGTTTTTAAATTTTTAAATACATCTTTCTTTTGTCGGCAATCTTAGAATTTTCTGCTATCTCATCACTGGGTCTTTCCCCTTTTCCAAAAAAAGCTCTCTGGTGACATTTGTTTGTTACTCATTTTGACTAGGGTTAGCTTGTGGGCTTACCAAAACTGACTGAGATAACTGTACAGTGTGAAAAAGAGGCTCAGATGGAAGTTGTAAATAAAATAAAGGGCAAATTTAGGTTCTTATGAGGCCTCTCTCCTCAACTTGCAGAGGGCCACCTTCTCACTGTGTCCTCACCTGGCCTGTCCTCTGTGTAAGTATATTCCTGGTGGACGAGAGTCCAAATCTCCTTCCTCTACTGTGCACGCACGTCACACTGGATTAAGGCCTACCTCAGTGGTGTCTCTGTAACTAATGAGTCCCTATCTCCTAACATAGTCAAATTCTGGGGTATTGGGAAATAAGGCTCCTATATATGAATTATGAAGGAAGATACAATACAGCCTATGATAATTAGAATATATCGAATTGCTCTGCACTGACTATTCAATAAAAGCAGTATCTCATATGATATTCTACTATAAATATTTTAAGTGCCCCCATCAGCATAGTATCCTGTCAATTAGCTTCACTTTCATTATAAAGGCAGATATTAGTATATTTTAATCAAAATTTAGTATCTTACAATTAACTTGAAACAACAAATGAATTACTTATCTCACACATATTATGAGATCCCAACCTATAAATTCTATGACACAATGGTTCCAACTAGCATGATGTTAGCTATGAAGTTAACTCTGCTTCAGAGGGATATAAAATGAAATGGAATTAGTAACTAATACCAAACACTCAAAATACTTAACAACCTTGCTGACAAATTTTAATTGGCATTTTTTTGAAAGCTATAGCAAAAAGTTAAAGGAAGTCTTTGCAAACACTGTCTGCTGGTTATAGCAGATGAATTCGAAATTTTCAAACATTATACAGTTTCCAGGTGGCAGCCACCTGGAAATTAAGTGTTCTAAGCACTCACAGTAGGTGAATAAAAGATAAACATTTGGTATTTAGTAAGCCATTTATCATAAACTGTTAGAAATGAATGAGGAACTGGAAACCAGGAGATATACTTCAGCAGACAAATATTTGAATCTGATCAAGGAATTGCTAGCTAACAGCATACAAATAAAGACTTAGAAGCAGAAAGAGATATATAAAATAAAGAAGACTTAAAAAATTAAATAATAACATGTCAAAGAATACTCCTGAAAACTAAAAAATGTGGAAATAGGAAAAACTGGAAATGGTCAATCAGTGAATATACACCATTAAATATTGAATAGTGTTTTTCTCTATAAGGTGATGCCATTCTCAGCACCCTAGCAGTCCTCGTTCTATAGCGGCAGGGCCCCCCCACCAGCCCCCAGAACTTGGGATTGAAGCCACAGCCTTCACACTGAGCTACACCCTCAGCCCTTTCCCTTTTTATTTTGAGACAGGGTCTCCCAAGTCACTGAGTTGCCCAGGCTGGGTTCAAACTTATGATCTTCCTGCCGCAGCTAGCAGAGTGCTGGGACGACAGGTCTGCACTACCACACCTAGCCAGTTCTTAAAGAACAGTGTAAAGATTTCTGGGAGACCTATGGGTTTATACATAATCACAGAGTAGAATACACAGAAATTTAGGTGAGGGTCCCAGTAAGTACAGAGATAGACCACTTGATGAAGGAGAAAACTGGACAGTATCTCATACCACAGTACCCACTGGCCATAGATCAACCTGGGCAGAATCCACCAGCCAGCTGTGAATTGAAGTGCTGAGGCCTGTAAAGAGCCAGGGCAAATGTGAGAAAGGAAATCAGAAGAAATAGGGCCAGGAAGGGCATTCTGCAGTAAATAAAGTTTGGAAGGACAGGTTAAAAGTGTCCTACTTTGTGGTATACTGCATACTTCAGATACAGACGGAAATGTTAAAAGAGTTGTTGGATGCGTGTGAACCTTAAAAGTAAAGTCTGTGATAAAAATTGTTAACTCAGTCACAAAATAAATAATAGCTTTTAAGTCCTTGGGAATTGAAGAAATCACCTCAGAAGAAGGTGTAGAAAGAAGAAGAAAAAGAGAGAGGGTAGTATTAGTTTAACAGCAGCAGCAATACTGTACATTGAGGACACACAGAAGAAACAAAGAAATAAATGATACAGAAAGTACGAGGGAGGAGCCATTAGGGACAAAAGCCAGATGTGAGAGTGGTAGACTCAGCCACACTGAGACACAGACCTTATACACTGGACAAAGAAAAGAGCAAAATTTCCGGCAGTAATCAACAAATACTTGTTAAATGAATGAGGGAATCACTGACTTACAAAACCGGATTAGCATGACATTTCTACAATTCACAGTTGACTAGAGAGTAAAAATACATTGTACAGTGGTGACAATCCTAAAACAAGGTTGGTCACAGTGATACTGTACACTGACCTTTGTTTTATTTTAATATGCTTATCCCCAAAAAACAAACAAAAAATAAATCACTTTTTTCACTTTCTGCTTATTCATAAAATAGAATCTAAATTTAAGACTGAAACAGCTTATTTGAAAGTAATCAAACTTTCATGGTCAATTAATTATAACTGTGTATATGAGGAAAAATATATTCAACTCCTGGAAGTCCATAAAAAAGAGAAATATTACAATGGTATATAGAAATTCTATAATGAACCAAAATGTTTTCACTGAAACACCACAGAAAAGCTGTAAGCCGTTATCTCTTGGAAAAGAAGTAGTTCTAATAAAGTAGATTTTTGAAAATCGTCATATGGGCAAGCTCATTAGTTGCAATGAACATTCCCCCTGCTGATCTAGGGGCACCTAATGACTAGGATTTGTTATATCTCAAAAACAAAGGTATTTTTAACTCATGTGGTATCTTACTGAGGAGATTTTAAACCAGGAAACTTTTCAATGATGATCTATAAGAATGTGGAAATTCTCCAAAGCAAACATACACTAATTTCATCTAAAACATTATATTTACTCCTCTAAAATCTCGTTCATTAATTGAGTCATGCAATCATAAAAAGAAATGCTCAACAATCACCTACACTTGAAAAATGATCTCAGTGATGGCTCTTCTATTTCCAGTAGGAAGCTAGCCGCTCCCAGAGAAACATATTAGTGGTTCTGCTGACCCATACACATACTCGTGCCCCCACTGGAACAGATGGAAACTAAACCCCACAACCCCAGCATGGCCAGCTGAAACACCAAGAAAGGAAGGAAACAGAAGACACAAATCACTAAGCTAAAACTCTGCAAGACCTCACAAGAGGTAAATATTTTTAAAAAGCAAAATACCACAATATTTACACAGAATTTTAAGTAAAATCAGTCAAGATAAATTTTTCAAAAAGTTCATTTACAGCAAAAATGCTAGAAAATAAATTCTACCATTAAAAAGTGCATCTAAAAAAAAGTGTGTTCCAGCTCACTATTCAGTTTTAGCATTAGTAAGAAAATGATAAACTGGTGAGAAATCCAAATAGTCACTATCCAAAAATACTTGTCCAGATTCCTGTTAAGGTCCTAACTTTTTTCCCCAGCAGGCTGGGGGACCCCCTCTATATGTCAAGGAACTCTATCCCTTCCCTTCTAGACATAACCCTGTTACTTATAAACTTAGTGTCCATGATGAATGCCCATTCTTTATTTTTTAAAATCCTATTTGCTCACATATTCCACAATTTCAGAAGTCTCTTTTCAGGAAAGTCAACTTATGCCTTATTGCACCATTTGGTTAAAAGTTATTTTTAATAGCACCAAGTTATTGTAAATGTTTTCTCCCATTCAGTTCTGTAATCTTTTGCCCTATCTTACATGGTTTAATGAGAGATAATTTTGAATGTTTCTTTTTCTTTAATTCCATTTGTGTGTACATGTGTGTGTAAGTGCTATGTACACGTGTGTATACATTTTTTTTACCCCAAGAACATTTTAAGATAGCATAGGCACAAATTAATTCAATATCATGAGAACATTAGGCATTAGTGTAGAAAACAAAGTAAAAGCTTATTATTGTTCTTAAAAGCCCAGTCTATTTCCAACATTTCTCCAACAGGCTGTGTGAAATATATACTTCAAGGGAACATACATTCAGGACAAAGTTACAAACAATAGCCCATCTACTCACATTTCTCTTTGCAGATTAAGTCCTACAATCCGCATTTTATAGAAAAAGAAAATTTAAAGGGGGTAGGGAAGGAATAATAAAAGTGTTTAAGAGGAAATAATCTAAGGTAGAAAAAAGCAAAATGTCCTTCTTTAAATTGACAAGTTTCATTATTAATAAATAAATTAAGGATTACAAACATAATTTGACATTACTAATGACTAGTGGTCAATACAAAAGAGCACAGATATTCCATCATTTCAAATGAGTTGTCTTCCAAAAGATATTCATAAAATGGTTGTTTGGAGCCAATTAAAGTCATTTCTATAAAATCAGATTAAAATATAGAAGAAAATTGGATTTTAAGGTGGTGAAGGATTTTTATTTAAACCATCTTATAGCAGTGCTAATAATAAATGTTATCCTTTTATGATCTTTATAACCTGGTCTAAACCTATAGTAAGGGCTAGAACCTGGGTATAAATTTGGAAACTGGGAAGTGGTGAATTGAATTTCTGGCAGTCTGGGTCCACCTAGACAAAGAGAACTCAACACCATTAGACAGACTTAGAACTTAGGCAAAGGGGAACACGGATTGCTGGTTGTGGACTCAGGTACAGAATAGTCATTCAGTCCTTGTGAATGCTGAACAATCAAGGGAAAGTCGCCATCATCACAGGGGAAGACAATGAACAGCAGAGGATGAGGCTTAGCAGGCATCCATGGATTTAAGCTACAAAACAATGTGCTTATAAATATAAAGCCTCACTAACCAAATACTTTAAACTCATTTCTAAACATAAGAATGAATAAAATCAATATTGTTTAACTTAGTATTTTTAAAATGTGATATCCAATATGAAAGATTAATAACAAAGTGGGAAGTATATAAAAAAAAAAAAGACATTATTTTCTATCTTTTAGAACTGAAGAGCAGAGTAATGAAATTAAAAAACAAAACAAAACACAAACCTCTACTAGCTTTGTCTAAATGTTCCAAATCATCCACAAAATTCAGGATATCAGGATACTTTTCTTCACATATTTCTACCAGGAAATGAAGTAGTGTTGTTTTCTGGTCTGCTGATTTTATGTCCTTTAACTAAACAAATGGGAGACAAAACAGAAGTATTTTTATATTCTACCTAGTCAAATAACGTTAACACTGTATTTTGTAGATAAGGAACAAGTTGTAAAATCAATTAGTTCCATTTATACAAAACAAATAAATACCTGAAAAGCTAATTTCTACTGTTTAGTAAAACCATCGACGTGAAAATTTTTTTTTTTTTTTGGTGGGTACCAGGGGTCGACCTCAGGACCTCACGCTCCAGCAGGCACCCGGGCCGCTGAGCGACATCACCGGCCCTTTTTTCGTATGTGGGTTCCGGGAGTCGAACTCAGGACCTCGCGCTCGCCAGGCAGGCAGTTATGCCGCTGAACCATCTCACTGGCCCGACATGATTTTTTTTAAAAAGTAAATTGTTAGTATTGATATAACATTCTAGTAAAACAATCACACTATGTATCTGGGCGCTCACTGAGCAGCGATTGTCTGAACTGAATGAACTTGTGAGTGAAGTTGTACAGAATCAGGGAAAGGAGAGACAAAATTCAAAAGTACAGGGTCACAGGCAGGCAGAGCAGCATGTGAAAGGGCACGCTGTGCTTTGGACTTGGCTTGTCCTGCCCTTGTCCTGCCCTTTATGTGTGGCAATAGTGGCATGTGGAATCTTTAAGAGATGGAACATAGTGAGAGCTTTTTAGGGATGAAAGGATTTCTCCTGCAACTCTCTGGTAGTTCTCACAAAAGGTTGTTCTAAAAGCCTAAGCCCACCCAACCTCGCTGGTTCCCAGTCCAAGATGGATGTGATCACTAGCTCCTGGACATATTTCTGCTGTTGCCATCTGCCATGTTGGCATGCAGCCAAGACAACCCTCATCAGAATGGAGCCTAGCCAAACACCATAGCCTTGAACTTCCAAAAATGTGAGCTAAAAACCTCTTTTTTTATGAGTTAGTCACCTCCGGTATTTTGTTATAGTTAATGAAAAGCTGACCAAAATACAGCTATAGATGAGGAAGAATATGGTATATTTGAGCAGGCTAAGTGATTCCAAAATAAAAGTGTGCATGTGTGGGAAAATGGAGGTAGGAAGAAAGGACAGATACAAATCTGAAAAGACCACGAAAATAAGAGATAAGGTATGCCATGCAATACAAATAACGTTTTGATTCTGGAGTACTGCAAGTTTTTAAAACTGGATGAGAGATGATTAGATACATATTTTAGAAAGCTACTACCTCTGGTGCACTATGGGTAAAAGATTAGAGGACAGGTAATATCAGAAGCATGAAGAGTAATTTACAAAGCTGTGGCAATAATTCAGGCAAGGATATAAGGCAGCCTGTGCTGAGGTTGTACCTTGTACCTGGAGAGTGGAGAGAAGGGAATTAAGTGGGCTTGAAAACCCAGGTGACGCCATTAATTGAAACAGATCAGAAAGGATGAGAAAGTTTGGTGAAATATAAAAACATATTTGCTTCAGTTCGTGAAAAAACGAATGCAAATCTTTTGAGTAATATTCAAGTGGAACTGTCTTGAAAGGACATAGATTTACATAAGTATAGAATTGTGTTTCTGAGCAATTTTTCATTCATGCTCCCCAAGGAGCCACATTTTAGCAGTTTTTCCTAATTGTCTATACCTAAAAAATTTTAAACCACAAGGGTACTGCATTTAAAATTTATGTACTATATGTAAATCTGTGCTTTGTGCATAAAACCAGTGACATTAGATTTTTTTTTTTTTTTACTCCCCCAACACCAACTTTCTAATCCTTGAGCATATTAGTCCTGCTGATGATGCATGGCTAGACCTTAGAGGAATAAAATGACTTTGGAGCACCAATTTGTTAGGTCTCTGTTCCAAAAGTCAGTTATTTGAGCAAATGAACCTAGACAGTTATATAGAATTATTAAAAATGGGTACAAACTTAAGAAGATCAGAGTTGACCGATCCTAATCTAAAATGGCCAAGAAATACAATTAGAAGAGAGAGGTGGTGAAACTAAAAACTGAACACTGAATAGAAGTTAGCTTAGTTTTGGTGTGGTGATTGATGGTAGGGATTGTTGGGCAGGGAGAGTGGGCTAATGGATGATCTGGTAGTGTTCCCTACCACTGAGCAATCATTCAGCACAAACACACATAAAAAGGATAAAACAAACCAATTATTCCCCTCATAACAGAATTAAACTCAAAGCTGGAAATTTTGCCATGGCTAACCTGCTCAACTCTATTTGCTTCCTTTCTAACAATTTCCTACTTTAAAATGGGTGTGTAAAAGATCTATCTGCTTTATTTTTTAATGGAAAAAAGGTAAACCAAGAGATGGAGGCAGGGCCGGTGAGATAGCTCAGCGGCATAAGCGCCTGCCCGGTAAGCGCGAGGTTCTGAGTTCGACTCCCGGTACCCACATATGAAAAAAGGTCCAGTGATATCACTTAGGAGCACGGGCGCCTGCTGGCATGCAAGGTCCTGAGTTCAACCCTCAGTACCCACAAAAAAAAAAAAAAAAAAAAAAAGAGAGAGAGAGACGGAGGCAGTGAGGAGGAATGGAAGGGGAAGTGGATGAAAAAAGAATCAAAATGTGTTATGTACATGTACCAACTTCCCATGAGGAGTGTAATCATTATGTATCACAAACATTTACAAATAAAAATAAAAATTAAAAGAAATTATACAACTCCCCCCACAAAAAATAAATAAAATAAAATGGGTGTGTATAAATGTATGTGCTACAACTCAGAAAAATATTTGAAAAATAATTAAAATCAGATAGTAGAATGAGATTCTGTGTCATCTCACATATTATTAACATATTGATTCAAAAAATACCACAGTGCTACAAATTATGAGCTATCCATCTCACATGTTGACTTTCACATGAATACACATGATACATTCAAATGTGACATGTGCCTATTCAACATATAATTCCAGGAATACCTCCTGAGCTGCGAGTATAGATCAGTGGTAGAGTTCTTGTCTAGCATGTGAGAAGCTCTGGGGTCGATCTCCAGCACCATAAAAAAAAATAATAATAATGGTTCCTGGCATTTTATAAACATGCTTCTATGAACACTTAGTCTACTACTTGATACCTTGTTTAAAAGGAACATAGATTTCATAACATCCAGCTGAGTGTTTTAAAAGAGTACTTCAAAACTAATGGCTCCATTATAGCTAGACAAATTGCCACTAACATGTGTAGACCCAGTAATGTTAAACATGCCCTTAAGAAGCTTATATGCCTAGGCAAGTTATTGGATCTTAGTTTTCACACAGGTAGAGTAAGACAACTGAATATAGATGGGAACTCTAAATTCACTTTCAAATCCAATAATATTATGTATAAATTAGAGTAGATCTAAGTGTATGTAGACATAGAAAAACCTAATAAAAACAACTAGAATAAAAATGAAGAAACAGTTATAATCTCATTTTAGAAGTTATTTTTTGCATTCTTGGGTGACTTAAATTTTTTCTATGGGTTTCAATGTTTACATGTTAACCTGGAAAGTTAAACTGATTTGCAAATTTCCTTACAACTTTATGATTTCATTCATACTATCATTTTAGATGAGGCCAGCTCGAAAGCTTTCATAAATATAACAGACTTAGCATAAAAGCTTTCTTTGTTTTGTTAAACAGCACTGTAGGAGCAAAGTTCTTTTCCTTTTTCCCCCCTTTACATCAGTGACAACTTGGTGATCTAAGAACCCACTGTCACCGGTCTACACCCTTTCTTAGGATGTTCCTTTCATGAGAAAGTAGATGAAAGGTTTATGTCACTATTAAGACACGCACATCTACCTCTATAATTGTAGAGGCAGAAATATCCAGAAATATCTGTGATACAGCTAAACAGCCAGCAAGTACTGGGACTAATATATCAAGAAATCTCTATGATAAAACAAAACTCAATCAGATCACTCTCAGTCTTTATTCACAAGCAATAAGAATTCAGAATCAGGATTCTGGAACACAGTATAGTTTGCAGCAACTACCAGCTTAATAAATGTTAGATACGTCGTTCAAACACAGATCCAAGTTATTCAGAGACAATATAAAGCCAACACTAATTTAGGGAGAGAGTGCTATCATGGGCTGCTGAATTGAAGCCACCAACTGAGGAGCAAGACACATGTTGCTAACATTAAAAAGTCTAACGTTAAAAAGTATACTCACTGAATATAAAACAGAAGCACAATTCCCTTATCATTCCTAACTCCATATTAACAATTGTGAGATTAAAAATAAAAATCAAACTTCCAAATAAAGTAGAAACTAAACTTAATAAAAATGAAAGGTTCAAATAAGAAGCATTTTGTTGATAATGCTTCATATCTCATTTACAAGCTAATCTGCAGCTCTAACTCTCAGGGCATGGAGTATTCGTTTATGTTCTAACATTCTCAGGAAAAATTTCACAATGCTACCAAAGTATTCTACCTACCTCAGTTACTATATGCTCTTCCTTCATCTCCTTAAGCAAAAAAGCAAAAAAAGAAAGCTTTTCAAAAGAATGAAAGCACATCAAAATATATTTGCCCAAGACTTTTTCATTTCTTGGATAGACATTAGCAACTAAAGCACATTCTATTCGTACTAATCACTCACATCAAAATCAGTGACTAAGCTAGAAAAAGTAAAGCCTGGGTAAAACAGTTCATTTTGTTGAAATGAAGAACTTAAGCACACTATAAGACTAGTTCTTGGAAAGAAAATAAGACTAAACTATTTGCTTGAAAAACTTGCTCAGGTTAAAAAATATGCTTTAACAGACATTGCTTGACAGGATTCCTTTTGTATTATTGTCATGAGATTTATCTGACTGATGCATAATTATCACTGTTAAACACAATTTCTTATTCATGTATTGTTTCTTTAAGGTACGTTTAATGTGGCATAAGTGTCAAATAAACAATAAGATGGATGGAGTTTCTCCAACTACTCTGTTCATTCCAGACAAAATAATGTTAAAATCAGGTCCTGCAATAAATCATGCCCTACTTGTCAGTCTGGAGTAAAATTCCCTTGTACACACAATACAAGGTTTGGGAATATTTTTAAAGTATTCAGCATAAATTTGGATTACACTTAAAGAATACTCTATTGTTTTAATCACAAGGAAGGGAATTCTTCAAATAAAAACTAAGTAACTTAGTGATCTTCAAAATCCAAAGAACTGTAACTCTTTAGTCTTTGAATAATGAATCCTACATTTTAAGAATACTGTCAAATTAGTAACTCTCCTCCCCATTATGTTCCTATAATCTAAGCTTGTATCAAGAGAGCTGTCTCTTTAGATTTTGTAGATGTTGCAGAATACCAAAAACACGATATAATCCTAAGAACCTTCTAATGGCCCCACAAATAGTATAGAATACTCAAACCTATAATATTGATGCTGAGGATAATACTTTATTTGGTAATTTTATGGGACAGGGACTAGCCAAATAATATAGTATGTGTTAAGTACTTAAAACCCACAACATCCCTATAAAGAAGGAACTAGAGATATCCATTATATAAAGGAGAAAACACATTTAGAGAGGTCATGTAGCTTACCCAGAATCACATACCTACTATTAGGACGAACATGGTTTGAATCCAGGTCTGTGCGAAGACAAACTACATAATCACCATAAATTATAGTCCCTCTACAAAACCTTTATTTAGCCTAAACTTTTAATACCCGAAGAAATACAATTCTTGGAAATATAGTGGGAAAAAATGACAGTAATACAACAAAAGAGCATTAATGAAATTTAAAATACTGATGCCCTATCACTTGTTAATTCTAGCCCAGAAAGTCTATAAAAGCAAACAGTTCCAAGATCATGACATGAATTCTACAGTTTTACCAAAAAAAATGAATAAAATGGCACCAAATCACATGATTCAAACGACTCATTACGTATTTCTAATAGATTACTGCTGACAAAATATTATACCAATATGGATAGAGGAAGAGATAGATCTTTATAATTTAACCTTCAGAGGATTTGCACAAGTTTAGAGTCAATGGGCTGATACAAGTTCACCAGTGAAAATAAACACTGTTAATAAACGGATACTGTTTTCTAATGTGTTTATGTGGGCATATGAGCACATTTGGGTGTGTGAATGTGTGTGTTCATGTGTGTAGCAAAAATCACTGTGTTGAAGGAGGTTTCAAAAAGACTGGGTATCTCTCCAATAAAAATAGCAACAAAAATCATGAAATAAGTAAAACAAGATGCTTATGCCACTGCCAACACCATTAATAAAATCATAAAACTTTCATAATGATATTAAAGATATAAACCAATAGATATGAGATAGATGACATAGTAAATAATAGAAGTGTTAGATGAATTAGTTGTGGCACTCGTATGTGAAAATTGTATTAATTGCTTAATTTTTATATTTAAATGAGAATCAAAGTATTAAATCATCAAGATGATGCCTCAAATAATATAAACATCTATAATTACAATAACATGATTTCTACCACCAGATGGTTTATGTGAGTCATATTTTTAACATATATCTCTTTATATTTAGTGAATATAGAAATTTTTATATAAAAAGCACTTTTGCATTTCTGTAAAAGTTTCTTATATCATCTATTCTGCATTTAATGTTTTACTTATTTATACATCTTATACTACAAAAGATTTAAAACAACTCAATATTCTTCATTAAAAGGGCTATTAATTTCTTTTAATATTTAGGGATTAGGAAAGATCACAATCACAATAAATGGGAAAAGATTTGGAATAAACAATTCATAAAGGAAGAAATGCAGTTAGAACACAAATAAAAATTGAAATGATAAGCCCTTTGGTGATCAAAGATATCAAAAGATACAAGATATTTTCACCATCTATATCACCACTCTCCAAAAAACAAAAACACTCTGACCAACACCACCTCATCACAGCAGGTGTTGCATGGAGATGTATTTTCAATTGCTACTGCAGGCAAATGCAAACTGGGAAAATCCTCTAGGAAAACAATTTAGTAATGTATGTCAAAAATTATAAAAAGCATTCTTGTTTGGGGTAGTTTCAGAAAACTCACTGTAGTCCAAAATTGCCTAATCAAAGATAATAACTAAAGTGAAATTTCAGTGCCCCTATTTCAATCTCATATTAAGAATTTTTCATGAAAACAATAAAAATTTGACTGTATGCTTAAAACATGAACAATAAAGTTAGTATAAATGGGTCAAGTACATTAAATTAAAGGTTAATATTTAGTCTGTATTAAATTAACTATTTTTAAAGCAGTTTTAACTAAAAAAAGCAGAAAAGAGAGTTGTCATATACCCTTCCCTCTACACACAAATTACCCTGTTAACATTTTGCAGTGATGTGGTATACTTGCTGTAAAAGATGTACCAGTATTAACACTATTCTTAACTAAGCGTTGATTATATTCTCAATTCTGTTTTGTCAAACCTATGATATTATGCATCTATCACTACAGTATAACAGAATAATTTCTCCACTCTAAAAATTGTGTCACACTATTCATCATTTCCTTCTTCTCTGTCCCAAGAACCCCCGGCATCCACTGATCTTTCTACAATCTCTCTACTTACGTCTTTTATAGAATGTCATATACTTGGAATCACATAGTATAGGGACTTCTCAGGTTGTTTGTTTCACTTAATAGTATGCATTTGAGGTTCCAACATGTCCTTTGGCTTACGAGATCATTTATTTTGAATACTGAATAAAAACATTTTCTACTCTCTGAACATATCATAATTTACCTATTCTTAAAAGACAGCTTGGTTACCACCATGTTTTGGCAATTATGAACTAAATTGTTGTATGCATTTGCATACAAGTTTTTGTATAGACATGAGTTTTCAACTCATTTGGGTAAATACCTAAAATTTAGGTAAATACCTAATTACTGGCTTCTTTGTGAAATTTACATGTAGTTTTCAAACTGCCACTTATCAAAAGTGGATGCAACCTTTTGTATCCCCACCAGCAGTGAAGAGATCTCAGTGCACTAACTCCTCACCAGCACTTAATCTTCTCAATATTCTGGTTTTTAGACATTATAACAAGTATACGAGTTGTGATTAAAAAAAATGTGGCAAATGCTTAAATAAAAATTAAAATTACTAGTTATACTCCCATTAGTCCTCCTCAAAATACCCTGTCTTATTTCAAACAAACTTATCCCATTGTTCTTTTAACTTCCCGAAGCACTTCTAGAAGTCCTCTTTCATGAACTAACTTTTGGTGGTTGCCTCAACATGCTGAATCAACTCAAAACATTCACAACAACTTCTGTTGGATAAACACATTATGGTGTGTTCTATCCATTGTATTCACTAGATCTGCACCTTGGGACTTTGGCTCTTCCCCAAAATTAAAATGACCATAAAAGGTGAGCATTTGAAATCAATTCAGGACATTGAGAGAGCCACAACAGAACAATCAAGGACTCTCATGAAAAAGGACTTCCAAAACTGATTCAGAAAATGGCGAGAGTGATGGGATAAGAGTGTTCAAAGTGAGGGGGATTAATGGTTACATCTTTTATTTTGATATATTTTTTAAAAATTTAAGCATTCACAGTACATTGTGACCACATCTATCCTACAGTGTTAGACACCCTACAGTGGTGTCTTATATTATTTAGTAATGGCTTATGTGCCAAGTATTATAGAAGTAGAGAAAGTCCTTCTCCATTCTTTTTGTTCATGGATGTGTTCTAGAATTAAACTGGAGTAAGACAGACTGACAGAAGAAAAGTTCATACTCACATGGCACAGAAATCCTCAAAGAAATGAAGACTCCAAAAGGAGCTAAAGTCAGTTCCTTATACAGTGGTATTCCAGCACCTTCTCTGTAACACACTTTTTTATTTTGAATTGCCTTTATTTTTTCAAGGATCAGTTGACCATATTTATGTGGGTCTATTTCATGGCTCTCTATTCTGTTCCACTAATGAATATGCTTTTCTTTTCCAGTGCTATGTTTTGATTATTGTGATTCATACTCCGCCTTAAAGTCCATTAGTGTCAGACATCCAACTCGGTGTTCCTTCACCAGTATTGGATCGACTGTTCCAGATTATTTGCTCCACAATAACTTCCAAATCACTTTGTGAATGCACACACAGTAACTTACTAGGACTGACTATGACGTTGTTTTGAATCTGTAGGCCAAGTTGGGAAGCGACATCTTCAAAATACTCAGACTCTCTTGTTATGAACATTGAATATTTTTCATTAGCTCTTTGGTTTCTTTCACTAAAGATTCATAGTTTTCTTCATGTATATCTTATGTTTTCTACTAGACTACAATCTACATTTTTGATGTTAAGGTAATGATGTACTACGATACATTATTTTAATCTCAAATTCCAATTATTCATTGCTAGTATACAGAAACGCAATTAGCTCTTCAAAGTCATGTCCTGAAACTTTACTGTAACTTCTGATTAGTGCCAGGATGTTTGTTTTTTGCCAGTTTTGGAGGAGTTACACAAATAGTCATGTTGAAGTCAGAAGATAGAGAAAGTTAGGTAGAGAGTGTATAGGTCCTGAATAGTTAACCAGAAGTAAACTAAAAGTTTGGGCTTAAGTGAGTTAACATACCAGAAGGCCTGAACGATTAACTTAAGCAAACTGACAGTAAGGGCCTAATGGAATACAAGGGACAAAAAACATGCCCCTTAACAAAGGAAAGAAGCCCTAGAAGAAGTGAAATGCAAACAAAGTAGCTTGCTTTCTGGACGTCAAAGGCCTACCTGCAACCAGGAGCATCTCTGCTTTCTGTCAAGTTCACCTATGCCAAAAACTGTATAAAAAGCCAATGGATTTAAACATCTATTGTGTCTGCTTTCCTGAACCCCTCCCTGACAAGTGGGGAGCTCTTCTTTTTATTCTACCGATTTCACACATACGTGGTCATTTCCCACTGCTTGCTGCATGCTATTTTGTCAGCTTCAATCTTCACAGCCCCAAAACAAGGACCTAGTTTACAGCACAGGAGGGAGGTGGTCACAGTGTCATCTCTGAACAGTGTTACATCTTCCTTCCCATCTCAACACCTTTTGTTTCCTTTTCTTGTCTTGTGTTAGCTAAGACTTCCAGTATGGTATTGAATAGCAAAGGGGAGAGGAGACAGCCTTGCCTTGCCCCTGATCTTACAGTAAAAGCTTCCAGATCCTTACCATTAACTACAATGCTACCTGTAGGACTTCTGTAGATGTACTTTAGCAAATTGAAGATGTTCCCCCTCTGTTCCTAGTTTGTTGAGAATTTTTATTGTGACTGCTTGATTTCATCAAATGCCTTTTTTGCATATATCAATACAATTTTTATTCTTTAACCTGTTGATGTGAAGCATTACTTTGACTTACAAATGTTGAACCAGCCTGCTCTCATAAAATTAGAGTGCTCCCACTGGTTCTATTTGCTGGAGTAGAATGTAGAGAAATACTATTACTTTTTCCTAAAATGTTTGCTAGAGTTAACTGATAAAACCATTTGGATCTTGTTCATGCTTTAGAAGGATAATCATTGATTAAACTATAGTGATACCTTGGTTCACAAACTTAAATTCGTTCCATGATTCTGGGGACAATGGCCACGTTCACGTTCATGCTGGGAAGATGGTCACGGTGGTGTTTGTTCACCTGATGCAGAGTTCATGAACTGAAGCAAAGTTTTGCCAAATGCATTAGTATGCAAACTGAATTGTTCGAGATCAGACGCATTCGTGAACCAAGGTATTACTGTACTGCGATACAGGACTATTTGGATTAGCCCATTTCTTCTTGTGTAAGTTTTATGACACTTCTAAGAAACTGGTCCATTCCATCCATGTTATCAAATCTGTGGGCATTGGGTTGTTCACAATACTCCTTTATTGCTCTTTTTAATATTTGTGGGGCCCGGTGAGATGGCTCAGCGGCGTAAGCACCTGCCTGGCAAGCAGGAGGGCCCGAGTTCGACTCCTGCAACCCACATATGAAAAAAGGGCCGGTGATATCACTCAGTGGCACGGGTGCCTCCTGGCACGCGAGGTCCTGAGATCGACCCCCGGTACCCACACACACACACACACACAAAAAAAATAATAATAATAATTTTTGTGGGATCACTAATGATATCCTCTTTCTTTTCTGATATGGATAAATTATATGATTTTCTCTCTTTCTTTTTCTTGGTTAGCTTGATTAGAGGTTTACCAATGTTACTGAGCTTTTTAATGAGTAAGATTAGGATTTTGTTAATTTTCTCCATTAATTTCTTATTTTCAACTTCACTGATATATTCTCTAATATACATTATTTCTTTGTTTTATTTCAGATTTCATTTGTTCTTTTTCTAATTTCCTAAAATGGAAGACTAAATTACTGATTTTAGATCTTTTTACCCAAAATATACATTCAATGTTACACATTTCCCTGAAGCACTGTTTTCATGAGTCCAAGAAATTTTGATGTTGTATTTTCATTACGATGATTAATAGATATGTATCACTCATTAATTTAAAATATTTACTCATTTTTTTAAATAGAAATCAATGCAGGAACTTCTGAATTTTACATTTAAAGGACTTAATTAAACCCATCCTTATATATTTCATTTGTTTTCTCTGAATTTGTGGTTGGGAGGTATTATGTACCTCTCAACACTGGAACCAAGTCTAAAGTCACCTACACACACATTTCATCAGCATACTCTCTTCCTGTCCCCAAAGAACAAGTGTTCATAAATATTACTAAGTATTACTATGCAGATCAAAATGTTGCAAGTTTTAGCTCTGATCCCAAATATGAGGGAATAATGAAGAGTTCTGATGAAGAGGTAAATAATATGCTTCCTAGGGTTACCAGGAATGGAGTTTTTGATGTTTCATTTGTCCAATGTTAAAAGAAAGAGACTAAATCAGAGATAGGTGAGACAAATCTTGGGCGCTCCCCTAATGAGTAGTAGCTCTCTATAACAGGGAGGCTGGAGGTCTGGGGGACAGAGTTTGAAGGAGCAGCGGTGCTTGTTAAGAAAGGAGGGACATGACAGCACGCCACGCGAGCACACTGCTGGTTCTGCCTGACTGAAATCACACTTTTATATTCTATTAAAGGAGTAATTCCGATTTACAATCGGAAATGCTTATAGCAACTGAAAAACAAAAATAAGGGAAAAAGAATTTATCAAAAATACTAAGTAAATCCAATTAAATATGTCTTGACAAATACTACAGATTAAATGTGTTAATGAAAGAGTCAAAGGGGGGGTTAAGCATCTTAAATAGTTTCACAGTGCTTTGGAAATCAGCATTCCTATGATTTAATTGGCTGTATGTAAAATAAGAATGGCATTTGTTATTTGCAAGTCTTTGGCCCATAACCGCTTCACTTTTAAATGATGCCAAAATGTACTAGTATAATTTTGCCAATCTGACAAAAAATAAAAATCCCTCTAAAACATATATTGAATGCAGATGGAACAATGAATTTGTTTGGCAAAGATTTTTCTTAAAAATGACTTCATGGAGTACAAGAAAAGTCATACACAAGGATTAAGACTTTATACAATACCTATAATAACCTGAGGACTGAGAGGTATCCAAAAATACAAACTGCCTGTGATTGGAAGAGGCATTTTGTCATGTGTTATAGTCACTGAAATACTACCTGTAAAGGTAGGAACTTGTATAATGAATTGACACACCAACTTATTTCAGTTCCACTATATCTGAAATTCATACTGCTCTTCAAAAATCTTCATTTTCAGAATAGTGTTCAGCTTGGCATGTAAGAAAAGCAGCCATTTTTAAAAATATTTTCACAATTCATCCTTAAGTTGTTTCTTTTTTGTTTTTGTTGTGGTGTTGCTTAGTGTTCATTCCATTCTGTTTGTTTTTTAGTTGGTTCCAAACCATCAATCAGACATTTTCCATTTGGGGACATGTAAGTAGGATAGAAGACACAAAATGCATCTCAGTGTGGGTTGAATATTAAAATCACCTGGAGAGCACTTTTTTTTTTTTGTGGGTACCGGGGGATCGACCTCAGGACCTCGCGCGCCAACAGGCACCCGTGCCGCTGAGCAATATCACCGGCCCCTTTTTCGTATGTGGGTTCTGGGAGTCGAACTCGGGCCCTCGCGCTTGCAAGGCAGGCACTTACGCCGCTGAGCCATCTCACCGGCCCCATGGAGAGCACTTTTTAAAATGTTACTAACTAGAATCAACATTCATACATTCTGAATTAAATGAACTGATGAAGGAGATAAGGTATTGGTACTTTAAAAAAGATACTCCAGTTTGCAAATTAAGTGATCTAAGAGCAAGCTGCTAAAATTGGAACAGCCACATAATAAGGTTGGTAGACACATTAAAGAAAATAGAAATTCAATGTTCTCATTTTAAATCATTTCCATCGGAGCTTTGGTGAGATTACTCTACTTTTGGATAGCCCTTGCTTATAAAAGAAATACCCAGAAAATCCCATATACGAAAGAGAATTTAGGCATAAATCTTTCCTGCCACCTGTCATCCTCTTAACACCGAACTCCCAAACCCTCAAAGCCCCATACTACATATCTTTTGATGACTTCAACTTTGAAGTGAACTCATTAGTGTTCCACTGCCATAGAGAATGGAAAGCCCCCAACAAAAAGATAATGTGGATAAATCTAAAGTGGAATCAATAGTTATCTGTTTCTGCAGTTTTCCCAAATAATAAATTGGCATAAATACTGATAAAACTTAGTTAAAACAGTTGGTAAGTTGCTCCAAAATTTGTATCTATTATCCTGTTATAGGAAGTGAGATTTTGTAATTATTTAAAACAAAGAGCTACATCACGCTATTGTATTGATCATGATGACTTGATATTCAGAAATAAATCACCTCATTAGACATAAGCAAACATTATTAAATGCATGTTATAGCCACTATGTGTACATTTCTAACATCTGGCCTTAAATTTACAAGTCAAAATTATCTCATATATGTTAATATGGTGTTGAACTTTGATGGTTGGGTCAATTCATTCTTTAGCTAGAATGCTGGTCTACTTGAAAAAAATCTTAAGACCTACCTATTGCTTCTCTTGAAGAAATGCCTCCAACGCTAACCAGATACAAATTTTCTCTAGTAGGCATTTTGGTCAGAAAAGTACCTATCACCTGCTGATTGCAATTTTATGAATATAGATTAATATTTTATCAATAGTAAATCATTTTTGAAAGATTTTGAGATTTTGTATACAGACATCTCAAAATGCCTTTTGTCCAATATTTACCTAAAGCCCAGTAATATCTTTGGGGGATTTTATGAATAATAAGCAGTCCTCCACTTCTATTCTAAGGCTCATCATTTTAAAAAGTCAAGCCATCAGAAGACAAAGTACTTACAGCCTTTTACCTAAACTAAGAGCAGGATTACTGTCACTGTATCTTATACCCTGAGGGCTTCTTGTGGGCTGGCATGCCTTTTAGAGGCCTTGAATGCATATCTGGTGCAGAGGAGAGGGAAAAATGGAATGGTTCTAGAAGATAGATCCACATGAAATGGATTCTTCCATGGTTGCCTTTAATAAACTGTTCAACACCCCATTTTCCTTTTAGAAACACACATGTAGAAAATTTCTTGGAATGTTCAGCTTTAGGTAATCAGAGAAAACACTACTTTTAGCTCATGAAAAGTTTCTTGCAAATGTTTTCATTACCCCTTTACCACAAGAAAGTCCCACATCTATACATCAATTTTAATTTTTATTCACATCTTATTGAAATATTCTACTTTATGTTTACCTTATATCATACTTTACTTTTATATTTATCATATTCCACATCACACCTTTGGAATATAAAAAAGTAACCATTTTCTCTCTAAACTCAGAGATACCATAGTTAATTGATTACAAATGCATACAAATGCATAATGTAGCTTCTCAAATTAAACTATATGTATGGGACTCAAAATTCATGTACTTATTTCTAAGCAATACAATATTAATTCAATATGTATCTTCATGTATTTTTTTTCGTATTTGGGCTTTAGCTTTAAAGATTACTTAAAAGTAAGGATTTTAGAAATAAATGCTCAATGTCATATAATTGCTCAACATGTTTTAACAGATGAAACTATTTTCCTGACTTTCTACTGTCAAATAAATACAGAATTCCTTGTATGGGGGCTTATCAACAAACTAAATGCTTTATATTCAGTGTGAAAAATTCAGTCACGATTGCCAAAGATCAAGCTGCTACTTTTGATAACAAACATGATGAGATATCATCTTGTTCAATATATGCTTTCTACTTGATATGCAGGCTAATAAAAATATGAAGTTGTAATATTTATTTTATTTCTTGCACAACAGAAGGCTCCTAAGAGGGATGATCAAAACACCCAACATCACTATATGAAAATACAATCAACCCATTATCTGGAGAGAGATAAACTGGTTTGCAGACTAACTGTAGTAAAATAATAACAGCATGCATTGCACATATAAGATTTAAAAATTACTGTGCATCAGTAATTGCATCTCATCGAGAAGATATCTATTTTCAACTACAAAATAAATATGAGACACTACAGTGTGTCTACTGAAACAAATTTCATTCATTTGATAGCTACTTATTGAACATTTACTATGTACTGAGCACTGCATTAGGGGATTCCACCTCATTAGTCAGATCTAGTCTCCTCTCAACAGCTCTGTAGAAGAGGGCACGCAGCCAAGGTTTTGTGAGACAACTATATTCTTGAGATGCAAAATCTAAAATGGAACTGACATTTTGCACTACAAAACGATCTGCCCTAGAAGCATCTCTCCAAACTTAAAACTCCTCTTTTGCTTTGGTTTCACTGCTCTCCTTCTCAGGGAATCCTGAATTTGGCAGTCTTGCATACGTCCAGCTTCCTCAGCCTCTCATAATCGCCATGCCCTCACTATGCCCCCGATGTTCTTGACTTTACCCCTTTCCCTCTACTATTTTACCACAAACACCTCTGCCACTACTTTATCTTGGAAGGCCTTCAAATCAAAGTATGGTGACAGTTATATAATAAATATTCAAGTGCTTGATACGTAATTAAATAAGGCAGCTTCAGCCTCACATCCTTTAGGATACTGAGATAAGCAAGAGGAGAAAAATGACAACAAAGAAACCCAGAACTCATTCCCTTTTGAACAATCACATCAAACATGCCAGCAGCAGTACCCCTACCAGTTGGCAAAGCTGGAAACTAGGGAATTATCTTTGATCTCTTCCCCTGATCTTCTTAGTTGATTTCCCCTGTGATTCCCCTGTGTCACGCACTACATGTTAGTCAGCCACTGAAAATCATCCCCTATAATCCTCTAACTTAGCATTGCGAATGAAACTTTCTGTAACGATTGAATTGGGCTCTATCTATGCTGCCAACATGTACAGACACTGAGGACTTGGCATGTGGCAAGTGTGACTTTGGACCTAAATTTTTAAAGTTTTAATTTTTAATGAGTATCAATTTAAACAAACATTTTACTGGCAACAGTACTGGCCAGAGCAGTTTAATCTTTCATACTACTAGTAGGATTATCTTCCTACAAAATATTTCATCACATAACTTGCTTTACAGAACTAACATATCTGCATAAAACTTTCACCAATAGCCTGACATTCAAGACTCTTCACTATTAAACCAACTTACCAACTCAGTGCTATTTTCCCTAACTCCTGTCTGCTGTAGGCTCCAATGGTACTAGACAACTCAGGGTACCAACGCACGCCACACAGTCAGCCTTTATGAAAACTACTCTCTCCTGCTCAGAATGCCTTTTCCTCCATGGAACATGTACCCATCCTACAAGATTAAGCTCAAGTTTATACTCCTCTCTGAATATTTAGCTGCCCTCTGGCAGCGAGGCCAGCCCTCCGGCCTCACTTGGTTGCCATAACATTTGTATAGCTTCATTAAAACATTTAATCATAATTAATGGTTTATGTGTAAAAAATGAGTTCTGTGTATGCCAGGTAAAAATTAATCACCTACATTAAAGAGATGATCTAATAAAGCATCTGGCACAGGATTTCACCCTGAGTAAGCACTCAATGGATGTGCAGAATCTGCAAGATGTTTTAGGAACTGTGTTAGCCATAACAGAGATCTTAATCAAATAAAGAAGTCTATGAAAACAAAGAGAGGAAAATATAAAAGAAACAGGAGATGGGTAAAGCACACAAAGTCTGATACTAATTGGAAGGCTTAGGTCAGGGAAACTGAGTGAGAAAATTCATGCAATCACCAAAAGAATAACTATTCAGTAAACCCACAGCTGACACTGAAGTTTTTTCTCACCCATCCCTACCGAACTGGCAATAGCAATAATCAAATTCCTTAATCAGTGAGTGCAGATGTTACAAGGTCAAGAACAACAGAAAGCGTTCTTGTGATGGGAAGAATTTGTTGTAAGCAGATCAATAAAGCACTATTACTATGGTCCACTCCTTAGGAAGAGCTCTGTTATATGAAACACTGAATATATTATTAGCTGTAAGAAAATTCAACCTATGGAAGAACTCACAAAGAAAAACATTCTCTAAACTTATTTAATGTTCTATCATCTAGAATTATAGTTATATGCAAACATTTCAAAATCATCAATGACATCTGAGGTATGTTTACTACTAATTATTTTCCCTTTACATAAAGCAGTCTTATTTTTCTCTCTTCATTTGCTTATAAAGAACAACGCACAGAAATATTTATATAGTTAAAGGTAAAAATTAGACATTCCATAAGCAATACTCAATACATACCATACTATGCAGGTGCCTGAACTGAATAAATATTATGTTTAAATAATATTTTAATGTTTCATTTTGTTGCTCTGAGAAAGCATAGGTTTATGATATAATTTTGTTATTAAACAAAATCCTTCTGTTGGATTTGCAGATCAGAGAAAATTAATATTTGGATTTAGTTCAGAGGTTGAGTAAATTAGCTCAGTTCAGTCTGAGTTTGAGTTCATGGTTCAGTTCAAGTTCTTGATAATGAGCATATCAAAATAAAAATATTCAAATAATGTAATCAGGGCTGACATTTAAGACTAAGTGTTCAGGCAAATATGTGTCTTAAAAAAAAAAAAAAAAAAAAAAAAAAAACTCACTTTACAGAGAGAGCTAAGGTTAAATCCGAAGGTTTGAGCATTCCGGGAGCCAGCATTCATGTAGTTTCCCATTAGCAATATAAGTTCCAGCAACTTGCTAAAGCTTTTGCTCTTCTTTATCTCTTCGCAGGCAGTACTGACAGCCATGATGTCAGGTTTGATGTTGTTTACCTGCTCTTCAAACTGAAGCTTAAAGAGAATAGCACTGAGCCGTGGCCGTAGTCTCTTCACATTGCTCATCTGATTGAAAAGAAAATAGCAGATTTCCTTTAAAATGCATGGTATACTTTAGTACTGTATGACTGCAAGTAATCTGGGATGATTTATTGGTACGACAGTACCGAAGAAGCAATATGTCCCCTGAAACTGATGGCAGGAAGAGAGAAAATCCCTGCTTGTTTTTGTAAGAAATCCAGTCATCCCTCAAAAACAAAATTAACAATTTAGATGTGCAATGAAAAGAAAGCTTTAATGAAACAATAAAGTTTAATTAAGTAATAAAGTAACCCGTTTAAAAAAAAAAAACCTAAAATTTAAAGAGAAAATATGATATATAGGCAACAAATTATAAAGCATTCATATCATTACTCTAAATAATCATGTTCAACACTGAAATACACCAGGTCATGTTTAAAACATGTGCAGAAAGGTCTAAAGAGGGTTTGTTTTCTTCAAATAGCAATTGCTGTCCTCAGAAGCCCTGCTGACTAACAGTATGTGTTAGAGGGAGAGTAAATAGGTCCCAATTTGTACTAAATTGACTTCCTTCAGAAACACAGAAAGCAGAATGATTCCTGACACCTACGAAATTAGCAGAATCAGAGTTGGGAAACATGGGAGTCAGGGAGATAGAAGGGGACAAAGCCACAGGTCTTTCATGTGCTAAGTTAACCCTGTTTGGGATGCCAGGTTTCTCTGGTGAGAATGAAGGGGCTAGAGGTGTCAAAAAGAACAAAGGGCCATATTCTTGCCTATCTCTAAGCTTACTCTCTCTGTTCTATCAGCACATGCAAGAGGAATAACCACTTCCTACAGGTTTGAGACCTACTTTCTTTAGGTGAGATAGGAATTCCTCGACCAAATGCTGATGAGGCAGCGACAGCAAAATTCTTAAAAGTTCAACTACTGTAAAATCAAAAGCAGTGTGAGGAGAAACCAGAAAAAAAAATAATGACAGAATACGACAGGGGTGGGGCCGGTGAGACAGCTCAGTGGCATAAGTGCCTGCCTGGCAAGCGCGAGGTCCTGAGTTCGACTCCCGGTACCCACACACAAAAAAAAGAATACGACAGGGTTAAAATAGAGACTAATCCTCTTTGCCTCTTTGCCTCCAGCCTACTTATCTTACAAAAACTGAGCAATAAAGAATTAACTCAGTAGACACCTGAAAATATATTCAGATGGACCCAATCCTTACAGTGACTGAAACATTTCATTAGCAAATAATATATATATATATTATATATATGTCATATATATATATATATATATATATGACATATACCTAACACTCAACCCAGCCACATGACATGTTAAGTATTTATGTGCATATGAGAAAGAAAATCTAAGACTCTGCTGAAGTAGTTAATTATAAGTCCACTCAACAACATCCTTTAATGCCCTCAAATTCTTTGACTTCAAAAAATGTCTTCGCATCTCCTTGTCTAGAAGAAATATTTTTCCTAGATAGTAAAACAGACTGTAAATAAAACAGATTCACTTCGAAAAATTAAGTATTTTCTAATCTTTAAGCAATATAAAATTGAAGAAAGATAAAGGGTGGCATGATTAGAGTATCAATTCTTACTGGGCATGAGTCATTCTTTTTAAATATTATAACTCTAATACAAAAAGTAGAGTTAAACAGCAACTACTTCTCATAAAGTGATTTGACGCGTCATAAAATCCACTGTGTGTCACCAAGTGGATTAATGCCCATGGAATTTAACCCTTTAACATTGCAAATGGCAGACAGCCATAGTACATTGGTAACATGAATAATAGTCTATTAAATTTAACATGGCCTTTAGAATAGTGAGACATGGAAAAGAACACCCACACATATGTAATGATAGCCAGTAGAAGGGTGTACAATAGCTGGGCATGGTGGCACTCACCTATAATCCAAACTACTCAGCAGGCTGAGGCAGAAGGATCATAAGCTCAAGGCCAACCTGAGCAAGTTAGCAAGACTGGTTCAAAAGACAAGAAGAAAGCCTGGGGATGTACTCAATGGTAAAGCACTTGCCTAGCATGCACAAAGCTCTAGGTTCAATCCCCAGTGCCCTATCCGCCCCCTAAAGTGCATAATGGACCCAAGGCATTTGTGCTTTTGAGTCAGTGCCCTTATCCCTAACTAAAAAATCAGGTATTTGGCACTTAGTAATAAACATGAGGAGGAATTCTCTAGAAGCCCATGCAAAACATTAGTATTAACAAAATACGTTTTCACTCTAACATATATTAATGTACTATTTCATGCAGAAAAAGGAATAAGAAAAAGGACTGCTTAAATGCCTACATTAAAGCACCTCAAAATGTAACGCTTTCCTGATGACAAACTAACCATATGTAGCCAGCATAAAGTAATTAATTTTCCTAGAAAAATATAACCCAGATTTGTATGAGTAATGAGTCTATCTGGCCTAGGGACAGGTACCTTGAAAAGTCTATGATGTAATGTAGAACAAACTGCTAAAAGCTCACGAAAACCCTGACAAAGCAAAGTCAGGAAGGATAACCTAAAAACCAAGTTTTCAACAAATGCTGGTTTTTTAATTAGTTTTCCTTTTCATATGGTTCTTTCTTCCAAATTTGGATAAATTAATACTTTGTTATGAATAAATGGATTTTAATAAGCAAAACTGCTGACCTGGAATAGAGCTTGAGAGCTCACCTGGAACTCATTCCAGTCCTCGGTTCACTGTTTAATGATACAATGATCCTTTTATTAAAGGGGGAGACACCCAATTAAAACTAATGTTCCATCATTAGGGGTCTATGATAAAACTAGGAGGATTCCATATCTCATTACTTAATTCAAAGTTTATTTCTTCAAATGGAATCAAATTAAAAAAGTAAAAAGTTGACGGACAAGGATAAACATAAATTTGAACACCACTTCCTCATGCCCACAACTTGCCATATTCAATGAAAACTGGGGATACACATTTTATTTTTGTGCTAAGAAAACTGGAACTCTGACTTGGCTGCCAAAGACCAAATTGAATGCAGAAATGGAGAACTACACCTCTCAAATAATACTGTGAATGGAAACAGAAAGTTGAAAGAAAGAAAGAGAGAAAGGAAGAAAGAAAGAAAGAGAAAGGAAAAACGAAAGAAAAAAGGAAGAAAGAAAAAAAGAAGAAAGAGGTTTCAGGAAACAAAACATTTAAAGCAAACTGTAAGCTAATTAACAATTAGAATGTTATAAGAAATTAGAATTTCATTTTCACTGAGGTACCCTTTAAGTTTATTGTTATAGAGTCTCAGCAATATAAACAACCCCAAAATCTATGACGACAGTGAAATAAAATCTGAGGATCAATCTAAAAGAGAAAAGCTACTTTGATTTCACTATTTCTGAAGGCAGAGAGGTACTCCTGAAGCCTCCCACACCTCATCATCCACAGAAATCACACGCCAGAGTGAAGCCATAAAAGCAGTGACTAACGAAATCTCCAGAACCCTATGGGTAGTTTTTATGTCAAAATGTTGTTTGTTGGCCACACATGGGAAAGAACAAGCACAGCATAAAATGAAAAGACTTAGAAAAATCCGTGAATCCACAAGTACGGACTGGGCCTCACTCAGTGCTCTGAAAGCCACACACTTTCAGCCCACATGCTCTAATTCTGTCATAAAGGGCAAGTAGAAGAAAAGGTCCCCCAAAAGCCATAATTTTTCCTAATATCCTGGTTGTTTATCACATATAATTTTAATCTTATCTATTAGTCTATTGGTGAAAATGTATTTGCCATCTTTACACCAAATACTGTTAACTTTATACTGTATCTAGTTCTCACTACATTTTTAAATATAAATAAGAGGTTGTCAGGAGACAATATATTTAAACCCTGAGGCCCTTCGTATCCTATTGCACAGATTTAGAGGTACTTACAGGAAACTTAAGATACATGCAATATCTTTATTATTTTTCCTCAAAGTTATTATAAAAATTAACCACTCATTAAACTTTCTAACACTACAGTATAACCCACTGATTGAAGTTCCTAGCTTCAATCTTAATAGACTTAATACTCTAAAGCTTTTTAGTTCATACACTTTGTAAATACCTAACTATAAGCAAAAAAAAATGTAGGCGGTTTCAGGAAGGTTAAATGACTCCTTCAAGTCACAAGGAGTATGACCGAAGCCTTTAGCTAACTTGCTGCTAATCAAGTGGTCTCACCACTCAGCATCACGTGTGGAAATTAACGGCCTCAACTAAAACAGCTTCTGGAATTCAAATCCAGTGTACTATATTTTCTTGTAACAATGAATTTAATTTCCTCACAGCAGTTTCTGGTAAGATAGAGAATGATTCTATGAGTTCAGCCTGCTACTTAATCTTGGTGTTTCTTTCATTTTCTCCATATGTCCAACTCCCTCCGCCTCTGCTGACTTTTTAACACTCTTCTGGATCTGCTTTTACAGTGTCTCCACCCTGCACTCTCCTCAAACTTCCCTGTTAGCAAATTCTTCAGCTCTCTGAGGAGGAAGCAGGATGAGCAAGAACAGGGAAAAAACAAATGCATTTTCTGAAAGACAGAAGAAAGTAGTGTTATCTAGTAACAGAGTGAAGACAGTTAGAAAAAAGTTTTGAACCCAATTTTTCTAATTATGTGAAAAATACGTCTATCTTCCACTGTCAGCAGGCCAATATGTTCATGATCTCTAGATTTCTCAGAAAGAAATAAAGTTCTTTGCATTTGGAGAAAGGCTTCAAGTGCCTTATGTCTTGGTAGTACTCAAAATATCAAAAATGTTTTTTAAAATAAATGTGCTCTTATGACATTAAAGCCGGTATGCTAAAATTATTTAAGAAAACTACACAACAGTAAAGTACATATGGTACAGTTTTTACATGTTTCATAGGAGCAAAGTAAAGCCAAGACTTGCAATTTCCAAGACAAAATACTTTGTATAAATCTGCCTTTGAATTCAGACTCTTCTGTTCTTTCCAATATAGTGTTAAACCCATACATCAAAATTTTCAATTTAGTCATTCAACTTTTCAGTTCAAGAATTTTTATATAGTAAATTCTTAAGGTTTTCATTCCCTTGCAAATATTCCTTAATTAATTAAGACCACGTTTCCCTTTAATTCTTTGAAGATTATTTTCTCTAATTCTTTAAACACATTCATCATATCCACATTGTGATTTGTAAAAGAAAAAACAAACTCTGAGTCATTTTGGATATGACATTGTTTACCTGACAAAATATTTTATTATGATTTAAATTTTAATCTAATATTGAACACTATGCATGTAAAATGTTGTGTCTATTCTGAGTACAGAACTATCGCTTTTACACCAGCAGGTAAATCAATGGGTGATCACTTCAAATCGTAAAGGCTTCGATTTATACTTCTTCAGTGGAGCTCTATGGAAGTTAAAGGTATTCACCTAGCCCTCAAACTTAATGGTATTTAATTTCCAAATTGTTGTCCCTGATGAATACATCAAGACTTGACATAGACCTTTTTTATTTATTTTTTTTTGGGGGGGGCAGGGAGTACACACTTCTAAGCTTTTCTCATGTCCAGTGAATACGAAGTCTGTTAATGAACTGACCAGAAATCCAGGGCCTCTCTGCAAGGGGGGATCTCTAGTTAGCTCTGGTCCACTCTCGTCCTGGGGAGGCCGCTCTACGGCAAGTTTTGCTTAGTGTCTCAACACTTCTCCCGGGACACGGGCTCAAGGAAGATCCATCAGGACGACTGGATTTCCTCTTCTCTATGCCCTGCCCTGCAAACCCCAGCTGTTCTGCTGCTATACATTCTGATCTCTGCCTCCTCATCTCAGAGAGCATCCCATTCCCTGCTCCAACTTCTCTGTTGTGCTGCAATTGGAAAATTTTCAACAGACTAAAGGCTAGGTGTTAGTGAGATTCATGAGTTTCTATTCTCTCAGGGATGAGAGCTTTTATCTACTGGTATCCATTATCTGAACACAGCTGATTTGCATATTTTGTCCAGTTTTATCACTCGTGAATAGTTTACTTACCCTTTGTCAGATTTATTCTGAAGTATTTTCTGTTTTCTGATGTTATTATAAATGAAATCTATAAAATTTTTAAAGTACAGAATAACAAATTCTTCATCCACACAGAGAAATTAGACAAAATATAAATAACTGGTTAACCATACTCTATCTCCTCCTTTCTCTCTCTCTCTCTCTCTCTCTCTCTCTCTCTCTGTGTGTGTGTGTGTGTGTGTACAATAGTAGTATTTACAAGTTTTTCCATTTTTTTCCTTTACAATTAATAACTCGTTTATGGGAAGATGCTGAGACTCCCAAGAAGGACTCATACATTTATTAATAATATGCATATAGCATGTGTTCATCAAATTTTCACATTTTATCAGTGGGGACAGCCCACCCAATGGTAGAATTCTCAATATAGTATCTTACTCAATTTTATTCAAACAAAACTTTATAGACACCTCTAGGAACAATGGTATATTCACAAGCATAGAGTAAAAGTGAAGAGGAAAAGATACATCTTTAATAATTATACCGTAAGACAATACTTCAACAAATTGCTTAATGCTACAGTTCCTAAGTTCCAGCCTCACCTTTTCCTTTGTTTCCCAAGTAGTCTTAGAAGAATATATATATGATATATGTGATCAGATTTGCAGATTACAGGGGAAAAAATGCTTCCAAGCCCTACATGATAGTTCTAAAAAGCAACCTTAAAACAATGTTGTTTGCAAAGTGAAGAATCATAAGAGACCTTTTTGCTTATAACTACAAAATGCTTTAGGCTTTATTTCAAATGAATGATGCATGGCTAGTAATTAGTATGTGACTATAATGATGTTTTGTTTTGTTTTTCCAAATGAAACAAATTAAGCAGATTGCACCATAGAATTTCAATACTCCATAGATGGTCTGATTAGAAAGCATCATGTTTTCATACCGAAAAAAGAAAACGAAAATCACCATCAAAAAACAAATCTCGGGCCGGTGAGATGGCTCAGCGGCGTAAGCGCCTGCCTTGCAAGCGTGAGGGCCCGAGTTCGACTCCCGGATCCCACATACCAAAAAGGGACTGGTGATATCGCTCAGCGGCACGGGTGCCTGTTGGCGCACGAGGTCCTGAGGTCGACCCCCCGGTACCCACACACACACAAAAAAAAAAAAAAAAAAAAAAAAAAAAAATCTCACAATTCTATTATAAACTTAACCATACACTTTTTAGATCTCTATGTAGAAGATTTAAGATCACAAAGTCAAGAAAATAAAAACAAAAGTTCCAAAATTATTTTGAACAAGCAAAATCTTCAAATTCCTACTTACATATTTAAAGTAATTTATATCTATTATTACAACAAGTTAATCTTCAATATTAAAAGTATATTGAGCCACAGTAATGAACCATACAGAAATCCCTGCGGTAAGCAACTTTGAGTACAGAAAGCACCTGTAGTGGTGATGAACCTATGGCACGCATGCCGCAGCCAGCTATGTGTTATCGCTGAACACTCCAGCGGGGCATGGTGGCGCACGCCTGTAATCCCATGAGTTCACCATGAGCCCAAGGCCAGCCTGGGCTACATAGTGAGTTCAAGGCCAGTCTGAACTAAATAGTGAGACCCTGTCTCAGAAAAAAAAAAAAAAAAAAAAGGATTCTCCATCACTGTAAAGCAAACAGAAACAGAAAAGTGGTTGCCACCATTTAAAAAAAAAAAAAAAAAAAGAAAAAAAAAGAACGGCCATGGTATCAAAAAGCCATGGTTCACAGCAGAGCTGTAATAGTTACTGGTTGAGTGAACAACTCGAGTTGCCTTGTCTGTGCAATGGTAGCACCTATTTCCAGATTTATGTGACCATAAGATACAATTACACCTTCATTATGCATTTATTGACTACATAGTCTAGACCTTGGATATTTATATTGCAAAGAATAAAATGATGATCTGGTCCATTGCGTATACTATGATAAATAAGTGAACAAAGGGAGAGAAAGTGATAGAGAAACAGAAGGATCATATCACTTTAGATAGGGATAAGTACTATTTACCAGTGAATGGTAATGCAGATAAAGAATGAAAGTGGGGCATCATTATAATGAGTACCTCTATGAGGAAGTGGCACTTGGGCCTATGTAGCAGGAACAGAATAAATGTAAACTACTAGCGGCAAGATGAAACTGAACACAGGAACACAGCGTGTTGTGGTTCAGACCTAGAATGTACCCCCCAAAGACCCATGTGTTCAGAGGTGGGGTTTTTGGAAGGTGATTGGATCACTACTCATCTGCTGATGAGTTCTGCAACAGAAGTACAGTTAGAAGATGGGGTGTTATGGCTTGTGTCTAGATGTCCCCCAAAGTCTCATGCAATCATAGGTGGGGATTTTTCAGAGGTGGCTGGATCTAGAGTGTGTGATGTTGGAATTTATTCATGATGCAGTGCTAGGACCAAGGGCACTATGATTAAGGGTGTGAGTGCTACCTGCCCTAAGTAGTCTGGATAAAATATAAGGAATAGGAAGAGCTGTGGTCATCCCTCATTTGCTTGCTCTCACCTGCCCACTTGTCATGCACTATTCTTCCCCTGTGATGCCCCTCTGCCATGCCACCTTGCCTTGGAGCCAGCTGACTATGAACTGAAACCTCTACAAACTGTGAGCCAAATAACCCTTTCCTCCTTTAACTTTGGGCATCAGGTATTTTGTCTCAACAATGAGAAAAGTAACTAAGATGTGGCGTTGTGGTTGGAAGATGTGGGTCACTGAGGACATGACTTGGAAGGGTGCATTTTTGTCTCAGACTCCTCCTGTCTGTTTCCTGGCTGCCATCGGTTGAACACATTTTGCTCCGTCACGGCCCTCTGCCATCCCGTTTCTGCCTCAAAGCCTGCTGACCATGGACCGAAACTGAGATCCACAATTAATCGCCTAATTTAAGTCTTGGGTACAGCATTGGGAAAGTGACTGAGACACAGTGGAATCTATGGACAAAGAGTGGAGTGGTAAAGATGAAGTTGAAGAAAAAGAAATGAGATAATCTGAGAAATGGTTATAAAACCAGAAATCACTGGAAGGATCAATTGGCACTAGAAGAAATGTTAAAGTCAATCTTTCAAGAAGAAAAATGATTCCAAATAAAAAATAGATTACACAAAGAAGTGAACACTGGAAATAGTATGTTACATAGGTAAGTAGATATGAAATGCTTTTCTTGAGACTTAGAATCTCTTAAAAATATATATTGCAAATTCTGAAGCAAACACTAATACAGCAAAATGAATTAAAATGAAAATAAGCATTAAAACAATCCAAAAGAATGCAATAAAAGAGTACAGAACAGACAAAAGTATAAAATAATAAGATGATAGATTCAAGTTCTAGCATATAAATAAGTACATTAAATAAAAGTGGCCTAAACAATTTTAAAATGGTTTAAAATTTTAAAATGGTTTAAAAAAAGGCAGAAATGTTAGATTGGAAAAAAGCAAGACTAGGCTAATACACTGCCCACAAGAATAATAATTTAAAAGAAAAAGGACACAAAATGATAAACTATGTTATGACTATTAAAAACAAAGTTGGATAGCTACATTAATAAACATGAAACAAATATCAAAAAAATATTTTATGCATGGAAGTGACAAACTCATTTAATTTTACAATTAGAGTTCATTAGTTGTTATGTAGAAACATGACAACAATATTCAGAAAATCACAAATATAAAAATATATACTGCTATGATGAAGTAGCACAGTCTTGCTGTCTTTGAGATTATGTCTTTTCTCAGCAGTATCACTAATTAATTGCTCTATTATATTCAATTTTAACTTGGGTTTTCCATTGTCATTTCATTAACATTGATGGAACAAATACACTTAAAGGATGGCAATCCCTGCCTGGTTTTCAGAGTTTCGATTAACAAAAGAGGCATTTTGAGAAATCATTAATTCAAGAGTCACTTTGGCTAAATCCTCAGAACTTGCAAGTTGTTAATTAATTACATGTTCAAGATTGATTAGGGGATGAGGTAAATGTCAATCAAAGAGTAAAACAGAAAGCTAATGCTGGAGATAGGATCCAAACAAAAAAATCTAATAACATAGTCAGGTCCTGTGGTGCCATTCCAGGCAGCCACCCCTTTTGTCTTGATCTCTGAAGGCTAATATCACTAGCAAATATTCAGGTTTTGGTGGTACTCTGGAGAGGTAGGGTCAGGGTATAGGAGCCACAAAGAGTGACACAAGAAATGCCCCCTATGTTTCAGATTAGCTCATTCAAAAGTAAAGAGTAAGAGGGCATATTCTACAATGCTTGGTAATCTGCTCATAAATTCATATAATAACTACCCAAAATACTTTTAAATGATTCTTTGCTTTTTCTTTTTGTTCATAACATTTTACAAAGCTTGCTCTTTCTCTGATGCCACAATGTCAACATCAAAAATGTTTCTGTGTTCATTCCAAACATAAAACTATTAATTAACAATGACCTCGTGCTGTGTTTCTTAGTCTTGACTGCATTTTTTAGTCTGTTTCTCTACTAGGACAAATAAAATTCACTCAGGGAGTTCTAAAAATAAACGAACCGTCTTTCGGAAATTCACTCAGTGTTTGGATTCATGCTTCAATTTAGGTCATTGATTTGGTGGATGCATTTTTGGAACATTCTAATTAAATCACTGTGATAATTTTTCAGGCAAGTCTTTTGCCTTTCAGTAAAAAAGTATGCTCGTTGCTGTAACTGAATACACCAGATAGGTGAGGTCTGAGATTTAAAATTTAAGAAAGTGGGAGAAATACATGGAAACTAAGGTATAGTAAAGACTAAGGAGAGTCTGTTGAAGCTAAAACAAACGGTGGGAGTCAGGCAATGGACATAAGAAAGGATGAGGCGAGCCGGTGAGATAGCTCAGCAATGTAAGCGCCTGCCTGGCAAGCATGAGGTCCTGAGTTCGACTCCTGGTACCCACATATGAAAAAAGGGCCGGTGATATCGCTCAGCGGCACGGGCGCCTGCTGGCACATGAGGTCCTGAGTTCGACCCCTGGTACCCAAAAAAAAAAAAAAAAAAAAAAAAAAAAAAAAAAAAAAGGATGAGGCTACACTGAGACTCATGATCATGAAAAACCTAGTCCCAGAGTAAGTTATAAAAATTCAGCAAGAAGTAAAGAACTAAGGCAAAGCAGAAGTAGTCCTTCCTAGGGGAGATTAAAAAAAGAGAATTAAAAAAATAAATAATGCTACAAAAAGCACAGACAACTGAATAATAAGGGCAAAGATGGTCAAGAAGCCCAGCAGACTAATTTTCTCTTCATTACATTCAAAGTACAGAATATGTTTCAAATGCCATGTCAGAACTTAACAACAACAAAACGTAAACATACCATCAAGGGAACTCATAATATAAAGCTGTTAGAAGTTTAAATCCTTTCAGAATATTTTAATTCATCTGAATGATTTGGGTGCTTTATTGTGGCTAGTGGCTCCAAGGGGAGTTACTAACGAAAGGAGCATCGATAAAAGAGGACAGAAATAATCCTACTTACCATGCTATTATATTGAGAGGTGATATAGTTTAATATAGAAAAAAAGAGACACATTATGTGACATCAATGAACAAAATTTTAAGAGAACATAGCCCCTACCACAGTTTCAGCATAGTCACAAACTATGAGAACCCTTAAATTAAAAATTATATACTAAGGCTTGAATATTAAAAGTCTAAACAAAAGTCAATATACATAAGTGACACAATATAAACACATACAAAAAGACTGTCCCAGCAGACAGGAATTTGAGTAAATACAGAAAGTCAAATGATTTGATGTTATGTAAGTTCATGTTAGCTTTTCACTGAAGGGAAATAAAAATCACTTTTATTATTCTATATTCCTCTCCCCTTAATAAATACACTATCTGGACTTGGACACAAAATTGGCATCCCTGGAAAAGGAAAAAAACTAGCAGTAATAATGGATAACAGCTGAGTTGCAGGATAGGGAACTTGACCCAGTGTTATAGGAAGAAAACAAACACATTCATCCTTGCAAAAGAGCGAAGTCTGGTATGGAAGATAAGGGTGTTTAATGAAACCCAATTCAATACAAAATAAAAACATAAGCAAAGCAAATAATGGGGGAAAAGCTCAGATAAGTATTATAATTAACCAAATAAATATGGAACCGAACACCACTACACTGTGTTCCGGGAGCCGCGGGTAAATGAAGTTAAATAAAACTTTTTACCATTGATTCTGGGTATCTCAGAGAAGTTTTCAATGCTTAGCATCAGAGAACCAGTTTCTCTGTTAAACTGGGAACAGAAAATGGGGAAGGGCCTTAAGGAAAGTCACAAGAGCAATGAGCCACACAGAGTCCTCTTACGCAAGGCTCTGTAAGGGAGGACAGAGGATTCCCCTCTTACTTGGGTCCCATGTTTATGAAGAAAGAAAATGTTCAGTAATTGGTTTCTGGAAGGAAATGCAGGGACAAGATTATTCCTCAGCAAAACTGCAATGCAGACTACCATCTATCTTGTAAAAACCTTTCCTTTCCCTTTCTCTGACCTGTGTCTCCTTCCTTGTCAATGCACTAGCAGCTTTGTATCTAGAAGTAATATAATCAGTAGAAACAAAATGAAATACGGAAATCTGGAGTCAGAAATTCTCAGTTTGAATCCTTCTCTTCTGCTGATGGGGAAAATAACTAAGGTGACTTAGTTCAGTCACCTATTTATATGAGTTTCACTTCTTGTAACCCTAAGGAGCTATTGTAAGAAATACATTCAGATAAATGCATATAAAAATACCCTTCGACTTGTACATCACTGAACAAAAGTCAGATAATATAATTGCTATGTAATTACAGTACTTGCCTGCTCTATGGTGGTTCATTTGATGCAATACTTAATGCTATTAACTTGAAACTCCAAAATTAATCTCTCCCTGCTCTAATTATCTAAATCTCATCTTTTAAGTGTAACAAGTCATAGATACCATATTTTTATTTTTATTTTTTGTGGGTACCAGAGGTCGACCTCAGAACCTTGCGCGCCAGCAGGCAACCGTGCCACTGAGCGATATCACCGGCCCCTTTTTCGTATGTGGGTTCCGGGAGTCGAACTCGGGCCCTCGCACTTGCCACGCAGGCGCTTACGCCGCTGAGCCATCTCACTGGCCCCCATATTTTTAAAAAATAATCCAACCAAACTAATGTAGAATAAGAGCTCAATTTCCTCTAGTGTTCTTGTGGCAAAGATAATTTAACAAAGAGAAAGCTGTTTGTGGTATCTTAGTTAAATGAATTTGTAAGTTTCTTTTTAAATTTCAGTCATTAAGTACACTTTCTATTTAAAAAAAAAATCAAGTTGTTATTGTGTGCAACAAGGTGATGTTAATTTCAGGGAGATTCCTAAGGTTAAGGCCCTCCTTTGAATATACCTAGTCAGAGAGCAGGAAGAAAGAGGATTTTAACAAATATTTCTGGTTCTAATAAGTGTGACTAGGATCAGAAGAGATGATTACCCTCATCAGATTTTTTAGTAATTTGAATCATTCTTGAAGGCCATTCTCAGGAAAAGAAAAATATTCCAGTAATATGCCTCAATATGAGACCTGAGAGTTCATGCTAATTGATCATAACTGCAATGTTCATCAGTCAGTACTTAGCATTATATAAACCCCTGACTTAACCCCTTTCTTGCTCTGTGTACAAGTGTATATATTTAAAAGTCAAAATACAGAAAATCTGAAAGATCTAACATTTGGTCAAAAAGTAAAATAATTATGGGGTAGATAAAATCATTGAGAAAGAGGAAAGGTATGAAAAGAAGAGGATAAAAATCTGAGTAAGACTTAATTCTCGTGTTAGTAGAAATGGGAAAGAAACAGGGAAGAGTCAGGCATGGAGCAAAATGGAGCTGACAGAGAGAACATAAGAAAGTAGATACAGGGGCCGGTGAGATGGCTCAGCAGCATAAGCGCCTGCCTGGCAAGCGCGAGGGCCCAAGTTCGACTCCCGGTACCTACAAAAAAAAAAAAAAAAAAAAAGAAAGTACATACAACAAAAGCGTAAAATGCTGACCACAGAACAAGAGTAAATAAGACAAGAGATGAGCGCTAGATCTGGAAATAGAGGCTGTCTGCAGCACAGAGAGTAACTGAGACGGGGATGGGAGCAAACGTGCATACATTAAACACGCTAAATATCATGGAATAGCGAAAGAGAAAATTCTAACTATAAAGTAAGATCTGGCTCTTGAAGAAAATAGTCCTGAATTGGGTCACAACAGATTAGAAGTAAAACATTCAAAATAAAAATATGACGATGAAGCCAGCAGCTAACAAAACTGAGCACTATACATATGTGTGCTTTCATAAATGTCACCGAAGTTCTACATGCACACTTTAAGAAAAATGAAATTGAGGGTGCTAAGAAACTTGGGCTGTCTCACAGCTTGTATGTGGTAAACAGAGAATTTAAACTCAGGTGTGTAGAGTTAGAATAGAGCAAGGAAAACATTTGGAATACCAAGACAAAGTTATTTTATCCCAGATTCAACACTACGAATACGTTGCCTGGCAGGCCTCGGTAAAAGATAAATGATTTTAGTTTCCAAGATTTAAAACAAATCTATAAAGAATCATGGGGAATTTCATATACCGTTCATCAAATATTCATAGGGTGCTAACTATATACTAGGTATTCTCTGAAACATTAAGAATTCACCAGTGAACATCTTGGAAAATAGCTGTTGCCATCATGAAAATTCTTGCAGTAGGCTAATAGATCAGCTAATAGAACATAAAATAGTAAATCAGAAAATGATGAGTGCTAGGGAGAAAAAATATAACAGGGAGGAGGAAAAAAGAACGGTACTTGGGGCAACTAGATAAGCATTTTCAAATGGGGCACTCAGAGAATACCTCCCTGGGCTGACAGATGATTGAAGACCAGAAGGAAGTGAGGGAGATAACTGGAGGAAGCCAGATCCAAAGAGAATAAACAAGTGTGTGATCTGCACATTTGAAAATCAGACCTCCAGAAAACAATTGGCATATGTTACAAACAGTATAGAAGCCATGTTGTTAAAATGAATTAGCTAGAGAAAATAGAGATAAGGGAAAAAACAAGATGGGGAGCAATCAGAGCTCACAGACCACTGCAAGGACTTAGGATTTCCCTCTGCAGTGGGAACCTATAGTGGAGTTACAGGCAGAGATGGAACAATCTGATCTAAATCACTGGATACTGTGTATAGACTGGTGTTGAAGATAAATTTTGACATTATTTCTCAGTATCATCCAATTCTTTTGAACGTTTATATGCATAAAAAAACAAGCAAAATTTTGTACCTTTTATCATCAGATAAAAAGGGGGGAGAAAAATACAAATCTCAGTTAAAATTTCAAACTTTCTGAAGAAACTCACTACTTTTAGCAACTCAATGAAATAACATTTATTCTGATCATATTGTGTTTTTATTAGTTCTAATAAATCAAAGAATTGTAGAGTTACTTAATACAGCTGACACTCCACAAATTTCAAGGGAACAAGGGTAACAAAAGCTCATGAGAGAATTCATTCAGAGCTCAATCCCACTTATCCTCCCACTCTATGAGAACACAATGGGTAGTGTATGAGTGATTTTTCCACTTAATGGCAGACTTTCATATTATTATTTTGATGTAGATTTGAGCTAAGGGAATTCAAACTCTTGATTTAATGAGAGTTACTTTATCAAGGAATATGCCTGCATACTTTGGCATTTTAACTTAATCTTAGTTCATTATATAGACCCTATACATTTATTATTGTGAAATATTAGAGACTATTCCATTTTCTGTCATATTAGAACAAGGCCTGGAGGCTACAGCAATTCTTTCTTGCATTCCACAGACATACATTCTCATGACCACTAGCTTCTTTCCAAAGGTCCCTGATGAATTACAAACTCCACACACGCCAAATAACCCTCTCACTCCAACTGATGCTTAGTTTTTGAAATAAACTGCAACAGTGTCATATTATAAAATCACCTTGTGCAATTCCCTAGATCAGGGATTGCAATTTTCCTCAGAGAGGTGGTAACCAGCAGCAAACACAAACAAAAGTTCGCTGCTGCTGAGTCCCTCTCCAGGGAGAAGAATGGGAACAACAGGAAAGTCTGCGTATTTTGTCAGGCCCTTCACTGCCTCAGGTGTTGCACTTCTGACTCACTCCCTCAGTGATCTCACTTGGTCTCACTGCTTTAAATGACACCTGCATGTTACTGGCTCCAAAATTTAAATGCCCAGTCCTGAACTCTCAGCTTACTTCTCCCATGAATAGATCATATACCCACCTGGATGTCTACGGAAATCTCCCACACTCACAATGCATTCCTATTGCAAGGCTTTCCCTCCTTTCTACAAGTGGGAACTCTGACCTTGCCAGTTGCATAGGCTAATAAGCAGAAAGCTGTCCTTGATTCCTCCTATACTCCAAATGCAATCTGTAGAAATCCTATGCACCCTAGTTTCAAAAGTATCCAGACATTGCCATCGAGCCTGTCAAGCCACCACTGATTCACACCTTAATAATGGAATCATTCGAATAGCACTGTAACCAAACATTGGCTTCAATTATCCTCCCCACCCTGCAATCTGTTTGCACACTCAGCTGCCAGAGTAACACTTCTAAAAGTAGCAGAGTGATCATTTCAATCCTTTGTTTATAAATCTCCAGCAGCTTTCTGAGAATAAAATCCCCAGGCCTTAAACCATGGCTGCAAGGCCTTGGTGGCCCACCACCCCCCTCAGTCACTCTGCTGTAGACACTATCTTCCCATCACCAAACTCATTGATCCCCCAAGGTCTCAACATGGTGCTTTCGTCTATCTACAACATGCTTCCTCAAGTTACCCGCACATCTGACTCAAGTCACTCAGGCTTCAGCCCAGCCAGTACCTCTTGTTAGAGGCCTCCATAATCATCCTACTGACACATGCTCTCTCTCTCCCATCCTACCACTTCCTGTGGAGCATGGACTCCTACCTGATATTACAATATTACACGTTTATCTGGAAATTGTTACTGTCCTAATCTAAAATGTAAGAAGGAATTAAGAGACATGTTCACTGCAATAAACTCCGAGCCTATAGCAATGCCTAACACACATTAGGTGCTCAATACATATTCAACAAATAAGTCAAAGATGAATTAATCATTGCTGAATCACAGAGACAAAGTATTCAAATGAAACATATCAGACAGAAGTATAGTATAAGGTAAAGGCCTAAATTTCCCTATAAAACCCAAGCCTTGATAAAATCAAAAGGCTGGGACCTACACTAATGGAAAAATTGCTACCTGAAGTCATTCCTTTAGAATTATCTAATGAGCGTACAAATTAATATTAGGAAAGCCCTTAAATATATCCACTCTTTCAATAGGGAAAGCAGTGTTAAGTTCAATTATTAAAAATCCTCGGGCCGGTGAGATGGCTCAGTGGCGTAAGCGCCTGCCTGGCAAGCGCGAGGGCCCGAGTTTGACTCCCGGATCCAAAATACGAAAAAGGGGCCGGTGATATCGCTCAGCGGCACGGGTGCCTGTTGGCGCGCGAGGTCCTGAGGTCGACCCCCCGGTACCCACAAAAAAAAAAAAAAAAAAAAATCCTCTAATTTTCTGTGAATGTCAGTATATCTAAATAAATAAATCTCATGCATTATTTTGGACTATCTATTAAACATATAAAGAAAAGATATGTATGGCCTTTTATGTGTTTTGTCAACATGCAACTCCACTGTGTCATGCATAGGAAGAATTAAAACATCTTAGAGGAAAAATATCTTCAGAGAAAATAATATATTAGACTGAGTAAGATAAAAATTATCTTTCAGCTGACAGTTGATTTTTACATAAAACAACAAAATTTAGTTTAATTAAAAGTTCAAATAGCATTGTGACTGTTTTCACTTAGGTGGTTGAATGAGATATAATGCAGAAATCAGATCAAAAGGAAAATTATAGAACCTTTAAATGTCTGAAGAATTTTAGGGTAAAAATCTATGATAAAGCAAAAGCAAAGCCAAATTAATAAGCCCAGAAGTAGGTGAGAGAAAAACTGTGCTACTGAGTTCCTATGAGAGCTGGACCCAGATAGAAGCATTTCCAAGAGGTCGCAAATTCAAGTAACAAGAATAATTAAAAACAATGGCTAAATGTTTACAGTCTTAAGAGAAGCATACTTCTAAGATTTAAATAGCTCTGAATATAGTTATTTAAAAATTAGCATTCCAAACAAATGTTCTGAAAGATTTATAGATGAAATTGCCAAATTGCTACCTAAAAGAATTATGGGATTTGAGTGACCTTGCACAGGTGGACAGGTACCAAAAAGCAGCAGGAGCAGCACGTAAATGGAACTCCTATTTTTCAAGAGAAGACAGCAGATTCTATCAATTCCAGATGGCACAACTTATGTAATTGACAGACAAGATGCAAGATGAATTATTAAAGAGAAAAGGAAGTAGTAAATATAAGAAGCCAAAATGAGTTCTTGAAGAAATTATATCTGACTAACAGTATGTCTTCTCTTAAGAGTACTGAAATACTAACTCTGAGAAACAAGGCTCTTCAACACATAAGGGTTGTAAAAAAGGCTCAAATGCATTTAGTCTGGGAGTGCAATGGTTCAGTGGAGATATTCTTTTATGTTCTCATCTGTCTTTACAGATCCTTTCTGAAGGTGTTTCAGTAATCAATCATTCTTATCCTAATGACAATTTCCTCTACATCTTTAGAGAATAAAACCACTAAGTACCATAAGTATTTTAGATGGTAACATGAGTACTCATACAAACAAAATGGCCTTCTGAGCTAAAGAAGGATCAGGAAAAAGCCTATTGTATGGTGAGATACAAGAGGACAGTAGAACACTGTACGGTGCACAAGTTAACTGACTTCTATCATTTAGAATAGTGAGTTCTGTTTTATTTTATTTTATGTGTGAATTCAGACTTTCATGATCAAAGGTATGGTTTCATGATCTTCTTTTGAATTAATCCATTCTTACTCATAGAGACATCATTTTCTAGAGGTTCATTTTAAACAAAAATTAAAATAATTATCTCAAAAAATAATTATTTTAAAAAGTGAATAAAAATATTTATTATTTTATTATTCTTGCTATGTTTTTCCCATCTTTTCTGTTCATCTCTTCCTTATTTCCTAGATTCATTTAAGCAATATTACATGGTCACTATGTGTTAGAAAATGTGTCACACGAAGATGAAGCTGATATGCCTGCCCTAAGTTGGGACTCAAAATACCATTTATCTTCTTCCAGCACAATAAGTGACATTTAAAGATATGCACAGGGATTATAGTAACAAAGAAAAAGAATATTGACATTGGTATAAAAAAAAAAACAGTTTGAGGGGAAGATTTCCAAGGAGACTTCCTCAAAGGGAGAAGAAACAGAACGAAGCACAATCACAGGCCTGAGCATGGGCCTTCAGAGAGCAGCAGATTGTGTAGCAAAGATGAAGCACTGAGGAAAAAGTAAGACATGAGGTGGAAAGGGAAGGCAGGAAGGCTTCACTTGAACATCTGATGCCCACTGGCAAGAAGGGAAGGGCCGGAGAGACAGCTCAGCGGTGTAAGCGCCTGCCTGGCAAGCGCGAGGTCCTGAGTTTGACTCCCAGTAGCCACATACGAAAAAAGGGCCGCTCAGCGGCACAAATGCCTGCTGGCACGTGCGGTCCTGAGTTCAACCCCCGGTACCCACAAAAAAAAAAAAAAAAAGAAGGGAAGTACACAGGAGTCTGAAGAAACACTCAGTGGTGATGGACATGTCCATCATTTTGACTATGGTGCATTCATAGGTCAAGTGGATACCAACCTATATTCTAAATACTGTATACCCCATTCATAACAAATCAGTTATACCTCAATAAAGCCACTAGGAACAGAAGGTCTAAAGCTCTTAAGAATTTTAGACATCAATGTAGAAGTTCTGAGGAATACCTAAAGAAATTCAGGGAATCTGTAAAAGATAATCACTGGAATTTCATTCCCTGTTTTACATCTTATTAAGATTTGCCAAACTAAAGGATTGATTAATCAGTTTGCTGTTTTCTGTGTTTCTATTGTACAAAGGACTATTTGTGTCCCTATAGGTATATCTCTAGTAGTAAGTGAGTAAAATGAGTCTCTTTTATTTCATTCATTTTTAAATCCAAATTCAAAACTGCAAAGTTCAGCAGATATCATAAATAAAAGATAAATGATTACTACGAGGCAGAGAGAAAAGTCACAAATGTTTACAGAGTAATAGTGTATGGATATGTAAGAAGTGCCTACAAACTATAAAGACAGGAATGGAATAGAAAAATAAATAACTACTCTAATCTCAACCTGAAAATATAAAGCCAAAAAAGAAAAACAGTACTTAGTATCAGGTTTGGTACAAAACAAAACCTCATAATCATAAAAATATCACACATATAAGCGCGCGCACACACACACAGTGCAAGAAAAAAATCCCACATATATACTAAATTTACATGCATCCTAGAATGGCAATATGGCAGTAACTATCAAGATTAAAAATGCTCTTCGGGCCAGGCATGGTGGCACACACCTGTAATCTCAGCACTCAGGAGCCTGTGGCAGGATTGCCATGAGTTTGAGTCCAGCCTGGGCTACACAGTGAGTTCAAGGCCAGCCCGAACTATACAGCAAGATCCTATCACACACATACACACACACACACACACACACACACACACAAAAGCTCTTTGACTTATTTTAAATTCTGATACTGTTTGCCAAAGAAATGATAATGTAATTCATATTAATAACAAAAGCTAATCTTTATAAAGACTTTATGATTGGGAAACAATTTATGTATACTCATTACATCAAATTATTTAATAAAAAGTATAATGGAGGCAGGCACTCTTTACTGTCCCTATGACAAGCTAAATAATACTCCTCCAGATATCTGCCAGCTCAACCCAACACTACAGTGTATGTTACCTTACACGCCAAAAGGATATTGCAGATATAATGAAAATCCCCGAGAAGGGAAGTTTACCTAGATTATTAAAGTAGGCCCAACATAATCATAGGGTCTTTATATGAAGGAAGCAGGAGGATAAGAGAAGGAGTTAGGACCAAAACAGCAGAAGAGTGAAGCTGCACCATGGGCAAAGGAATGCAGGCAGCCTCTAAAAGCTGGAAAAAACAGGGAAATAAATTCTCCCCTTAGAGCCCTCAACAGGAATGTGGCTCTCCTAAGTCATTACAAAATTCCGATCTACATCCAGACTTGAAACATAATAAACTTTGCTGTTATAAGCAGCTAAGATTCTGGTAATTCATTTACCAGCAACAGGAAACTAAGAGAATCCTATTTCACAAATAAGGATACTGAAGTACAGAAGAATGAGTAACTATGTAAGATCATATAGCTACATAAGATCAAAGAGCTATCGAGAAACACAGCTAAGATTTAATGCTGGGCCAGGTCATAACAATCACGAAATGGTACCTTTAAATATACAAAGATGTATGCCAGAATTTTCTTTTATACAACCCTAAGGGTGGAGGAGCAAGAAACCACCCTTCATTAAGAGGATAATTAAAAGGAAATCATAATATAGGCTATGTCATACTACAAAAGAGTTTTAAAACAGTACAACATGAAAAAACATCTTCAAAATATTTACTACAAAAAGGTTTCACATGGCGTTTTCAAAATGTTCTTATGAACACGCAAACGTTGGTAAACACAAGGAAAAAGAATTAGAAGTCTCCAACTGTTAAGAATAACAATGTATGTGAAATGAAGTGGGGTAGTGCAAAAAGGGACATACACATTGTATTCAATATTTTTATGTAATTTGAATATTGTACAACAAGATTATCATGGTATATTTTAAAACTGGGCATTTTTAATGCAGAGAGATATGCGTGAAATTCCTACATTTTTTCCTTAAAAAAAAAAAAAAAAAAAAGAGGCCTCCACTATGCAGAGTTTAAAAGTCCTGCCCTACAGTGACACCAAATGGTAGCAGATCAAAATACAGTACACAAATTGGACATTGTTTGATTCAATCTTCCTATAAATGTCTGATTCCTTTGAAGAACAGGCAGTTTAAGAGAATTAAATGATATGGAGACAAATACTCAAAAACTAGAATTTTTAATCAAAGAAAGTCTCATACACCAAGCTTCATATGCAAATTTTTAGGCTTCTTTCCAACCTTCAGGTAATCTTCTGATCCCATTGAATATTTACATAACTCATTTCTCACACAGTTAAAACCATGCCACTGTGAAGAGTGATTCTACCTAATGGCTTGTTGATCAAAGAAATATTGCAAATAAAAAATGCGGGCATACAACTAAAGTCTGATTCTAATCCATAAAAGTCAACCATTGATAAGTAGGCAATATGTTGGGGGATGGCCGAGGTGGGAAGGGAGGAACCTGAGAAGAAATATAGGCAACTGACTCAATTAGTGTTTCCAGGAAATATAAATTTTTCCATTTCTTTATGTATTATAGAAAGGTAAACTGAATAAAACAAAAGGCTGCTACATCCCAAATATAGACCAATTTATTAAAATTTTCTCCTAGATTGCCCAGGGAAAAGAATATTTCAAATTAAGCCTATCAATCAGTCAATTCTGTGTCCTCTGATAGAATCTAAACCAACAAATAAAAACACAATGTAAACTGTCTTATTCATTACAAAAAGACAGAGATCAACCACTTCCCAGAGCACTCCTCTAAAATACAATTTGGGCAGGTTCTTTAGTCTCCTAGAATTAAATAAAAGCTTCTTCAGTTTTTTTATGTTATTTTTCATACAACAAAACCTCCTAGAAGATATACAATATGTAAATATATGATCAGCTGCAGAAACAAATCAATAATATCATTAGGATCTAAGGCCCTGAATTCATACCACCGGATTTCAATTCTGTATTTCAAAAATAGCTAGAAGACAAGATTTTGAATGCTATTATTCCATAGAAATGATAAAGGTTTTAGATGTCAGACATACTAACTACCCTGGTTTGGTTATTACACAATGTGTATGTGTATCAAAATATCACACTGTACTCAATGAATATGTACAATGATGTGTTAGTTAAAAATAAAGCTCACATTTTTGAAACTAGGAGAGAGAAGGGAAAGCAAGGGAAGGAGAGGGGAGGGGAAGGGAAGGAAGAAGAAAGAAAGAAAGGCAAAAGGAGGGAGGAAGGGAAGAAAAGAAAAAGAAAAATGCTACTGGACTACCTATCACAGGTCAGTACTCTACCACATACATGGATGGTCACCTCTAAAACACCTGGAGAACTGTACTGAGCAAAGGCCCTGCGCCTTGTCATAAGGACCATGAAGAGAATTAGTTCAGGAAGGCACCTGAAAATTCTGAATTACTAGAAACACCAGATAAACAACTTAATTCTCAGCACCATAAAAGGATCCATGTTGCCAAGTGTGGTGGTGCATGCCTGTAACCCCAGCATTCTGGGAGGCAGAGAGAGGAGGATTGCAATTTCACCCCCAGCCTCTGAAACTTAGCAACCTAGGGAGACCCTGTCTCAAAATAAAAACTAAGAAAAAACTAGGGATATAGCTTGGTACAGAGGTTCTGGGTTCAGTCCTCAGTACCCTACATACATATACATACATACATACACACGCACACACACACACACACCCCATGGGGGACAGGGGGAATGTAGCTAAATTTGAAGGTGGGGAGTTCAATCCCTGAAACTTCCACCCCCCCAAAAAAAAATGTATTCATGTTTAATTAGAAAAAGAGGTAGTATGAGCATTAAAGCATTTAAGGAAGCAAGGCATATAGATATGAAACACTGTATTACAGGGAACTTGGGGAAAATGGTTTGGGTAGCTGGAAAAAAGGTTCAAGAACGTACAATTTAATGGAAATTAACATATTTCAAATAAGAATATACATTGATCTTAGCTAAAGATCGAGAAATAATTACATATAGTATTTCTGATAATAAATTTGTATATTGTATTCTATAGGACATAGAGCCCTGGCAAGTTGTAAGTAATACATGATAACTGTAAATGTATTTCTAATTTGCATATTAATTCTGTGAACATTCTATTAATTTATCTTTAACTGGCACTATTCGCTAACATTCTGGATATTTAATATTGCACACTGCCTTTCTATCAAAGAGAAATAATGCAAAGGAACACCAATGTACTGGTAGTATTGCATCTTTTTTTATTATTTTATTTTTTATTTATTTATTTTTTTTATGTGGGTACCGGGAGTCAAACTCAGGACCTCACGCTTGCCAGGCAGGCGCTTATGCCGCTGAGCCATCTCACCGAGATTTAAAGCTGATGATATAATGCAAACAACTTCAGTAAATTCACCCATTCTCTCAAGCCTGGGAGTATGAAGAAAACACATTTTTGAAGAAATTTGTAATTCGTATGAATCAAATTAATGAATTTACATAACTGCATAGGAGCTGTATACTAGCTGGCAAGTAACAGAACTTTACTAATTTTGGTTAACATGAAAATGTTAGAAATTCCAATATCAGTCTACAGAACTTGCAGATTAAAAGAGATAAGAGTAAGTTTATCTGTGGTACAAAAGAAAATTCTAGTGTTACAGGGGTTGTGACGTTAAGTCCAAATCATTTAACTGTTATTCTGTGATGATTTTTCAGGTAGAAATAATCAGTATTTTAAATCTAGGCTAAATTAAAAAAGTAAATTTTTTCAGGCAAGATAAAAGTCTTGTAGAAATGTGCAGTTTAGCTAACCTCGCATTAATTGCCTATTTTTGATACAAACATAATTTCAAAATACTTGTTACTTTAAAATTGAAACATACTATGGGGATCTTAAAGATAGCTACATGGTAATTATAAATAATTTCCTAAAATCGCCAAACTATCATCTCATGGTTAGATAGTTGATAAATTGAAAAGAGACCATACCTTAATGAAATAGCAAAATTAAATGAGTTTTTAATTTAGAAGGGAGAACAGAAAATGTTAGTTGTTCCACACTGTTTAACACACTCTCCTCAATATATTTTGAATTAATTAATTCAAATTAATTAAGAATTATTCACAGCTTTTAGTAAGCTTCGCCTTTTGGGGGAGGGGAGGGGAGGATGGAAAGGGGTTTGAGAAGTAAAGAAGCCAGACTGGAAATGGTGAAAGGACAAAGCAAAAAAAAAAATTTAAAAATCTTATTTCTTCCTGAATTTTCATTCTCATTTAAACACCAAAATAATTATGTTTTAAGAGTCAGTACCACACAAACCAAAACAAAGTGTACATAAACATTCATAATTAACAGAAGACTAAAGCATTGTGCACATGAGCCATAAGAAATATTCTCCAACAACATTACTCCATTTGCACCCAGGTTTGGCCTGGTACAGAGTGGATAAACTCCAAGTCCAATCTGAGTTGACATGTCCTGAAATGGGAATGTTCTGTCTCCGTCTTAAAAATCAAAGCTGTAACATTGCACACTGACATCTAAGAAGATAACTGTTTTAATTTTATGACCCCTAACACTACACTGCTTAGAAATTGTAGCTCTTCCATTGTGAACTCTAGACTTTTAAGCTGCACCATTTGGATAAAAAGTGAAAAGTGTTTTTCGAAGTAAAAGGTTTTATCATAAAAATTATAAGACTGTGAGAATAAGGACAAGCCCTGCTTCTTGTTCTTTTGTTTTTCTATTTCCACTTCTTGGAATTTTATGGGTAGAGGAACTGAGTAGGGTTGGTTTAAGAAAATATAGGAAGGGGTTTAATAGCAAAGGCCTACAACATGCTAAGAATGAAGCACAGGTACACCCAATAAGTTAGCCAACCTGAGTTTTTAAAGCTATATTAGATACGATTCCATCTTAGCCCTGGAGGTTGTTAATATAACTTCAGATGAAACAATAAATAATCCTATAAAAACCTCAGTACTCTATCATTGTGATGACTGAGTGTAACCAACCTAAAAATGATCATGTAGTGATAGGAGAAAAGAGCAGGGGAAAGAAAACTCGATAAAAATCTTAATTTTAAGTTGTAATACAGCTAATATATACCATTAGCAAAACTTTTTACCTCTTTAGACCCCAGTTCCCATAAAACAGGGAGGAACAAGATGATTATCAAGGAACTTAGATTTTTTTTAAATGAATTCATTTTTCACTCTCATTATTGAGAAAGAGACTATACTGCATTTCTAATTTCAGAGTCAAACCAAAAGATGAACTCAAGTGAGAGATTAAAACATGAACTTGAAGCTACTCTTGGAATTTTGGAAAGCACAGTTCTAGAATAAATCACAAATGTACTCTATTCATAAGGAGTGCAAGTTTTCATTTTACATTCTGACATTAAATAGAGTGTAAAATTTATATATAGCCTCTTAAACCTCACTTATTGCCAGAGTTTCAATATATATTTTAAATCATCATTTCTTATGAATGTGCTTAGCAAGATAAACATTAAATGTAGGAAACAGTGACGTAGAAAAGCTTTACATTTTATTTTTCCTGTTCTGCACAGCACAAAAATCCCCTTAAGAGTTAATTAACCCTGATATCAGTACTTACCACAACAGCAAACTGCTCCGGTTCACATAAGTTGTTATAGTCATTTTTGAACTGTGACAAAGAGCTTAACTGCTCTTGATCAGGAAGATGCTTTATTAAGTTCTAAAAATTAAAATGAAAAGAAAACATCTTTACTAGATGTACTTCTCAAATTTTAGAATAATTAATTAACTATGGAAAGGAAACCAGTGAAGAAGTTACTGTTTACTGTTTTCCCCCAGGAAACTTCTCTTATATTAAGCCTAAAGCAATATTCTCTGTATCTTCAAAATAGTGAATTTCCCCTTTCTCTATTCCAGAGTTACTACACATTCAAGTCAAGCACTAGGGAATGTTTGATTGGCTGACAATTGAGAAAGAAGAACTTGACCAGTAAGAAAGGAAAAGCTTTCTCACTTGTATAAATGTGATCCATTCTGTTAGGGAAATTAAATGTCAGATATTTAAGGGAAAACCAAACATACCTTAACACTTTACTCAAGCGAATAAAAGAAATCATATTGCTACTAAAAGGCAAAAGAATGAATAGCAAAGAAAGAAATCAAGGGAATTGAAATGGCAGTGCTTACAAGATTAATCAGTAAATTATATTTTAATAATAAAAACTGAAGATATCTTTAAGACAAAGTAACTTTTCTGGTATAGAAGGTAAATGGAAAGGCCATTGAACACACAGGATATATCCTGTAGACAAAAAAGCATATAAAGAGATCCTTTAGGAAATTAAGTGCTCATGACTAAAAAGATCCTTTGCTTATACCATCTACAGTCTGGAAATCATAGGTTCACTTGGGTGCTCCGGCTCCTTTGTGTACTTCCAGCCCTATCAACTCACATACTTAAAGAAGAGAATCACCTGAAGAAGGGTTAGACAATACACATGAATATGCCCTCCTACTAGAACATAAAGGATTAAGCAATTCCCACAAAGTCTACATAGATCCTCCTTGTCAAAACATGATCAACCATAACAAAATAACTAGATAGTATAATGATAACGACATTAAAGGGGGAAAAAGAATAGTTGGTGTTCACAATTCCAGATTATAATGCCAGTAATTTCTGTATAAGCCTTAAGTCAAGTAGAAATTATAATTAAGCCCACAGCATGCTATTCATTTATTTACTTATTTACACATTGGTAGAAAAAAATCTCCAAAGATGCTTCTGGTTAAAGCATGTTAGAGGATGGTATGCACAAAAAGCAGTTAGATCAAAGAAGAATTTGAACAGTTACGGTTTAGATCTAAAATGTCTCCCAAGAGACATGTGTTAAGAAGTGGGGACTGATTGGAGGCAGGTTGCTGTGGCATGCACACACCTGGAAGGGTATATTCTTCTGCTCAGCTCCTTCCTGTCTCCTCTCTCTCTGCTTCCATGCTGTGATGGAGTGAACAGTTGTCTTCTGTCATGCCATTCTGTCAAGCTTTTTCTGCCTTGGAGTCAACTAACCATGGACTAAACCCAGGTAACCATAAGCCCAATAAACCTCTCCTTTAAGTTGCAGTGTCATGTATTTTGTCCAAGTAGTGGAAAAGTAACTAATACACTGACACACTGTATACCTCTGAACAAAAACTTTGTTGATAGCCAATAACAACAACAACAAAAAGTGACAATTTATGATCATGCCAAGGAAAGGCAAATACTATTAATACTAGCAGGATGAATAAAAACAATAAAGGCATGTAATTTCCCTGCACAAATAGAAATTTCTCTTCTTGGAATTGCCTGAGATGAAAAGACTTGGTTATTTGTATTTCTTTTAACTATTCTTGTTAACAGCTACATTGTCCTGGTTACTCATTACACTCAGGCTCTGAATTTCTTTAGAATTCTTGTAGATGATGATTAAATCTCCTTAAATAATTTAGTTAATATAATTAATTTCAGCCTTTCAACAGAAGTTTATTAATTTTCATTTTACTATTTTTGTACTTTAATGTTGAAAAATGATGATTTATACATAAATGGGCCAACCTGCCTTTGTTTTCACCTTAATAAATTCCTACACCTTGTATAAATCTTAAAGCTCATGTCAAAATAAATTCTTCACGTTCTCCAAACACACGTAGTTTTCCTCTCACAGTTCAGTGTTAGTACTGCCAGAATAACTGCCTGTCACTGTACTTTTCATAGAATTCCCCCAGTGTTTTCTACACCCATCCCTTATTCACCTTTAAGTAACCTTGCTTCCACATATACATAGAATGCATTCCCCCAACACATTCTGTAGTACTAAACTAAACTTCATAAAGCTCTGTCTATCTTGTAGGAAATGTCATCTCCTTTGCGAAATATAAATTCCAAGATGGTGAAGCCTATCTCTGATAGAGTCTAATAGCTCCTCTGCACATAGTGGATATAAAAAATATTTCTAAAAGAGGGGCCGGTGAGATGGCTCAGCGGCATAAGCGCCTGCCTGGCAAGCGCGAGGTCCTGAGTTCGACTCCCGGAACCCACGTATGAAAAAAGGGCTGGTGATATCGCTCAGCAGTACGGGCGCCTGCTGGCATGCGAGGTCCTGAGGTCAACCCCCGGTACCCACCAAAAAAAAAAATTTTTTTTCTGAAAGAAATTAATAAAAGTCTAGTGGGACAAAGTCTTTTAATTATGTACATTTGTTTTAAATGGATAAAAAATGTAAAATTGCCATGAAAAATAATATACTACTGATCTCTTATTACATAGAATAGCTAGATTTAGGAAAATAAAAACATGACAGTGAACAAAGCCAACCAAAATAATGCTTACTACAACATAATACTCTGTGTCCTTACCTTGTTTAAATCAGGCAGTTCTTAGCATTAAAACTGGGAAAATATGTTTCAAATTAAAGGGTTCAAATAGCATGAAATTCTTATTTTTAATGAATATATGGAAAATTTATATTCAAAAATAATTTAGGTTTTAAACTCATAAAATCGGTCTTATATTTATTAAGTATGGTACACAAAATAACAACATCCATCCTAAGGTACACTTCTCAGCACCAGGTTACATGACAAAGGGAATTAAATTTACAGATGTGCTCAAGGTTGCTATCAGCTGACCTCAAATTAGGGCAATTGTCCCAGATTATCTGAATGTGCCCAATGTAATCACAAAAATACTTAAGAAAGAGTACTTAAAAATACTTAAGTGGAAGAAGGAGACAGAGCAACAGAGCTATGACCACGAAAGAAAGAAACAGAGAGATGCAACACTGCTGGCTGCACGAGAAGCTGGAAAAGAGAAAGACACAATGCTTCGCTAGAGCCTGCAAAATGAACACAGGCCAGCCAGCACCACGACTTCAACCCAGTGAGACCAATGCCTGACTTCTGTTCTACAGAAATGTCAGTTGGTAAATATGCACTATTTCAAGCTATGAAGTTTGTGGTTAACTGTTACAGCAGCAATAGAAAATTAATACATTAAGAAATTATAAGAAGCTAAACCTATTTGCAACATGAATTTTAAAATGCAAATGACCTTTTTTCTATCTGTAGACAACAAAAGCCAAATGATCATCCAAAACATTCATGTAATCAAGTTAAAAGCTATTCTGTAAATATTTAACAAATTCATTATAAGAAATACAAACATGTATTAAGTAGAAAAATTTTTCTTTAAGGAATATGGCATCTGCTCCCAGCAAGAAGCCACATACACAATCAACAATAATAAATATAAAAATTCAGCTTATAAAAAACAACTGCCAGAGAGAGAAAAATGCTACAGAAGAGTGATCAAATAAGGTAGTTTATGAATCTTCGAGACACACACATAAGTTATAAATGAGAATGTATCACTACTACTTTTTAGAAGGCATATTAACAGGGTAAACTAAAAAAAAAAACTTCTAAAGACATCATTTATTGATGAGTTAAAACATCTATAATAATTTTAATTGCTTCTTGATACTAACAAATAATTTTACTTTCTTTTATTGGTAGAAAATTATTTTGTAAGCATATCCGTAACAGAGCAAAAGGGAATAAACTGAAGAGATTCTTTCCTTAGGTCATTTGTGTTATGATTCTCCAACTTTAAATTCTATAGAGATATAAAAAAAATCTCTTGGGGCCAGTGAGATAGCTCAGCAGCATAAGCACCTGCCTGGCAAACAAGAGGTCCTGAGTTCGACTCCCAGTACCCACATACGAAAAAAGGGCCGGTGATATCGCTCAGTGGCACAGGTGCCTGGTGGCACATGAGGTCCTGAGTTCAACCCCAGGTACCCAGGGGAAAAAAAAAAAAAAAAACTCTTAGGTGGAATTTGGAAAGTGACCCTGGTACCACACTACCATTCAATTAAAAAAAAAAAAAATCTGAGGATAAAAACCATTTTAAAAATCCTCTGGTCTTTAGCTGGGTGTGGTGGTGCATGCCTGTAATCCCAGCATTCAGGAGGCTGAGACAGGAGGACCACAAATTCAAGTTTGAGGGCTAGCCTGGGCTACACAGTGAGTGCCTGGGCTACATAGCGAGATCCTGTCTCAAAAAAAAAGGAAAAGGCTTCTGAATGAGTATAGAGTACTAAGCAAACAATCTCTCTTACTCAGAGAAATGTCAACAATTCAACGACTCAAGAAAGGGTTGTTGGTAAAGGTAACTAATGAAAACTTCCTTACTCTCCTATACCAAATGATAACGCAATTTTATAAGCCTAAGAAAAACATTCCATAAAGGCTATAAAAATTTAAATTAAGATATCACTACTCTTAACTGTAAGAAAAATAAAAATATACATGTAAAATTAAACACTTTGCCTTTCATGGGCATTTAAAATAATTGAAATGTAATCATTTTGATAGCAATATATTTAGCTTGCCGTTAAGGGAAGATACAGTTTTATCTCCTGGCAATGCAGAAGTTATGCTAAAGCTAATTATGCAGCAATGATTTTCCAGTTGAATGATTTGGGTTAAGAATTTTGCTTCACTTACAGATTTCTATTTAATGAGGAGTTTGCAATGAAATATTGGAATTTAAGCTCTGCCTGTTTGTTTACCTGAATCATAGACTCTGCCAACTGTGTTTCATCCACTTCTAGTATCATCATTTTGATTTCCTCATATGGCACCCGAAAAGAGCTCAGGAAGATTGCTAAGAGAAAGGGCAGGGAGAAATGGTTCATAAAGCATATAGTAACAAAGGAATTTTAGATGTAGTTCTACTTCTAAAATCAAAAATAAATTCATACAAGAAAATTTATAGATTCAATATAATTATTAAGGGGAAACTTTCCTTTATACATTTTATAGTCTTCTCCAGTTGTAACATGACAATCCTCTATTATTAGGCAGGTGCCAAGGTTGATTTTTAAAGGCATAGTTATTTGTCTACCATAGGAATGATGCCAATTTTCATGTGATTTAAAACAAATATATAAGATACACTATAGAAACATTACATTGTAATGAAAAGAATAAAACTCCAGTATGTGCATGTAATATTTGCAAACATATGTGTTACTGGCTTGTACAGTATCTTCCAGCCCCACTAAATAGTTCAGAAAAAACATTTCAGAGAACTGCTAAGAGTACATTAACATTTTTAGAAGTAATAGTACTTTACTATTCAGAAATATTGTAGACATGCTAGAGAAATAAATTTGCATGTAACTAAATCTTAAAAGTCCCATTTTAGAAAACAAATTTTCATGATAAAATTTCCAAAGGGGTCAGATATTACTAAGAACTGTCAACATCATTTATAATTTTCTTGATATTTAGATATCTTGTATTATAATATGCTATTCTCAAGGGCTTTGTGGGTATAGATATTTTCACAGCATTGTATATAATGTTTTTGCCAGTTTACCCTTTATTCTATTATTATGTTTTCATGTTCAAACTACATCATTTCTTGACCATACTCAGAACTTGCTATCAAAAACCCATTATTTTTTAAAAAATTTATTGGACTTCTATATCATCTGGTCTATAGGTAATTACATCATTTCATCTGTAGGCAAAGACATCATTTTTCATAAAACTCAGAAACCATGAACTACTTTATTCTTGTACTGCACTTGTTGGTCTTCAGGACACGTATCACCTAAAGATGAAGAACAAAGGACACGTCCTAAGCTCTCGTCAACAGCTTCCTCACGTATTACTGAACACGAGGAGTCATAAATATGGGCTGTCTAAGCTAGAAACGTCGATGCCTATATAGCCCAAGCTGCAATAAAGGATCTCAAAGATCTAGTAATAGTTACATATGGAATTAAAAAGGATAACTCAGCAGTAGAATGATCTAGCAAGCAAAAAAATATAGTAACTATATAATGTCAGAGGGATAATAAATGAGTTACTGACAGTGAAGGAATAAAATCAAACTCTTCACATCATGTACAGAGGAAGATGCAGATGATGAGTAAATATAAATGTTAACAAAAGTGAGAACAGTTGAACATGGCACATTAGCTCATCACTGGTTAGAGAATTCAAACATAAAAACCAATTCAAACATAAAAACTGTGAAAAAATTTATATCTAACATTATAAAAGAAATACCAATGCACTCAAAGCAAAAAGCAAGCAAGATGAGGTGAAAAGATCTGCCTTAAAATTCAGAGTGTTATGTTTCTTTCAAATATAAACAAGCAGCTAAAATAATCAGAATACCAGGAGGTCTAGTAGGAAAATGGGCAAAATACATGTAAAATCAATTAAAAGAATGAAAAATAGGGGGCCGGTGAGATGGCTCAGTGGCATACGTGCCTGCCTGGCAAGCGCGAGGGCCCGAGTTCGACTCCCGGAACCCACATACAAAAAAAGGGCCGGTGATATCGCTCAGCGGCACGGGCGCCTGCTGGTGCGTGAGGTCCTGAGGTCAATGCCCGGTACCAACAAAAAAGAATGAAAAATAAAAATGATGAAAAAATATATGGTAAGCATTATGGGAAAGAAAAGTGAGATGGTGAATTATTAAGACATATCTGGACTATCAATGTAGTGAGATTAATATGAATCCCTGAATTAGTGGTATTTTTGTGCAAAAGTAAATTCTATTTAAATAACAAAGTCTAAGGATGAAATAATACAAAAAAGTTCAGAATATTAAAGAAAAAAATCAAAATAGAATTACTCTGAAATGTCATACAGGAATTAAATGAAACAAGTTCTACGTGACCACTTTAGGCAGTATAGAGACATTCCAGAACTATCTAAAAAAAGGTTTTTTGTTTTGTTTTGTTTTTTTATATGCAGGTACTGGGAGTCAAACTCAGGACCTCGCGCTTGCCACGCAGGTGCTTATGCCACTGAGCTACATTACCAGCCCGGTATTTTTAATCTTAAAAGCATTTCTGAGCTTTTTTGAAGAAAAAAAGCAATGATCATAAGAGAAAATAAAATAATTATTTATAGAAATGAAAGAAAAGCTTGAAATGTTGGATGGGGCAGGGAGAAAACCCAACACTGATTAAAAACAAGTAAGATGATTTGAAGAAAAAAAGTAGAACTTTTAGAAATTTTAAAAATATTCAAAGTAAAAAATCAACATATGCATTGGATATTAAAGAGAAGACTGGAGACATGCAAGGCAAATTTATCCAAAACAAATCAAAGAGACAAAAAGATGGAAAAATACTAGGTTAAGACAAATAGATGATGAGTCAGGATATCTTAAGAAGCCCAATAGTAGGACCAAAGAATAAATCAGAAAGAAACAAGCATGTTTGAAAGGAAATGTTGAGAATTTAAGGAGGCTCAACAAATCCCAAACGTGATAATTTACAAAATCAAAATGGAATAAAACACCAAGGACTGATGAGTTTGTAAAACAGGAACACTCAAGCATCATTGCGGAAAGAGTAATAAGCGGTACAAACATATAATCCACACTTAACGTGGGGACTGACACACAGCTATACAACCTCTGTCACAACTACCAACACGGCTACTGCAGCACAAAAGCAGACATGGACAATACATAAGCAAATGCTCTTGCAATGCTCCTATAAAACTTTGTTTATGAAACAGGCAGTGGATCAGATTTAGCAAGAAGGTTGTCCAAATATCAACCCTACACCACAATGAAAATGAACAGACTACACCTAAATGCATTGACATAATTTGATTTTATTCATGTAAAATTTAAAACCAGTCAATATCAAACTGTTTGCAAACAAGACACTATTGGTAAAATGATTTTATTTTTTAAAAAAGCTAATGTTTAATCAAAGATTCGGGATAAGGTTGTTTCTTACATAGAGAGGGATAAAACTGAAGAGGGTCATAAGCCCCTAAAGTAAAGGAAAAGTATTCTGTAGCTATGGGTGTTTATTATGAAACTGCATCATGCATTTTATAAGTCTCTCATGTGTAATATATATAATAATGTAACTAAAATAATTTTACATAAATAATATAGAAAGAAAATGCATTTTAAAAAGTGTGACACCATGACAGAATGACTTGCCCCAGTGAGGTCTGGCCTTTGCCCTCAGCACCTCTGAGCTACTCTCTAAACCCTTAGAACATCCTGCTTGATGAGAGCATCTTTCTTTTCTGAAGACAGGAGGCCACCATAAATAGTCAGTGCTAACACACAGCTTCGAGCTCACAAAAACAGCTGTACTCTGAGGGCTGGAAACTAAGGCCGCCATACGTGAGTTCAACCCTAACCAAGGCCCAGTAGTAACTGTGAATGCCAAGCCTCCTTAGTGGGCAATACTCCATCAGTATCATCATACAGCGGTGTAGAAAGAAGTTAGAGCAGCTCACAAGTCTACGAGGAGAAAACTGGAAACGTCATGCTGAGAGCCCTCCTGGACTCAGCCCATGCGTGATTCCCAGACTGCTCCGAATCTACCATCATGCAGGAACATACTGTAACCGTAAGTCAGACAGCCTCACTGTTTGTCCACTGTTCTTTAAGTCTGAATTAATCATCAAGACTGAGTGTGGTCTTAGAACGACTGGTCTTGCAATGGGTATTAGAAGTCAGGGTGTCACTCATTGGAGAATCATCGACTTCTCATTTAAAAAACTGCATGATCTCACTTATACAATTATGTATGTGAATAAAGATAAGATAAATCTACATAAATAACAGAATAATAGCACATGAAAACAGAAAAAATGTTAATAGTACTATTTGGTTTGTAGATGGAAATAACATTCTTTTATGAGGCATGATCAAAATATTAGGTGGATTTTAAAATATATTAAAGTAAAAGACACATTGCCATTAATTCCCCTCAAAATACTTCCCCTTACTTTGAACACACTTTTACTATTGTTCTTGCCACTTTCTGAAGCATGACTCGAAGTCCTTCGTTCTGTGTGTCTTCCACTGCTCTGCTGTGACTACCTCAATGTCCTGAATTGACTCAAAACTTTTACCTTTCATGGTCACTCCGACTTTGGCGAAGAGCCGGAATTTGCAAGGTGGCAGATTTGGTGAAAAAGCAGACAAGCAAAGTGAGTGGGAGTATTTTGTGGGAGCTTAAGAGGCAATGTGTTCTTTTACCATAATACTTTTTTAAATTTTTATTTAAACATTCCACGTATTTTTATTGCACCTATTTTCTCCTATATTTGTCATTTGTTTCTCTCCAACAGTCACCTATATTTAAATTAGCGTACAACACATATTTATGTCAACCAAACTATGGGTTTAATAGCTTATGAATAAATTGTCTTCTGGAAAGCATTTGCTGTAATACCCATGGGGGAAACATTACAGAAAGTTGAAAATGACCTATTGCCTAGGAGATAACCTGAAAGATAAGTATAGATTTTCTAAAAGTTACTGAGAATAATATAAGGATACTCAATTAAAGCTTCCAAAAAGCCTATAAAAATGAATCTTTTTACTAACATATATCTTATCTTTCAAAATGTGATTATATAGATCCCCATAGGAAGCTTTGGGTTTGATATGAAAGAGTAGAGTATGCAGATCTTGGACTCAGTCATGCTTGTATTCTGTGTGGCAACTGATAAACATTTAAAATAAAACATTCACATTAATTTGTAGACTCCAGGGTTTCTCCCTTTACAGCTCTAATACTCACTCAAAAGAAATGTGGAAAAAACAGGAATTCTGTAAAGTTCTGGGATTTCTCTTGATCTAGGGATTCTATTATTAATGATGGGCCCAGAGTTTTTGCCAAAATCTTTCAAACTATAGAAAGCCCTATATAATATTTAAATAGGCAAATGAATGAGTTTTTGATTTTAAAAATGTATAGAAATTCTCAAAATTCTATAGAATATTTCAGTTAAAAGAATTCAAAGAGAAACTCTATAGTACAGGCTTATCTTTCTCTTCAATAAACTTTACAAGTGAATCTCTCCATTCTAGTCAGTATTCTACTACTGACCACAGCTTTACTTGAAATTATCTCATTGAGAAACAGTTGTCACTATTTAAACATGACTCTCCTCAGAATACAGTATCTCAAAACTAAATTTTATAGACAAAAACCAGCTGTGAATCCAACTATAATTACAGTAAAGATTACAGGCTGCTAAAGCTTCATAAAGCTTCAATCACAAAACTTGCTACACTCTGAGAGGGCAAGAATAATTCTGAAATGCATGACATCATAATATGACAGACTATAAATTCTGGATCTTTGTATCTCATACTTTAAAACACACTTCTCAACTAAATAAATGGGATACATATCCTCTAGCTAAAGCAAACAACACAAACAGGATCCTTTTCTATGATAATAATGTGATTTTTGTAATATATAAATAGGAATAGATATACACTATATTTAACTATTTCTGTCTTATTCAAATCCCTTTAATGTGAAGCCACCATATTCTCAACCTAAAAATGTCAATGCAAATACCTATCTGATGGGCTTATAGTAAACCGTAAATGGACATAGAACTAGCACACAAAGTTAATCAGAAATTATTAGCACATGCTATTAATTATTTATATCGTATTTAGCATACATTCTACAACATATGAATGTTGTAGAACATAACAACCCCATCCAACCAGTTAATATTCTCTTTGAGGTGTCTATTTAAGCAAAATTATCATGGCTGATCAATTCAGAAAGTAATGTATTCAAAATGATACTTCAGCAACCATAAATGGTTGGTTAGATTCAAGACTAGTAACTTGTAGTGCAGTCACAAATATTTCTCTAAACAAAATCACCTCTTTTAGATCACCAAGTATAAAACTTTCTAACATTTATCTAAGTTAATAATGTAATGAAGCATGTTTTAAGTATGAGATAAAAAGATACTGAATAGAAATATTATGTCTAATTCAGAGTACATGTCCATCACCACCAGAAGGACAGGGCTGTGTTGATTGCGACCATCATATCAAGATGATGGACACCAATCCGACTGCAATTGTGGATGCCAACAGAAAGATTTCTGAGTTTTCTGTGTTTCTTACCCCCACCCCATTACATACTTCCAGCCAAAAGTGATGTCATCTTTACTCACATTTTCCTTGGCCCAATCATGTAGCATGGTGATACCTAACTTGAAAGAAGCACCAGTGTGTGAATGATCAGTTTGAGTCCAGAAAAAAAGAACAAATATTGGCCAATAGTATTAACACCTCCACACTGCTTCTGGGGACCTTAAAAGGCCCACACTGTAGAAAGTGAAGACCCTCTGGCATAGTGAAGATAAAGGGGAGTCATTTCCAAAACTTCCACAAAAAAGAATTTCAAATCTATCTTTTGCACATACTCTCTTTAATAAAACGTTTTGATCAGTAGCATGATTTTTTATCCTCTCATTGGAGAACAATTTTGTTCCAATACTTGCTAAAAGCTCACTTGAGGCATGTTAATAATTGAAGCAAACTAAAAGCTATGTTAACTCTCTTCCTACCTCTAGATTCTCCACATTATATCCCTCTTGCACTATAGAAAGGAATGTGTGTGTGTGTGTGTGTGTCATATTATCTCAGCTCCAAGCAGAACTGTGTTTGATGCACTTAAGATGCAGTAAGAAATGACGCAGGAGCAAAATCATTTGTCTTCTTATCCACAGTAATTCAATCAGGAAGACAGTTCAACACTATGTATTTAGCTCCTGTAACAGTAATTAAATCTAAAATATTTCCAGTTAGTACTTCTGAGGAACAGCTTTGAAATGCTAAGATGGAATAATGGAATTTATTTTACTCATCAACTTTATTTCCATTAATATGCTAACTTCCTTTTTGTGTAATATCACAAACAATAGAGATTCAGAGGTATAAAAGAATTCATTTTTTTCAAAATATGATGTCATTACCTGAGTTGTCTTTATTTTCATACTTAAAAATGAGACTTTGAAATATAATTCTCATTTCAGTGATGGAAGGTAGACTTTCAAAATAAATCCAGTTCTTATTTTATAATATGCATTAATCTTTTGAAAATTTTAATCTCATAATTTGCATAGAGATGAATTGTATTTGAATTTATTATGCAAATAACAATAAAATTAAAATAACCATAAAATGAAAAACAAGTCATAAAATGAAATAATTTAAACCATCTACATGTGTTTTGGGAATTTAACAGCATTGAAATATACTTACAAAGATTCTGGGCAATCTTAGAATCTAGAAACTTAAGTTCTTTAATTTTTTTCTTAATAACTTTCCTCTCTTCAAAATCTTCCTCATCTTTTCTTTCTGGAAAACCAAACATAGATTGATGTTATGGTCAATAAGGTATTTATGTGCAAAAGGATGAAAAGTGAACTTTATTTTATCAAGGATGCAAAAAAAATCTGAGTATTCTAAAGCACACAGTTACAAAAACAATAATGTGGATTCCAAAACTCAAACTATTTCAGATAAATATTTGTGGCTTTTGAATTACAAAGAATAAATGCGTGAAAGTTTAACAGGAAAAACAAAAATAAAACTAATAATACACTATAAAAATGAATGCTATCAAGTCTAAGTTTATGCATCATTAGTTCACTTGAAAAATGTACAGAACACGATTGTAACAATATACTTACACTTCAGATGGTTAGTAAGGTATCCCTGAGAGTACTAACCAAACAAAACTGTTTTATGTTTGACATATCATGCTTATTTAAAAATATATCTCCTACAAAATTTGAAAAATTGTAATTTTTTTCAAATTGTTGAAAAATAGTCAAATATTGATACTCAGCTCATTTTAACTCAATAGTCTAAAAAATTCAACAAACTTACTTCATCCTTGATAAATAATAAACACATTATATTAAACAACAACATATGAACTGTGTTTACAATAGAGTACATGACAGTCAAGCTTATAGCCACAACCAGTAAGGTGGTCATGTCATCTTTCTTCTCTCTTATGTCCATGAACAACACTTCTCAATATCAGTCATCTTATAAAATTAGGATTTTTGATGATACCAAACTGTGAAGGGGAAAATGTCTAGGTAGATATGCACAAATAAATCACTAATCTTGAGGAAAAATAACCAGGAAAGCATACACAATTGAAAACCAGCTGTAAGATCTTTATAATGTGTAAGATGATATAATTCCATTATTTTTATATCGAAAAGAAGAACAGTTACAGGTTTTGCTATATAGTTTGAGATAAGGGTCAAATTTTCAATTTCTAAACATACTTATTAGCTAATTTTTTGTGTCATTTTGTGTAATCAAACATCATTCTGAACAGATTTTAAATTACTTACATTAGGTCTTTTTTCTGAGCTTCTAATTCTCTTCTATTGTTGTGTAGCACTCTTATGTTACAACTCTGGCTTAAGTACTATACATTTGTATGTTTTTGATTCTTCATATAATTTTTCATCCTTTTCAAATTTCTATTACTTTTCTCACTTATTTTCTCACTTCAGCTATCGAGTAATTCAAAAGTTCCAAAATAAAATCCATTTCAATAGTATTCAAGTTGCAAAGAATTCATAAGTAAGTCCTGGGAGACTTGACATCTTGACCATTTTCAAACATCCTAATCATGTGGCATATATTTATAATCATTCAATTTAATACAGCATTCTTCATACGCAATCTATATACAGAGTCAGGTAACATAAAGATGTCTAAATTACACTCCTAGTTATTGTGTAAAACTTTCAATAAATTTTTCATATGTGTCATATCATCAGTTACTTTACTTTTTAGCATTTCATAGGAAATATTTAATAATGCCAGCTAAAAGGTACTGTATTAAGCAATGTACAGACAAAATACAGACACCCCTAGCCTCACAGAATTTAAGGTCCAATAGAGATTACTGTAAAATAAATGGAAATTATAGCACATAGGTATTAGATAAAAAATGGTATTTAATGGAATATTTAAATTTTAAAATTTACTACAGTAAGAAAATTTTGCCGTTAATCCCCCTCAAAATATTTGTCCTCACTTCAAACACATTCATTCTGTCATTCTTTACACTTGTGGAAGCAGCTCTGGAAGTCCTCTTTAGTCACACCATCATGGCTGCTTTGATGTCCTAACTTGATTCGAAACATTTACCTTTCATAGTCATTTTGACTTTGTGGAAGAACCAGAAGACCCACAGTGCCAAATCTGGGGAATAAGGTGGATGAGGACACAGTGTAATGTTTTTATGAGCCTGCCTTTCCATTACATGGCACCAAGCAGCAGCATTTACCATATTTTTTACTGTACCTTGTAAAGACTCACGAAAGAAGATCACCAGAATTACTTCAGAAAGTAGCAAGAATGATGGGATAAGCACGTTCAAAGTGAGGGGAATTATTTTCAGTGGAAATGATGGCCATGTGTCTTCTACTGTAATTTTTTTTTTTTTTTTAGATTGAACATTCACCATAAATTTTGTTCACACCTCATATACTGGCCATATTCTTGTAAGAACCACAAGAGAAGAAAAGCACTCTATACTTCTCAGAGATAGTCTTTATGGGATAAATCATAATCTAAACAAAAGCTTGAAAGTGAAAATGAATTATTCATGTGAGACTTGGGGGCAGAGGAAGAGGACAGAGATAATGGAAGGACAATGTTTGAAGGTGTAAAGGCGTGAGAATTTGAAGGGCACAGAGCCACACGAGGACAGTAAGAACAAAATATACTGAGTGGAAATAAATGGCACCAGCAATAAATCAGGTGCCTCATAATGCAGGACCTTTTAAGTTAGAAGAAGTCCGAATTTCATTCTCAGAGTCCTAAGGAGCCACTGAAGATTTAAGCACCTTAAGAGAAACATTAAGAGAATTACACTTGACGAAAAATTCAGGCTCCTGAAAGTGACTGCAAAAGTTGCAAAAATAAACATAGGAGCAAGACAGAAGAAACTACAGTAATCCAAATGGGAGTAAACGGTACCCTCTCCAAGAGCAACAGGAGCAGAGAGAACAGATGAGCTCCAAATGGGACTAATTATTAGTCCAGTTTCCATGTTAGATTCTGCTTTTGGAAAGTTGAAAAAATGAAGCCATATAATGAGCTGCTCCAAATCAGTAAAAATGCTATGTAAGCTACTGATAAAGCATCTAAATGATGCCAACTCCTACGGTTTGTGCATGGTTCACATGTTGGAAGCTTGGTGATGTTAAGAGGTGGTGGGACCACTAGGAGGTGGAGCCGGGGCGGGGGGCATTGTTTGTTCATCTGTGGTATTCCCTGAGAAGGAATCAAGGTAGTTCTTATGAAGCCCTGGTCAGATTTTATGAGAGGATTACTGCAGATGAGCAAAAATGGCCCCTCCCAAAACTGATCTCTCTCTGGCTTCTTGTTTCGCAACGTGATCTCCTTATACATAATCCCTTTGCGATCCCATGCACCATATGGTCTTTATTAGAGATGGGCAGATGCTGGAAACACGCTCTTGAATCTGCAGAACTTTGAGCTAAAAAGGCCTCTTAGAAATTACAAAGCTTACATTATTTTGCTATAGCAGTGGCTAACACACTAACATAGCAACAATAAAAAGGATTTATTACAAGGAATAAGAATAAAGGAGGGCATTTAGTGGAACAAAAGTTTTTACAGAAAATACAATTTCAATTTTCCATGCTGGTGATATCTGTGTGAAACCCTAACATGTTGAGACCCTGCAAGGAATGTAGAATTGAAATTCTGACGCGCATCACTCATCCATGAGGACAGCGACACTGTACTCTAAGAGAAATTATGAGAGTAAAATGAGACGATAACTACCTTCACAGAACCCTCCCTGCACACTGACAGAGAAATCAGGAAGGGAATTAAGAGTGCGTAAGCACAACTCAGCAACCAACAGTAAAGCAAACTTCAGATGCAATCCAGTTCATTCATGGAGTTCCTCTTCTAAAGCCAGTACAAAATACACTTTCACTTCAAGACTACATTTTCTCATGTATAACATGAAGCTCTGAATCACAGAGTCAGATTATTAGTGCCATCTATACTTGTGATCTAGCTATTCTGCCATTAGATGCCTGTGTTTAATCTTACTTCGTAGAAATGCCATGTAAGACTCCATTTTTCCAAGAGAAGATAAACGCTGTTCAGAAACGGTTCGGATCACTAACAGCATATGCCACATTTTGTAAGAGCTTTATGTCAGAATGAAGTCAAAGATGACAAAACTCTCTATGTGGCCAAAAGCCATGAACTGAAAAAGTATTTTTTAATTATATTTTTACTTTATTCTTTTTACTATTTTCAAAGTTTGAAAAATAGCAGCAAAATTATATAAAGAATCTCCTTTCAAAATCTTTGCTTTCGGGCCGGTGAGATGACTCAGCAGCATAAGCGCCTGCCTGGCAAGCGCAAGGGCCTGAGTTCGACTCCTGGAACCCACATACGAAAAAAGGGCCAGTGATATCGCTCAGTGGCACGGGCACCTGCTGGCGCGCGAGGTCCTGAGTTCAACCGCCAGTAACCACCAAAAAAAAAAAAAAATCTTTTCTTTCATACTAAATTTTCCATTAAAGATTATAAGTTTTCTAGAACATAGTTATAACCTCTTATTCCAGTTCATTTTCTATTATGTTATAATCAAATTGATTTAAAATGTGATTTTTTAGGAATAAGATTCCATATAACCTTTATCATATATTATTCCATCATTAAGGAAAACCTAAAAGTATTCACTTCTAAATGTATAAGTAGCTGGCAGAGGAACAAGAGCTAATAAAAAGCAATATTCTCTTTCCATAATCAAGCATTTTAAATCAGTAAACACTACCAGTAATTGTTGAATAACTTTTGTTTGTCCCTCCCTTAGTTAAATGTTTCATATAACAATATATATACATATATATATATATATATATATTTTTTTTTTTTTATTTATTTATTTTTTTTTTTTGGTGGGTACCGGGGGTCGAACTCAGGACCTTGCACGCCAGCAGGCGCCCGTGCCGCTGAGCGATATCACTGGCCCTTTTTTCGTATGTGGGTTCCGGGAGTCGAACTCGGGCCCTTGCGCTTGCCAGGCAGGCGCTTACACCGCTGAGCCATCTCACTGACCCAGAAATATTTTTAAAATATAAAGCATTTTAAATTTTGCTGGAACTCATTTAACACAAGTGTTATAAAATGTATATGCTAATGTTTATAATATTTGTTAATAAGATTACACTGGCTTTGACAGGATGAAAAGAAGTACATCTTATTAAATAAGCAAGCATTCTCTGTACACTGAGAGAAGCCAATAAATTCATCTCAACTACAGAAAAAGAAAAGATAATTTATTTAAGATATGAAAATTATGAGGTCCCAAGTCTTCAAATGTAAGTAAGTCAGGGTGAGGAGATTTCTATGAGTTATTTGCATTATTACTATTGTTTTTCTTGCTTGCCTTCTAACAACTGAGAGGCTAATGAAGAGGATCAAAAATGTATATATTTAAGAAGTAGAAGAGCCCTTGAATGTACACTTCAACCTCCCATGTGGATGAGTGAATCTAAGGACAGAGAAAATAATTCACTCCTCAAAGGTCACGGAAAGAACTTGACTGTGACCCAATCTGAGACCAGGCCATTGGCCACCACGCTTGGCCTAGAACAACCTCTGAGACAGGGACTGTGGACGAGGAAAGCGGTCAGCAACCCACGTACAGGGAAAGAAGACTCACACTGTGCGTGTACACTAGACCCAATGTTCCCCTGATGTACATGCTCAGTGGGAGAGGGACTGGGAAGGTGAGCAGGCAGGAGGGAAGGAAAAGAAAGGCTTGGCCTATTTAACACAATGAGTAGGATTCAAAGCTTTGGAAAAAACATAGTTCCAAAGGGAAAGTCAAGAATTTGCCCATTGCCATCTTTCAAATGGTGGACAGCGTTGGATAAGTTTCACTTACTCAGCTGTACAGTGTGAGAAGAATGACTTCAGGGCCAGAATCTGAGAACAGGCAAAGGGGTGAGAAAGGAAAAATAGATTTCTGACAGTTAACATTCTTGGTGGTTTTGATGGTATAATATGGTTTCAAAGACTTAGGTAGTTTGGAGGCAGATGATATGGAATACATAAGGGGAAAAAAGTGTTCAAAAATTGGAATGATTTATTTTTAGGTTGGCAATATATCCTTGGCAAAATACCAAAGTAAATGCTTTGGTACTGAAAACCTTAACTGCATAAATCGTTTAAGTCATATCTGATATGTCAAACCCAGTTTTAATATTTCTAGGCACATAAATAAATGGCTATGTACCCAACTACACAGAAAATAATCAGGGGAGAAACAGATAGACTGTTTTTCTGTTCAGATATTTATATATGACTGTCATAACTAATCAGAGTATTTTACTAGCAAAATGTAGTCTGTTTGACAATTCAAGGGTAAGAATTATACAATATTTAGGAAGAGTGGCTGAAGCACTAAATAAAATTTTGTGGAATAGATTATTTCAACTATAGTAATCATCAAAAGTGCAGCAGATAAACACATATTTCTCTTTGTGTGACATTCTATTTTAGTAGACAATGTCGCAAAATAGTCTTCAAAGTTTTTTAACTTAAGTTCTGTATGAATAGGGAGGATTACAGAATTTAACAAACACTTAACTAAAGTTACATCTAGAATTTTTTACATGTACAGAACAATTATTAAGGCATTAGAAATATACCTTTAAATATATGCCTAAAATGACAATGATATCAAGAAACTTGATCCACATAATATTTCCCCATCACTAACTTTCCTATAACAAGCCAATCCAAACATTATATAAAAACTGCTTGATCCCCAAACATGTTCTCAATCACAAAAATTAGCAATGCTGGGCCGGTGAGATGGCTCAGCGGCTTAAGCGCCTGCCCGGCAAGCACGAGGGCCTGAGTTCGACTCCCGGATCCCACATACGAAAAAAGGGGCCAGTGATATCGCTCAGCAGCACGGGCGCCTGCTGGCGCGCGAGGTCCTGAGGTCGACCCGCTGGTACCCACACACACACAAAAAAAATTAGCAATGCTGTTCATTTCAAAAGCATTAACCCCACAAATTAAAAAGAATCAATTTCTTGGTGACCTCTTTTATGTGTATACACCCTCTTAACCTAAGATGTATAAGAAAAACAATTCAAGTCAAATAAAATATCAACTTTCAAATTTACACATTAAATTAAACTTTAGAGGTGTGCACTAGGGGAGAAAAATTACTCTGAGAAACTTAATATAAACCTTAGTGTTAAGTGCATTAGTTACAAATGAGATAAGATTTGATCAAATGAATCTAAAGTCTAGAGGGAAAAACTAAAATATATTCAAAACAGTTGAAAACTTGACTAGAAGAAAACTGAATCCAGTTCTCACATGATCTTTCTTAGCTTATCACAACTACTCAAAAAAATACTCCATACTTCATATTAGATATGTTAAACACTTCAAAACCATAAAGAATTTTTCTAGAACTTGTTCCTTCTAATTATTTCCTCAATTTTGGCCATTTCCCTATCATGGAATAAAACATGAATTCATCAAAAGTAATTTTTTCACTAAACATTGTTTTTACCAGTTTGACCTTTGCCCATACATACTTTGATATTAAAAAAGTAGAGATATATCTCAGCTTAAAAACATTTTCAAAGAAGACTCTGGAAGTTAATGCATGACATGCTAATGCCTACACAAGAGAATGTACTAATAAAGGAGAAAAAATCTATTATAAAAAGAATGAGGGGCTGGTGAGATGGCTCAGCGGTGTAAGCGCCTGCCTGGCAAGCGCGAGGGCCCAAGTTTGACTCCCAATACCCACGTACAAAAAAAGGGCCGGTGATATCGCTCAGCGGCACAGGCGCCTGCTGGTGCGCGCGGTCCTGAGGTCGACCCCTGGTACCCACACACACAAAAAAAGAATGAGAACTCAATGTATATTCCTAATTTAAAGAAGGATTACATGCAAATAAAGATACAGGTAATTCAGGATATCTAGCATGCTATAGAATCAAAGGACTTAATAAGTCAACTTATTATTATGTATATTCACAGTACTATGCAATTTGAGACTAGAAAAGTAACAATGTTAAACAGTGAACAGACACCCTTGGCATATTATAGTGTGGGGAAACCATAATATGTAGCATCATTAAAGTGACCAAAGTATTATCTCAAAAGTGATAGAAGAGATGTGATCACACAAAAAAAAATAACTAATACTCCAAAATACCAACCAGAATTCCACTGATAGTAAAACAGGCTTAAGAAATTTTATAATAAACATACTCTACAGTGACAGCATGCTTATATTTGGGGGTATCCTTTTATTTGTGCAAAACCCCAGTCAGAGTGTACAATGCAACACAAATTTCACATTAACATTTAACTTCATATTAGAGAAAATGAAATTCTGAAACCTTACTGAGTCATGAGAATCACAGACTTATCTCTACCTGTTGTCACCGAACACATGCGTGCATGGAAGATAGGAAGTTGGATTTGTTCTATTCCATGCAACCTTTGCTATACAGACTTTCTGGCAAGTAGTTATCCCATCCCTCTGATTTTATGTTCACTTCTCCAATAGCTCAGTTGGGAATTCAAGTCATTTCCCCAACTTCGCAGTTATTGAACCTTTATTGCTGTGCATTCTGTGATGGTTCTGTGTTTCAGGTCACTCTGGTACCCGTCAGCTTACCTAACTGGAGGAGCTCTACTATTTGTCTGATCTGCTTTCTAGATTCAACTATTCTGTACTAATTTCTGTCCCCACAACCACCTGAACTTAAACCGTAAGAAAGACTCTGGGTTTTTGATATTTATATGTCTGTGTTACCTTTTTTTCTAAGTAGATCTTGTGCTATGTAGGATCTTACGAAGCCATATAAAATGGCTGGCTAAACCACAGACATGCTTCCACCGCACTCGCTAGCTGACATCTAAGTGTCCCAGCATGCCTCCCCACTAGAAGACAGAGGCCAGATTTGGCAAAAGTCTGTGTTTGGGAAAATGATATTTTAAGTACAATAATGATCTTTACATGGCAAAGAGAAAATGGGGAGTTTGCGATTAATGAGTACAGAGTGCGTGAACTGGGAAAAATGAAAATTTTCTGGAGATGGATGGTGGTGATAGTTGCAAAACAATGTGAATATACTTAATGCCACAGAATAACAGTACAATTAAAAACAGTGAAAATGGTAAAATTTTTATGTTATGGGTATTTAACCGTAATTTTAAAAATAGAAAAAATTATCTTTGTAAGGAGGATTGATTTCAAAACACTTTTTCTTCTTTTACAATTCTTGATCTCAAAATGTACATAGGCATGAGTAAATATTTTGGTTTTTACAGTGAAGACATAAAAATCTACATGATCACAAAATTCACAAACCACAATAAAATGGGTTCATTTAAAATATACATGGGCTTTCCCAAGAGCTGTTAAAGGACAGAGATAGTACTCGTTCAATACATAATATACCTCTCACACACACAATGGTTTGCCAGATCATTATGGCACAGAACATGCCTAAAGAAGCTTCCTCTCCTAACCCTCACCCCGCATTACTTTTCCAAATTGCAAAAAGAACTTAATTCTTAGACAATTCAGTGTTTCAAAAATATGAACACATTTCAGTTTTCTTGAGTGCCCAGCTCTCAGATTTCTAAGGAAATGGTAGCCCACATCAATTCCCCCATGTATTTTCTTTCAATGAAAAACAAATCTTACATTCTCTTTCCACTTCCCTTAATCCACCCCCCTCCACTGTAAAAGATCAAGCACAGGACTGAAGCTCTTTCACCTTTTATCTCCTTCCTTTCTAAAGAGTCTGTGGATTCTTTTTTTCTAAAGAAAGCCTGGCATTTTCCTACACCAAAACTGACACTCTTCAGCTCCATATGCATGGCTGGCACATAAAAGAAGCAGAATTATATTCTGGAAAGGGAATCTAAGTTGGCCTTTGGCTTCAACCTCAAACCATTTACCCAGGACAACAAAGGCTTGAGTGATCAATTTGGCATATTCAGATAAAAACCCAGTTGACAATAAAATGGTCCTTGAAATTCCTTTCTTGTGGATCCATGTTTTCCCATAGGGAAAATAGAAAGCTACACCATGTCAGAGTTCAGAAACTCCTGGATGATCTATCATTGCCAAAGCCCTCTAAAAACTCCCAAGATAAACAACACTGCATCTCTTTCCTAATATCTGTATTTACAGGTACAGGCTTTTTATAAAGTCACAATTTCCCATTGTCTTCTAGCCTGCCTCTGTAAAACCATCTTACTTTTAGCATACTGACCAAGTCTGGTCTTTTTTTTTTTTTTTTTTTTTTTGTGGGTACCGGGGGATCGACCTCAGGACCTCATGCGCCAACAGGCACCCGTGCCACTGAGCGATATCACCGGCCCCTTTTTCGTATGTGGGATCCGGGAGTCGAACTGGGGCCTTCGCGCTTGCAAGGCAGGCGCTTACGCCGCTGAGCCATCTCACTGGCCCCACCAAGTCTGCTCTTCAAAGAAAAAAGCACAGTATTTAATAGAACCATTCTGTGAAAGGGGAAGGGAGGGAACCTTTCATGAATGGCAATGTGGTTTAATCTTATTAGAAAATCTCACTTTAAACTCAATTACTACATAATTATTTTGGTCCACCTGACACCTGGGCAGAGGAGCAGTTTTGTAGAGAAGAATCTTTGCAGGAACTAAAATATCCCTAACTGTAAACTCCCCAACTTAACTAATTAAAAATTATCTCATGTTTAAATGTTTGATGAAAATGCCAGAGGGTAAAAGTTAATGTTCAAAAAGACATACACCAACAAGCTAATGCAGAACAAAAAAGGTAACATTAAAGAGACCAACACTGTTGACATCTAGGAATATCTATTAATTGTGACTCTCTGGCACAGTTAAAATTTCTAATCTTTAAAATCTTTTAATAAATCACATTGATAAAACTAAAATTAATTTACTTCATGCTGGAGATATCAAATCTATTATTTTATGTGATTGCATTTCTAAAAGCATCAGATCTTTTTTCCCCCAATTAAATGGACAGTGGAAAAATCATCTAATAAAAAAAAATACCTCATTCTACAATAAGAAAACTCAAGCACAGAGTGTGAGGAGCCCAGCAAATAGACATGAGGCTTTGGACTCCCAATCCTGTGCTTACTCCATCCTGGCAATTCTGCACCTGTCTGGCCCATCAGTACACACTGTAAATGTAGTGACACAATGGAATGGAGTTCAAGGCAGAATGATTAAGATTCATCAGACCCTTAAAGTGGAAACTGATAATAACTGGAGATTATAACTGGAGAGGAGTCTTTTTTTCTTTCCTGAAATTTTCCCCATAGCCTTGTCGCCTCAGGATCAGGGGAATGTATTTCTTCTGAGGAAGAGAGACATACTTTAGAATAAGAGATCATTCCTCAGCACTAAGTAGAAAAGTAAGTTTATCTTATTATCTACAGTGAACCAGCAGTACTGAAAGCTATGTTCAATTGTAAGAGCTGTATATTTACAGAGGAGAAAAAAAAACTCTAATGCACTCACAAAACTTTCCTTTAACTATACAAACTGAGAACAAGGTCCTACTGTGAGGAGTGGACAGTTGCGGAATATGAGGAAAGGACAGTCTCAGCACAGACAAGACACAAAAGCCCTTCCTGCATCAAGAGAGCTTGCAGAGGACCTGAAGATCAGAATTTGGATGCAACGCCATAGGATGTGCTCCCTTTCTCTGTGCACCAGAGAGACATGAGCTCAGGCAGAGGCATCTGTCTCATTAGCAACATCCTGCAAAATCTGAAGAAGAGAAACGCAAGGCACATTTAGACAGCTAGTGCACCTGGGAGAGTATCTTGCTAAGTCATAATGGGGGGGGGCGTGCAAGTGCTAAAAAGATAAGTGGACATGATTTCAGGAACATGTACTGCATCACATTAGATTTTTCAAATGACTGAGAAATTCCTATGAGAGAGATTCTCCTGCAACTCCACTAGGGGAAAAAAAGTCTGAACAAGCAGCAAACATATATTTCAAATATCAAAGAATAAGGCAGCAGGAGGGACTACAAAGGAAAACTTATTTCTTCCAAATATGTGCATGCAAATGCCCAAAGGGAATGTGACACACAAGACATACATTTCCATTGACCTATATAATACTTCAGCTCAAATCAGCAAGTTGAAAATCTTAGCCCCCTACTTAGCCTTCTTTACTAGTTACTGGAGTACTCATAATGCTTTCTCAGCTTTTTACAAGCTGTTATTTCTAAGCCTGAGGAAGATATATGCAGCTCTTCACTTCATCAATTACTTCCATCCTCACACTTGAGCAAACATTCTTCAGGATGACTATTACACAGATTTCCTTCATTACAAATGTCTGTCCCTTTTGATCATAGGCACCATTTGGAATAATTAACTATCAAATATATTGCATTTGGAATGGAGTTTACTCAATTAATGGAACCCTATGTATGTAATATACTTGATATAAATTTCTTTCACTTTGGAAAGCTAAGGTCATTTCTAAGCTGTGATTGTTTAAAAATAAAACAAATGGCTCACGTGTCTTGTTATGACTTTTCAGGTTTATTTATACTGACAGGCAAACAACTTTATAACTTTTTGCTTATATATAAAATAAAGATTATCACTCCAGCTAATTGCTTGATTATTCTGGACTTTGTTCTAGGAAAATTAATTTTAAAAATTCATTATAAAATAATTCAAACTATACACAAGGGCATAAAAAAAAGTAAAAGTCTTCCCCAAAGGAAACTATTGGTAACAATCGTTATTGCTAACAAAACCTATCACTGATGGCATTGTAAAAGGCTAGTCATGTGTGTGCATAAAGGACCACTGTACAACAAAAGGATGTATAAACATGTATAAAAATATAGTTTTTTTCTAATAATCAAATGAACTTATACCATAGGGATTATTTTTTATTCTATCTGTTTAACAAAGCAATAAATCCTGTATACCTTTCCATGCCCTTATGTAGAGACTGACCACATTCTTTTTAAATACTTCAAATTATGTCATCTGGTAACATAATTTGCCCTATAACAGCATAATTTTCCTTGCAGGTGAGTAATTAAGTTGTTCTAAACCTTTGCTATTAAAGCTACTCTTAAGTGAACATTCTTACATTTTCCCCACACATAGGCATTTGCTGAGTTTACTTTTAATTGAATATTATAATCTCATTCCCTAATGAGAAAAGAAGTATGATCAGTTCACCACCATTGCACAGTTCTAAGCCTGAATACTACGGGCTTTTTCGTGTATGTTGTTTTATTTTGTTAGTTAACTTCTTAATCTTAATGAGGATCAGTAGTTTTAAAGAATTCTGGAACATCAACTAGAAAGAACTCTTGTATTTTACAGATATGCAACTGAGAGCTAGAGTATTGGCATCGCCAATGCCAAAATCACCTTCCCGATTCTTGGCCACTCTCCATTCTGGGCCATTTCTCCACTCTCACACTTAGGTTTCCTGGATGAGAACACCAGGGCCAAGAAACCCTTTATAGTTAGAACAAGGACAGCAACAGGAACTACCAGACTTCTCAATATGGAGCTCCCCACAAGGGCTCCCTTGTCACTATAAAAATCATCTCAAGCTGACTCGTTCATTCACTCATGCATTCATTCATTCACTCTGTCATAAATGAGTTAGGGTCTGCATAGATGGATATAAAAAAGTAAAACACATCACTTGTTCTTTTAAAAACTTTGACTGAAAATGGAACAATAAGGTGTGTGAGGATAAAATTATACAACAATACTATCATTCATATAAAGGGAAAAGTATTATAGAGGTCAAGCATCTTTTGATATTTATCTCATCAGAAGCCCTGTGAAAGAGTTTATGAAAAGGTTAGTAAATGTTTCAAAGGCCTTATTTTGTCTCAATTCTTTGAGGCCAATCAAGGCAAAAGATCAATGGAGCACTCTGGAAGTTCAAAGAGGCAAAAAATAACACCTCACTAGATGAATCAGAAAAGTCTTCATGGAATATGTGAAATTACATTTGGGCCTAGAAAGATTAATAGGAAACAGGATCAAGTCCTAAACTACTGTAATTGCATTCCTTTCTGTCTCCTCCCTGAAAAGTCACTTTCTAAAGATAAATGTATATATTTCCATACACATATAAATACAAAGATACACTTCTGGGGAAGTCTTATATAGACTAGAAAAAAGATTTAGTAAAAAAATAAATGAATCCAAAACGCAAGGTAGTCTGGCATTTCCAGGATATTTAATGCAAAGCAACTGAAGAACAGAAAGGCTTGTTTCAAAAATTACATCACACACGAACTCCTAGTGCTTCTGTAGGATAAAAGACATACCAGTCCTCACTGTGAAGAAGAGCCATAATGATGCAATTTAAAGACAGAAACTGATAGATTTACTGCCGCCCATGTCTGTGTGCAGTAAGAGTTTTGACAGTTTAAATATATTTATTTATCAATGCATAATAAGGTAAAAAAAAAAAAAAACCTGTGTTCAATACTAACTTGTTTCAAATGTGTTAAGGAGAATATGGCTCTAGTCCTTCAGATTTTCTTTTGAAGAGGGAAGAGACGGAGACTCTGAAAAGAACTTGTTCAGGCTCAGAACCGGCAACTCACTAACTTTAACTTCACCACTCCATCTTGCTTCCCAGCCACAATGTCATTATGATCTGCATTCCTATGCCCTAGGCTGGGAAGCATTTTGGTAGTGTGACAAATTTTCTGTCTCGTACCATCCCTACTGCTGGATTACCTTTCTCCTTTCAAAAATTATGTATTCATCCTTCAGAATTTCTCAAAGATTTCTCTGAAGAACTTCCAAACAATTCGAGCCTCAAATCTCATCTCCTTGTCATTGTCCCCCTGACCTAATATGCTCCAACCATACAGAACCTCTAATAATTCTAAATTCTCTCTGACCTGAGGATCTGTAAAGATGCTTTTTCCTATACCTGGAGATCTTGTCTCTCAAATCCCTAGCCGGCAAATTCCTATTTATTTGTGTCTTCACTTAAACATGGCGTCATAGGCCTTCCATGACCACCATCTCCAAACTAGCACACATCATCAGTCCTTGTTCACAGCATTTAAAAAAAAAACTATGGTCATTTTTCTGCCTATTTAAGTCTGTCTTCTCCATTAGACTGTATAACACATGAAGACAAGATACACTTGTCTGACTCGGCACTGTGCTCCAGTAGGTAGAACAGTCCTTTTCCTATGAGAGAGATGCAATACTACTCTGGTTTAGCTGATGAGCCAGTCAGTTGGTTGGTGGGCAGGTTGAACGATTTACCACAACTGGCTCATTATCCAAAACCAGAGCCCTGTTTGTTGATGGCAGATAACTGCAACCCTAGAGATAGTGCTAAGTAGTAGCTTGCCTTGAAAGAAATGATTTCTATATCCAATTTCAGTTGCTGACAGAAAAAAGCTACACTAGCACTAAGATTTCAGCTCTTAATACAATAGGGATTTCAGAGCCCTGGAAAAATAGTGCTTAAGCACATAGTTGCTGGGCTATGAGATAAGAAAGCCCTTTTCTACAGAGGAATATGGACGTGAGAACCAGTGTCAAAAGGTACAGGTGAGGCTGGGAACCTAGCTCCAGGGTAAAGCGCTTGCCTAGTATACAAGGGCCCAGGGTTTGATCCACAACATAGCAAGAAAAGAACTACAGTTGAATATTTCCTATCAAGTTTCTTTCAGAACTCAAGGACAACTTATTAGCATTTACTAGAATAATTATGAATTTGATCAGGCAATGTTAGCAATTTATAAATTTAAATTTTAAAGGCAGGCGTCACATGAAAATACATTTGTTAAAAAATAAATGTCACTGCCCCTTACATTAAGTAGGCAGTGAGTTATAGGGAGCTGTCTCATACAGCACACAAAATAAGAGAATATTTTTCAATGATCAACAAATATACCTAATATGTTACACAATATTTCTATTGGCAAAGGTTTTAAGTCTCTTTATGTAGAGCTCTCAAGTTTTTCATTTATTAAATAATAAAATGATGTCAGATGCTACCAACTTCACAATCCTATGACTACTTAATAAACATTTCCACTTTTTACACTTCTGTTACAAAATACAAAGCACTGTGATTGTTATGTGCTGTTCTTTCAGCTAAAATAAGGTACTTGAAAACAATATCTGTACAGCACCTTACAGTTTGCAAAGCACAAATTCCATTTCATATACCATATTCACAATTGTTAGGAACAGGGAAAATCAGAAAGCTGCTTTACTGAAAATATTGAATACTGTTTCCTGGATTGCCACTTCTTCAAAAAAAATGTATTTGAAGTTCATTCTCAATAGAGAGCATATGAAATACTATGTTTTCAACAATTAACTCAAAAAATCAACAAATGTGAAAAAGCACTTGGGTCATCATTTAAAATGCATGCAAACACACACCGAGAAAAACATACTGCTACTGAGACTGTGCCTATCTACTTGGACAACTATTGTGTACGATGTTTTTATTTCATCATATGTACTTAAAAATAGCAGTTGTGCTAAAAACATAACTACATAACAGATGTCTTAATGGTATCTTTCCTTATGTGTTTTCATCTATGCACACAAATCAGGCATAACTTTAAAATAATATGTAACAGAAAAATGAAAGAATTTGAAAATCTGGTACAAAAGAAAAAATTCAAATTGTAAAATAAAACCAATGCTGAAATGGTGAGTCGTACTGAGGGGTCAACAACACTGTGTCTATTATTCAGCTAAAACACAGAATTTGCCTTTCGATACCATTTTAATGTTCAATGAAGATCTGTCAATCAGCACCATTTGTTTGTAATCCCTCATCAGAACCCATTGCCTCAGTCTGAACATTCACAGGAAAGAATGCGAAGAGTCTATCTGCAACCACTTAACCTTCATCAACCCACATTCATGCATGCTCATTAACAGTTTCTTCATCCCACTTTTGAGCATGACACAGCTCAAACCAGAATAATAACTCACTGATAATTGTTCAAGACAACAGCTGGACAGGCAGAGTGCAGAGGTGAACACTCTCATAGATTACGGGGTACAGTAATGCATTGCAATTAGTATAGAGAGTCAATATGCTCACGTTCAATAGTTTTCAAAAGAAGTTAAGAAAATGTCACAGCACAAATAGCAATTTTCTCTAACTTTAACTCTGTATGGCCCACTGCCTGATTTTCTTAACACATTACTATTCTGAAATAAACCAATAATTACCATAGCCCCTGTTTACTGTACTATTTCATGAATGGTGTATTTCATGCAGTACAGACACAATTCAAATTTGCAATGTAATTTAAGATTACTAAGAGAGGAGTCGAGTTTCAGATGAAAATTGTTTTGTATTAAGATTCTCAAAGTTATTTTTAAAAGAATATGCTTCAAAACATCAATTCATATCACAGAAGAAATCTAGAATGACATAAATTTTAAAAATCCAATACATAAAGCAACTTTGAATATTCAGTCCAATGCCCCATGCATAGCAGGTGTGACACCATTCTACTTCTTTGCCAAAATGCAATACAAATAAAATGAAATGGAAATGATAACGATAATACTAGTTTCCATTTATGAAGTAATTTGAATAATGTATCATGCTAGGTATTCTTAATAATCCTTTAAAGAACTATGAACCCTCTTTTTCAGATACGAAAATTGAAGCTACACTCAGATTAAAAATTCATCCCCAAATCAAAAAAATCATGGAGACAATTTTTTCAACCAGATAGTCCAATTCCAAGGCTGATGATCTTCACCACACCTCATCGTAAAATTCTACATTGGACTTCTATTAACATTTCTCTTATATCATTCCAAAAGGCTTGCAGTACAATTCTTTGACTAGGTAGAGTAAGACTTATTTCCGCAAAGTCTTCTTAACTAAGATATACACTTAAAATTCCACATTTTCCCACTTTACTTAGGTCCAAGAAATATGCTCTTAATGCTAATAAAATCTCTAGTCCCTACACTTCTGCCTAGCTTCCCTTTGACAGCCCTCTACTTTTATATCTTTCCTCCCACTCAGCTTAGATTTCCTGATGAGAATTCTTAGGGGAAATTTTCTTAGCTTGCTTAGACTTTAAAAAAAAAAAAAAAAGAAAAGAAAAAAAGTTAAACAATTTAAATATCTAACTGGATTTTATTTATTCATTTATTTTTTTGTGGGTACCGGGGGTCGACCTCAGGACCTCGCATGCCAGCAGGTGCCAGTGCTGATGAGCGATATCACCGGCCCTTTTTTCGTATGTGGGTTCCGGGAGTCGAACTCAGGACCTCGCGCTTGCCAGGCAGGCGCTTAAGCCACTGAGCCATCTCACCGGCCCTCTAACTGGATTTTATTAGCAATCCATGAACCATGTAGTCTTATCTAAAAATTTACAAGAGGTGCTCCAAAGAGCTAAGCATAAGAGTTGGCTTTATAGGTAGAAAAGGGATTTTGTGTTTTTTCTTTTAAAGACAGAAACAAAGAACCAAATAGAGGAGTTCTTTATCATGTCAGTTAAGGCAAACATGGACCCTTCTCCTTGGCTATTACCAATCTCCTGGCTTTTGGAAAATTGGCCCACTTCAAAGTTAAATTTGTTGATGTAACACTAGCATGAGTTATTCCATTCTAATCTGGTCTGTTGGTACCTAATGCATAACAATGGCCATACAGAAATCTTTCCTAACGATGTTTACTTGCAAACATCTACAGATTGGATCACCAAATAAAACAATCTATTTCTATAGTCCTACTTTTAACTATTGATCATTTTTGAAGGAGGTGAAATAACGCTCAATGGGATCCATTAGGGATTAATAATATAATTTTAAATAAAACCTCAGTAATATAACCTAGGGGCTAAAAAATCACAGCCCATGGACCAAATCAGGTTTGCTACCATTTTTATAAATAGGGTATTACGGGAAGGCAGCCAAGATCACTGGTTTACATAGAGTCTGGGGCTGCTTTTACCCAACAAACGCAAGGCTGAGTAATAGAGACCATGTGGTCCTCAAAGACTAAATATTTACTATTTCGGCTTATATAGCAAAACATTGATAACCTCTGTTATAGTCTAGAGTAGAGATCCATAACAGTACTCAAGTCAACTAGATAAAAATAAAATCCATACTCTTCAGCCCACAATTTACAGACACAAGTCTTAACTCTAGAAACTTACACCATCATATGCTATTTTCTTTCCAAAATCGACCAGCTGACTAACCCTGGTTGATTATACTTCTATAAACATTTCTTAGGTGTAAAACACTCCCATGGAAGTAAACTAGACCTAGAACCTTATCACCAATCTCCTGGATAGTTAAGTTAGTCTTTTAACTACTATTCCAGCCTCTGGACTTCACCTCCCACAACACCAAGCTGTCTGATACTGAGGTATCACGTTAAAATATAGATTATAACATTTTATATCTCCAAAATATTTTAAATTTGTGACAGAATAGAATTTAAAATATTAAATTTGTTAAATTATTAATCTACGTGACAAAAGAAATTTTAAATGACTACATTTTCTATATAAAGACTGCCCGAGTATGAACACAAGTCTTTTTGGGTTAATCTTCCAGGGACAGTGCCCCACTTTCCTCTGCATCCCCATCCACAGGAAAGTATCCCCCATTGCATTCTCTAGTTCCCAACCGTACACACTTTCCCAAACACCCCAATAGCACCCAAGTGTTAGTGCCTTTATTAACACTCAAATCCTTCCATTTGTCATTTGCTCACCATACAAACTGCTCATTAAGCATCGTTAAACATCACACAGGCCTCTGAGTAAAGAGAATACAGTAAGCAGAAGATAAACACGGTCCCTGCCCGTGGAAATAATACATCCTAATAGAAAAGGAGGATGCTAATAAACACACATCAGAACTGTATTACAATCACAAACCAGTGCTATAAATGAAAAGGAAAGGGCACTGTGAGGTGGAATTACAAAAAGATCTATTTTAACCATAGAAGTAACAAAACTTTTTTCTCAAAGAAAATGACACTTAAGCCAAGAAAGGAAACATATATGGGATCAGCAAGTAAAACTACCACCTTCAAGAAGTCTTTTCTAATTATCCCAATTCAAATCAGCCAGCTTTTAAACATGCCTACACAATCAGTAAAAATATTATAAAAGGTATTTAACAGCACAGAAAATACATTACATAGAACTACGTCTGTAGATACATTGTTATAAACACTGATAACAAAATAAGAATTTTTGTGTGTGTGTGTGTGTGTGTGTGGGTACCGGAGGTCAAACTCAGGACCTTGCACTTGCCAGGCAGGCGCTTACGCCGCTGAGCTATCTCGCCAGCCCTAAAATATGAATTTTGAAAGGATAAATGATAAATACATCTAAATTCTACAATGAATTCAAGTAGAGTGTTAGAGTTTGAGTGGTATTTTCTCTTTCTTTAATTTTCTAAATTTTCTGCAACATATATTTTATAATGAATAAATCATAGCAGTTTGAATTGGTAAGTGAACTATCTATATATAGTTTTAATCAAATGTCTATTTTACTAACACACCTATAACATTGTGTTATACAGAATACAGAATAACTCTTAATACATCTATATTTCAAGTAAAATTACCAGCTTTTCAGACATATTTGTAAATCCTATACTACCATTCGCTTCAATTTTTTGTATTAAATATCATTTGTGTCCTCAGTTTTTCCTACATGATTAAAGCCTTTACTGACTTCTATAAAAATAGCAGTTAATACACTTGATTTTCCTTCTCCTGTACAAGCAAACCTTAATAAAAGGATAATTTTCAGTAAAACTTTGGTTTTTTCTAAAGTTAAAAATAATAGTTATCCAAAAAAGAGAAAGTAACTACTGGTGACAATATACGTAAATTACAATCCTTATATAATGCTGATGGGAATGTAAAATGATACCACCACTATAGAAAAAGAGTTTGGCAGTTTTCCAAAATGGAAGAAACAGAATTACCATGACACAACAACCCGACTACCAAGCATATGCCAAAAAGAGCTGAAAAGAGGTACTCAAATGCATGTACACGTATGTTCGTAGCAGTACTACTCACATTAGCCAAAAGGTGGAGAAGGCCCAAATATCTATCAACGGATGAACAGGTAGACAAAGCATATGTATACAAACCGTGGAATATCATTCTGAGATTAAAAGGAGCTCAGTACAGACACATGTTACAATATATACTCACATATATTATGCTAAGTAAAAGGAGCCAGACAAATAGCACATGTTATGTATTTCCATTTATATGAAACATTCATAATAGATAAATTCGCAGATAGAAAACAAATCAGTGGCTACCAGGGGACAGGAGTAGGGATAATATGGAGAAACTGCTTAAAGAATACAGGTTTTATTTTGGACTGATGGAAATGTTTCAGAACTAGACAGAGGTCTTGATTGTATAATATTAGGAATGTACTAAATGCTACTGAATTATTCGCATTAGAATAGTTACTGTACATGACATAAATTACTTTTAAGAAATCAAGATCCAACAAAAGAGCAATTTTCAGGGGAAAAAATATTAAAATATTCTACAATATGTTTAGAATAGTTGCTCTTGTTTTATGGATACCAACTAAAACACCATCCAATGATAACACGCGCTACACCTAAAACTTTTTCTCCTACTTACAAAGATGCCTGCCGCGAACACAGGTCCTGAACCTATCCCATTCTCACCCACCTGCAGAGCTCTCTGAATTTTTTTTAACTAAATTTACAAAGGGGCCTTTTATTCACCTGCAGTGAAAATCATCAGTGGCAGAGTTAATTGGAATCTAGATCATTTAAATATTTCTGCTCTCCTTCCAAAATTCCCATTGGCTTAAAATGAAAATACACAATTTGTTTGAGAAAGTTGAAATCATTACATTTCCTTTCCAGGGGAATGAAAATCCGGTCATTATTTAGCAAACATTCCTCTGGTGCCACTGTGTGCCAGGATTCTCTCAGTGCTTAGGATACACTGGGAAATGAAACAAATATCTTTTTTCCTAAAGAAGTTTAAATTCTAATAGGGTAAAGAGAAAAAAGTAAACATACACCATGTAAATAAGTAATGAACACTATGTTAGAAGGTAGTAAGTGATATGAAAAAAAAGAACAAGGCAGAGGGAACTAGGACAGGGGTGGCAGATATGAAAAACTATCGGTACTGAGATGAGTTCAGCATGAGAGCATCATGGAGTAGGCAGCATTCAAAGCAAATCCTGAAGAAGCTAAAATGCAAATATTTACAACATAACTGTTTCAGGCCAGACAACGCTCAAGGCAGGAGAGTAGCTGGAATACACGAGCCATAGTATAGAGACTATGCAGTGTGTCTGAAGTGGAAGCTCCGAGAAAAAGGCTGAATGAAAGGAACTCAGTGAGCCCAGGAGCAGGAGGGAGGAAAGACTCCTAAGGCTTCAGCATTCCCAGCCACTAAGAAGGGTTAACCACAGAAAGGCTCTACCACAGAATGGTACAGGCCAGGGACGGAATGCAAGCAGTATTTCCAAAGCCCATCACAGTCAAAGCCATATCCCTGAAGCTGCAACAGCTCCCTGTGGGAATTCTCCTAGAAAATAAAGAATGGATACACTGCAGTTAAAATACTCAAGACTAAAGGATAAAGATTAAAGGGAAGGGCAATGAAATGCATGGTTACAGTAGATCAGTGTTACTGGTATGTACGATGTGTAGGGCCTAAAAGAAGGACACAGCTAGAAACGCAAGTTGGCCTTGACTAGAGAGAGCTATAAAATCCTACTCTGAGAAATCTGTTCAATCCTTAAGGACGTGTGCACACACAGGATACATCTGAATACAGCTTGGATTGTTTTCTTTAAAAAAAAAAAAAGAATATGCAAATAGAGAAAAAACTGGAAACTATTTCTTAAAAAAAGTGAAGTATGTAACAAATAAAATGACTAAGACAGCTTCTCAAAGTGTAGCGGAACAACATATGTGTAAATAGGAAATGTAACTGATCTGCACAGGCAGTCAGGATCCCTAACACCAAGGCCGCTTGCCTACCACTGTGTGACAGCCTCGGACATGCTCCCTTCACTACACTCTCATGCCTGTCTTGCCCTCCTTTCTCCGGTGTCCTGACGAGAGAGAGAGGAAACAGTTATGAAGTAGTAAGTGCTCAACTTTCAGCTCCTTTTAAATGCTTTAAATGACTTTGAGAGTCAGATTTTTAACTTCTTAGAATCTCAGTCTCTTCACATTAAAATGGGCAAAGGCCTAAATGATATGATTTTCCCTCTTCTCATTTTCCCCTTTCCTGCATATGAGTCAGTACCTTTCTGTCACCCTTTTGCTTCAACAGCTGGTCTGGCCTTCTTAAGATCCTAATATAACCACAAATAATGAGAAATCTTGGTTTATTGAGCATGTGGGTTAAGATTCTTGATCAAGAACACACTCACAAAAACAACTCCTCTGATCAAGGAAAGCACAGAGAGTCAAAAGTGGGTGGGGATGGTCAGGTCAGGTGATGAGCTGCCTTCTCTGCACTCAATTATCTTAATAAAAAGGACATTAACATAGAAAGCAATCCAGTGATTGTTCAACTTTGGGTTTCTGGCTTACAGAACTATAGTCTTTCACATACTTTTATATATTTATATGTTTGTGTGTACACAAGTATACATCCATACACATATGGCAAAATGTATTATAAAAGTATTGTTGCTATACTGAAGTGACACAAACTGCAGTTTTCTTTACTACTGGTGCTGAAAACCCTGCCAAAACCGCTAAAGCATATAACAAAAATACAAATAACTGGCCAATTTGAAAACCTCATATTTACTTTTATGCAGATACATTAGATTCAAAATGAAGTGAAATAAAACTAGGGAAAATAAAAAACTATTATTCAGAAAAAGCACAATTTTAAAATGAAAAAACATAAAAGCTCTAACCACTAATATCCCTTGTTTAAAAACAAACAGTTATCTCATTGGCTACTTTAACTCTCCAGAGTTGAATCTCACACTATGGGAGCAGAGAGCCACACTGTCCCGCTGTGATCTGTGAAACACTGAAAAATAATTGGTTCTCTAATTGAAAAAGAAAAGAAGATTAGAAAAGGGAGAAGAGCCCTGATTTAGGAAGAACAAGTCTAAGGCAATATGATGATAGAAAAGTAGACCAGCAAATGACCAAGAGCCAACAATTAAATTAAAATAACTTGCTCATTTTGTGTGAAATGTGGTTGCAATAGATCCTTTGATAAATGTGATTTTCCTCAGTGATAATTTTTTTAAAATTAAAATAAACTTTTATATATTGTCTTATAAATTATCCATTGAAAATATACAGTTATAAAAACATATTTTGTAAGTTGTAATGAAATTATATATTCATATCCATCTGTGGATCCTTATTAACACTGAGTAAAATCTGGACCAGAAAAAAGTCCCTCTCTTCCCAAAGTCCCTAACAGAAGAACATTAATATTATTTAGACAAAAATGTTGTAAAATATCATAAGACAAGAATATCAATCTGTATTTCAGAACAGAATTACCTTCGAGGAAATTTAGTTTATTAACAGGGGATGTAGAAATAATTATTGTTCAAAATTTAATAATGCATAAAATATTATTTCTTTTTCTAAATTAGAACCAGTCTATTATCCTTAAGCTAAATTATAGCAAGTGATAGTAATAAAAATTGTTTTTAAATGCCAATGGCTCTTCACCCTGGGGTTTTAAGACAATATTTCTAGATTAAAAAAAAAAGAAGAATGTGAAGTAACACTATATATAAGAATTTATTAATTTCCATAAAAATTGAAAATAGTACCATACCTTACAAAGTAGAAAATAAGTTTGTGTTTGTTAAGCTACTCTGTCTATGGAAATTTGTTATAGAAACAATAGAAAACTAACACAAAGCCTTGTGTGGGCACAGACATTCCTTCTGCCTCTGCTAGCTACATTGTGTCAAAATTTGATGAAAAGCTAAGAAAATGGCCAAGAAGTCAACTTAGAGTCCTGAGAGCACTGGGACCACCAACCCCACAACTTCTGGTTTTATTCATTCCCTACCAGCAAATGTCCTCATCTGTTCACCAGAAAAGATTAATATATACCAGTGCAACACAGAAAATCCCAAGTTCTTCTTCCAATCATAGACTTGGAGGCTACAGGTCATATTCTGACATGAATACTTTTGAAGAGATATGCCCTCCTTTATCAATTGCTTGGTAAGCTGGTGGAGAAGCAGAAAAACTAATCACTCATTTTCAACTAAGCCATAACCTAAAGACATTTCTTTATGTGCTTGTTACAAGTTTAGGAAACAAATACTAAGTAGAAGTGTACGAAATTTTTGATATGTTGAAAACAGCAGAATTTCAATAATTTTATACAGTTCACCCACATAATTTTTATTTGTTTATATCGTAGCTAAAGGAGGGAGTGTGGAGGAAGAGTATTCTATTCCTGAAAAATTATCACTGGTCTGAACCTTCTACTGGCATGCTATGAAACTAAGAAAATTAACAGTTATCACCCTTTCTGCAAACCCTGGGGAGAAATCAGCCCATGAGCTTTACTTGGCACTCATATTTGCCTATCAACTAAGGGTTCCTCATGCCTTAATGCATCCCAATTCCATAATTACATTAAGCCATTCATACCAGGCTCACTAATCTTTGAAACGGTAAATAACTGTCCAAAATAATGAATTATTTAAAAGAAACAGTAAGGTTTTTTAAACAACCAAATGAGCTCTTTAAAATCACTCTAAAACATCAGCTGAGTGTTCTACAACGAAATCACACCAAGAAAAGCAAAGTATAAAATTTTATCTTTTAAATCTCATAAAACTACAAAAATCGGTAGGACCTCAATTCCATGAACAACTGAAAATGAAAGAAAACAAAATTAGAAAAAAAAAAACCCAACATGTCTTTATATCCATTCTTAATTCAACAACTCACAATATCTAAATCTTGGAAGCAGCCTACATGTCCATCAACAGATGAGTGAATAAAGAAACTGTGATGTATACATTCAATGGAGTACTACTCAACATAAAGAAGGATAAATTTGACTTAGTAGAAAAATGGATATATCTTGAGACTACAATACTAAGTGAAATAAATCAGACAAAGAAGATTAAAATATCTCATGGTTTCTCTTATATGACAAATCCAAAACATAAATCAAAGAGCAAAACGGAAGAGATAGAAAAAACAGGAAGATAGAATTTTTGGAAATGGGAAGGGGGCCTAGTGATGGAGGAGTGTGAGGAGAGGGGGGAGACAGGGAAGAAAAAAAGGATCAAAATGCAATACATATATGTACCAATTCCCCACAGTGACTGTATTTATCATGTACATAAAAGGCCAAGAGGTATAGAAAGTGTCAACAGGTATTTGAAAAACTGTTGAACATCACCAGTCATCAGGAAACGTGAGTCACAACCACAATGCAATATCACCTCAATCCAATAAGAATGGCTACAACTAAAAAGACAAAACATGGAGAAAATTAAAGCAAAGCAACTCTTATATTCATTGTGGAAAACAGTATGGAAGCTTCTCATAGACAGACAGACAGACAGAGGATCCAGCAATCCCACTACTAGCTACATATCCAAAGGAAATGAAATCATTATGTCAAAGAAACACCTGTACTCCTATGTTGAAAACAGCACTATTCACAATAGCTAAAGAGTGGAAACAATCTAAGTGTCCATCAGCTGATGAGTGGATGAAGAAATTACTATTCAAACGTACATAAAAGAAGAAAGATATCCTAGCATTTAAGACAACATGTATGGAACTGAAGATAATTATGTTATATGAAACGAGCCTGACATGGAAAGACGAGGAACACGTGATCTCACTGTGATGAGGAATCTAAAATAACCCAGAAGCTGGGGAGAGCAGGGTGGGAAGAGGTGGGTCACGGGGTAAAAAGTCAGACTTAGGCAGGAGCAGGAGCTCTGGTGTGCTATTACACAGCAGGGAGGTAAGTGACAATGACATGCAGTGCATTTCAGAAAACTAGAAGAAATCTATTTCAATGTTTTCACCATAAGGAAATGATAAACATATGAGTAGATAGATGTTTACCCTGATTTAAACATTATGCAACAGAAACATCAGAATACCACACAGTACACCCTAAATATGTACAACTTTTATGTTTGCATGTATCAGTTACAAAAAACAAATTAGAAAAACAAAGGTATAAACACTCAAAGGTAAAGATTTAAAAACATTAATTTTTACTACTTCCCCAACAATGAAAAAATGTTATAGTGTGGAGAATTCAGAGATGATACACAAAATTTAACAAGTGAAAATAATGCCTGTATTCTCACTAAGCTAACACTTCCTGAGCAACACAATAAGCTGCACACTGCAAAAGATGCTTTACAGTATTCATTATATAATCCTCACAGTGACCCCATGAGATGGTATTATGTCCCCCATTTTATAGAGGAAAAAACTCCAGCCATAAAAGCCAGGGCTGCACTCTTGTAGGGTGGATGCCGCAGAGCCCCTCACTTCTCGCGTGGACTCCACAGCATGGTGTTAGTATTTACAGCTCAAATACTTACAGAAGTGAATACAGGCAACAAATGATGAAAGATGATCTTAATAAAAACAGGCAAGTTTTTAAAGCCTTTAATATAAATTGTGGGATAAGGGTGAACTGCTGTGGGGCAGGGGTAAGGTGGCAGGAGATGAGAGGAAAATTATTTTAAATCAAAGAAGAGCACTTTAAATAAAACATAATAGGATTTCTTTTAATCAGAGAAGCAGCATGGCACAGCAGAAAGAGCAGCGCCTTTCGACTCAGATCTGTATTCCGTGCAGATAGGCTGCTCCCTTCAGCTGAACTTCACTTGAAGAGCACAACTTTTTCTTATATATAAAGTATATAAAATATTTTCCTTAGTTCTTTCATAGAATTACTTATGGGAAGAAAGGACACAATATGAGTAAATGTTTAAGTGCCATAACATGTGCTACTAATGTTGCTTTATTATTGCCCAGTTGAGGAATGAATTTCATGTTTTTCCTGAACTTCATATAGACTTTTATTAACAAATGTAATACAGTAGTCTCCTAAAACAAGATTTTAAAATGTATAAGTGGGAGTCGGGCGAGGTGATACACACTTCTAGTCCCAGCTACATGGGAGGCTGAAACAGGAGGACCACTTACAGCCAGAAGTTCAAGGCTATCCTGAGCAACACAGCAAGATCCTGCCTCAAAATATAAAATAAAATAAATGAATGCTGATGTTGAAGTGGCGTTAAAAATGCATTCCAGGGCCGGTGAGATAGCTCAGCGGCATAAGCGCCTGCCCAGCAAGCGCGAGGTCCTGAGTTTGACTCCCGGAACCCACATAAAGGAAAAAAAGGGCTGGTGATATCACTCAGCGGCGCAAGTGCTTGCTGGCAAGCACAAGGTCCTGAGGACGACTCCCAGTACCCACATGGAAAAAAAAAAAAAAAAATGCATCTGAAGTTGGATAAAATACATTATAAATAATATGTTGGTCCCTTGAATTGCAAAACAAAATAGACACAAACACTTGAATAGGTTCTTCCTGTGCAATCGAGTTTTTACCACCTATTATCTTTCACATACGTTACCCACTCGACTCCTTTTAAAAACAAATAAACAAATTCTTGTACTCCAGCTTTTCTCAGCGTCTGCTCCAGGACGAACCAACTGACAAAATGTGCCCCCTTCCTCCTGAGCTAGGGATTGAAACCAGAGGTGTTATATCCCAGCCCCCTTTTAAGAAATTTTATTCATTCATTTTAGATAAGGTCTCACCAAGTTGCCCAGGCAGGACTTGAACTTGCAATCTTCCTGCCTTGGTCTCCCTCAGTGCTGGGATTATAGGCATGCACTACAGTACTCAGCATGTTTATTAATGTTTTAAATAACAAGATCTTGTGATTGCTCTAATAACTACACTGATTCTGAAATAGCGATGACTTTAAATGATAACGTATTTAAAATAACTGCAATCTGTTATGAAGGTATATATGAACTCCGCTGGCAGAAATGTACTACTGTTTGTTGCCTGTAATTGAAAGAAAGGCTAAATTCCAAATGGAAGTTAGTGAAAATGCGATTTTTTTTCTAATCCACATTCACAGACACCTGATTTTACCCAGAGACCCCAAGTTAAGAAATACTGGACTACAGTGTTTTTAATTTGAAATATATATTTTTCTTAAGAGTCAGAGATGCACTTAGACAAGTTAGAGCTGTAGTGCCAAAAGTCTCCAACCTTGCTTTCCCACTCAGATGCTATGAAATATGTGAAAGCCTGTGTTAAACACACCATAGAGGTTACAAGGCATCAGATGATTTGCCCAAGTGATTTAACTTTGACAAACAAAAACAACAAAAAAAACCACCCAGCTTAGACACACAAACATAATCATTATAAAATCTAACTTGTGAAATACAAGATTATAAAATACATAATAAAGTTACTTAGATTTTTCTGCAATAAAATGATTTACTACACTATTTAATATCAAATTCCTATATAGCATACAATCCAGGTAGAAATCCCTTGCATCTACTTGTGACACCCCAAGCCTACTCTCTTACTATGCTGCAAGTACAGGGTTGCGACAATGCTAACTTCAAATAATTCTATTTCTTCCAGTCAGGCAGAGTTTGGGGGCAGGAGGCATAGTACATTCAAAAGAACTAGCATCATTCATGTTTTGAAGTGAATAATGTGTACTAATTAGTGTGAATCTTGAGTAACAGAACATAACTGACAAAAAGAATAACTGCCTAAAAGAGAGAAGGGCACTTCAAGCAATCACAAGGCAACAAGAGATGTCCTGATTAAAAAGGAAATAAAGCAGAAGATAAAGAAAATAGAAGAGAAATCCTAACAGAAAATGTATGAGATAATAACAAAGGCATGTTAACTATCTTACAATTTGTTAAGAGATGATAGCTATGGGTACACCGCTGAAAACTGCTACTAGAATTGAAATACCAAGATGAACTTGGAATATTGCAGAGAGATACCGTTTTCCACTCTAGCACCAGACAAGTGACTCCCGTTAAATCCACTGCACTAATACCATTCCTTGCTGCAATGGAAGAAACAAAACTTCATGCACATACACCCCCAGTACCCACACACCAAGCCTCCTCCTTTCCTGTACAGTATACACGAAAGGCTTGTAAAATTTTTTTCACTGTATATCAAAGATCTGCTATACAACTAAGCATGTAACTGAAGCATTCTGTAAACTTAAAAGCCTTGTATGGCTCCAGGCTAAATAAACCCACTTTCTTTAGCCTCTTTGCTTTAGATTCTATTTCTATGGGGCTTTAAGAATAAATTTTCATTTCTCCAGCAATCCAACAGAGAATACACTATAATTAGTAACAATCTGATACTTTCTAATGGTGAAACAAGACATTCTCCACTCATTTGTCTTCAGTTCTTCCAAGATTGAGGCAGAGGAAAAAACCAAGTTATACGTCCCTACGGAAATATTTAATTCCCTAGTTATTTTTCCCCCAATATTTCCAAAGTAGTGCTTCTCAAATGTCCTTTTCAGAAACTTTTAAGATATGTAAGATATGCGGCATTCATTTTGCTACAATCTATTAACATGCATTCCCATGAAACATATTTCTATTATATATCCTAATGTAGACTTATGAGGGAAACTAGGACTTTTCATAAACCACTATAGAAATAAACTGTGTTTGAAATACAAAATGGTGTCTTGAACACAGCCAAGTCACTGGGAAAATCCATGGTTTATCACATCCTATGCCAATACTTTGTCCACTGAACTATGATGTAAGAAGTCTAAGCTTGATTTGTTTCTAAGTGCATAATCTATTAACTATTTCCACATGCCATAATAATTCAATTGGGAGATTATTTATAAACTGGTTTATTGGCCCTATCTGGCAAATATGACACACCCGTTATAAAATGTGATTACTTCAAAAACCTAACAATTTTGGAACCAGATTTCCATAATAAATCAGCCTAAGTGAATTAGAATATCCATATACTTCCAAAAAGCCCTTTAATCCCCATTAAGTTAACAGTTTGTGAATAATGAAAGTAATTAATATTCATTTTAGTTGACAAATCCAACACCAATAACCTGTTAGTATACTTTAATCCACATTCCAACAGCCTGTAAAAATTAACCAACAGATGCTTCCAATCTGGTAAAAAGTACCTAGGTCATTAACACTATTTTGATGATACCAAATGTTCAATATATGAGTGTTGTGATTAAGTTTCAGAGAAATGTATAAACAATGTCCTTTTATAACCTCGTTAAGTCTTAACAGAAGCCAAAGATAGTAAAATATGGTATCTTTTTCAAAATCAAAATAACTATTTGTTGTTTCACTCATTCTTATGTTTCAACTAAGAACTTCACTGAGTTTCACTAAAAGTACACAAGCAACGCGAGTATGAGGAACACATCTGCCTCATTCACTCCAGAGTCCTCAGTGCCCACACGAGGCGAACCATGCAAAGTACACTTGATGACTTGAACAAGTAGCCAAGCGGAAAGAGAAAATGGTGGGCAAAGTGAAAGGACTGAGAAAAGTAACCTGGGAAAATGCCACATATTCTGGCAGAATTTAAAATATGGAAAGCTAAGCAGTATCTCAAAAACTTAGAAAACAGAGAAACAAGAAAGCCAAAATGAGACACCTAACAGGAACATAAACCTTAAAAGAAACAATACAAGAAAATGGGAAAATGTAGATTTTACACTGGAAAAGACTTAGAGAAGCTTCCTGTACTTCTTAAGATATGGTACACAGCACTTTTCCTGTGAAGGAAAATGTTATAAATGGTCGTGGAAAGATGAGTTTAAAATAAAGGGCAACAGAAGTTAAGTGATACGGTAAAGACTAAAAACAAGGTAACATAAAGAAGACCCAGATCCGGGGGATGGCATAACATAGGTGCTCAGTGGGTATTATTAATCCCTCTTCCTTCTCCACCTCTCCGGGTATTAGACCTGGAAACCCCAGTGACCTGAACATACAGTCCTGGAAACCTAAGCAGTATCTGCCATGAGAAATTTTTTTTAATGACCTACTAATATTGACAAAAAAAATACAGAATATGTGAGAAAACTGCAAGGTTCTCTTTAAATGATTCAGTTCCTTTATTCATACTATATAGTGTGTCAAATGCTTATAAAGCATTTCTCATTCTATGTATCTGGGCTGGAACATCCATGTTAGGAATAAAAAAAAAAAAAAATAGCCAAATTCATAGTCCAAAGAGTCACTGCAATAAAAAACAGAGAAAGACCAATTTTTTTTGTGTGTGTGTGGGTACCGGGGGTCGACCTCAGGACCTCATGTACCAGGAGGCGCCCATGCCACTGAGCGATATCACCGGCCCTTTTTTCGTATGTGTGTTCTGGGAGTCGAACTCAGGACCTCACGCTTGCCAGGCAGGTGCTTATGCCGCTGAGCTATCTCACCAGCCCAAGATCAATTTTTTTAACCCAACACATTCTTCAGCAAGCTGAGTTCTTTGTCCTTCCCTGCTTAATCCTGATGCAAACAACTGATTAAAATCATCCAGCAGTCAAAGCCTCTGTCTCCCACTGCATGTTAAAGAGTGGATAGGCGACTATTTCCCCTTGGACAGAATAATGTATAAGTAGATACATTTAATTCTGAATCTTTAGAAATTACAAAATGTATCAAAACTTTTGGGACCAAGGGAGATGAACAAATGTGAACATTTGGACCCAATGCATCAGTACCAGGCCTTGAAGAACAGACCACAGGGAGTAACCGGTCCACTCCAACAGTCCATACTCTCATATAGACTCCTGAACACCTTTCTCTTTCCTTCCCCTATGATCATTGCTATTAAATATCTATGGCATTAAATCCTGTTTCTCTAAAGCAGCAGTGACTGGCCTTTTCCACTTCAGTACTTAACTACCAGTAATGCCAAAAAGAATACTTATGACCCTTCCTGGAATTCTTTCTAGGAAGTTATTCCAAAAAATGCAGAAAAAAATTGTCACACTATAACCTATCTTGATGGGTATTATAAAATGTTGGCAATGCTCAGGGTCACAACCCTGGGCTTCCTCATCTTTTCTGTTCACCCCAAAAATATCCTCCACAGTCACATAAACCTGTATTTGAGCGGAGACAAAAGATGTTGCGATCCTCTGACAGCTTCTGAGGCAAGCGAGAGAGACGCTAGACCAAGAAGCCAGCATATCGTACCAGGGAATCAGGTGCCCAAGAGAGACGGAAGAAAAATATTTAGAAAATGTTCAATTTTCACCCTAATCTATTCAACTACTATTAGATTGAGCAAATACATCATTTTTTAACCTTGAATCTCAAGGCTAAAGTTAGATGACTTAAGAATTTTTTTAAAGGTCCAATTATTTCATTTAGGGCTAACACTACAGCTAAATTAAAGACATGCTAACAAGTTTCCCTTTTGAGCCTCATTAATTAAGAAAGTAATCAGAGTAAAGAGGGGAAAAAAGAAAGAGTAGCTGGATGGCAGCGTTACTTAAATAGCTTTTAGGTACCACCATTTATACCTAGTAGCGAAGCAAAGGGAAAACTAATCAATTCCAGATTAGGAAATGTGAAATTCTGAAGTGTTTTACATGTAAATACATATTTTAACTGCCACACAGTCTCTTTGATTGCCTGAAGAGTATACTAATCTTATTCAAAGAAAATTCTGATTTTCCATAATCAAAAGGTAAAATTAAGATCTGCTTACTTCACAAGTTTTCCCATGGTGAGACTGCTGAGAATTCTCCCTGTTTTCAAAGACCACAAAATTTCATTTTTAATATTAGCCAAGACAAATGCTGCTCAGAAATATATGGTGTCTGGTAAAGGCTTTCGACTTACTACAAAATAAAGCTACTTTATTTTACGATGGCCTTTTAGAAAGTGTTGCTAAATTACAACTGTTTTTTTAGAGAGTTTTTAATTACGATTACCTCTTCAAAAGCATTTCAAAAGAATACAAATGACTGTTTTAAGGTTTTTGCCAATGTTCTTTGGTTGCTTGTAGACATTAAATTTAATCAGGTATGTGAGGCATCTCTAGCATGACGCCTACTAAGTAGCAGGCATTTTAGGAACTCCGTTCCTCCCTCTCCACACCAAGCCCTCGCACGTGCACTCATTCAGTATAATCCCTCCCTGTCAGCTCTCTCTGTCCTCAGTGAGCCCAGGGACATGGGAGTATAAGTCTATAATGAAAAAAGTTCTTGTTTTTGAAAATTAAAAGCCAATGATTGATCTAAATTCCTTGTGCTACAGACCTAAAATGTTAAGTTTTACATAATACTTAAAAACAAACAATATGTGTGGATACCAGCCTTAAAATGTAAAGGGCAGGTCCATGAGACTAGATTAAATAAATTCAATTTTCAGATTAGAGTACAATCTAATTTTTTAAAATCATACTGTACAAGTTAAAGCTATCACGAAACAATTTGGAAAATGAATGTCATTGCTTTTAATAAAAAGATCATATAATATACTCAATTTTCTTTCAAGCCAACTTTCAAGATACTGTAAATGTGACATTTCTATATCATGTGACTCACAAAGTGAATCCCTGTAATAATAAAGGGTCATGAAATTCTGACTAGAGAAAGGCTCACAAATTTTTTTTCAAACTAAAGGAATTTTCATTTCAAATTATTCTCTCAAAATATCCTTCACAAAAACTCTAATCTCCAATGGAACAGTTTAAAAACTATTATACAGAAAAATTAAGGAATCAAAGTCTGTATTAATCATTTGAATTATTTAAGTTGCTCATTTGACATACTAACAAAATTCACTTTTTATACATTTCATTTCATTAGATTATTTACCATTAGTAATGGAAAATTTTGAGGTATAGGATGTTTAAAATAAGGGTTTTTAGGGGTTGATATATAAAAGGGACAAAGTTAAAACTCCAATAATAAGGTAATAACGAAGACATTAAACTTACCTTTTTGTTGGCAACAAAACGTATTCTCAAGTTTACAAAGCAAATCCATATTTTCATACTTATTTTCATTTACTTTTATCCAAAAACAGTTTTCAGTCATTTCATGAGGTCGGATCTGCAATCAGAGGGAAGACTGGTTCATAAACAGCTGGCTGTTTCACCTGTCCCTGCCCAATCACAACGCACAGACCCAGCATCCCAGAGCTGCCAACAGATGTTTATGACGTGATCTCTGTAGATTTTTCCCCAAAGTCTGTTCAGTGAAATACAAATTCTGAGGAATGTTAAGATCTTAAGAGGAAAAGTTTCCATCATCAAACGGCTGGTGATCTGAAGCTGAATGCAATAAAGTTTAATTTATTTCTTCTCAATTTTACTTCTCAGAGTGATTACTGACACCCATCTGCGCTCTGCCTCTGGAAGGCCAGGACACATTACACAGTGTATTCCACGCTTACGTGGCCATGAACCTATCTTTCTACAGGATCAGAATTCCTGTGACTTGGGTAGGTATCAGCTTCTGACAACTACTAATACGTTCCCCAATTGCTACCAGCAGAGAACAGTTCCGAAAAACACTAACATTTTTATACTTTTCAAAAACACTTCATAAATATAGGGTTCCATTCCAATAATGATGAATTATCTATTTAATTACAAATCAAATCCCACTGAAAGATCAACTGTTGCCAAATTTATAAGCCAGAAAGCTTTAGTCAACTGCAAAGGGTTCTATAGCAGACTTCCATTTTTAGAAAAATTTTATTTATTCTCACTTAAAGGTTTCCATTGAAAATTATAGAATAGGCAATCAAAAATTAAACTTTCATCAAGGTAGAAATATGTTTATCTCTATTTAAACGTGTTTTACCTTTAACCAATTCAATCTTCTCATGCTGATTTCGGGTTTATATTCTTTCTTTGGCTTCAACCCAAATGGTAAGGTTGGTGGAGGAGGAGAGTTTCTTCCACCAAGAAAGCCCAGAGGAGGTGGTGGAGGCACAGGACCACCAAATGGCATGGGCATTCCTGGGAGTGGAGGAGGAGGAGGAAGGGGTGGTGGAGGTGGTACCCCTCCACAAGAGGGTGGGGGAGGGGCAGAAGGAAGTGCCAGTTGGCCAGCTCCATCTTCTTTTGACTGGAGCAAAGGAATTTTCATGTCACTTGGCAAGGCACCAAACTAGAGGAAAAAATAAGGAATATAACTAAGATCATTTTTATAGATGTAAAAGTACACTTTACAGAAAAATAAGGTAGTCTTTTAAACCAAAAATAACTATGAGTAATTTCATGTGATTTAACCAAAACACAAAATCGAAAAGCAAACAGTGCCTCCAATATAATAAGTAATCTTAGCTTTTGTTCTCAAGAAAACATAATTTTCAGAAATATAATTCACCATTTCATGTAGTTAAGGCTATGTAGGTGGACATGCCCAGGAGAGAAATGGGTATGTAGATCTAGAGGACTGGAAAAGCTGCTGTCTCTGGGAGACGGTTAAAGCCATGGAAGGCAAAAAATTCACTAACAGTTTGCAGAGAATATGATGCATGACAAAATATGTGTGCATAGAATTCTATGGAACACTTGCACATAAGTGATTAGTAAAAACGTAAGATCCAGGAAAAGAAAGATTTAAATGGTATTTCCACATCACGCCTTTGCTTAAATCTTCTCAATGGTGTATTAATGCATTTTGAAAAAAAATCTAACTTTTAAATTTATTTATTTTCACTATTTCATTATTTTATTAATTTATTTCTTCAATTTTTTAAAATTAGTGCATGTTTGAAGTACATAATGATTACATTCCTTATGGGGAGTTGGTACATGTACATAATACATCTTAATTGTTTTTCATTCTCATCTCCTCTACTTCCCCTTCCCTCCATCTCTTTGTCCTTTTCCCTTTTGTAAAAGAGACTATTTCCCTACTTCCTATTATCTATCTTTCATTTTGCTTTTTATTGAGATTTTGGGTTTCTCATGTTTAAGAAGCCATTTGATATTTAAGCTTGTGTGTCTGATTTCTTTCACATAACATTGTAGTCTCAAGGTGCATCCAAGCGAGGTGTGATGGTGCACACCTGTAAACCTAGCACTTGGGAGGTTGAGGTAGGAGGATTGCCTCAAGTTCGAGGCAAGAATGGACTACACAGTGAATTCAAGGCCAACCTGAACTACATAGCAAGACCCGTCTCAAAAAAAATGCATCCACTTTCCTATAAATGACTGGCACAGTAGTACTCCATTGTGTATAAATACCACATTTTCTTTATCCATTCATCTATGGGTGGACATATAGGTCACTTCCAAGAAAACAATCTAAAAATCTTAGTAAGGCCTTTAAGGGTTTGTCATGGTCTGGTCCCTATGAACTATTCTGTCAGTTAATTTTCTTCTAATTCCATGTATGTGCCAACCTCCCACTGATATCCGAGCCCTTGAACCTGGTGTTCCCTTTTCCCAAAACATTCCCTTCACCTGGCCATCTTTTACTAGCCTTTCCAGGCTGAGCCACAATGTCTCTTCCATACCAAAGTCTGACCTGCCTACTCATCCTACACTCATAACAGTCTAAACTTCTCAATAGCTCTTCTCAGTAATATGAAATCATTATCCAAGGAATCATTAACAATTACCTCTTTGACACACTATAAGCTTGATGAGTGAGGTGACTATGCTGTATTATTCACTACTCTTTCCCCAGCACCTAAGGCAGTGATGGCGGATGACAACCACTGAAAAATGTCTTAGATAAATAAAAGACAGGGAGAGAAAAAGAAAAGTATAGGTTCTTAAACCACAAGGGAAAAGACTGTCCCACTTATATATTTATATATTTTTATATATATACACATATATATACATATGTGTGTGTGCAATATGTGTGAGAACTATCCTGCAAATAGAAGACATTTACAAAATATTATTTTAAAAGGTTTGTAACACGATTATGAAAAATAGATCACATATGAAAGCCTGAAATCAAGGACATGCTATCGGCACAAAGAAAAACTATCATGAAAGAAATGGAGACTAGGAATCAAAAAGCATGCCTTATTAAAAAAATTAAGTGTAAAAAAAGAACCCGTTCAGTGTTATCCAGGGTTGCTGTGATCAACGGTGGGACTGCCCTCTGAATGTCAAAGATTGATATAACCCACACTCACACTCATTACATTTTGTAGTTAACAAGTACTGTCTTGAAAGTATGGCTGAAATTTTGCTCCAGAATCGCTCATTTGATAACATGTGAATAATCTGAATATATGTTTCAAGAGTGGGTACACTGTACACTGTAACTATCTTGCTCATAAGTGACTAAAGGAAGGAAATCACAGATAGCAGAACATATTTTATTCATCATCTTCTACTGAACTAGCTTTGATTAAAGAGAAGAGTGTTAAGATAAATGCAGGCATTTCATGAGAAATACAAAGAAAAATTCAAAGAAGAAGTTTGCCAGTTGTTCTTCAAAGTTGAATATGGTGAGCAATATTAAATCTCCAATTCCAGGCTTTCCTCTGTTAGTCATAATCACAGGTCTTTATTATATACAGTTTAAAAGAACTTACAAGATTCCTTAATTTCAGTTTTGAAACATAAATTTATTCCCATTTTATATAAAAATACTTTGCAGCAATAACCTATCCAAAGATGATGGCTGTATTTTTTATAATCTGGATTTCTCTAGAGTAGATTAGCAAATAATCCTTCTACTGGCAAAAATTTAAAAGAAAAAGAGTTCTTATATTTATATTAGCCCAGGCACGAAAAAAAGTTGTCAAACATATTTTAGCCACAGTCTGTAAGAAATACAGAACTTAATCAAATGTTTCTTTTAATATAAGACATAAGGACCTAAATGGGAAAGATGAAAAATCACAATAAAACCTGGAACTTTCTTCTCACAGTCACTAAAGAACTATCTATCTTGCAGACAGATTTTAATTTTGTAATTAAATTGAATACTAAGACATAGCTATCTGTTAAGGTATCTTTCAAATCACTTTTATAACAAAACCATAAAAGAAAACAAAATTGCCAATAATATAGGAAACAGTATACCCAAGACTACTTCATCATAACCACAAATTAGGCTCAAGGGAAAACTATAGCAAAACCATACTTATTGCTTACTGTATATAACTCTACATGAAGAAATTTAGCTATGAAGTCTAACTCCTTACTTTCGCCCACATAAACATGCAGATAATGTATTTCTTGCTATTTAATGTTTTACGTGTAGCGGGGTGGATGTGAGCTATCTGCTTCATAATCCAGATTTCCTCTCTTTTTTGTCATGTTTTAAATCTGTTTACTTTTGGAAATTGAAAAATTATCAGAAAATGTTCTCATTCAGCTAGAGGTTATCTTTCACTGCAAGGTACCCATAGGCTGAAGGTTTTGAAAAATAAATAGCTTGAGCAATAATTTCCTGTAGTAGGATAAAGATCAGTGATAAATGACAAATCTAAGAGTAAAAGACTGTCTTAACCTTTATACTTAATTACTTAGGAACATAAGACATCAGAAACACAACCCAAATGAAATAGAAGAAAGCAGGTTAAAGCGTAAAGCTTAGCTATTCCTAAAATTATAAGTAGGAAAAGAGGTGGCAAAGTAATTTTTAAAAACATAAACACAGCAAAGTAGAAATACATACAAATAACACTAAGAAAACATACAAGGGAAATTAAAGTTTAAACACTTTGATTCTATGAAGATCTAACATGACCTTTACTCCCCTGTTGTGATTTCAATACCAAATTCACTCCAAATGGTATTTTACCTGAGCTTTAAAAGCTTGTAACTCTGCTTGAAGCTCATTAATCATTGCCTCCTTGTTCTGCAGTTGAGCCTGAGTTTCTTGGTGGTCAGTAAACTCTTTTTCAAACTGAAAAAGAAAAAGAGAGAGAGAAGAGAAAGAGAGGGAAAATGAAAATGAAAACCACTATTCATATAAAAATAGGACTCTAATGATCTGCTAATAGGATATAGATTTCCTAATTAACTTATAAAAGAAACAGTAGATTTTTGATAAGTGACACGTAGCCTTTGTCTAGGTCTCTCTAGGTCCCACCAAAATCATTCATTCCCAAAGAAACAGAAAAAGCCACAGACAGAGTCTGTGACCGCCTTCTCTCCACAGAGCAAAATGGCCCACAGCTATCCATGACCTTAGCATTTTACTTAGAAGTCCCTAAATAGCCATGTAATTTTGTGTAAAATAATACAGAGCAAAGCACTGTGTTGAGTTCCTTGCCTCCCACCCACAAAAATTTATACCTGAAATATATCTGAAGTTCATCAAGATGATTTAAAAGCAGTCCATTTAAATTTATTAATAAACAACTCCAACTTTATAAATGTATCAGGTATAGATTTTCTTCTATTCATAACATATCTCCTACTATCCTTGAGAGATTAACGATATATTAATTGTTCAAAGTCCCTAGTATGATACCTTCTGGGAGAAAGGTAAACAACAAAATTTGTGAATCCAGTGAGTTTTCTTTCTTTTTTTTTTTTCCCGGTACCAGGAATCAAACTCAGGACCTCACGCTTGCCAGGCAGGTGCTGCACCACTGAGCTAAATCCCCAGCTCCTTCTTCTTTGCCTTTTTTTTTTTTTTTTGAGTTTTCTAATTTATTTAGCCACTCATCACAAGTTCTCATTTAGCATTCAAATCATTTCATGATGGCATTATAAGGACTGAAAACTTCTCCTAAGAGAATTGAATTTAAGTAGGCTATTATCTCATAATTAAGAATAAGTATTTGGGCTGGTGAGATGGCTCAGCGGCTTAAGCGCCTGCCCGGCAAGCGCGAGGGCCCGAGTTCAACTCCCGGAACCCTCATACGAAAAAGGGGCCGGTGATATCGCTCAGCGGCACAGGCGCCTGCTGGCGCGTGAGGTCCTGAGGTCGACCCCCGGTACCCACAAAAAAAAAAAAAAAAGAATAAGTATTTGGCTCTTTTTTAAAAAGAAAAAAAAATCAAGTCATTACAAAACAGATACAACTGCTTCACAAATGTAGACTTCTAGACATTAGAGACAGTCAAAACTCAACCAGAAAAACAACAATATAGAACTAAACAGTTTACTAACAGCTTTTGTTTTTTTTAGTTTGCAGAGGGGAATCTTATATTGCTTTTAACACAGAGATAGTTACTATTCTACAGCTAGAAATCCCCTGGATTTCTCATAGCCTCATATTGAGTGACCTCTCCCTAGGTGTGCTATTCAATATCATAACCACTGGATACAAGTAGTTATTTAAGTGTAAATTTAAATGAACAAAAAGTAAACAAAGTTAAAAAAATTCAAGTACTCAATCACGCTGGCCATTGTAAAGTACACAACAAACACATTTGGTGCTGATGGCCACCACAGTGAACAACACAGATAGTGAAACATTTCCATCTCCCATAGCAGACAGGCCTGCTCCAAGGCACGACTTATGAATATGCCTCCGTATAAAACCTCTCTTCTGCATGTCCCATGACAATACGGTGTTCTGGTTCTCCAGCTACTCGCTAACTATTACTATCAATTTTTCATTCTGGAGGTCATATTCCTAAAATCCACTCCTTTAATACTGGCGTGATACAGGACTATTTCCTCACCTTTCTGCTTGTCTCACTCTACATTGCTCACAAGATCAGATCTCCTTCAATCACTATCACAGACTAATAGGTTCCAAATCCCTATCACCAGCAGCTATTGATATATGGATCCATAAATCCAGATATCAATACAGAAATATATATCTATATATATCCAAAAATACAGCAATCCTTAATATATTACCAATTTAGTAATTAAAACTTTTCAAGACAAGTAAAAGGAAAACTATCTTCCCCTCTAAAAACCTTGTTCTTAAATACTATTATTCTTTATAAAAGCCAGTTCAAATAATATGATACCTTTACTCAAACTTTTAGGGGCACCATTACTATCATTTACATCTAAGAACCCTCTGGGAGCTAGCCCAAACCTACACATTTCCATTATACGATAAATAGGTAACAGCACACCTTGGCTATGTCCCTCAGTGGTAGACGATGGAGATGATGGTGTTGAAAAGAAAACAGAGCTTCAGTAAGCACAATGTCTGGTAGTGAAGTAAAAGCAAATGGTCATCCCTAAATCCATGAAAACTATCGGCCATAAAGTCCAAGAGACTGAAAGCCAGTAAATGATTCCTGCAGCAGCGACGCTGATCGTCAAGTTTGAAGAAGTGGAGGAGCTGGTGAGGGGAGCAGCTAGCATTTCAAGCAGAGGAAATAGCACAGTGCACATGTGAATGAAAAGCAGTCCACTGTAAGGGGGCACAAAAGGAAGTATGAAAACAAACTGCAGGGATGAAACTAAAGATGAACACTGGGATGTAACTGTTAAAAGAAAATTTGCAATAAACCACAGACTTTTTCATTTTTCCTAAAGATCATGGAGAGCTATGAGAGTACGTATTCTAAGAAGATAATGTGAACAAATTTGCACTTTGAAAAAAGCCATCCAGCAGCAGTGCGGAAGATGAACTGAAAGAGAAACACTAGAGGCATGGAAATTAGCTGAGAGGCGACTATAGTTATTCAAGCAAGAACTGATGGTTTGCCTGAACTGAGGTGGAACACAGGGTAACAGAAAGGAAATGGGACCAGACACTCCAAAGAAGTTTGTATCTGACTGAAAAAAGAAATAAATGAGGGAAGTATATCTAACATGACTAGAGTGTTGTGTGGCTTTTCATGCTGGAAACAAAGTATTATAGTATGGGGTTAAAAGTGAGGGCATAAAATGCAAGGAAGAAAGGCATTTTTAGGGAGAAGACAGATGAATTGGTTTGTAGATATTGTTAGCTTTGCATCACTGTAACAGAACAGCTGACACAGGCTACTTATGAAGAAGAGATTTATTTACCTCAAAGTTTGGAGGTAGGGCCAGTGAGATGGCTCAGCGGCATAAGCACCTGCCTGGCAAGCGTGAGGTCCTGAGTTCGACTCCTGGTACCCACATAAAGGAAAAAAGGGCCAGTGATATCGCTCAGTGGCATAAGTGCCTGCTGACAAGCACGAGGTCCTGAGTTCAACTCCCGGTACCCACATAAAAAAAAAAAAAGTTTGGAGGTTAAAAAAAGCCAAATGGTGTGGCCTAGGTTCTGTGGCAGAGCTGCCCTTGGCCACACCACCTCATGGTACAGACAGCAACGGCAGGATTGTATGTGGAAACAATCACTGAGTACACCCTGAACCAGGAGCAGGGAGGATGGGAGGTGCCAGGCCTACTCCTTCCATATCGGTCCTTTCCTTCTGGCAAGGAATGAAAGTGTTGCATAGAGAACCACTTCATGTCCCCATCACGTAGGCCCCACATCTTAAAGTCAAACCACCTCCCAGCAGTGCCACTGTGGGGACCAAGCTTTCATACATGGGCCTTTGGAAGGACACATTAGACAACATCCAAACTATGACAGATATATTAAGCTTGATATTTACCAGAAACTCAACATAAATTTGCATTCAACTCTTCCATGGATATCTCAACATTTTACCTCATGCTGATCCTTCACCACTCACACTAGATGCCACATCTTTGGGTAAATATTCTCTGGCCCCCCTGACTAGGTAAGAAATCCTGCCTCTAGGCTTATACACCACATAGGGTTTTTTCACCATAGCAACTATCACGAAAATATTAAAAGGTATCACATGCCTCAATAACAATCACCAACCTGTAAGCTCATAAATGAGACCTTTTCTATTTTACTCATCATGATTCCAGGGCCTTACATTTATAATTAAACTCAATAAATATTTGTTGAATGAAATGATGAGCCAATTCCTGTCAAGTTGTCTTTTATATTTCAAATGTCTATGTCAATATCATATATTAAATTTTGCCACTCTCCCTGCATCAAAAACCTTTGAGGTCACTTTCTTTTTTCCCTTTTTTTACAACTAAGCCAAAGTTCATGGCTACACGGCAAGGAAAATGAATTAATTTCTTTTTATGAGAGTAAGAATGAAGAAGCCATTTGACAATATTAACATGCACTATCCTATACTAGACTAAAATTCAGAGAGAAAAAGCATTATTTAGGTGACCAGAGGAAGACTGACAAAACAATTATTTATAATTAGTATACCCTGTGAAAATTTATTAAATCAACTTGCACATACGGAAAGCATCTGTATTTCTTACCAAAGAGATAAATTTGTACGCTGTTGCCTACAAAAGGATCAGATAAAACATAAATTTTGCTTTAGCATTTTCATAATATCTATAGCAAAATCACTATAGCCTTGGGGATAAAATGAGTCTCCATTAAAAGCATACCTTATAAAAACTAATAGGATAGCGCGCTTCCCCAAAAAGAGTTGCTACAGCGATACTACACTTACAAAATTACGTGCAAAAATGTCAAGAAACACAGTTAAGGTTGAGGTTATGCTTAATTTCATTCCCTAGGGTAAATGCATTAGTGTCTCTGTATAAGAAGGCTGATAATTCAATATCCTCTATATACTTTCTGACATTTTTCTTCTTCATTTTTCAAATTTATGCACCAAAATAAAGAATGTGTCTAGCAACTATGATAGCTTCTTGCCTAAAACCAGGTATTTACATGTGTCCTTATAAAGCTATCAGAGCAAAGTTTTTGCTGATATATACAAAATGTGATGGCAATAGAAATCTTTTATGGAGCAGGCAATATTTCTAAGTATACCTAACACATACAATTTCTGAGTAAAAAAAAAAAAAAAAAGACAACTAACCTTGAACAAGGTCCTACTTTTATTTGCATTTGAAGCTTACAATTTAAAAGACATCTACTGGGAAAGTCATATTTAACTCCATTCATAGACACTGCCTATATAAAAATGATAACAAGAACAAATGTATACTATTTGAGATATATTCAAATCTAGTACTTGAAGGTTTACTACTAGTTTTCCAAGAAAACTTAAAGTGCTTACTAAGCTCAGAAAACAAAGTTGGCTGAGGGAAAGGTCACTCTAAAATATGAACATCTACCAACTGTAACATTTTTGACAGTTTAAACAATTCATTAATTTGTTTCCCCCATTAAACACTTCTGGGCAACAACAGCAGCATGTTCATAGTCGTTGCTCTTGCCTCCACCTAAAGGCCTGAGCTGTTACACCTCACTAGGCGTTTGGTCAACTCAGCACTTCAGAACTTCCCAGACAAGAAATGTAAATGCTTTATCTAACTTAGTTGTAACTTAGGAAAGGCTGCCTTTCATCTGCAAGTTATGTTTAATCTTAAAAGTTTATAGAAAAGGACAATTATCTCAAAATACACTTAGGAACTACAACATAAAAAATGCACAGTCCTCGGGATGGTGCCTAACACACAGTAAAAGTTCACTTCACGAATATTCACTTTGAGTTGGTTGTGGTGGCAATACTGGTAGTAGTGGTGGTGATTATTATTATTCCATCAATACGAGAAGCCAAACTTAGTAATTCAAATCAGAATGACTACTGAAATGTGAAAACTTCCACCAAGAAAAACATTTAATAGGGGCATGCTAAACTAGAGATCAAAGGTCAAATATTACTTTAAAGAAAAGTAGGGAATGGTTGGATAGTCAGAAATATTACTAGGTTGAAACAAAGGAAACTGGTAATATCTGGTAATTTTGAACTATGAAGGCAACTTTATATAGTTTGACATATAATAATGAAGTAACTTTAATCAAAATAAAAGGCAAATTAATCTTTCTCAAAATTTTACATACAATTTCACCTTATGGTTGTAAACTATAATTTCTTCAGATTTATTCTAATCTTAAAATTTGGATTTTATGCATTTTGTTCACATAATCATTCACACATTGAAAAACAATGCTTTTTAGTTCTTCTACAGAGCCAGGAATTGTTCCTACTGCATGCATAATAAAACAAACAAAAATCTCTTAAAGTTTACTCTGGAGGGAGAACTAGCTAATAGATTCATATATACAGTACATGTATATAAATACATAAATTATGTAGCATATCAGATGACAATAAGCATGAGAAAAACATGAGAAGAACAGAAAAGGTAAAAGGGAGGGGGGAAATTAAGGTTTAAATCATACAATGGTGTACAAGTCCCCTTCGAGAAGGGCATCCGTGTACCTAACTAAAGGAGATAACAACTCAGAGGGGATTACAAGGAGTCCCTTAGCCCCACCCATGCCTGTGGTGCTTCCCACAGTCTTGCCAACTGAGTCAAAGTTACTTACTTTCTTGTGAAGTTCTGATGCTTTTTCTTCAGACTCTCCTAGTTTTGCTTGATCTACGCAAAAATCTAAAATTGCAATGACAAGAAATTTAATTCATTATGACTTTAACAGTTTATAAAGAAAACAATTATAGAAAAGAATCGGAAATACTGCTGCTGATTAACAAAATAGATAAAAATATTACAATATTGAAATAAAGGATTTTTAAAGCACAGTACCAAATAAACCAGAAAACATAAAGATTAAACCAACTACAACTTTACACTTTCATCAGGCAAGAGGAGAGTTCAACTATAACACAACACTGCAATGATCTCTATTATAATTCCATAAATATTCTCAAGGAAGAAGAGAAGATGATACCAATACAAGACCATGCTAATAAACATTAGAGGGAGAGAATACTTTGGGCAAGAATACTCACTAAAATATTGTTTATTTTAGAAAAAGAAAAAAAAACTGGCAATAACCTAAAAGTTCAGCAATAATGAATTAAGTAAGTTAATTAAGTAAGTAGAATACTATGTTGGGATAGTGCCTCTCATAAACTAACTATGATATATATTATCCTCTTTTTAATGAAACTAACACATAAACATGGTTTAAAAATTATAGAAGAGCTTATAATGAAGAGTCAGCAAATCACTGCACCCAAATATTTGCCCCACTAAATGAATCCTCTTATATCTTTCTATATTAGATATTTCTGTATAGCTTCTTAATTGAAATATGTGTATATTGTTATTTCTTGATTTGTTTAAAACATTATAGGTAACTTCTTATAAAAGACAAAGACATTGTTCCCTGTTTAATCCCAGTTTTTTTTTTTTCCCACATTTACTTAGTAAATTTGGCTGGCTCCATAAAACTAAATATTTAACCCTCTGATTCCTGTTATATACACAGTATCGCCTGATTCCCACTATATCAAGTTATCTATTCTCTGTGCTTTCCAATACCTTTCTCATCTACTACCCAACCTCATCTCTTCTTTATCTATTCATACAAATACATTTTCTCCTGTATTTAAACCTACATGTTTATTCTTAGCTTTTAAAATGAATAAGCACAATAGATTTATTATAACTATGTAAATATGTTTCGCTTATATAGCCAAGCAGCATTCAAAGATTATATTTTCTTCACAAGGGTTCAATGAAAAAAAACCATAGCTACTCAAAAAACAAAACAAAGCAAAACAAATTCCTAATATCCAAGTAAAATTTTCAAACACTATTCAAAATCATTCCACATTTTAGTTTGCCACATATATAAAGTATGCTTTTTCTTAATTTATGTGTTCCCCTCCTACTTCTTAGAAGTTTCAAATTTTTCTTTACACACACTCAAACATTTTCATTATCATTGTAAATAATACTATGCAGTTTCTTATTCCTTCTTTCATTTCATTCTTCCTCCTGGGCTTACAAGAACAAACCACCTTGTACAGACATATTTGAAAGGGGGGAAGTGTTTCAAGAGCCTTTTCAGAGCATCATGGGATTTCTTCTTTGATGATACCCCTAATTTTCTTTTTGTGAGTGTGTGTGTGGGGGGGGTACCGGGGGTTGACCTCAGGACCTCGCGCGCCAGCAGACGCCCGTGCCGCTGAGCGATATCACCGACCCTTTTTTTCGTATGTGGGTTCCGGGAGTCGAACTCGGGCCCTCATGCTTGCCAGGCAGACGCTTATGCCGCTGAGCCATCTCACTGGCCCTGATACCCCTAATTTGACAAATGGAACTTCTGAAATAGTTACATGGGGTTAATAACATATATCAATGCTGAACTTTGTTGCTTTAAGATCATTGGTCATTGTTATACTTTTAACTTATCTTTTGCCCAAGCTGAATTTTACCATCAGGCATTGGTCATTTGGAAAAACTCTGTGCTGAGTCCTGTTCCTCTGCAGATACATCTCTCTAGACAGTATCCAAATAATCATAGAGTGTAATACCCCCCCGACCTCATCACTCAATTTTTTAGTACTGAGAAGCTGTCAAACTGACATAGTAGATAGAAGTTTTCAAACTTCAAGTTTTTCACTTAGAAGCTCAAATTTTCTCATTGGCAACAAATTCTGTTAGTCATTGTCTTTGAAATACAGGCTTAATTCATTTCATTTTTGAAAGCATGGGTCAAACACTCACACTAGAGTAGCCAGTTTGTATGACAGTCTTTGAAAGTAAGAAAGAAACGGGGCAATTCTGCTTACAACTAAATTACAGACTTTTTAAAATTATACTTTAAAATTACAGAGAAATCTTTATGTGTATATCCCATTTGTTAACACAGTATGTTAAAAAGATGTACTCAACAATCAGTATGTAATAAAATTATTCTTCGTACTTCCAGGAAATTTTTAGGTAAAAATCAACAGATGTTCTATTTGCTTGTTTGGGGGTTTTATTTTGTTTGTTTGTTTTTACAGTAGTGGGAATTAAACATTGAACCTAGGTCTATTAGACAAACACTATGCCACTGAGCTACGTCGCCGGCCCTTTTATTGTTTTCTTTTACTGAGAGTAAAGAACATGATGTCTACTATTACAGTTTAGTGCTATTACCTTGACTCATAACAAGATGCCAACGGTTTATGCACCATTGTTTTGTGCCACCAGTGCAAGATATTAACACAAGTCAAAAGGCATATAATGTCTTAGCATTATATGAAAATATTAGTATCCCCTGAGAGAGTCCTAAGGACCCTCAAAAAGTCCACAGGCCACGCTGTGAGAAGCAATACCCCAGAGCTAGCTCATGGAATAAGATATTTCTATTTAAATAATAGAAAAATACTCACCTACAAACTGACTTAAATCTAAATCTAGTCTTTTTCGATATGTAAAGTCGGGATCCATTCCATCTCTATGCAACACAATCTGGGATACACACTCGTCAATTAATTTGAAGTACTGTTGTCTAAGATCAAAGGAAAGAGTAAGTATGTACTCAATTCATTAATGTAACTACATAAAAAATGTAATTTTTTGGTACGCTTGATTTCAAGTTCCACAATTTACAATTTTATAGTTTTAACAAGTAACATAACACATGTAACATGGAAGAGTAAATAAAACAGTCATCACTTTCCTTCTAATGATTTCAAACATATTTTTTAAAGCTTGTAGGAAATAAACTATGATTTTCTTATAATTTGTCCATAGTTTAAAAAACAATTAAGATAAAGTGATAGATACTTCAGAGTGTCCCTCAGAAATTGCTGTCAACTTTCCAATGCACCACACTGACACAGCTACCATTCATTCATTTTATTAATACAAACAAAAACCTTTTCTTAAAAACCCTATGTAATGTTCTTAAAACTATATAGTTTGTTTTCAGAATGCAGTATCAAAAACTGATACTATGAATTACATACAATATCAAACTAGTATTTCTTAAAGAAAATAGACAAATTTGGTATAATAATGTCAAAAAATCAAAGTTTAACTGAAATAAATAAGGTCCATGTTGTCACTGTAGCTAAATTCAGTCCATCTACATTTCTAGTAACCGTACCACAGAACACTCTGAAGACTCATGCCAACAAATGTGAAAGACATACACAATAGATTTTGTAAATAAAACCAAAATAAAGCAATGGAATGAGAACTATTTTGAGAGCTTGTTTGGAGGTCCTAGCAGGGAAGCGCAGCTAATCCTATACCCTTGACCAAGGAAATGATCCTCTTCTCTCAGGCATGGTCATCCTCTTTGGGAGGGACACACATGGAGCAGTGAGGGAGGAAGGGGACGCCCACCTAGCCAGTTGGATCAGCTGAATCAACCCTGGCAATCAGTGCAGTGACAGATGTTGCAGCCAGATCGCCCTCACATCCATGAATAGGTAGTATTTTAATGAGGCCCAGTACTGCATCCCCAACCACCAGGAATTCTTTCTTCCCTCAATGACTTTAATAACACACTTTCCCTCTCCCAACCCTCCCTGTCACTTATGTAATGCCCCCTGGCCACTTGGGCTTTCCCTATAAACTATGACCTACTGCCCTTGACCTATTCACTGTACACCTAAAAAACCATGTAGTATGATGAAATACCACAGCATACATTAGCAAAGACAATTAATGCTCATTAATTTTCATAAAGTAGAAATATTCAAGTAGAAATTGTTCTTATGTACAAACCAAAGCAGGAAGCTTTTATCATCTGTGCTTGCCTCAGTATTCTTAAATACATTAAATAATGTCATAACCTAATATTTTAGACATTATAATTTCATTTATACTAGGGACATACATTTCACACATATATCTATCACATTTGGAAATTTAGAAGATGAATCATAATCAATCATATTCTAATGTTTAAATTTTAAAAGTTTTATTTAACACAATCTATTTTGTCATTTTTAAAAATTGTGTTAGTAAAATTTTTCTCAATACCATGATGCCCAATTATGGGTTCCTTTATAATACAGCTAAAATTTTATGCCAAATCTCATTCAGCAGGCAAAAATAACACAGAATAATGTGCTTCCAGATTCCAGAAATGTGTATCTACAACATAATCTCTAGGAGCAATCTTAGTGAGTTAATTCATCAGAGGACTATATGAATAACTTAAGGAATGAACATAAATTGCCATTATTTCAATGATAAAATGCCATTTTTGTTGTAGGATACTATGAAATCATATTCACATTATTAGTGGTATTTTTAACAAATATCAGATATATATCCTCCATGTACATTCAACTAGCACGGTATTTTACATATACTAAGTCATTAATTCTTTGGTACTAAACTGAATTTGATTTCCTTTTCCAATTACCTTGTTGCACTTCACTTTTCTCTGAGAAATAGGAACTACATTTCTTGAGAAATAGGGACTGCATTTATGTACCTTTTCCAATGGAGTTACATTTTAGTAAAATGTCCTTCTATCTCAAAGGTGAGAAAATGTATAAGATTCTAATTTTTTATATCTCTTAATTTTTTTAAATGAGAACATTTTGCATTCTGCCATTTTAACCTATTAGAAAAAATGAAAAGTTATATTTGTTCATATCAAAAGTCATTCAAAATGTTATTGCAAAAGGTACAATCTAAATTCATCTTCACTAGGAACGAAGGTAAAACCAAAAGAACAACATCCCTAAAACTGCATGCCAATAAAATTAAAGGTATACTGTATATAAATAAAAAGCTAAATAAAATATTTTAAAGATGAATATATGACAAAAATACGTAGATGACCACAATGATAATGCAATCTTAAACCCGTAATCTTTTTAAAAAAATAAATAAATAACAAAATGGCCCTGTAGCTCTACCACGTTCAAACCCTGAACACTAACAACTGCCTTCAATGCATGGGCACCAAGCAGCATCAGATGACCAGAGGCTGACAGCATAATATGTACATGCATCAAAAATGGAAGAGGTTACTTTAGAGTGAACAGAAGCTTCAATTTTATTAAGTGGAGTAGAAATGTAGCATTACAATTAGCAAGGCACCAGTAATTTTAAAATGTTATTTACTTAGTATTTTGTATCCAACATCTACAAAGTGGTAAAATGTTTAAGTTACCTCATTCTAAACTCTCAGAAAACAGCAAATTAAACTTCGAAACAACTTAACTCATATTTTAAGATATTGATGGGATTTTTAGCTACAAGAGAAGTTTAACCTGTGCACTGTACTCATTCTGAAGAACCTGACGTGTCAATATTCTGAATCAGTCTCCAGTTACGGGTCCTGAAAACACTCGCGCTCCACCCTCTGGCCTCACCCAGAGAGCACGACCTGAATGAGGCTTTGTAACAAATCCTTCCCCTCAGAATAAAGTTAGGGAAACACAGGTTACCCACAAGTTGAGGATGAAATTTCAGCAAAATTCAATTTGTGCCTCCCCCACAATGATTTGCATTCAAAGATCTTAGTTTCTCTCAAAAATTGTAATAGATGTGAGAAGACGACATGGAGCACTTTTACTGAGCCTACACCATGTGCCAGGCAGGCACTTGGCTCACAGTTTTCCTCACGTTACCACATTTAATCTTCAGAGCAACACATTAAGTTAGGTCCTTATATATACATTTAAGTGTGTGATTATGTAGATGAAGTACAAAAAGAATAATTTGTTAAGCTCAAATGGCTAGGATAGAATCAAACTAAAAAAGCTGTGTAGATTTTCTAACTCATTACTAACATTAAACGTGCCTATATTGTTAAGGTACATTCTAGCTACTTAAACAGTAATAAAAAAAAAAAAAAAAAAAAACGGTAGGCTTCATGTAACTTATAAAAAGAAACTTATCCTTCTTACTGCCTAAGGAATAACCAGAAAGTATTATGTATCATAAGACAAACTAGTAATTTGTTGCTAGTTTACATTTTTATTCAGATAAAAAGTTGTAGCCAAGAATCCACTGAAGCGTAAAAAGTACCAGTATTATTATTTCACCATCATATATCCACTAAATGTATACCCAGAGGAAACCATACACTCTGTAAATCAATATTATGATAGAAATAAAAATTATTTGCTTGTCCAAATAAAATAGCAAGTGAATTTCACAATTAATTGATATTTTATTAGTGAAAGAAAACATCAGATATGAGTTCTTACCTTATAAAATAATCATTTCGAATAAGCAAAAGATGCTGAAGAATAGAAATAAAATATCCTTCTGCTCTTGTTTCTTTAACTGTGTTCCACACCATATTAAAAATATCAGATGCTTCAGTAAGTTGATTAAAGAACACACAGATTTTTTTTTAATGCTCCAACACCGATGATAGTAATACAGTACAACACAGAATCTGCTCTGTAAGGCTGTGAAAACCTACTGTGTATCTTATCCTACAGTAGGAAAACCTCTGAAAATGACAACCTGATCTGACTCTTTCTGGCTTCTCCTTTATAATCAGCTCCAACCGATCCACCTCGCCAAAGTGAGCATACTGCCAGGGGCAAAGGGCAGTGGCCAGCTCATGGTGAACAACGGATTGAGCTCCAAGTGTGCCCTGACCACGGAACTGCTGAGAGTGCCCTCTCTCATGGGGAAGGCCTCATTGAGTGAAGGGCCCTAGTGAAGAGTACAGACATCCTCAGGCCGACAGAATTAACACGCGGCCTACAGGAGCATGAACACGCGAGCAGGGTAAGGGCAGCCACTGGGCTGAGGCTACCAAATTCCTAATGCTGGAAAGCAGTGGATAGCAGGGGAAGCGCCCAACATAGAAAGAACTGATTGTATACACACACGAGAAGCTGACAGAACAGCAGCCACTGGCTAATAGTAAACTCCATTTACACATGGGTGTATTCACAAAACTACACATTACTAAAATAATACCATTTTTCTGATACATAAAGGTATAATTTCATATTGTTTAAGAGAAATTAGTTAACTATTTATAGGGAGTTTTGATTGTTTTGGATTTAGCAGTAATTTTTTGTATTTTTTGACTAGACCTAGGAAAAAAGGATATTCAAGTTCAGCTCTAATATCTTCAAGGCGATGGGAGAACTCAATCGCATCTTCTTCCTTGTGCTCATCAAAGACTTTGAGTTGGATATCCAGGCTATCATTCTTAATACACTTTAAATTCTAGAGACATTAAAGAGAAATTATGATGAATAATTTTGTTTTTAATTATGCAAAAAAATAATGTTTAACATATAAACAATAAACCAACCATTCAACATGATTTATAGCATTCAAACATTTAGTGTTAAATAATACTAAAATCTTATCTATATCTCAAAAATAGATTTTTACACTCAAGCCTTTCCCACAGATAAATTATTCTTGAGAGTAATTTATCTAAATTTCCCCCACCAAGAACTCTTCTAATTTAAATATTAATAAGGAGACTGCAGGGCACTTACTGGCAATATCTCTTTCAGTCCACAACGCATAAATTCATTTCTGATGTGAAGCCTGAAGTCCAAATCATCAGGAGATGTAACGAGGGCATTTATGAGCTGCATACAAGCTACCTACAAAAGATTACACAGTCAGACACAGACTTGCTTTCCAATGTTAAAGAAAAAGTAACAAATCAAAAAAAAAAAAAAAAAAAAAAAAAAAAAAAAGGTTTTGTTCCAAGTACAATCAAATATTTTCTCTCACAGGAGAGACTATTAATATGATAACTTGCAAGTAAAATATTGTAGTCAATTATGTATTATAGAAGAAATACAGTTTCAGTGGAATTTATTATTTCTCATTCATTTTGATGTTAATGAGATGAAGGGCAGATGGAGCAAGATTACCCATTGGTATCTTTCTACAAAGAAGTTCACTCAAAACCAAAAGTTGAGGTCTTCCATTCCACACACATACAATAGAAATTGAACATATCCTAGCCGAAAACTAAAAAAAAAAAAAAATCTATTATTGGATGAATAATATCTAATATAGGATAATAAAATAATCTTCCATTCAACAAAAGAAAACAAAACTCCCAAAAACCTCAAGGTAACAGGGTACTGAATCTGGTTAATGTTATGGTTATAATCAAAACTATATAACGAGCATTACATAATTAAGTTGAGGAAGTTAATTTGCCAGGCAAAGTTTCTTACACTTTGGCCAAAATTCAAAATTATTATATGCTATTTTATTAACATAAAATATACCATTTAGCTCACTAAATAATATATAACAAGTGAACTTTAAAAAGTTTTTCAGTTCAGGTTTAGCACTCCAACTTTCAATTTTTCAGTTTTTTTTATTCCCTGGCTGAACTATCTTTCACCATCAAAAAACATATAATAGAAGCAAAAGAGATTCTACAAAAGCAAAAGTCTTTGCTGTTACTGATAATGCTATTTTTCTATGTCTACATTCTACCCAAAGTCTAGCAAGAACTACTAGACTACTGATCAATATGTTTAACCTCATGCTGTTCCCTAAATTGTCTTTTCTCCATCCCTCAAGGCAAGGTTTATATGAATTTAAAATGCTGTTTTTGGATTAAGACAACAACAGGGGTCTCAGTTCCTGCTGGCTGAAATATACAGTAATTGTTATATTCGATATCTAAGCGCTAAAACCTGAGCACCATGCCTCAACTGTCAAAACTTAAGATTGCTTAAAGTAGGAGAGAGAAATGTGCCAGAAGACAGAGGGGAGAAAGGGAAATATAATTTTAAAACAAAGCAAAAACTTACAACCATCTACCTTTCAAGTACCTATTCACTGAGCTGTAACCAGTTGGTGTCAAAAGGTCGAGTTTAAAATGTTTTCCTTCGACTCCCTTTTGACTCCTGAGTAATGGCTGCATTACACAGTAGCAACAAACACTTTCCAGCAATACCATGTAATTTTAAAAGTGTATGAATATATACTCATATACATTCATGTGTGTTTGTGATTTTCTCTACATTCAAAGAAAGGAAATTAGTTATAGGTCAACTAGGTTCTAGAAAAATGAAAACTAGACAACTCAGAGAAAGCAGCAAAATTAAGCAACATAAAAATTAGTATAAGCCAGGCATGGTGGTGCATGCCTATAATCCCAGCACTTGGGAGACTGAGGCAGGAGGATCACCATGAGTTCAAGCCTAACCTGGGCTACACAGCAAGACCCTGTCTCAAAAAACAAAACAACAGCAACAAAATTAATGTAAAATATCCCTAACTGGAATGCAAATACTGTAGACAATTATAGCATAAAAGTAAGAACAAGGTAGAGAAGAAATAATTAAAACAATTTCCAGGAAAAATTTGGAAAGGTAATTCTCCATAAAAGGAAAAGTAAGAAATTAAACTAAAATAATGAATTTTAAGTTAAATTTATAAAATCCTTTCCTAATTCTAATGGTAACTTGCCATTTTCATGGTCTACAACCACTCTTTGATTGACCTATAGCACGCAAAAATGTATCTGTGAATATATCCAAGTATGTACCAAAACATATTGATTTTCCTTAAAAATCAAATAAAAAATCCTACAGTGAAGATAAAGTTCCTTCCAATAAACAGTCCCGTGACTTCACATATATTGAGATACATAGAGCTGTGGCATTGCACCATTTCATACTAATGTAGAATACTAGCAATAGGGGCCAACCCAGAATCCATGGCATATCAATTAATTTTAGAGACACTAAAAAATGCTCAGGAACTGCAAAGATACACAGGAGAGGCTATCTTCCCAAATGAAGATAAACAGGTAAAATGATAAAATACACACTATGTATTATAAGAGATACGTTTGACATATAGTGGGAATCAGAGATACTAACTAAGGACAAAGACTGCTTAATAAAAGCACTAAATGAAGGATTAACAGGAAGATACCTGATGAAGGAGTGGTCAAAAATGTTTCAAGCAGAGGAATTAACATGTTCAAAGACATAGGCCATTTCATGATTACAATTAATCTGAATTTTCATGAATAGCTTGTGAGAGGGTACAGCAGGTAAAGCAGTCAGAAGAGATGAGGCCAGACAAGAGACAGGCCAGATGAGGTATAGCCTTGTGTGCAAACCACAAATCTCAGATTCAAATGGAAAGAGTGAAAATCACAAAAAATTTTATGCAAAGGAAGGACAGTACTAGAGACAATGGGTTGATGTTAAGAAGCTACTGCAAACACATAATAAAGATTTTGTTTAAAAAATCTATTGTAAAAGTAAATTGTAATTGTAAAAATAAAACTAATCTATTGTAAAAGTAAAAATTGTAAAAATCTATTGTAAAAGTAATTGACCTATTGTAAAAGTAAATACATTGAACAATGTGAGGAGGGCTTGGCCAACATTTGAAATATAATGATAAAATGCAGACAAAGCATTACAGTAAAGGAGGTAACTAGAGGCCTCTGCTGTTCGTTATTCAACATTGGAAATGGTACTATTATCAAGAGATACAAAAATGCAAGAAGAACAACAGGTTTTAGAGAAGAGTGAGAAAAATCTTGCTTTTAAAATACTGATACTGAGACATAAATTATGAATCATTGATTTTTAAAAAATTGTTATTATCTACCTGGTGTCAACCGGGGATTTTAATAGAAACTCCAGAAACTGGAAATGAGAATAAGACCTTCATAAAGAAATAATTACCATACTCTTGATGTTCAAAATGTAGAATATGCTGTTTATGAATTTGAATTATGTACAGAAATCATTTCAATAACAAGAGAAAAGCTACCTCCCTTCTGGAGCAGATAAGAGTGAGAAAGCAAGGAATTCTGCTCTCCTTGGAGAATTCTAAGTTAACTAAAGCTTCTATCTTCATGAATCAGCCTATAGTTCCCCCACTTATTAAATGACTCAAATCATTCTTTCCAGTTTATTTATTGGTACCTACTACCTATCAGAAATTACTCTTGGTGCTAGAAATACACTTTATGAAGAAAGAAATTCCTGTGAGAGAAAGGAGAGGACAAGACTGGCTTAAAGGTTTTGGGACTGGACAATTCAAAAGACCAAACTACCATGTATCAAGATGGAAAAGACCACAGGAAAAAAAAAAGGCTGGAGAAGAAAGATGAGTACTTCAGTTTGGAGATCTGAAGTTGGAAATACCTATTGTGATCCAAATCAAACAAACAAAGAAGTCAAAAGGGAGAGCCTAGTCCAAATTAGAGACATCCATGATATTGGTATGTGAAAACCAAGCCCTACTGGAATCACTTAGGGGAAAGTGTCAAGAAAAGAGAACATGCATCGATTGTAGTGTTTCAATTATAGGTTCTAATTTATATATTTATTGGAGAAACAAAAGTAAAAAGCAATTAGTGCAATACAAGAAAAAAAATCAAAGAGATCATGGTGTCTTAGAAGCATGAGAAAAAGTCTCAATATAGACTGATCAACTGTGTCAAAAGCAGTCAAGTATGTTAAAGACCCATCAATTACCACTGCATTTGTCACGGACACTCTGGTAACTTAACAAGAACGGTTCCTACAAGGGGATAGACTGTTCAAGCAGCCAAACACTTGCCTTCTCACATGTCCAACCAATAAATGAAAGAAAGCAATTTGGCTCCAAAAGAGCCTCCTCTTTGATCCAAATCTTCATACATTAGAAATATTGCTCCTTGACCTTTTGTTTAAACAAGTCCCAAGGTGTGCGCAACTCAATTCTAATGTTTTGGAAAGCAAATACTTATTACAAATTCACATTGTTACTCTCATCCCATTTATCAAAAAGGGTTGTTGCATGAGAAAAGGTAGCATTAACACTATAAATTCTACCTGGAGGAGTACGTGAGTGTGCGTCTAGTCTAGGAGTTAGTATAGTTGAGGATTTCCTCAAGGGCAGCAGTGGACTGATGATGCAGTAGAAGAACTGAGATCAGCAAAGCCCAGACAGCCTACTACCAAGAAAGTGAACAGCCAAAAAGGTAATTACAAATAGTGGGACAAGTGTCAGCGATGTCATAAACTAGAAGGTAAAGACTAATAAGTGACAATAAAGTAGATAAACTATCAACAAAAAGCTCAAGGATATTCAATATATGGGATGGAGCCAGTCAAAGGCAACCTTAAGTATAAGGTAAATGATCAAAGAAAAATCATTCGAAGTAGAAAGAGGTTAACAGCAAGTCAGAGGAACATGCCACAATCTGTATCATTTAACCAGAAAAGCAGCTTTCTGACCTTGAAAATAAGTGAGCAAATTTCCTCATATATGAATTTATATCACCTAAATTCTCTCTAGAACACAATTTACTGCTATTATATTGCTCAACACAAATATGGGGAGGACATTTCAGCCATTTTTAACTTTCATGTCTGACCATTTTGGACAAACAAACTTAAACACAAAATTCAAGAGACTCTACACATGGTGATGCCTGAACCTCTCCATAAGGCCTGTCCCAATATTTGCAAATACTGCCAGAGTAGCTGCTTTCTGTATGTCTGTGCTGAAGGAATTTAAAAGGTAGTCTAACGAAGAGCCAAAGTTCACTTGTGGGTCATCGTGTTGATCCTGGATGTAGGTATTGTTTTTACAAGTAAAATGATGCCTGTGCTACATTGGAAAAACATGCAAGCTGCAGAAGCTAAATCCAGACTGAAAACAAGTACCAGTAAAATACCTAAATAAAAATTCCATCAGACTCTGTAAATAATTATTATCTGGGCCTGGAAGACACAGTTTAGACTGCTATTCATCTTCCTTGCCTCATAGCAGAAATCATCTGTCTCCCTTTGCGCAATCAAATTTCACATTATCAAGTTAAGATGAGTAAATGATGCTTACAGAGAAATATTTTGCCTCCAGTGTAAATAAAGTCTAAAGATTTAAAAATTCTATATAAATGCATTAATTCATAATTCATAGTAAAAACTAAACAGACTACATAATGTAGACAAATACATCAACAGTAAAGTATGTCAGCAGATGTAAAGTGCTGTAATTTTATGTATACTCCCGATTCAGTGTTCTATAAATGATACATATGGTAAGAGATCGAGTCAGAGCTTGAAAAGTGCATATGCCCCCATTAGAGACTCTGAAAAAATGAAGTGCAATACATGAACAGGAGTACCAAAGAACAAACTTGCATCTTTCTAAAATATTTATTCAGATACTTCCTCTGAGACATCACTCATTTCTTCTATACCTTCCTATGTATTTTATTGAAGCTGCTAGTGTTGTAATTTTAATAACAAATATGCAGGGACTTTAAATTCCTGAGTATAAGCTTTTTCAGGACAGGAGTGTTTTTCATTCATTTTTGTAGTTCCAACAGCTAGTATAACCCAGGGCACAACAGTCACTGAATAAGTAATTGGTTAATTAGAAGATTTAGAAGTTGCCTTTGAGACATTAGTTAAATTTATCTATCTAGTGATCTATCATAACATTAACAAAAATATGTATTATGTAGACTGACAAAACTGGCAGTAAATTTTAGATGATATAAACCACTACTTTATCCTTAGATGCACTCAATATGACAGTATGAGTTCAAATTAGAATATTATTTTATGGTTTTTGAATGAATGTTAGCATAATGGCATATTATTTACTGATCCATTTTAATGTTTGATACTTTAGTTGATTCATAGTTAAATAATCCTACTGATGCAAACCACAGTAAGAATACTAATCGAAACAAAGAGGAATTAAACTCATCTCTGCATCTTTCTGGGATATCTCAACTTTCTGGGATATCTCAATAAACCCTCTACTAATACTCTGTATCCTTCATTTGTCCTTCATTACATGTGAAAATAATGTATTTGAAATTGAAAACAACTCTAGTTGACAGTGATTTGGGGTAGCAGAGTGAAGGAGATACTTAAAAAGAAACAGTAAATCAAGATATAACTATTCATTATATGAAAACCTTTACATGATCTTGGGTGAAATAAAACGGGAGTTTTGTACACTGAAGGGTTGGGGGAACAAAATCAAGCTAAAGAAAATAAACTTGATAGTCGCTAGAAAGGCATTTGACCTTTATTTTGTTTCAGTGAGAGTCTCAATGTTTTATTTATTAGTTATTGCCCAATAGTAGATTTCAACCTGTAATGATTACAAGTCGAAAAAAGATTTTTCTATTTTTAATATTTTAATGAACCTAATTATATAATGACATTCTCAAAATTTAAAAAATCCTGGTTACTTTTCCAACTTTGAGACATAGAAAAATAAGATCCACCCAAACTTTCTTTCTTTTTTTTTTTTTTGTGGGTACCGGGAGTCGACTTCAGGACCTCGCACGCCAGCAGGCGCCCGTGCCGCTGAGCGATATCACCGGCCCCTTTTTCGTATGTGGGATCCGGGAGTCAAACTTGGGCCGTCGCGCTTGCCGGGCAGGCGCTTAAGCCGCTGACCCACCTCACCGGCCCCCACCCAAACTTTCTAACACCTATTCTATACCTGAAATGAATGAAATCCAGAGACTAAAGAGTTTTGGAGGGTTTTGTTTAGTTTTTTTTTTCTTTTTTTTTTAAGTTAAGATTTAATTGTTTTTGCAGCGGCCAGAAGAATGGAACTCTCAGTCAATGACCATAACTCCAACTGCTGTCTTCTGAACACAGCAAGTGCACTGAAACAGATTTGTTCCTGGGACAAAAGATACGGGATTTTGAGTCAAGGATTTCCCAGTGGTCTTGCCACATTTTCGCAGAACTGCAGGGCAGCCTGAGACATTTTCCCTCGCCTTCTTTCCTTCCCTCCCTTTCACCTCAGGTCAGCTCTGGTTGAATTTAACAGTTCTCCAGCTTCCTCTCTTCAGATTCCCTCACCTGCACTTCCCCTAAGCCCATGCACCTCAAACCTCTTGCTTTTCAGGGAACCCAGGCTAACACAGCCTCAATCCATAAAGCAAGTTTCAACCACAGCATCATTTTCAGAGTCCTGATTCATAAATATTACAATTGAAATTTAAATTTCAAAAATGTTTTAGTGTTTCACAGAAGACTTTCACTTTTGTTTGTTGTTCTTTATATATGACCACCTCTGCACTTTTATACGCTATGATGAGGTATGTTAAGATCATGTGCACACCAGATAGCTAAGAAAGTTTGGAGCAGTTTTCCTTTCATAAAAATGCCAGAGATATCAAAGGCTTGGATTATGTTGCTGGTTTTACTTCTTTGGAAAATGAATTCCAAAGTAAAAAAAAAAAATCTACTATAGAAATCTCAGGGGGAGGAAAAAAGATGGCGGATGAGTAAGAAGCACGCAGCGAAACTCTCTAAAAGTTGCCATTGGACTACGGGAATATAGTGACCGGGAGAGCGCAGGAGGGGGGGAGATGCCTTCCCGGGACCCAGAAAAGTTCTGAAGCGCAGCTTGGGACCCCCGGCACCAGTGAAGGGTGATTTCCAACAAAGAAGGAGCAGACCCCGTGCGTGCACCTTCTACCATCCCAGGAATCACGGCGACAGAAGATCAAAGCTGCGGACACACGGTGACAGCTGGCACCCAGGGAGCCCCCAAGGAGGACCGCGAGACAGCTGCGGGGCAGGGGAGCGGCGGAGAACTGCGCTGGCCGGCGGTGAGTGTCTCTCAGCCACAGCTGTCCCGCGCCAGAGAGCAACTGGCGGGGCGCCATTGTGGGGGGTGTGGCGAAAATCAGAGCGGCGCGAAAGCAGTGCGCTGACAGCGGTGGGCGAAGGAGACCGGTCTCCGCCTGAAAGACCACGCTCTGCTCACCGCCCGCCAGAGGGCCGCTCTTGGCTCTCTGGGACGGACCTGCACGGAACAACACTCTGTCATCACACGGTGCCTGCCTACAGCAGAGTCAACACCTGGAACTGATTCTTTTTATTTTTTTAATTTTTTTATTTTTATTTTATTATTATTATTTTTTTTCTCTCTCTCTCTCATTAGTTTTTTGTTCTGGTGAAGGTTTTTTTTTGTTTTCTTTTGTTTTTTGTTTTTTGTTTTTCTTTCGTGGGGTTTTATTTCTGTTTTGTCTGTTTGCTTTGTTGTTTTTGTCTCCATTTTTGCTTCTGTTTGTCTATTTGCTCTTTCCTTCATTATTCTCTCTGGTTTTTACATGAGTATAAACAGCACCTCTAACCTCTTTGTGATTGTGGTTGTGATCTGTTCTTCCTTTTATCCTTTCCTTCTCTTTTTCCCACCAGTCCTCTGCACCAGTGTCCCAATGTTAGTGGGATCCCTCTTGGTCCTCTAACCTTACATCTAATTCCTTCCTCTTCTCCCAATACTCTATTTCCTCCTTAACTCATTTTAAATTTAAAATCCTGAGGGGAAAAATTGACACACTAAGGACTTGTATACTGCATATAATTTTTCTGGTGTGTTTTAGATTTTGTTATATAACCGCAACTCTACTTTATACGGCTAAAAATGGTAAATAACTGGTTAGCTCAGTCTGTCATTTTCTAGGCTGTGTTTGATGCTTCAGTTACCATTATAGCCAAATGTAAAATAATTGTTCTAAACAGCTTTCCTTCCTGATATTTCATGATTGGTATTGACTAAGGGACACAGAAAGTACAGTGGCACAGTACCAAAGAATCAAGGACTGGGCCAAACAGGTAGCAATTTCTCACATCCAACGAATTGAAGAGGTAGGATCTGGCAGAAAGCTCAAAAACCAAAAGCAAGCTCCACTTGGAAGATACTGCAGAGAAGTAGTCATCTTCTAAGGATCTTGAACACTAGCAATAAAGTAACCTATCATAGGTAATTTACAAACATCACCCCAGGAATTAAAGAAAGAAAAAATGAGATGACACTTAAACAAGATGCAACCCCACACATCCAATTCACCAAAGGCAAACCTAGGGGGCAACGAGGTGGGACAATCCGAAAGCCACCCACCTGGCCTATCTGAAGGGGTAACAACAAAACAACTGAATGAGACTCTGGAAAAAATTAAAACAGAAATAATTTCACAGATAACTGCAGAGATAATGTCCACAATGAAGACCATGCTTAAGGACACTATAGCTGATACAGACAAAAAAATAGATGAGCTTAAGAAAACTATAGAAACCATGAATGCTCAGCATAGGAAAGAAATGGAATCCATAAGGCAGATTCAAGCAGATATCCAAGAGAACAAAAATTCCATTGAAAGTATTTGTAGCAGATTAAGCCAATGCGAGGACAGGATCTCCGATATAGAAGACAGGCTTGCAATTAGTGATCATGAAAAGGAAGAATTCTTAAAAACAGCAAGGGACCATGAAAAATCAATTCAGCAGCTGCCAGATGACTCAAAGATAAACAACTTAAGAATAATTGGAATAAATGAAAAAGCAGGAGATAGCATCAATGACATTAAAACCTTGTTTAAAGACATTATTACAGAGAACTTTCCTGGAAGAGAAAAAGAATTTGACCCCAACATAAAGGAAGCTTTCAGAACACCAACTAGACATGACCAAAAAAAAACTTCAGCCAGACATATCATAGTCAAGATCCCAGAAATTCGGGCCGGTGAGATGGCTCAGCGGCATAAGCGCCTGCCTTGCAAGCGCGAGGGCCCGAGTTCGACTCCCGGATCCCACATACGAAAAAGGGGCCGGTGATATCGCTCAGCGGCACAGGTGCCTGTTGGCGCGCGAGGTCCTGAGGTCGACCCCCCGGTACCCAAAAAAAAAAAAAAAAAAGATCCCAGAAATTCAACAGAAGGGCAGAATCTTAAAAGCTGTTAGGGAGAAGAGACAAATCACCTATAAAGGAAAACCCACCAGAATCACAGCTGACTTTTCAGCACAAACCCTCAAGTCAAGAAAAGCTTGGAATGACGTATTTCAAGCTCTAAAGGAAAATAATTTTCAACCCAGATTGATGTACCCCGCAAAACTATCTTTCAAAATTGATGGAGAAATAAAATACTTCCATGACAAAGAATATCTGAGAAAATTTATGACCACCAAACCAGCACTCCAAAATGTTCTGAAGGACATTCTAGAAAGAGATAGGAACCCCAACAGAAGGGATCCACCAGGCAGGGCAGATAATTAAATAGCAGGAAAGGGGAAAAACAAACAAAGAGTGGGAACCAACAACAGGAAAATATCATGACAAGTATAAGTCAATATATATCAGTTTTAACCATCAATGTTAACGGTCTCAATTCACCAATCAAAAGGCACAGACTGGCAAAATGGATCAAGAAGCAAGATCCAACAATATGTTGTATACAAGAAACACATTTAATTCAGAAAGAAATTCATAGACTGAAAGTCTGAGGATGGAAAACAATACTCCATGCAACAGGAACCCAGAAAAAAGCAGGGGTAGCTATTCTTTTTGCAGACAAAGTGAATTTCAAGCCAAGAAGGATTCAGAGAGATAAAGACGGTCATTACATCCTTGTAAAGGCAACAATCCAAGAGGAAGAGATAACGAACATAAATATATATGCGTCAAATACCAATGCACCCAACTATATAAAACAAGTACTAAAGGACATGAAAAATCAAATAAGCACTAATACAATTATATTGGGAGATCTCAATACTCCACTGTCACAAAAAGACAGATCAACTGGACAGAAAATCAATAATGAAATAATAGAACTGAACCAAACTTTTGAACAAATGGACTTAGTAGATGTCTACAGAGTGTTCCACCCCACAACATCAGAATACACATTCTTCTCAGCTGCACATGGGACGTTCTCCAAAATAGACCACATACTAGCTCATAAAACCTGCTTAAGTAAATGCAAAGGAATTGAAATTATCCCATGCATATTATCAGACCATAGTGCAATGAAATTGGAAATCAATGGCAAAAGAAATCACAAAAACTCCCTAAACACATGGAAATTAAACAGCACCCTCCTGAACAACCACTGGGTCACAGATGAAATTAAAGAAGAAATTAGACAATTTCTACAACTGAATGATAATGACAGTACAACATACCGGAACTTATGGGATACAATGAAAGCAGTCCTAAGAGGGAAATTTATAGCATTAAATACTTATATTAGGAAAATAGAGCAAGCGCAAATAAACAACTTAATGGCGAACCTCAAACTTCTAGAAAAAGAAGAGCAGGTTAAGCCAAAAGCCCGTACAAGGGAGGAAATTATAAAGATCAGAGCAGAAATTAATGTATTGGAGACTAAAAAAACAATACAAAGAATCAATGAAGCAAAAAGTTGGTTCTTTGAAAGAATAAATAAGATTGACAAACCCTTATCCAACCTTATTAAAAAAAGAAAAGAAAAGACTCAAATCCATGCAATTGAAAATGAAAAGGGTGATATCACGACGGACCCTGCAGAAATCCAGAAGACCATCTATACCTATTTTAAAAATCTATATTCTACTAAGATGGAAAATGCAGAAGAAGTGGACAGATTCCTAGATTCGTATGAATTACCAAAGCTGAATCAAGAAGATTTAAAAATCCTAAATAAACCAATATCAACCAATGAAATTGAAGATGTAATTAAAAACCTCCCAACAAAGAAAAGCCCAGGCCCTGATGGATTCACTGCCGAATTCTACAAGAAATTTAGAGAAGACCTAACGCCACTACTTCTTAAACTTTTTAATGAAATTGAAAGGGAAGCAATACTCCCAAATTCATTCCTGGAAGCAAGCATTACCCTGATACCAAAACCAGAGAAGGACCCAACTAAGAAAGAGAACTACAGGCCAATCTCCCTAATGAACATAGATGCAAAAATCCTTAATAAGATACTGGCAAACAGAATCCAACAAATGATCAAGAAGATTATACACCATGACCAAGTTGGATTCATCCCTGGGATGCAGGGATGGTTCAACATACGTAAATCAATAAATGTAATACACCATATTAACAGAACCAAAGACAAAAATCACATGATCATCTCAATAGATGCAGAAAAAGCTTTTGACAAAGTCCAGCACCTTTTCATGATAAAAACCCTACAGAAAATTGGAATAGAGGGTCTTTATCTCAACCTGGTAAAAGCTATCTATGACAAACCAACAGCCAATATTATACTAAATGGCCAAAAACTGAAAGACTTCTCTCTAAAATCAGGAACAAGACAAGGATGTCCACTGTCCCCACTCTTATTCAACATAGTTCTGGAAACTTTAGCCAGAGCAATTAGACAAGAGAAAGAAATAAAGGGAATAATGATTGGAAAGGAAGAAGTTAAATTATCATTATTTGCAGATGACATGATACTCTACATAGAAGACCCCAAAAACTCCACTAAAAAACTGCTAGATTTAATAAGCAAATTCAGTAGTGTAGCTGGATACAAAGTCAATATTCAAAAGTCAATAGCCTTCCTGTACACAAATAACAAACTTACTGAAAGAGAAATTAGGGAAAGAATACCTTTCACAATAACATCCAAAAAAATGAAATACCTAGGAATCAACCTCACAAAGGATGTAAAAGACCTATACACTGAAAACTACAGTACTCTGAAAAAGGAGATTGAAGAGGACATCAGAAAATGGAAAGATATCCCTTGCTCCTGGATAGGAAGAACCAATATAGTGAAAATGGCCATACTTCCAAAACTGTTATACAGATTTAATGCAATTCCAATCAAAATTCCAACAGCATATCTCACAGAATTAGAGAAAACAATCCTAAAATTCATTTGGAAACAGAAGAGACCTAGAATAGCAAAGGCAATTCTGGGCAACAAACGCAAGGCAGGGGGCATCACAATCCCCAACTTGAAATTATACTATAAAGCTACTGTGATTAAAACAGTGTGGTACTGGCAAAAAAACAGACCTGAAGATCAATGGAACAGATTAGAAGATGCTGAAACAACCCCAGACATACTAAGCCACCTTATCTTTGACAAAGGTGCCAAACACATTCACTGGAAGAAAGATATCCTCTTTAATAAATGGTGCTGGAAAAACTGGCTCTACACATGCCGAAGATTAAAACTAGACCCATATCTTTCACCATGCACTAAACTAAATTCAAAATGGATCAGAGATCTAAATATTAAAACAGAAACATTAAATCTGCTGGAAGGTAGGATAGGTAAATCCCTTGAAGACATTGGTGTAGGCAAAGACTTTATGAATAAAAACTCAACCACACGGGAACTATCCCAAAGAATCAATAACTGGGATCTCATCTTATTAAAAAGCTTTTGCACAGCAAGAGAAACCACCAACAGAGTGAAAAGACAACCCACAACGTGGGAAAAAATGTTTGCCAGCTGTTCTTCAGACAAAGGATTACTATCGAGAACATATAAAGAACTCAAAAAAATCAGACCTCCCAAATTTAAAGACCCACTCCAAAAATGGGCATCTGAGATGAATACACATTTCTCAGATGAAGAAATACTAATGGCAAATAAATATACAAAAAAATGTGCAACATCACTAGTCATGTGAGAGATGCAAATTAAAACAACACTGAGATACCACCTCACCCCAGAAAGAATGGCTACTATAAAGAAATCAACTAATAACAAATGCTGGAGGGGCTGTGGGGAAAAAGGAACCCTTCTTCACTGTTGGTGGGAGTGTCGACTGGTACAGCCACTGTGGAAGTCAGTGTGGAGATTCCTCAAAAAACTAGGGTTGGAGGTCCCATTTGAACCAGCTATTCCCCTTCTGGGCATCTTCCCAGTAGAATTAAAAACATCGTACCATAGTGATATATGTGCACCCATGTTTATAGCAGCACAATTTGTAATAGCCAGATCTTGGAAACAACCCAAATGCCCATCAACTGAGGAATGGATAAGAAAGATGTGGTATTTTTATACAATGGAGTACTATTCAGCCATAAAGAAGGATAAACTGGAGACTTTTATAGGTAAATGGATGCAACTCAAGAAAATACTCATAAGTGAAATAAACCGGACACACATGTGTAAGCATCGTATTGTCTCTCTAGTATGAGAAACTGAAAGAGTAAATAAGATCCAAAATGTACAACCGACACGGTGAATCAAAAAGAAACTGGTCAATAGGAAAGAGAGACTGGAATAGGGAAAAGAAAGAAGGGAAAGGGAAAAATAATTGTATATATATATAAGATGGTTAAGATAGATACACTACCAATTTTACTTAGTTCATTGAAGAGTAAGGTTTGAGCCAATAATGTTTGGACAATTGAATGCTAATGTCTGGTATCCTGAATAACTAACTTAAAGATAATAAAATACGTAATGCATTGACCATTGTTACCCTCATATTATGTTGTTTTGAAAATTTGTTCTTTTTTTGATTTGTTTTTTTCTTCTCTTTAAAATAAAAAAAAAAAAAGAAAAGAAATCTCAGGAAAACAATAATCATCTACCACTCCTTGCCCAAGACTGCATCAATGCTATCATTACAGCTTAAGAAGTCTTATAAGATATGATAGTTGCAGAAAACTTTGAATGTATTTAATGCCAATGAATTATATACTGAAAAACGGTTGATATGCTAAATTGTATGTTATGTACATTTTACCACAAAAATACTAAAGTGAACAATAACTACAGGTTTCAATGAGCATAAAGAAATTGCAAGAGCTGAATGTTCACTACAAAATAGTAGAAGAGGTTCACAGAAGCACAACATACAGCCAGTAAATTATCAGTATCTAAAACGTATACTAAATCAAATTCTTAGAAACCTGAAGGTAGTAAAATAAAGGGATTTAAATATATTTTAAGGGAGCAAGCCCAGAAATTAAAGATGCTACTGATTGCCATCAAAGTATCAAAGATGGTGATTTCCCCCCTCTGGGAAACAAGCTTCCCTGTATCTTCCCTTATTCAGACTTGCTCTGTAATAGAACTCCTCCTTCTCTCTGGATTCAGAAACTATGGAAAACATGCTTTCCCTTTAGAAAGTAATGCAGGGAAAATATTGTTGTACCAGATGGACCGAAATTAATGAAGGTTTTATTCCATCCAGTCTACATCCAAAATGCACTGAACTTTAGAAACAATTCTAGAATCATCAGTAAAGAATAAGTAACCAAGAAGGTGATACTAGGATGCTTAGTGGATTATTCTCTGTTGCAAGACAATTGTTCTCGGGTCTCACAGATTTATGCCTGTACTGAAGTAGAGGCACTGATGGGTTTGAGTCTAGATGTTTTTATAGTAAACAACATTGGAAGATAGAGACAGTGTTTGCCTCCAGAGCAAAGGGTGGGCAAGCTCCCGGCCCACTATAATAAAGATAATGCTACTCTTTGGCAAAGGCTAGGCACATTTATTCTTCATTCTAAGAGATTCAGGTTTTGTAAGTTCTAAGTTCCCCTCCCATAGCACAGTCTGCCACCTCCCACCAGACAGCTCTAGCCATCTGGTTGCCATCACCTGAATTTTACTAAGAAGTTTGTCAGAATAGAAGACAGTCCCAGTTCCTGCACCACCCACGCAGAACATCCTTCCCCATCTATGGATATCTGTCTCAACCCAACTCCTGTAATTGTAGGTGGGTCTTTTTGTGGAGTGGGTGAATGACACAGACAAAAAGAATGGATTGGACTGTCTTCAGACTACCTTCCAAAATGAAAGATTAGACTCAGTTCTTTCCTGAGCTAAGAATCATAAAGTTTATCTGCCAGTTGAAAGGCCATGCTGAAAGCCCTATTTCCCAGTACAGTCCTTAAGTAATAAAGGCACCAACTTGGGGATCCCAAAAAGGATAAACAACACTTTCCTTTCAAGAGTACCATGAGCACCTTCAAGCCTTTTACATCTTATGTGAAAAATAGGTATTATCATTCCTCTCCAAAAATATCCTGACTTGTACCTCACAGATGGTCAGAAGAGATGTTCAAGTGTTTAGGGAAACAGTATCAACACATCGGGCAGCTCTCTGGCAACTATGGTGATCACTTCCAACACAGGCTACCTTGGTTATTCTAGGGAGTTTCCCGGAAGGAACACTGATATACTATGTCCATTGTACAGGCACTTATCCCTACACTGGGAGTCATGCAACTAGAAAAGGTGGTAGGAAATGTGCCCTGATTTTAACTGAAGTGATCAGTGATACCCCATCAGCTCTGGACAGCATTCAGGTCAGCTTCAACTCACTGGCCAGAGTGGTTATGCATGAAAGACTTACCCTAGACTTCCTCCTTGCCGGACATAGGGAAGTCCATGAAATCACTAATGTACCACTCTGCATACGAATTAATGCATCCAGTCAAGTGGAAAACTCATTTGAAAATTTAAGGAGAAAGTCACCTTGTGTTCTAAGGTTGACCTTGATGGTTTATTGGGTTATGGGATTTGTTTTGCGGATGGAATTTAGGATCTGAAGAGATGGCTGAGGTAAGTATTTCAGGTTGGCCTCATCCTGCTGTTTCAAGATCAGTGCACCAGGAGCCTTTGTTAAATACTCTATGAGGCAACTTGAACATATATCATGATAGCCTGTATCAGTCAGGTCAATCAAAGTAACTGCCGTCCATGAAATAAAGTCTGTATCCTCAAGGTCAGAATTTAACACCCTTGAAACACTCTACAGCAACTGGCCCTCTTCACATCATACTATGAGCTTCATGCTATGAGAACTGGGGCTAATACAAAGCATTAATTGGGCTGCTACTGGTATAACTAATAACAAGTCAGGGGAGGGAGTTGTTTTGCTTTGTTTGCAGTACCAGGGAGTGAACCCAAGGCCTTCACAGTGAGCTACATTCCCAGCCCCTGTTCTTTTTTAATTTCAGGCAAGGGCTTGCTAAATTGCTAAGAGTGGGTTCAAACTTGCAATAATCTTGCCTCAGCCTCCCAGAGTGCTGGGATTCCAGGTGTACACCATTGCATTGGCTTTTTGGTTTTGGTCATAGGATTTTATGTCTGTTGGCAGCACCCACAAAATTGTGGCAGATTGACATATAAGCTTACAAGTAGTGGAAAACCTCAGACCCTTCATGTTCTTTATACACCCAGGCACAAACCCAAGGGGACCAGATGAGGAAAAAGGCACAATGTGTGGTCACTGCACAGTAAAGGACATATGTAGAGAAGAAAAGCCAAATATACACCCAAAAAATTCTAGAATTCTCACTCTAGAATATAATAGAGATTCCTTTCTTGACAAAAATACACCACAGTTCAGTCAGCCCTATGACCAACAGCAAGCATTTCAACAAACTCTTTGGAAACTCAATAGTACTTTTTATACCCTAGCAAAGTATGGCTCTGACAAGAGAGGACACACAGAAAAAGGACAAGAAAAAGAGGAGAAAAATCCAAACAGAAAGAGAAAATTACAGTGGTAGAAACTGCACATCAGTTAAACAACACATATGCCAACCCTCTTCTAGAGAAGACCTGGTCAATAAGAGGGGACAGTCACACACATGAAGACTGGACTGTGACAGAGAGTTTCTCTTACAACTGTGGCAGAAGGTCTCTCTGTCCCTAGTGTCTCATGTGCTGGCCGGAGTTTGTTTGGAACAGTATTTTCATCAGAACATGACCGGGACGTGGTAGCATTTCTTCTTCTGCATCGCCCCAGGCTGTAGTTGTCCACATAGATTCCCTGGGCCTCCCAGGAATTGTGTAAGGTACTCGATACCACTTTCTGCTTAAACAGCCTAGAACAGATGGGTTGCTTACATCTGAAATCCTCATCTGATATATTTGAGAAAAGAAAATAATGTACACTTATTTTAAGTCTGATATTTATATTTACACTTTCTTTCCTGAAAATAAGATTGTCTAAAGCCTGAGCATAACTTTAAATTATTTCAGGTACGCATTTTTCATTTTCTTACTATACTATATCAAAAAAGGGAAAATATGCTCGATTCTATCATAATCGTAATCATACTACTATGAAATTCATAAAAAATGAATTTAAATGATACTAACATGACCCTGCACTTCTTAATGAAAACTGAGCTTTAATACCTCTATTAAGAAATTTATTATAGTATCTACAAGACATCAAAAAATTACCAATATCACTAACTATAACAGACAATATAATTACTTACAACTAAGACAATTAGTTTTGTAAAAGCCTATTAGTTTCAAATATAATCAGTCCCTAATCTTGGCAAAAGTTTCTCAAAAATTGTATCAAATACATGATTTCCACATCTATCAAAGAACAATGTTACTGCTAGCCACTCTCCCCTGTACCTCTATCAGTTTATATATGCTAAATCAAAGAAGCCAGGCACAAAGAGCCATATACTGTATTAGAAAAGTGAAATATCTGTAATATGCCAATTTTCAGAGACAGAAAGTAGGTGACTTGGAGGCTAGGTTTATAGAGAATGCAGGAATTGTGGGGCCACCGCTAAGGGGTGAGGGCTTTCTACTGAGGACAATAAAAATGTTCTAAACTTAGTTGTGATTAAGCTTACACATCTGAATATAAAAACAACAAAAATACTGCAAATGGGTAAGGTATACAATATATAAATTCTATCCAAATAAAACTGTTGAAAATTGAAATAACTTCAAAACTCCTTCAAATTTTTACATAGACAGAACTTTTAGAATTTCTTCAAGTATTAATGCCTCAATCTTGTGCTGGGTAAGGAGCCTCGGACCAAATGAAAATGGAAATGATAAAGGCATCAGATGACAAATGCCCCACTAGACAAAGAGGAGAAGGAAAGAGATAGGAGGGAAGAAAAGGAGAGAAAGAAGGGGGAGTCAGAAAAGGAGATACTAGAAAGGAGATAGAAAAAAGAAGTAGGATAAAGGGAAGGTGTGGTAATGTCTATGAATTCAAAGACCCCTGCCCAGAAAGAAACTGCAGGTGTCAGGTGTGGAGAACACACAGGAGCCCTCAACTCCCCAGCCCTCTGAAGCCCAGGATGAGTGAAGAGGGCTCTTCCCACAGCCTCCATGCAACACAAACTACACGTTCAGATCTTCCATCCTGCCTCTTGCCCAAAGAAACACCCAACCACAGGGCGCCTCCCTAGCCACTCACGACGCCAGCGTCTGATGCGTCTTAAGTTCATCAGTTTCACAGTTGCTCACACACCTCCATTTTCTTCACCTATCGTCTGTTTTAATTTTTCATTTTCACTTAATATTTACATTTTAGATTTTCTTCACCTATCATCTGTTTTAATTTTTCATTTTCACTTAAAATTTACATTTTAATATTTAGCTTTTCCCATCACGGCTAGAAATAAACTGACAAGGTATATAGAGGTTTTTTAAATTTAAAACTGTAACTTTTTACACATAAAAACTTTACATATAAAAACAGATTTACTTCACGTCTATGAATACGCTGGTTTCCAGGATTTGCTGCTTATTAGAATCACCAGAGGATCCTTTTTTAAACTCCCAAAAGCCAGGTCACAACCAGGCCAAATGAACTTTAAAAGACTGAAAATGAGAATCAGGACCAATTGTTTTTTCAAAGATACTCAGTTTTCATCATAACGATAATCGCACCAATAAAAACTGCATGTCTACTTTTTTAAGGCAGAAACTAAATGAATATTAATTATATTAATATTCAGCATGGAAAGTAAAATGGCTAAGTCTAACTGTGACTTTTTGTGGGAAAACATTTTAGAAAATCGATAACTTTTGAGTTTCACTGTTACTAATGGAAACTCAATGTTTCATTTATGAAAAATAAAACAATGAAAAGTCATAATTTACATAATGGGCAAAACTGCTTTAAAGGTATAAGTATCAGACTTACTGAATAAATAATTCATATGAATATAGGTTTAATAGTGAAATCTAAAAAAAAAAAAAATAGTGAAATCTAGTTATTTTACTACTAGAAAAGAAACCTAAGGAAGTGATCCGAGATGTTTGCCAAGACTCATTTATAAGAAAAACTATGACACAGTACAAATTGGAATTCTATATATTCATTAAAAATGCTATAACATAATAAAATGGCATGCAGCTTCACAATATGATGTTTACATATAAGCCAGTCACTGATCAGTTACAAAACAGTATGGATATCAATTAAGAATAGACATTATTTACATAAAACTTACTTGCAGTTGAATTGAATTGTGCCGAAGTCCTTCTACGATAGATGAAAATCTGTCAATTTTTCTTTCTTCTCCAGCTGAAGTTAAAGCTTCTAAAACTTCTTCAAGGCTGTTAGAAATTTTGAGTCTGTTAGTTAAATTGCAAGTAGCCATAATACACAATTTTTTTCACCCTGCTAAAGGAGTCAATATTGCAATAACACTTTAGAAGAAGCTTAGAGAGTATATGCCAGATATCAAGCACTGTTAAATGTTTTAATTCAATTATTCCTGACAATACCCTATGAGGATGTTGAGAAGCATATATCACCCTTCGCAGGCACTATTTGAACCATTTGATAAATTTTTTTTTTTTTTTTTTTTTTTGGGTGGGTACCGGGAGTCGACCTCAGGACCTCACGCGCCAGCAAGCGCCCGTGCCACTGAAAGACATCACCGGCCCCAATATCTTTTATTTTTAATCAAAACAAAATTGTACATATTTATAGGATGCCATGTGATGTCCCTATACACGTACACATTATATAATATTAAAATCAAGGTAAGCATATCTCTCCAACATTCATAATTTCTTTATGGTGTAAATATTTGAAATCCTTAATTTTTTGAAAAATACAATACATCATTGTATCTAGAGTCAGCCTACAGGAATTTTAATGTACATAATAATTATATGAGGTAGGTGCTATTATTTATCCATATTATGGATTTGGGAACTAAGAAAAAGGTTAAGCAACTTGTTCAAAGTCTCACATCTACTAAATGGTTGAGCAAGGATTTGACAGACCATGTAGCAAGCATTAAAATGCTCTTAAGCAATATACTCTAATGCCTCTCAAATTGGTGATGCTGTGACAGTGAAAATACACAGTAGCAAGGTATAAACAAATGTAAACTATAATAATTATGCAAAAACTACCTTTTCCTTCTCTTTTAAAGAATAGTTGTGGATCTATTATAAAGGCCAAGTTTGTGGATGAAGGCATGTAGTCGTAAATGTTACTTATATCATTTTGACACACATTCTGAAGTCAGAAAACAACAAAAAATAATATGGAAGAAGATTAAGGAGGAGGAGAAAAAAAAGAAAAGGGGGAAAATGGTTAAAGAAAGAAGGGAAAAGATGGAGAGAGGAAAGGGCAAAAGAAAAGGAAGGGAAGGAGAAAAGGGTAGGAAAAAGAAGGATGAGTCAAAGGGGAGAGAGAAGAGAAGAGGAAAGAGGGAAGTGGGAAGAGAGGTATTGGGAGAAAGGATGATGGAGGAGGGAAGAGGAGGCTCAGAAATACCACGTATACCAACATACACATATACCTGACACACATCGACTCTGAGACATTCGCAACCACATTCATATGGCCTTTGCTATTGGGAAAAACACTAACACCGGATGCCTGCCTTCTATGCCCGAGACTCCAGTTGGGTTTAGCTAAAGGCCTTTACAGATACACTACAGGTACACACTGGGGGCCAAGGGCCAAGAGCCAAGCTATGTAGTGCTTCTGACACTGCAGCTAGGGTAAGGGTCAAACTAAGCCAGCTCAATCCCATCTGCTCCAGCGGGATCTCCCCAAGGCTGATTTTCAAATGAATGCAAGAGGCCTGCTTAGGTCTCTGCCTATTGCTGTATAAGATAGATTTCTGTTCTGTTGGTTATTTGGTTTTCATAGTTTCATCCTTTTTAAAAGACATTTTTAAATGCTTCCTTATAATCAGAACAATATTTTTATAAAAATTACAAAGTGTATGATTGCCTTTAGTATGTATAATACTCTTTGAGTTACAGTGCTAACAAACGTGTTTAAGGTTTTTAAAGCTTCAGTATGTACTTTATGACCAAAAACTTTGTACACTCAACCACTAAAGTACTATTGCATATGTAAATTTCTAAATCTGCCTTACAAATTTTTTCAAATGGTATTATATTGCTTTTTATAAGGACATATACAAGACCAATGGTGTAAATTAAGCCTATCTGAAATAATTAGATAAAAAGAACACATTCATGTATTTTTCAATTTTCATTGAAAACTTTTATTTTAGGTTTGAGTTCAAAATAGCTGTTTAAAATAAATATGAAGAAATCATTTTTGGGGCCGGTGAGATGGCTCAGCGGTGTAAGCGCCTGCCTTGCAAGCGCGAAGGCCCGAGTTCGACTCCCGGAACCCACATACGAAAAAGGGGCCGGTGATATCGCTCAGCGGCACGGGTGCCTGTTGGTGCACGAGGTCCTGAGGTCGACCCCCCGGTACCCACAAAAAAAAAAAAAAAAAAAGAAAAGAAATCATTTTTTCACAGAAACATTTTATCCCATAACTTATATATCTATTAAGAGAAACAATTATTAAACATTTCTATTCAGCCAATAAGAACCTAAATCAGCTGCTTAAGTGTATTTCAAAATGTATTTAAATTCTAAAGTAGAATAGATCACATTGAATACATCAAACTTTTTAAAATTATTCTATGCCTAGAGAAAATAATGGAGAACACTTACATGCTTTCCTCCCCTACAATGCACACTGCAGAAAGGAGTTTAACCACATCTGTCATCATACTGGGGTGCGTGGGATCCATGGCTTTGGCCAATAAGGAAAGACTCCTCTCTTCACTCATAATCCTTTCCAAGCCATACTATCACGTTTTGGAAACAGAAGTTGAATATTAGGAGTTAGTTGGGAAAATAATGTTCTAAAGGCAATTCAGTTACTCAAAAAATTTAGAGGGTAATATATTTTTACACCTAGTAAAGCCTGAAAATATACTTTGTATCACCCTAAAAAGTTCATAGAAGTATTTATGTCAAAAATTATGGGACTCTACCGAAGTCCCATACAGAGAACTCATGGGATTTTCCATGAGGAACATACAAAACGAACAGCCAGATACTAAAACAGAGAAGCCATGAGGATCTTTTGCCTGGAAAAGAAAGTTGGTAAGAAAGCTATATAACCACAAGTAAACAGATCAACACCGTAAAAGAGAAATATAATGTAAAAACCTCATCATGTGTAATTATGTGTTTCTTTTTAAAGAAATGAATAAAACTTATTTTCAAGAAAATTAATCCGGGGCCGGTGAGATGGCTCAGCGGCATAAGCGGCTGCCTGGCAAGCGTGAGGGCCCGAGTTCGATTCCCGGAACCCACATACGAAAAAAGGGCCGGTGATATCGCTCAGTGGCATGGGCGCCTGCTGGCATGCGAGGTCCTGAGGTTGACTCCCGGTACCCACAAAAAAAAAAAAAAGAAAATTAATCCATATACCCAAAACAGTATCACTTCCATAGGAAAGCAATGTAAAACATTTTATTGGTGAGATATTTCACTTTTTTCTTCCTAAGAATTAAAATTTGGTTGTGCTTATGTAGCACATCTCAATTTAGACTAAACACATTTCAAAGCCATATTTGGCCACCATATTACACAGTATAAGCCTAGATATTAGCACTTAGTTTATGAGTGGGCAAAGGTAAAGGAATATTTGGAAAGATACCAGGTAGAAAATGCCATAAAGAGTATATGTATTCTAATAAGAATGATATTTATGTTCAGGAAGACAATGCAGTTATCTCAATTATCTCTCTCTCGCTCTCACGCTCGCTCACACACACACACACACACACACACACACAGGATGATTTAGGATATGGATAAAGTGTCTTTGCTTCTGCCAGGAAGCTACATCCAAGTATATGCCACTTGGGTTTACTTACAATGTACAAAAATATCAAAATACAAAGGATGACTAGAAGCAATAAACAATACTATCTGCCTCTCATGTATCTCAGGGGATTTCTTCTAAAGGTGAAAGATTAGTTGATGAGAGTTGTCACTCAACACTAAAAAGGGGCCCCAATTGCAGTTATAAACATAACAGATGAAGCTCAAAATTAGCAGTATACTTAAGCATCGAAGTCAAATCTATAACACGCTTAGACCCAAATGCTTTCATTATTATGAAATCCAATTAACTTTCTTAACTTGTATATGACACTTTTAGTAAAGAAAACTCTCTGTGCTAAAACACTGCGTTTGTTTTAAACTACTATCTAATGAACACTGATACAATGGAGGAAGGACAAGCAGACCAGGCAAGGGGCCTTGTACAGGACTAACTTCTCTGTCTCACTGGCAAAGGGAGAAGGTTTACAAAGAGACCACCAATCTGGTCAAGAAATGCTCACTTTTGTGATGTCCTGAGTTGTTTCACAGCTGGAACTAGAGAATGAAAAACCAGGCATAGAGCCAGAAATAGAATATGTCTCAGTAATCATTCCAGTGAATTGTTAGTAGCTTATTAGGTACCATTTAGAACGATTCAGAAAGTCAATCAGTCAATGATTACCAAGTACCAAAGAGCTGAGGATTGAAAAAGCTAGTCTCCAGCATCTCACACCCACCCAGCTGTGTGTAGCCATTGCGTGCCCTCTGCATCAGTAGTATGTGGTTCCTACAGCCACTCAAAGCAACTCACATAACCATTTCCTCCAAGTGGAACTACCCACCTTCTCTGCCAAACCCTGTGGATATAAACTATATAGGGTGTGGAGGATAAAATATCAGCATTCTGATTTCATGGTTTTAACCATCAGAGCTGATGAACGCAAAATCCCACCACAGGCAGGATCCTCCAATTTTGCTAATGTAAAAATATGTAGTGCTCATTTTAAGACTGGAATGAAGCCAGATTACCACTTCTGAGTATCAATAACTAAACACAGAACTGTTATCTACTTGTATAAACTTACTCCTATTTATTTACAAAAGAAAGCAAAATATAAAAATTGTTGGCTCTATGAGAAATAGACAGCTTACCAGTACTAGCATTTCAGTGCCTTTAATAAAGGTTATTACAGTTTAGAAAGGTATGACAAATTTTGGAAGGTTTAAGGATATATCTTTCCTAAATGTCAAGGACCCATTCTGGGTAATACGTAACTGGCCTGTTCTAAACTAAGAATGAATGCCAGGTTCCCCTTGTATTCTACGTGGGGCCTACTGTTACCTAAGAGATGGTATTTCCGGCCACTGAAGTTGATACCCAACATTTAAGACCACACTATAGGAATAATGGTGGTGAGCAACTACCTACCATGATTTTATCCCAGCGATGGAGAGGATGTGAGTAAGGGGCTGGCTTTTACCCTTGTTGTGGGCAAACACACACAAAAAAGTTAAATGATTAAAACAAATTCTCATTTTAATTATCTTTAAACTTAAATAAATTAGCCTTTTGTCTTTTTATTTTCTTCCTCCTAAGAATTCAAAATCTTCATCCACTTAAAAATACTTTAGGGCCGGTGAGATAGCTCAGTGGCACAAGCACCTGCCCGGCAAGCGTGAGGTCCTGAGTTCGACTCCTGGAACCCACATAAAGGGAAAAAAAGGGCCGGTGATATTGCTCAGCGGCACAAGCACTTGCTGGCAAGCGCAAGGTCCTGAGGTCGACTCCCAGTACCCACATTAAAAAAAAAAACAAAAAAAACTTTAGTCCAATTTGTTATAAAAAATAACTTTCATATAATGTTACCAAATTCATTCATATTAATGATTTAATTATTAGTACCAAATAAGGTTCTACATTTTTTCTCTGAAAGTCTATATTTTCAACATTCAATAAACTTCCAGGAAGACTTCACAGTGAAGTTTAATAAATTTTGTATTTATAGATGTAATCAAATAAAGTTTAGGAAAAATATCAACCAGTCTTTGGAGGGTGTAGGGAGGATGGGTTTGACCAAAACTTTCACATGTTAAATTTAGAATTCAGACATTAATGATCTTAAGTATTAGCATGGGGGACAGTATCATTAGGATGGGTGACAGTATCAAATGTAAAGCCAATATTTTGCAGCTCCGCATACACAAACTATAAGCAATAAATCTATTATAGGATAATAAGCTAGAAAAGAATATAAAGTTTACAATTCCTCAAATTCAGTCTCAAATAAGGTAGGAATGTCATTATCTACGTATGTTATGGTTTAGATATAAACTGTTCCCCTAAAGTTTCATGTGTTCAGAGGTGGGAATTTTGGAAGGTGACTGGATTATGGGGGTGCTTTGCTCCTCAGAGGAATGATCTATTGATGAGTTTATAGTTGAATGTGCTTTTAGGAGTGGGGCCCAGTCAGAAGAGACAGATCACTAGAGGCATGCCTTTAAAGCTGCTTCTTTCTCTCTCTCTCTCTCTCTCTTTCTCTCTCTTTCTCTCTCTCTTACCTCTCCTTCCTTTTTCCCCTCTCTCCTCTCTCTTTCCCCTCTCCTCTTTTTTTCTCCCCTCTCTCCCCGATCGCTTCTCTTTCCCCACTCTCTCTGACCTGCTGCCTCTATCTGTTTTCTGGCCACCACGAATACAGTAGCTTTTCTCTGCCAGGCCCTTCCACCATGCAGAAATCAGCATTGGAGCCAGCTGACCATGGACTGAAACCATGAGCCAAAATAAACTCCTTTTAAGCTGCAGGTGTTGGGTGCTCTGTCCCAGTCACAAGAAACTAATACAGAAAATTGGTACCTACAGTGGGGTCATTGTTTGACTGTACCTGATCATGTGGTTCATACGTCTTTTGAACTTCTGGGAATCTCTGAGAGGATTTTAGAAAGGTTCAGAGGCTTGAAAAGTTTTAGAATGCTGTAGGTAGGGATTGATAGGAGATCTTGTTGGGAGATTAGAAGATCAGAATGCTGACACAAATGTAGACAGTTTTAAAGGCCAGACTCACACAGTTTCAGCTGGGAATGAGGGCTCTACTAGAAACTGGAGGAGAGCCATGTGTGTTACATTTTGACAACAAATTTCGTACAGTCTGCCCATGTTCTAACACATCATGGGAGCCTGAATTTAAAAGGGGAGACAAATTAATCTGGCAAAGGAAATTTTAAGGCAGCTTAATGTCAAAGCTGTGGCATGGGTACTGCTGGATGATTTCAGCCAGATTTACAATGAGAATCAGGAACAAAATGCAGAACCAAAAGATGTGAAAAATTGTACAGCTTGGTATAAAGTTGGGGCCACAGAAAATATGGCTGCTTAAAATTTTAGACCAAATAAATAGCTAAGTAGTTTGCCCCTGAACAACAAGAAAGATTCCTTGAAGGGATATCAGGAATTGGCCAGACTCCACTCATCATAAGCTCAAGAGCGCAAAAGAGTAAACTATTTTAAGAGACTTTGCTTTGAAAATAAAGCCCCAGGGCACCCTGCTCACTTAGAGCTTCTAGGGAAATATATCCCCGAGTTTAGCCATCCAAGCACTTAGAGGCCACTGCAACAGTGGTCCAAAGGGGCCTGGATACTGCTTGAGCCGATTGCAGACCTTGGAATAATCCACGTGGTGTTGGTTTTTCAGACATGCAAAGTGCAAACGTTTTGAGGTCACCAAGGCTTCCATCCAGATTTTAGAAGAAAGTCTAAGAGGCCAGGTAAAAATGTATGACAGAGTCACAGTCCCTGCAAGGAGTTCCTGAGAGTGTAATTCATAAAACTGTGAGATAAGCCAAACCTGCAGTGGAGATCCCAGGAATTTGGAGATTTCAGGAATGTGGAGTTTCTGCCACAGAAAGCCATATTCAGTGAAAGAGGCCAACAGAAGAGAAAGGCCATCTGGGCTACAACCAGCTAGGATTTGACAAAGTTCTTTGGAGTTCACATTTCACTACCACATGTTGGATATGAAGCTACAGGATTTAATATTTGCCTTGCTGGGTTTGGTCCAATTCCTTTCTATGCCTCTATTCCTCCTTTCAGGAATAGGAATGTTTATCCTGTGCAACTACATGATGGAAGCATTTAACTTTCTTTTTACTTTTAAAGGGGCTCACAGCTAAGATTTTGCCTTGAGTCTCAAAGGAAACTTTGGAGTTGTACTTTTGAGTAATACTGAAACTTGTTAAGACTTTGGTAATCCTTAGATATGGACAAATAGCATTTTGCATAATGAGATGGACAAGAGCTTTTGGAGGGCCAGGGATGGAATGTTATAGTTAAGACCTAAAATGTCCCCCAAAAGTTACATACATTCAGAGGTGGACTTTTGGAAGGTGATTGGATCATGGGGACACTATATTCATCAATGGATTAATCCATTCATGAGTTCACAGCTGAATGTGCTGTTCAGGGGTAGTGCCCAGGTAAAGGAGGCAGATCACTGAGGTCATGTCTTTGGATGGGATCTCTCTCTCTCTCTGTCTCTGTCATTCATTCATATATTCATTCATTCATTCATTCATTCATTCATTCACTCTCTCTCTCTCTCGACCCCTCCATTATCCCTCCCTCCCACTCTCTTCTCTCCTCCCTCCTTTCTCTGCTTCCTGACCATCATGGGTTAAGCAGTTGTCATCCAACAAGCCATTCCACCATGTTGTTTCTACCTTGGAACAACCCAAACATGGACTGAACCCACTAAAACTGTGAGCCAAAATAAACTTCTCCTTTAAGTTGCAGGTTTTGGGTATTTTCCTGGGAAAGGGAAAGTAACTTATAAACCATGATATTCACTTTAACCATGATATTCTTCTTAAGTTCAAATTATGATCCATATGCCCCTGTGGTTTCCTCCACTCTTGTTCTTCCCATTACCAATGAAATTTCTAATTTCTATATTCTCACTTAGAAGAGCTTTCCTAAAGAATTCCATGTATGCAAGGGAAAAGAGCTCTTCCCTATCAGGAGTTTCTGATTTTTATTATTTATTTACTCTTCAATCATACAAAAAACACTAGTTAATATGTATAAAATCTAATTCTCAAAAAATTGTGAAATCAGTATGGAAAGAACTTGTGATTTTTATATCAGATATTTTACTTGAAAATCATTGTCTATGATTTGAAGGGAGAAGGAATGAAAAATATTTCATTGGTTAAAAATAGAATACTTAGCTACAGAAAATGTTTTAAAATATAGTACACCAAGGGGCCGGGGATAGGGCCGGTGAGATGGCTCAGCGGCTTAAGCGCCTGCCCGGCAAGCGCGAGGGCCCGAGTTCGACTCCCGGAACCCACATACGAAAAAGGGGCCGGTGATATCGCTCAGCGGCACGGGCGCCTGCTGGTGCGCGAGGTCCTGAGGTCGACCCCCCGGTACCCACAAAAAAAAAGGGGCTGGGGATATAGCTCAGAGGCACAAGCGCCTGCCTGGCAAGCGCAAGGTCCTGAGTTTGATTCCCGATACCAAAAAAAAAAAAAAAGACAGTACACCATAATTCAAAAAAACACAAATATTTAGAAAATAAAAATATTTGCTATAATTACTAAAAAGAAAAAAAATACTAATTTGTATACTAGCACTTAAGTATGTAGTCCTCCTGAAGTTTATTTTAATACAATAAGGAGAAATATTCAATATTAAAATAATCAGAAGTATACAGACAAAACTCATCATAGATAAAAATTTTCCCCTGATGTTCAAGAGCAACTAAAATATCTATCATTACTTCACACATCAATAGTTATATATGCTTAGCTGTAGAAACTAAACAAATAGGAGGAGATATTACTAATTTCAGCAATTAACAGTACACGAGAAAAAAGAAAAAGAAACAGTGTTAGATAAATACAATGTCAGTAAAGAGCTAAAGGATTTCTCCTTTCTGATGTATCTTCTTTAAATATGAAAATCCTACAAATATTATACATTATTCTTAGTCTCAATATTACTTGTATTAGGCATCATTGTTCCATTTCTAGAACCCTGCTCATGCCATTTTACATGAATTTTATTATAGATTTTAAATTCTTAAATAAATTATAAGAACAAATATTTTCAAATTGACTCTTTGGTAATTGCAAACTATATCTCATAATTACATTTTTGTTTTTGTTTAGAGACAGGTATGTTGACAAGGCTGGTCTCAAACTCAATACCCATCTAACTCAGCCCCCTGAGTAGTTGGGAATAAAGGTGCGTTCCACCACATACAGCTTATGTATTATTTTGAGTTGATTCATGGTGTACTTTTGAAAATTATGAGAAGGGAGAAGGGACAAAATGAGGGGTCAGAAAAAGAGGAAGAGGAGGGGGAAGAGTGGAGGAAAAAGGATTCATCTATGTATGGACAGTTAAGTACTACAAAAGGGTCCATTCAAGTCTCTCCTCTTCCAATAGTCGGTTTCATTGAAAACTAGAATCTGATTCAATACTGTTTCCATTATGCACTGAAAAGGGCATCTTTCATGCATGTAAAACTCAACATACAAAACTAATTCACTTGAGAATTGGTGATGACACGTACTAATTATTACCTATGTGCATACCTGTGTATTCATCAAGGCCTTTAGACACTGAATGACTTTGTGTTGATTCTTCTTTACAACCTTTTCCTGGCTGTATTAATATAAAAGTTACCAATATTAGAATTATAATTGAATACACAAATGTATCGTAACTGAAAACTATCTACAATACTTACATTTTTCCACTAATCAGTTTTTCCAAAATGTGTAGTAATAATCCAAGTCCTTCATTTCCAAAACTTTCCACCCAACTAAAAAAGGAAAGAAAAAAATAGTTAAACATTAAGTCAGTGTCCTAGTTTGGAATACCGTGAAAATGCTACAGACTGACAAGTATTCCATAATAATAACTACAATATAAGAATAGCACCAAATACAAAATCACTCCTGATGCACAATCTTAATAGTGAAATAAAGGAAAGACAGGCTAAATCCAGCTTGTACTGGCTTGTATGAGCTGACTGTTCCCATCTCCTCCAGGCTCCATATTCAATGGCATGATTTCATCCTGGGTAACACAATTTCTGTGTTTCTCACAACACAGAAATTAGCTAAAGCTCCCAAGCAGAGCTTTATCCACCATCCATCTGGCTAAAAAACATTTACCAGCACGACACTAGATAAGCCTCACTATGAACCATTCTAAAGGGTAGAAATTAAACAAGTTGAGTGAAGATGTATGGAGAAATAATGAGATTGACAAAAAATATTAATGAGAAAAAGTAAACAACATAGAAAGGGATGTTTTAAGAGAATTTGATATATGATTAAAATGCATGTCTATAATTTAAGAATTTCCTGTTTCAATGTTCAGTTGTGCTAAAAAAAAAAAAAAAACATTTATTTTTTTCCCAGTTTTATTAGTACATGTCTGCAGCACATGATGATTACATTCCCTGTAGGGGATTGGTACAAATACACAACACATTTCAGTTCCCTTCCCCTGACTACCTTTTAGTTTTCTAGCACGAGATTCATTTTTTTATCTTATAAGATCTTATAAATTAATTATCACACATACAGATTGAAATTCAGATAAATAGGCCAAAGAACTTATAATACATGAAAGACAATTGTACAAAGTCAAGGTACACTTTTAAATAATTATCCACACTGCATTACGATACCCTCCCCCTTTTCCCCTATGATCTGTCTTCTATTTTGAGATATAGAGATACAGATACAGATATGGATGATATGGATGATACAGATATAGAGAGACGGAGACACAGACATTTAGATATGGGATTTGTCATATAAGAGAAACCATGTGATATTTAAGCTTCTGAGTCTGAGCTGCTTCTCTTAACATTACGGTCTCAAGATCCATCCATTCTCTTACAAATGACTCAAATTTATCCTTTTTATGGCAGAGTAATACTCCTTTGTGTATAAATATCACACTTTCTTTATCCATTTGTCTGTTGATGGACATATAGGCTGTTTCCAAGATTTAGCTATTATGAATTGTGCTGCTATAAACATGGGTGTGCATAATCACTATGGTAGGATGTCTTTAACTCTTTCGGGAATATACTGTACCTACAAAGGGAATAGCTAGGTCAAATGGAATTTCTACTTTCAGTTTTTTGAGGAATTTCCATGCTGATTTCCATACTGGTTATGCTGGTTTACACTCTTGCCAAAAATGAAAACGGGTTTCTTTCTCCCCACAGCCTCACGAGCATTTGCTATTAGTTGATTTCTCGATGGTAGCCATTCTTTCTGAAGTGAGATGGACTCTCAGTGTTGTTTTACTTTGCATTTCTCAAATGGCCAGTGATGTGGATCATTATTTCATGTATTTATTAGCCATTGTATTTCCTCATCTGGGAAGTATCTATTCATTTCAAATGCCCATTTTTAATTGGGTCTTTAAATTTGGGGGAGTCTGATTTTTTTGCGTTCTTTATACAGTATAGATATTTGTCCTTTGTCTGAGAAGTAGCTGTCAAAAATTTTTCCCATTCTGTAGGCTGTCACTCCACTCTGTTAGTGGTTTCCTTTGCTGTGCAGGAGCTTTTTAATTTGATGTGATCCCATGTGTTGATTCCTGTATTTCTTGTGCAACTGGGGTTGAAGAGACACAGCTGCACTCCCATGTACATCCTATTCAAAATAGCTAAGAAATGGAAACCTAAGTGTCCTGATATTAGAGACAACATGGACGAACCTAAAGATCACTATGTTAAGTGAAATAAGCCAGGCACAGAGAGACAACTATCAAGTGATCTCATATATGAAATTCAGAAACCTTGATCTCATAAAGGTTGCAAGTAGAGTGGGGGTTACCAGTGATTGCCAGGAGTAGGTGGAAGGAGGGAAGAATGGGAAAATGATACTAAATCACAGTTAGATAGCTGGGTAATTACAGATAACAATTATGTACTGTATCTCCAGAAGCCAGAAGAAAGGGCTGTAAATACTTTTATCATAAAGAAATGGTAATAGTGTAGAAGAAGGACATGTTTAACCATATTTAAACATTATACAATGTATATATCTCAATGTCACACAACACCCATTATATGTTTTTTTTAAGTTCTCAGTGGAAAAAAAAAAGTTTAAAAAATGCATTGTTTAAAAAAGAATCTGATGCTGGCAAAATAAAATAGGGGTGGAAGGGAGGAAAAAGAAAGAATTGAGATGTATTATATACCTGTACCAGTTCCCTACAATGAATGTAACCATTGTATGCCACAAAGGTGTACTAATAAAATTTAAACTAAACAAATGCAATAAAATAAAATGAATCTTCCTCATTTGCACACTCTGTAAACACAGCTTGGCTACCCATGACTTTTCAAAATTGATGATGTTAGAAAAAAGAAAGGAAAATATCTTTCACTGGAGGAAATTTCTTGCCATCGAGATTGACAGCCTATTACAAGGCTACTTTACTCATCCCTTCTTTATCCAGTAAAAGCCTTGAAATAACTAAGTCAAGAATGTACATAAACAGGAAAGATACTCTCTACAAAAGACTTACCTATTACTGTAAAAATGAGGAAAAACGCAAAGTAGAAGTTGCTGTTTTCAAACTAAGACACTACTTCAAAAGTGAAGAGTTTACTGTCCTCTATCAGCAACAGACAGATTACCTGTAGGCATTTCAAATTTTGCTTTCATGTTTCACAAAAATCCCTACAGCATCCGCTTAACTGTTTGCCTTGTTGACATCCTATTCTGTGTTTATTCTTATTTCACATGCAGCGGGGAAGCTTGAAATCAAATACGTAAGAAGTAATTTGAGAGCTTTTCTTGGCTGGTATTGAGAGGCATGGAGAGTCTGTGTTCATCAGGCCCTCTTACGTTAGTACTTCCCAGTAGGCCTTCAATATTTTGTTCGAAGTGAATCTTCAACCATCTCTGTATTCAAAAGTATATCCACACAGATATCCTAAAGCTAATATAAATGATTTAGAGTTTTTTATGCTTCTTTCACCTTCAATCACTTACAGAATAAAGTTATATTCACAAAACTGCCTTACACCAAAATGTACAAAGTAATTTCAAATTATGTTAATATAACAAAAAGTCTTTGTTGCACTTATAAATGTGCTTATTTTCTGACATTATAAAATTTAGGAGGAATACCAACCCATGTAAATCAGTAAGTTCTTAGATCTGAGTAATTAATAATATATATAGCTATTTAAAATTTATTACCCCTAACATAACAATTATAACTGAAATAATGGGACCCACAGAGGGTCTCAAATCAACTATTTCTAGACCCACTAGATACCTCTCTTCTAAACTACAGAACATGAATCATTAAAGTACAATTTACACCCACTCATGTATATTACATAAAAACTAATTCTGAATAAAATAAGACGTATTAAGGCTGCATGTAAGGACCCATTCTACCAAATCACTCTGCATTACAATCTTTTACTTCATTGTGGAAATTTATTTTTCGACAACATCACAAGTCACAGAAGTGAGTAACACCTTAAAGTGCACTTAAAAACCTATCGAAAACAAGAAAAGTGGGACAAGGTACAGGGAGACAAAATTAAGACTGCTGATAACTAACAGAACAAGACGTTTAAACATAAAAATAAAGCTGATTATTAATTGAAAAAGTGATACTAAAAACAAACTAAATATGCATAAAAATTATCCCGGTTTTCTTTTTTAAAAAAATTTCAAGGCCAAAATATCGTTGCATTAACAATTTCTCATTCACAACCCCATCCCCTCAGGTGTTTAATCTCCACCCCAACTACCAGCAGCAATATCATCTTTAAGGGTGGGGTACAAACATCACTCCCTATTCCTGGACAAGAATGTTCAAGATAAAAAGTGATATCGAGTAAGCAAGTCTGCAGCCTTGACAGAGGTTTATTGAAATCCATAGCTTTCTACGAGGTGAAAAATTTCTCATCATCACTGTAAGAAACAACGTGGAAAAACATTATCAAGTCATCTATAAATGATCTATCTTCAAGAAACAAAATCTACACTATTTGTTCAGTGCCTGTCAGCATCATGCCACCAGGCATTATGTGGTTTAACTACAAACTGCATCCATGAATGAACAAGCACTGTGTAAATGTTTCTTCCCCATGAATAGAAATAACAAAATCAGTATGACATTTGTATTAGAAAAAAATTGGTTTCAAAGAGCAAAAAAAATATTATGCTAAATGTGAGCTTAACACAAACATCTTTTAAAATTCTATAACAGAAGTTATCAAACTCTTTGCTTTTCATTGCCTTCATAAAACATCTAAGTATAAGACCACGTAGCACTTCCTAGTTGGAGACACAATGTACAAAAAAAAGGCAAACAGGTAACAGAAATTTTATAGAGAGAAAGAAACAGAGAGAGTGAGAGGGAAAGGAAGAGCAGGTCTCTAGAATTACACTACTCAAAGCACCTTTAAATGTTCAAACTGTTCAAAAGCAGCTTAGGCTTTGAAATTCAGTTATTGCTTCCAGAGAAAGAGGATGAACTCAAAAGTGTGTAAAGTGGTTTCTGACATCTTGTTGGTTTTAAAAAGCAAATATAGCCAATCACTTCAGTGAGCAATGGAGACAACAGTCATATCTCAGATTTACCTCCTGGCTAAAAGGCACACACAGCAATGTGAAGTCTATTTTCCACACAGTGACCCTCCCACACTTATTTTGTTTTGTTTAAAGTTATTACCTTTCTTCTCGGGTGTCCTCTCCAGAAAGGAAAGACAAATGCATCATAGATTTATCAGAACTGGAAGAAACCTACCAGATCATAAGGTCAATCTTACCCATGCAAATTCCTTGAGAATAGGAATCATTTCTTATTGATCTAGGACTAGAATAGATCAAGCACTCAATAAACAGTTCAGGAGGAAACTGAATCCCCTCTAATTGTTGTATATAATGAAAGTGATATGCAGAAAGAGGATATGGTCACTTTGCAATAGCAGTTAGGTACCCTGATCCCTAAGCTTGTGCCCTTCATACAAGTAAAAAAAGATACAAGATGACACCATCATTGTAGCACAACTGAGCCTGTTTCGACCCTCATGGTAGAAACATCAATCGTAATTTTAGAACTGATATCTATCCATACCAAACAAAGGATGAGGGATCTGGATTCTCTGTCCTTCATCACACTGTAGGAATTGAATGCTGTTCAAAGAGTGATGCTTCATTACTACTAAAACTCAAGTGTTCTTTAGCGAAGTTATTCAGTCTTTTTAAGGGCTCACTGTGTGCTTGATCCTGCATTAGGTATGAGCAAAATATGAATAAAATATGTCCTCTGCCCTTGAAAAGATAACAGACTAATGCTTGAAACAAATGTTGAATCAAATTATTTCCATAATGTAACAATGGCTATAATCATGGTAGTATGGGAACAGCAAGTACAATATGCATCTCTCCAGGGAATTTCAAAGCAGATGATGCCTGATTTGAATCTTCACGGTGAAGCCATAGAAAGGAAGAGAGATTTCTATACAGGAGGGAATATGCAGAGCCATTAACCATAAAAAATATGGACTGTGCTAAACATAACAGGAAGCTATATCTGAAATAAAACCAAACAGTTAGGAAAGGGCTGGATGTTGAAAACGTTACAATGCCATGGGCAATAGGAAGCCATCAAAGAATGAGGCATGTATGGTAGGTAGAGCAATCCCATGCCCACCAAAAGATGTAAACATTCTATTCCTAGAACTTATAAATATAATCCCTTATGTAACAAAGGGGAAATCAAGGTTGCTAATCAAATTATCTTAAAATATGATTACCCTACATTTCCTAGTTGGTCAAATCTAACCACATGACTCATGAAAAGCTGCAGTTCAACTGGATTAGAAAAATGGATGAAATGTTAGATTCAAAACATAAGTGGGACTCAACCAACCTTTACTGGTTTGAAAACGGAGGAAAAGGGACAGAGAGTCAGGAATGCAGGTAAACTCTACAAGCTGGGAAAAGTCTTCAGCTGACAGCTAGAAAGAAATCACAATTCCACAACTGCAAGACTGGGTTCTGTTCACAAACTGAATGAACAAGAAAATGGAACTGAGTCACTTTATTCATAAACACGGGATAGCTCTAAATTTGCAGATCCTCTTTGATTTTTTAACTATAATTTTGTAGTTATCACTATAAAAGTCCTGTACATAGAGTTGAGTATTTTTGAGCAATTATAAATAATGCTGTAGGGCCAGGGATATAGCTCAGTGGCACAATACCTGCCTGGCAAGCGCAAGGTCCTGACTTCAATTCCCAGTAATAAAAAAATAAAAAATAAAAATAAAATGCTGTATTTTTAGGTTTATTTTCCACAAATTCATTGCTAATCAACAGAAATAAAATGATTTTTGTATGTTTATCTTGAATTTGGCAACCTCGTTGAACTCTGATAAGTTCTAAGAGCTCTTTAAAAATTTCTTAAAATTCTCCATGTAAACAATCAGGTTATCTATAACTAGGGACTGTTTTATCTCCTCCTTTGTGATTTGTATGGTTTCATTTACTTTTCTTGCCTCAACTGTGGCTAAAACTTCTACCTCTGTTGAGTAATGGTAGTAAGAATAGACATCCTTGATTTGTTCTCAGTCTTAGAGGGAAAGCATTAACTCTTTTCTCATCATTGTATATAAATATTACCTGTCGGACTTCTACTAATCTCTGTAAGTTGAGAAAGTTCCTCTCTGCAGGTGTCACTTTCCTAAGGCTGCCACACCAAAGTACCACAAGGTGAGTGATTTAAAACAACAAATAGTCTCCTCTATTTCCAAAGGTTACATGTCCAACATCAAGAACTCATTACATTCTCATTCCCCCGAGGCTCCTTCCCAGGTTCTGGTGAAAATGTCAATCCTTGGTGTTCCTGTGCTCCGGCCACCACATGGGACTTAGTGTCACTTTCTCATAAAATTTAATCAGGAGCACATAGTACTCTCTTATGACCACATCTTAACTAATTACACCATAATGACCCTACTTCCAAGAAAGGCACAAGTAGGAGATTAGATTTTAAACATGTTTTTGTGGGTATTTTAAACTCAGAACATTACCCACTCCTGTTTTTTCTGAGTTTTTATCACAAATGGGTACTGAATTTTGTTGTATAATTGTACTGCATCCATCCATGTGATAGGATTTTTCTTCTTTGCCTTGTCAGTAATAGTGCACTGAATAAGGATTTCTGTGTCTCTATTCAGGATGGACATTGGTCTACAAATTTAGAGTTTCCTTCATTGTTTTATTTTGACATTATCTTTGTCTAGTTTTACTATCAGGTAATACCAAATTCATAAAATAAACTGTGGCTTGTTTCCTGTTCTTCCTCCTTCCTGGGAAAGACTTCATAGAATAGGTATTAATTCTACCTTAAATGCAAGCAAGGCTTCATCTATACATGAAGATATTTGGGGGTATTTTCAAATTAGGAATTTAATTTCCTCAATAGGCATAGGGTCATCTAAACTTTCTAGTTCCTGTGGTAGCTCATGCTTTTAAAAGAATTGATCTATTTCAATTAAATTTTTCAACTTGTGTGTGTAAACCTGTTCACAGCTGTACTAATCCATTTTTTTTTTTTTTGTTACTTTAACAAAATACATGAGGCTGGGTACATTACAAAGAAAAGAGGTTCATTTGCCTCACAATTTGGAGCCTGAAAGTCCAATACTGGACAACTTGACATGTTCAGTTGTTGGTGGCATATGTTCAGGGCCCATTGGCAAATGGCATCAAAATAAAAGGGGCGAGATTCAACATGGCTGAATAGAGGAGGAGCCTCGTTCAGAGCTACTCAGAGAAATTCAACTAAAACACAGGTAATTGGAAGAAAGGGGAGGGACATACACCCTGAAACTAAAATCAATCTGACATAAGAGACTAAAAGGGGCTGGTGAGATGGCTCAGTGGTGTAAGCGCCTGCCTTGCAAGCGCGAGGGCCCGAGTTCGACTCCCGGATCCCACATACGAAAAAGGGGCCAGTGATATCGCTCAGCGGCATGGGTGCCTGTTGGCACGCGAGGTCCTGAGGTCGACCCCCCGGTACCCACCAAAAAAAAAAAAAAAAATAAGAGACTAAAAGATCAAGCAAAACATAGATAAAAGACTTAATAAAACAGCCAGACAGCCCACCTGGCTGCCAGTAGGTCATCGGATCAGAACGATGGCCCACCATACTTGGAATCTTAAAAGAAGAGAAAAAAATGATATACTAAAATAGTGGACTAAATCAAGCCATACAGCATAGACTTGGGATATAAGGTCCCCTGCATCTTTTGCCGTTCTCCAAACAGAAGATGCTACAGACCAGCAGTAAATTCTGCTGACACAAACTGCTCCCTCCCTGACCATTGGCCAGTTTTCCGTTTTTTCCGGTTTTTTCTTTTTTTTTTTGGCGGGTACCAGGGGTCGACCTCAAGACCTCGCACGCCAGCAGGCGCCCACGCTGCTGAGCGATATCAACGGCCCTTTTTTCATATGTGGGTTCCGGGAGTCGAACTCGGGCCCTCACGCTTGCCAGGCAGGCACTTACACCGCTGAGCCATCTCACTGACCCTTTTTCTCTTTTCTTTTCCATTTCTTTATTCTTTTCTTCCCATTCCTTCTTTGTGCACCAGAGCACTAACTGGAACTGCTAGGAGCAAGATTAAAGAGTACAGAGGTGCCCACATAGTAAATAAGCAACTGACCACTCCCCTGTGAGCTCTGGTTAAAGGGGCACAAGGAATTAAACAGCCCTGCACCTCTGGACTGTGCAGCCCCAGGCTGTACCCATGCTACCTGCAGGGGAGGGGGGCACAGCACCCCCCTATCTCACCCTGAGGAAGGTACAGACTATAGCAGAGGCAGGTGATGGTGGCAGCGGAACTTGTAAGGCAATGAATGGGAAGTTAGCACCCCACCCCAGGAGAGGAATAAGAATTGGGACTGAGCAGCCTTGCACTACAACAGCAGGAGCAGAGGACCAGACCATGTCACAGTATTTCACCCCACCCTGCAACAAGTGACCTGACAGGACAGAGACTCGCCAGTGGAAGAGGAACACAGAAGGCTAAGCAAGGACCAGGAAGGGCCAATGGCGCACAGGATAGGGAACAGCCCCGTCTCTGAAAATAGCACACCGACTAGGAGAGAGACACCACCAAGAGAAACAGGGTAAAGGGAGCTGATAAGGGATATACAGAAAGTACTGGCTGAAGACTCTGGCCCCAGGCCCCCACATCTGGAGGCCAAGATCAGCCTCAAATCCAGCACAAACTCTACTGCAGGGCTGGCAGTGTTATCCAGTAGTTATCCAGTTGGACTCTCGGTGGACACCAGAAGAATTTTTGTCTTTTATTTTATTTTATTTTATTTTTTTGTCCTTTACCTATATTTTTGTTCTAATCTATTCATATTCTTTCCCCCTTTCCTCCATTTACCTCTCTAGACTTAATCATATTGTCATATGAGTGAACAGTCTCTCTAATTTTTCTGATCAACTTCAATAATCCCTTGCTTACTCCTTCATTCTTTCTCTTGCCCTGTGCTGTAGTTTCCCAAAGCTTCCACGATCATCCCTTGTCCTCCAGCCTGGCTTCTACTTTCTTTCTTTGCAGTATCCCTCTTCTATCCACAATACATCTTAAATTTCCTCACCACAGGGTAAAACCACTCTACCAAGGGAAACATTTGCATGCAAGCTACCAATTTACCATCACTTCTGTAATATAACTGTAGATTTTGCTTCTATGGTTAAAGGTACAAAATTATTACTTACCAGAGTTTGTCACTTTCTAAACTGTATTTGATGCTATTCTCAGTGCTAATTTACTACTAATTTTACTACTTTAGCTAGGATGTCATATCTGTTGTAATCAGTTGTTCTCACTTCTGTAACAATACTGGGAAATTCTGGGGTAATAACCTTATCATACTCCAGGACCAAAGAATTGGGAACTCAGCCAAACAAATACCAACATCTCACTCTTTTTTTTTTTTTCTCAAATGTAGGTATCAGGGGTCGAACTCAGGACCTCGTGCTTGCTAGCAGACACTTGTGCCGCTGAGCGATATCACTGGCCCTTTTTTCCTTTTTATGTGGGTACTGGGAGTCGAACTCAGGACCTCACGCTTGCCAGGCAGTCGCTTATGCTGCTGAACTATCTCACCGGCCCATCTCACTCTTAATTAATTGGAAAGTTAGTATCTTGGGACACACACAAACCAAGAACCTCCTACACACAGAAGATACCCTGAAAACAAACCTTGCCTAGAGAGGCCTTGATACTAGTGATACAGCTACCTACTACAAAAACATACAAGGATCAACACAGAAAAGAGAATAAAAACTTTGAAATAGAAAATGACAAGACGCAGAATCAAAATGCAAACTCAGGCTTCCCACCCACTCAAAACAAGTATAGGACACAATGAGGTACAAGAGAATGGAAGACACACATCAGAAATTTCTGAAATGACAGCAACCAAAATAAAGAAACAAATCCATGAGACTATAGAGGAAATCATACAGAAATAATCTCTCAGGTAAAAAAAGAAATGTCAACATTCATAAAGGAATTGCTCAGCAAATCCAAAGTAGAGATAGATGAAAAAAATAGACAATGATAGGAAGAGGATGGAAACCGTGAATGATCAACATTGGGAAGAAATAGAATGCATGAAAAGGATTCAAACAGATATCCAGTAAGTTAGAAATTCCATTGAAAGCTGGCAAAATTGCTTATACAAAACTGAAGACAGACTTTCAGACCTTGAAGACAGGATCAAGGCTAGTGATTAGAAAAGGGAAGATCTCTTAGAAATAATAAGGAATCAATAAATAACAATTCAACAGCTGCAAGACGACACAAAGACAAACAATACAAGACTGATAGGTGTCAATCATGAAGCAGGAGTGAATGCAAATGACACAAAAAGACTATTTGCAGAAATAATAAAGAAAATTTCCCAAACATGAGAACAGAATCGGACATACAGACAAGTTAGGCATATAGAACTCCAATTAGCCATGACTAAAATGAACCTACACCCAGACATATAATAATCAAGATCCCAGAAACACAGCACAAGAACAGAATATTAAAAGCTGTCAGAGAAAAACAGATCACCTATGAAGGAAAGCACATCAGAATCATGGCAGACTTCTCAACACAAACCCTGAAGTCAAGAAGAGCTTGGAGTGAAGTACTGCAAGTCCTGAAAGAAAACAGCTTCCAAACAAGATTGATGTACCCTGCACCACTATCTTTCAAAATTAATGGAGAAATAAGACACTTGCATGACAAAGAATACATGAAGAAATTCATGACCACCAAACCAGCCCTACAAAGAGTACAGAAAGATACTCCACACAGAGATAAAAATAACCACAATCCCAGTAACAAAAACAGAAAAAAAACACCAGGAAGGGCAAGCACTTAAACACAAGGAAAAAGCAGGGAACCAATAGCAGGAAAATATCATCACAAAAATAAACCAATACATATCAGTTATAACCATCAATGTAAATGGCCTCAATTCACCAATCCAAAGAAACAGACTGGCAGAATGAATCCAGAAACAAGATCCAACAATATGCTTTGTAGAAGAAACACATTTAACTCAAAAAGAAATTCATAGACTGAAAGTCAAAGGATGGAAAACAACCTTCAAAGCAATGGGAACCCAGAAAAAAGCAGGGGTACCTATTCTGTTTCCACACAATGTAAACTTCAAACCAAGAATGATCAAAAGAGATAAAGAAGGTCACTATATACTTGTTAGGGGAAAACTTCAAGAGGAAGAAATAACAATCATAAATATGTATGCACCAAATACAGGAGCACCCAACTACATGAGACAATTATTAACAGACATGAAAAATCAAATAACCAATAACACAATTGTAACGGGAGACTTTAATACCCCATGGCCACAGAGGTAGATCAACTAGACAAAAAAATCAGCAAAGAAATAACAGAACTGAACCAAACCTGTGAACAAATGGACTTAGTAGACATTTACAGACTGTTCCACCCAACATCAGACGCATTCTTCTCAGCTGCACAGGGGACGTTCTCTAAAATAGCCCATAGAACATGCTTAAGTAAATGCAAAGGAACCGAAATTATCCCATGCATGTTATCTGACCATAGCATTTCATTTACAATGAAATTGGAAATTAATTTCAAAAGAAACTGCAAAAACTCTATAAACATATGCAAATTAAATAACATCCTTCTCAACAACCAATGGGTCACAGATAAAATTAAAGAAGAAATTAAACAATATCTACAAGCAAGAGAAAATGCAAATACAACATACAGGAACCTGTGGGACACAATGAAAGCAGTCCTAAGAGGGAAATACATACCGGTGAATTCTCATATCAGGGAAACAGAACAAGCACAAAAAAACAACCTAATGTTGCACCTCAAGCTTTAGAAAAAGAACAAGTCAAGCCCAAAGCCCATACAAGGGAGGAAACTATAAAAATCAGAGCTGAAATTAATGCAATGGAGACTAAGAAAACAATACAAAGAATTAATGAATTGAAGAGTTGGTTCTTTGAAGGAATAAATAAAATTGATGAACATCTAGCCAACCTTATCAAAAAAAGGAAAGAAAAGACAAATTTATCCATTGAGGAATGAAAAGATGAAATCACTACAGATCCTGTGGCAATTCAAAAGATCATCAATACCTACTTCAAAAATCTTTACACTCATAGGAGAGAAAACATAGAAGAAACAGACAGATACCTAGATATGTATGAATTACCAGAGTTGAAGATATAAAAATTCTGAATAATGCAACATCAGTTAATAAGATTGAAAATGTAATAAAAAAGTTACCAACAATGGGGCCGGTGAGATGGCTCAGCGGCTTAAGCGCCTGCCCGGCAAGCGCAAGGGCCCGAGTTCGACTCCCGGATCCCACATACGAAAAAGGGGCCGGTGATATCGCTCAGCGGCACGGGTGCCTGCTGGCGCGTGAGGTCCTGAGGTCGACCCCCTGGTACCCACAAAAAAAAAAAAAAAAGTTACCAATAAATAAAAGCCCAGGTCCGGATGGATTCACTGCTGAATTCTACAAGAAATTTAGAGAAGATTTCATGCCAATACTGCTCAAACTCTATGAAATTCAAAGGGAAGCAATACTCCCTAATTCATTCCTACAGGCAAGTATTACTGATACAAAAACCAGAGAACGACCCAACCAAAAAAAAGAACTACAAGCCAATCTCCCTAATAAACATAGATGCAAAAATCCTCAATGAGATACCAACAAACAGAATGCAACAAATCATAAAGAAGATTATAAACGATGACCAAGTGGGATTCATCCTGGGAATGCAGGGATGGTTCAACATACACAAATCAATAAAGGTAATACATCATATCAACAGAGCCAAAGACAAAAATCACATGATCATCTCAATAGATGCAGAAAGAGCTTTTCATAAAGTCCAACACTCATTCATGATAAAAATCTACAGAAAATTGGAATAGATGTACTTCAACTCAATCTGATAAAAGCCATCTACGACAAACCAATAGCCAACATCATACTAAATGGTCATAAAAATAAAAGCTTTCACTCAAAAACCAGGAACAAGACAAGGATGTCCACTATCACCACTCCTATTCAATATAGTTCTGGAAATACTAGCCAGAGCAATTAGACAAGAGAGAGAAACAAAAGGAATAAGGATAGGACAGGAAGAAATTAAATTATCATTCACAGATGACATGATACTCTACATGGAAGACCCCAAAAACTCCACCAAAAGACTTCTAGATTTAATAACCAAATTCAGTAGTGTAGCTGGATACAAAGTCACCACTCAAAAATCAAGAGAATTCCTGTACACAAACAACAAACTCACTGAGAGAAAAATGAGGGAAACCACACCCTTCACAGTAGCATCCAAAAAAATGAAATACTTAGGAATCAAGCTAACAAAGGAATTAAAAGATCTATACATAGAAAATTACAGGGCCGGTGATATAGCTCAGTGGCATAAGCACCTGCCTAGCAAGCATGAGGTCCTGAGTTCGACTCCCAGTACCCGCATATTAAAACAAAAGAAAGAAAGAAAATTACAGTACTCTGAAAAAGGAAATTGCAGAAGATATAAGAAAATGCAATGATATCCCTTGCTCATGGATATAAAAAACCAATATAGTGAAAATGTCCATACTCCTAAAACTGTTATACAAATTTAATGCAATCTCAATCAAAATACCACTAACAGGGGCCGGTGGGATAGCTCAGCGGCATAAGTGCCTGCCTGGCAAGCACAAGGTCCTGAGTTCGACTCCCAGTACCCACATACAAAAAAAGGGCTGGTGATATAACTCAGCAGCACGGGCACCTACTGGCGCACAAGGTCCTGAGTTCGACCCCCAGTACCCACAAAAAAAAAAAAAAAATACCACTAACATATCTCAAAGAACTAGACAAAACATTCCTAAAATTCCTTTGGAAACAGAAGAGACCTAGAATAGCAAAGGCAATCCTGGGCAATGAAGGCAACTCCGGAGGCATCACAATCCCTAACTTGAAATTATATTACAAAGCTACTGTAATAAAATCAGCATGGTATTAGCAAAAAAACATATCTGAGGATCAGTGAAACTGAACAGAAGATGCAGACACAACTCCAAACACACTCAGCCACCTTATCTTCTACAAAGGGGCCAAACATGTTCACTGGAAGAAAGATAGCCTCTTTAATAAATGGTGCTGGGAAAACTGGCTTTCCACATACTGAAGACTAAAACTAGACCCATGTCTATCACCATGCACTAAAGTCAAAATGGATCAAAGATCTAAATATTAAAACAGAAACACTAAATCTACTGGAAGAGAAAGTTAGTACAAATCTTAAAGACATGGGGTAGGTAGAGAGTTCACAAACAAAACACACACTGCATGGGAAATACGTCAAAGAATCAACAACTGGGATCTCATCTATTAAAAAGCTTTTGTGCATCAAAAGAAGTCAACAACAGAGTGAAAAGAAAACCCACAGGGTGGGAAAAAAATTTTAGCCAACTGTCCCTCAGACGAAGGACTTATATCTAGAACATATAAAGAACTGAGAAAAATCAGGCCCCCAAAATTCAAAGACCCAACCCAAAAATGGGCATCTGAGATGAATACACATGTCTCAGATGAAGAAAAACAAGTGGCAAATAAATATATGAAAAAATGTTCAACATCATTGGTCATTCGAGAGATGCAAATTAAAACAACACTGAGATTCCATCTCACCCCAGAAAGAATGGCTATCATCAAGGAATCAACCAATAACAAATGCTAGTGGGGCTGTGGGGAAAAAGGAACCCTTCTCCACTGTTGGTGGAAGTGTAGACTAATGCAGCCACTGTGGAAATCAGTGTGGAGATTTCTCAAAGAACCAGGATTAGAGGTCCCATTCAACCCAGGTATTCCTCTTCTGTGTATTTTCCCAAAAACATCATACCACAGTGATATATGTGCACCCATGTTTATAGCAGCACAATTTATAATAGCTAAATCTGGGAAACCCAAATGCCCATCAACCAAGGAATAGATAAAAAAGATCTGGTACTTTTATACAATGGAGTACTACTTCGCTATAAAAAAGGATAAACTTGAGGCTTTTACAGGTAAATAGATGCAACTTGAGACCATACTCATAAGTGAAATAAATCACACTCACATGTGTAAACAATGTATTGTCTCTCTAGTGTAAGAAACTGAAAGAGTAAGTAAGATCCAAAATGTACAATAGATATTTGTGAAAGGGGAAGAAACTGCTCAAAAGGGAAGAACATATGGGATGGGGGAAATGAGAAAAGAAGGAAGGGAAAAGGAAATATATATATGATAGCTAAGATAATTACAATACTAATTTCTATTCATTGTAAAGAAAGGTTTGTGCTTATATTGTTTGATCAATTTTTCCTGCCTATATCCTGTAATCTGAGCAATTACTTTGAAGATAACAATACACAATATATTATTCATTGTTAATCCCCTGTTAGCTTGTTTTGAAATTCTGTATCATTGTTTTTCTTTCTCTTTAAAATAAAAATAAATAAATAAATAACGGGGCACGTGATGTGACATACAACAGGGAGAGATCATATGGCAAGACAGGAAGCCAGAGAGAGGGGAAGAAGGTTTATTCTTCTGTATCAATTTACTCTCCAGTAACCAACTGGAGCCTCACAAGTACTCCATTCCTCTGCTCCACAGATAATTTCCCAAGGACCAATTAACCTTGCATTGGCCCTTGCATATTAAAGGTTCATACCACCTGCCAACATCACCACCCTAAGGAGCAAGCTTCCTCCATGTGAAACCTTGGGGGACAACTTACACCATGGCCAAACCATAGCACCAGGGCTCCCTTATTACCTTGTTGACTTTTTCGAGGCCTGTAGTAATATCCCATTTAATCCCTGATTTTGGCTGCTTTTCTATTTTTTAATCAATATTATTACAAGTTTCCAAATTTTATTAATCACTTCAAACAACCAACTCCTTTCAACATTTCTTCTATTGCTTGTTTTAAATTTAATTATTTTCTACTCCTGTCTTCATTATTTCCTTTCTTCTGCTTGCTTTGTGTTTACTTTGCTCTCCTCATCTACTCAACAGGATTCCTGAGGTGGTAGCAAAGATTACTGATTTGAACATTTTCCTTCTTTCTAATGTGTTTACTGCTATAAATTTCCCTTTAGTGCTGCTTTAGATGTATCCGCAAATTTTAAAATGTTGTATTTTCATTGGTATATTGTATTTTCTTTAAACATCCTTGACCCATAGATTACTTAGAAGTCTGTTTAGCTTCTGAGTGTTTAGAGATGTTCCTGAAATCTTTCTCTTACTAATTTCCTATTTGAGTCCTTTCTGGTGAGAGAACACATTCAGTATGTTTAACTGCTGAATTTTGCTTTGTGACCTCAGATATGCTTAATCATGATACATGAGTATATGAAAAGAATCAATATTCTGTTGTTGTTGGGTTGAGGGTGCTAGAAATATCTATTACATCATTCTACATAAAGGTCTTGAACTCTCCTATATCTTTGCTGATTTTCTGTCTTGTACTACTAATTTTTCATAGAAAGAGTTCCTCGTTCTCCAAATCTAATATTTAATGCCTCTAATCCCTCTCTTATTCCTCCTCACATCACACACATAAGAAAGAAAGAAAGAAAGAAAGAAAGAAAGAAAGAAAGAAAGAAAAAGAAAGAAAGAGAAAGAAAGAAAGAGAGAGAGAGAGAGAGAGAGAGAAAGAAAGAAAGAAAGAAAGAAAGAAAGAAAGAAAGAAAGAAAGAAAGAAAGAAAGAAAGAAAGAAAGAAAGAAAGGGAGGGAGGAAGAAAGAAAGAGAAAGGAAGGGAGGAAGAAAGAAAGAAAGAAAAAAAGGAAGGAAGAAAAAAAGGAAGGAAGAAAAAAAGGAAGGAAGAAAAAAAGGAAGGAAAGAAGGAAGCTGACACGCAACAACCAAAGTTATCCATACTCAATGAGAACATTAAAATAGGACGAGTTGCCTCATGTCCTCATCTGTTTTTGTTCATCTTTCTTTTGCTAGGAAGCACTGATTTAGATGAACCCACTCAGACTTCCGTGCTGCTTCTTTCTTTGGACGACTTTATAAGTGTGAAATCTGGTTTCTTAAACTTGGGATATTCACTTGCTCCACACTCTGGTCTTAACCTTGGGGTCATTTTTGCATTATTTGCTGGATCTCGATCTTCTGACCAATCTGCAGCCAAGGAGCAGCTGACACCAATGTTCTTAACTCTCTGCCTCCTTTTTCTATGCACTCAACTGTCCCATCAGCACACTCCACACACGTCTACCCTGCAAACCCCACAGCCCTCGGCTTCCGTACGCGTGCCTCAGAGTTGACCAACATGGGTTATCCACAGCTTCTAAGGCCCACCGCGCGTTTCCAAACGGAACAGCTCTGCTTTATCTTTCAGATATGAAGGAACACAGACGCCTGGATAATCTATTTTTTACAAAAAGGGTTCTTGCACTAAACACAGAATTTGAGAACCATTGTTCTGCATTATTATTTCTCAAATTTTCCAATTTCAAATCGGTCTTTCAAGGTAATTTTGCAGTCTTTTTACTCATATTCCCTTTTTTTGTGGGTACCGGGGAGTCGACCTCAGGACCTCGCACGCCAGCAGGCGCCTGTGCCGCTGAGCGATATCACCGGCCCCTTTTTTCGTATGTGGGATCCGGGAGTCGAACTCGGGCCCTCGCGCTTGCCGGGCAGGCGCTTACGCCGCTGAGCCATCTCACCGGCCCCATTTTTTCCTATGCCTGATCAAAGCCATGAGCTTCTTACGCCCACCCTCACCTCCAGCCCTTGTCACACATGACTGCGCCCCTCCCTTCCCTAAGAAGAGTGAAGCCAGGCACTAAGAACCGACTCCACCGTCCTCTGCACCAAGGCGGCCCATTTTGTTCTACCCAGACTTGACCTCCCTGTCCAGGGAAACATGCGTGCTTTCTTATTCTTAAAACTTTACCCACAAATCTTCAGTCCAATCCCAGCATTTATTTCTCTCTTTTATCTACAATTTATTTCTCTCTATTGATTCTTTTCCCACAAATCTTTCAACTATAAGCACCTTCTCACCTAAACCTCCCTCAGTTTTGCTTCCCCTCAGGCTACTAATTCAGCTTTTCCTTTCTGTCACCACCACCAACTGACTAATGTGCTATATATTCACCATCCCCTTCTTCACAGACATTTCACTTCCTAAGTCTTCCAGATTTGATTACCTTTGCCGCTGGCCCTTCCCCAGAGTTGTTTTTGCACGTGACAATCAGGAACTCCCTGATTTTCTCTTGTTAGTTTGGCCTGGGTGGGAGTTTGGGCTTCCTGCTAGGCTTCCACTGATCTGTCCCTGGCAGGGAGAAGTGGAAATGCCTCACTATGTTCATCATATGACCCCTATGGGCAGAATGAAGGGGGCTCAAGAATGTGGGCATTGTTATCATGACGTGGTGGTGAAGGTGCTGACTCTAGAGGCCTCTTCTGGGACCATTACTATTCTCTGTTTAGAGAGGATTTGACTTTCCATTTTGATTTTTGATAGTGTGGGTGGGGACAGGGCCACAGGTTTCTTCCATGGTGTTTGGCAGACAGGTTATGTCAAAATTTTCTGTCCTACTGGCTGCCCGTTTGTAGTCCTTTGGATTAAGAGAACGGGGGTTTGTTAGGATGTTTTGGTTTGTGCCTTCTGACATTTTTGAATTCGACTTCACTCCAAATCTGGAGATCATGGGTTCACGCACACATGCACGCATGCACACACATGCTCACACACACACAGACCCAGCGACCTCAACACATGTTGTTTCTGAGATTCTAAGTTTCCTAGGCTTCCTGCCTTTTTATATTTGTTTCATATGTAATGTCCAAGTTTTTTAGTTATGTTTAGCAGGAAGAACAGAAAAGGATGATCCATCTTTCCAAAAGGACAAGTCTCAACTGTCCACTGTTAAATGAGAGAACAGACAAGGCACTGGAGAAGAGGGCAGTGACAGCACAAAGTAGAGAACCAAGTACTGTAAATCTGATCTTCAAAAAAATTGTAACACAAGAGAAAGTTTCAATAGGAGAATCAAGAGTCAACAGCTAAAATTAGGTCATATAAGGACCAAAAGGAACTATAAAGAAATGAATTCAAGTAAAATTTATTAGTAATTCTGTGGGAATAAAGCCCTGATTGTAAAAGAATTAAAGGAGAACTGGTGGTAAAATAAGGACAATAAATAAAATAGCAGATGGGAAAATTAAGAGGTGCGGTTTTCTCAGAAGAGGCAGTCACTGCAGGCATGGCCGGGAAGAGCCTACCTCCCTCCCTGGCTCCTGCCTCATCTCTCTGCTTCCCGTCTACCTTGCCATGAGCAGCTCTCTTCTGCCATGCTCCCCTGCCACTATCCTGCTTTGGAGTAAGACATCCATGAACTGAAACCTCTACAAACTGTGACTCAAAATTAACCTTTTCTCCTTCAAGTTGTGGATGTCAGATATTGTATCCCAGCAATGAGGGAAGTGACTGAGACATAAAGGAAATACGTACAGGTCTATATAGATATAAACACACATTCTTAATCATCCTCCAGCTTGTCAGGTCAGTCAGTTACCTGCTTTTTATTCCATCCCACGTGTGAAACATACTCTGATGTTCTGGCACTCTGCACTCTCAAGGCTAATGTCCTACTCACTAACACACTCACACGCCTCTGCTCCTACCACATATCAATAAGCTCTATTTCCAAATCTATTCTTGACACTTGTACTCACTATTTTAAATATTATATAAGTCACATAAACAGGTAATATTTTTGAGATAATAGCTGCTATTGCTACACTACCCCTAAGGCTTTGGAAAAGCTCAAAAAAAAAGATTATTTTTTAATTGTTAAAGAAATAGATGTGAGGGCCAGTGAGATAGCTCAGCAGCATAAGTGCCTGCCCAGCAAGCTCAAGGTCCTGAGTTCGACTCCCAGAACCTACACAAAGGCAAAAAAAGGGCCGGTGATATCGCTCAGTGACATGGGTGCCTGCTGGCAGGCATGAGGTCCTGAGGTCGACTCCCGGAACCCACATTAAAAAAAAAAAAAAAAAAGAAAAAGAAATAGATGTGAGACCTGGAGCTGCAGCAACTGGCAGAAAGAGGGTCTGAGATGGGCTCCTGCTCTTGCCATTGACAGGACTCAGGGACCAGAGACCAGCAGGAAAGCCAGCGACACAGTAGGACCCCAGCTAGAGCACACATGATGGACAGGTGGGACTAGTGCCACTGAAAAGTTCCAAGCAACAGTAACAATACAAGCCAGCAAGCGGTAAGTTAGGTGAACCAGTTTAGTGCTTGGGGACAAAGACATGTGGAATAGAAGTGGGCAGGTAGTGCCACTTTCTTTTCTTTTATTTTCCTTAATTTTCCCTATTTATTTTTTCTTCTCTCTTTTCTCTTTTCCTTTTAAATGGCTGGGGAGAACTCCAGCCACAGAAAACTAATCCCGCCCCCCAAATCCAAAGACAAAGATCAGACCCAAACAGCACAAATCCACCTGCAATCTTGGCTGGAGTACACATTCTGGGATCAGACTTGGACCTATCACAGAACTACAGACACTAGAGAAATCTCATTACTTTTATTTTTCCCTGTCTGTTGGGTTTTCTTTTTTTTTTTTTTTTTTTTTTTTTTGGTACCAGGAATTTTTTGGTTCTCAGAAATTTGTGCTTGCCAGGCAGGCACTGTACCGCTAAGCTACATTTCCAGCCTGGGTTTTCCTCTTGGTCCACTCGGTTAATGTGTTTCGTTTTGCTGTTTATTTTTATTTTATTTTTGCTGTTGTTGTTTGTGTGTTTTTTCCCTTTTTTTCTCTCTGTTCTGTTTTGCACTCTTTTATTTTTCTTTCTGTATGTTTGTTGTCTTTTTCCGTGTGTGTGATTATTTTTATTTCCTTTTTTTTTTCTTTTTTCTTTTCCACCTTCTTTTCCCTCTTATACATGATTTAGATCTCTAAACGTTCCCTTTCTATTACTCCACTCATCCTCTTCCTCTCTTTCATCAACTATCTCGCTTGATTTTATGAGACTTTCATGTGGGTAAACATTGTCTCTTCCCTTTCAGGTTCACTTCAATACTCTTAGGCTTTCTCTTCCAATCCCTCCCTCTTGTATCCTGCAATTACCCAAAACTTGGATAATCATCCTTTGCCCACCAAATTTCCTTTTACATTTAACCCCCACAACAGGGTAATATCACTCTACTAAGTGGAAAAATGTTGCATACAAGTTCCTGGTATAAGTTGGATTATATTATATAACTATAGAACTTCCTCCTACGGTTAATGATATCAGGCTAAAAGTTACCACAGTTTGGCACTAGCCAGGCTGTGCTTGACTCTATTGTTATTGCTAACTGTACTACTTTAACCAGGATGCCATATCTGTTATAATCAGTTTTTCTCCCCTGTATAAACATCGAGATTGCAAGGGATCATAACCATCACCATAGTCCAGTACCAAAGGAATGGGCCTTGAGTAAAAAAGATAGCAACTCCACATTCTCAATATATTGATAAGGTAGATTTTTGGGATAGACAGAAAGACCAAGACATACCTGTATCTAGAAGACATCCTTGAGGACCAGACATCACATAGGAAAGCCTTGACACCAGGCATAAAGCTATCTAACATAAGAAATCTACAAGCATCAAGGCAGAAAACAAAATTAAATAAAAAATAGAAAATGACAAGAGGAAGAAGCAAAATGCAACCCCAAACACCCACCCCACCCACGACGAGTCCAGCGCACAAACAGATAGAGGAAACCAAGAGCCAAACACTAAAATGATAGCAGAAGTGAAAAAACAAATGGAAGGCGCCATAAAAAAATAATATCTAAGGTACAAAAAGAAATGACAATCAAAATGAAAGAAATTAAAGCAGACACAGATAAAAAAAAATAGAGTAGGTTAGAAAAACAATGGAAACCATGAATGTCCAACATAAGCAAGAAATAGAATCAATGAAAGGGATCCAAAAAGAAATCCAGGAGATTAAAAATGCCATTGAAAGTATAAGCAATAGATTGAATGAAGGTGAGGATAAAATACCAGACCTAGAAGACAGGAATGTGACTAGCAACCAGTAAAAGAAACATATCTTAAAAATAGCAAGGGATCACGAAAAATCAATGCAATAGTTACAAGATGAAACACAAAGAAGAACAACATAGGATGGATTGGAGTCAGTGAGAAAGCTGAAGACAGTGCAAATGCCATTAAAAACCTCTTCACAGAAATAATGGCAGAAAACTTCCCAAACATGGATAAAGAATTTGATATACAAATAAATGAAGCATGTAGAACTCCAAATAGCCATGACTAAAATAAATCTACACCAATGCATTCAAGATTCCAGAAATTCAACACAAGAACAAAATACTAAAAGCAGCTAGAGGCGAGAAACAAGTCACTTATAAAGGAAAGCCCATCAGAATCACAGCAGACATCTCAACACAAACCCTCAAATCAAGGAGAGCATGGAGTGAGGTATTTTAAACCCAAAAAAGCAAACAAACTTCAACCCAGATTGATGTCCCTGCCAAACTATCTTTCAAATTCAGTGGAGAAATAAGATACTTCCATGACAAAAAACAACTGAAGAAGTTCATGACCACCAAACCAGTACTACAGAATGCTCTGAAGGATATATTACAAAGAGATAACAGAGACCACAAACACAAGAACACCAATAGAAAGAAACTGCCAAGCAGGGCAAATGATTAAACACCAATAGAAAGAAAACTGCCAAGCAGGGAACCAACAACAGGAAAATAATATGAAAAAGATAAGGCAATACATATGTTATAACCTTCAATGTAAATGGTCTCAACTCGCCAATCAAAAGAAACAGAATGACAGAATGGATCAAGATACAAGATCAATCAATATGCTGCATTCAAGAAACAAAATTAACCCAAAAAGAAATTCATAGACTAAAAGGCAAAGGATGGAAAACAATTCTCCATGACACAGGAACCCAGAAAAAAGCAGGGGTAGCTATTCTATTTGCGGATACTGTAAAGTTTAAACCAAAATTCATAAAAAGACACAAAGAAGGTCACTACATTCTTGTTAAGTGAAAATAAGAAGAGATAACAATCATATCTATCTATCTATCTATCTATCTATCTATCTATCTATCTATATATATATATATATATAAAATCAAAAACAAGTGCACCTAACTACATAAAACAAATATTAACAAACATGAATAACTAAATAAGCACTAATACAATTGTAGTGGGGGACCTTAATACCCCACTCTCACAAATAGATCAAACAGACAAAAAGTCAACAAAGAAATATCAGAATTAAACCAAGCCTGTGAACAAATGCATTTGGTAAATGTCTACAGTGTTCCATGCCAAAACATCAGAATACACATTCTTCTCAGCTACACATGGGACATTCTCCAAAACAGACCACATACTAGCCCACAAAACATGTTTAAGTAAATGTAAAGGAACTGAAATCATTCCTTGCACTCTATCTGACCATAGCACAAAGAAACTAGAAATCAACAACAAAAGAAATCACAAAAACTATATAAACAAATGGACATTAAACAACACACTTCTGAACAACCAGTGGGTCACAGAGGAAAATTAAACACGAAATTACACACTATATACAATTAATAATACCAATGAAACATACCAAAACTTATGGAATGCAATGAAAGCAGTCCTACAAGGGAAATTTATAGCAATAAACTCTCACATCGGGAAAACAGAATGAGCTCAAATAAACAATGAAATGATGAACCTCAACTTTCTAAGAAAAAAAAAAAAATCAAACCCAAAGCTCATAAGAGGTAGGAAATTATGAAGAGCAGAAATTAATGCAATAGAGACTAAAAAACAATACAAAGAATCAATGAATCAAAAAGTTGGTTCTTTGAAAGAGTTAATAAAATTGATAAACCATTAGCCAACCTCATCAAAAAGAGGAAAGAAGAAACAAATTCAAGCAATTAGGAATGAAAAGGGGGAAATCACAACAGATCCTACAGAAATGCAGAAGCTCATCAATACCTATTATGAGAACCTATATTCTAATAAGATGGAAAACACAGAAGAAATGGACAGATTCCTAGACACAATCCAACTGCCAAAACTGAAACAAAAAGATATAAAAATTTCAAATACCCCTTTATCCACCAATGAAATTGAACATGTAATTAAAAATTTACCAACAGAAGAGGACCTCAAGGTGGCGGATGAGTAAGAAGCAGGCAGTGAAACTCTCTCTAAAAGTTACCATTGGAACACGGGAATATAGCGACCCGGAAAGCGCAGGAGGGGGGGAGATGCCTCCCCGAAATCCAGAGAAGTTCTGAAGCGCAATCTGGGACCCCCGGCACCAGTGACGGGTGACTTCCAACAAAGAAGAAGGAAAGAAGGAGCAGACCGCGCGCGTGCACCTTCTACTATCCCGGGAGTTGCAGCGCCGCGGAAGCTCAAATCTACGGACACACGGTGGCAGCTGGTGCCCAGGGAGCCCCCACGGAGGATCCTGAGACAGCGGCGGGGCAGGGGAGCGGCGGAGAATGGCGCAGACCGGCGGTGAGTGTCTCTCAGCCACAGCTGCCCCGCGCCAGAGAGCGACCGGCCGGGCGCCATTGTGGGGGGTGTGGCGAAACTCAGAGCGGCTCGAAAACTGCTCTGGGAACTTGTGCTCCGGACAGGGCAGCACGGGGCCTCTCAGGCCCACGAAAGTGTGTTGAGGTCAGCAGGCGAACAAGACTGGACTCTCAGCCACACCTGTCCCGCGCCAGAGAGTGACTGGCCCGGCGCCATTGTGGGGGGCGAGGCGAAAAACCAGAGCGGCGGGAACCAGTGCAGGGAACCCGTGCTCCAGACAGCGCGCTGAGCCTCTCAGGCCCAGGGATCGTGAAAGGGCGCTGAGAGCGGAGGCGAGCTAGACTGGTCTCTGCCTGAAAGTACGCGCATCTGCTCACCGCCAGCCAGAGTGCGCTCCTGGCTTACTGGGACGGACCTGCACAGAACAGGACTCTCTCACCACAGGGTAACTGCCTACAGCAGAGTCAACACCTGGAACTGATTCTTTTTATTTTTTTTTATTTTTATTTTTATTTTTTATTATTATTTTTTTTTTCTCACTGATTCGTTTTTTGTTCTGGCGAAGGGTTTTTTTGTTTTTGTTTTGTTTGGTTTGGTTTTTTGGTGGGGTTTTATTTTTGATCTGTCTGTTTTATTGTTTTTATCTTCGTTTTTGTTTCTGTATGTGTATTTGCTCTTTCCTTCATTATTCTCTCTGGTTTTTTATATGAGTGTAAACAGCGCCTCTAACTTCTTTCTGATTGTGGTTGTGATCTGTTCTTCCTTTTATCCCTTCCTTCTCTTTCTACCACCTGTCCTCTGCACTAGTGTCCCAATTTTACTGGGATCCCTCTTGGTCCTCTAACCTTACATCTAATTCCTTCCTCTTCTCCCAATACTCTATTTCCTCCTTAACTCATTTTAAATTTAAACTCCTCAGGGGAAAAATTGACATACACAGGACTTGTATACTGCATATAATTTTTCTGGTGTGTTTTAGATTTTGTTATATAACCGCAACTCTATACAGCTAAAAGTGGTAAATAACTGGTTAGCTCAGTCTGTCATTTTCTAGGCTCTGTTTGATGCTTTAGTTAACATTATAGCCAAATGTGAAATAATTGTTCTAAACATCTTTCCTTCCTGATATTTCATGATTGAGATTGACTAAGGGACACAGAAAATACAGTGGCACACTACCAAAGAATCAAGGACTGGGCCAAACAGGTAGCAACTTCGCATACCCAACGAATTGAAGAGGTAGGATCTGGCAGAAAGCTCAAAACCTAAAAGCAAGCTCCACTTGGAAGATACTGCAGAGAAGTAGTCATCTTCTAAAGATCTTAAACACTAGCAATAAAGTAACCTACTATAGGTAATTTGCAAACATCACCCCAGGAATTAAAGAAAGAAAAAATGAGACGACACTTAAACAAGATGCAACCCCACACATCCAATTCACCGAAGGCAAACCTAGGGAACAACGAGGTGGGACAATCCGAAAGCCACCCACCTGGCCTATCTGAAGTGGTAACAACAAAGCAACTGAATGAGGTTCTGGAAAAAATTAAAACAGAAATAATCTCACAGATAACTGCAGAGATAATGTCTACAATGAAGACCATGCTTAAGGACACTATAGCTGATACAGACAAAAAAATAGATGAACTTAAGAAAACTATAGAAACCATGAATGCTCAGCATAGGAAAGAAATGGAATCCATAAGGCAGATTCAAGCAGATACCCAAGAGATAAAAAATTTCATTGAAAGTATTTGTAGCAGAATAAGCCAATGCGAGGACAGGATCTCAGATATAGAAGACAGGCTTGCAATTAGTGATCATGAAATGGAAAAATTCTTAAAAATAGCAAGGGACCATGAAAAATCAATTCAGCAGCTGCTAGATGACTCAAAGATAAACAACTTAAGAATAATTGGAATAAATGAAAAAGCAGGAGATACCATCAATGACATTAAAACCTTGTTCAAAGACATAATCGGGGAGAACTTTCCTGGAAGAGAAAAGGAATTTGACACCCCTATAAGTGAAGCTTTTAGAACACCAACTAGACATGATCAAAAAAAAACTTCAGCCAGACATATTATAATCAAGATCCCAGAAATTCAACAGAAGGGCAGAATCTTAAAAGCTGTTAGGGAGAAGAGACAAATCACTTATGAAGGAAAACCCATCAGAATCACAGCTGACTTTTCAGCACAAACCCTCAATTCAAGAAGAGCTTGGAATGATGTATTGCAAGCTCTAAAGGAAAATAATTTTCAGCCCAGATTGATGTACCCTGCAAAACTATCTTTCAAAATTGATGGAGAAATAAAATACTTTCATGACAAAGAACATCTGAGAAAATTTATGACCACCAAACCAGCACTCCAAAACGTTCTGAAGGACATTCTAGAAAGAGATAGGAACCCCAACAGAAGGAATCCACCAGGCAGGGCAAATAATTAATTAGCCGGAAAGCAGAAAAACAAAGAGTGGGAACCAACAACAGGAAAATATCATGACAAGTCAATACATATCAGTTTTAACCATCAATGTTAACGGTCTCAATTCACCAATCAAAAGGCACAGACTGGTGAAATGGATCAAGAAGCAAGATCCAACAATATGCTGTATACAAGAAACACATTTAATTCAGAAAGAAATTCATAGACTGAAAGTCAAAGGATGGAAAACAATACTCCATGCCACAGGAACCCAGAAAAAAGCAGGGGTAGCTATTCTTTTTGCAGACAAAGTGAACTTCAAGCCAAGAAGGATTCAGAGAGATAAAGACGGTCATTACATCCTTGTAAAGGGAACAATCCAAGAGGAAGAGATAACGATCATAAATATATATGCGTCAAATACCAATGCACCCAGCTATATAAAACAAGTACTAAAGGACATGAAAAATCAAATAAGCACTAATACAATTATATTGGGAGATCTCAATACTCCACTGTCACAAAAAGATAGATCAACTGGACAGAAAATCACTAATGAAATAGTAGAACTGAACCAAACTTTTGAACAAATGGACTTAGTAGATGTCTACAGAGTGTTCCATCCCACAACATCAGAATACACATTTTTCTCAGCTGCACATGGGACGTTCTCCAAAATAGACCACATACTAGCTCATAAAACCTGTTTAAGTAAATGCAAAGGAATTGAAATTATCCCATGCATATTATCAGACCATAGTGCAATGAAATTGGAAATCAATGGCAAAAGATCCCACAAAAACTCCCTAAACACATGGAAATTAAACAGCATCCTCCTGAACAACCAATGGGTCACAGATGAAATTAAAGAAGAAATTAGTCACTTTCTACAACTGAATGATAATGACAGTACAACATACCGGAACTTATGGGATACAATGAAAGCAGTCCTAAGAGGGAAATTTATAGCATTAAATACTTATATCAGGAAAATAGAGCAAGCGCAAATAAACAACTTAAGGGTGAACCTCGAGCTTCTAGAAAAAGAAGAGCAGGTTAAGCCAAAAGCCCGTACAAGGGAGGAAATTATAAAGATCAGAGCAGAAATTAACGTATTGGAGACTAAAAAAACAATACAAAGAATCAATGAAGCAAAAAGTTGGTTCTTTGAAAGAATAAATAAGATTGACAAACCCTTATCCAACCTTATTAAAAAAAGAAAAGAAAAGACTCAAATCCATGCAATTGAAAATGAAAAGGGTGATATCACGACGGACCCTGCAGAAATCCAGAAGATCATCTATACCTATTTTGAAAATTTATATTCTACTAAGATGGAAAATGCAGAAGAAATGGACAGATTCCTAGATTCGTATCAATTACCAAAGCTAAATCAAGAAGATTTAAAAATCCTAAATAAACCAATATCAACCAGTGAAATTGAAGATGTAATTAAAAACCTCCCAACAAAGAAAAGTCCAGGCCCTGATGGATTCACTGCCGAATTCTACAAGAAATTTAGAGAAGACCTAACGCCCCTACTTCTCAAACTTTTCAATGAAATTGAAAGGGAAGCAATACTCCCAAATTCATTCCTGGAAGCAAGCATTACCCTGATACCAAAACCAGAGAAGGACCCAACTAAGAAAGAGAACTACAGGCCAATCTCCCTAATGAACATAGATGCAAAAATCCTTAATAAGATACTGGCAAACAGAATCCAACAAATCATCAAGAAGATTATACACCATGACCAAGTTGGATTCATCCCTGGGATGCAGGGATGGTTCAACATACGTAAATCAATAAATGTAATACAGCATATTAACAGAACCAAAGACAAAAATCACATGATCATCTCAATAGATGCAGAAAAAGCTTTTGACAAAGTCCAGCACCTTTTCATGATAAAAACCCTACAGAAAATTGGAATAGAGGGTCTTTATCTCAATCTGGTAAAAGCTATCTATGACAAACCAACAGCCAATATTATACTAAATGGCCAAAAACTGAAAGCCTTCCCTCTAAAATTAGGAACAAGACAAGGATGTCCACTGTCCCCACTCTTATTCAACATAGTTCTGGAAACTTTAGCCAGAGCGATTAGACAAGAGAAAGAAATAAAAGGAATAATGATTGGAAAGGAAGAAGTTAAATTATCATTATTTGCAGATGACATGATACTCTACACAGAAGATCCCAAAAACTCCACTAAAAAACTGCTAGATTTAATAAGCAAATTCAGTAGTGTAGCTGGATACAAAGTCAATACTCAAAAGTCAATAGCCTTCCTGTACACAAATAACAAACTTACTGAAAGAGAAATTAGGGAAACAATACCTTTCACAATAACATCCAAAAAAATGAAATACCTAGGAATCAACCTCACGAAGGATGTAAAAGACCTCTATACTGAAAACTACAGTACTCTGAAAAAGGAGATTGAAGAGGATATCAGAAAATGGAAAGATATCCCTTGCTCCTGGATAGGAAGAACCAATATAGTGAAAATGGCCATACTTCCAAAATTGTTATACAGATTTAATGCAATTCCAATCAAAATTCCAACAGCATATCTCACAGAATTAGAGAAAACAATCCTAAAATTCATTTGGAATCAGAAGAGACCTAGAATAGCAAAGGCAATTCTGGGCAACAAAGGCAAGGCAGGGGGCATCACAATCCCCGACTTGAAATTATACTATAAAGCTACTGTGATAAAAACAGTGTGGTACTGGCAAAAAAACAGACCTGAAGATCAATGGAACAGATTAGAAGATGCTGAAACAACCCCAGACATACTAAGCCACCTTATCTTTGACAAAGGTGCCAAACACATTCGCTGGAAGAAAGATAGCCTTTTTAATAAATGGTGCTGGAAAAACTGGCTCTACACATGCCGAAGATTAAAACTAGATCCATATCTTTCACCATGCACTAAACTAAATTCAAAATGGATCAGAGATCTAAATATTAAAACAGAAACATTAAATCTGCTGGAAGGTAGGATAGGTAAAACCCTTGGAGACATTGGTGTAGGCAAAGACTTTATGAATAAAAACTCAACTGCACGGGAACTATCCCAAAGAATCAATAACTGGGATCTCATCTTATTAAAAAGCTTTTGCACAGCAAGAGAAACCACCAACAGAGTGAAGAGACAACCCACAATGTGGGAAAAAATGTTTGCCAGCTGTTCCTCAGACAAAGGATTACTATCGAGAACATATAAAGAACTCAAAAAAATCAGACCTCCCAAATTTAAAGACCCACTCCAAAAATGGGCATCTGAGATGAATACACATTTCTCAGATGAAGAAATACTAATGGCAAATAAATATACAAAAAAATGTGCAACATCACTAGTCATTTGAGAGATGCAAATTAAAACAACACTGAGATACCATCTCACCCCAGAAAGAATGGCTACTATTAAGAAATCAACTAATAACAAATGCTGGAGGGGCTGTGGGGAAAAAGGAACCCTTCTTCACTGTTGGTGGGAGTGTCGACTGGTACAGCCACTGTGGAAGTCAGTGTGGAGATTCCTCAGAAAACTAGGGTTGGAGGTCCCATTTGACCCAGCTATTCCCCTTCTGGGCATCTTCCCAGAAGAATTAAAAACATCGTACCACAGCGATATATGTGCACCCATGTTTATAGCAGCACAATTTGTAATAGCCAGATCTTGGAAACAACCCAAATGCCCATCAACTGAGGAATGGATAAGAAAGATGTGGTATTTTTATACAATGGAGTACTATTCAGCCATAAAGAAGGATAAACTGGAGACTTTTATAGGTAAATGGATGCAACTCGAGAAAATACTCATAAGTGAAATAAACCAGAAGCACATGTGTAAGCATCGTATTATCTCTCTAGTATGAGAAACTGAAAGAGTAAATAAGATCCAAAATGTACAATAGATATGGTGAATCAAAAAGAAACTGGTCAAAAGGAAAGAGAGACTGGAATAGGGAAAAGAAAGAAGGGAAAGGGAAAAAAACAATTGTATATATATATATATATATAAGATGGTTAAGATAGATACACTACCATTTTTACTTAGTTCATTGAAGAGTAAGGTTTGTGCCAATAATGTTTGGACAATTGAATGCTAATGTCTGGTGTCCTGAATAACTAACTTAAAGATAGTAATACGTAATGTATTAACCATTGTTACCCTCCTATTATGTTGGTTTGAAAATTTGTTCTTCTTTTGATTTGTTTTGTTTTTTTTCTTCTCTTTAAAAAAAAAAAAAAAAAAAAAATTTACCAACAAAGAAAAGCCCAGGCCTTCATGGACTCATGGTTGAAGTCTACCAGAAATTTAGAGAACTAATGCCACTAATGCTGAAACTCTTTAAGGAAATTTAAAGGGAAGCAGTACTTCCAAAATCATTTCTGGAGGCAAGTTTTACTCTGATTCCAAAACCAGAGAAGAACCCAACCAAAAAAAGAAAACAACATGCCAATCTCCCTAATGAACATAGATGCAAAAATCCTCAACAAGATACTGGCAAACAGAATGCAGCAAATGATCAAGAAGATTATACACTATGACCAAGTGGGATTCACCCCAGGGATGCAGGGATGGTTCAACATATGCAAATCAATAAATGTAATACACCATATTAACAGAACCTAAGACAAAAATCACATGATCATCTCAATAGATGTGGAAAAAGCTTTTGACAAAGTCCAACACTCATTCAAGATACAAGAGAAAGAAATAAAAGGAATAAGGACAGGAAAGGAAAGAGTTAAATTATCATTATTTGGAGATGACATGATACTCTACATGGAAGACCCCAAAAATTCCACCAGAAGACTCCTAAATTTAATATCCAAAATCAGTAGCGTAGCTGGATACAAAGTCATCACTCAAAAATCAAAAGTATTCCTGTACACAACCAACAAACTCACTGAGAGAGAAATTCGGAAAACCACACCATTTACAATAGCATCCAAAAAACTGAAATACTTAGGAATCAATCTAACAAAGGAAGTGAAAGACCTATACATTGAAAATTACAGTACTCTAAAAAAGGAGATTGAAGAAAATATCAGAGAATGGAAAGATATCCCTTGCTCATGAATAGGAAGAACCAACATTGTGAAAATGGCCATATTCCCAGAACTGATATACAAATTTAATGGAATACAAATCAAAATACCATTAGCACACCTCACAGAACTAGAGAAAATATTCCTAAAATTCATTTGGAAACAGAAGAGAACTAGAATAGCAAAAGCAATTCTGGGCAACAAAGGCAAGGCAGGGGGCATCATAATCCCTAACTTGAAATTATACTACAAAGTGAGTGTGATAAAATCAGCATGGTATTGGCAAAAAAACAGACCTGAGGATCCGTGGAACAGAATAGAAGATGCAAACATAACTATAAACACACTAAACCACCTTTTCTTCAGCAAAGGAGCCAAACATGTTCACTGGAAGCAGCCTCTTTAACAAATGGTGCTGGGAAAACTGGCTTTCCACATGCCGAAGACTAAAACTAGACTCATGTCTATCACCATGCACTAAACTAAACCACTAAACTAAACTCAAAATAGATCAAAGATCTAAATATTAAAAAAGAAACATTAAATCTACTGGAAGAGAAAATAGGTAGACATAGATGGAAGACATAGATGTAGGCAGAGTCTTCATGAACAAAACTGACACCGCACAGGAAACACAACAAAGCATCAATAAATAATATTTCACTTTATTAAAAAGCTTTTGCACAACAAATGAAATCACAAACAAAGTGAAAAGACAACCTACAGAGTGGGAAAAAATTATAGCCAGTTGTTTCTCAGAAAAAGGACTTACATCTAGAACATATAAAGAATTGAGAAAAATCAGGTCCCCAAAACTCAAAGACCCAACCCAGGGCCGGTGAGATGGCTCAGCGGCGTAAGCGCCTGCCTTGCAAGCGTGAGGGCCCGAGTTCGACTCCCGGAACCCACATACGAAAAAGGGGCCGGTGATATCGCTCAGTGGCACGGGTGCCTGTTGGCGCGCGAGGTCCTGAGGTCGTCCCCCTGGTACCCACCAAAAAAAAAAAAAAAAAAAAAAAAAAAAGACCCAACCCAAAAATGGGCATCTGAGATGAATACACACTTCTCAGGTGAAGAAATACAAGTGGCAAATAAATACATGAAAAAATGTTCAACATCATTGGTCATTCAAGAGATGCAAAATTAAAACAACACTGATATTCCATCTCACCCCAGAAAGAATGGCTATCATCAAGAAAACAACCAATAACAAATGCTGGCGGGGCTGTGGGGAAAAAGGAACCCTTCTCCACTGTTGGTGGGAGTGTAGACTGGTGCAATCACTGTGGAAGTCAGTGTGGAGATTTCTTAAAAAGCTAGGATTAGAGGTCCCATTCGACCCAGCTATTCCCCTTCTGGGTATCTTCCCAGAAGAATTAAAAACATCATACCACAGTTGTATATGTGCACCCATGTTTATAGCAGCATGATTTGTAATAACTAAATCTTAGAAAAAACCCAGATGCCCATCAACTGAGGAATGGATAAAAAAGATGTGATTTTTTTTATATAATAGAATACTACTCAGCCATAAAAAAAGATAAACTTGAGATTTTTATAGGTAAATGGATGCAACTCGAGACCATACTCGTAAGTGAAATACACCAGACCCACATGTGTTAACATCGTATTGTCTCACTAATGTGAGAATCTGAAAGAGTAAACAAGATCCAAAATATACAATAGATATTGTGAATAGGGAAGAAACTGTTCAAAAGAAAAGGAAAACTGTGATGGGAGAAAGGGGAAAGGAAGGAATGGAAAAGGAAAATATATATATAAACACAAGACAGTTAAGATGATTATACAGCTGGTTTCTTGTGGTTCACTGAGGGGGAAGTTTTTGCTAGTAATTTTCTAGACAACGTTTCATGCTTATATTTTGTACTCTGAGCAACTACTGTGAATATAACAATATGCAATGTGTTGATTATTGCTACTCTACTAGCCTGTTTTGAAACTCTGTTTTATTGTTATTTCTTACTTTTTTCTGTTTAAAATTTAAAAAAAGAAAAAGAAAAATAGATATGGGCATAACTGTAAATCGGTGAGAGATAGCATCAAATCTATTTTTGAAGAAGAGAAATGGAATAATTATCCTACTTTGTGAGAGCGCTGTTCCAATTTAAAACATGAACACCAGGAGACAACGCGGGTGCGTGGCTTAGAAAATCAGCCTTTGCCTTTTCCAAGAAAAAGTCTGGGGTTCCATAAAATGTCCTGAAAAGAAGGACTGTGCTTTGAATATTTAAAACGTTTTTATTTTATGATTTCATCCTTTAACCAATTCTTTCAAATAACCAACAAAAAGCATTAGACACGAAGACCTCTTTGTGAATATATATACTCTCACCTTCCTGCCTCACACAAAATTACAGTGTCTAAGTCGGCATTACACATTTTGCTTCATTTTGCTTTTGCATATTATCATAGTTACTTTCTTATAATGAACTCATATCTTCATAACAAGAAAAATATTTATTTTTAATTATGCAAAAAATAATAATCTTTCATGAATGCCTAGGGATATTTTGCTAAAAAATAACATAAGATGCTTCTTATAAGGGAAAAAAAAAAATACATCATTGAACACATGTGACAAACTAACAAATTTCATCCCTTAAATTCAGAAGGTCAGCTTTAATACTGAATAATATCCAGATCCAATTTACATTCTTCTGTCAGAGTAATATATCACCAATGCGGAATATAATTATAGCTTATTTTAAGCTTTCTTTTTCACCTACCCTTAGCAAGGTGACTAAATACTTAAAATGAACACTTCTAGCAGGGAGCATGAAGCAATTATGGCAGGTCCTGTAGGGCAAAGGAAACATACACCCGCATCCCATTCAGCTGGCCTCTCCACAAAAATTACACCAAAGGACAGAGGCAGACTTAGAAATCAGAATTAAAGAACGCTCTGGTAATAAAAATTACCAAACTTCAAAATGCAATTGCTAATACATATTTTTTTCTGGGAATTGACTTTTTGAAATTATATATTTAAAAGTAGCCACTTCCGGGCCGGTGAGATGGCTCAGTGGCGTAAGCGCCTGCCTTGCAAGCGCAAGGGCCCGAGTTCGACTCCCGGATCCCACATACGAAAAAGGGGCCGGTGATATCGCTCAGTGGCACGGGTGCCTGTTGGCGCACGAGGTCCTGAGGTCAACCCCCCGGTACCCACAAAAAAAAAAAAAAAAAAAAAAAAAGTAGCCACTTCCATTCCACATGTAATATTAGAAGAGATAGTAAAGTGACAAATTTAATAATCTATTCTCGTCAATTTTAGCTACAATATAAAAGCATAAAATATCTACAGAGAACATTCAAAGTAAAATGAAAGCAAGATTAATAGCAATAATGAAAAACAATGCATAAGAAATGAGTTTTTGACCAATAGATGAAAATAGTAAGAATACAATTTAAAATAACATCTGCTAGCATATGCTATAATCAAAATTCAACTTCACTAATATTATAGAAAAAGACTCAGTATTTTTCCTAATACTAGTATTAGTAAATAGCATTCTTAATATCAAATCAAATATCATTAGTTCATGAAAGAGTTAACTAAATTATTCATCTTATATACTAATTTGACAACCAATATATGGGGAAAAGAAATTATGGTCACATTTCAAGCCTTCTGTAATCTGTTCCCACCCAAAATACTTGCAGCTACTGCCCCATACTAGTCAGATCAGTCTTAATTATTAATTCCGTAATCTGTCCTTGATTCTATAAACTTAAATACTACTTTTGTGCCTCAACTCATAATGCCCTCCACGTTGAACTGTGTCTTATGCTAACAAATCAATTTTTCAGGGACCATGCCAAGTTTCCTTCTTTGAAATCTCACTAACTTGAGTTTCTCCATTGCTCACTGAGTTCTATTTATTTGACCCCAGATACCACTCCCATCAGTGCCCATTTCTCTCCTTCTGTAGCAAAAGTTCCCATACAATTTCATCATGAGCATGGTTAGCGCCTGTTCTTAGACATTCATCCAGTCGATCTCACTTCAGTCCAGCTTTTGCCACAGAGACTACCAGAAACTGCTTTACTCAAGGTTATCAGCAAACCTCCTGACAATTCCACAATATTTTCTTGAGTGACCGCTTAGCAGTGTGCTATGTAATTTGCCACTCCCTTCTTCTGGAACATTCCTCCTTTCTTTGGTTCTGGAAACCAGCTTTCTGGGTCCTCCTCCTCCCGCAATGGGCTAATTCTCAATCTGTTCTGACATTTCCTCCTTTGCTGACATTTCCTCCTTTGCATTTCTTGACTCTTTCTCAGCCTGGAGTCCAACAGCTTGTTCTGAGCACCATCCTGTATCTTCGTGCCCTGTACCTATGCACCAGCAACCAGCCCTGAGATCTCATCAGTTCTCAGGGATTTATGCACAAGTCTGCATACAAACAATTGATAAATATCTCCACTGCACATTTCTCCCCTAAGCTCCAGACTCACACATCTGCTTCCTTGATGTTTCAAACTATAAAGCTCTTAGACATAACAAACTTAATATGTTTATAAGTGATAGCTGCATTTTTTTTCCTCCAAAATGCATCAAACCAGTAACCACCACCATCTTCCTCCATCCTATTTAACTCACTTCTACCTACCAATTTGCTCAAGTCAAAAAGCTACATATTATTTTGGATTCTCTTTTCATCCACACCCCAAACCAACCCTTAAGTAGGTCCTTAAGTTTCCACCGCCAATCTACCTGCAAAATCTACCCACAACCTTTACCTGTACCTCTTATCATCACTGTGACCACTACCAGAGCCTGCTAGTGCATCTCCCTGTCCTCACTCTCCTCCCTGCAACCCGTACTCCCTGCACCAGCAGGAAGGACTCTTTGGAAAAGTCAAAACAGAATATTTCATCTGCTGCTTGAAATTCTTCAGTAGCCTTCTATTTACTTAAAATAAAAATCCAATCTCTGTGTCATGACCTTTCAGATCCCGCTTGACCTGTCCATTGCCCACCTCTGACCTCTCTCCACCCTCCGCCACACCGTTTCCCCACCACAGCATCTCTGCTGCTCAAAACATGTTGCTGACCCAGGCCCACTGCCCACCCTCTCTAGACTAGTTCCTTGTCCCTTTTCGCTTTTAAATTTCACAACCTCAGAAAGACTTTCGGTTATCAGCCTACATCAAAAATCTCTCTATTTATCCCTCTCAGTTCCTTACCTTTTGCTTAATTTATTTAGCTTCTAGGTTTGTCTACCTGTCTCTCCCTCTCTCTTTCTCTCTCTGGCTGTCTCTGTCTCTCCCCCGCCCCTCCCTCACACCCCTCATCTCTTGCTTTCTGTGTATCTAATACAGAAATTGAAATACTTGCATAGATTAAATTCTGCACTCTAGTCTAGTGGCAAGTTATCCTACCACATACTTAAGGATTTAATTAGGTAAGAGCTGGTGGTACCACTTATTCTTGAATGTTAGACATTTCTTGCCAAATGGAATCTCAGCCATCTGAGGACCAGGAGAAACCCTTGCAAAGGATCTACTTCTCCAACAGGACAAAGTATAAAAATACTCCATTACTTGACCTCTTATCCTGCAAAATGAGCTACATATTTCACTTTATTTCATGCATTAATTTCCCTATTTTTATTCAAATCCGTTTAATATACTTCATTTTTCCTTCCAGAAATTTATGGCATAAGAAAAACAGCCACACACAAAGATTCAAGCATGCAAGGGCTCAAAACCAGTGCAACAAGGAAAATAAACTTCTGATCTCTAAAAATGTCATCCCATAGGGTAACCACTAGCCACATGTGACCATTTCAATTTCAAATGCTTTTCCTCAGTCACACTAACCACATTTAAATTGCTGAATAACTACATGTGGTGAGTGGCTACCATACTAAACAGCACAGACAAAAACTACTGCTGTCTTTGTAGAAAGTTCTACTGGCCCTCAGTTGAAATGAGTAATTTCTATTCAACCCTGCAGAGGTACTCCAAATGACCTCAGTGGTTCTAAACCTAAGTGCAGGCTTCTTTTCTGCTATCCTTTTAAAACATTAACATATAAAAGAAGTTATAATAAATTATGCCAGTTTATTTTAGACATATATTGCAGAATTGAATTTTAGTCTTACAAGGTTTTCTAAATCATAAATATTAAAACCTCCTTCTGTTGTCAGTGTATGCCTTCCTTTGTATTAAGGCCTTTCTTCATGCATGGATATGTATTTTTTATGTACAGATATAAGGGAATACCAAGACAAACATCACCATTTTTAAACCCTTCATGTAACTCAACTAGCAATACTCTAAAACATAGTACCAAGCCCCTAAAAACGAGTATAAAAAGCCATGTTGCTTCTTTGCATGTAAAATGCCAGAAATTTTATTACTGCAGTTCAATAATTTCTCTCATTGAAATATATATCTTTGAATAGAAACAAAGTCCAAAATATTCAGTAAATAAGTTCATACCGATAGCTGTTACAGCCTTGAACACATAGGTTTCCATTCCCAGAAAACAGACAAGTACACTTGAAAAGAAGGAAGTTTCTTATACTTCATCTTTGTATCTATGAAAAATTATATAAGCTCAATGGACATTTCCTTAATTGTTATGGCATAACACCCTACATCTTTTATTATTGCCTTTTGAACAGTGGACTGATCTCAAAAAATTAGTTTTTTGTCACATTTTCTCCATTATCCTTAAATATATACAAGGGCCAAAAGGGCCAAAATTTTCATTTTATAAATAGTCATTTCATATCATTCAGTTACACAGGCCTATTTCAAGTGCTCACCAGCAACATGTGGTAAGCTACTAGTTCTCAACAGCAGTCACACCAACTCTGTCACTATACAAAGACACATAAATAACTCCTCTACTTAAAAAACAAAGGTGTGGGCCGGTGAGATAGCTCAGCGGCATAAGTGCCTGCCTGGCAAGCGCGAGGTCCTGAGTTCAACTCCCGGAACCCACATACAAAAAAAGGGGCCGGTGATATCGCTCAGCGGCACAGGCGCCTGCTGGCGTCTGAGGTCGACCCCCGGTGCCCAAAAAAAACAAAAACAAAGGTGTGAGCCGTATGTTACATTCTGACTGATTTTACATGTCAATAGGATATACTTTTTTTTAAAAGAAATCTATCTTGGCTATTCAAACAGCAATCTCTATTTTACTTTAAATAGACTGGAATGGATACAAACATACACACTTTGTGTGTGTGTGTGTGTGTGTGTGTGTGTGTGTGTGTGTGTGTGTGTGTGTGTACACCTGTATCTGTATGGAATTTTTAACAATACACTAGGAGATTTTACAACACTAGGACCTTTCAGGTCAACTATGAATTGATATGAACATCTCTTATTCACCATCTACAGAAAATACACATTTGTCTGTTAAAAGCAATTACTAAATTTTCAGTGTGCTCTACTTTTATTGTTAACCTTGCATTTAAAGTCAAAGCTTTTAAGATACAGGTAAAGTTTAACTTAGAAAGCAAATATTTATAACATATTTTACTACCTGTATGAATGCCAATACACAAAAGAGGAAGCCACCTACCAGAAAGAACATTCAGTCCTCTAAAGTTTCTCAAAAAATGACACCAGGTTTGGAAGGACTGTGAAGGCACTGTAAAATAATGGCTTTTCCTTTAAAAACATCAAGGTAGGATATATTTGAAGGTATTAATATCTAGTTTCTTCCAGGGTATTTTTCACTAATATTCCATTCATTCAAAGAGCTTTTTAAAAGGACAGCAAAATAGTCTAAAATTAGAGGACATTTTCGGCAAGTATTCCTTTAATAAGCAATATTACATATTACAAAAATTATGGAGGCTGAGTGATAATTAAGACACAAATAATACAAAGCACATCCAGAGATATATGGCAGTGTCTAAATGAAGAATAAGGAAACAATATTAACAGCCTACATTATACTTTCTGACTTACTGGAAAACAATCTTGAAAAAAATGTTTTTAAAAGACAAAAGTAGGTACATCCATGGGGGGGGAGTCCATTTTAAAAAAAATGTATACTACTAATATTTTTAACCTACCAAAGGCAATGGTTTTGTAACTTCTATGATGCACCATCATACTGACTCCTCATCCCAGTTCCACCGTCAGGACCACATCTATAGCGCTGCCTCGCCTCATGCCCCATGTAAAGCCCACTTCGCTCCCTCAGCCTTGTCCTGCCTGCCAGTTCTGCCTGCTGAAGGCAACCTCCCTAGATCCCTCTCTCTCTTCTTCTCTAGGACTCTCTCGAAACAAACGTTTTATCATTCTTGGGTTTTAAAATATATGATCTTCAATTTTCTAGAATTTTATATAGTGTTACAGTCTTATACACAACACTGAGAATATAACAGCTGTGCATTAAATATATCCAAGTACTAGGAAGACATACAGGAGAACTAAGGATCTTAGGGAATACTATCTAATAAAGGGACAGAAAGGGCCTACGTGTGCTAACCAAAATGACAGCCACTAATCACATGTGGCTCTTGAGCAATTAAAATGACACATTTTTCCTTTTTTTTTATTTGTTTTGTATCTGTGTGTGTGTTTTGTTTTGTTTCATTTTTTTTAAGACAGGGTCTAGCTATGTAGTTCAGGCTGCCCTTGAACTCACAGTGATCCTCCTGCTTCGGCCTCTCAAGTGCTGGGACTACTAGCATGTGCCACCACACTCAGCTTCTACTAACTTTTAATTAATTAAATTTAGTCATGAGTGTCTACTGGCCACTGTATGGAACAAAAGAAAAAGAAAACTTGAAAGTCACCTCCACAATATACCTCCCTGGTAACATTAAAAAAGCAGAGAAGAAAAAAGAATTAAAGAACGTGGATCACATAGAAAAGCTTTGCTCGATTTGCTCACTTCAGAAATGATCACTACTAATTGAAAGACACAGAGAAGAGTCAAAGAGGCGTACAAGCCTCCTGTGCTTGAGGGACATGTGCGAGGCCCCGGAAACCCAGCGTTCCTTTGTGACGGCTGTACAGCACACAAGGAAAAAGACATACAGCCTAGGGCTGCCATCCAGCTAGAACACACGGGCAAAAGCAAGAGACTCCAGGGCCACACCTTCAGTAAAAAGGTACACTGAAAATAAACCTGTCCAATAAAGTAGAATACAAGAAAAATTTGTTCTGAGAACCCACTGTACAAGCTACACATGTACCATGCCTATGTGGGATGAAAAACAAATAAATAAACCTCAAAATTGTAATATTTGTTTAAAATGGTCCTGAGTCAACAGGACCCAACAGAAAAACATTAACTTATTCTAGCAGCATGTATCCCCAAAGTAAATCTCAAGAAAAATTTTTCAAAAATTATGAGACCATGGTCTAAAATTACCAAACACACGAAAAAATTTCATGAATAAACCTTTGCAAAAGCAATCAAACCTAAGTAGATCAGAGAAAACTTCATTTATTAAAATTATAGACATAGAATATCAAATATCTAAAGAATATTTTTAAATGAAAGGGATTAAAATATATGAAGAATAAAGGTACAAATTATTGCAAGGATTTTTAAAGTACAGCCAAATTATAAAAATAGAATTAAATGTAAAATGTGATAATTACATAGCAGACTAGAGGTGAAGAGAATATTAAGAAATTAGAAGACTTTAAATATATATCCAGAATGTGCTAAAGAAAGACAAATAAATGAAAAGTATAAATAACAGAATTTGAAATAGTAATGTATGAGTAGAAGGTCTAATCTATACCCAACTAGAAAGACAAAAAACAATTTTAAAGAGATAGTGACTGAAATTTCACAACATTTATGAAAGACACTAATCATATTAAAAAAAAACAAAAGAAGAAAAATCTCTAGCAGGATAAATAAGAAAGAATTCCATGTAGACAAATAAACTCTAGAACACAAAGACTAAGAAACATCTCAAAACAAGCAGAGAGAAAGGGCAGATTACTTGTAAAAGAATGAGTTTTAGGTAGAGCCCACCTGTCAGAAAAACAATGAAAGCTGGGGGAAAAAGTCTTTAATGTGCTAAGAAAATATAAATCATAACTAAAAACCCTCAATACCATGCCCTAGGAATGGTATCTTTCAAACTCAAAGGTAAATTAAAGATTTTCAGACACATAAAAAGAGAATGTTAGCATCAACAGACTCGAAAGATCTTAATAATAAACTTGAAACAAATAAGGATCAAAGTACATAAACCAAAAAAGAATGAATATATGTGTGTAAACATTATATTAATACACGTTTTTAGTGTAAATGAATAGCAATATCTAATCGTACTATTAAAAAGAAAAAGATATGAGTAAAATATCACTTAAAACCAGCATAAGAACCAAGGAAAGGTGATTGATATTAAAGTATTCTCTGGTTGAGAGGAGACAAGACATTATTGCTTACTTTTGTTCCTTTTAAGTACATGCATGTTTACAATTTCCACAAATCCTTTGTCTTCTAAATTGGTAGATGAAGAAAAATGAAACAAGAAGTTAAAAATCTACACAAAAGGTAAAAGGGAAGGAGAATGAGAAGGAAAAATATAAAAAAGAAAGAAGTGAAAAGAAGAGAAGGAGGATGAGGGGCAGAAGAAATGGGAAAAGCAAAAATTGCTTAGAAAAAGCATAAATTGAAAATTTAAAATGAAATATTACATATGAATTCCAGTACGCTTTTATAATCAATACAAAAAGGTAAAATAGCTGGTAAAAACAAAGATTACCAGACAGATCAAAAAAACCATCTATACACAGCTTGCAATAAATATTCCTAAAATAGGTCCGGTGAGATAGCTCAGCAGCATAAAGCGCCTGCCTGGCAAGCACAAGGTCCTGAGTTGGACTCCCAGTACCCTCATAAAGGAAAAAAAGGGCCGGTGATATTGCTCAGCGGCATGGGCGCCTGCTGGCAAGCACGAGGTCCTGAGGTCGACTCTAGGTACCCACATTAAAAAAAAAAAAAAAATCCTAAAATATAAGGTATAAAAAAAGGATAAACTGCAATGACTATGAACAGCTACACACAGCAACATGGGCAAATCCATGAAACGAAATATTGGGGGAAACATGAGTCTTAGAAGAAGGCTTGGAAGATAAGTCTATTTAAATGAAGTTCAAAAGGATATACAAACAAATGATATGTTAACTATCAATACACGTATCATGAATTATAATCAGAAAAAAATCAATGTGAAATTCCAAATTCAGGATAATAGTTCCCATAGGACAGTGAGGTGGCCATGGATGAGGACATAGAATTTAAAGAGACATGCTTGGCAATTTCAAGGCAACAGACAACACTCTATAACTCAGCCTCCTTGGTGGCCAAAGGGCACTTATTCTATTGTTATGACAAAGAGTCTCTTAAATATGTTCAATATTTTATAAAAATAACTTTTAAAATAAGCCAGTGAATTAGTAATGTCAAAGGTTTTTCTTCAGATTATGATACAAATGAGTACACTGATCTCATTTCCACAAGCTTTTAACTCCAAGGCCAAGCTCTTCCATCTGCTTCATTTTTTTAAAATCCCAGAAATGTAGAGAAGCTAGATTCCAAAACTGACACTGATTAAGTGGAATGACATTCAATAGATACTCATCTGTTTTGATATAAACACATTTTCCTGCACAATTCTCCAAAATTATTTTCTCAAAGTTTTAGTTATCAACTTAAACCTAGTTCTACAAGATCCTTCAAAGTCTTCAAACAAAAAAGATCAGTTTAGTGAGAAAATATTTCATTTTAAACTTCAAAATGCAAATTTTAACTGTAATTAAAAGACAATAATGCCTAAAATCACAAAACACAAAGATTTCACAGAACTGATTTTCTGAGATAGAAATCTTGCCCCTGACAGAAGCATCACATTGAGAAAATGAAGATATATTCTATAATTAATTTGGTATATACATAAGTGGTTATGAACTATAAATGCTTGAAATCAATCATGATGTGTCCCCTCTTTATGTTTTTATCTAAATGTATTCAATCATTCAAACATAATTACTGATTATGTCAAGATTCACTATAAGTTATATTTGATAAGTTGAGGAAGTTGGTCTTTTCCCTAATGGTCAAAACTAACTCTAAGCCAACTCCCCTACTGCAACCCAGGTGAAGGGCAGAGAGGGCGGCCCCTCCCATCACCATCTCCACCACCTCTTCGATTCAGGTGACCCTCACCCCAGCGGGGACTCAGGTGAGCAAGGCCTGAAGGCCCAGAGAACGGCCCCTCCTCTCGTTGCTGCCACAACTGAGGTGAACTGCTCAAGAAGGCCCAGGGACCAGAGGGAATGCAAGTGACAGAGTAGGGTCCCACTAGGGCACACAGGATGGACAGGCAGGACTAGTAGCGTGAAAAGTCTGAAGCAACAATAACAATACGAGCAAACAGGTGGTAAGTTAAGTGAACCAGCTCTGTGCTTAGCGACAAAGACACACGGAATAGAAGCAGGCAGGTGGGGCCACCCCAGTTCTCTCTCTCTCTTTTTTTTTTTTTCCTTTCTTTTTCTTTTTTTTCTTTCTTTTTCTTTTATTTTTCTCTCTATTTTCTAAATGGCTGGAGAAAACTCCAGCCACAGAAAACTAATCCCATCCCCCAAACCCAGAAACCAAGTTCAGATAATCCCTTGCTTAATCCCTCATTCTTTCTCTTCTACACACTTCTATAGTTTCCCAAAGATTGTGTGATCATCCATGGTTCTCCAGCCTTGCTTCTACTTTCTGTTCAGTTACCTTTGTTTTATCCACTATCCTTCTTAAATCTCCACACCACAGGGTAAAACCACTCAACCAAGGGGTCACACTTTGAATACAAGCTCCCAATTTACAATCACTTCTGTTACATAATTGTAGAATTTGCTCCTATGGTTTGAGGTAGAACATTAATAGCTACCACAGTTCGTTAGTTTTGAATCTGTGCTTCATGATACCGGTATTGCTAATTATACTACTTTAGCTAGAATGTCATATCTGTCATAATCAGTTGTTCTCCCTTCTGTAACAATACTGGGATGTTCTGGAGTAACAACCTCACCACAGCCCTACACCAAAGGACTGGAGACTGAGCCAAACAGGTACCAACATCTCCCTCTTAATTAACTGGGAGGCTAGGATCTTGGAACAGACACTAACCAAGAACCTCCTACACACAGAAGACACCTCTGAGGAAAAGACATTTCCTGGAGGGGACCTGATACTAGTGATATAGCTACCTACTACAAAAACTTACAAGGATCAACACAGAAAACAAAACAAAAATTTTTAAAATAGAAAATGACAAGACACAGAAACAAGCTGCAATCTCAGACCTCCATCCCACCCAGAACAAGTCCAGGAGACAATGAGGTACAAGAAAATGGAAGACACATACCTGACATTTCTGAAATGATAGCAACTGAAGTAAAGAAACAAATCCATGAGGCTATAAAAGAAATCAGATCAGAAATAATCTCTCAGGTAAAAACAGAAATGTCAACATTCATAAAGGAATTGCTCAGCAAATCTAGAGTACAGATAGGTAAAAAAAAAATAGATGATGATAGGAAAGGATGGAAACTGAACGATCAATATAGGAAAGAAAGGGCCGGTGAGATGGCTCAGCGGCGTAAGCGCCTGCCTTGCAAGCACGAGGGCCCGAGTTTGACTCCCGGAACCCACATACGAAAAAGGGGCCGGTGATATCGCTCAGCGGCACGGGTGCCTGTTGGCGCGCGAGGTCCTGAGGTCGACCCCCGATACCCACAAAAAAAAAAAAAAATAGGAAAGAAATAGAATGCATGAAACAGATTCAAACAGAAAATTAAAAATTCCATTGAAAGCTGGCAAAACCAATTATACGAAACAGAAGAGAGATTTTCAGACCTTGACAACAGGAGCACAGCTAGCGATCACAAAAGGAAAGATCTCTTAAAAATAACAAGGGATCAACAAATAACAATTCAACAGCTGCAAGACGATACAAACAATGTAAGATTGATAAGTGTCAATGAAAAAGGAGGAGTGAACACAAATGTCATAAAAGGACTATTTGCAGAAATAATACCAGAAAATTTCCCAAACATGAGAACAGAATCTGACATTCAGATAAGTTAGGCATACGGAACTCCCAATTAGCCATGACTAAAATAAATCTACACACAGACATGTAATAATCAACATCCCAGAAATGCAGTGCAAGAACAGAATATTAAAAGTTGTCAGACAAAAGAAACAGATCACCTATAAAGGAAAGTCCATCAGAATCACGGCAGACTTCTCAACACAAACGCTCAAGTAAAGAAGAGCTTGGAGTGAAGTATTGCTAGTCCTGAAAGAAAACAGCTTCCAACCAATATTGATGTACCCTGCAACACTATCTTTCAAAATTAATGGAGAAATAAAGACATTTCCATGACAAAGAACAACTGAAGAAAATTCATGACCAACAAACCAACCCTACAAAGAGTCCTGAAAGATATTCTACACAGAGATAAAAATGACAATTCCAAGAACAACAACAGAAAAAAAAAAAAAAAAAAAAAAAAAAAACCACCAGGCAGGACAAGCAATTAAACAGAGAGGGAAAGCAGGGAACCGATAGCAGGAAAATATCATCACAAAAATAAGCCAATACATATCAGTTATAACTACCAATGTAAATGGTCTCAATTCACCAATCAAAAGAAAGAGACTGGCAGAGTGGATGGAGAAACAAGATCCAACAATATGCTGTGTACAAGAAACACATTGAACTCGAAAAGAAATTCATACACTGAAAGTCAAAGGATGGAAAACAATCTTCCATGCAACGGGAACCCAGAAAAAAGCAGGGGTAGCTATTCTGTTTGCACACAATGTAAATTTCAGACCAAGAAAAATCAAAAGAGATAAAGAAGGTCACTACATACTTGTTAGGGGAAAATTTCAAGAGGAAGAGATAAGAATCATAAATATGTATGCACCAAATACAGGAACACCCAACTGTATAAGACAGTTATTAATAGACATGAAAAAGCAAATAAGCAATAACACAATTGTAATAAGAGACCTTAATACCCTATTGTCACAAAGAGATAGATCAACTAGACAAAAAATCAGCAAGAAATAACAGAACTGAACCAAACCTGTAAACAAATGGACTTAGTAGACATTTACAGACTGTTCCACCCAACGACGTCAGAATACACATTCTTCTCAGCTGCACATGGGATATTCTCGAAAATAGACCACATACTAGCCCATAGAACATGCATAAGTACATGCAAAGGAAATTATCCCATGCATATTATCTGACCATAGCATTTCATTTACAATGAAATTGGAAATTAATTTCAAAAGAAACCGCAAAAACTCCATAAACATATGCAAATTAAATAACATCCTTCTGAACAACCAATGGGTCACAGATAAAATTAAAGAAGAAATTAAACAATATCTACAAGCAAGAGAAAATGCAAATACAACATACAGGAACCTGTGGAACACAATGAAAGCAGTCCTAAGAGGGAAATACATACCGGTGAATTCTCATATCAAGAAAACAGAACAAGCACAAATAACTTAATGCTGCACCTCAAGGTTCTAGAAAAGGAAGAGCAAGTCAAGCCCAAAGCCCATACAAGGGAGGAAATTATAAAGATCAGAGCAGAAATTAACGCAATAGAGACAAAGAAAATGATACAGAGAATTAATGAATTGAAGAATAAGTTCTTTGAAAGAATAAATAAAATTGATGAACATCTAGCCAAACTTATCAAAAAAAGGAAAAAAAAGACTCAAATTCATGAAATGAGGAATGAGAAGAGTGAAATTACTACAGATCCTATGGAAAAACAGAAGATATCAATACCTACCTTCAAGAATCTTTACTCGCATAGGATGGAAAACACAGAAGAAATGGACAGATTGTTAGAAATGTATGAATTACTAAAGCTGAATCAAGAAGATATAAAAATTCTGAATAACCCAATATCAGTTAATGAAATTGAAAATGTAATTAAAAAGTTACCAACAAAGAAAAGCCCAGGTCCTGATGCATTCCCTGCTAAATTCTATAAGATATTTAGCAAAGATTTAATGCCAACACTCCTCAAACTCTGAATGAAATTGAAAGGGAAGCCATCCTTCCTAAGGTATTCCTGGAGGCAAGTATTACTCTGATACCAAAATCAGAAAAGACCCAACCAAAAAGAGAACTATAGGCCAATCTCCCTAATGAACATAGATGCAAAAATCCTCAGTAAGATACTAGGACACAGAATGCAGGAAATCATCAAGAAGATTATACAACATGACCAAGTGGCATTCATCCCAGGAATGCAGGGATGGTTCAACATATGCAAATCAATAAAGGTAATACACCATATCAACAGAGCCAAAGACAAAAATCACATGATCATCTCAATAGATGTAGAAAAAGCTTTTCATAAAGTCCAACAGGCACTCATGATAAAAACCCTACAAAAAATCAGAATAGATGGTTTGTACCTCAATCTGATAAAAGCCATCTATAACAAACCAACAACCAACATCATACTAAATGGACAAAAACTGAAAGCTTTCACTCAAAAATCAGGAACAAGACAAGGATGTCCACTATCACCACTCCTATCGAACACAGTTCTGAAAACATTAGCCAGAGCAATTAGACAAGAGAGAGAAATAAAAGGAATAAGGATAGGAAAGGAAAAAGTTAAATTATCATTATTTGCAGATGACAAGATACTCTACAAGGAAGACCCCCAAAACTCCACCAAAAGACCCCTAAACTTAATAACCAAATTCAATAACATAGCTGGATACAAAGTCAACACTCAAAAGTCAATAGCATTTCTGTACACAAAGAACAAACTCACTGAGAAATTAGGGAAACAACACCTTTCACAATAGCGTCCAAAAAAATGAAATACTTAGGAATCAATCTAACAAAGAAAGTAAAAGATCTGTATGTTGAAAATTGCAGTACTCTGAAAAAGGAGATCAAAGAAGATATCAGAAAATGGAACCATATCCCTTGCTCATGAATAGGAAGAACCAACATAGTGAAAATGGCTATACTCCCAAAACTGTTATACAGATTTAATGCAATCTCAATCAAAATGCCATTAGCATACCTCACAGAACTATAGAAAACATTCCTAAAATTCATTTGGAACCAGAAGAGACCTAGAATAGCAAAGGCAATCCTGGACAACAAAGGCAAAGCAGGATGCATCACAATCCCTGACTTGAAATTATACTTCAAACCTACTGTGATAAAATCAGCATGGTATTGGCAAAAAAACAGATCTGAGGACCAGTGGAATAGATTAGAAGATGCAGGCACAACTACAAACACACTCAGACACTTTATCTTTGATAAAGGGACCAAACATGTTCACTGGAAAAAGATAGCCTCTTTAATAAATACTGCTGGGAAAACTGGCTTTCCACATGCCAAAGACTAAAACTAGACCCATGTCAATCACCATGCACTAAACTAAAGTCAAAATGGATCAGAGATATAAATATTAAAACAGAAACAGCAAATCTACTGGAAGCCAAAGTAGGTAGAAATCTACGACACAGGAGTAGGTAGAGACTTCATGAACAAAACCCAAACTGCATAGCAAGTACTTCGAAGAATCAACAACTGGGATCTCATCTTATTAAAAGTTTTTGCACAAAAAAAGAAATCACCAACAAAGTGAAAAGACAACCCACAGAGTGGGAAAAACTTATAGCCAGTTGTTCCTCAGACAAAGGTCTTATATCTAGAACATATGAAGAATTGAGAAAAATCAGGCCCCCAAAATTCAAAGACCCAACCCAAAAGTGGGCATCTGAGAAATACAACTGGCAAATAAATATATGAAAAAATGTTCAACATCATTGGTCATTCAAGAGATGCAAATTAAAACAACACTGAGATTCCATCTCACTCCGGAAAGAATGCTATCATCAAGAAATCAATCAGGGCTGGTGAGATGGCTCAGTGGCGTAAGCGCCTGCCTGGCAAACGCGAGGGCCCGAATTCGACTCCAGGAACCCACATACGAAAAAAGGGCCAGTGATATCGCTCAGCGGCATGGGCACCTACTGGCGCGCGAGGTCCTGAGGTCAACTTCCGGTATCCACCAAAAAAAAAAAAAAGAAATCAATCAATAACAAATGCTGGCCAGGCTGTAGAGAAAAAGGAACCCTTCTCCACTGTTGGTGGGAGTGTAGACTAGTACAACTACTGTGGAAATCAGTGTGTGGATTCCTCAAAAATCTAGGATTAGAGGTAGTATTCGACCCAGCTATTCCTCTTCTGGGTATCTTCCCAGAAGAATTAAAAACATCATACCACAGCAATATATATGCATCCATGTCTATAGCAGCACAATTTATAATAGCTATATTTTGGAAACAACCCAAATGCCCATCAACCAAGGAATGGATAAAAAAGATGTGGTATATTTATATAATGGAGTACTACTCAGCTATAAAGAAGGATAAACTCAAGGCTTTTTATAAATAAATGGATGCAACTTGAGACCATACTCATAAGTGAAATAAATCAAACTTGCATGTTTTAACATCGTATTGTTTCCCTAGTGTAAGAAACTGAAAAAGTAAATAAGACCCAAAATGTACAATAGATATTGTGAAAGAGGAAGAAACTGATCAAAAGGAAAGAACTGGGATGGGGGAAAGGAAGGGAAAGAAAATGTATATATATATGATATATATGTATATGTATATATGATAGCTAAGATAGTTACACTACTAATTTTTATTAGTTCACTGAAAAGTTTGTGCTTATATTGTTTGATCAATTTTTCATCTGAATGACTACTTTGAAGAGAACAATGCACTATATATTAACCATTGTTTATCTCCTATTATCTTGTCTTGAAATACTCTATCATTGCTTTTATTGTATTTTCTCTTTAAAATAAAAAAAACCTGTCATCAAGAATATTGAATGATCAATAAATCTCATCAAACAGAACTTTTGTGATCTTCACATCAAATTATGTGGTTTACATATAATTCTCTATCTTAATAGTAAAATGTTGACAAGGCTCATAATTACTAAGCAGAGTTTCAGAAGTTGATGAACAACTATAGAGACATTATATATTCAGGGCAGAGGACAGAAAAGCTAATTTAAGGAAGGAGTCTACTTTTTCCCTTATTTTTCATTCAAATAAATTCTGATCCCAAACCAGCTTTGGCAAAGCATCATTAATCAGTTCACTTGTCCCTGATTTTTAATCTACTCATAGTATTAAATAATTTCTAACTTTTAGCTATTCAATGATGTCACAACTTTAATAATGATCTCAGAAGCTTACAAAAATAAGAATTCCAGCTAGGAATTTAGTGGTATACATATATAAGTAAGAAAACATGAAAAATTCCCTTCATAACCAAAAAGTCCAAAGATTGTCTCAAAGGCATAGGTTCCAAGTTTTTCTAAGTTGTTCCTCTACACTAGAAAAAGAAATATTCTCAAGTATCTTGTCAATTTTGTCTTTTCATATTAAGTGATACAATTTCAGAAAAATTCTTCCAGTGATAAGATTTTTCTATTCTTTTCATTTAAAAGGACTACTTCATGGAAAACATATGGATTCCTACTAATATATTCTAGAACTATCCGTTCTTAGAGAAAAGTAACACAAGCATTGGCATTTGTTTTAATAAGCTTTTAAACTTAAGGACATACTGCATAATTTTCAGTGTTTTTTGGTAAAATCAAAATTAATAGTCCTATCCATTATAATATGTATAAATTCATATTTGGTTTCTTTCTCAACAAGTAGGGAGGGGGAAGAGCTAGAAGGGGAGAAAAAATAGTCGTGCACAGTGAAGAGTACGTTTCGGATTACACTGAGGAACAATGAATATCTTCAGTGTCCAATGCTGACAAATAGAAATAAGTGTAAGTTGTCTTCCCAAGTGATCCCAAAATACCTTTTTCCTATATCTAAACTTCATACAAAGATGGCTTACGTTTGCTTTGTTTACTCAATCCCCACAACATAACCTGGCAAATAGCAGGTGCTCAATAAGTATTTTTAAAAAGAATACATGGGCCGGTGAGATAGGTCAGCAGCATAAGCGCCTGCCCGGCAAGCGCGAGGTCCTGAGTTTGACTCCTGGTACCCACATAAAGGAAAAAAAGGTCTGGTGATATCGCTCAGCGGCACAAGCGCTTGCTGGCAAGCACGAGGTCCTGAGGTCGACTGCCGGTACCCACATTTAAAAAAAAAAAAAAAAAAAAAAAGATACAGATTAAGCTAGAAACAAAAGCTTTTCATATATGAATATACCTATTGCTTTTTTTTTTGTTTTTAATTTGGGTACCGGGAGTCGAACTCAGGACCTCGCACTTGCCAGGCAGGTGCTTACGCCGCTGAGCCATCTCACCGGCCCTACCTATTGAATTCCTGAATTCAATCTCAGTTTCTAACAATAGCTAAGGTAAGACTGAAGAAAGTTAAAAGCAAAACCTTATTATTTCAATCAACAAACCTCTGCAGCATTTCCTATGTGATAAACAAGGTGCTCAGTAAACAGAGATAAATAACATATACTCGTGCTACCATTAGCTTACAGTCTAAAAAACAGACTGAAAGTGGCAAAATAGAAAAATAAACATAAAACTGAAATATGCTAAAAATTCTTCACGTACTCTTCCTACTCTTACTTAAAACTCACTCATTCCCATGTCTCAAAAGTAAGGTCTTCTGTTTTAAATAATCTTATTTATGCTCAAGGACTGTTTTATATTATAGCCTGACTTCAGAAATTTCCAAAAAAGTTCTTAGTATTACAAAGAAATTATCTTCCATATGACTAACCTACAGTTATAGTATGCCACTCTAGCCTTCCCAACAGGGAAGTGTATGTATATACACACAACTATTATCATGTAAAAACATTCATTTCTCAGACAAAAAGATTAAACTGATCTTGCTCAGATGCTTACTGCTCAGAAACTCTGATTCTGACTACTCAGACGTTTCATAACAACTTCTGTATAAATTTTTTCGAGAATTCTCTGGGTTTATCTACCAACCTAATTCAGAGTTAGCATACAGTCTCTGTATATTGAAATCTCTCCTTTCAGACATACAAATTATCACATACAATATACTTCAGGTACATCTTGGTTTTCTATTTTGTTTTTAACAAGCCTGGCTCCTATTATCTAACAATCTGACAATTTTAAATGTACCCAGTTTATCAAAATTACACTCATTTTTAACTTGTACACACTTATTTCTTAAAGGCATCAAATACTAATTTCACTCCAAAAGTCTAAAAATTGATTTATAGAAACAACTATGGTACTGTTGCCAGATAAAAATAAAAGAAACCCAGTTAAATTTGGACTTCAGATAAACAAGTTTATTTTAGTATATCGGCAATTCAAATCTTATTGGGTGTCCCACATTTTTGTTTGCTAAAAAAATAACACCAACCTATGGGCACCTACAAAGACACCATTCCCATCAAAGGAAATAATTTATAGTATTTCTTGCTATGTCAAACAAGAATCAGCAAATATACATACAATAGCAAAATTTAGACTTCGGTCACACTAAATTGATAGTTTGTAACACTGATTGTTCTTTTAAAAAGCACCTCAAGTTTTTAAAAATTCTATGAAACAAATTTTTCCTTTAAGCCATGAGCTATGTGCTACTCAATAATTAATACAAAAGTTACTACTGAGTCTATTTCTTCATGTATATAAATACTATGTATTCAAATTCAGAAACTGTTGAGGTATAACAGCTATTCATTTGAAGACACTGTTAAGTTTTAAATGAAAATGACACATCAGTGATATCCTTTTAACTTGGTAACATGCCCTGATGCTGTTCATTTAGATGAATTACCTCACAGGATTACTGGTCAAAGACACTCGGAGGGACTCCAGGTATGTGGCGAGTCTCTCATCTGCAGACCCCATTTTCAATTCATGGATGAATTCCTGAGGTGAGATCTGTCGGCTACTTTTAAGACCTCCCTGTAAAATAAGTTTTTTAAAAAATTAAGTCATAAATATTATCCATGAAATAACAAATTAATCCCACTTCTCCAACTAACAGCTGCAGACAACTACTAAGATTATTACTATTTTAGGGTGTGAAGGAGTGATATCCTTACTTCTTCTACCCATAAATCTATAAATTCATAATTCTTGGTATCCACAAAAAATAATAACACAGTATCAAAAGGATTGCAAACTAAGTGTTTTTGCAAACGCAAGCTTTCCTGAAGAAATATTAAGTGTGTATCATAGGAAATATCTTGAAGTATAGTAGTATATTCTAGTCACATTCAAAAGAAATATGAAAACTCAATACAGAAAATACCTTATTAAAATTAGCGCTCTAAGCAATACAGGAAAAGCTCTTAAGTCATTGATTCATACAATTACCATGTAATATCTTATTCTAGGCAATTTAGACCTAGGGATTATCAAACTCTAAATCTAGGAGGAGAAACACAGAAAGACAGAGATTACACTGCATTGCAAATTTTTACTTTGACACAGAACTAAGAGACCCAAAGAAGGAATACAGTACCTACTTGGAGAAGGCTGAGTAACAGGGAAAGGTAAATAAACTATGTAATGGGAAAATCAGAAAGGAATTCAGACCAAAACAAAGCAAGTGTACACACAAAGAAAACATCAAAAACAAATACAATTCAAGATAAAGGACACAGCGTGGAGTGTCGGAGTATCACTATACAGCCAGCTTCCCCAGGGGAATTTGGGAAGGCTCTCGTCCGGTATGAAGTACAGGTTGGAAGTGAAGTTCTCTCCTTTGACACTGAGGGCCTCCTAAATGCTGAACACTGTTCTAAGTGCTAAGAATAGTGCAACAAACAAGAGAGAACAATTCCTCCTTCATCAAGCTTTATTCTAGTTGGGAGAGGCAGGCAATAAAATAATCAAAGTGTATTATAAACAGTGTTATAGAGAAGATAAAAGCAAGAAAAGGCAAGGAGCCCACTGTGTGGCATACAATTTTAAATAAGGTAGTCAAGGACAGCCTCACTTCAAAGCCCTCAAACTTGAGTGTTTGCATAAAAAGCTGATGAAGAGAGCTAACCATGCAGGTATCTGGAAAAAGAAAAAAGAGAGAGATAAAGTATGTGATAGAGGGGGCTGAAAACTTTACAGCCACAGCTATGAAGAGAATTTGGAATTTTACTCTGAGATAGAAAGCAGAGAGAACTGTTCCAAAAGGATATGCACGTACGTTTGTGCTTGCATGTGCATGTGCATGTATGACACGATGAGGATGTCAAAGTCATAGTAAAGAAAATCCTAAATTATATCTCTTTAAGTTACAGATTAAACATCCAAGGGCAAAGAAAGGAGCTGTAAATGTTCAAAAGCAGATTATCTGAGATAGCAGGAACTTTTTTCCATTTCACTTGTTTTATTAATTTGCTGTAATTTTATTTGAGAAAACATAACCAAAGTACAAAACAAATTAGTACTAGGAAGACAGGCTGTTTTTATTCACATCAATATCAAAGTGGTAATTTATTAAAGAAAAAGTCTATGGCAAAATCTCAAGAGAGTTACTACTAATAAAGAAAAGTTGAAAGGAAATGATGAGAGCAGTGAAAACAAACAAAATTTTTACTATCATCATTGATATCATAAAAATATATTCAATTCTCACTAACATTTCATCTATTAATATCTTTTTTGCTTAAAACTACCAAAGTATTGTTTGGTTAATGCAAAAATTTGTACACCCATATCAATAAATAAGTTTTCAAAATATGACTTGTTCCTGCCTAGCATTACTTCCTAATTAGTTTCTCACTCTCAGGTTGTAGCTTGCTTATAATTTCTTGATATCTTGAACAGTTCAAGCTTCCATTCCTTGCACTCTTGGCATAACCAGCATGAGGATGCAGATAAACTCAGGGCCCATGGCAGTCTGCCTCTTCGAATAATTAATGGATCTCTAAAAGGACTTAACATTCAGAATATGTGACACCAACTACTCAACAGTAATAACACAGTATCGTTAAGATATTGGTAAAGAGGGGGCCGGTGAGATGGCTCAGCGATGTAAGTGCCTGCCTTGCAAGCGTGAGGGCCCGAGTTCGACTCCCGGAACCCACATATGAAAAAGGGGCCGGTGATATCGCTCAGCGGCACGGGTGCCTGTTGGCATGCGAGGTCCTGAGGTCGACCCCCCGGTACCCACAAAAAAAAAAAAAAAGATATTGGTAAAGAGACTTCACAAAAGAAGGTATATGGCAGCCAATAATCATAAAATGACATATTCAAAATCTCTTGCCATCATGGAAATGCAAATCCAAACCACAAACAGTGAGGAAGTACTACACAGACCCAAGTGGAGCGAGTATTTGAAGTATTTGAGATGTAAAACGGTACCACCACTTTGAAAAAAACTTGGACAGTTGCTTTTAAAGGTACATATAGATTGACCATGTGACCCAGCGATTGCATTGCTTAACTAGGTGTCAAGCAATACAAAAAATAAAAATAAAAACCCATTCATTCATGTTCAGAATAGCTTTGTTTTTAACAGCCAAAAACTGGGAAAAATTCAAGAATTCGTCAACAAATTTTGGTACATCCAAGTAATATAATACTATCCCATGACAAAAAGAATTCATTTTTGACAAATGCAATCAGATAAACGAATTAAGAAAATTATGTTGAGTTAAAGCCAAATGAAAAAGAGTACACAGTGTCTGGTTCCATTTCTGTGTGCGACCAAATCCAACCTGTCAGTCTCCTCTTCAGGGCCATGATAAGCTCAGGCATAGAAACAGCGCTGTTAATCCTTGGTGTGTTTGTGAGCCGATGGTGATAAAGAAAGGCAACATTTTAAATGGAAGCAATAAGTAGATTTTTTTTTTCCCCAATAAGTACTGGGAAAGACAGACTAAAGCCATTGGGCTCAAATAATTCTTTACACTGATTTTTTTCCAGTTTGAGCAAGTTACTGCCTCAAGGCCTCTGCATTTGCTCCTGAGAATCCTGCTTATAATACTCTCTCCCCTTACCCAACCCTGACTACCACTATACACCTTGGCCCAGGCTCACTCCTGTACATCGTTAGATGTGAACTGAGAATGACTCCCCAGAACCCTGCTGCCCCCGTGGGCCTTCCAGGAGCCGTGCACCAAGTCACCGTCTATGTTTTTATCTTCATAACACTCAGTACCTGTATTAAAATAATCCAAATTACTGCTTATTAAAGGATATAAGGAGCACCTACTGTGTTCCAGGCACTACTTACTATTTAATCAGCTTATATGGTGTGGATACAGCAGTGAAATAAAAGTCAAAATGACTCCTAGGTTTTTGGTTTAAGCCAGAACATGGTGCCATTTATTTAAATGGGGAAGATGAGCGAGAGTGAGTCCTAGGTGAAATCGCTACTTAAGAGTCACCAAATGGCATTTCTCTAAGAAAATAAGATGTGTAAGGAGACCAGGAGGAAGAGGAGGGAGCTGCGGAAATGGGGAAGGAGTGTTTCAAGCAAACGGAAAAGCAAATACAAAGCCCTGAGGCAGCAGTGAACTTGGCATATTCAAGAGAGAGCAGGAGGTTCAAATAAATTTCAATGAGCATGACAAAGAGACACAGATAACAAGGATAGGCGAAACAGGTACAAGTCTAATGCTAGAAGCAGGTGGTTGACTACAGTCTGAAGTGCTCAGTGCTTTTTTATAACTCTTAAGCTAAGGCTGACTTTTTAAAGATTTGGAAAGAAGAGAAAAAGGACGAAAACAAAGCAACAGCAGTCCACTGCAGCAGAAGCAACTGAGACCATATGTAGCATATAAAGCCTAAAATTTTTACTACTTGCCATTTAAGAAAAACTTTGTGAGCCCCTTATATGACCTTACAAACCATAATAAAGACCTTAGGTTTTATTCTAAGTGGGACAAGAAACTATTAGAGGGGTCTGCACATAGAAAGTATAATATGTTTAGTAGATTATTCTAACGACCCTATGTATGCAAGAGACCATACGTAGCAAATTGTGAAACAAGGAGACCACTTAGAAAGTTACTCTGCTGTCCGGTCAAGAGTAAAGAGTAGCTTGCAAAGGTGCCAGTAACAAGAGGCATGAGATCTGACTACCATGAGGGTAGATTTTGAATGTAGAGCAGACAGGACTTGCTGATAATTTGTATGTAAAGTGTGAATAAGGTAAAATTTAATGATGAGGTCTAGGATTTTAGTCTCAACAAGGTGATCTACTGATGACTGTCAGCTTGACAAAAGCAGCAGCAGTGGCGGACTGGGGATAAGCCTGATCAGAAGTTCAAAAGGAAAAGCAAGAAAAAGAAGCATGGACTACTCTTGAGAAGAATAAAAGGGAGCAAAGATTTAGGGCAGTATCTAGAGGGGAATCTAGAGTGCGACACAGAGTACAGAAAAACACATTATGTTTTCATGCTAATAAGAATGACCAAGCAAAAGGAAAAATGATGATGATGATGATGAAGATCATGATGACGGTGGTGGTGGTGGTGGTGGTATAGGAACAGATGCAGGAAAACAAACAAAAGCAAACACCCTGTGCATAGGTGAGGGATATGTCCTACTATACAAAAGGAGGAAATGATATTATGCAGGTACAGGGAAAATTTTTCACTGTAAGAAGAGCAAAGCTGAGTTTAGAAGAATAGATTCTGATAGATTTGGTGACTCGCAACTAAAATGACAGTCCTATTCTGGCTACATTACTATTCCCAGCGAAAACAGTAGCAATATAATCAGCTAAAGCTGAAGACACAGAACTAAAGGTATAAGATTGCTTTCAGAAAGTAAAGAAATGCACTAACAAAGAATGCGTGGTAGGACAGCCACATGCTGGTCAGGACTTGCTCATGAACTGTGGTTCGAGTCACTGTAACCTCCCCGAGATGAAAGGTGTGCTCGGGTATAGGTGCAGAAGGAGTGGGCAATTTAGTTTAACCAAGAGTAGGGTTTATATGGACAGAAAGGCAAGTGAACTGGTGGTTAGTGTCAGAAAGCAGAACCGAGGGAAATTAAGAACATGGAAAAGCAGAAGTGATGGACATAAAAAAATGCTAAGGCGATGAATCGGTACATCCAGTCGGGTTATAGAATTCTTAAAATGGGGATACTACACGAGGAGAGAGTGCACAGAAAAAAAAGTCTGTAAATGTTTAGAGATGTTATTCCCAGTATTCTCTTAGAGATTGTATTCCCTTCTTACCTTAGTATCCCAGGTAATAAGTAGTTAAGATTTGGTAGAGAATAAATATCGCTGGGTATGATGAAGTCAATAAATAAGAAAGTAATTTTCCCCCCAGGGATTGAATCCAGGGCCTTTACACTGAGCTATATCCTCAGCCCTTTTTTTATTTTTACTTTGAGACAGGATCTTGCTAAGCTTCCCAGGCTGGGCTTGAACTTGAGAGTCTCATGTCTCAGCATTCTGGAGTGCGGGATTCCAGGCCTGTCCCCCCCAGGCCCAGCTAGGAAGGGAAATGTTAGCTGGATCATCTGTGTGAGTAAAGCCTTCGAAGATCATGGCAGCAGTAGTCGCAGGAAGAAAAGCAGTGAGCTAGGTAACCAAATCTTCCAGGAAAAAGGAGGAGTCCATTAGTACTTGCTAACTTCTTTGTGCAAGGTCTTTTTCTGCCTAATTCATTTCCCTATCACCTTTGTAAAACCCCTGCTTTTGTAAAACCCCTGCTATTCAATGAATGAACGAAGTTACAATAAAATGGAATACACAGACTAAGGATTAAAAGAAGAAAGGAGAGCAAAAGAAGTCACATACAGACACACACACTGAAACAAATGCTTACTTAGGAATATTCCAAATCAAGGAACTAAAGATGTAGGAAATAGTCCAACTATTTGAGAGATTAATTTTCAACATAATTTCCCCTTTCATTACATTTATTATATTCCTATCAAAATGTAAGTATGAAAGAAAATCAAGGGGAGAAAATATAAGAGTCTGAAATACTCCTTTTCAGCTCAGGTCTTCTTGTGTTTCTTTCATTTCACCTGACTTCAAAGGAAGTGGCAAGTAGAGGGAGCGAGGGGGAGGATACGTGGAGTTGCGGATCTCTAAGTCCATTAGCCAAGAAGATGAAAATACTTGGAAAGCTTTATCCCCGTGGTATCAAAACACATTAGTAAGATAAGGATGTCTGCCTGACATGAGAAAAATTAGAAGGCTATTTATCCAACATAATTTTTAAATCTTTTTTAATCCCTTAGTAAATTTTATTCTAAAAGACCAAATGCAGGATAGCAAAAAAAAAAAGTATATAGATTATACTTGTCATATTCCTTATTAAATGTATTCTAAGGTATAAAAAGTAATATACCTTTAAACAAGCTTATTTTCCTGACCATTTCTATTTCTCTAAAGCCAAACAATCTTTCTTTCTCTATGTAACTATTGGAGGTAATGGTAATAATTTCCTTTGACCTGTCTTGTCCAGATTCCTTTGTTCTTGCCTGACTGCCTGCCTTTCATCTCCGTTTATGTGGAGCTTATTCCGTATATGTGGAGCTTATTCCGTATATGTTTCCTCACCATTCTCTCTCATTTGTTTGCAGAGTAATTTGAGGCACCATTTCTGCAACAAAAAATGCACTGTATTTCCAGTTACCAGGATAAAGTATTGAAGAACTGACCTCCTTCATTTTTCAAATAATTGAGTGATTTTCATATAATCTTGAGGAATCTACTATTTAATGATGAACTGATTTTAAAAACAGTAAAACGAAAAACTAAGTCTAGAATGTCTACACACTGCTGGAAGATGACACAGCACACTGAAACACTACGCTTTATTCACAGTAGTTACTTAAAACAAGTTTCCCTAGATTACCTAGACATCATAAGACTCATTTGTGATCACTACTCCACTCTGTAGACTGTTATCTAACAAGCCAAATGGAGCCTTATTCCTCCCAGCAGGTAACCCATACGAAAACCCATGACGCAGCATCCTACACTGCAAACCAAGTATTCAGTTTTCAATCAGACTGATACCTATAAAGAAAACCCACATTTTTTTAACATAAGAACCCGAAACATATAGCCTCTAGAGATTAAAAAATGAAAAGTTGGGGAGCCACCAAGATTAGTTGAAACATTAAGTTTGCTAAAGTTGGTTATTAGATTCTAAAGATCTTAACCACATCTACTTTGTAATGTTAAGCAGGTGAATTGGGGGCGGAAAGCCACAGTAGAAAAGTGCAATCAACATAAAAGCCATATTTTCCTAATGACCAGTGAATACTCAGGCTTGCCTTACACAAGTGTATGTGTCTACCTCCTCGGCTCCCGTGACCACAAATTAACTGCCTCGGTTTCTCATTTGCATTGCAATTCCTAAATTTTTGGTACCCATTCAGGTGAGGAGACTTTGTGAAGAGTGACATGATACAAAATGCCAAGAATAGTTAAAGAAATAGTTGGCAGAGATAATATTTGAAGAAAACAGCCAACTCAGCACAGTACAAAACAAGGGTAAACAGAGTGGCTGCCAAGAGGATAATTATAATCTAAATTACCATCATGTATATCACTATTTAAATGCACTGCACAATTTCCCTGCATTTTTCAAAAGATTTCAAGCATCCCTAATGTCACTGATCGACAGAAACATGAGGCTTTCACTGCAGCAAGAATTACTCATTTCTGAGCACTTACAACCCAAACAGATCTCTAGTGCCAATAAAATCTGTTACTCACCAATGATTTTAAACAAACTCCTAGCACAAACATGAAAGCTGAAAAGTACTATGGAAAGGTATACCCACCAACAAAATAAAATTTATCAAGGAATTCTCTTAAAGAGTTAGGTTTTTTAATACACATTTAATGAACACAATGTGCTAAAATACCTGTCTATAATTTTGGTAACTGCTTTTTGTGTACATGGAAAATAGCACATGTCGAAAGCATAGAATTACTAAGTACATTTTACAAAGTATGATAAAAATACAAAAAAAAAAAAAACCTGCTGTTCTCCTCCTTTTAGTCTCTAAAACATACACAAAGAAAAACTTAAAACCTAACAATCCAATGCTAATATTAGACAATTATAAATTTAGGTAAGAACTTTGCACTTTTTAATCTCTAGAGGCTCTATGTTTTGAGTCCTTATGTTAAAAAAATGTGGGTTTTCTTTATAGGTTTCAGTGTGATTGAAAAACTGAATACTTGGTTTGCAGTGTAGGATGCTGCATTGCGAGTTTTGGTATGGGTTACCTGCTGGGAGGAATAAAGCTCCATTTGGCTCATGGGTGTAAAAAGACACAGGAAGGAACAAGCAACTTCAAGGGGTAGTTGGGAACATGGTAAAAAAGACAAGGAAAGAATTTCCTTACTATTTACAGAAGAGATGACGTTGTGGCAGTTAGGATACAGTGTCAACTTGACTGGCTTTGGGATCCGCCCAGGGAACTGGTTAAGACCACTTCTGGATGTATTTGGGTAGGTCTCCGAGGAGTGACTTTGCATATTACATATGATCCCTGGCCCACTTCCTGCCTAGCACTATTCACCTGCTCTGCTTCCTGGCAACCATGAACTAAGGATCTTTGCTCTACCACGTACTTCCACTGAGTTACCAACATGAATTTGTAGTTTTTAAATTGTGTGTGTGTGTGTGTGTGTGTGTGTGTGTGTGTGTGCACGCGCACACGCGTGCGCACGCACGCGCTTACAGGAGGGAGTAAAAAGGAGGGAAGTAGAGATACATAGAGGAAGGGCTATAGGTAGGTATGTGTATACATATATCATGCGTTATCCATATACAAATGCACAGTTAGCACTCTGTAACCTGAGGTTCTTCTGCATCTGTAGATTCAACAAACAGCTTATTGAAAATATTTTTTAAAAATCCAATCTGTACTATACATATACAGACCCTTCACTTGTCATTATTCCCTATGTAACACAGTGTAACTATTTACATTGTATTAGGTATAACATGTAATCTAGAAATGATTTGAAGTAAACCTGTAAATTTCGAATGGCTATTGGCTGCTCAATAACAAATATAAATGTGACTTTCTCTAAAAAGACAAAAAATAAAACTGAAATATATGGGAGGATGTACTCAGGTTACATGCAAATACTACATCATTTGACAAGAGGGACTTGAGCATACTCAAATTTTGGTGGGGTCGGGGGTTCTGAAGTCAATGTCTCCTTGCATACCAATGGATAACCGTACATGTACCGCCTACACACATGTATACACATGTATACATGCAAGAAAACACACATAGTTTCTAGCTGTGTGTAACAGGGACTAGAAAGAAGTAAAGACATGCGATTAGAAGGCCTAGCCTCAGGGCTTCATTTCTAAATACCATTCTCCACTAAAAAGAACCTGGGCTCCTTGAGAAATGGCTGATTCCAGGGCTAGGATTAGGACAGGAAAGGAAGATCAAGGGAGACCAGTGTGCAAGATAGTAAAGAAGCACTCGCAGTATCTATCATGGGCAAAAAAGGGAGGAAGGAATTAGCATAAGTGCATTTCTACAGGGCGAGTCTATGAGGACAGATAGGAAGTGACTTGTCTAAAGGGTCCAGAGTCCTTTTTGACTTGATAAAAACGTTCTGGAACCAGATGTCTGTGTAACATTGTGAAGGTAATAAATGCCCCTGAAATAATGCACTTTAAAATGATGAATTTTTATGTTATGTAATTTGTAACATAACGCCAAAGATTTTGTAAAATATTTATGAAATAGGAAAAAAACTAACTCACAGTATTCGAAGTGTTTGATAGTTCGAGAAACTATCTTAGGGAAGAGAAAGGATTGTGACGTTTGAATACACAGGCACTGTCCTATTTCCCCAGCTAGTACTGATTACCTGGCTGTGTTTACTCAGTTTATCAAATGGAATACTTAGTATTTGTGAATTTTACTATGTGAACATAATCTGAAAGTATTAAAAACCATTTTGAAATTCATTACTATTTCTAAAGTGCACTCACATCACATGTATCCTAAATCTTTAATTCAATTTTAAAACATGTCATTTAAAGTATTTCACATAGAATGCCATTATAGTGCACACCTGTAATCTCAGCACTCAGGAGGCTGAGGCAGAAGGATTGCTATGAGTTCAAGGCCTGCCTGGGCTTCATAGTGAGTTCAAGGCCAATTTGAACTATGTAGCAAGACTCCATTTCAAAAACAAAACAAAACAAGCAAACAAAAAGAATACCATTATATATATCCCGGTTAAACAATAAAATTAAATGAAAAAGTTACATAGTTTCAGATAAGGGTGCTTGTTTTCATTGAGCATCTTTGGTTTCACCTAAACAACAAACTGTGATTTAAAGATTTAAAAACAGCCCAAAGCTTGGGGTGGGAAAGCTGCTGAAATAAATATGGATGTTCTAATTTGCCTGCCTTTATTTGATGGTTCAGTGAAGGATACAGGCACATCTGAACAGATAGGAAAAATGCACTGATGCTCTTAGTCATTGGTTCATTATCTTCTTTATTATGTTGATTATGTTTATGTTAACACGAAAAAAAGCACAACAAAACTTCATTGGGCATTTACCAAAAGGGGTTGGGGGAATGAGAAAACACCAGCTGTTTCAGTCTTTAAAATTAGACAATTTGTTTTTCAATCCCTCCAGGTAATTGTGCAATTATTTGCTTCCACAATTCTGAGTTGTATTTTCAAGTGTCACAGCTAACATTTACAGTTTAAGTCTGTTGTTTTCTTTTGCTTATTTATTTTCCTTGACTTAGGAAGACACCTCACCACCCCATACATGCTATCTTAGCCTATAAATCTAATCTGTTTGTAAACAGCTAAAAAATACAAACAGTGCAAATCTAACACATTTTCTAGATTACTCTTCAAATAAATAACATATAAATATGGGACGAAAAATAAATAGGAGAAAGAAACAAAGTCTTTGGATCCTATTCCATTAAGACCAGCTGTGGGACATTGAGTTGTGGCCTCCTCCATATAAATGTTCAGCAGTTAATGGAGTAGAAGAAGCTGCAATGAAAAGCCATTTGGAATATACCTACGTGATCACAATAAGGGTATGTTCTTTTCTAATTAGCACCTTTCAAAGCTCTGCAATTTATGGATCAAAAGAAGGACAAACCCACAGTCTACAGAGATGGGGTAGAGAACAACATCATCAAAATGAGAAGCAACTGAAGTCCAACAAAAACCAGATTGTTGATCATTTGTCCAGATTTCGTTCTTATAACTAAGTTGAGAGACATAAAAAGGACAAAACTCGGGCCGGTGAGACGGCTCAGCGGCTTAAGCGCCTGCCTTGCAAGCGCGAAGGCCCGAGTTCGACTCCCGGAACCCACATACGAAAAAGGGGCCGGTGATATCGCTCAGCGGCACGGGTGCCTGTTGGCGCGTGAGGTCCTGAGGTCGTCCCCCCGGTACCCACAAAAAAAAAAAAAAAAAAAAAAAAAAAAAAGGACAAAACTGTCTCAAATGTCTATTTCCCAGAATTGCTGGGACTTTGATGTGTTAAATACCTATTATATAAATAATTATTAAATAAACGAGGGCTTCTAACATAAGTTTACTGAACTACTGTGCTTCTGTGAAGAACATGCACAACCATGAAAACTAAAAATTTTGATACTCACAAAAAATCCATAAATACATAATTTCTAGGCTATTTAATAAAACCCAGTTATCCACCTAAAAGATTCATTCAATAAACATATACCTAAGTGTCTATTATTTACCAGTAAATTATGGTAAAATAAGTGGTAAAACAAACTAAAAGAAAATTCGATCGAGAAGATGCTCATCATCAGGTGGGAAGCAGCATCTAAGAGGTACAAGGCTGGGGATGCTGGGAATGAATGGCATCTCTGTGAGCAGAAGGGAGATGTCCCAGGCACTGCCATTTTACATAAGAGACTTGAGACAGAATGGCATGATACAATTTAGGAAAGTAGGAACATCTTCCCAGGGGAGAGAGTCCAAGAACCAGGTCCTAAGAGATGGGAACTGAAAAGCAGAATTACACAAGCAACACAGGCAAAGGGACGGTTAGGTGAACGAAACTGCTGGGGCATTTCAAGAATTAGGTAGCCACATTACAAGTGTTATAAGAAATGGAAAGAAAGATGACACAAAATATACAGGAACAAGAACAAAAAGGAAATTTACCCCACACTAAGAAAGTAGACTCTAAACCACTTTCCAATTAACATAGATATTTGTTACGAATACCTAAATCAACTTAAATAAACAACAAGGACAGTGTATTCTGGCTCGGTTTTAGAGGCTTCAGTCTATAGATAGTTGGCCCTATGACCTATGGGCCTGTGGTGAGGCAGTACATCATGATATGAGCCATGCAGGAGGAAGATGCTCACCTCATGATGGCGAGGAAGCAAAAGAGAGAGAAACAGAAAGGGGCAGCCATCCCAATATCCCCTCCAAAGCATGTCCTAAATGAACCAACAATCTTCCACTAGGCCCACCATCAAACAGCACCATGAACTGAGGACCAAGCCTTCAACATGTGGGCCTTTGGGGAAATTCAATATGCAAACTACGGCACCCACAGATAAAGGAATTCACTGCAGGGATGAAACAGAGTATAAAATACTGTACCTTAGACGCTCACACAACTGTGAGGAGGATGGAACATAAGCCTCTGAGAAGGCCTGTAAGATTACAAAGACAAGATGCCAAGCTCACATGCACTTGTAAAGAAAGAACTTCTCTTCTTAGTCCTATTAGAACCAAAGAAAGAAAGAAGGAGAGGGGGGCCGGGGAAGAGGGGAAAGGGGGAAGAGGGGGAGAGGGGGGAGAAGGAGACCAGACAGAGACCAGACTAAGACCAGACAAGAAGACAGCTGAAAGAGTTACTACAGCTGGTTGAGTGTTCACTCCATGCAAGGAATTTGAACATGTCCCATCTCCAAGACACTTGGATAAAATATAGAGAAAACTGTTTCTCCCATTAATAGGAAGACAAAAAGAGGCCTCTCTCAAGCCATCCCACCCTTCTCAAACACTCAATTTGTAGTTGTTTCGATTAAAAAAAAAATCAAAAATTTCCGAAACCTTTCTAATCTCATCCTGCTGTTCTCTCATAGGAGCTTCACTCCAGACAAGGTAAACACAGTTCTGATGGATTTCCCCAAAGCACACATCTCTATTAGTGATTCTTGCAGCTTTGTGTAGATCCACACCCCATCTCCAATGTTCAAATCCTACTGGACCTACACTCTTCGTCAATGTCACCTTCCTAAGGAACTCTTTTCCAATCTCAACAGGAGATGATCTGAATCTTCAATTCTCACTCTAGATTTATTTCCCCTATTGTACTTTACTTCTAATTTATCTCATTGACATATACTTTATGATTATTACCACACTAAGAACTCTTTGTAAGATAAATGCTAGGTTTATCTTTATATGCATCTCCAAAGAATAGGAACTTGAAAATCATGTTTTAAAAAATTTTTTAAAACTTCAACCTTGAGGAGCTGGGAATATAGCTCAGCAGCACAAGCACCTGCCTGGCAAGTGCAAGGTCCTGAGTTCAATTCTTGGTATCAAAAAAAAAAAAAAAAAAAAACTTCAACCTTGATCAAAACCATGTTATGAGGGCTGGGTATATAGCTCAGCGGCACAAGCGCCTGCCTGGCAAGCGTGAGGTCCTGAGTTCGATTTCCAGTAGCAAAAAAAAAAAAAAAGATTAAAAAAAAAAAAAAAACATGCTATGGTCACTGGTTAAAACCATACATTTACCCCTCAAATATTCAATCCACAACATTTGCTGAGCATCTGCTATATTCAGGGAGTGTTCTGCATGTTAAAAACAGGGAAATGAACAAAACAAACAAAATACCTGTTAAAGTCTCAAAATGAACTCTTGGCAATTTTACTAATTTAGGAGGTAATTCTTTCCAAAGTTGTTTTAGTTTCACTGCTACTCAGACCAGTGATTCTGTATATTATTTCAAGTACCCCTAAACCTTTATATTTGGACATCTACCAAGCATACTCCCCCCAAGAACCACGTGGATAAAAAGGCATGTTTGTCTTGGTAGAAAAGATGAAAATGGCATATTCCCAAGTTCTATGGTAGTAGGAAGGAAGCTGAGTGAAAGTGTTAATAGTAAAAAAAAATAACTAATACAGTTCCTTTTTTTCTATCTGACCTAACACATATTTACTGATTGTCTCTACCTCTAGAATATAAGGTACATAAGGACAGAAACATAATCAACTTTGTTCATTATAACCTCTTTACTGCCTAGAACAGTGTCTGATACACAAAAATGTTTGTTGAAAGAAAAAATGAATGAGCAAATGAATGTAAGATGAGCCATCCCCACTAATATGAGACAAACTGCTATTAAAATGAAGATCTGTGCTGGGTGTGGTGAAGCACACCTGTAATCCCAGCAGTCAGGAGGCAGAGGTAAGAAGATCACCATAAGTTCGAGGCCAGCCTGGGCTACATACTGAGTTCAAGTTCAGCTGAAATACAGAATGAAACCCTGTCTCAATAAAAAAAATAAAAAATAAAAAATAAATAAAAAGTCTTGACTTGGATACCTGCCCTGTATCTATCCACCAACGTATTTTTCATTTCTGGAGTCAATCTTAAAAGAATTTTCACAAATTTCTGCAGTAGATTTTAAACTATCTTCTCAGGGCCTGTTATTAAGTACTAAAATAGTTACTAAAACAAGAAGGAAAAGTCCACCAATCACTTCTTTTAGCAACAAAAAGTGGTACTCCTTAAAAACAAATTCAGGTATATGTAGGGGAGGAGAAATAATTAAGGTATCTAACTTATCAACAGAAATCCAAAGAGAAAATATAGTGATCCTCAAAAGGTACATTTAATCACTGCTTCAAGCAATATATTTCAAAATGCAGAATAAGTCTCATGATGATCTTCAAAACCACATAGTCTTGGGGCTGGGGATATAGCTCAGTGGCACAGCACCTGCCTGGCAAGCGCGAGGTCCTGAGTTCAATTCCCAGTACCGATTTTAAAAAAAAAAAAAAATCACAGTCTCCGTAAATTATTTATTAAGTATCAAAATTGAACAATTTTAATGAAATACTTCTTTTAAAACAGGCTAAGAAAATTCAGAGACAGTATAAATTTAAGAGAAATGTAATTTTAGTGCTATTTCTACTCATTGATATATATCATAAGGAATAAACTTATTTACTAAACAGAAATGCAAACTGCATTACCCTTGAAGCATTACAACCCTCAAATTTAATGATACAAATGGAATAACTCACATTTGGATTAACTTTTTTAGTGAAACAAAAATTGTTAAATTTTAACTATAAGAAAAGAAAATATCCTACATAGGCTTGTCAGGCTTAAATTACGGTGAAAATAAACCATGGAGACAGCATGGTGGCACACGCCTGTAATCCCAGCACAATGGCAGGGGGATGTAGAAGGATTGCAAGTTTGAGCTTCACCTGGGCAACTCAGCAAGACCATCTCAAAATGAAAACTACAAAGGGCTAAAGATGTAGCTCAATGAGGAGGCCATGAGTTTAATCCTCAGTACTACAATCGATTCATCAATAAATCAGTAAACAGAAAAAAAGCACAATTAAACTCTGAAATGTATAATTTATTTTCCAATTAATTTTCAGTCACCATCTCACAGGTCATGATTCATGATTAAATATACTGATATTGCTGGTAAATGTTTAGCAACAATCTATACGGAAAAGAAAACAATTTCTTGGTAATGTTTGCCAACCTATGGAATCTAAAACTCCCAGGTTGCAGATTACAAGCAACCAAGACCGTCGCATAGAACAAGAAAGAGAAACTGGCTCTAGAACACCACTAAAAGTTAACACTGTGCTGAACCAATGTGTTTGACACACACCGCGAAGTCATTCATCAATAAATGATTGTGCTTATGCTACATTGCAGGTTGGGATGGAGAGGAGGGGTGACAAAAATGACACAATCCCTGCCTGCAATGAAATAAGAACTCGTGAAAATTAGAATGACATAATTCTATATAAATTTCAAACTGCTAAAAATTTTAAGAAAACTAGCAAAATCTTACATTCATTTTAGAGTGCTCAACCACCATCTTATTTCATCCATATTTCAGTTTAAGAACCAAGCTAACCAAAATGTTATCAAAGTGATAACGAATTTAAGAACTTTCCTGAAAGGAATTACATTTGCATTACATGTAGGTAATTGACATTCTAAATTACATTTTAATAGAATACTTTCTTACTGAAATTCTGTTTCTCTTTTGATTTTTATCTGCCAAAGCATTTACTGAACAAATATTAGTGTAATATATAAAAGAACTAATGTGTGCATAGCAGACATACTCATCTCTCTACTCAACAAAAATTAAATATCAGATGTAAATATATAGCCAGTATGAAAAATTACAAAAATGAGAATATAAGCCATTGCCTCAAGTGATTTCTTTCACAATAAACTTATGTGCCATCTTCAATTTATGCCTGAAGATTAGGATCTTTAATGTTTTGCAGCTATGATGGGTATAAAGTTATTTTAATTTGAATATCTAAAACTAAATACCTTTACATGTGAATTTATCTATTAGGATTTGTTCTTGAATTGTCTTTTCAGATCCCTAGTTCATTTTTCTATTGCTTCTTTCTATCTTTCCTTCTTTTTTTCTTTCTCCCTGAGGGTCTTTTTTTGTAGTCAATTCACAGAAATTCACTGTAGGTCTGAGTATTAATATCTTGTCAAAATCATCAGAAAAAGTTTTTTTTAACCAGATCTATTATTTGTCTCTTCCCTATTCTTAACTTGTCATACAAAAAATATATAGCATTTATAAAATAGTTGATTATGCCTATGCTTTCTTTTATAGTTTCAAGGTTTCCAATTATTGGAGAAAGCTGCTCTGCAGCCAGAGCCCAGGAAGCCAAAGAAACAGGAAGGAGAATGTCCTGGGCATCAGACTTCAATTCTAGTAATCGTCAGAATTATCTCCATCTATTCCAGATATAAAAGTCAATAAAATTCCCATTTTTTACTCAAATTATTTCAAGTCAGGCTTCTATCACTGACAACCGAGAGAGCTTGACAAACACTGTCAAGTATTTGCCCAACTGAATTGTTCTGTTGGAGACACTGTGATTTTTATTCCAGTAATAGAAAATTAGTACTATGCATTTCCTGTTCTAACTATTCATGTCAGTTTTCCTAAGTCTCCACATGTTTATACCAAGAAAATATCACTACCTAGTTTATCTAATTATTTCTTATTGCACAATACCTAAAGCTTCTGAATGTTATATAATTGGCAGTATTACTCTTAACTACAGTGATAACATACTTAAGAGTTTCCATTCAAAAAATGTCTTTTTCTTAACAAATGTTCATGAAATTTTTTTATTGGTAGTTTATATCCTTTTACATCCTAAATGAGATAAGCCTCATTACCAGATACTGGGTTAGCAAATTATAGATGTGACAGCCAATACCTAATTTTATAAAATACTTACCAGTTTGCACCTTAGCTCTCTGGCCTTAACGGGGTCACCTTTGTTTCAGATCATTCCTAGATCAGGGTAGCTCCGACCTATCTGCAGACAAGGAGCAGCTGACATCAAGGTTCTCAACTCTGTCATCTTCCTTTTTTGTGCACTTGGCTGTCCCGCGGGCACACTCCAAGTGAGTCTGCACTGTGCGCCTCACAGCTCTCAGCTTCTGTGCGCGTGCCTCAGAATTGACTAGAGGGTCATCCACAGCTTCTAAGGCCCCCACCCTTCTTCGACTGGAATAGCTCCACTGGTATCTTTTTTTTTTTTTTCATGTGGGTACCGGGAGTCGACCTCAGGATCTCGCGCTTGCCAGCAAGCGCTTGTGCCACTGAGCGATATCACCAGCCCTTTTTTCCTTTATGTGGGTACCAGGAGTCGAACTCAGGACCTAGCGCTTGCCAGGCAGGTGCTTATGCCGCTGAGCCATCTCACCAGCCCTCCACTTGTATCTTTCAGCTATGAGGGAACAATGAAGATTGGGTAAGACGATTTTTTACAAAAAGTGTTCTTCAATTAAACACAGAATTTAAGAACCATTATCTGCATTACTATTTGTTCATAATTCCCAATTTCAAATGGGCCCTTTAAGGTAGCTTTCCAGTGTTTTTCCTCATATCCTATTTTCCTTTCACATATGGTCAAAACCCATGAGCTCCTTTCGAAATCATCCTCACCCTCACCTCTCAAGAGTGAAGCCAGGCACTGTGACTGATAGTTCTCCGCATCATCAAGGAGGCCAGTTTTCTTTTGTCCTCAATCCCGTCCAGAGAAACATATGTGCTTTCTTATTCTTAAAACTTTTAGCCCTAAACCTTCAGTCTAATCCTAGTACCTATTTCCCAGTTTTATCTTAAGTCTTTTTCTCTCCACTGATTCCTTTTCCATAAATATTTCAACTAGACCCAACTTTTCACCCAAACATCTCTCAACTTCACTTCCCTTCAGGCTACTAACTCCTCTCTTTGTGTCACCACCAAACAACTGACTAATGTGCTATGCGTTCACACCCCTCTCATTCACTATACTTTCACCTCATAAGCCTTCATAGATTTTGTTATCTTGCCCATTGGTCCTCTCCCTGAGTTGCTCATATATAAATGACAATCAGTAACCTCCTAAGTCCATGTCTTTTCTCAATGCGCACCCACCATTTCCTAAGCAAAAAGTACTGAATTTTCCCACTGAATATATATCTCCCTATACTAGTCCAACTAATTCTTCCCTATATTGTATCTGCAGATGTAAATATACCTACAGTAACAGGTATTTGTCCTTTACTGGGCCTTTCCTCTTTAATCCACTCATTAGAAGCTTTTGCTACCACTCTATCTTTTCTCTCCTTGCTTAACTATATTTCATTAATTAGCTATGTTCATTTGAATAAAGGTATGGTTGAAAACTTATCTCTAGCAGACATAATTTCATGAATTTAAGGGGAAATTTTTCATTCCCTTCTGTTCTTTGTGGATGGTATTCTCTATGAAACATACAAACATATATATGAACACTGAAATTTTCCTTGAAATAAAGTACCAAAAATTTTAGGTGACAAAAGAAACCAAAAAGTACCTTATGCTACTTCCTATAATTCACTAAGGGTCTGTAACAAACCTCAGAATAAAAGAAGGTGGAACACAATCAGGACAATGGTAAAATAAAAGCAGGAAACTAGTGAAAAAGAAAAATCAGAAATGAGGCTGACACTTAAGTAACTAGAAAATGCATCTATCATATGTACTACTAGATGCTTTATCTCATATGGCAGACACCATAAACACAGTAATACTTCATTTACTCCCCATAACAACCTCTGGAGGTTGGTATTCTCAACCTCATTTTCCAAGACTAAAAAAAAGCAACCAAAAATGTTAACAGTTACCTCTGGTGGAAAAATTGTGGATGGTTTTCATTTTCTTTTCTGTTTATTTATATTTTCTACAATATCTATACATTACCCTTGAAAAGATGCCTTAAGAAAATGACATCCATCGAGTTTTCAACTAAAAGGCTTTGGAATCAGACTGTAATTGACTGCATTTCCTGGCAAAGGAAGGAATCAAAGAATTTTCAGAAGTGGAAAGTAACTTTCATGCTATCACATCTACTCCTCTAAATTTTCAGACTAAAAATATCAGTTTATATAACCCTAAATTTTGAAGGCAGACAGTAAAATCTAATATAAAATGATTTTTCCTATATATTTTAATATAGTAATATACCACTTCCCTGAGTCAAGACTCAGGTTACCTCTATTTTTCATTTATGATGATATTTACAGCACCCAGCATTGTCACACATTGGTAAATGCTTAATAAACATGATTTGGCAATGATCACAAACTGAACACTTAAATTATTCATAGATTTATCCAGATGTTTCCAAAACTTTAAGTTCTATAAATGAAAGTGAGTACTAAATGAGTGCCAATTTACTACAGGAATATAAAATAAATCTGTGTGCTATTTCAAGTCACATTTAAAAGCTTCACAAACAGCATACTATTAACTCTGCTGATTTGTTTTTATTTTTTCTAATTGAAATGTGGTCCATGTTATCAGGCCATCTGCACCATAACAAAGTGACTTGGTAAACAAGACTAAAGCATTGTTCTCTATTAAGAACATCAGATTTTGTTTGTGCTAAGAAAATATTATTCTGAAAGGATATTTTCTGGTACCAATGCCAAAAATGTGGATAACAGAACACAGCCAAAGAAAGGTGCCTGCTCGTTCACAGACATAATGAGACTCACATACCCACTCTTTAGGTAGAAAAGTGCTTCATGTCATACATATGCTTCTATACTGTTTCTTATATTGGGTAACTTTACAAATCAGATCTAACTCATTCATTTTAATGCTATATTTTTCATCTGTTCCATCATGGATTATAAATTTCTCAATCATTTTTCCACTAATCCATATATTTGTTGTTTTAAATAGCTCGGGGGGCTGGTGAGATGGCTCAGTGGCATAAGTGCCTGCCTGGCAAGCACGAGGGCCTGAGTTCGACTCCCGGAACCCACATACGAAAACAGGGCCGGTGATATCGCTCAGCGGCACGGGCGCCTGCTGGCGCGCGAGGTCCTGAGGTCAACCCCCGGTACCCAAAAAAATAAATAAATAAATAAATAAATAAAAATAAATAAATAAATAGCTCGGCATTTCACGTTGTAAGAAATACCCTCATATGTAGATCTTTGTACTTTCAAGCTATTTTTATAAAATAGATTCAAAATAGAGGGAATATGGAATATACAAATTGGATAGATACTGTCAAATTATACTCCAAAAAGCTTACAATGATACATATTTCTATATCCTCACCAACAATTATAGTCAGCAATCTTTTTAGTTTTTTTATGTTGACAGATGAAAAATGCTCCCCATACCTATTTTACTTTACATATTGAAATTGAACAACTTTTCAAAAGGCTATTTGTCATTTGTAATTCTTGTTGGGTGAATTGCTTATTCACATTAAGCAAATTCTTTCTTATTAGGTTGTTCATCTTTTTCTTAATGATTTGTAGGTGTTGTTTTACACTTTTACATACAGCAAATATTTTCTTCTGGGTTTCTTTTTTTTTTTTTTTACTTTCTCCCAATTTTTTTTTTTTTTTTTTTTGTGGGTACCGGGGGGTCGACCTCAGGACCTCGTGCACCAACAGGCGCCCGTGCCGCTGAGCGATATCACCGGCCCCTTTTTCGTATGTGGGATCCGGGAGTCGAACTCGGGTCCTCGCGCTTGCAAGGCAGGCGCTAACGCCGCTGAGCCATCTCACCGGCCCGTCTCCCAATTTTTTTTACTCTCTTTCTCTCACCTTTGCTACACATACAAAACTTTTTAATTGTTTACTAGCAAATGTACTCTTCTTTTGCAACTTTTGGATTTAAATTTAAGAACACTCTGTCACTCCAATGTTATTCATAGTAATTTCACCTCAGAATGATATTCTAACTTTCAGATTAAGCCTAGTAAGGAAAAGTGAGTTTTTCCTAAGTAGTTGCAAATTTCTCCCCTTTCTCATACAGGCCTCGCTCAGATGAGGAAATCTGTCGTGATGAATAGGGTGGTGGAACTTCACCATTCTCCCACCTTGTTCTTCAACTCCACCACCCTGACACAACAGGCTTCCTCACCACCTTCAGGGTGAAGGGGATGGGGAAGAAAGAAAGGGAAGATGCAGAAATCTTCTATGCTGAAGTATCATTGTTAGCCTCTGGTGCCACTGTCTTTGGGATGTGGCTGATAGCCAAGTGTTGACAACTACCTCTGAGGGATACTTATGGGAGCTACTCGGAGGGCCGCTAGCTGAAGAATCAGGAGTCCACCTTACATAGACTCTCCAGGTTGGGGTCAATGCACAGGTAGACAATCCCCTTAAATAAAACTCATTCCAAGACAGTTCAAAAACCCCATCTAGAAAGTCCACAGAAATCCAAAGTTCTATAGGAAACAGGGAGATAGATCTTTTGCAAATGAGAAGGGACCAAAAGATGGGGCAGGGAGGGAGAAGAGGGAAAGGAGTTGGAAAAAGAATTAAGATGTGTTATGTACATGTACCAACTCTTCATGATGAATGCAATCGTTATGTACCACACACATGCACTAATAAAAATAAATTTTTTAAAAAAACAAAAATTTTAGTGCAAATCCATCCTGTTTCAACAATAGATCTAATCCTTTTTCTTACTTTGCCACCAAACCAGTTCACATAGCCGTTGCCTATCATATGCAAACAGAATGTAGTTCTAATATCTATGGTCCAAACTCTAAGGGATACACATCCACATCTTAGCAATTCTCTCAAACGCCCACTCACTTGGCTTAAGTCATTCACAAGAAACCAAAAATAATACACAGCAATCTGACACCTCTCTCCAAAAAAAGTTCCTGTATCCGTCTTCCTCTTCTTGAGTAATTGTGAACCTATTTTATTTCAATTTTTATTTACTAGTGCATGTTTGCAGTGCATGGTGATTACATTCATCATAGCAAGTTGGTACATACACCTAACCTATCTCAATTCTCTTCTCATCTTCGTCTCCCCTTCTCTCTCCCATCCCTTCATGTCTTGGTCCCCTTCCCATTTGCAAAAGATCTGTCTCCCTATTTCTCATTATCTGATCTTTGACAAAGGAGCCAAAAACATACTTGGAGGAAAAATAACCTCTTTAATAAATGATGGTGAGAAAATTGGTGATTTTCATGCAGAAGACTGAAGCTAGACCCATATATCTCTCTCCATGTGATCCTATCCATATACAGTCTAAAAATGGATGCCAAGCTAAGGCAGCACCATCAGTTTCACAGTTTCTTCTCAAGGCTTCATTGTTCTACTGCCTGCCATCCTCGGCCTTTGGCCTTCCACCACAACTCTTAACTAGTGTAAGAGGAAAAGTCACATATATAATTTTTGTATTACCTTAGTTATACTCATAACATTCTTTCTTGTGCATTTCCAAAATCAAAACAACCTTAGTATTTTAGCTGGGTTCTTCCTGTTTGATTAGTATGGTTATTTTGTCTCCTTATTCATGGAATCTTATATTTTCTAATTTTTTTGGCAACAATGTTTCACACTTCTGAGAGAAAAGACTGTTAAAACTACTATATTTTTGAATACCCTTACCACTGTCCCAAATACTCACATTCTTACATTAGATTTTGTTATTAATCTTAAATGAGCCATTCTATTTCCTTATTTTTGTTGCTTACCTATTGTGCATATATGATACTTGAATGCTTTTCTGATCATGTACCTTAAAAGTATTCCTTCCAAAGAACTTACTGTGAAAAGATTTTAGAAATCAATAGACCTTTTCTTTAATTTAAGTAGACCAGACAAAGCAATAAGGTAGTAAGAAATTATCCTACACTAGAAACTACTTCATCTTTATCTTTTTAAATTGTAGCTTTGATTTAAATAATCTGACATTTGAGCATCTGAATAAATGAATGATACTTGGAATGTCACTTGATTACTAAACAAGTTATTCTTAGAATTTCTAATCATTTGATTATTTAAATAACGTTTGTATCCTAAGAAAATTCTCAAAACTGACAGGAGGAGATATATAAAGATCATGAGCTATAAAATCAAAATAGTTAAATAATGAAATGAGACACAAACTCCTGTCTGGTTCTCCTCTAAAAGGTAACCAGTCAAGAAGTGTACTTAAGGACACATAAATTTGTCAAATATAAAATACCCCCAAATCTTAAAATACAATTAACATAGAAATTTGGAATTTAATTAGGAAACAAATATGTATCAAAGGTAAACCCTGCCATTAAAAAGATCCAAGGTACTACACATATATAACAAGATCAAATGTGACCTCAAAACAAGGTTGATTTATTTTTATTACCATTAAAAATATGACCTTTACAATGTAAAGTCACACTGACAGCAGCGAGCACACATCATAGGAGGAAATGTCTACATGGTACCTGCAGACATGTCCAGAGACCTGGAGTTCTACAGAGTCCTACTCGTGCTCTCCAGGAAAGGAGGTGCCCCAAAACATTAATGCCAATGTCTAGTCGGTACCATGGCAAGTATTTCCTGCCTTCATGGAAGTTCTAGTCTATCCCATTAATAAACGTTTTACTACGTGAACCATGAGAACAGTGAAGACAGAGAAGCACAGGGTGCTATGGGCACATACAATTTCAGGATCCATCTAGTCTAGACCTATGGCCCATTATCTCCACAGATCATCCAAAAATCCATACAACTTATCACTTGACTTCTTATATAATCTGGACTAGATGAAAGAAGAGAATCCAAGATTCTTAATAATATTAGAAATTGTAAATTACTGGAGTAGCATTTGAATTTTTAAACATCAGTGTGTACATTAGTTTAAACTCCATATCGCTAATGAAATGCATACTGAATCTTAGCATGTTGGTCAATCAAGTTTGTGAGCTTCCAAAGTCCCCATTATATGTTGACAATGATGAATTCACACATGTAATATTCTTATAGGGATCCATCTTACCTGGAAGACTCGATTTGGATTCATGTCTTTCATTATGTCTTTTATGTCCAAGTCTAGCCCATAAAGGGAGAGAGCTAGGGCACAGCAGGGACCTTGATCACTAATCCAACAGCAAAGGGAATAGCAAGATGAAGTCAAAACAGCACATTCAAACTGAGATTAATTACATTTGGCTAAATAGAACAGAGTCTGGCTAGTTGCACAAGAACAGAGGAACCAGTATAAGGAAGAATAAGAAAGTTAGGACTGGGGTATAGGTCAGTGGTAGAGCACATGCTTAGCATGCGCAAGGCTCTGGGTTTAATCCTTAGCACCCAAGAAAAAAAGAAAGGAAAAAAAGTAGAAAAACAGAGTTTAACATGAACACTGGAGAAGTGCAATGGTTCCTGCACACTTGTACATGTTTCTCCCACACCATTCCCGAGTGAGTACAGTCGGTTCAGTTATAAAAGACAGAATAAAATGGGTAATTTAAACTCATAGTTGAGAGGGAGGCAAGAGTAACATTTTTAGAAGAAAAAACAATGCAAAGCTAAAATAAGGTACCAAGTGCATAGTTTTATAGTTCTGGAAAGTAACAAGTTATCAAGTAATCTGGACAATATATAAGACTATTTCAGCACAGCACCGGCCTGGCACGCATGAGGTCCTGAGTTCGATTGCCGGTTCCAAAAAAAAAAAAAAAGATTATTTCAGAGTAGAAAAAAACATATTCAAGTTATGCCATGAATCTAGCATAATTGTCATAACAAAATAATAAAACAAAACTGAGTTCATTTGTGAAGATGAGGCAAAGTTATGAAATAGTAATATTTATATTGTTATATTTAATATATCTGAAACATTATATTAATGTTATATATAAAATGAATATAATAAAGTAGTGATATAATGAACATGTTTATGATAAATAAGCATATTGGCCTAGTGATATACAAGATCAGTTTTGTTTTGTTTTGTTTTATATCGGTGTGCTGTGTTTCTAAACTTTTTGAGGACTACAGACCTAAACCTAAACTACAGGAGTTAAACTGGAAGGTTCTGCTAACCATCTGGATTCACCACGGAAAGAACCTCCATGAATGAAGCCAACACACAGTAAAGCAGGTCTACAAGGCGAAGAAGGAATGGATCTCTAAGTCATTTGAGAACCTGGATCTAGACCTGCCTAAAGTCAACAAACCCCTAAGCTTCTCAGACACACAAGCAAACATGTGCTGTTTTGAGTCAGTTTGAACTGAATCAGCTATTTTTAACAGAAAGAACAATTATGGGGAAGGGCAATAAAACAAGTTACAGAATCATGTATTTTTATGACCCTAAAGGAAGAGAAAGGAGAAGAAGAGAAATGAAAAAAGAGAAAGTGTCCTCTTTAAGTTTCTGGAAATAGACATCCAGTACTAGGCGTTCCATTGTTCTATAACACAATAGAGGCCTAAAGCATGTTGTAGGTTACATATGTCTAGTTCTGTGAATTGAATTCTGTGAATACCAAAAGTTGATTTTTTGTGCCCTCAAACTGTTTATGAAAGTGCTATAGTATCTGTGGGAATTCAAAGGAAGTTTTCCTGTAATACATTATATTCAGGCTTCAGAAAGACAAGATTACAGTAATTTGTTTTAAAAACTTGTTACAAATTAGGAATAGGCCAGGTAACTGAAAAAAATCATACTCTACAAAACGTATAAATCTCTTATAAGCCTAAACATTTATTGCTTTACAAGTATAAATTCATGCTTAAGAATGCAAACAATTGGTAATTACAGATGGCATCTCAGGAGTAGGTCTTAGGTTGGAAAAACCAAAGCAGTAGCCACTCCTTATCAAAGATTTTGTTTCTGGATCCAAAGATTGGCATATATATGTATTTTTATGATGTTCAGAGTTAGTAACTGTTTATTCCAGGTCTGACTCAGATGTAAGAAGGCCTCAGCTGTAATGTTAATTCACCCGGCCCCATTTTACACTCGTTTTGAGCTTTGATAAGAGAACTGTTAAGAGACTTTACAAATTGGTTCTATTCCAAGCTTTTCCACACCCAAAAACCCTTTAAGTTGTATAAAGTACTAGAGAGGAATAATGAACTTTCTGAAATCGCAGAGCTAGAAGCAAAAGAATACATTTTTAACCCCTGAAAACAAAGCAGTCCGCCATATAATGGTTAAAATAACAAACAAAATAAGCTTTTATAAAATATCAGAGTGTAACTGTTTCATTATATAGCCAACAAGATAATGTATTCTTTGTTCCTATTTAAAATCATTAATGTTACTATAATTCAAATAATGTCAGTAATTTTCTTAGTATTTAAAGAGAATCTAAATGCAATTACTCACCATTTTTTACTTTAGACTACTGTATATATATAATAAAATCCTAATGTCCATAACAATTTACAATGTGTTACAGAAATTGATGAGTTTAATTATTTAATAGGAACAGATCAATTTGAAATAAATTGAAAATGAACATACTGTACACTCTACTTAATCTTGTTACAGTCTTGTTTCAGAACTTGCTTCCTAATTTGCAACCCAGTATGCTACTTTTTCAAATAATAAATACAAAATTTTGTTTTATAATTCAGCAGCTAAAGCAAAAGCAACTTAAGGTAGATAGAGTTCTCCCACTCACTGATCTGACATCAAGGGACAAAAGGTCCTATGCATCTATCATCTATACTCATTTGGCTTATCTGCCATACTCAAAATTTTTTTTTCTTAAAAATGAGGATGAAATAACATTACACTTCTCTCCCTACCTATGGAATAATTTTTAAATGAAGTACAGGCACTAAAGGTAGATAAGTTAATTGGTAGACACATGAAATAAGGAAAAAATAATCACTCAGTGTCAATCCACCACTCAGTGTGGTAAGGGTGGCACAGAACTACATACTTAAAACAGACTAATACATATTTATTCTAACACTAATAATTCAAATATCTACATGGGGGTCACGCATCACTTTTCATGTTTCTGAACCATTTTAAAACAGAAGGTGATAAAAACTCTCAGATGCCTATGAACTCCATTTACATGGAGTACAGCACTATAATTTTTTTAAATGTATTCATATTCAAATCTGAGAAACATGATTCTTAGCTCATCAGGCCTGCTTAATTGCACTAACATCTGCAATCAATTTAAATTCTTTACGATAGTCTTTCACAGCACTTGAAATGATTTCACGCTGTGATAGATTTAACGCACTCGCTAACTTATAGACATACACAAGCAGATGGAATTTTTCCAGGGGTGGAATATAACACTGAAGGGCAGCCTGAATTTCCCAGCTATCAATGGGATACAGAAAAGGATGCACCCCACGTAACGTGCTGAAATCACATGAGGAGCACTGTACAGACATAGCATAGAAACTAAGGCTAAAACTAGCATTTCACTTAAATCTATTTGTAAGTCATGGACCATTAAGAGGTTTGATGAAATTTACAGATGAAAAAAATAGCAAAACCTAGAGCTATCTAGTTAACGCCATATACAAAAATGTCATTCCTTAATACTGTATATCATTATTTTTCTCTCCTGAACAAGGGGGTGAGGGAACAAGAGAAAATACTAATAATCCCGAATCATTTTTCAACCAAAGATACAAAATGGCATAAAACAATGAGATTCAAAATCAGAAGACTGGAGGAGCTGGGTACAGGACAGCAGCACTATAGTTTTGGAAACTCCTTGGATCCTCACAGAAAGACAAAATAATTAGCAAAAACATAAAACCTACAATATTGAACCACAGGGTTATCCTCTCCACAATTCTCAAAACACAAGCAGTTACAGACAAACCACCAACAGTGATGATAACCTCACTGTCAATGTCGGTGTGGGAGAAAGCACAGGAACCAACAAGGTGCTCAATAAATGCAACAAAGGGAGAACCCAAAATGGCCCCGAGGTGCTCACTAATCTCAGTAGGGCAATTTGAGAAGAAGAGCTAACAGCAGGTGGAGCACAACTGTGAATGAATGCAAGAGGCGGGAAGAAGATCTCAAGAGGCAGGGCAGTCAGTGCCGAGGGGATCCCAACACTCAGCCACCCAGCTCCCCTCCAGGATGGGCCTCCGGAGTGGGAGAAAGCGCTGAGTGTGAAATCAAATTGAGAAGAAGATCCCTCCAAAGACGAACTGTAACTTACAATTTCACAGTGACCTGAGAAAAATCAAGAGAATAAATAAAATATGAAACAAACACTCAAAGCAAAGTATGAAACTAAAAAATGAGGTGAGGGAACTCAGAGAAAAAAATCAGATAAAAATAATTTAAGAAATAGAAACTAAATAACAGAACACAAGAATAAACAGAAGCAATTCTAATATGAAATAAATGATTTTTTAATCTTTTTTTTCTGCCAGGGCCCCACATGTTCTCAGCAAGCACTCTATCACTGAGCTACGTCTCCAGCAAAATAAAAGAAACCTTTAAAATTTAAAAGTAAGAGCCAGCCATGATGGTGCATGCCTGTAATCCCAGCACTTGGGAGGCTGAGGCAGGAGGATTGCTGCAAATTCGAGGCCAGCCTAGGCTACAAAGCAATTTCAAGGCCAGCCTGAACTGCATTGTGAAACCCTCTCTCAAAAAGACAAAAAAGACAAAAAAAAAAAAAGATAAAATTAGCATTTAGGAGAAAGTGGCATAGTAAAGATACACAAAAATTCAACATACAAAAATAGACCCTTTAAAAAAAGAAAAGCAAGAAAATAACACTTTCGCAACACCAAAAAAAAATAAAGATTTAAAAGGAAACAATGGAAGAGAAACTACATACTTGATAATCCCAACTCAGGCCTCCAGATAAAAGACAGTAACCTATAAAGAGTAAAAACTAGTTATTGGCAGGCTTTTGACAGTAATGCTGTCATGCTTTATGCTAGGAGGAAATAGTATAATTTATTTAAGATCCCAAAGGAAGGGGCAACATGTAAGGCAAAGATTTATATCCAATAAAACTGACTCTCAACAATAAAGGGCATAGACTGCTATCAACATGCAAAACTCAGGAAATATTTTTCCCATGAGTCCTTCTAAGGAATCTACTAAAGAATAAACTTCAGGCAAAGAAAATGTGTAGAGAAATATCAACAAAAGGAATAGCTGTAAGCATTAAAATACAGTCACTCATAGAAGCAAAGACTAAATGAGGAATTAGAAGGAGAGAGTAAAAAGTAACAGTTATATGTTCAGTCAGTTTGGATATAGGACAAGAACAAAAGCAGTTGGAGAGGGAGACAGCGTGTGCAAACTTCTTAAATACACATACACACATCTTTCTCTTTTGCTACCTCCTCTGCTAAAAAGACCTAGAAACAACAACTGGCCCATTATCGATAATCATCTAGAAATATCACTCACACCAAAGGAAGTGACTGCTTCCGGGTCTAATACGAGAAATACTCAAGCAGAGCCAGATCATCCTACCAGGTAGGAATGAAACAATCCAGAGGTACTAGGGTCACGCCAAATGATTAGGAGCCAACCAGACAAAGTCCCACTACCAAATATAGGAAAATTTGAGCTTCACTAAGAATAATTGTGATAAAAATTTCTTAATATCTACTTAGAGGATAGCAGAAAACACATTCACTATCTTGAAAATAGAAAAATTCACATTCTAGCAAATAGAAAAATCAACCATTTACCCTAAATTTCCTATATCACTAGGTAATCAAGTACTATGAGGGGAAATGTCCTGTTATAAAAGTTTCCAACAGATAAATGAAAATGAAATTACAGAACGTTCACTACAAACCAAACATAAGTAATTCCTGATAAAAGAATATAATATTCCTATTGCCTCATTAAAGGGATCAAACCTGCATTTCTGAATCTGATCCACCCTCTTAATCCAGCTGCCACATTACAGGAAATACAGAGAACAGAAAAACATGTTAGCTCCCCCATGCGTATGCAAATCAACAAAACCTACACTGTATTAAAGAATGGGTTGGGAATCTAAAGATTAAAAGAGGTAGTCCACATTTTTAAATATGTGTGAACATAAGCTATGGAATGTTTGAGTAATAAATCTATAAGGAAATGCAAGGACTGCTTTTAGGGGAAAATATACACAACTCTGAAAGTAGGTTTTACACTACGACAGGCTTGGCTTTCTGGGATGGCTGACAAGGTTCTGTTTATTAATCAGGGATGTCCTTAGGATAATTGGTAACAAATAACATATTGTTTTATGTTGTTTTCTATATCTTTATTTTATTTCACAAAAGTGCTGAGGGGGAGCTACAAGTACTGTACATGGTAGCTCAGTGGTAGAGCACTTGCCTAACATACATGAGGCCCTGTGGTTCAATCTCTAGAACCACAAAAAATGAAACAAAATAAACAAACATAAAAATTGCTGAGAGTACATTATAAGTGTTCTCACTGAAAAAACACAATCTGGTTTTGAGTCATAGCTGCAGCACTAACTTGGCGTAACTGAGGATATCACATTCTCCCTGAGCCTTCCCATCACCTACAAAACATGGGGATGAAAGAATATATACACAGTATATATTAGACCTAAAGGAAACTAATCTAATAATTACTAAATGTCCACTAAAAGAGTACAATAGAGCCATTCTTAACAAAACTAATGCCAGAAAATGTTTTAAACTTACCAAAACAATACAGTACAGCTTTCCCCAAAAAAAGTCTACAGACAAAAATCTACTATAGTAGTATACCAGGAATGGTCTACACTGAAGATTTTCTGAATTTACTTTTGGACTATTTTGTCTTCTGTACCTCAGTGAATCCCACAACACATCTCTGATTTGCTTAATCTACTCTGGAATGATTTCTGGTAATGAAGAGACTAAAAAATAATTTGCATCACACTGATAAGAGGCTATGCCAACCATGTTTATGTTCTTGAGGGGAGGCCTACTATACTGCACCTGTTAGAAAATGTTAACAAATCAAGGAACCATGAAATTGGGAACAAATGCTTTTTGTACATCAAGACCACTAACCCATTAAAGACTTAAGTGTGTATAGAATTATTCCATTTAAACATAACTAAAAACTGAAAGAATGTCTCAACTAAGTCTAAACTAATCAAGTCTAAGCTAATTTGGTCATGTAAGTTTAATGCACCAAGTAGGACGGTGAAGATTTAAAAATAAGCAAATCCATCCCCTCCTAGCTGATACCTGTTCTTAGGAGCATCATCTTTCAAAACGGAACAGGTTCTTCTCTCAGACAATCACCCTCCATGATGATTTCTGTAAGGTGCCAAGGGCCACAGAGAAATTCCTCATAGCTATAGTATTCATGTTATTTAAATGCATATGCTGATGTTATGCACATGCAAACCAGCTGTGAAGCCACAGTTGGTAGAAACCAATGTTTTACTAGTACATGTTCCCCAAGCCTAGCCTTTAAATTCTACCACCTCCCAGTCTTTTGTCAAATTAATGTGAAACTAAGTGGCATCTACAATGAGGCCCAACTCTCATAGACCAGAAATTCGCAGAGATTTCTTTAGTATGAATGCCTGGGTCCTGCCCACAGAATTCTAGTTTAATTGTTAAACGGTACAGCCTAGACAATGAGATGTAAAATTTCTCCGATAATTCTGATAGGTATCAAGGTTGAGTGTTCTTGGCCCCTTTACTCTTTCCTCACTTCACCGATTCCCTTTCCCCTTTGTTCACTGAAACACAATTGTACATACACAGAACTTTTCTTACTTTTTTTTATTTTTTCCTTCCGAAGTATTCCTTCTTTCATGAAGTTCACTCCTTATGAACATTTGCTCATACTTTCATCTCTACCATAATCGCATGCCTCTTCTTACTGGCACTTTCAAACTCATTACTACTTATGTGGTTATCAGACGTGACTTTAATTGTATTCAAAAACATCTGAAAAGTAAGGACGATCAAAGCTAAATGTCTTAGATCAAGAAACAACTAAATGGCCGACATGAAAACAACCTCAGATGACCTGTAATGGCAACAATTGGTATAAACATCCTGGACCAACTCCATCAAAAAAAAAAAAAAAAAAAAAATCAGCTAGCAAATAACACTTTTTCTATATCTGGTGAGTCCTTAAAGAACAAAACCATAATAAATAAATCTGTATTAGTCAGCTTTCCTGTTGCTGGATATAATACCCACAATTTAAAGGAGAAGTTTAATTTTGCTCATGTTTTAAGTGTATTCAGTCCACAGTCAGCTGGCTCCAAGGCAGGAATCATGGTGGAAAGGTGTGGCAGAGCAGAGCTGCTTAGTTCATGACAGCCAGGAACTAGAGTAGGGGGACAGTGTCAGAGAGGTAGGGGCCGGCCACCATACACAGACTGCAAGGCCACTCATCCATGACCCAAAAACACACCCAGAAGTGTGCTCAACCAATCCTGCAAGCAGATCCCAAACCTAGTCAACTTGACATCCCCCTCGCCACCAAAGGATCTTAACCTGTAATAATTTTAAAAGACCAAAAATATATAATTCTTATTTGAACTTAATATAAGTTCTTCCTATAAAAATGAAAAGATGATGGGCTTCTTCAGTATCATCTCTTACATAAAGAATAACACAGTCCAGTGATAGCAAAAAATGTTAAATGCCACTGGTGCTGCCCACAAACAACTCATAAGGAAGCTAGACCAATTTGAGTTCTTGGAAGATAATTTTAATTACCATAAATAAAACCTGCCCTATATAAACAGAAATGGAAATTAAAATGCTGGATAGACTCTAAGGAAACATTCCTAACAAGAAATTGGTTCACTGCCCTGAAGCTGAAGTTTTCTCCTACTCAGCATGCAAGATGTGGAGACCAACAGGCAAAGTAACACGAGCAACCACAAATTTTAGTAAGCTTTTGTCTTACAGGGGTGCCATTATCATATCTAACCTTAAGTATAAGGCAAAAAATAACTGATGCTAACTTTATCAAGACCATGTAGGGCCAGTGAGATGGCTCAGTGGCATAAGCGCCTGCCTGGCAAGCGCGAGGTCCTGAGTTCGACTCCCGCTACCCACATGCACTAAAAGGGCCGGTGATATCGCTCAGCAGCAGGAGCGCCTGCTGGTGCGCAAGGTCCTGAGTTCAACCCCCGGTACCCACAAAAAACAAAACAAACAAACAAAAAAAGAACATGTAAAACTTTGGTCCATCTTAGTTTCCAGTGGTTAAAGTATAAACCTCTTTAGCAACAAAAAGAGAAAACAAAAAGAAATTGATTTACATGTATCTGACAGTATTTTCTAAAATTTACATTTGAAATTGAACTCTAAACAAGAAAAGTAGATATTTAAGATATGGATATGCCCTCACTACAACTACAGTATTAACAAATCAATGCTAAAACATATTGATTCTAGATTTTCCACTTAGAAAAAATCCACACAAATCTGCATAGATGACTAATACTTTCTCAAAATATATTTCTTTTCTCACAAGAGATGCTCAGAAGGCTCATACTGCAGGAAGTACGTCCTCCATACTCAATAACATCATGTCCCACTAAGCTAAAACAAGTGGTACCATGATAAGACACCTCAAAATGCTTTTAAACACTGTATTACATACACACTGATCTATACAAACACACGAACATACAGCACATGCACAACTACACACACACGAGAATCTATATCCTATACTTACACATTCAATTAAGACTGAAAGTCATTTCATCACACTGTTTTAAAAATCTGTTAATGGTCTTTCTACATCCCTTCTGAATTTATATTCTATACTTCTTGATATTTAACTTTATTTTTTATCTTAAAAGTCTAGGCAACGGTTATAGTAACATTTAAGAAAGAGTTCAAGGAATAAAGTTACACTATCAAAACTTTTCCAATAAACGCCTTGGAATCCTCACAGTCACAGAGAAATCAGCTTAGAAAAGACAAAAAACTGCAAACAGGGCCGGGGATATAGCTCAGCGGCACAACACCTGCCTGGCAAGCACAAGGTCCTGAGTTCGATTCCCGGTACCAAAAAAAAAAAAAATTGAAAACAAAATCAGAGGGAGTGTTTATAAAAGAAGAGTCCTGCTTTTTCTGCAAAAGAATCAAAAAGGGAAAAGCTGAACAGATAAAAATAAAGGATGGAAGTCCTCAGTAAGACTACTAAGAGTGTGAGACTAGGCCTTCCTTGTTAGACTGCAGCTCCCTGTGATGACCACGTCCCTGCAACTGAGATACAGAGGCCAAAGACAAACAGGGGAGGGCAGGTGGGAGCACACGACAACTTCTGATTCCGTGCCAGTGTATTCAGAAGGGCTTTTAACTTGAGGTAGAAGTACACATTGTGAAATTTTTAGAGCATTTTTCCATACCTAACGTTACAGGCAAAGAGACTACATACTAGCAGGTAGCAGTAACCGGTATAATAAGTAAACTGTCTGGACGGTTTTATCATCGTGATATACAAAAATAAATCGGGGGAAAGAGTCGAACCTAAAGTACTAATGACAAATGTTCAGTTCTGCCCAAGGGTCCTTAGAGATATACCAAACGTATTACAGCACATACCATAAAACAAATTTTCTCAAAATTCCTTTAAATCAATTTCTCTCTCTGTCTCTCTCTCCCAGATAGCCTATCAGGGCACGAAGGAGCAGACGCCTTTCTGCTTCTCCTTTCTTAGCTCCCAAATTTGAGCGTCCTGATTCTCCTCTGACTCTCCGAAAGTCCCTCTGAACTTCCCTCCTTCGAGGATCTTCCACTCCTTTCAGGGGTTAACTTTCACTTTCCGGAGAGAAAGATTTTGGCTTCTTGGGCTTTCTCCGCTTTCATGTTGCCACAGAGTACCCTGAAAAACCTACGATCTTAACAGCAAACAGAAGGCTTTCGTTTCAACAGATGGAAATGGTACACCTACAGTTTATGTTTCCGAATCTGTGATAGAGGAAAAATGATCTTAGTGAGCTAAATCCTATTCTGAACAAGGATCATTTTTAACATGTATTTTATTTGTGTATAAATTACTCCATGATCACCTGTGACCCATCACGGGAGATTTTTATCACATTATGCAAGTATAATATACCTAAAGACAGTTCATCCTAAATTCAATCCAAGTACACACAAGAAAATAAGCACTAACATAAGCACTAGTATCTTAGCTCTAGGGGAGATGCACCCACCCTAAAAAAAAGAAAAGCAGGTGAGGACAGCAACTCTCCTAAACTTGGTTTGCCCACTTAAACCACAAGAATCTCAACTACAGAAATTATCTATTAGTAATATCTGAAGAAATGCTTTAACTATTTTAAGGGAGGATAAAGACAAATAGATAAGCCACATTGTAGAAGTATACTTATGGTTAAGTATTATGCACATTTATATAGCAGATTTAATTTCTAGTTCCCTTGCATTTGGAAAATAGCGAAAATATTCTAGGAGTTGTGGCTTAAAAGCCTGTTCTGTTCTAGACTATACTCCTCTTCCATTTTGCTTATCATGTCACATCCACTTTCAAGGTCCTTACCAATAAGTGCACAAGAGTCTCACTTTCCAGCTGGCTAATCAAACAAAACTAAAGACATTTTCTCCAGGAACCTTGCTGTTAAACAGCTGAGGTGAGTCACGTGACAAGGTACGACCACAGAGCCCTGTAGCACCTCTTTCATACATGCTCTCAGTGAGCATACTAGGTGAGGGGAGGATTTTTACCATGCTCCTTGAATGGAAATAGCGATTTCCAGAGTGAATTAGAATTGGAGGGATCCCACAGAGATAAAAGGGTCTATGGATGGCATATCAGGCCACATAGTGCAAGGTAAGAACTCCGAGCAGCTTAAATAAGAACATGAACCACTCGACGCAATAGAAGAGCCCGAAAACAGGACTCCGTTGGGGCAGAGCAGCAGGTTCATGATGCCATGCTTTAAAAATCCCTCAGCCTGCCTCTCTACACTATGTCCACTGGCAGAAAAAAAGTGGCTCTCCTCATCAGGGCTCTTAAAGGAAGAAGGGAAATGAGTCTCAGAAGCCCCCAGCAGAGCTGCCTACCTGACTGCACTGAGCAAACCTGGATCACATACCCATGCCGTAGGAAGTAAGAAAAGCACAAATTTAGTGGTGTCGGCCTCTAGCATGATAATTGCTTAAATAAGAGTACGATTCTTCCTAACTGCAAAATTTCAATGTTACTATTTAGCAACCTAAACTCAAAGTTCCCAAGATCTTAGGAATAAACTGGATTGACTGGTGGCATTTTTTTTTTTCTGTTCTAAAAACCAAACTTGCCTACTTTAGACCTACTCTTATGTTAATAATTTTAAGCATTTTTAAATTACTGATCGCAAGCATGAGTACTGTTTTCCAAAAAAGTAATTTAATACCACACACAAAAAAATCTCAAGGCAAATTCTAAGGCTTAAAATCATAAAAAAAAAAAGTACATGTGAGACAAACTTCCCATATCCTCTGTAGAACCTATGAATTTTAATTCTGTTTTTCTCAGAGTAGCATTTTCAATATTCAATAATGTAAATAAAGTGGCATGACAAAATCTGTACCCTAGAGTTAATAAATTGTGCTTTTAATGCAGAACAGAAAGAAGTGACTGGTCAGCTTGAACTTTCTATAATGTTAACTATCTGCCAAATTATCCAGAACTCTCATAGGAAAAGCCATGATCCTCCACACACTAATTAAATAAGTCAATGCTGTAATCACACTTTAGATAACTAATCCATTTCAATCCTGATAATTTAATTACCTAATTCTGGTAAATAAATTCCAAACCCAGTCCAAAATGATGAGAGGATTAAAGTTTAAAATTAGTGAATACGAACTGAAATACAGCCACTCTTGTAAAGTTCAGAAACTTCCTGAGGTTTGTTCTTCTCTCGGGTATCAATTTATTATCCCGAATCCAGAATTTAAATGTACTAATACCCCAAGGTTTTCTAAACCCATTCGAAGTGATATAACCAGTTCTAATGGATATAACCTAATAAAGTTGCTTGCTATATTTACAATTCCCTAGCAAAGTGGTCTTCCCTGACTTCGCCATATAAAATAGTTCACCACTTCCACTCACTCTCTGCTTTGTTTTTTGCACACCACACATAACCTGTGTATGTGTGTCCCACATAGTGCCACAGGACAGAGTGATAGACCACCCCAGTCCCCATCTCAAGGCTCAGAGTGCTGTCTGACATACAGAAACTGAGTAAATACAAGTTAAATGAGCAAATGAATGTCTTAAAAATGTAGCCTCACAAATAGAAAATATGTACTTTTATCATAGTTTTCCCTATATTTTTAATTATGATACAATGATTTCAATAAACAAGTGCAAAGAATAAATAAATCACGAAGAGAAATGAACAATTTCTACTACTACCACCTCTACACACAAGAGACAACCACCAGTTTAAGATGTTACGTTCTTATAATGGAATAAACAATGTAACCAAATGCTGATAATGAGCCTATGATATAGGTATTCCCATTTCATGGATTAGAAAATTAAAAATCAGAGAGATAAAATAAAATGCCCATGGTCAAACAGGATAAATAAGCAGATCCAAAACATGCGAGCTCTGTTGCCTACACCACTAAGCTGATGTGTGATATCTACGTATCATTAAGGGACAAAAGCCTTTAGTATCAGTATCACAACAGCGTAATACAGAGCCCATCAATATGAAGAGCTGGAAAAAGCACAGCACTTTCTACAACTGAAGATCGAGGCTTCCAAAACATTAGACATATTTAAAAATTAATCATCACTCGAGTCTTTCTTCCAAAACAAATACCTTAGAGTCACAACTGGTCTACTAGATAGACCAATCTACTAGATAGTATAAATAACTTACATGGTTGTAACCTGGCCTTAGGTTAAGGTATCCAGTGAAAACTAGTACTGTATGTTACGCTACTTTTTGCTAATCCAATTCTGTCATAAATTCAGCAAAATCATTTTCTACTGTCTGTAGCTTCTTCTTTGGCTTCCATTTTATATTTTTCATCCAATCCATTTATTCACAATGTGTATACGACTAGTCAAGCTCATTTGTTCCATGAAATAAATGCCATTGATTCTGCGTGCCTGTCATGGTTTCTTAGACATTTAGTCATTACTTCACATATTTCAGGTCTCCCTGGAAAACTGGCAGCCACGTGGGGACTTAATGCTCCTTTCAATACCCACATTTATAATTTGTTACAAGATAATTTTATCCATCAGGAAACTCACATTAAAAATACGCTGTTAGGTATTCTGGTATAGGTAAGGTAAAATCAGTCTTCCTTTCCTATAATACAAATACCATCCCAATTTATAAGTGACATTCAAAATCAATAACCATCTTTATTCACTAACAAGAAAAGGTCTTTCAGAGTAGACCACAGTGTTTCTTAGCAAAGCGACTGGCCAAAAAACAAAAACATTTTAAAACCTGTAAGATATGAAGTATTTTTAAATTAAACAAATTTATTATAATACTTGCACCTTTAATTATACATTCAAAGCCTTCTGATTATACTTGAGCACAAGCTTAAGCACTTCATTAGACAAATGCATTGTTTTCCACATTACAACATGTTTCAGCAGTATTTTTCAACTTGACAGTTTTACTTACTGTCTTAGAAGCAGTATTAATGTACTGCATCACCATTTCTTTTTTGATACCGAAGTCCTTTTCCCGCAATGGTGCCTTTTTATCTTCATTTAAATTCATATCTTCCTGGAAAACACAATTAAAATGGCTGATATTAGAATCTAAGGAGAGCAGCAATTCTACATACACTACGAATGGAAAAATCAATAATTTGTGACTAAAGCAGCATTAATTGTTTTGGAATGATTTACATGTAGTTCTGCCCATGGAAAGAGAAAGGGGAAGAAATAGAGAAGAAAATAATGTAGATCGTTTTAACAGGTAAAGTGCTTACCAGAAAAACTTTAAAGTCACACCAGGCTATTAAAATTATATTCACATCACTATAGATAATTAGACAGTTGCAGATTTCTGCCTTTCATAAGGTTATTAGGATTCACAATTTTAATATATTTATTTATTTTACAACAGCTGCACCTGAAGCTATCTTGTACTGTTTCTGAAAGAGCTGCTGTGTACTATGAAAATTAAAAAAGTAAATAAACTACCACCTTCCATATTCTGATAGCTATAAGAATATATCACTATCAAATATATACTACAGATCCCAGCAACTGGAAAAGCATTCTATGATTTTATTTGTCTTTCCCATCCCTGTCAAAAACATTAATTAGTTAATTTACCTAATGATTTAATCACATAAAAGTTGCACTGGTATCAAAACAAGCACCACCCTAATATTTTAATATTTCTCAACAGCACCAACCAAAATAAAGGGTTATGCATCCTGTATCTTCTTACAGGACTAATTCTGACTAAAAGTGCAAGGTAGGTATATCCACATAAATGTATGAATCGCTATCAATTAAGTTGCCTAAGAGGTTGTTCTGGCACCAGAAGGGGAGCATGAAATTAAAACAGACGTGGCTGAAGAAAGGCAGCTCAATGGATTTCCTTCTGACCTTACCCTTGGGCAATACATGATATGAAATGTAAAGTACTTGAACACAGGATAAACTTCATATCCACTCAGAACAGGTCTATAAAAATGAGGACTTTGGATCACCTATGGAACCCAGAAAGTTAAATTTCTTTCAAGTTTTATAAAAGTGTTACATTCATCAGATACTACCTCTGACTCAATTTGTGGCCACGAAATCCTTCAAACACTTACATGTCAAAATTGTCATTTCACCTCAGTAGAAATATCTAAGAACTTAGAAGCTGTTCCATGTGACACTCAAAAAACAAGGCAGAAATTAACAATGCTACTCTTGCTGCTCTAATTAGAAATTTCCTTGAAACTGTGTGAATAGTAGGTTGTTTTCATTTATTTTTTTTCTGTAAGTTACTGATTCTCAGGAGGCCTTCCCACCACTTAAAGAGTAGTTTGTTTTTTTGGTTTTTGGGGGGGTTTTTTGGTATCGGGACTCGAACTCAGGACCTTGAGCTTGCCAGGCAGGCGCTATGTCACTGAGCTATATCCCTGGCCCCATAAGGAGCAGTTTTCCAAAATTCTGGGGACATTTTGGTTGTCACAGTGACTGGGGTGATGCTATCAGCATTTACCAGGGCAAGGCATGCAAGACATTCCTGTTAGTCCTGCACTGCACAAAAACTGTCTTGTAGCCTACAGTCACACACCTTTAAAAGAGAAATAATTACCAGAACCCATACTCTAAGTCAATGGAATCAAATACAAACTGTAGAACATGTAAATTGTAACATATTAAATACTTTGTATTGCGTGGTTTTAACACATATTAAACTTTCCAAGACTCCAACTACTCTGAAAGTTATAGCTAAACTCTTTTTTTTTTTTTTTTAAGGTGGGTACCGGGAGTCAAACTCAGGACCTCGCACTTGCCAGCAAGCGCTTGTGTCGCTGAGCGATATCACCAGACCTTTTTTTCCTTTATGTGGGTACCAGGAGTCGAACTCAGGACCTCGCACTTGCCAGGCAGGCGCTTATGCCGCTGAGCCATCTCACTGGCCCTAAACTCTTTTTTAAAAAAGGTTTACCAATAATTTTGCTCTATTTCTGAAATTTGAGTATCCCAGGGCAACACTGTTTGTGGTACTCAAATCCCTAAAAGAGCATGCCTATATCAATCTGTTGTATTCACAGTGGTATGAAGCAAAGATTCAAGAATGTTTCTTTACTGTACTTGCTTGAGTATTCAGGATCAATTTTTTATACTAAAATACAGACTGTTATCTAGTACAATAAGACATACCGCTTTTTTTAAATTATGAATGTAGGTTGCTTACACTGTCTATAAATAATTTCACTGGAAATAAGCCAGGCATAGAAAGACAAATACTAACTGTTCTTACTCATATGGAGAAGCTTAAAATTTTAATCTCCAAGAAATAATAGGGTAGAATACTGGTTATCGGGGTTGCGAAGCATAGGGGTTAAGGGGGAAAGAGAAGGCTGGTTAGTGGGTATCGGGTACAAAGATACAAGTAAACAGGAAGATTAAATTCTTGTGTTCTATAGCACAGAAGGGTGACTACAGTTAATAACCTATTTATATTTCAAAACAACTAAAAGGATTTTGAGTGTTCCCGACACAAAGAAATGATAAATATTTGAGGCAACAGATATGCAAATTACCACAATTTGATCATTATCCATTGTATACATGTGTCAAAATATCACTGTACCCCATCAATATATACAATTATGTGACAAGTAAAAACATAAAAAGAATTTCACTGGAAGTAAGTAATAGGAAAGTTAGGGGATAATTGTTATAAAAGTGGGGGAACCTGAGAGGATTGAAAATCTCTGTTCTAAATTCTTCTCAATATTTTTATTCTCTGTCAAACATAATTCAGCTTATTTAATGAGCTAATTAAAATACTTAATAGATACAGAATACTAAACAATGAAAGCCCATTAGTTGTGGCTGAAATTGAATTTCAAGAAGGGTAGTTGAAAGAAAGGGGAAAAAATAGGCCACTGCTTTCTTTTTTGAAAGGCTTTTCCAGATGACATTAGTTAGCACATATGTGGCTGAAATGATTAATTTTAGGTGATGGTTAATGTTAGGTTATCCTCTGGATTAAGGGATTCACAGATCGCTTGTAAAGCGGTATTCATGGGTATGTCTGAGACTGCCTCCAGAAGAAATTAGCATTTGAATCAATGGACTGATTAAGAAGATTCGCCCTCAGTGTAGAGGAACACTAACCAATCAACTGAGGACTCAAATAAACCAAAAAAGGAGAGGAAAGATGAGTTCGCTCTCTCTCTCATCTTTCGTTGGAACACTCTTCTTCTCCTGACAGACTCTCCAACCTTCAGACCCTGGACTTGCACCTGTATCTATCGCTTTGGCCTTGGAAGGAGCCCTCTACTGACTCCCCTCATCCTCCTGGGTGATGATTTATGCTTCATAATTTAGTGAGCCAATTCCCTTAACAAACTCCTCTTATATATCAAACAATCTATCTATATCCCTGTATATCTCTCCAGACAACCCTGATTAATATAATATTAAATCTGGAATTAAGGAAAAAATCCAGAGTTTTACCAATGCTTTCCTCTGGCTTATACTCTATCTTATTTATATATGGCACTTACTTTCCTGACAAAAGTGTGGTAACAATCTCAGTGCAAAAAACAAAAAGGAAACGAAGAAATAATAATACCAGCAAAAAAAAAAGTATGGAGTCAACTACACAAAACCATATAGCCTATGGATCACCCACTAGGAATGAAATTGCATGTAACAGGCACCATCCTTTGTATTTTCAGGCGGAAACGGCATTGCAAAGAGTAAGATTTGTCCTTTACAAAGGAAAAAGACAAATAAGAGAATTATAGAGAGAAAAAAATATGCATTAATTAAAGTATAAAAGATTTTTAAAATAGATTTTTAATTTCTAGCTGTGGAGAACAGGGGTAAAAGAAGAAAACCTCATGAGGCCACAGCATTTAACTTCTGGGAGACATGAAGTCCTTGGAAAATGCATTGGGAGTTCTTTCCTTAAAAGTACATATCTGTATTTTATGCTACAATCTCGAAAGGATTAAGCATCTCCCAAAACTATTAAAGAAACTGAGCTGAAGTTAGGAAGGGTGGAGAGGAAGGGAGTAGAAGAGACATAGTAAGTGAGTCATTAATTTTTGTGTTTCTCTGTTTATATTTGCTCAAAACTATCATATTGTATCTTCATTGTCTTAGGTCAGGTTCCCTAGCGGCAAAAGCAGAGACTAAGTCAAATACAGATGGCTTTATGGAGGGGATGCTCTCAATATAAGGGAAGTGAAGAGAGAAAAAGAGATATATCAAAATGTGACCTGGGGTAGGTTCCTTCCTCAACCTGAACTGCACCGCAGGACCACCTGAAGAGACCAGCCTATACACTCCCAGCTCAGCCAGCCCTTAGCATTAAGCCCCACTTCTACTAACCACTAATCTTGGGAAAAGGCAGCAGCTAGGAGCCATTAGAAGGCCAACACTCATAAAGCACAACCAGCATCTACTACAAATAATTTGCTTGATATTAAAATAAGCCTCCTTTCTCATAGAACTGAATAAACACAGATGCCTATATGATGACCTAAGCAAGCAATAAAAGTCACTGTGTATGAACTGATTCTTGCATTCAAATTTAAGAGATCAGGACACCTACCACATTGCATATGTACAAAATACAGGACAATGAAGTTATAGATGTTTGTAGCCCTGGTGGCAATTTGTTCCAATATATTATTATTATTTCATGAAATATCTGTTATAACCAAATTACTAAACAGGAAATACACAAAAACATACAAGGCTTGATGAGTAATTTGAATAAAGCAAAAATTTCAGTGAATATAAGTATCTACTCTTTAAATGGAAAAGTCTTATTGATTTGCTATTTAGATGAATACACTTAATTCAAAATATTTCAGCAATCACCAAAACAAAAGTTTGGTGTGTCTTAAGAGAATACTCTTTTTATGTTGAAGTTCCATTATTATAATAGTTACAAGCAATTACCTCATTCATAACACTACCTTCATGTGTTTAGTCAGTTTGCCAAGAGAAATTGAGAGTTGCAACATCAAAAAATTTCCCTTTAGTTGATTATTTTCCAATTAATATCTATAGCTAAATTTAATCACTGTACTATTTTACCATGCTAGCTAGTCTAATGGCATAAAAAAAAATTTAGAAATACTACAAACAAATTTTTTTTGTAAATTAATACACAGGAACAAAGACCAGAGTTAAAAAGATCAAATTGATGTGGTACCAGAAGGTAGAAAAAAATGACTCCACACAAGACCAAAAAAGGACACCAAAGGAACACAAGAGCCACCAAGCATGGAGGCACAGGCCCATAATCCCAGCACTCGGGATGTGGAGGCAGGAAGATCACTGTGAGTTCAAGGCCAGCCTGGGCTACACAGTGAAACCCTGTGTACCCCCCCACAAAAAAAAACAAAAGCCAACCTGAATGAGTTCTATCTGAAGTAGTCAGAATAATCTGAGAAAATAATGACAGTAATTAAATTATAGTTCAAAGAATAAAATACATTGAGGAGATATTTTGAGACTGTGCAAATATTTTGTTTCTTGTTAACTACAAAAAAGAAAAAAAAGTACCTTTACAATGAAGCAGATTCCACCTTAAAAGGTAGCCCAGGCTAAAAACACAAAATGAGACATAGTGCTATTACATACCCCTAGATAATGACTAGTGAGAAGGGTATGTGGCCTCCCCAATATTCTTCCCAAAATACATCTCCATCTAATCACAAGGATGGAGAAATGAATACATCAGATGAACCCAAATTGAGGGCAATTTACAAAACAACCAGGACTCTTCGAAAGTGTCCAAAGTCATAAAAGATAAGGAACTGTCACTGACAGTAGGACATAAAGGAGACATGATGACTAAATGCAACATGGAATCTGGTTTGGGTCCTAGAATATAAAAAAGACATGAGCAGAGATAAAGTTCTGTAGTTTAGGTAGTAATATTGCATCAATGTTCACTTCTTAGTTTTAACAACCATCCTAACATAAGATGTTGGCACTGGGGAGGCTAAGTAAAGAGTTTAGGGGAATTTCCTACTATTTGCAACTCTTCCCTAAGTTTGAAATAATTTTGAGGTAAAAAAAAAAAAAAGTTTCAAAAGACAAAATTGAAATAATTTTGAATAACAGAACTTTTAAGAATGTAGCAAAATGGAGTAAAATATCCTTCACTCATTAAAATATAAAAAGAGGGCCGGTGAGATGGCTCAGCGGCTTAAGCGCCTGCCCTGCAAGCGCGAGGGCCCGAGTTCAACTCCCAGAACCAACATACGAAAAAAGGGGCCGGTGATATCGCTCAGTGGCACGGGCGCCTGCTGGCGCACGAGGTCCTGAGGTCGACCCCCCGGTACCCACAAAAAAAAAAAAAAATATATATATATATATATAAAAAGAATTTTTTCAAATCCCTAAATTAAACCTAAAAATATATCTTTAAAAAAAAATAGAGTTTGGCTATAGTAAATGCACACTGACAGGCTGGATGGAGATAAGAGAAAGGAAGAAACCACTATAAAGACAAATCCAAAGCTCCGGAGAAGATTGCAAACACTGCAAACAGAGTACTGTTTAAAACCTAGAAACCAGAGACCTTCAGAGTTTCCCAAACACAAAGATCTTAGGTTACTTCCGTTTCCTCCCATTTTCACTCCAACCCTACCCTGTGAACTGTCCTCACCCAATCTCCCAGCAACCTTTTCACAAAGACTTCTAGCATCCCTATGATCTTAAATTGTGGTTAAATGGTTGGGCCAGGCACTGTGCTAAACATTCATAGGCATCATTTAAGCCTCACTACTAAACATTTGAAGGGTCCCCTCTTTATACTGAAGTTTAGGAGAATTTTTTAAATTGACCATGGTCCCATGGCTTAGGTTTGAACTCTGATTTATACGGTCTCCCCATTCTTACTTCCATATTACCTGTCCCCATTATTGTGTAACTCACATTTCCTGGGGGTAAAGACTGTCTGACCGAACACGTGCTGCTAAGCCCCTTGCCGTCTCTCACACTCCTTGCCCGTTATCATGCATGACAGTTCCACATGTCCTTGGCTGCTTTACCACCAGCAAGCTTCACTTCTACTTTTCTCAGCCCCGTTCTTAGTGAAAAGATACAAAGGACCTTTTCATTAACTAAAACCTGTTCCACCATAGGCATCATCATCATCATCTACATGGTCCTGGCCTCTGACCTCAATCTTCTCCCTTTTTACTTCTCTCATTCCCAGACGACCTTTTTCTTGACCCAATAAAACCTCCAGCTTCCTGACCCTTACATTTTCTCTCAGTGCAACTCAGCTCATAGACAGACATACTTATTTCAAATCCCTGCTACTGTCCAAGAACTATAAAACTATCACTTCTAGTTATCATCCTCAGTAAGGAAACATCAACTGTCTCTATGAAAAGAAAGCTATCATTCAGTTTCTTATTTACTATATTACCAATCATTTACACACTAATCTCTCCCTACCATCTCTGCACGACCCATAGATAACCCAATCCATTTATTCTTGGGATCCCCTTTCTTTTGTCTCCTGAAAGGTTACTGCACATCAATTATTCTGTTCTATACTATTTCACTAAATTCTTCTCAACTGAGTATCAATATATAAAAATGTTAACCTTTGATAGACTAAAAGAACAAAAGCCTCCCCTCAAATCTAGCTCTACTTTATACATGAATATCTTTCTTCCTCTCATACGTAATTTTATTTTTTTTTTATATGTGGGTACCAGGAGTCAAACTCAGAACCTCGCACTTGCCAGGCAGGCGCTTATGCCACTGACCCATATCACCAGCCCTCATAGGTAATTTTTAAAAGAAATTTTTCTATACCTGCTGCCTCTTTCAGAGTGCACAGTCCATTGTTTACTTTTTAAATATTTGTTGCATAGGTCAGACATAATAGAAGTTCCTAAATAGAATTTGCTAATCCTATTTTGGGACAAACATGAGGAATGGGTCATCTTCTGGGAAACGGCACTAGAGCCAGAAAGAATACTCCCAGCCCTGTCCTAGAACATTGAGCATTAGCTATTCCTCGAAGAGGCTCAAGAGTCTTCTTCCCCAGTGACAGGACCCAGTTCCAGCTCCAGAAGTAGAGTCTTCAGGAATGGTACTGACACTAGGTAGACCAAGCTCAACTTCATCTCTGTCACAGAGCACTAGCAGAACCACACAAAACTCAATGACACTGACAGGGTCAGTCTGTGACAGAGCACTGCCCAGTGGAAGCTGGCGTAGGAGTGGATGGAGCTGAGATGCCTCCCAAACATCACCCACCAAGCTGGGGGACTTTGTGTGGTGCTATGCCCACCAGAGGAATAAAGAGACACACCTTCTTCTGACTTGTACAAGGGCATGAAGGGGTCTGTGGCAGCCCAACCTGGAAACGAGGTCAAGCCAGCAGCTTTGAAGACACTTCAGAATGGACGGGACAGGCCAGAAGTTCCCATAAAAGAAAGCATTACCAGTTTGCTACTGCAAATTTTAGGCACCTTGACTCCATCCTAGACTTGTAAAATATTGGTACAAAATAAGTATTTTCCATATTTACTTTGGCAAAACTGAGGGAAAAAAAAGATGTAATCTCATTACGTGAACACATACGTGCAACTAGTTAGAACACTAAGGAGCAATCAAGCAGAGTATGGCAACCAGAGTGAACTGCTTTTCAACTGAATTACAAACATTAGACTCAATATTTTCATTCATGGACGTGGACTTTACAAGACAGCATGCTCATTAAATTTACATACATCAAATTGAATGGGATAGTTAATGTCATGGAGAGTGAGATTACATTTAAAATGATTGACTATTTGGAGAATTAGGGGAATATATACAAGCAGCAAGTTGTTGAAGGTGGCCAGGCACAGGGGTAATTCAGCCAGAAAGGAAAAACACTGCGAATAGGCAGAGGCATGATAAGAGTCACAAAATGGATACTGGATAAGCAGCATTATAATGGATCAAAACATTCAGATGAATCAATAAGCATAATATTGGAAGATAAAAATTGAAAGCACAGTTAGCAAAACCAAACAATTTTTAAGTCAACAGAAATCATCTGATTTCAACAGTGTATTGTTTTCTTTCACAGATTAAAGACAACATAATTATTCTTGGTAACACTACATTACTAGAGCCACAAATGTGCTGAGCATCTTAAGAAGAGGTCTCCAGCAATCACCTATTTCTTTCTCCTGGGACTTTAGAGCTCAATATCCTCTAAGGACCAGTTTATCCATAGTTCTTATATATGTATAATTCTGTTCTTAATCACATTTTAGTTCCTCTTCCACATCATACCATTTCAAAAGGTCTTGCTGATGTTTATCCCTACAATTAAGATAGACTTTTACAACCATGAATGGTTTAGTGCCAAATCAAAACAACAACAACAACAAAAAAATGCAAGTAAAGCAGACTAAATGACTCTCGTTTAGTTCTACAATTCAATAATTTCTTTTAGATTCAGTTTAGACGTAATTAGAAAGCCAGCCGGGTGTGGTGGCACATGCCTGTAATCCCAGCACTCAGGAGGCTGAAGCAGGAGGATTGCTGCAAGTTTGAGGCCAGCCTGGGCTACATAGTGAGTTCAGGGGCAGCCTGAACTATACAGCGAGACCGTGTCTCAAAAAACAAAAAGCCAAAAGACAAATGCTGCTGAGAACTTGGAACTTGGAATTAACTGTATTGCTCCTTCCTATGTTCAAGATGTCAGTGAATAACACTAACATTATAAAATAGTTTTTTTCTTTTATCCATGATTTTTCTCCCATGTGGTGGATTAAACCTATGCCTTCACACTGATCTATAGCCCCGCCTCCTTTTATTTTTTATTTTGAGACAGCATCTCACTAAATTACCAAGTTGCCCAGGCTGGCCTCAAACTTCCTATCATCCTGCTCAGGCCCAAGAGTGCTGGAATCACAGACACATACCAACATGCCCAGCTACTTTTTACTTCTGCATAAATCTTTATAAAAATCTTTTCTATACAAATGTGATTATAAAGAGGTAATTTTTTGGCTTTATCAGTAGTTGGTTTAAATTTTCAGTGTTCTATCCACACTATCTTTTTCAATGCCCATTAAAATTAATAGGAAGACAGATGACTAGTCCATTAATAAAAGATCAATCAGAAAAATAACATTTACCCAGAGATTGACAAGCCATAAACATTACTATTTGACCAAATATTCTACCTGGAGTTTATGGGAAGAGTATAAACTATCTTAATTGATAACCAAATCCCAACTTATTCTAATGTCAGTACAAAGAAACAAAAAAAAAAAAAAAAAAAAGAAAAAAAATTAATTATCACTTTTATATACTATAAGTGTTAGATGAATATACAGGGTGCTGCATAAGTCTAATTTATTTTGGAATATAACCTTGCCAAAACTATTCAAACACATGTCTAAGCACCTACAATCACAGACAAAAGTTATGATATCCTACAGATAAGAACACAACCACTAATTAAAAAGGTTGTATTTACTTATTTGCTTTTCAACTTTTCTAAACAAATGACCCTTTCCTCATAAATTACATAAAGAGAAAATGGTTATTTGAGTTAAGATACAAAGGCTAACTTTCCTATGGAAGAAAATGAGACTAAGAAAAGGCCTTAGGAGTTGTAAAAAGATGTGCCTGCGAATCTCCTAATTGGTGAAACAGCAGGCTTAAACATTACCGAAATTTTTATCCTTTTAAATTCCTCTCTCTAACCATTTTATTGGTGCTACAAAGTGCCACCAGGCAAAATCCAATGCTCCTAAAATCATTTATTTTCTCATTTATCTGGATCTGGAAGAAACAACTAAATATCGACATTATTCCCCTGACAAACACAAGCCATGAATCAACTTGACAACTGCCTTACACTACTCTCTCTTCCTCCTCTTCCTCCTCATATTCGGATTATTATTTGGATCTCTCTTAGACCACCTTTCCCTGAACTTTTCAATTTCTCTCCAACGGAAAGGGAAAAAGGCGACAACTAATAGATCAGACAAAGCATCCCCATGAGAACTCTCTCATTTTATCTCATTAACCCTAAATGTACATTTTAGTTTGTAAGAAATATAAAATGCTCACGATATAGAAAAGTAGATTTGTAAAGAATATTAATACTTGAAATAAAATAACTGCTGGTAGGAATATATAGCAGTCAATAAACATTAGAGAACTGACACAAAGAGGTCTTTGTTGGTTTTTCTTCTCGTTCCAACTCCTGGTGACCCTTAAGGCATAACTCATATGCTCAGCACAATGGGTATTCAGTTATCCCAGTAAAGAAACAGCTATGCATAAATCCTTAGCACCATGGATTAAAGAGAAAAAAGCAGAAAAATAGAAAAAATATCACGAGTGGATACCCAGAGAGTGGCAACATGGAGTAAGTTTAGCTACATGAATCCTCCTTCCCCCTACAATACCAAAATACCAAATATAAATAGTAACACTTAATTTTACCAATTCATTTGAGCTCTTTCTTTCTTCCTTGGGATCGTAAATTTATCTCTGTCAAAGGTATTCTTCTAAACTGACTACAAAACTGAGAATAGCAGACAGACATCTTGATACAGTGGACCCTTGACTTATGAATTTAATTCATTCATGAGAGCTGGTCGTAACTCAAGTCGGTTGTAAGTCAAGACTATTTTTCCCATAAGAAATAATGGAGATACCCATAATGCATTCTGAACCACCCAAAGCAGCCATTAACTAACGTTTTCATAAATAAAAAGGGTTGTATAATGTGCATACTTTACCAGAAACACCAATAATTTTCCTAGTGTATTCACCAAAAAGTTATAAAATGTGCCTAGTTTACCAGAAACAACAGTTTCATACTGTACTCACCATTCAAATTGACATCTTTGGCCTGCAGGAAGGGAGGATGAAATGGAAGGTGGTTATGGTTTGGAAGGAGAGTTCCCTTCCAGAAGAACATCAGGAGTCTGGCTCTCTGGTGTCCTTTTTCTCCTTGGGAGAGTCTGCAGCCCACTAGACTTGCTTCTGGCTCACTAGGTCTCAACCTTTTCAAGAGTAAAACCTGGTCTAAGGTTGTCTGTTTCTGTCTTTTCTTTAATACTGTTCTGTAGTAATGCATGACACTGTCATTAAGTAAATGCAACAATTGGCTTTTTCTCTGTCTGGGTGGGTCTTCTCTACAAATGTTTGTAGCTCTGTCCATTTTTTCAGGATTTCCTTTATTTTGGAAAAAGAACTCTGCTGCACTGATTGTTGATACTCCCCCTCCTCTTCAGAAAGCTGCCATTCTCTGTTGCTCAGCCAGAAGTTGCTGAAGTTCCTCTGCAGACAGTTCCTCTGAGTGTTCCTCCACCAGTTCCTCAACATCACCACTGTCTACCTGCAACCCTATGGACTCTGCTATAGCGATAATGTCATAAACCACAGGGTCAAATGAAGGCTCAGGCTCCTCTACACAGCCTTCAAAGTCCCTCTCCTGGAGAATTTTAGGCCACACTTTCTTCTAGGCAGATCTCAGTATCCTTAGACATTGGCCCAGGATTTCTCAATTAATCTCACACAGGAAAGGATGTTGTAATGTTCCTTCCAGAACTCTTTAAGGGTTAAATCTGTATCTGAGACCATCTGGAAGCACTTCAGGAACAGTTTCTTGGGGTATAGCTTCTTAAAGTTAGCTATAACCTGCTGGTCCATAGGCTGCAGTAGAGGAGTTGTATTAGGTGTGAGGAACTCAACTGAGAGCCATGGGAATTCTTCAGCCAGTTCTTCGTCCAAATCGCATGGGTGAGCAGGAGTATTGTCCGTGATGAAGAGAGCCTTGAGTTGTAAACCTTTGTCTTCTAGAAATTTCTTAACAGGACAGAAAGCCTCCCTGATCACTCAAGAAAAAGTACTCTTGTTACCCAGGCTTTTGCATTAGATCTCCATGTGACCCCTAGCCTATTCTTCATGACTTCGTGTTTTCTGAACACCCTAGGGGCCTCAGAGTGATAAATCAAGAGAGGCTTTATCTTGAGATCGCCACTCACATTAGCACACAGCAATACTGTTAGCCTATCCTTCATAGGCTTGTGGCCTGGCATTTCTTCTCTTCTTGGGTAATGTATGTTCTCCTGGGCATTTTCTTCCAGAAAAGGCCAGTTTCATCACAGTTGAAAACTTGATGAGAGCAAAAGCCATTTTTCTGTGTCATCATTTCGAAGTAGTGTATGTAATTTTCAGCAGCTCTTTTATCAGCACTGGCTGCTTCACCATGCAGTTCTCGCTTTAAAATTGTGACACCACTTCTTACTGGCATGAAATGTTTAACCATTATCACTCATTGGTGGACTATCTTTTATGAGATCTGCATTTATAGCCCTAGCTTTTTCACAAAATATAGACTCAGATAGGCTATAACCTGCCATCTGACTTTCATTTATCCACACTAATAGCCTTTCTACCTCAACTAACACTGTTGATCATGTCTTACTAATTTGAGTAACACCTTTAGCAACACTAGCTTCCTTATAACAAATCTTTCTCTGTAAGATTGTCAGAATAGTGGATTTTGATATGCTGTACATATTAGCAAGATCAGTCACACGAACGCCACTCTCATATTTCTCCACAATTTCCTTCTTTTCAATTGTGATTGCTTTACCTTCCTTTCCTCCCTTAGCTTCTTTTCTAGCTTCTTGGGGGCCATTGTGAGCAGTAATCATAGCAATTATATAAAGCACTGACCAAAATCACACCACAAACATACACGTCTGAGTTCAGACTGACCCTTACGTACACTTACATATGCTTTTCTGCCATGAGTCTTTGTTTACAACCACACAAGCAGCTGGCATTCAGGTGGTAACTCAAGACTTTGGTTGTAAGTTAGACCTAAAATTCTGGCTGTAACCCAAATTGTTCATATGAGAGGCTGGTGGTAACTCGAGGGTGCACTGTATTTAACTCTATGAGAACTGAACTATCTGATTGTTTTAACATGATACCCACCAAAGCAAAAAAAATTTTTTTTAAAAGTCAATTTTTCAACAATACGCTACTAAATATGTGAATTGTGTACCACAGGGCACTAAACTGGTCATGATGGCTCATGCTGGTAATCCTAGCACTATGGGAGACTGAAGCAAGAGGATCATAAATTCAAGCTGAGCTTAGACAACTTAGTAAGAACCTGTCTCAAAATAAAAAGTAAAGAAAAGCCTGGAATGTAATTCAGTGTGAAGGCCTTAGGTTCAATCCCCAGTACCACAAAAAAAAATTTTAAAAACAAGTATGGTTAAATGATCTTAGTCCAACGAAGTATGATTCTGATAAAATACTGGAAAATTGGTCTAAAAAACTAAGAAATATTGTGTCACACATAGTCATTCATTCTATTAGCAATAGAGAATATACTCAGCTTTTTAAAGGATAAAAAAATTAGCAGACTCAAACATATACCCTACAGGAAGGCAAAGTATGGTGACAGACAAGCCAACTTAATTTAAGTAAAATGCAAAATGAGAAAACAGCCTTAACTAAATACTTTAGGACTACAGAAAAACACATTAGTTAATGCTGAAAAGGCATCCTGGCACTGCTAGTCAGATCTTCATTTGAGAGCAAAATAATACTTTGGAAGGCGGGACAAGCACTGTGTGGTTACACACAGAAATTTCCAGCAAAGAGTAGCTTCTAGATCTAATTCAGGTTGTTTGCCCTTAGTTATGCTTGGAATAATATTTCAGATCTAAAAGAATTCTAAATAATCAAGACAACTTTTATAACCTTTAATTGTACAAACCTACTCATTTCAAAGAAAAGAAGTAGCAAATGGAATAAGAATGGAAAAAGAAAACAGTTTACTCACAGATATTCTGATTGCAAACATAGAAAATATGAGAGAATCTACAAACAATAAGAACTAACGGGAGTTCAGTAAGGTTTACTGGATACCAAACCCAGTAAACGAGAGTTATTTTATTAAGATTACTAATATTTTTAAAATACTACATATGTATTAATAATAAACCTAGGAATAACTCCAATAAAAGATATGCAAGACTTTTAGGTAGAAAGTTATAAGTTTTTACCATTTAGGAAGAGAAAATTGAAACATGTACTTTGAGATATATAGATACAGATATAGTCAGAGATACAGATAAAATGCTTATAAATGGGAAAATTTAGTATAGTATTACAAATGTATCCACTTTACCTAAAATAGTAAATTAATGAGATTCCAATAAAGATTCCACAGGGTTTGTAATGATATTTAACTAATTGACTTTAAAATTAACATGAAAAAGGCAAAGGTCAAGAATAGCCAAGGTGACTCTGAAAAAGGAAAGAATCTTAAATATCAAGGTAATTAGGACAATAGATATAAATGCAACACTAAACAAACCAATTAATTAATTTTTATTAAATAATCATAGTAACTAAGATAATAGATTTAAATTCATAATTAGACAAACCAATTAATGGGCTAAATCAAACCTTAGAAACAAACCCATAACACTGAAGGCATTACAAATGATAGGAAAGAATACAATACTCATGAATGTTGCTAGTGAAACTAGTTATCAATGTAGGGGGAAAAATGGATCCAAACTCACATTGGACATAGATATATATAATATATAATTCTGAGTTTTAGATGTAAAGTAGAATAAATTATGATATCAGGATGGATTTCTTCTATAATACACAAAATGTCCAAGTCACAAAAAGACTCAAAATGTGATCACACTAAACTTTATATTTCTGTACTTCAACTAGGACAAGATATCTACAATAGAAACAAACTGGATGCATAAATATCATTTATGATGTATGATAAATTCTACAAATCAATAAAAAAAGACCAAAACTCCAACAGGGGGCCAGTGAGATGGCTCAGCGGCGTAAGCGCCTGCCTGGCAAGCACGAGGGCCAGAGTTCGACTCCTGGATCCCACATACGAAAAAAGGGCCAGTGATATCGCTCAGTGGCACGGGCGCCTGCTGGCGCGCGAGGTCCTGAGGTCGACCCCCCGGTACCCACAAAAAAAAAAAAAAAAAAAAAAACTCCAACAATAAAACAGGCAACTGATATGAACAGGATATTCAAAAATAGACTGAAAAGGCTAATAAGCATATGAAAAGATGTTCAATTGTACTTCTGACCACAAAAATAAACTATTTAAAGTATGAAATATCCTATTTCCATCCAACAGATTTGCAAAGTGACATTCTACAAATTAACCAGCCTGGAATCTTTAAAATGGTCAAATTCACAAAAAAAATGAGAAAAGACAGGTAGCATTCCAGACTGAGGATTTTAAAACTTGACAACCAAATGTAACACATAATTCTCAAACCCACTGGTAAAACTTAAACAGTACGTGAAGATTAATTGGTAGAAATAAACCAATGATTTTGGTAGTTGTATTGTGGTTGTGAAGACAATATCCTTATTTGTAGGACTAGACTACATTTTTAGAGGATTTGGGGGCACTGAGTCAGCTCTTTACTATCATATACCTCAGAGGAAAAGGGGAATTTTATACCCTTATGATTTCCATACAGAAAAAAAAAAAAGCTTTTTTAATGAATAAGAATGAAATTCAGGGTATTCTTCACCTCTAGGAAGAAAGGAAGAGGAAAGAATGGGATTGGAAGCAATACACAAGTAATTTCAATTATATCTATGGTAGTGTTCATTACAAAATGTTCTATACTTTTTTGTAGTCTGAAATATACTATAATTAGGAAAATACCATTGAACAAAAGTAGATTCAATTTTATATTATACACTGAAAATTGTTTCAAAATTAAATGTGAATGCCTTTAGTATTATTGACATTGTTTCCCCTCACAAAAAAGCCAATATATAGATAGGTCATCTAAGCTCTTAATGCCAGGAAATACTTCAAACACACTTAAGAGATGATGGTGATGGCATTTTACAAATGCGTTTTCTCCTACATTAGGACAAAACTTGATAAATATCCTCCCAGGAAAAAATTAGAGCATCACTATTCATACTTAAATACTTAGAGAAATTTTATCAGACCATTTTTTCCACACTTACCACAATTCTGGACAGAATGTCCGGAATTTAATTTTTGTCAAAATGATTCTGATATTACGGGCACTTATTTAATGTCTGTTAGTGATGGCATCCTGACAGATGACTCTCCCTGCATAGCTTTTCCTTCTCAACAGCAAAAGGTATGGTATAAAGCACATGAGTCTCTCTTCCACTCATTTTAATGTTTTTGTGTTATTGGGCAAACTAGCAAATTAAAGCTAATCTCCATCTAATCTTACCATCTAAAGTGAAGAAAAATATATCTTACAGATCTTTGAAGCTAGGAAATTCTACTTCGTTCAACAGACATTCATTTGGGGTTATGATAATGTAAGGAGTTAATCGAGGAGGGAGACAGATATTCAAAAAATAAAAACTAAGTCACATAAGTGACGCATGAGCAGCAGCTCTGAGAGGCAGGGAAAGAGGTGCTTAGTCTACACAGCATGGGGAGACACTAAAGGGAGGGATATGTGGGCTAAGATTAAAAGTGTGAAGAAGATCTCAGGTAGAGGCACAGTGAGATGAACAGGGGAAGCCCATGATGCAATAGCTCAGTAAGGGATAACAAACCTTGAACTAAAGCAGGGGAGAAATACGATCGGACAGAAAAGTAAAAGTACAGAACATTCTCCTAATGGGATCACGTGTGACTTATATTTCAGGGTATGCTTCCTAGATAGGGAAGTTTTTGCTGTTTTTTAAGCAATATGATGCATTCAGTTTCTGATATGTTCAGGTTTAGCGTCTTCTACAAAGCTGGACTGCACCTGGCCTCCTGTAGAAGACATAGCAAGGTATCAGCATATAGGGGATGGCCTACATCAGGAAAGGGCTCCTCTCCTCCAACAGAAGTGCAGACAAAACCAACGTATATAAAAGCAAAGGAGGGCCAAAGGCAACACTCAGAAAATAAAAGGACAGATAGGAGAGGAGACAGGAAAAGAACTAGACGAAGAGAATAAAAACCAGGAAAGGAAAAGAGGTATCAGACTACCTAAAACAAAAAGAAATGCCAACAAGCAGAAATGGTCAGCAAGTCGCATGTGGCAAAGAAAGCCTGATTATTAAAAAGTTTTTATAGTTAGAGGGGTAAATGCCTAAAACAAAACACTGCAAAAATTATATATGATTGGTAGAAACAGCCAGAGTGAACTACCCTTTGTAAAAAAGGGATCTGGAGGAACAAGACAAAGGATATATTAGCAGAATTTGGATCCTAGGGAAAATCCAGGCCTGAGCCATCTCAGAAGTACTGCATCCAAAAGGTAACTCAAGCAGAGGAATGGACTCATGAAAGACAGGACAGACAGACAAAGAAGTCACCAATAACATGGGAAATGCAGGTGAGATTAGAGGAAGCAAGGCCATGATACCTAAGGAGCAAAGAATCAGCATTTGTTATCTTCCATACCTGTAGTAGGCAGACTGGCCCTGCAAAGAGGCCCACTGCCCTAATGCCTGAACCCAGTGAGTGTTACACTGCATGGCAAAAGGGACTGGGCAAATGTAATTAAAACAAACTTTAAATAGGGAAATTATCCTGGATTATCCAGGTGAGCCCAATCTAGTATGAGCCCTTTAAAGCACAGAACTTACTCTGGATAGAAACCTAAGCCTGGCACATTAAAACAGGAAGCCTGAAAAACTCCAAGCACGAAATGGATCTGAAGCATCTGAAACGTAGGGCTTCACGTGAAGGACAGAGCAGAAGCCTCTGGAAACTAAGAGTAGACCCCAGCTTTTAGTCAGCAAGGAAACGAAGACCTCAGCTCTACACCTTGAAAGAATTAGATGAATGAACTACGAAAATCCTTCACAAAGCCTAAGGACCTAATCAGGTGACACTGACTTCAACCATGTGAAACCTACCAAACCAGTGATGCCAACCTGGATTTCTAATCTACACAACTGTAACACATTTGTGTTGTTTTAAACCCCTAAAACCATGGTAACTTGTTACAGCAGCAATAGGAAACTAATATACCTGCTAAGAAACCAAAGGCAGGTTATTAATACCCTAGGGCAGCAAGTGCTTGCTCCTCCTCTCTCCTCATTTCCAGTCTAATCTGGAAGGTGACAGATTCTGTGTACAGAGTAGGGAAGAGAAGCAAGGAGAGCAAAGAGGCCAACCCCACCCCAATAACAGCCCCTACTGCAGAGCAGCAAGCTTGAAGGGGGAAAAGGATAGGCTATCTTTGGATGGAAATTCTGTCATTTATATTAATCCAGTGTCATTATTACTGGCAGACAATAAGAAAGCTCTGGGACCTGCCTAGCATTTTATCCAGGGTCAGGAAAAAATAAGCTGAGAGGGCTGGTTTAAAGAGCCAGCAGCTGCAATAAACAAGTCATTTGGAACTTGCACTCATCGTGTCCACCTCATTCAAAAACACATGGCTACAAGAAATGCAAAAGTTAACCATTGAAACTGACTTCAGAAATCAAGACTGTGTAGACAGTGGACAACGTAACTATATCACATAGCTAAAATCTAAGAGAAACCAGGCTGGGCTTTTAGCTAAAAATTCAGCTTATATAAAAAGATAAACAGGGAAAAGGCCCTTAAAAAGCATAACTAAAACTTCATCACTATTTTAGCAAAGGCCATGGAAACTAGGCTATTACAGAGATCAAGTAAATCAATTTCCTAAGTGTAGAAAAAATGAGTACAAATGTTGAAGTATGATACTGCACTTCGCATTGATTAAGTAATCAAGTAACAGTCTTTCAAAGGACTGACTGTCTAGAGGAGGGACAAGAGGTGTTCTTCAAGACAGTTTTTACTCCATGTAAAAATTAAATACTTTTGATAAGTGATAAATAAGAATAATTATTTTTTAAATTGCACACTGCCAAAACAAAGAACCCAGACAAGGGATATAAAACTTCTAAATGCAGGGCCGGTGAGATGGCTCAGTGGCGTAAGCACCTGCCTTGCAAGCGCAAGGGCCCGAGTTCGACTCCCGGATCCCACATACGAAAGAGGGGCCGGTGATATCGCTCAGCGGCACGGGTGCCTGTTGGCGCGCGAGGTCCTGAGGTCGTCCCCCCGGTACCCACAAAAAAAAAAAACTTCTAAGTGCAAATGCTAAAAGGTTAACATGGCTGATTATTGAATGTTGCTTTCTTGGGAGACTTCTTACTAATGAACGCATTACAGATATTGGCAAGCCAAAAATCAAATCCAGCTTAAACCTAACATTCTCTATAAAAACAGCTTTAATTTTGTCAAAAATACAGTACCCTGAAAAACCTCAGAAATACCACTAATCCACATTTAAAGAAGGTAAATACCCTTCCTCAGCCTCTTTAGCATTCAACTGCAGAATCAAAAGCAGTCTCTGCCTTCAGAATACTACAGTATACTCAAAGAATCAGGGGAAGGAAAGAATCTGTTCCTCATTTGTGAAAAAGACCTTAGTTGTGACTACCTTGTTCCTTAGCACATTAAACAGCTCTAAGAAAGCAGGTTTCATTTTACCTCTGCTGAGTAAAGGGAGGGTTTCATTGCAAAAGATCTTCTGCCAAGCAGACTTGTTTAAGATTTAATAAGTCATCCGGCCCAGTAATTAAAAAGGTTTTCCGTATTCACTTCAACAACGCCTGTATCCATCTGTCCTACACGTACAGTTATAATTGATAGTCCTCCTCTCCGAAGAGTACCAGTACTTTCTAGGTACTTTCCTTTTACCTGCTTATGGTCATAAAATATTTAAATAGCAATAATGTTCAATAGTAATAAATAATAATGTTGAATAATAAAAAGTCCATAAAATGGGCTGGGGATGTAGCTCAGTGGTAGAAAGCTTGCCTATCATCTGTAAGGCCCCGGTTCAATCCCCAGTACCACCAAAAACAATAATAACAGTAATCACTCCATAAATGTTTCACATCAATACACTACTTGCAGCCAGGCACAATAGCACATTTCTGTAATCCCAGCACTCTGGGAAGCTGAGACAGCAGGATTATAAGCCTTAGTTAGCCCAGCTTGGGCAACTTAGCAAGATTTAAAAAAATGAGGGAGGGTGGCTGTGAATGTAGCTCAGGACAAAGACCCTAGATTTAATTCCCAGTATTGGAAGGCAAGGGGCATTACTCTGCTTACTCAGCTGGTACCTATAGCTATGATTTTAAAAAACTTTTAAAGATAGTCACAGTGATCCACAAAAATACCATTCCAGAATTTCATGGATAATTAAGGTAAGTGGTTCCACTTACATTGCATGGATGAGAGGGAAGAAAGGGCATTTTACCATCCCAAATTCTCAAAGATAGTACAGATGAAGGCTACCTTCACGCAAGTCTCATTAACAGTGGCAAAGGCTAGCAAGAAAATGTTACATTTTCTTTGTTCTTGGCTAAAATTATATCAACTCATGGAGCCAAAAGAGGGAAGGTATTATACATGCATGGTCAACAGACCAAAATCAGCATTTCACCAAGAGCTGGCATAATAATAGATCAGCTTCCCAAGCCTAAATTTTGCAAACTATAAGCAAAATAAATACTAAAAATATACTCAATGATGAAAATTTAGGAATCTCTGACATTTACTAAAAACCCTATAAAGACACAAACTAGGCCCTCATCCTTTCTGGTGACTTCTGAAGCTCCATGAGTAACACTGGACACAAATACTTGTGATGAATAAAATATAATCCAGTGTAGTTGTGAATACACTGATTTCAACTATTAATACTTCACAAATTTCATGTTCATCTTATACTGTAAACAAAGCAGGTGAATGAAATGATCTAAAATTTGATAACGTTGTCAAAACTAATAGGCAAATGGATAAACATATACCAAATAAACCATGATTCTGAAAAAATACACAACTCCAAAAACTGACATTCAAAAGCCCTTCGTAATCCGCTCCAAGCTATCATTCCAACCTAATTTTCTTGATATCTCTGAACCCTAGCTCTATGTCTTTGCTTACTGCTATTTCCTCCATCTCAAGAAACTGCTTTCCCTCTGCTTATTATCCAAAACCTGAGTCAAAATTTACCCCCTCTACTAGATTCCCCTAATCTATTATAACATTCTATCTATTGTGGTTTCCCCTAAATCTAACTAGGTATCTCAAAACCTAAAGTAGTTTCTTCCTAAACGGAACTTATAAAGAACTTAATTGTTAAATACTGCCTTCTGGCATTTTTTACTCAGTTAATTTTTCAAATGTTTGTTTTGAATCCTAGGAGATATGCAACTTGAAAGTAGGAACTATATATGTAAATAAATCTATTTAGATGAAATTAGCATTCATTTATGGTAAATGGTTTGAATATACTTCGAATTAGTTGGTTTACTGGTCAAATTATTTCGGTCGGCTTAAAAACCAAAGGCTGAGTCAGTCAGTGAATCACGGTTAAGAACCAAACAAAGAAGGCCCCAACGATGTTGTGTATCTCTACCATAACAGGTACACTCCAGAAGAATTGCATTCAACTCTATGGACATAACTGTTGCAGAACAATAAAGAGCATGAGTATATTAAGAAAAAAAAAAAAAAGGAACAAAACAAGGTCCAAAAGTACACTTGATGCACAGCACTGTGATCATCTTCTAAAATCTATGGAACTCAGACAAACCACTCAAATAATCTATTTAAAACAAATATACCAGTTGATACATTGGAGTGTTTGTTTTAGCAAACAAATACTATATAAAATCAAAAAATTGGAGTGTTTTTCTTCACTCTCACTTTAATGATTCGAAAGCAATCTTTGACTAAATTGCTATCTTAAATGACACCTGGAATCACCCTATGGAACATGAATTCCAAGTAGTTCAAGAATTCCACTGACATAAACAAAAACTAAGGCTTTTTCTCATTTTATAAAGAAGCAAAATTCTTACCATCATCTTTTCAAAAAGCCGTAAGACTTCGTTCTCTGACAGCGGCTTTGGAATGTTTTCCATCATCTCTGAAGGCGCCAATGAGCAGTCACTGCTTGCAAATGCAGTCTTCAGGTTGGGAAGAGGAGGTCGCTCTTTCTTGCTCCCTGGAATTCTAATGCTGGCAAATTTATCCAGCTATGATGAAAGATAAAAATAGCACACATAAGTATTTCCTCTCTCAACAACACGTACCTATTTCCATAAACGGAAAACACGGAGTTAGTCACATTATCACCATGATTTTGTCAAAAAGCATTCAGAACTGGAATAGTTAAACTTAAAAAGTATAAAAAGCAGTGAAAAGTTTTCAGTACTAATCCTGTCTAAAGGCTGAAGAGAAATCACACAAACTTCAAAAGATTCCTCTAATCTTAAAGTCATATAATTATAGGTTTGAGATTTTAGTGATAGGTGACCTTTCTCTATAGATTAGTAAACTAAGTAGTTTCACAAAGGCAACTTAACTAATTTAATGGTGGCACCAAATTAGTACTCAGTGCTTTGGTCCCAAGCCACCAACTGGCCCCATTATCACGTATCCAAATGTATGTCATCAGGGGGCAGGATTGAGTTTTACTTACATCTTCATAGCTTATTAGTGTGATAACACATTTCTTTTCGCTCAGGTTGGTCTGTGTTTGAAGTTCTTGAGCATCTACATAGCAGGGTACATAAAGCCTTAGGAAATAAAACTCTACTTTTGTTGTAATGAGATTTCTTCTACAATGAGGTAAATACTACATTGATATTGGAAAATGCATAGGTATTTGTTTATTTGAAATTGTTTGAATTTCATAAGTTCTATTCCTCACAAAGAACCCAGACTTGTATTTCAAGATTAACATTTCAAAAAAAGGGCAAAAAGTCTCAAGGCAGGTGTCAAGAATAGCAGCATATATATTTTAAAAGCATAATTGATCATTCTGTGAATTGCTCACTGTTGCTATATACTTTAGGCTATTATTTTCACCACAGTAAGTGTAGGACATACATTTCTTACTTTGCTCATTATGGTAACCACAAGCTATAAATAGCTATTGAATTAAATTGAATAATATTAAAAATTCATTTCCTTACTTGCACTAGACACATTTTAAGCTCTCAAGATCCTTATGTAGCTTATGGCTACCATATTGGTCAAAGTGTATGTAGAACATTTCTATTACCACAGAATGTTCTACACGACAGCTAGTATAACTAGTAAAGAAATCTGACACCCAAAAATCTCAATTTAAAAAGGACAGTCAGCACATATTATTTAATTTATAAAAAGTAGAACAGAGAACAAAAAGAGAATTCTACATTCATCCTAAAACTAGGCATTGGGATTTTAAAGCAGAAAGAAATACCCCACAGTTTTGAACACTGGTAGGTGAGTTGCAAAGTTAAGAAAAGATTGTCAGATTCCCATTATTGCTCAGATTCCAAGCCCTCAAAACACATGAAGCCACGCATGAGCTAAATCGAAACTAAAGATGCAATGAAGCCCAGCCTCAGGTCAACTGGAGATCAAACTGACTCAGCCTCCCAATTCAGCAGCCTAAAAGAAGAATGGCATGCCCTTTTGAAGAGGAAGTCATTACTTTGCATAACTTCTGAGGGGGAAGTTTTTACGGTACAGTACTTAAATGTCCACTATATAAAGGTTGCTAGACACAAAGGAACATGAAAATATGACCCATATTTTAAGAGACAACAGACCTAGAAATGGCCCATATGTCAGAACTTATCAGAGAAGCACTTTACAATACAATGAAGAAAAAACACTGAAGGAAATAATGAAAACAGTGGGTTGGACTCCACATATGAGAGATGGAGAATTTATTTCAGAGCAAATTCACAGAAACTAATTTTTAAAAAACAGATCCTTTGGAAATGAACAATAAATTAGAAGTGAAGATTTCATTGAATGGTCTTAACAATTATCTGGACATAGCTGAGGAAAGAATCAGTGAACCTAAACACAGATCAGTAGAAAGTAACCCAACTAAAACACAAACAGGGGACATGGAAGGAACAAAGGAAGGAACAACCCAGACCTGTAGTACAACATGAAACGTTCTAACACAAATTAGTTGGAATCCAGAAGCATAACAAAGGGTGAGAATGGTGCACAAGAAATATTTCAGAAAATAAACCAGGTATGGTGGCTCATGCCTTTATTCCCAGCACTTGGGAGGCTGAGGCAGGAAAATCACTGGGAGTTCAAGGCCAGCCTGGGTGACACAGTGAGTTCAAGACCAGACTGAACTACATGGGGAGATGCTGTCTTAAAAAATAAAAAAAATTTAAAAATTAGAAAATACACAAGAAAATCAATTAAAAACATGTATATACTTATCAACTCTCAGATCCAAGAAGCTCACTAAAACCCAAATGAATACACACACACAAACACACACACGCAGGGATTTAATAGTCAAACTACTAAAAGTTAAAAATAAAAGATAAACCACAGAAGAGCAGTCAGAGAAATAAAAATACATTATATATAAGAAAAAAGACACAATGTAACAGCTGATTTCTCACCAGAAACAATGCAAATGGTGCTTAAAGACGAGGGAATGACATCTTTAAAGTCTGTAGGAAAAGTAGTGCCACTTTGAGATTCTATATCAAGTGCAAATACTTCTCATAAGTAGAACCGAAACAAAAACACTCAGACCAAAGCTGAAAATATCTGTCTCCAGCAGAACTGTACTACAAAAAGTGTTTGCCAGCTTTTCAGGCTGAAGGGAAACAATACTAGAAGCAATCATGGATATACAGAAATAAATGAAGAACAAAGGAAAATCCATTAGATGGTGGTGATAAATGAGCTTATAGGACTTACCTTAAATAGCAATTAATAGGAGGAGGTAAGCACATAAGCAGGTAATTTTATATAGCTATATAGAAAACATAGCAAAGAGTATGCAGAATGTACTGTAATATATAATAACAAACAAGAGTGGCATCTCACTTACCAACATAAACATTCTTTATCCTGGAATAACTCAGAAATGAAAGAATCTCCCCCTGAATATATGTCTAAAAGTCACCATCCCTTATATACCTTTACATCCTAATTCTTTATTTCTCTTTTTAAAAAGTCAAAATAGACATCAAAAATAGCTGTTTTAAGAAATGGGACTAGCTACTCTGCCCATCACCTCTGCACAGGTAACATCACTTCTAAGGGCAGAAACTATACCAACTCCTCTTCGCACACACGCAAAGTGTAACTTGATTAAAATGCCAAACTTATAATGAAGTGAAATTAAGCAAAACATTATTAATGCAACATCAATATTATAAAGGTAAACATGTCAATAAGTGGGAATAGTAATCTCAAGCACTTAACAAGCTAATATGTAAATGCATGCCCTAATGGCTTTGTTGGTGACAGATCTGATGAAATTTTACTTTTCTACAACACCAGTACTTTTCTAATAAAAACTTTATAAATCATAAAAATAACAATGTTTATTGTTTTGTTTTATAGCACTACAGACTGAACCCAAAGCCTTTCCACTGAGCTACATCCCTAGCCCTTTTATATTTTGAGACAGGGACTCACTAATTTGCTAAATTGCATAGGCAGAGTTGAATTTTTGATCCTCCTGCCTCAGCCTCTGAGTGCTGGAATTACAGGCATGTGCCATCACACCCGGCTAATACTAATACTTATTGAGTCCCCTCTCTCTGTCAGGTATCATGCTAAGAAGATGAAATGCAGCATCGAGTTAGATGCATTTGCTCCTTATAATGAAGAAACTATGTGTCTAAGTAAAGGACAAAGTCCAAAACATGTTTCTAAAATTAAATTTCACAGTATTTATCTTATAGAATAACACGAAGGGGGAAAATCAGTCTTATATTTTTAGCAATGAAGCTACATTTTTATCAGTAAATAATAATTTTTAAAAATAACATAAATAAAATAAAATTAGCCCATCTCCTCCATATGCTTAGCACCTAAACTCTGGGCCAAGGCTGGGACTTTACCCAAGTAGAAAAACAAATCTGTACCTGGCCACAAAGAGTTGGCCAAAGGCAGTAAAAACTAGCAATATCCCTCTTCTAGCTTCTAACTCTATAAATGTGCAAATATTAATGAAGATACAAAGGGATCAGTTATGGCTGTGTCTAGATTGTCCCCTCAAAGTCTCGTGTGGTCACAGGTAGGGCTTTTCAGAGGTGGCTGGATCTAGAATGTGTGATGCTGGGATCAAGGGTATGCGATTACTAAATTAGTCCACTAATTGGTTTGGCATAGTTCTGGGTAGGATTAAGGGGGCCCCCACCCTCAAGAGTAGCCTGAGTAGAATATAAGTGACAGAAAGAGTGTTGTATCTTGTCACTTGCTTGCTGCTTGCTGCCTTCTGCTTGCCCTGCTTTGCCATGGACTGTTTCTCTTCTGTGATGGCCCTCTACCATGCCACCCTGCCTCGGAGCCAGCAAACTATGGACTGAAACCTCTACAAATTTTGAGTCAAATAAACCTTTTCTCCTTTGATTGGGTGTTGGGTATTTTGTCTCAGCAACAAGCAAAGTAACTAAGACAGGATCAATTTTTTATACTTTCAATATACTATTTTATTTATATTCCCTGATTAGGAGGGTAAAAAACAAAATAAGAGCCATAGATGAAAAGCAGATACAATCCCTCTTCCCATACTAGAACAGTAAACTGAATCTGTTGAATACCTCAGGCCTAAAGGAAAAGCATACCCAGGTATGTGATGCTTTATTGAGCACTCTAGGGTGATTCCACAAAAATCTGGGCAAAGTTAAAAAGCCAGAACAAAGTGAGCTTTACTATCAAATCATTTTAAATGTGCTAAAGAATTTTCTTTTTTTAAAGCAGTGCTACTATGGTTTCACTCACAAATGGAACAATCACTACTAATTTATCCCTCGGTGAATTGGACATACAATTTGCTCAAAGCAAGGCACAGCAGAACACACAAGCAAACTTTACAAATACTTTAGTACATAAAAGCACTTAGAAATCTCCACGATACTGACTGCAAGATGGCCATTACCTTGTATTTGGCAGTTTGGTTGGGGATGGTTTAAGTGTGCTATTATAATCTGTGTACTTTTCATTTTCATATTAAAATTTCATAGTTTTATATGCAATTTGTCTCTTAAAGTCAGGCTAGAAACTCAATCCAGACTGGTAAGTACACAAATAACCCATATTGATTGAGGAAATGGTTAAACACATGCACAAGACAGGGAATTCTGTTATAATGTTACTTGGAGGTGGTACACCACACTTAATTAGGATGGCTTTGTGTCTGGAGTGTACTAAGTTTTATAAATTAATATCTCTTATCTCCAGGGGAAGTTAAATGAGCACCCCACTGAGTATTATCTCATACTGAGTAATCACACTGATAATCAGTAGTGACAGCTTAAATAAAATTAATTAAACAAAACACAGGCTCTGAAAAAAAATCTGGATTTTCAGCTATACTAAAACACTGTCATAGTGAAAACTCCAGTGTTTAAGGTTCTCACTATTACATTATAAATACCAACAGAGTAGAATGGGGTTGGTTATTATCATTATTTAAAAAGAAAGCAATTGTAATTAGTCATCGTAAAATTCTACTAATCTGAAAAAATTTTATAATCATAAACATATTTCCTTAGAAGCCAGAAAGGAGATGAAATTCTCGTGCAATCCAGAATTTAAGTAAACAAAAGCTCTTTCTAATTATAGAATCAATTCTATCTAAATGCATACCTGAAATATAAACTATATTGCTTAAAATTACCAATCTTCATGCAATTTCATTTTATTTAAAAGAAGATAAAAAACCTAACCACTAAAATAGGTCAGGTTTTTGTTTTGTTTTGTTTTTTGTGGGTACCAGGGGTCGAGCTCAGGACCTCACATGCCAGCAGGCGCCCGTGCCGCTGAGCGATATCACCGGCCCTTTTTTCATATGTGGGATCCGGGAGTCGAACTCGGGCCCTCGCACTTGCCAGGCAGGCACTTACGCCGCTGAGCCATCTCACCGGCCCTAGGTTAGGTTTTTTGATAGCTTTAATACTAACCTGGCAACTTGCTAATTAAAAACATGGCTCCAGACTCTGACTTCTAAATTCTGCCCAGCACTGACTTGCTGTGTTACCATAACTAAGCAACTAAACCTTGTGAGACAGTGCCTATCTCAGAGAAGTGTTAATAGGAAATTAAAGTGCAGGTCTAAAAGCCTGCAGTGTCTTCCCTGACCACGTGATCCAAAGTAGCCCATGCACCCAACTCATCCTCTAGCACAGCACACAGTATACTCTCTTCTCATGACCTTTTAAGTAACTTATAAAATCATTTGCTTTGCAATTATTGATTCTATCTCTTTCCCACTAAAATATAAGTGTCATGCTGGACAAACCATCAGCTATCTTAGTTACTGGGTAGGCAGTCTTTAAGATGGAACCTAATGGTTCTGACTTGTGTAACCAATAGGATATTGAGGAAATTATGGAGTGTTACAAGACTAGATCATAATATAATCTAGTCAATAAGACTAATCATATTATAGCTTTTGTCTTGTTCCCTATTGGGTCACTCACTCTGAGTTATGCCAGCTGCCAGAAATGGGAACACCCAATACCTACAGGGAGTCCCATAAACTAAAGAACTGAGACCCTCTATCAAAAGATAAACAGGCCCCTTGCCAGCAGCCATGTGCATGAGTCACCTTGGACTTTAGATGGCCTCGTGTTTTAACTCATGATTGAAGAAAAATACTAACTTCTCCTTAAAGGTTAACGAAAGTAAAGATTTAATCTTTTTCCTAGGACACCATTAATTCCAACAACAGATCCTTTGGTGGTCCATGGACTCCAGGTTAAGAACTCCTGGAAGATGGATATGGGATGATAACAGATGCCGTGGTAGGAAACAAGAAAGTAACTCAAGTTCTAATGCCTTCAGTGAATCAGTGGGAGGGAACAGAAAACCTACGCTTGCGACCAACGAGGAGGAGTGCACTAGGCTATATGCTCTGATGGTCTGGGCTTCAAAAAGAGCTGGAAGCTTTTGAAGGAAGAAGCCACCAGGAAAATAAAGCCATCAAAGAACAGTTAGGTTTCAATTAGAGCAAGAAGGAAAGAAGACATTAGAAGATAGCAGACTCTGAGTTCCAAAGGGCAAAGCAGGAGGGTGAGGGAAAGCCTAGAGGAGTCGAGATAACAGATTAAGGGAATAAAGTGTGTCATGTTACCTGAAAGGTGATATGAATTATGATAACCAGTAAAACTTAATAAAGAAACTTAAACCATGTGGATTATACCTTATTAACTTATCTCCTCTATCACCCTAGTATAAGGCACTTGGATACGTGCTACAGCCTCCTAACCAGCTTCCAAGTGTCATGGTTACTTTTCTCATTACTGAGACAAAACACCTGACACCCAAAGTTAAAGGACAAAAGGTTTATTTCAGTTCTGTTTGTGGAGGCTTTAGTTCATAGTCAGCTGACTCCAAGGCAGGGTGGCATGGCAGAGGGCATCCCAGAGGAGAAACAGTTCATGGCGTGGCAGGCAGAAAGCAGCAAGCAGCAACAAACAGCAGCAGCAGGCCTACCTCCTTTCTGTCCCTTTATATTCCATGCAGGGTACAAATCTATTAATGGATGTCACCCATGCCCAGGGCGGGGCTTCCATTATCCAGTATCACACCTTAATCCAGTATCACACCTTTAATCCACATTCACACACCCTAATCCAGACACCTTCAAAACTCCCCACCCATGACCACATGAGGCTTTGGGGGGACATCTAGATACAACCCATAACATCAAGTTTTCACCGGTCCTCTACCCTACTGCTCCAAGCAATCCTCAATGCCAATATTGTGATCTTACTGAAAATGTAAAGCCAATCACATCCTTCACTCCTGTTTAAAACTCTCAATGGCTCTCAATTATTCATAAGATGACATTCAAGTATCTTACCATGACTCCAAGTTTCACCTTGATTTAAACTTACTAGAAAATCTCTTTAGCGCTCCACCACCTTCTACGGTAGGATCTAGATGTAATAAGCTAAAGTCAGTCTCCTATTCATGCTCATGCTGTTCTTCTCTCTAGAACTTTTAAAGTAGTACGAGCACAAAGGAGACAAGGAAAATTGTTTGTTTGTTCATTTGTTTGTTTTTGTGGTGCTGGGGATCAAACTCAGGGCCTTAAGCATGCAGGGCAACAACTCTACCACTGAGCCAAATCCCCAGCCCAAAAATTGTAATTTTTTAATTGTACTTTTAAGAAAAATGTAGCTTCTGTACACAAAAGTTACTCAAGCCTTTTTTCTTTCTAGGAAACTTACTCCAAAAAACTTCCTAAAGTTCTAAACTGGCCTTGGTAGCTCATGCCTACAATTCTAGCTCTCTGGGAAGCTGAGGCAGGAGGATCACAATTTCAACCCCAGCCTTGCCAGTAACTTAGCGAGACCTTGTCTCAAAATAAGAAGCGAAAAAGGGCTGTTGGAAATTGCCCTTCCTCCCACAGACCTCCATGCTCAAGGAAACAGCAACATTAAAGGGCCAGCATATCTCAGTTTCAAATACAGTAAATGGTTTACATTCTAACACAGCTCACCTGATCAGTAACCTGACAGACAGCAGGTATACACATCCTAGATCGCCTGTCTCAAGGACACTCCCAAGACCACACAAACACCCTCAACACTTGACCATAACCACCTTTCCCTTGAGAGCCTGCACTGAGTGTATACTTCTTTCTGGCTAATAAACCTCTTTTATCCTTCTCGCTGATGTACCCTGAAAATTCTTTTTCTGTGATGAAAGTCAGCAAACCTACAACCTCCCCCATGGGTGGGGTGAATTGGAGTCCCCATCTCCTCTTTGTGGGACCACCATGGACCCTGTCTGGTGACACTGTCAACCCATCCTCTTTACTTGGTTATCATCAACTCAGTCATCAGCTTTCAGTTTGAGGTGCAGCTCATGGAGGACCCCTTCCAGAGGACTCCAGGAGAACTGGCTGGAAGCCCAGACTTCCTGCTTGCCATTACAGTAGGTACACTGTTCTGAACCTGCCTGCTAATGTATAAGTTTACTGGACAAGGCTTGAAGTCCTTAGGAATAAAGATTTTTATTTCATTCTCTAGACAACCCTGGAACCCAGGAGCATGGCTTTAAGCACAGAATGAATGTTTTGTTAATATGTATTGAGTAAATTAATAATTACCTTCCCATCTTCCAGCCTGGGACACCAGCCATTGCTTCTTACCCTGCTAAGTTATTCTCAACAATGTTTTTAAATAACAGCAGATCAGGAAGCATGCCAGGTGTCTGTGCCTTGCATCTATGCAACAGGAAAAGCCAGACTCTTCCCAAAGCTGTAGTTCACAGAACACTCCCCCTATGCTAAAAACAAGTATGCATTTCTGGAATGTAATACCGTGATGTAAGGTAGTGTTATAATTTAGATACTGAATGTCTCCCAAAGTCCTATGTGATGAAGGCCTGGTGTCCAGCCAGTGTCACTACTGGGAGATGGCAGAAACTTTAGGAGCTGGGGCCTCGTAGAACAAAGTGACATCACTGGGAGCGTGCCCCTGAAGGACATCTTGGGACTCCAGGCTCCTCCTCTCTTTGCTTCCTGGCCACCACGAGGTGAACAGGCCTCCTCCACCACATGTTCTTGCCATGAGACTGTGTGCCACTAGGGCCAAAAGCAACAGGACTGAGTGACCACAGACTGAAACTGTGAACCAAAATATGCCCTTCCTCCTTCTGAGTTGATTATCTCAGTTATTTTCCCACAGGAATAGAAAGCTGACTAACACAGGCAGTAGGGAAAATAACCATTCAAATGGAAGGATCACACACACATTAAAAAAAACCCCACTAATCCAAAGTTATATCTACCTATATCTATTCAAAGTACAATTTTAATTATATTCAAATATTAATAGTATATACTTGAAAGAAAATATAAGCTCTCCAAAAAATACTATAATTTTTAAAAGGCACAGCTCAATATAAACATACACAAAAATCATCTGAAGGCATCAACAACTGCTTTCTAATTGCCAGCCTGACATGCTTCCACTAGCAATCCATTCCAGTGATAGCCCAGATGCCAACTTACTACAGGGCAAAACATTCAACTCCTACCAACCTGGATTCCATCTTGTCCTTCAAAATCCCGTAAAAAAGTAATCCACTCTACACGGTCATCTGCAAGATCAAGTGGACTCTATTTACTATTTCCACTGAACCCTATACATACTGTCACAGCCCCGATCACACCACACTCCAACTATGGATTGTATATCTGTTTCCCCACTGTGCCCAGACACCAGAGTCATTCTTATAAATCTTCATCTTTCTCTAACAGTCCAAAGCACTCGATAAAAACTTAATGAATGAGTAGACAAAAGAATGAATAAAGAAGTATGCACTCCCTAGTACCTCTTAGCATATTCTACTCTGAGAGCTCTTGATCTTATTTCCATGTTTCTACTGATTTAAGAAGGCAGTCTCTAAACTATCCCATAAATATTTAAAGATTCTGAGATAGTACTTAAGTGCCATGACCGAAAACCTAAGTGCAGGAAGTCCTAATTAACTCATATTAATGGGCTTTGAAAGGCCCACCTGACTTAGCAAATACTTTAAATCTTATAGAATTTATGATGTACCTCTTACACATGCTGAGTTGCCCCAGTCAATGCTGTTGTTATCTACTTTATATAGAAAAGTGTATTTTAATACTACATAAATCTGAGAGAAAAATATTACCACACTTTTCGCTGCATCACTTGTTTTTAGTTTACCAACGAAAAATTAATAGAAATGTGAAAATGAACTTATAGTACAGAAAGCCTTCTATCCTACTAGGCCATTACAATAATTTTAAATAATTATTTTAAGTTGAGCTCTAATTTTTAAAGCTAAAATTTTATGCTCTACTGCCTTACTCAAAAGTTAGGCGCAAAGTCAGATAATCAAAATCACTTTTTCTTCTTAAGTGTGGCATCCATTTCAGAATACATGCACAGGAACTATCATATCTCAATAGACAGGAAGAGTCTACAGTTAGAAAATATCCTGTCCTATTCAGCCGCATTCATCTGGGGAATTATGTTTGAGTGAACCAGTGTCACAGAAAACCTTCAGAATGTGCATGAGTCACCGGGTAGCAGGTAATTACACTGGGTCAAAGGGCCCTTGGGGAACAGTCCGGAGGCAGAGAACAGGACAGTAAGAGGTTCCCAAAGCGCATGGTAGGACTTGAACCAAACCAAGTGATACTATCTACAGTGGCTCCAAGACTCCTCTTCCATGGGGAGTTTCAAGGAGCCCCAGGAAAGGCTGTCCCTGTATCTAGGAGCAGGCCACAGCTGTGGGCATATTTGTGATTTCCATGCAAAGAAGATGTTCTGTATTCTTCACTGTTAAAAGAAATCACATAGCCTTTACCTGCTGACATCTCTCAAACATCCCTATTCCTTTGGGATAGACTTTTTAGTTTTGCGTACTTGAAATATTCAAAACAGTTCATTTCTCACCATAGAAAACTTCTTATCATATATCATCATAATTATAATTTTTGCAGAACCAAGGTTAATGGCTCTGTACAATTTTCCCTTTTATTTTAAAAAATGGGAAATCTCATATAGATGGCTTGCAGAGAAAAGCGGAAAATAATAAGACAGACATCTAGATCTCACATTTGGCATTCTCAGTACAAAAGGGGATAGCGCTTAAGTGGCAGTACAATGCTTTAGGTAAAGATGTTCTCTGGACCAGCCTGCCAGAGTTTTGCTGACCACTCATATGACTTGAACTCATTTGTGTCAGTTTCCCCATCTTAAAAATGAGAGTAACCATACTTAGAGGCTTAAGTGAAGATTAAATATATTTCTATAGCTAACATTTAGAATACTACTTAGCACATAACAATTACACAGTATTTAATATACATTATAATCAGCAACTATAATTCCCTAGTTAGTTTTTTTTTTGTGTTTTTTTTTTTTTTTTTTTTTTTTTTTTTCTTATTTTACAAGTGTTTGGGGTATAGGAAAGCCAACCCTGACTCCACACTACCAATCACTGGTAACACGTTCCAAGGAAGAGCCTCCAATCACCCTAACCTAAGCCCATGGATGCCCAGCCTCTGCTGGGCTCCCGCCAGTTATGCTCTAACATTCCCTAAGTAGCCTTTCTAATCTCTGGAAGGTTCTTGCATATTGACTGAGGGATATCTATCAAGTTAAGAGAGGCAAAGTCCTACCATGGAGGTCTGATATGTCATGTTAAAGAATTCAGGCCAACCTAAAGAAAAGAGTTAAACAGTCCCAAATAAGGTAAAACATGACAGATGTGCAATGCAAATAGGTCACCGTGGTGCTATGCAGAAAGCTGGCTTTTTGAGGAGTGACAGAAACCTGTTTAGGAGCCCAGACAAGAGAAAATGGGGCCACTAACATGGACAGAAGTAATTTGGAGAAGCCAGAGTCAAGAAATAATCAAAAAGAAACATTGGAAGGGTAAAGCCACCTTCTAAGCAAACATATGAATAAAAACAAGTTTTGAAGGAAATTGAAGTATTTCTAATATAAACAAGGACATCCATATGGAGGAATCCAGTAGGCCAATGCAATTAATATGTCTCCATCAGAGGAAAAGATGTTAGACAGAAGTATAAATGGTAGGGGCAATCTTCAGAAATGATCATCCTAGTAAAGCACCATATACAGAAAGACAAAGAGTAGTTTGAGAGAAGAAAAAAAAGAAATAACAGTAGTTTAATACAGCCAAAAGAAAACACGCATACACCAATAGAGATGGAAAAGGAAAGTTCAGAGGGGTATGAAACCAAGAAAAGGTGGTATCACGGAAGTCAAGAAATCTTTCTTCAAAGAGGAAGCAGATAATTTTATCTAGTACTGTAGATAAATTCTGTAAATTTCCAAGGACTAAAAACTGACCACTATTAAATATAACAAGGTCATTTCATAATGCTAAGCAATTCACAATAATCCTAAATGTGTACAGTCAGCCCTCCACATCCACAAACTGTGGATTAAAGATATAATTAGGCCTATAGTGGTGGTGTCTATAAGATTGTGTATGTACTGATAGTTTTATTATTACTCCCTAAACAATACAGTATAACAGTTATTTGCATAGAATTTACATTCTATAAGGTTATAAGAATGTAGGGATGATTTATAAGGGAGGATATATGCAGGTTATACTACATCATTTTATATATACGATTTGAACATCCACAGATTTTCGTAGTTATAGGGGGTCCTAAGAACCAATACCCTGTGGATACCAAGGAACACATATATGCTCTCGATCACCCCCCACTTTTTTTATTGTTGTACATTTTTGCAATATGTGTTTATATTCCTTGTATAGAGTTGGCACATGTACTTAACACATTTTAATTCCTTTTCTCATCCCACCCCTCCCACCCACCCCCATCTCTTGGTCCACTTCCTATTTGAGAAAGATCTATCTCCCTACTTCCTATTATCCATCTTTTATTTTGTTCTTTATTTATATTTTGGGTTTCTCACATAAGAGAAACCACGCAATATTTAAGCTAGTATGTCTGATTTATTTCACTTAACATTTTTTCTTAATTGTCCACTAAACGATCCCTAAAAATAGGGATACCAAACCTCAAAAGCTAAATAACTTACACAAAGTCATACAGCTAGTAGGTGGCAAAGCTGTCATTATAACCAAGCTGTCCTACATGCAACTACATGCCATAAAGAACAGACACTAATGGAAAGACCTCATGACTTCTGTAGTTTCTGTGCAGGCCAATGTTTATTTTTCTAGCTACAGTTGTTATTTGTGGGTCATGAAATCCATTTAGTGGATTAGATCACCATTCTCTTTTTTAAAGTAATGGAAAGGAGTGAAGAAAAGTGGAAGAAAATGGAAAGGAAAAGATCAGAGTTCATTATGCTTAGAAACATTAAATACTGGTTATAAAAACTTTAGTTTCAACTGAGAAACAGTTTGAAGAGTTATGTGGGCCAGGCAGCATAATAAAATGTTACTCCTTACTGTCAGTCCTAGAAACAAACACACACAAACACACACACACACTCACACACACACATTTCAAAACCATTGCTGCGGGCCAAAAAGGGATCACAGTATTGTTCTCTGCAGTAGGACAAAAGAAGAAATGAAGATCAGTAGGAGTGCGGTACTGTGGACAAATGATTATAAAGGATAAGGGAGAAAAGAGCAAGTCGAACACAACTCAAATTCCAAAAACAATCAGTGAACGCTTGGGTGGATAATTCAGCATTAAGTCCATGTTCCATTTCTTCCAACTTACCTTGTCAAACTTGTTTCCTTTCCTCTCACTCTCCCTCTTGCCAATCCTTTTGCCCCTGAGGAAAATCTTCTCAACCCAGGCATAAACAATGGATGATCATAAACTAAACGATGGCAGATATGTTATCCGGCAGAGAATGCTCAGGTATTTGTAGAAGGAACACTGCTTAAAATCTATTAACCCCGCCTAGGGTTCCCATCATTCCTATCAGACTGTGTCCTGCGAAATTCCATTCAGTAGTAACTCAAGAAATAATGTTGAAACCTGAAGCATTTCTGCAGGACTTTAACAAAACAACTTAAAGAGACAGGCTTTTTACATTAATGCTTCCCATGATATTTCTATTTGATGTTTCTAAATATTGTTATTCAAATGTATGCTTACAGCACAGCTATATTCTTACATGCCTTCTCTCAAGTTTTGCCCAAAAATGGCTATTCACATTAAGAAATTCTAAATTAAAAGCATACATGGGATGTATATGCTGTGGGGGTGGCAAACTTTAATTAGAAAACATATTGCCAGAACATATCACAGCATCAGTGGCAAATGCTTCTCTCAGCTCTAACACACCAGAAATAGTTTAAAGAACACTCAAAATACCCAGCTACCCTTTCCCTTCTGACAGCTCTGCATTGATCTGTAACACACATCCCCTGCAAGGCTCAGCTGCAAGCATGTCACCCCACCTCTCTCTCCATACATCAGGAAACATCTGTAAAAGGGGTTAAAAGGGCCAGAACTAAAGCAGCATTTCAACATACTTCAGTCTGACACTCACCAACACCATATGAGGAAGGGAGCAAAGGTTATCATTAGCCCTGCTTTGTAGGAGGCCAATCAAATGATCGAACTGTCAAGGTCAGAGCTCAGTCATCGTGAAATTCGGTGTTTAACAAGATTCTTCTGATTCCAAATCCAGTGCTTTTTCTACACTGCATCAGTCAACAAGTTAGATTCTATTTTGGTATCTCCTGTTCAAGACAGCCATGCTTACTCTCAGATCTCTACAAAAATGGATCCAGCTACCTAAACTAGACAATCCACTTGATCCTTCTCTTACTAAACTGCTGGCCTACTCAGGAGACAAGCTAAAGCACAGATCAGATAAGAACAGCGAAAATGAGGTAACTAGCAGGTTGGTCAGCGAGTTTATACGGAAAGGTCAGTGAAAAATTCAGAAGATGGCCATGTATGTGTACACCCAAGATGAAAGCAGCGGCCAGGCAACAGTCATCAACCATGTAAATGGTCAGAAAGACTAGCAGGAAGTCAACAACAACAAAGAATTAGAAGGCTTATTATGTCTCAGACAACATGCCAGACACTCAAAGATTAATAACACATCATTTCTGCCTGTAAAAGGTTTAGTGAGAAAGACAAATACTGTAGTGCTAAAAATATACACTAGGTGCCCAAATTTTTTTACCTTACCAAGGCAAGGATAAAGATAGAAGTAAGGAATGGTGAAGAATAACATCTTAACTGAGAAGGAACCCACCTAACTTAAGATAGAGTAAGATGGTTTGTGGAATGGGCTGCTAAAGCCACTCCATGACTCTTTCTGAAATTTAAGTAAAGATTGTGGGTTGACAGTGTGCAAGGACAGTCTTGTAATGAAATTAAAGGCAGTGCCTGAAAAAGAAAAATGTAGTGTCCATAAAATAGAAATCAACTTCAAAAATATTATATAGAATAGTATCCAGCAATAAAAAGGAATGAAGTACATGCAGCATTGCAGATGAACCTAGAAAACATTATGCTGAATGAAAGAAGTCAGTCACAAAAGACTATGTACTATATGGCTCCATTTATATGCAAAAGCCAAAAACATGCAAATCTATAGGAAGTAGACAGGAGGTTGCCCAGAGCTGCATGAGCTGAGAAAAATTGGGGATAACTATCTACAGGTATGAGCTTTCCATGAAGGCTGATGAAAACGTTCTAAAATTAACTGTAGTGATGGTTGGACAGCTTTTGTGAATACACTAAAAACTACTACTTCATACACTTTTAATGAGTATGGATGCTACATGAATAATACTTCAATAAAGCTGTTATAAATACTCTTGTATATTCTCATAAAAATTCTCAAACATAAAAATTGTACCTGGTTTTATTGTTGGCTCTGAGAAGTCATTTGAAGGCTAAGTTAAGTAAGCACAGTGTGTGTATTAGGAGCTGTCTGGAACAAGATTCAAGCTACAGCCACACCACCTGCCAGCTAGGCATATTTGGGCAAACTTCTTACCTAGCTCAGCCTCTGCATCCCCAAGTGTAAAATAAAGACAAAATCTATCTTGCAAGGTGAGAAACAATTATGTGATCTACATAAGTGTTCATATTGCTAATGTTTTCTAAACACGAGTACAGGTCATGCACCACGAATGCTTCAGTCAACAACAGACTCCATATACAATACTACACCGTCCAGGTATGCAGTAGGCTGAACCGCCTCAGTTGTGTAAGCGTACTCTGTGATGTTCATACAATGATTAAATCACCTAACAGTGCACCTCTCAAAACATATCCCTGTTGTGAAGCAATGCATGACTATATACCAACAGATGTATCCAGAAACTTTTATGCAAATATCCTTTTCTTACATATTAATCATAGAAAAACATATCAACATTCTAATTAAATTTTTAAGTCATTCATATCAAGATCTCTGTCTCACTCATGTTTACCTATCCACCTTCTCAAAGGCAGCACTTTGGATGTCAAGGATATAAAACATTTTGAATGTTTACTATGTTCTAGGGACTCTGCTTCATCCTTAATATACGAATTCAAAACCTGGTCAATAGAGTGCCATGCTTTTTCCTCTGTATCATGCTTACATATTTTTGATATTACTCTTTATTCGGGCTTTGTTTTTGTTATTGTTATTCTTCTACTATTATCATGAGTTAAATCCAAAACATATTTCTCAGAAAAATGTATTTAAATATGCAAGGATCCATATTTGCCAAGTTTCTGAAATGGTGTTATAAGGCATAGTATTAATTACTCATGAAAAACCCTATTTTAAACAACATGAAGAAGATATATAATAAGGCATGCGTAGTTCTCTCATTTTTAAACAAGATTTCTAAAATATATGCATAATATTTTAGTCTGGTTTACTTTAATTAGCAACTACATATTTCTGAAAAGCCAACATATCTTTAGCTTTTTTTTCTACCTCCTTCTGAAGTGTGTAATTCATCCCCAAAGAATGAGAGCTGATTTAAATGATTCGAAGTTGAGTAACAATTTGTAATTAAACAAATTTTTTAATTAACATATTGACTACTCCCTTTTACAACTTAAAAGCAACAACTTAATGTATTTTACCAGTTTTGTCTCTTATTTTAGTACTATAAAAACAGTGTATTTCCATTACATGCAATTTTTAGTCATTGCAAAGGTGTTAGCACAGCATGCCATCAACATTTTATGGTTAGTTAAAATTCATAACAAAGAAAATGTGGAGAATAACCTTACCATATCATCCGTCAGTGTCTTAATATTTAAATGCTGCAAATGGAAAAAAAAAATCAATCGGTAATTTATAACAGCTTTTTTATATTTTAGTTAATGGAATACATTCAAAATTCTACAATGCTAACTTGAAGATTATTAAATTCTTGACAGTCTAATAAAAATGCATTATATATTGTTTTAATCTCTTTCTCAAAAAGATGGACCAAAGTTACCATGTATGCCATAATTTCAAATATTTACTAAAATGTTTTGGCTTTGTGAGCTTTACAAACTAGATACCACGTAAGTGTAGTACAATAAATACATTCTCTAATAATATTAATTGGCATTAAATATACAGACTTGAAACACAATATATTTAAATATAATTTTCAGAAGCTTTTTCATATTATAAGAAAGTGAAACTTTTACCTTTAGTATGCAACATAACAGATAATAAAGCACTTTGCTGACTTAATTAACTTAATTCTAATAATGAAGAATGTACTGGAATGACTATTTGCATCTTTAACATCAGTCTGATTTATCATCAGTGGTGACAATAGATACTTCAATTTCATTGCCAACTTGTTTGAGAACGCTTTTGCTGATTTCCTTGCTAGACAAACATAAGGCCACTTTAAAAAAGTGAATAAATTAGTTTCCCGCAAAGCACAGTTCAAAAGAAAAACAAAAAAAAAAAAAGGAAAAAAAAAGAAATCTATTTTATAAATCCCAGAACATGGAAAGATTTTGTATTCAAAATAACGAATCAATTACCAATTCTCCTTCCTCTTGTTCATTGGAGAATTGTATCTTTCAAAGACCACAGAAAGAGTCAAACATTTTCTAAGCAGGAAACCAGGCGTATCCTTTTATAATTATAAAAGGAGATGTAGTGACAATCCTTATCTAGTAGAGTAAGTGACACAAAGTTAAATTTGGCATTCATGTTTGTATGCTGAAGTATATTTTTAACCCTTTCAGGAGTGGGGCAGTGCTGGGGATTGAACCCTGGGCCTCACGCATGCTCGGCGAGCGCTCTACCCCTAAGCTACACCCCCAGCTGAAGTACATCTTTATGTTCATGACTACCTCAGTGATAATTCCACTTAAAAATCCATACAGTTTAAGTCATTATTCTAGATTTTCTTCTTTCACCAAAAGTTCTTTCTTCTAATACAAAGGAAAAAAACTACTGGCGGAACCTAAATGAACCTCGTATAAGCCAAAGAACGTATTCAAATTAATAGCCATTATTAGTCACACTACTAAGTTCTAGAGTAAACTGCCATATAATTAGAAGTGCTTACTTTGACCCGGGAATTAGGAAGTCATAATAATGGATGAACCGAGTTAATGTCTATTCCTAAACTATACAATTTGCTTTTCAAAAATACCATTTTTAGCCTTTGAAGTTAATAAGTATGCACAGTTGTCCTTAAGAAGGATGTGATCCTGAGCAACACTGTTAAATTTTTAAGACATTTACAGCCAGTGTCATCCCAGACACGTTTGACTACAATTAAACCAAAGTTACACATCTCTGCAATTTGAAGGGGGGAAAAGTCTCTCTGGGATTCTCTTGCCAACAGGGGATTCCAGCCCATTGCATTTGGTTCACTACATCTCTTGTAACTCTATGAAGGGAGATCATTATCATCCCAAATACAACACCTATTGCTCCTGAAAGGGTCATTTTCAAGGTCCTGCCACAGAAAAAAAAGGAAAGTAGTCAAGTTCTAACAATACCATGTGAAGTGGTCTAATGCTTCCAAAGTAAAGGCAAGGAAATCAAGTATAAAGCTAAAATCCCATTTAGAACAGATGCCACAATAAACCAAAAACACCTACTTGCGCAAATGAAATATTCCCAAAGACCCATGTGAGCTGCTTCAGGGAAATGCCATGAAAGTGACAGAGAGAGAGAGAGAGAATAGAAAATTTAAAGAGAAATGAGACTAGATAAATAAATGCAAGGTTTATTACCTAAAAACTGCATAGAAGGTACAGAAAGCAATGTAATAGGTATAAATGTAGGAAATGAAAGTTACATGATATAAAATCCAGAAGATGTAAACATCCAAAAGAAACACTTTTATCTACCTTCAAAGGTCTAAAAGTGCACAGCCTTTTAAATTAGAGTTGCAGTCACACCCTTCAGGAAAAGGAGCCATCCCTCTTACGTAAAATCAAGAGGATACCTTTTTTGTCACAGCTGTTGCTTTTTTTATTTTTACTTTAAATTTTTAAACTGCCTCACTCTGAACCTTCTAATGGGATTCAATTAATTTACTAAAGACTTGATCTGTTTTTCAAGACAATATTAGCACATGTAAGCCCATTTGCAACCTATACACAGTATTTCACAAAAAAATAACATGATAAATCACAACAGAATTATCATGCAGGAGTAGCAAACAGAAAAAACAAAAAAAAATACGAAACCCAAAGGAATGCAGGTATGAAAAATATAACAGAGTCTGGGGAAAAAGCTCAAGAAGCTAAGGTCAAGTTCATTATTCCTTGTCTTGTGGAAAACACTTACCTATTGATTCTCACCAGCAGCAAAAGCAGCCAAGAGGGCAGGAAATGACAGCATATTCAAGGGTCCATGACAGGACTGAACATACTGACACAGAGTATGCAGTGATGTGAGAAATTTGTTTCTATACCAAAACAATAAAGTCAGAATAGGTTTCACTTGAAGATCCAGCTTTCTAAAGAATAAAGACTACATAGCTATTAATTTACACAATGCTCTCTGATAGAAACCAGTGATGATGAGCTAGAATTAAAAGTCTGAATAGATCTAAGCACTAGTAATTTCCCCTAAAAACTGTAGTAACTGGTACTTCAAAAAACGTGAAGGAGTGGACCCACTTTAGCAGCACATATACTAAAGTTGGAACTACACAGAGAAGATTACCATGGCCCCTGCACAAGGATAACAGGCAAATTCATAAAATGTTCCACATTTTGGGGTGATGGGAAGATTTGGGGATGAGAGACAGGAAGGCAGGGAGGAGAAAGAGAAATAAAAAAGGACCAAGATGCCATATATATATATGTATATATATAATTCCCTATGATGAAGGTATTATGCATCATAAACATATCCTAATAAAAAAAAAATTTTAAACAAGGAAAAAGAAATAAGCACTATATACCTGGTTAAAAAAGGGGGGGGGGGGTAGAGGCCATATCAAGTGGTAACCATTTGTAGGACGTATGAATGTTAATTTTAAATTCAACTTGATAATGGTAAGTTTACATTTTCTCAAGATTCTGTGTGTTGACTCACACACTTCTAAAATGAAGACTATCCATTAAGTTGAAATGGCTGAGAAGGAGAAAGAGAATGACTGTCAAAATCCTCACACAGTTCTGTGGGGTTTTGACCTTATGTTTGTAGATACAAAACCACGAGGATAACAGCCTTAATTAAAGAAAAAACTATATAACACCAAAAAAATTGCTTTTATACTGGTACTTGAGGTACTGTTTAAATGTCTAGTTAACCAAGACGCTTTTAAAAATGAAGTACTTCTGTTTTATAGCCACCAGCAAGGCACTTTACTATCTTCCAGTTGGGGAAAATAGGAACAACACACATCAATTCAGTTCATGAGTAGCATTTGCTGACATCTACTTCAAGAATGAAAATTTAAGGAATATTAAATAAAAGCAACTAGGAACACCTTTGAAAAGTAATGTAATATCAACATTTTAGGGTTGTATTTACCCACAAGAAAGAAAAAGATAACACACAGTTTTAGACATATTAACGTGACTTTGTGAACTTTAGTTGTATTACCTGGCCTATGATTCCATAGGTGTTATTAATGTTTTATGGCATTGGGGTAGAATAAAACTGGTAATATTAAAAGCACACAATTCCGTCCATGGGACCACAGGTAATTGGTTATGGTGCAGGATTAAAGGATATTAGGGTTCTTTTCCTAAGCCACTCACCCTTCTTTTCGTAGTCCTATGTTCTTCAACTTGCTAATTCTATTTTTCTCCCTAAAAAGTAAGGAGCACCACATACAGATGGGTAACAACGTTTTCTGCTAATGACAGTTTCTAGGACGAATGGTCAAAAGGGTCACAGTGGAATTGAAAGAGAAAAAGGAGCCTTTATAGATTTTTTTCTTCAAAAGAACATAGGATCCAAGAAAAAAAAAAAAAGTAGAAACACAGAACATAGGTCTCTATATTCCCATTTAAGCAGTGCATCAAAACTTTTATTGAAGACAGTGCCTACTGTCAAAAAATAGATTTACAGCTTTTCAGAGCACTGTGCTAAATGCCGTGAATATCAAGAGGTATGAAGACACAGTTCCTCCCCACCAACTTAGTTTACAAGCAAGTAAGAAAAATGGACAAACTGCATAACATACAAAGCAACATACAAACCATACAAAGAAAAAGATTCCAAAGAGCCCAGACTTGTAGCAAATGCTGTTTTGCTTCACTGGTAAGCACGTGTGAACTAGCAGGCAAGTGGAGCTAAGGATCTGTCATTTGATGTCATTAGAAACACGACAGCCACCACTAACTGCCAACCTCGCAGCTTGGATCAAGTTGTCATTGTCATCACAGTCAAATATACTAATATAATTTGGGCTCACACAATTCAATCCGTTCAGTTTACATCATTTAACTGGGTTGCTATGCAGGATTACAACAGGAAAGAAACTTGTAAAAGGAAAGCCCCTAAACATACCTGACTCAGGAACAATTTTCATCAATTAGGCCCTCTAAACCAATGGGTTTTCAACTTTTCAGTATGCACAAAAATCACACTAAGACTTTCTTTTGAAAAAGTAGATCACAAGGTCTCCTAGATCCCCAAGACTCTGATGCGGGTCTAAAGTGGACTTGAGAAGCCGCGTGCCTAAGAGGCACTTGGCAATGACTTAGCTCGCTGAGGACCACGTGAGAAATTCTGCTCCATGTTCCACCACACTCGGCCGTTAAGCATCCCCTTAACCTATGCATATATGAATTTCTCGCATGGCTAATTTTAAAAGACAGGTGCCCAAAACCAGCCACATGAAGAGTATAGATAAGAAGTACAAAAGAACTGCAATGGAAGAGACAAAGGCCGGGCACAATGGCACACACCTATAGTCCCAGTACTTGGGAGGCTGAGGCAGGAGGACTGCCTTGAGTTTAAGGACAGCCTGGGCTACATAGTGAGACCCTGTCTCAAAAAAAAAAAAAAAAAGGAAGAGACAAGGAGCTAGTATAACTGGGACAGGCCTGATTGCCAAGAAATGACAGTTTAGTATTGTCATAAGAGAATTCAGTAATCTAGTATACAGGATAATTGCCATTTGTATCATTTACTCAAATGCTTAGTCTATGGTGCAGCCGCTCAAACTCTTAAGTATATATTTGGTACCTAAATATTGAAGATCAGTCACATCTAACCATGATATGACACTATTTGCTACAGAAAATATGACAAATGACAAATTTAACAAAAAATGACAAATTACTGACCCAGCAAATTTCTACCTCAAGGGAAAAAAGCAAACATCCATCTTCACTTTATCATAATCTGTGGTTGAAAACGATAAGCTAAAGTGTTGTTCACATTTTGTTTTAAAATCCAGAATAAGCAGGGCACAGTGGTGCAAGCCTGTAGTTCCAGATACTCGGGAGACTGAGGCACAAGGGTCACTTGAGCCCAGAAGTTCAGGGACAGCCTGGACAGCATATGAGGGGAAAAAAAAAGTCCAGACCATTCTTTTGTATCAATAACTTAGGAATACGTACTATAACCTAGTAACACTTCTGGTCCATACACTGGTACTTATCTTAATGTCAACACCAATTGTAAGGTCTATGAAAGTGTGAAATAATATTACTTTTTTTAATAGACATTTATATTATTTTTTAATTTTTAGTAGTGTGTAGTACACAGTGATCACATTCCTCATGGGGAGTTGGTACATGTACAGAACACATCTTAAAATTCTTTTTTTATCCCTTCCCCTCTTCCCTCCTCCCAATATTACTTCTAACCATGACACTAAACACACGTACAAAGTCCATCTTCCAGGCAACTACAAAACACATAGATGTGAAAACATTGTCCTTCGATGGCTCTTGATTTAACATTTCAGAAGGTCCAAAAATAACACCGCAGCTCTCCTACTGTACCCCTTAGGACAAGTGTAGAGCTGGCTCTTTGATACCATAAAGAAAAACTTTTAAGTTGGCTGGCTTTTTATGTAGCCATGTTTTTAGTCTATGTGGAAAAAAGTGGGAAAGGAGCTGTTAGGAACAGGTGAGAAATTTGGAAAAGCTCTCCAACCTCTTTTAATCACTCAAAGCTGTAACCCCGCCTACCTCTGAAAGAAAATCAATCACCTCATTCCTTAAGGCGTCCCTAAGGACCCACACAGGAATCCATAGCTCCCTTTTCCATAATCCCTATTATGTGAAATGAGATTCATCGAGAAAGACCAGCTTTCAAAAAACAGCATCAATCAAGTGTCCACAGAAGAGAGAAAAAAAATGCATCTTTATGAGAACACTACACGGTTTTCAAAATGATCAAAAGGCTGCAACATATCTGCGGGGGTGGAGGGGAAGGACCACCTCTCTAGAAAAACTAATTTAACAAATTTTGCTTGCAAATCTCCCCTAGATTACGCATCACAACAGCTGGCCAGCTAACAAGTCATTTTTTATTCTAATAACTTTAGTGTTTCTTTTCCTGCAATGAACTCATTCAAAGTTGAGGTAAAATTAAACTAAAAATATGATGGCTAATTCTAGCAACATAGTTTTAAAACCTATTTTAAGATTTTCCTTCAGCTGTTCCAGCTCTTTAAATCTACACCACCACATCAAAAATTCTTCTACACTATATCCAGGGAAAAGCAATTCAAATCTTTGAACCACTTTACAAGTGGGTTCAGTTCTAGGTTAAGCAAATCCAAAACCTTTTTCATCTGGAGAAGGGTAAAAAGTACTTGCTGTGCAAAGAATTACACAAATAATTCATTCCAGGGCTCCCAGGATCACCATGAAGCTTATTAAACTACATACTGGGTTACATCTGAGAGAGCATCAACCCTCATGGCGGCCCCCACCTGTAATCCCAGCACTTGGGAAGCTGAAGCAAGAAGATTGCCAGGAGTTCGAGGCCAGCCTGAACTGCATAGTGAGACCAAAAGTCAAAAGTGTCTCAAAAAACCAAAAACAACTCTCTTGTACAACAAAGGAATTTAAAATGGGTGTTCCTGAAGATAATACAGCATATGTATTATTTTATATGTAGTGTAGTTGAGAAGGATTTTCTTTACCTTCCAGCATTATAATAAGGAAATTTGGTTAGACTTTTCTAGTGAATAATTTGGTTATACAAATCTCATGCACACATTTAAACCTTCTATTTCTAATATTTATACTTAGAAAATAATACAATCATGTTTATATACAAATATGCATCACTGCAGAATTACTTTCAGTAGCTAGAATTGTAATCAACCCCAAATTTCCCAAAACCTGGAGAAGATTAAATCGTGATCCTGGCATACAGACTACAATGACATTAAAATGCTCATAATGTGATGTTAAATGAAAAAAAAATTGTTGCATTTAAAATTGTATTTGCAATCTAATTCCAACTTTATAAATAAACACATTTATGGAATAAATAATAGAAATTATTGCTAATTTTATATATCTAGGTGGTGGGATTTAGGGTATTTTTTCATGACTTCATGTATTTTCCTGGTTGTATACAATGCATGTATTTATTTTTATAAGAAAAGGTTTTTAAAGTTACTATGGATAATACCTTTCTCACTGAACAGAAAATATAGGTTAGTTCCTTTTCAAATAAAAATGTACATGTTAGTAGAAAAAGAAAATCTAAAAAAACCTAGTACATGAGCTAGACTTTTAATAGGCTGAGTCCTAATGCATATTTCCAAGTATGTTAGAATATACTAAACACATTATTCATTTGTTACCTAATTCACATATATAAATTAACCAATCTCAAAAAGCTCCTTGGTTCTGTGAATTATTGATGTTGTCACCTGCTAGAGACTTAATTCCAAGAAAAATATACGAATCACTACATCACAAGCACAAATCCTTTTGACACAAATTCAATTTCTGTGGCAACAATAATATATTGACTTTGCTTTATTTTTCTATTTTATGACACTTATTAATAGTGGAGATAAAAGAAATCTATCATTTTTTGTTACTGTAAATGAAAACAATATCATGCCATCTTCACAAAGTGAAGGTAAACACCACTCACCACTTTCATTACCCCTTGATCAGCCCTTCATGTAAATGAAGACATGACGGCAAAATATAAGAGAAACAGAACAGAACTTCTTCAAACCAGATCTTGTCTCATAATCCTAACTTTTTTCTTCTATACAATATAATTAGGCTGCCAACATGTGCAAGACATTACATAAATATGAAGAGCTCCCAGTCTCTACCCTTAGGATTTTACAACCGAAGAGGTGCAAAATCATCAATAAGCACGTAAACAAAATGCAAGACAGTGAGATAAACACAATTCAGTGGTGATTGAAAAAAAAAGTCTCTACCTGCTAATTAGGTATGCTTAAATAATGCTAATTACCCTAGAAACATTATGACAATGATCTAAGACTCAAGTCATATTTTTAGCCATGATTCAGGTAAAACTTGCAATATCCATTCTTCTCAAACAAGATTCTTAAAGTATTTTCAAGCAAATATTAAACGTTATCATATTCCTGATAAGGCATACGTCAGTAAATAAAACAAAGATTTTGTCCTAGAAGAACACTTTCTATCAGAGAAACAGACAATGAACCAGAGAAATTACAAAGGGTGTCACAAGGCGACATAAAAATGAAAGCAGGGTAAACAAGGGGAAGCCCGCAGTTTAGGGTAGAAAGTTTGTAGGGTGCAATTTTAAATATGCAGAATTGGGTGGGATTAGGTCTGAGGAAGTGGCATTTGTACAAAGAGTTGTCAGTAGATTAGAAGTAGCTGTGTGGATATGGGAGACGAGCGTTTCAGATAGAAAGAATCGCCAGAACAAGGCGATAGGAAGACGTATGCCTGGCATTGAAGAACAAGAAACCAGTGTAGCTGCTGCAGTATAAATGAAGTCATAAAAGGGAGAAGAAGGCAGATCAGGCCCAGACCATTTTTTAATTTTTATTTTTATTAATACATGTTTGTAGTCCATAATGATCACATTCACTGTGGGGAGCTATGACATGTACGTAACACACCTTAATTCTTTTTATGTCTCCTTTCCCCTCCCCGCCTCCTCCTTCCATCTCTTGGTCCCCTTCTCATTTGCAAGAGTCCTAGGCCATTTTAAGGACATGGACCTTTGTTCTTCTAACTGAACAGTCACAAATACTTAATAAGTATAAAATATATTTTATAAATAATCAACTTAAACAGTTCATAATAGTCAAAACAGCACATCATGCAAGTTACATGGGAGAGGTTGGGGTGAGAAAGGTCCATACTCAATTATTAACTTCAGGGTCCTGCAAGTGGCTTGCTTGGTTATGCTACCGGGAGTCATTTCCTAGGTGTTAGAAATACTCCCAAAACACAGGAATAAACAGGAAAGTCAATGAAAGCAATTTTTGGAAAAACTCAGTTAATTCTCTTAGTAACACTATTTTTTAATACAGAATTAGTCCAAAGGAGTGGAGGCCTCCTCCAGCTCCTGTGTTAGGGGAACGCCTCTCTTTCCTATAGTTACTAATCCCTAGGTTACTCAGGCATCTCCAACTTGCCCACCCCTTTGGACACTTCTATAAGTGATGCCATATTAAATCCACCTACCTTGGTTCCTATTTCTTGTCTGGGCCTTCACTTCCCTGTGCTCAGGCTACTAGCAGCACCCTACATGACCTCCTATGCACATTTTAAGGCTGCCGCTTCAAGAAGGTTCTTTTACTTCCCCGAATCAAATGCGCCTCTCCTGTGAGTCATTATGCTGAGTTGTGGCAAATGCAATACTTTTTGGAAGCAAACTGAGGTTTTCAGAGCAAACTCACCTGGATTGGAATCTACCTCAGACACCTATCAGCTGTGTGACCTTAGACAGTTCCTCTTTGAGCCTCAGTTTCTCATCTGTATCATTAAGCTAGCAAGCCACTGCCCTACAGGCTTAGTAGGATACTTAACAGGGAAAGTTATGTAAAGTACACAGTGTTCTACCTGGAGTTAGAAGGCTTTCAGTTAGCTTTCTACCTTTCCTTCCCACTAAGATTCCCCGCAGGCATCACCTTGGTCCAAGCAATCATTCTCAAGGCTTCCCCTACCAGTTTCCTCCCCATTCTGGGCCCAGTGATCTTTCTCTAATCTGTTTAAATCCATTTATAACTGGTAAGTGTGTGCCGATCTCCCACACTGGCCTTATGTTCCCTGAGGACGATTTTTGTCATGGTCACTTTGCCATCAGCTCTATTTTGCTGGGTGTCAGTTATGTAGGACTGTCCTCTTTTCAGCTACCAGTGCCTCTCTTGTTTTGTCAAATTCCTTTGGAGCCCAGATCTGGCGGCTAATAAGCAGTGGCAGTCTCCCAGTGCCATCCCAAGTCTGCGTGCTGCCTGGGCCTCAGGAGGCTCACAGCCAGACGGATGGATGAGATGTGAAGTAAATAGGATGAGCAGGCATTACACATATAAATTCATGGCAAGGGTGGGTCAACCTTCATCATCATCAAGAAATGAAGACCCCACCTCTTTTCTCCCAGAGCCCTTTTGTCTACAATTCCCCTGGGTCACTGATTACTATTTTTTGTAGTTTAATGTTTATGTATACTCTGTAGGGCTTGTTTTTGTATTTTTTTTAATGTGATGAGAACTATGTTTCCCTCATCTTTGAAACTTTAAAGCTACTACTGCCCAGGGAACACTTTAGCCAGTGGTTTTCAATCTGACTTCATGTGAGAATCACCTGAAAATTTGTTCCTTTTCCTAATGCTCATACAGGACAGATGCCTGAGTAATTTCCCCACCAACTGAATCAGAATACCCAAAAGTAGGGCTTACTGAGCATAATTTCATACCTCTCTCAAGTGACTAATATACAACCAGGGTTAGAGACCACTAAATTAGACAAACTATTTTAAGCTGATTGTTCTAGTACCAAACCACCTTCAAGGAATCTCCATAGATCCACAAATGCAGCTGTAGTAGACTCCCCCTGGTTTATCTGCCTCGTGCACACTGTCCCCTCCCTGAGTGCCCCGTCACAGGGGTGGCCCAGCAGTCTTCACTGTTCTTTGTGAGGCAGCCCTAGCCACAGGTGAACATGAGGCAAACTACAGAACCACGCAGAGCCAGTGAAATCCTCCCTCCCTGGGAAAACTGAGTCAGAGATGAAAATGAGACTCTGCTTTTGCACAGACTAAGAGCACAGATGTGTACCTGGAATTGTGAGCCTTCACATTTGGCTATGTGACGTTATATGCAGTGGAAGCCATATTATGCAGAGATACAACTGTGGATTAAATGCCTAGTGAAAGCAAAGTGAGACTACAGAAATATGGCTTCTGAGAGAGACAGAGGATGAGAGAAGATGCCAGCTTTCAGTTCTTGATTCTAGTCCCTCCTGAGGGCCAGCTGTACTGATTGTGCTTGATTTTTGGGCTACCCCTGTGTAACTTTTCAATGTCCCTTTTCACAGGCTTCAACGAGATAATACATGGGGACTTGTTTCTTTAAGCCAAATGGGCCTTGACTAGGACAGAACCCGAGACTGCTACATAGGTCCTTATGTATCCATACAACATAGCCTACCCTACTGTCATCCCTACGGCCACCTTCTGCGTACTGAGTGTACTTACCACAACCAGTACTATACCCGACAACCCTACAAATTAGCTTATCCCTACTTTAAAGATCAGGAAATTGAATGGCATGGAAGTGACTGCCAGAGGTGAGGAGAGAGTGGCCAGGCTGGAGGAGAAACCTCAGTCACCCTAACGCAAAAGGTCAGGCTCTGCCACCTTCCCTCCTCTCAGGCTCTACATCTACAACGGGACAACCATTGTTATCAACCCTAGAGAGGCACTTCAGATAATTAATGGAGCAAAGAAACTTTAAGATGAAATCTTAATAAAATCAGCATAATTCCAAGTAGATGGTTATTAAGTGGTACAATTACCACTGATTATAAATGCATACCTTAAAATTTTTAAACTTTAGATGAATGAGCAAAAAGAACAGAGAAGATAGCTGGGGCACTGGTAATTTCTGTAAATTGTCTAAAACTGATTAAAACACATATTTTGCTAGAGTTTCCCCCAATGTTTTTTAAAGTTGCTTTCTCAAGTGCATAATAAAAATATAATGCTTTCTAATTTCTCATTTATAGAGAAACTTTAATATATATTGCAGCTGGCTGGCGTGGATCCTTACTTCAGAAGAAAAGGAAATTAAAACTAAAGAACAAATTTAGAAGGCAAAAAAGCTTTAATTGAAAAGTTAAAAGAGATGATAGGAAAGGATTCCAGCTTAAGTAGCTAGAGGGGAAGTAGTCTGATACAGAGGTTCACATGCCCTCCCTGCGAAGGCAGGAGGCCAGTTTTTCAAGGATTAACTGATGGGCTGGAGTCCCCTGGATCATAATCTCACTCCTGGTGTCACAGTTCTGGAATCTTTATGGCTAAGGAATGATGTTTCCAGGAAAGGATTGTCTGTGTGGTGATCTCAATCATGGAGAACTCTGCCTTTCCTGGAATCCAGGTGACTACAGGTTCAGGACAGCGGCTGAAGACTTCTGGATGTAGCTGAATGTCCCTGTAAATCTCTTATCTTGGTATCTCGGGAGATGAGATCATGTAAATTCAGGGCTAACCGACCCTGTCCTGCCAGCTCCTAGACAGACACTTCCCAATGATCAATATACCCATACACGTTGAGAGCTGAGAAGAGATTTGACCCAAGATTTACAGGAACAAAGGTTACAAAATGAAGGCCAAGCTTTGGTTGTGCTTTTAGTTATTTAGTGGGCATCTGTAAATCCAAGTGAAAAGCCATGATTCATAGCAAAAGGTATCTTTTAAATCCCAGAAGGAAACACAAATCATGCTTTTAATTTGTAGCAGGTAAGGGTCCAATTTCTGCCTGTTCCCCATTCCTATGGCAGCCTCTGACTGTGTCACGACTGTGTCAATACACAAGCCTTATAATCATTACTAAAATATAAGTCACAAAAATATCCATATTCCAGAATAGCATTTAAAAGTCAATTAAGAGGGCCGGTGAGATGTCTCAGCGGCGTAAGCGCCTGCCTGGCAAGCACAGGGCCCGAGTTCGACTCCCAGAACCCACATATGAAAAAAGGGCCAGTGATATAGCTCAGCGGCATGGGCACCTGCTGGCACGTGACGTCCTGAGGTCGACCTCCGGTACCCACAAAAAAAATAATAAAAGTCAATTAAGAAATTGATTATAGGGCAATAGCTAATTAGAGAAAATTTAAGTATCAAAGTATTGATAAAGTTGAACTTTTTATAAAATAACAAAATTACCACTATGTTTCCTTGCAAATGAGTCAAAAGAGCGTATATTTCACAAAGTTAACATGTGTAAAAGGGAGAAAAAGCACAACTCTAGCTCATATATGCAGTTCTAATACCATGCATAAAATGTGAGATACATTTTGCATTTCTTTTATGTTGTAGAAATAAAGTAAGACAAGGTTTGAAAAATCACGCACTAGGTTTGTCGGCTGTGGATCTGCCAAAGGAATTTCAGAGGAATGGTAAACATGAAGGCAAATTGAGGAACCAGTGGAAGGTGGCTCAATCCCTCTTTACAGCTGCACCCTACCGTTTATCAAGGCTATCAGAACAGAAGCAAGACGCTAAAAGCTGATTAAAGGTTATGTGTTAACTCTCACTATAACAAATCATCAAATCATCATGTCTAACCTAAAAGCACCATCTTTTCTCATTTCACAACTACAGGAACTACAGAACAAGGAAAGTCCAAAGTCACACAGCTATCAAAAACAAGAGTTAGGAGCTGGGCACAATAGCGCTTGGGAAGCTGAGGCAGGACTGTGAGTTCAAGGCCAGCCTGGGCAACATACTAAAACTCTGTATCCAAAAAAAAAAAAAAAAAAAAAAATGCCAGGATTTAAGCCAGGGTCAATGCCATAGGCTTAAAGATTATGCAACATGGATCACCTATAATACTTCACACACCTACCTGAAGTCAAGGACCATACTGTACCCACATGTGCTATGCTCAGTATAAAGGACATTCAAACATTACTGAAAAAATGAAAACAATTAATTCATGGAAAGTGGTTAAAAGGGAGGAAGCAGATCATGATATTCCAAGGGGCAAAATGTCAAGGAAAAGTTAGGGAGGAGGGTTGTTTGGTTGTCCTTCTGCTTTTTTCTTTACAATAGAAAACATTTGAGTGGTTTTACAGGATGGAGCCTGAAAAGAGTGAAATATTCCCAATGGCATGGGATTATGTTAAGAACAGCAGTATATGGATTAACCTTGAAAAGGAAAACAGGCATTTCTTTGTGGATACTAGAAGAGAAAGGATGACAAACAGCTACAGATATAGAAAATAACAGCAAGTTCAAGCAAAATGGCCTTTATTTTTGTTTCTGAAAAAGATTCGCAGGTGAGTCATAAAAGGCTAGGGTAATCATATATAAGATCCTTTCCATGAAAGCTGCGGTATGTTCCTGTGGATACGAAAGAGTGCTTTACACATTCACACAGAATAACATGAAAAGGCTACAAAAGAAAAGAATAAGAAGAATAAGTGGTATCATTATGGGGGTGGAGGGTTATGGTCTGGGATGCAAACTTCACTTTGCACTCTCACACTGTTGGACTTTTAAGAGATGTAGAGAATACTTTTTCAATACAAAAAGACTACCATATCCAACAAAAAGGATCAGGTCCACAGATCGGGTAAAAAGATTGGTAAAAGCTTACCACAAATGCTGAGAAAAATGGAAAAAAGGCAACCAAATAGCTAGTTACAAGGCAAGGCTCTGGAAACCAGCCTGCCTGTGTTCATATCCATCAAGCCCTGGCCCTGCTGCACCTTCTGGAGAAAGTTCCCTACCTCGCTCAGCTCCATCATGTGCAAAACAAGGGCAATAAGAACATCTGCTCTAAAGAAGTGCATGAGGATTATGTGCTTACAGCAAAGTCATAGCCATTATCACCACCATTATCTCAGTGTTCAGGACACACAGGCTAAGGGCTTCCACTCACATAGCTGATAGGGGTTCTGCAAGGATGCAGCAGCCCAGTTCAGCCAGAAGCCTGCCAGACCACTCCCAGCTTGGAGAATTGAGGCAACTGGGCAAGGAGGTCAAAGGTCATCCCATTTATTCATAGCCTACCTTACGGGAGGTTTGAGGGGGTGGCAAGTTTGAAGACCTCCTAGTTCAAAAAATGAATTCAAGTTTACTTTGATGGCGTGTGGGTTTAGTGTCCAGCAGATCTTGGCAGTAGAAGGCTGACAGAGAAAGACAGGCACAATTCAGGGCTGCAGGCTGAGATGAAAGAGAAAGGAAAGAAATATGATCAGTGACAGATCTTCCTGCTGTTTGTCCCAGTCCAGTGAAGAACGGGGTCCCTAAACACAATCTCTATGTCCCACAGGAAGGAAGCAGTAAGGAGAGAGGGAGAGAGGACAAAGGAAAGTCAAAACGCTGTCACTAAGACTCTGTTACATCCCCTTCAAGATGACTGGTACTAGAGAATAACAACTCCCCTACACTGGGTTCTGTGAAAGAATCACGAGAGCACAACTCGTAAAAGTTGTCACATATTCAGTGTGAGGCACTATGCCTAGACTACTGTAGTACACATTAACTCAATCAATTCAGCAACCTATAAATGTAGATTATGGTTACTTCGAATATACAGATGGGAATTCTGAGCCACAGAGATTGATTAATTGGGCCAAGAACGCACAGCTATAATGAACCCGGCCTAAGCCCTTTTCATCACAATGTTGAGGGCTGGGGCTAATGCTACATTCCCCGGTCCAGCTCTCCAATGATCCAGTTATGTTTCTGGCAGCCTTTATATACCCTGTGCACCATCATTTAAGTCTGATATGAAATGAAATGGACATTAAGGCTGTACCAATAACATTTAAACTTAAAGTAATTATGAATGAATTAATGAACTAGGTGGTATAAAGTTACAAGAATAATTCTGCACAGATTTCCAATCAGCCAACCATTCAGATTCCTACTCTAAGTACAAGTCTAAACCAGACGCCACAGAGAAAGTAACTTCCAGAAGTTTATGAACATACATGTGACCCTGTTAAGTGTACCTGTCAACCTGATTGGCTTGAGAGTTGCCTGCAGGATTAGTAAAGCACATTTTGGGGTATGTCTTTGTGCGTCATGGAGGCGTAACTTTGGATACTATATCTGGCCCCCGGCCTCTTCCTCTCTAGCACTGTTCCCCTGCTCTGCTTCCCAGACACCACGAACTGAGCAGATTTGCTCTACCACTCTCTTCCACCGTAACATTTCTGCCTTGGAACCAGCCAAGCATAGAATGAACCCTGAAACCATGAGCCAAAATAAACCTCTCCTCCTAAATTGTAGAGGTCAGGTGTTTTCTCCCAGCAATAAGTAAATGAACACAATAAGCATTAAGTAACTGAAAGCAATTCAAGATAGCATATCAATAAAAGCAAAATACCCTCAGAAGAAAGGCTGAGTGAAGTTAGAATATAGATTTAATTGAAGACCATTACCTTTTATAAAGAAATGAAACTGTCACATTGAATTTCTGGATGCAGATTATATGTACTCCATTTTTCATGTTCACTCCCCAGACTGTCAAATTTTTCATTAGAAATGAACTGTAATTGTCATTATAATTGAATTCTGAGATTTCAATAAACAAAAACAGTTTAATTCTTAAGTCCATAATTCACATCACCAATGTGCAAGTCTTTTATTTATGAAGGGAATGAAGCCAGGCTTGGTAGCACATGCCTGTAATCTCCGCACACGAGGAGGAGGCTACGGCGGAGGACTGAGAGCCTGAGCCCAGGCTGGGGGCTCCGCAAAACCTTGGCTTAAAATTATAAAGGGTCAGAGCTATAGCTCAATGTGAAGGCCCTGGATTCAATCCCCAGTACCCAAAAAAAAAGAAAATATAAATAAAAACTGAATGTTACAAAGCTTGAGTTTATGACACCCAAATAAGCAGCCCACCTTGAGAAAATGAGCAATTAAAGGATAAATTCCCCATATATCCTAGGAAAATACATCACAATAAAATTAGCCAAATAAACTCAGTATTATAGCTCTCACAATTAACCATATATCTTACAAAAGGGCTTCAAGAAAGTAAACAGTGCTACTCTAAATCAGCTGTTTACCCATCTTTAACTCATGAAGGTTTAACTTAAACCACAACTACATGGGTCCACCCCAAGTCCCTCACACACAGAAGGCCCTTATTTGATACATCAAATCCTAGTCAACCCTTCCCTTCCAGTGTTTAAAATGTACCATGATACTCAAAGATGGACAGATTAGAATGTTATTGGGTATTAATTCCATTCATAGGCTTACTTTTAGGGAAAGAAATATATATAAATTGGAAGCCTTTAAAAAAATCAAAAGTGAAATCAAACGGTAAAAAAGCTAAGACCTTACCTCAAAGAAATGAAAAGGGAAGATTATAAGGAGAAACAGACAGGGAGGGAGAAAATGAGCATTTTAACAGATTTTATGAATGGTCATTTCTTGAATTTATTGGACAGAATACAATGTCCTATACCTCTTTTATGATAAATACAAATAGCCAAAAGGCTGTTTATAATTCCAAAATGATACTTTTCAGGTAACAATGCTCCCACGGCTATGGAAAGTTAAATTTCAAGAGAAAAAAATGAATATAGAAACTGTTAGTAATGGTTCTGATTCTTTATACTTTCTCAAGTTTCATGTAATTTACTAAAAAATGTTTACATATGGCTGTTTGCTTCTTATCAATAGGTTTATAACAGCTCAGTACTCTACACGTTCTTTGAAGTTAAGACCTTGTTAAAAAACAAACAAACAAACAAACAAACAGTTGTGTTCACAGGAAGTCCTCTATCAAGAGTGTGAGGCTCAGTTTTTAGATTCCTCAACCTATATTTGTTTTCCTTAGCCTCTAGGATTTCATTTCTATCCGAGAAGCAAGGTGGCAAAAAACAAAACAAACCAAAAAAACAGCTAAACATACACATATTTTCCACTATTAAATCCAATAATGATGACTTAATTTCAGCAAAACATCATCATCAATCACATTAAATAAATGGTGGTGTTAATTTGAATTTTATAGATTTTATAGTTTTGTTTTGGATTTTATATGTAAATCTATCTCAGTTTTATAGTTGTAAAAGAGCCATAAGCATAAAGAGTTATACTTAGTTTTATATTTATACATATATAAGAACATTATTTCTATTATCATTCAATTCCATACTGGAGTAGCACAACAAATTTGTTTGCTAAGTTTGAGGTTGTTTCCTTTGTAGGTTTCTTTTTTGTAAGTTTCACTTATAAATAAGTTTCATAGTTACATGAGCTTCACTTTACAATAATATACCCCTCAGAGATAGAGAGGGGTGAGAAGGGAGGTGACAGAAAAGTAAAAAGAATTAAGACATGTTACATACATGTTAACTCCCATGATATATGTAACCATTAAGTATCCCAAAAATGTAGTTTAAAAAAAAAGCTTTAGAAACTCAGTCTAACCATTCAGCCATCAGTTCAGAACTCTACATCAATACAAATGTCACCCGGTATGGCAGGATAAGAACTGAGAACTGAAAAAGTTCACCCTCCACTATACCCTGAAGAAAAAGCCTGGCTCAATTAATGTAAGAAAATTACTCAAATATCCAATGTATGTTCCCAATGCTTAAAATACAGACAAATACAGTAGTACAGTACGGTAATACACTAGTATTACTATTACTACTAATGATATGGCAACAAAAATAGCAATCCTATAAATGGAAAATATTTACAGAGTTTACAATGAGCCAGGCACTATTGTAGGCCCGTAATATACGTACTTATTAAACTTTAACTTGCATAGTGACTCCATTTTGCACATCAGGAAAGACAGGCACAGAGACAGGGTAACTACCCACAGCTAGTAAGTGACATAGCTGGGTCTCAAGCCCTGAGAGTGGTACGAGTCACTGTTCATAAATGTTGTTCCTACTGCATCTTCCAGAAAATGTGTAAGAAAGGACGGCAGTGGGTCCTGTGAGAAATAAAATCTATGGTAAGCATTTCCAAGTCGTTTTCAATAAGAAGTCAGTAACCTGAACCTTTCAGCACCAAAACTCAACTTATTTAAACTCCTTAATTCTCCCTAAAGTTAATAATGACCACTTGATTTCCTATTTGAGAAAAATTACTCCCAACGGTAAGGTATTTCAACAACACCCTGCTGCTACTGAGAGGAAAAGTTACCTTTGTAGATCCTGTTCAAAGAAAGCCCACACTTTGATCCGTAATATCCATGAAGTAAAAGGTTATGTTTAATCTATATTTTATAGATCTAAAAGTCAAATTAGTTTCTGGTATAAACAAGCAAGAGTGCGATGGTAAGCATATTCTTTAGCATTCGCTTGATTCCTAGTTTAGAGGATACTATGTGCTGAGTTAAAGATAATTACATTAGTGTAATACGTGGCAGTTTTTTCTTGTATTATTCTGCAAGCATAAACAAGTTATATACATGTTAATTTACATTCTATATAAAAAGCCAATTTTAAATCCAATTTATAAGGCAATAAATATATAAAGATTCTAGGACACAGCAATAAAGTTATGCCATAAAGTAGAGTTAATTCGAGACAACAATAATAAAAGCATGACAAATTTTAGCATTCCACCAACTGCACAAAGGTGTTTCAGGTAACATCTGTTCAGAAGCAATCGCTACAAGATAGACTAGATGAAATGCAAGGTTTCACAGTGTAATAAATATATGTCAGTTTGCTTGCTTCATAATTAAAGACAGGAGTCGCTGAAAAAAAGCAATTAAGCCTTGCTCTAAATCTGATAATCATTCCTACCCGCACCCCACCTCGAAGATCCAGAGTAGTCCAAAAGTATTAAATACCATTTATCATCTACTTTCAGCAGCTAAATGTACCCCCCAAAAATGCCATTTGACATCTGTCCTCTTGATAAATCATATATCAAAACAAACCTGGGTTGTCCTAGGAAGGATGGAGTGAAAAACTGGAAAAATTCAGAACAATTTCTTAGAAGAGTAGCTTGAATAAAATCATTTTAACATCATTTGAAGATTACTATATCTGATGTGTTAGGTAGAATTTTGACATGAATAAAACAGGTGCCCACAGCCTTCAACTAGGAACACTTTCTCAAGTCCTCACAACTGAAAGCATCAGTGGAGGATTCAATGAAGAAATAAGTTTTTTAAAAAAAAGCATACTGGGGGCCGGTGAGATGGCTCCGCGGCATAAGCACCTGCCTGGCAAGCACGAGGGCCCCAGTTCGCCTCCCGGAACCCACATACGAAAAAGGGGCCGGTGATATCGCTCAGCGGCACGGGCACCTGCTGGCGCACAAGGTCCTGAGGTCGACCCCCGGTACCCACAAAAATAAATAAATAAAAATAAAAAATAAAAAAGCATACTAAAAATGGTAAACAAGTAAACAAAAGCAAAATGAAGATTTGCATTATCATTCCAATCAGTTTATGATTTTATTATAATCTGATTATCTTTTACACAGTATTCACAAATTACAAGCCTTCCAAATTACTCAAGTGATACAAGGCAGAGATTTAAATGGAGCTGATGGTTCTAAAACCTTTCAACATGGCCAAACTCATGGCTAAAATACCTGCTTCGTTTCCTATGGCAGCTGTGACAAATTATCACAAATTTCATGCTTAAAACACCAGAAATTCATTCTCTAGTTCTGGAGGCCATAAGTCCCAAATCAGTTTCACTGGGTCAAAATCAAGGTGTTGGCAGGGCAACTGCCCTCCCTCTAAAGGCTCTAGGCCAGGGAAAACCATTACGTCATTCTTGCAGCTTGCAATGCTGTATCGCCCATCTCTGCCTCTGTGGCCCTAACACCTTCTCTTCTGTAGTCACATAAGAATCCATGTGTTTGCATTTAGGACCCACCCTAATCATCCAGAATAATTTGCCCATTTTTATATCCTTTATTTAATCATATCTGCAAAGCCCATCTTTGCCATATAAGGTAACACTCAAAGGTTCCAAGAATTAAGGAGTGTCTGTCTATCTTTTGGAATGTCTCCGTCTACCACACCTGCCTCAAAATAAAGTCAAAGCAGTCAGGCAAGGACACACTAATCTCCTCAAGCCTATTCTGATTTCAACTCTAAATTTCCACTACCACAAACCAAAGTTTCCCAACCTTATACCTCTTCTCACCTCACAACCTGCCTATAACCAGGAATCACTAATCCTATATTCATTAAAGCCATTACAAATTACTGTTAATGGTTCTTGGAAGAGAAAAGAAGTGGTAAGAATTAAAACTCCCAACAGCCATGAAAAAGTAATACCAGATGGTGATTAAGGATCAAAGCTATGTGACCTTAGGCAACCAAATCTCTGCATAACTTGGTCTCTTCATGTAGCAAACAAGGCCAATAATATAAAAGTATAGGAAATCATGGACTTGGACCAAGCACCTGCACTGGACCCACCAGACCAAACCAATGTGGTTTAATCACAGTAACTGAGTTTGGCTGGTTGCAGAAGGCCCAATAACTAGTAAACTAATTACTCACAGACAAGTTACTGTAATTGAATGATTGGTTGTTTGAGTAAACTGTAGCCAATTAAATTGCTTTCTAGGCCTCACTTTTATTTTCCTATAAATGTTGTCTAGTCACAATGTTGGTTGAAGCTCTCAATTGTCTATGCTTCTGTGAGCTGAACCTGGACCTCCAGCTTCTCTTAAGATTTTCAGCTTATCAGAGAGATAGATGGTCCCAAATCCTGCATGCTCAGGCTCCTGGTGGAAAGATTCAAAATAGCTCCATAGAATAGCATTCCCAGAGACGGGGGGGTATAGCTCAATGAGAGAGAATTTGCTTAGCATGTGTAAGGCTCTGGTTTTGATCTCCAGCAAAGAAGGAAAAAGGGAGGGAGGGAAGGGGGGGAAGAAGGGGGAAGAAGAGGGAAGAGAGAGGGAAGAAGAGAGGAAGGAGGCCAGCCTCCCGGAAATCCTACAGATTATGATAAAGCAATGAAGTTACAAGGATCAACAAGCAAAAAGAGAGAGCAAGCCAAGTCAATGTAGACCATCCGAAGACCGCACATACTAGAACTGTTAAATAACCAAGTAGAAAATGTCTAAAGAAATAAAAAAGAAACAAGGGACTATCCAGAATACCCAGGAAGGGCCGGTGATATAGCTCAGCGGCATAAGCGCCTGCCTGGCAAGCGCGAGGTCCTGAGTTCAACTCCCGGTACCCGCATATTAAAAAAAAAAAAAAAAAGAATACCTAGGAAGATTTGAAAAATGAGCAAGTCAAACTTATCAAAACAAAAAATAATTGCTAAAATCAAATATTCAGAACAAGTTAAACAGCAGATTAAACATAGCTGAGGACAGAATTAGTGAATTGGAGAATATATCTAAAGAAATTACCATATTAACTCCAAAGATAACAGAGTCCGAACTACTTCTATATGAATTATGACTCAAGTCAAACCCCACAAACAGTATTTTAAATGTGCCTATTAGTTTCAGAGCTTAAAAGTACTGTCTTTAGATGTCATCTTTACAAAAACCCATAGCATACTAAAAAGGTCAATATGGTATACCTGAGAAATGAAAAAGACTAGAACCCAAATCTTCTGCTATGCCTTCAGTAAAACTGAACATAAATATTGACTTGGGAAATCACATCTCCTGTATTCTGGACTCTAAGAGTCAAGACAAAATAAAATGAGCTTGTTAGCCCAAAGTAGATTCTAAAAGGAAGAAAAGTCCTCCCAATAACTTGGTCTCATACTGGGCAGAATCTTTCACTGTCAAGTTAACTCTCTCCTTATCATCCTTCAAACCTATAAAGATAACAATCAAGTACAGTACAGATTTGCCCCTACCGGTACAAAATGTCACCATTCTTGTGGCCGTCAGCAATTCAGAATAACGAGTTTCAAATACTTAAGATTTCTTTCCAAACTAAACATTCTTTAGCTATGACCACACGCCCTGCCAAGTTTTAAAAAGAGCTGTCTCAACTTGAAAAAAATGTACCTACCTTAAAAATTCTTATTGGATTAGAATATTAATCAAAAAACACTGTTACCTAAAAGTTCACTTTATGTCTATACCCTCTTACAGTAAGGGGTAGGGGAGAAGGATGACTAAGAAAACAAAATGCAACATCCACCTAGATGACGTCAATACATACACATTTGAACTACTTTTCACTTCGGCCTTAAGAAAGGCGGGGCAGCACAAAGATCTGAGCATTTGTCACAAGATCAAAATAGAATCTTACCCTGTCGTTGTCGACCTAAGAAGACTTGCAGCTCTAGATATGTATAATAAAAAGTAGTACCCCTCCCAGTGTGTGACCCCTCAGCTGTCAACCAAGTCAGAGTTTAATGGGCTTGAAGGATCCCCAGACCCGAGCCGCAGCCCCTCTGCAGGACGGAACCGCCCCACCCCAGCTCCAGGGAAACTTACAAACTTGGGGCGTTTCTCCCCAGGTTCCTCGAGGCTGCCGAGCAGCGGAGGGTGCTGGGGACCCTTCCGGCGCGACATCTTGCTTTCCCGGCAGCTACGGAGAGAGGCAGAGGAGGGATAAGGGGCCCCGGCGGCGGAGCCGTGGGCCGGAAGGTGCAGGCGCGGGCGGTGCCTGTCCATCGCTCTCCGCAGGTCGGGGGGTCGGACAGAAGGCAACAGCTCAGCACGCCACAATCAGGGAAGTCGGGGATCCTCGGGGGATTCTGCTTCCCGGCTCAGCCACCCGCGCCCTCAGCCCAGCCCAGCCCAACTGCTGCAGCCGGGGCCGGGGCCGGGGCCAACATATCCGAAATCTCCCGCCACCGCGGGTCCGCCTCAGACGAGCCAATCCCGTGCAGCCGGGTCAATTACAGGCCAGGGTGCCGCCCCTTCCGGGAGAGCTCCAAAATCCGATTGGCTGTGCTGCCCGTCCGTTCGGCTACTCAATCCTTCCGGTCTCTGGCGCTCAAGTAGTGCTCTCAGGCTTCGGGTTTGGAGATGCATGTGGAACCGATCAGAAAGTCACTAGCTTGGATTTAGTTGGAATAGGAGAACCTGGAATGCAGAACCTGGCTCTGTGCTCTTTAAGCAGCGCAAGAATGTAAAATCCCTTGCAAATCTCGGGAGGCCTCTGTGCGCTGGCCCCTGCGAAAAGTAGTTCTAGGGTAGGTGCTGGAAAGGGTGCTAGGCGAGAGCGCTCCAACGCCGCGGAAGGAGGCTTACTTGACGTACTTAGTGGGTGCCAGCCGAGTGTCCAACTGCTGAGTGCTCGCTTTGGGGTAGCAGAAGGTTCCACCAGAAATCATAATGTGCTTGGCTAAGCCGCTTTCTTAGTAACCACGCAGTCCAAGGTGGTTCGCAAACCTTTCCACCAATGACAAAGTGATTTAAGTACTAGAGGGAGATCCTCACAGAGGTTCAGAAAAAATGGATCTTAGTTCCAACTAAGTCTTCACTCTACAGCATTTTTTGTTTGGGGACTTTTTTATTAATGTTCGTTTTTTTACAGTGCCAAACTCAGCACCAGTCTCTGTCCTCAAAGAAAACCCAATCTTAGGGAACTTTACAAGAAATCGGCAAGGTCAGGCGAAGTGGTTCCTTTTGTCTTGATGACAGATGCAAATTTTGTTCTGTCGTTTACTAGCTACGTAATGTTGGAGATGATCTTTAACTTTCTTTGCTTCTCCGTCTTAAAAGGGAGATAGTAATATTTTAATAATAATAATAGTATTTTTCAGGATTAAATGAGATAACATATCAAAAGCTCTTAGAACTGTCGATATCCTCCAGCCAAAGACCACTAAGCGAAATACCTGTAGTTGGAACGATCCGGTTCAGTTTGTCACAGAAAATGAGAACATGCACTAGGGCAAGCCACGGTCGCTCAGTATGAGGGCGTTAAGAAAGCGCTTAAAAGATTGGGCCGTGGTTAGGTGATTTGGAGAAGACCCCACAGAATAGGGTGGAGAGAAATGCTCTGGATTATATCCTGTCCAGAAGTGGAGACAGTTCAATGATGGGGTGTCTTCATAAATCTTATTCAGGAACATAGCAGCCTTAGAGAGCAAGGCTAAAGCTGTAACTGACAACAAAGCAGTCATTCCTATGTATGTGTGGGAGAGGGGGTGTCAAAAGACAAAATTACTACAAATCTAGTTTAAAGATCTAATTGGCTTGTATCTGAAATTCTGAAATAGGACAATATCTCATTCTATAAATTAAGTGTTCTGATGAGCTGAGCCAGGAGTGTGGCTTTATAGGAAGAAAAGGGTTGAAGAAAGCAGAAATAAAGAATGAAAAGCAGATTAGTTATTTCATTTACTTTCCTTATAGAGTTAAAATGGAACTTTCTTGGCATACCAGCTTATAAATTGGGCCCCATCTAATTGATCACAGTGAGTTTCCTGGGGTTTTTATTTGTTTGTTTTGTTTTCTGTTTTGCTTTAACCAGCCTGTTTCAGAGTTTAAGTTGAATACACAGCAGTAAACAAGAGCGACTCCCCACTAGCTTGGTCTTTCTGCTGGAGCTACTTACTGCAGCAGCTTAGTCTAAAACTGAACTTACTCCATAATGGGTTCCCGTGAATCTATTTAACATTGGTATGTTGTTCTTTGCACACTGACCTTTTTGTTGTGTGTGTTTAGACGAAATTAGGAAGTGGTGTTGTTTTGTCTCATTTTCTCATGGTCACAGAATGACCCTGTCTGATATTGGTGTTCTGTAAGATGCTATCCATCAGGAGAACAATATAACCTAGTTTCGAATGTCAGGCCAGTTTGTAAAAAACACCAAGCATAGCTGTAAAGTGTCAAAGACTGTTGTCACTGATGTCAAAGACGGTTGTTTTCCTTCTCATATCCCTGGCACATAAAAAATACTAAATATAAATGAACGGGAGCTAATCATTGATTTTCAAGTTTAGGTTGAGCACTCTGAATTTTTTCTCATAGAAATGCATTACAACAGCAATGCATCCATGAAAATAGTATTACCTTACTAATTTTGTGTAAGCTTTATATTTTAAAGTACATTTCATATGTGTTTGTTTTTTAAAGCTCACAACAGCATACAGTGTGTCTTGTTCCGATGACCCATCAAGAAGACAGTGCACTCCAGTGAATCAGCAATTATGGAAACACAACCTTGTGCCGGGCTTGGTGTGCAGGAGTAAAACAGAGTAGAAGCAAACAAAAACCAAAAATCATATATATGGGGATTTATTAGGAAGGCTTACAGGGTCAGAGGCACAAGAGTCCACATGGCTGGCTGCATTTTGGAGAGTCAGAGGACCCAAAAGCTACTCAGTCAAAGAAGCTTTAAGCTGCAGAACATGAGGGATCAAGAATGCACCACCAGTCTGAGACTGAAGGCCTGGAAGCTCCCTAGAGAGTCCCTGCTGAGAGTCTGCATTGAAAGACTGAAGAAACTATAGTCTAATATCATAGGTGATGGCAGTAGCAAAAGATGCACCAGCTCAAGCAAAGGAGCTTATCAAACCCAGGCCAACTTCCTCCTTTTTTTCCTTTCATTCCATCCAAGCTGCAAGCTAACTGAATGGTGCCACCCACAATATGGATGAGTCTTCCCCCCACTTGGTTTGGTGACTTACACGCCAATCATCTCTAGGAATACCCCACAGACATATCCAGAAATGTGCTTTATTAATCTACTAGGTGTTTCATATTCCAGTCAAGTTGACATTATCATGATTAACTGTCACAATATTCTTTATCATTTTTTTACACTTCAACCTCCAGATAATTACTAATGTCATTCTCTTAAAGGTTCACTTTGAATAACTATAGAAAAACTTGTAGAAAGTTGAAGAAAGGAATTATCCCTGTGAACTAGGGGGAAAAAAGCTACCATTTACCCTCAAATTTGCCAGTATTACAAAGTTCCATGTCATCAAGTTTGGCCAATGTGTAGGGACACATGATTTGCCACACACATGGTAGAAGTACAAAAATTTGGACAATAACTTGGTAATGCTAATAAATGTAATGGTCCATGTATCTATAACCCAGAAATTCCATACCTAGATATTTCCCTGGAGAAACCCATATTGGTGAGTTCCACATCCATAGAGTCAACCAAACAAGGATGGAAAATATTTGAAGAAAAAAATTGCATCTGTACTGAACATGCAGGGACTGTTTCTGGTTATCCTCCAAACAATACAGTATAACAACTATTTATATAGCATTTGCATTGTATTAGGTACTATAAATAACTACAGATGATTTAAAGTACACACAATAATTGCATAGGTTGTTGCAAATATACCATTTTATATGTGACTTGAGCATCTTCAAATTTTTGTTGGGGGCTGGTGTTTTGGAACCAATCCACCAAGGATCCTGCAGGACAACTGTATTCATTTCTCTTAGTTATATACTGTTAAAGAAAAAAATTCCTTGTGACATTTATGGAGGGTAGTAAAGCAGATTTTATTCAAGGAAGCACCATCAAGGTAGGTATAGGGACCACTGTGTTGATGTCTTTCCATAGGGGAGAGAGATTAGCCTCAACGCTGAATACAATAAGGATAAGTGGGGATTGACTGTGAAGGGGTAGAGTAAGGAAAATTATTAAGAGGAAACATCAGGGTGAAGGGTATTCTTGATGAACCAACTCAACAGAATTCTTGCTGAAGGCAGGCCAGTGTAGAAAGATACTAAGTGGACTCAGATACCAAGAGTTAGGCTAAACTATGTTAGAAGAATTCTTGCCCAAAATGGATTCTACAAAAACAGAGAGGGGAGCCCAAGTTCAGGCCCAGTCAGGAAGTACCCAAAGAAGCCTCACTGAGGTTTGAATGAAGGAGAGAATCTTTGTCAATACAAAAGAGAGAGGTTCCTGGGTCATACTGCAGGTAACCCTATGTTAAAAGACTGCCAGACTTTTCCAAATTGGCTGCCCTATTTTGCATTCCCTGTAGCAATGCATGTCCAATTTTACCACATCCCTGTCAACAATTTTTTGTGTGGCTAATTTAACCCAACTTTCTTAGTGGATATGAAGTGGTTTTGATCTGCCATTAATTTTTGTGAAGAAAATGTCACTGGAATATAGCCACACTCATTTTAACACATTGTCTACATGTGATTTTGATCTACAATTATAAAGTAGTTGCAACAGAGATATTATAGTCTGCAAAGTCCAAAATACTGGCCATCCAGTCCTTTACAGAAAGTGTTTTTTGACCCCTGCTAAATGATTTTTTATTTCTTTTGGTGTATCACAATCACTTTTGTTTAGTTATTTCTTTTTCTTCAGTGTGAGTAACAGTCTATAAGAAATAATTTGCAAGATGGGACTAGATTCTTGCCTTTGGCGTGTTACCCACCCATACAGGATTTAACACATTTTTAAAAATCTGTTTAACAAGGTCAAAAAGATCTTGCCACTATAATAAGTCACTGTGGAAAACAGAGTTGATTTAAAGTACCTATGAAAATCAAAATTATTATATGGATATGTGAATCATCTTAAAATACAGTCAAGCAATTTGTGCTCTGATAAGTTTTCTCCAGGGTCTCATGCTGTAAGTTCAGATAGAAATTCTTCATACGAATGTAATTAGTATAACACAGTTTAATGTCATGCTTAATAGTTTCCCAGAATGTTCTGATTAGAAAATTAATCTGCCCATGTTTGTAGATGATAGAACCATTTAAAAAAGAACAGAACTATTCCTATTAGTATGAGACACTTAACTAAGGTTCAGTTGAAAGTGTTAGATGTCACTACCAGATCACACTCCCAATATTTGAAATAAATAGAATAAAGGAATTAGGTAATTATTAAGACTGCCATAAGATTATGGTTTAATTCCTTTATATTAAAGCTCAATTACTAAAGCCTAGGTATAATTTTTGAGTCACTTGGAAAATAATTTGTCTGACAATAGCAAATAGTAACTATGTCACTCAAAGCTACAATTAAGTAAAAGAAGCTACGTGAATTTTATGATGCCCCATAGAAAATTTCAAACCATTTTTTCTTTCATCTATGTCTCTATATCATTACTGCATATGTTTTTCTTTTTTTCAATCTTAAGTGAATTGCTGTGTTCTGGATATTCTACAAGATCAAATGTGTAAGAAACCTGTCTTTATTGAGGTCTCTTCTTAAGGTATCTATTTGTGCACATTATTTACTTTGTGTCTTTAACTGAACTCATCTTACTATAATACACTCAATATTATTTCTTTGATTTGCTATACTAACATATGGGTGATTATATTTGGATTGGAAAAGGATAATGTGTAATTACTTGCAAAAGTTAGCATCCTTACCTTTTTGCTCAGATGTCTGAAATCATTGCAGTTTTCTGTGAAATCAAGCTATGCCCACATGATCTCCAGAAACTGTGGTCACGAGTCACCTGACACTTTTATATTGTCAAAGCCTCATTCCCTGTCCTTAATGTTCCTGTATTTGCTGCTATCGATTACAGTGTCATTCCTGAGAATCTCTTCTCACTTATTATTCTCATCATGACCTCTACTGGGGCTTTTCCTCTGTCTTTCAGTCTTCTAGTGTCACAGTGTTCCTTGCTACATAGTTTCATCAAGGTAGAAAGCCCGTTTGGTTCCACTCTGTGGGTGACTTGCAAATATTTAAGTGACTAGAGGAGTTACGCTTACACATTACAAATTTGCCTCAGTTTACTCATCTGCAGAGTAAGGAAAGTGCATTGTGTTCCTCCAACATTCAAGCTAAGATGGTTGGAAGTCTATGCTTTCACGCTAGTGCTTCCAGGGCCACGGCAAAAGGTGAGGCACCCATGATTCTGGGCCCTCTCCCCGGCAACATTTAACCCAACACTATTTTCACCTGTTGAATGAATTATTGTTTAACATGAGATTTCATATAAAACAAGAAAAAGAATTCTGCAAAAAAGAAGAAAATAAAACCTTTATTGAACGAAATGTGATAAAGATTACAGGTTTATTTTTATCATCCCTTAAACTCTTTCATACATTTTCCCTATTGCCCATCACCATGAAATTGTAAGACTTTAGATATACTATACGTCTAGCTATGTGCTGTATGGAGGTCAGTGCTTTACATATAAAAAGAGACAACTTCTATGCCCTCAAAAACCAATTTTCATAACCTTGGTATCAGGTACCAAGAGTAATATCACCTGCCTTCCTCTAACTAACCCACTAAATAACTGGGTGACTATGAATGCTTACTTATCCTCTGAGAATCTCTAGTCCAATTTATAAAACAAGAAACAATTTATAATATATTATCAAGATTAATTAAAGTAACATATGACAGAGTTGTAGCAAAGAACTTGATAAATATTATACACTTTATAAAGGTTACTATCCCTTCACCTTGAAAACTCCTTCCAGTCTTACATTCTATAAAATCACAATTCATTTTGGACATTCCCAATGTAAACATATAAAAACTCAACTTCTCACAGTCCTACTGTTAGTACTTTCTTCTCCAAATTACTAAGATCTGCCAGCATTGGCTCCAGTTTTTAATATTTCAGACAGAAAACCCAAAAGTTTTCTTTGCCTTGTCTCCTCTTTTGGACAAATGGCACCCAGTTTAAGAAGGTAGAGGGTGAACAGAGAGCAACACTCAAAATCAGGAAAGAACTAATAAAACAGGTTGCCCTTCTGAGAATGAAAGTCATGTAGAACTTGTTTCTTGTATGCACCCCTGACACCATGTGATATCCTGCACTGGCTCAGGATTCTGCAGACTCCTCACCCAGTAAGAAGCCTCTCACCAGATGTGCACCCTCAAAATTGAGCCTCTAAAACTGTGAGCTAGCAAACCTTTTCCTTCATTACAAAAAAAAAAAGTATGTTAATCTAGGAAGTGGTAGCACACACCTATAATCCCAGTCACTTGGGTGGCTGAGGCAGGACTGCAAGTTCAAGGCCAGCCTAGGCACATTAGTGATTTATTGAGACCATGTCTCAAAACAAACAAACAAACAAACAAAAAAAATAGGGTTGGCGAAGTCCCTGGATTCAATCTCCAGTACCCCCCCAAAATGTAAATTAATCTATGTAAAGAAAAATACTCATCAGATGTTTCAGAAGTTTGGTGGTCAGAATTGGAAAGGAAAGAAAAATGAGACTATCTTATACACACTTAAAATTTAACACATACAAAAGTAAACTGAACCTCTTTCCCTTTACACCTGTCTTACTCAGGAAACCCACAGCACGAAATGGCAGCTCAGCCTCTCCAGTTACCTAAGGAGAAACATGCTCTGCGTCATGTCCATTCTCTAACTCCTGTCATTTCCAGGCATCCTTAAAAGAGACAAGCTTAGGCCTTGTTTAGGTAAGGGAGTGATCCCTGCAAGCTTTTAAAATATTTAGTCATCCACTCCAGGCAGTCTTTTCTCTGTACTTAAGGAAAATATTTACATTTTCTTCCTGAAATAAAGAGATCTGAATTTTAGTAAGTCCACTATTCATTCTGTTTATTTTCAGTGTCAAAATGTTTTTTGATCTACTTTTGCAAATAATTTCTTTGGGACCTCTGTTCAATTCATCAGTACTATTCTATCCTTTCTGTAGTTAGAAAACCTGATTCAGAGTTCTATATTGTTTAGATGACTGTACATTTCATTTCTTCATTTTCCTACTTTTAATTTTACTGTAAAATCTGAAATTCTGCAGTTTAGACCTGTATCACCATTTCTCTTCTCTTTTCCAATAAATCTTTTCTTTATCTTAAGTTGTTTCTTTGTAAATAAGTTCCCAAAATTTTTCTTTTCTTAGAGGTGAATACTGGAGCCTAATTATCTTTCCACCATATGGTTTCTTTTCTCTTCTTTATTCCTCAAAATTATCATGCAGTTCTTCTGCAATTGCTATCAAAATTCATCTGACCTCTTCCCATTATATTTGTATACCTCTAAACCCACCATCTGTCATTGTCCTTCGGATGATTACTAAATCCTGAATTCATTTTAAGGTCTTGCCTTTTCTATAACTCTATTTCTCACCTCGCTCAGTTATATGATTCCCTAAACCTAATTTCCATTTCATACTAATGGGAGGGAGTGAACTATTGTAAGCAAAGTAAAACATCCTCTCTTCATTTATGTGATGACACGGAAGAGTTGCACCTTAGCCATTCCCTGAAAAGTGGTCTTGCACAAGGACAAACTGGACTAGCACAGGAGGAAATGAAGTGAGCTACTGAGGGTGCTGCAAAGACGATTCTGGTACACCGCGACCTTGTTGGAGCCCTCTGGGGAGATGGACGTTCTAGGGGCCTTGTCTTCATCTTTTTTTTTTTTATATGGGTACCGGGAGTTGACCTCAGGACCTCGTGCTTGTGCCTCTGAGCAATATCACCAGCCCTTTTTTTCCTTTATGTGGGTTCCGGCAGTCCAACTCAGGACCTCACCCTTGCCGGGCAGGCGCTTATGCCGCTGAGCCATCTCACCGGCCCTTGTCTTCGACTTTCTGAGCTCCACTAACAAAATGCATTAAAGTGGGTGGCTTGTAAACAACAGAAATTTATTTCTCACAGTTCTAGAGGCTGAACTTTCCAACATCGAAGCATTAGTAGATTCATTGTCTGGTCAGGGCCAACGTCCTTAACTAAGAGAGATGAGTTAGAGAATGCAAAAAATTAAAATGAATTCCCATACACATGATGGAAGGGTCACAACTGTTCTCCAGGGCCCATTTTATAAAGGTAATTAATCCCATTCACCAGTCCCATGAGGGAAGAGTCCTATGCCTAATCACCCCCAAAAGATCTTCCGCAAAGTCAAAAGACTATGAAAGGTAAATGCTTTGAAGTGATTCAGAACATCCAGGCAGCCACAACAGTGCAACTAAAGACACAAAATAGGACTTCTATAACTGCTTCAGAAAGTAGCAAGAACGATGGGATAAGTGTGACTGAAGCAAGGGGGAGTATTTTGAAGGGGAATAATGGCAATGTGTATGTGTCTTTTAATGTAATCCCTTTTTAAAGTTAAAAAGTCCCCATATTTTTGATCATGTCTCTTACATATGATTTCAGGCATCTTGACCACATCACCCTTAAACTTCACTTCCTACTTGGAAGCTTTCCCAAGCTTTTCTGTCGTGATACAGCAGCACCCAACACTTTCAGGTATTTCTGTTGATCATAGGTGATTTTTCTCTAATTCTCTATATTGTTACCAACATATGATAACCAATACCACAAACTAAATTTCAGATGTAGATGAGCCATGCTTTTATATGATAATAGAATACAATTTTCATTCACTTACAAAATATTCAAATGGGAAGATGTACCAATTTCCAGAAAGAGTTTACCTATCAATACCCCCTCTTTTTTGCCCAAAACAGAGAACTTCTTTTAGTAATATGCTGCATGCAACAGTATTTTTTTTTTTTTTGTGGGTACCGGGGGGTCGACCTCAGGACCTCGCACACCAGCAGGCGCCCGTGCCGCTGAGCGATATCACCGGCCCCTTTTTCGTATGTGGGATCCGGGAGTCGAACTTGGGCCCTCGCGCTTGCAAGGCAGGCGCTTACGCCGCTGAGCCATCTCACCAGCCCCCAACAGTATTTTTTTATAAACTGGTCATCATTCCAAATCAACTGGATTTCTCTGGTACGTGTTTACTACATGCTATCTAGTTGACTTATATATGTGTGTGTCTTAGTTAATTTTCTCATTGGTGAGACAGAATACCCAACACGCAAAGTTAAAGAAGGAAAGGTTTACTGTAGCTCACAGTTCATAGAGGTTTTAGTTCGTAGGTGGCTGGCTGCATTGCAGGGTGGCATGGTAGAGGGGCATCGCAGTGAAGAAACAGTTCATGGCAGGCAGAAGGCAGCAAGCAGCAGACACATCTCCCTTTTATCCCTTCCAGGCTACCTGCTCTTTGGGTGGTGCCATCCACATGCAGGTTGGCCTTCCCATTATCCACATCCAGAACAATGACAAACCAAACAGTGGACTAATTTAGTAATTACACACCCTTAATCCCAGGAGCACACACTTAATTACAGTATCACACATCCTAGGTCCAGCCACCTCTGAAAAGCACCCCCCTAAGACAACATGAGGCTTTTGGGGGACATCTAGATACAAGCCAGAAAAGTGTGTATATGGGGCCAGTGATATAACTCAGCGGCATAAGTGCCTGCCCAGCAAGTGCGAGGTCCTGAGTTCGACTCCCAGTACCCACATATAAAAAAAAAAGTGTGTATATAAGTATATTATAATTTAAATATCCACTCTATTGTAAATATTGATATTATATTTTATATTATATATATTTAAATATGTAAGGAACAAATTAAGTATTTTTAGGACATTTGTTAACATTAGTTTTCTTTCCTTTTTTTTTTTTTTTTTTTTGTGGGTACCGGGGGTCGAACTCAAGACCTCGCATGCCAGCCAGCACCCATGCCGCTGAGCGATATCACCGGCCCTTAACATTAGTTTTCATTCCACGGACTATCTAATTGGCGTTTGAAGTTAGTAGAAAGTATGACAGATGGCAGGAAAATAATATTTAGTGTTAAAACTGTGTCATAAATCATTCATAAGTGAATAATTTATCCATCACAGATAACCAGGGGTTGATACTATCACAACTTGAAGACTGATAGAAAGTACATGTATACAAATACACAAATATTTGTCAGAACTATTTCCATCTCAAGTTACAAACTCTCAACTCAAACTAGTTTGCTTAAGCACCAAAGAGCATTTTATTTTCTTGCATCACTGAGAATAATATTTGGGACATTTACATAATAGAAGGAATTAGATATGGAGCTGGCAATCAGGACTGACTGCATAATTCACAAAATTAAAAAGCCAGGTACCTTGGGTTGGAGTACAGCTCAATGTTAAATTGTTTGCCTAGCATGCAGGAGGCCTTGGGTTCAATTCCTAGCACTGCAAAACTAAAACAAAAAATAAATAATTTAATTCTAATAATAAAATTACTAGAATTTCCAGATGGCAGAGCATTAAACCAAGTGTGGGGCCCCTCTGAGTTCAGAATTGTGTGTGGCTACATAGGCTGCATGCCCATAAATCTGGTCCTGCTAGAAAGTCAAACTAGAGATTCTCCTTTTCTCACTGAGATGTGTCAAATCCACTTTTCTTTTTCCCTCTCTGTGTTTTTATTATTCTCTCCTGCTGCAGACAGGCTTAGCCAGTTGTTTCTGCTAATTCAAGTGAATAACGTTTCAGGCAGGACTCTGACTGGCGAGGCCTGAGTGAAATGCTCAGGTATGTGGAGGAGATCCCAGGGGAAAAGTAGAATGACACACGTAGCGATGGTGTGGTTCTCTACATCCAAACCACGAGGAATGGGGAAGGGGTTTCTCCAAGGAAATTGTGGTGCTTACATAGTCTATGTTGTATTCTATGTCCAATAACACAATAGCACAGAGTGGATAAGTTATAAAGAAAAGAGGCTTACTTTAGTTCTGGAGGTCCAATGTTGAGGGAATGCACCTGGTAAGGGCTTGCTTGCTGGCAGAGTCCCAAGGTGGTACAGGGCAACACATGGCAAGAGAAAGGAATGCACACATGTCTTTTCAGGGTTATCTCCCTCTTATAAAATTACTAGGATTTGGGGGCAGGAGGGGCTATACTCTAGTGACCTTAACTAAACCTAATCACTCTCAGAATACCCACCTCTAAACACCATAGATTTAATTTCCACTCTCTTACTACTTCACAGTGGTGATAAAGTTTCAATCCATGAATATTTGGGGATATGTACACATAAATCATATCCATGCCAAGGTACCAGAGCCACCTAGTTCTGGCCTGACCAGTAAAACTAAGGCAGAACAGTATTTGGAATTGGCAAAACTGAAATTATCACATAAAGCTCACCGGGTTTGACTTGTCACTATACTAGTTATAGTTTTTAAATAAATCTTTCTAATCCACAGTTGTCTGAGGTTAACATTACATGACATTCAATAAATACTAGTTTCTTGACATTATCTAGTGTTAGTGTGGGCCTCAGGGTATAAAAGAATTTGAGATAAAGGTATAATTTTACATGTATATGTAAAGATGAATGGCACAGTGATTTGGCTGGCTATAAACTATTCTTCCCAAACCCATGTATAGAACAGCTGAAAAAAAGCAGGAGGACAAATGATGGACAGGTGACTCGAAATTTCTGTTTACTATAATGACCTGTGCTTTTTTTCCAGAGCAGTTTTCCTAAATAGAAACAGTGCGTGTTATTGGTAAGGATTTGATCTGTCCCTTAATCTTCCTCAACACAGAGACACAGCCTATAATGATGACCAAAGCTCTCCTGAAGATTCAGAGGTAACAACAGGAAATTTTAAAGAGTTGCCAAATCTAACTTTCCCGAGAATCCTAGGGCAAGCTCTTTTTGAGGGATTCCCTACTGGCCATCACCTATTCAGGTATTGAGCATGTTTTATTTCTGTGCTTTTCAAATTCAACTTTCTGAACTGCATTCTAGACTCTTGAGTTTCATTTCTTGTACATGTGGGTATACTAGTTACACTTTAGCCCATGCATTATTGAAAGTTTATTGAAGAACAGAAAAACGCTCTCTACACCATCAGAAAGAAAGAAAGAAAGTTTAAATTTCTAGGAAGACCTGAACAGGGAATTTATGATACCCAAGAGAACTGGTAAAACAAGATAAAGGCAGAGAACCAACATTTTGCTTTCATTATTCAGTCATACTAACATGGGGAATTGACCAATCATCAATATAAATAGCCAGTTTTCACAAAGATCAACATTTTTAAAAGTATCTATTTAACCACCTTGATTCTCTTCTCTTCATCATGCATGCTAATGTGGACTATAACTTCAGAACTAAACTGGGACTTAAAAAATTTAAATCATATTAATTGGCTAATAGGGGTGTGTGTGTGTGTATGGTTGCAATATATACTGCATAATCGAATATTTTTGTCCTGAAGCAAGCATGCTAAGTGTTAAATACATGACCATTCTCTTTCTTTCTTCCTTTCTTCCACTCTGAGTAGTAAAGTCTTTGTGGCAGTCCTGGGAAAGCTATAGTCTTAGATGCAAAATAGAGTTCCACATGTATTCAATGATGGCTGCAACCAAACAAATAGCTATTTGCCTTAATTACCATGTGTAGGATTGGACAACAGATGTTCTCCTACATGTGGTTTGCTAATTTATTTCATTCTTTTTGTCCATTTACATGAACTATTCTGAAAATTAGTATTGAGAAAGTATAATTGAATCTTTTACTCTTCTTCATAAACAAAAACTAATCTCTTACATTAATATGTTATCTTTCAATAACAAAATCTAGGGAAGAGAATGCCTATTGCCAACTACAACCTTATGTCATGCACAAATAAAAAACCCACACCATTTCCAGCTCCATGCCAAAACACTGAGATATATTTTTCTAAGAACAGCAGCAGGAAAACAAACACAGCTGCTGCCATATTGTCATGCTCTCTAAAGGTTTTGAAGCAACTCTGAAAGGTTATTTGATCTTTACTCATACGTTCTGGCAAATTCAATCATTTCCCCACCCATATTGTTTACATTCACGCACTCTCTAGGAATCTGGAAATTTCCCCACAAGTATATTTAGAGTCATGATTTCAATGTGGTTAGTTTTGAAATAAATGAATGACTTCTGCTTAAATTACTAAGTACCAGGCATGTCCTAGAAAACCTTTTAAATCAGGATCCATTTTTCTATTATGTCCACCTAATACTCATAATGCTGAAGTGCCTCAGTCCGCTTAAAGAGGAAACTGACATGCTTTTCCATTATATAGAATAGCTGACCATAGACAATTTAAATTGGTTTCAAATTTTAGGTTAATATTCTCACTGCTGTCCTGCTACTTACCTTAATTCATCTTGGTATTTTATGGTGTTCAATATTACTGTCTGCATAATGAGCACAGAAGTTTTAAATGTAATGTCTCCTTTCTCCTCATTAATGCTACCGCCAAACTTCACTTCTAAAGGAAAAAATACATATATATGTGTTTTTGAGTTGTAAGGCTATTGCCCTGTCCTTCATTATTTATGTGATGTATAATTTGATTTTAAGTACCTAGAGAATATGGACTAAGTTTACCATTTAAAAAACTGTAAAAAATAAGATAAATGTGGCAATAAAAATCAAACATTATAAAAATTGTAAAGTACCATGTAAAATCCTCTGTTCTCTACTCTTAGTTCTATTCAGCAAAGATAACCACATTTAGCTATTTCTATTTCAAGTTCTTCTAGTCATTACCTCTAAAAAAGTATTATATTTATGGCTCATTTTCTCGACTTTTTGTGCTCAACAATATCACTGATGGTGAAAGATAAGGTAATGAGTTTATTTCTAATCTTTTTGCCATCTTTTCTGCTCCTCCTCCTCCTGTTTGCTAATATAACTTTTATTATTTTTCAACCTACTACCTAGTATCTTACCTCTACTAGTATATTTATTAGTACTTTAATGCTTCTACTAATATATTTATTATTAGTACATAAATTGGTAATATTGTATATATATTTGTGTCTTAATAGTCTTTTTCTTTTATTTTTTTGGCCTAATTCTCCCTCCCTCAATTCAGGAACGGTCTCTCCCCATCAAGATATATTTATAACATATTAATATTCCTTTGAGACAAGTGTTGTCATGCATGCATATAATCCCAGCACTCAAAAGGCTGAGGCAGGAGGATTGCTGCAAGTTCAATGCCACCCTGGGCTACCTAGTGAGTTCAAAGCCAGCCTGAACTACAGTGAGACCCTGTCTCAGAAAAACTAAAAATGACAACAATAAAAGATTTCTTCAACATTCTTCATGATTATATACTAATATAAAACATACACTTTATTTAACAGGTATAGAATTTCAGTTTTATAAGATAAAAACTATAGCAAAGCTCTGATTCAAAAAACCAAGGAAAAGACTTTAAAAAGTTCTATAGTATTTAACACTGCTGAAGACTTATATATTTTAAAATGATTGATGGTGTAATTTTGTTATGTATTTTATACCACAATTAAAAGTAAAAATTCATGATTATATATATTCACATGCATATATACATATGCAGCAAATCTTCACTTGGCACAATTCCTATATAAATGAATTTCCTTCATCACCACTCAGTTAAATAATACTGCTTCCCCAATAACATGGGTCAAGCTTGGTTGCCATGATGCGTATATCGACTGTGAATGATTGCCTAAAACCTGACTGCTAGCTTGTCAGTCTACAAATTGCTATGTAATAGCAAATCAACAGCATGATCAGTGACCAGTCGTGTCATTTCTTTCAAAATCTGTTTGTGGTCAGTCATTGTACGTTTCTTATTTCTTTGGTGCATAGGCAGCAAAGCTTGCAGTTGTGTTGCCTCCTTGGCTCTCAGGGATGAATAGAAGAGGCAATGGTGCACGAAGATGAAAATGATAATGCTGGATGTGACGCTGGAATTGATCATCAAGGGGTAGTAAAAGAAAATAGCTGACTATGAGAATGTTGATATGCCTGTGTTCAAGAATGGTAGCTATGCAGCCAGAGGTGCTTGCTTAGTAGGTGAACATAGTGACATAAATGTGAAATGTGACTGAGATAAAGAGAACGAAATCCCAGATGAAGTGACAGCAACAGAAAATTTTACATTTAAGGAATTTCTAAAGATATTTTACAATATTGAAAGTGCAAAGAATAAAATATCAGTGCTGATTCAAATTTAGAAGTAAGACAATTTGCTAAGGCATCACAAAAGGGCTTGTTCTGTATTGTAAGTTACATAATGCTCCAAATACCTTTGATAAGTTTGTTTTAATAATTTTTTACAAATAAGTAAAATGTTTTAATTATTACTGTTTTTTGTATTTTAATTTACAGGGTACTAAATAAATATTAGTTTTACAATTTTTTATTTCTCTACATATTCACAATAGATAGAAATATTCTGTTGTTTTGATTGAATTTCTTAAAAGTCTCAGAACAACCATAATTTTCTCCATTGATTGTTAAGGTCACTTTGCATGGTATCATCTTTCATGTGCATTTTTGTGGTAATACCCTACATGCAAAAGGATATAGATTTTTTTGGGTCATTGATTAATTTAAAGTTGAGATTAGGTTATCTGCACTGTCCTGCATTTTTTTTCTTTACTAAGAATTCCTTGTGGGAATAACTCTAAATCAAATGGTATAGCTTTAACAAATTATTTTAAAATCATTGCAAATTTTATTATATACATTTACTATAACTTATTGAGTCATTCCTTTACTAATGAATATTTAAAATTCTTTTTATATGTGTGCCAAAATGATTATTGCTTCAATAAACATACTGTACAAATATTCTTGAGTACACACACACACATCACACACACACATACACACACTCACACACACCTACACATAAAGTAGATTCCCAGGAGTGGGATTCCTAGGTCAAAAGTTGTATGGTTTTTAAAAATTCTGTTAGATGTCACTAGATGGATTGCACAAAAGCCTATAACAATACACATTCAGTTTCTTGTCAGTAAGTTAAGGTAAGTAAGAGAAGGTGAAAAAGTTTCTCACCACAAATAGATTTCAGAGTTCTTACATTGTTGCCAGTCCAGCAGGATAAGGTTATATTTCATTGATAATTTAATTGGCTGCTACTACCAAAAAACTTAAATAATTATGCTTTTTGATAATTCAGACTTGATTTTTTTGTCATTAACTTTGTGTCCATTGTTGCTTTTAAAATTGAGCTCTTTTTCTTTTCCATCTTGAGCTCTTTGTATAGTATAAATTAAATTACCAGTATGTGTGGAAAAGAAAAGCAATTTGAATGGGTTCGGAATTTGTTTTATTATGTAGCAGAACATGCATTCATCAAATCAATAAGACACCGGTATAAGAGCAGGTAAATGGATATGTAGGGCAGAATAATGTCCAGAAACAAATCCAAGTATATATGATAATTCATTAAATTTCTTATATTTTTTCATGTGAGTGGGAAAATGATAGATTACTCAGTGAATTTTGCTTGCAAAACTGAATGATCATATGAGAAAAGTAAATGATCTCATTTTACAAAAAAATAAATTTCATAGTAAGCAAAAATGTAAAATGAAAAAGCATTCTTTCCAAAAATGTAGGATAGTATATATAGACTCTGTGGACAGAAAAATTAAAATTTCTGAAAGAGATGAGATATTTGGCTATATGGAAAATTATTATTTTTAATTTTTATTATCATTATTATTGCTGTAGTACTGGGGATTAACCCAGGACTTGTGCACTTAAGTTACATCCCCAGATCTTTTTTATTTTAAGCCAGGGTCTCCCTAAGTGACTAAATTACCCAGACTTTTCATGAACTCACAGGATCCTCCCACCTCAGTCTTCTGGCGTGTTGGGATTATAGGAGTGTACCACCATGCCTGGCTAAAAATTGAAACTTTATAATTAACATTCTATTATATGATAGGCTATTTACAAAGTCAATAGACAAATTACTTATGTGTATGTGTATAAATATGGTATACAGATGTGTATTCGTCACTTATCATTGCATAATAAACTATTTTCATAATAAATTAATAAATAATACCAAAAAGAAATATAACAAGAAAGTTGATTCATCTCACAGTTTCCTTGGATTGGGAATTTGGGTGTAGCTTGGTTGGGGGCCTCTGGCTCAAAATTTCTCCAGAGGATGAAGGTGCAAGCCTTTCCACAGAATCACCTCACAACCCAGCCACTAGTAATCCAAGAAAGAACAGGAGAAGCACTCCTGGTGGAAGTCACAACCTTTTTATAATCTAGTCTCACGTGACATTTTATCATTTCTGCTGCATTCTATTTTTAAGAAGTTAGTCAATAAATGCTCAATATGAGGGGCTTACACAAAGACGTTATCACTGGAGATGATCTGAGAGACCACCTATCACAATAAATTACACTTATAACTTTGAATCATGTCATATTTCAATCTTTGGATAATATCTCTGCACTACTATAAGTTGGGAAAACTACTTCCATCCATCTCTCTGTTAGGAGTTCCCACCCGTCATGTCTATCAACTGGACCGTTATGCTTGTGCTTGACAGTTAAGCTTAATTGTCAACTTGATTGGTTTGGGAGGCACCTGGGGGACTAGGAAAGCACTTCTGGGTGTGTCTGGATGGATTTTGGGGGAGCGACCTTGAGGTCTACGCTTGGCCCCTTCCTCTCTGGTGATGCTCCTCTACTCTACTTCCCAGCCACCATGAACTAAGCAGCTTTGAGCCAAATTAAACTTCTCCTCCTTTAAGTTGTGTGGGTATTGGGTCCCTGTGATGGGAAAGCTGACAACACAATACTGTCAAATTTTATATCATTTACCTGATAGATATAATGAAATCTACTGATTCTCTTACCATTGGGTACAAATCCAGGAATAGTCAAGAGACTGCTTCCCTCTCTCTTAATCTGAGGGGAGTTTACACCAGCCTCCACTCTAGAAAGCTTTAGCCCTTCGTTGGCAGATTATTCTGCTTATTTTTTAACCTGGGAATGAAGATGAAGAAACCTGCACAGCTGGTCTATAGATATTGCTACACATGATCACCATGGTATCCGTCTCACTTCTCACTCCATATTTCTAAACCTAACAATAGAGAAGCTGAAGTCTTCTAGGGTGAGATAGACTCATATCCATGATAAACCTTTCTGTGTTTTGATCCCTAAATTTTTCTACTCAACATGTTTGAGTAGGACAAATGAATGTGATTCCAAGAACTTTCTGTCATCTTGAAATTCATTAAAATATCTTATCTGTTGGTGTTCCCTCTTTTTTTTTTGATTCTTTCATGAATATATTCTACTTACTTCTTTACTAATATTTGAATGAAATTTTGGGGAGAATGAGAGGCAGAATCTTTTGGCTCAGTGTGCTGTCATGGAACGGAGTCAACCCTATCTATCGTCAAGGTAGTTAAGGACGCTTATAAAAGGAATAAATTCATGAACAAATGGTGAGTGTTATTATATTAGATTCTATTGCTGTCATAATAATTTACCGAAAGCGAGGCTTAAAACAACAGAAATTCATTATGTTGCAGTTCTGGAGATTGGAAGTTTAAAATGGGTCTCACTGAGCTGAAATCAATGTATCAGTAGGGCTGTATTTATTTCCGGAGGCTCTAGGGGAGAACTCATTTCTGTGCCCGTGGAGGGTGCTGGCACAATTCTTGCCTTTGTAAACAGAGCTTCCCATTTCCTTGCGGGCTGTTGGCTAAGGGCTGGTCTTGGCCTAACAGAACCGCATATGCCTTGTCTCAGGCAAGAGTTACAAAGAGTTCTCAGGTTAAATAAAGATACTTGTAGGGGAGCTACAGCAACACTGAGATTTTGAAATATGTTTTTGTATGGGGTCAACAAATATAGTGAAAATAGTGAAGATAACTGGAATATATGAAAATTAATTATTTTATATTTATCCCCTATAATCTGAAAACAAAACCATTCATAAAAATCCTTGTTTCCACATCAGCAGTGTGGTAAAGCCAAATGTTGTGCTCTTGTATAACAGTATTTTTTCTCCATCATGAAGAACAAATTTTTCCTGCTTTTCAACCTATTTTTAAAATTTCCCTTTATTGTTGTTATACAGACATTTGTGTAGTAAAATAATATTAGTAAATAAATTTGCAGTTATCTTTCATGCTTCCAACTCTATACAAACTATCACTAATTGGTACTTGATAAAGCTAAACAATAGGTTTAACTTTTGTTTCAAGATTGATCGTCATTGTTGCTTTACTACGCAGACAAAAATAAATGAGCATTCATTTTATATTTATATAACATGTTTATATTTTATTTTATATTTTATTTTTGTTTATATTTTATCAAAGTTTATATTTCGTTTATATTTTATTGATGAATGTGTAGGTTATATAATCAATCTGCAGTGCTATGTTGCCGATATATAATGCCTACTGAGATGCCACATTGCTAAAACATGTACTTTTCACATGCTTAACTGAGCAAATAAACATTGAAAGCTGTTGTGAAGATAAATTTGCTTAGTATTTCCTAGGACTCAAAGAACCCTATGTGATTAAAATAGAAAATAAATATAACTCATCAGGTTTAAAGATGTGCTTAATATTCATATTTACTGTTCACAAGTGCAAAAGTTACTCCAAGTACAATTTCAAAAATCTTTAGGAATGTTAATTTTATTTCATAAAATTCTTCTACCTAATTTCTAGGTACTATTATTTTTAATGACTACAATATCGTCTTGACATCAAATGATGGTTATGGTTTTATGAGCATTTTTATAATGTCAGAATTTTAATATTTTAATTGCGAATTTTTAATAACATGAATTCCTTCTATGCTAACTCTGGCATCTTTTGTCAGGGGGATATATAATTTTATTTTAAGCAGAACGAAGTATTTCTGCTTTTAAAGTTGCCATTTGTTTTATTTTCATGCCTCTTACCCAGTGTTGGATAAATTGAGAAAACTTTCAGTTTGTTCTAGGTCTTTATCAGGAAGAAAATGATGACTCAGTCTCTTGCCCTCTTTTCTTTCTAAGTTTGTATTTCTTGAAGACATCTTTCGTGTGCCATCTAGAAGATGACAAAACTAAAGTATGAGAAATCTCATCCTTTTAAAGTTCATAGCCCTAAGTTTTTCAACAGTAATGGGCCCTTACTATATATTTACAAAGCCCTCTTTTCCTAAATACCACTCTGCATAATTTTTGCTATGAAATGACCATATGAATCACTAAATAGAGCTTTTATGTTGTGAGTTGCTTCACGTATGACCACAAAAATTGCTAAGCACACAGCTGATTTTAATGCGCATGAAGGATGGGTGGCCCACCATACTCACTAAGGGATGGAAGCACAAGGAACTAGAATTAACATCTCCAGCAAAATTAAAAATTACTAAATGGCATGAAAATTTGGTATCATCTAAGTAGTCTGAGGTAGAAAGATGGAATATGTGAATGCTTGAGAACAATTTATTAGGTATGATTTCCTAAAGGAAAGGTTATTAATACCACTTAGAAAACCTTCAGGAAGAAAAGTAGAAAGACAACTCCCTCTTCAAATGGCAAAGAATTAAGTGGACAACTTTAGGGAAGATTGGAAAACTTGGCTCAGCAATAGAAATATGGGGATTCAATGTGGCATACAGTAAAGCCCTGGGGTGCCTCAGACTTAAACACAAATTCTAATTCTTCTATATTACTTTCTTTTCTGGGCCTTGTTTACTCTTCAATCAAATTACATGCTGTCCTCAACTCTTTAGATCACAACCCTATTAAAACTCTAACCAAAAACCCATGAAAACATCAAAAACATCAGGAGGAGAGTGTCGATCCTGGCACAAGGTTTGAGGACTTTTGTGTTTAAGATTTAGGAGGAGGAGGTACGTCTTGAATTGGCCTTGCCTTTGCTATTTGTTCATGGGCTGTGCTCAGCTCCTCATTGCTCTTATTTTCTGTCTGTGTGGCTTTGCCTCTTCTCGAAACTACTACATATAGAAAATGCTTGCTGGCTTATGGTGTGTTTTAAGATCTTCTGCTCTCCTCTCCGGATCTACTGCCCATCTTTCTTCATCCAGCTGTGTGTCCCAGTAGATTCTCTGTGAACTTCTTTGCCTCCTGCTTATTATGAGTTTAAAGAGGAGGAGGAGAATGATGATATATTAATTCCGTGATCCTCTTCTCCATAGCAAAAATTCTTGAAAGGGGCGACATTGCCTCTCAGAGGGTGAAAATTGGTACTTATGGGAAAAGAGATAGAGAGAGAGAAACAGAGAGAGGGAGATCCTACTGCAACCACTGTGGAAATCAGTGTGGAGATTCCTCAGAAAACTAGGACTAGAGGTTCCATTTGACCCAGCTATTCTTTTTCTTGGTATCTTTTCTAAAGAATTAAAAGCATCATAACACAGCAATATATGCACACACGTTTATAGCAGCACAATTTGTAATAGCTAAATCTTGGAAACAGCCTAAATGCCCATCAACAGATGAATGGGTAAAGATGTGTTTTTTATACACTGGAATACTACTCTGTCATAAAGAAGGTTAAACTCAAGACCATACTCTAAAGTGAAATAAATTGGACATGCATGTTTAAATATCCCATTGTTTCTCTGGTATGAGAAACCAAAAGGGTAAATAAGAATCAAAATGTATAATAGATATTGGGATATAGGAAGAAAATGTTCAAATGGGAAGGGGAACAACGGAGGTGGGAGGGAGAAAGGAAGGAAGAGAAAAAAAGAGAATAAAAGGAAGAAAATGAAAACAAAGCTTTTGTAAATGAGGGAAAGAAGGGTTGAAGGGAGGGGAGGGGTTGGGGGAAAAGATAAAAAAAAAATCCTAGTTATTACAATGGTTTGTTGCTCTCTAAAGGGCACCGGTATAGAAACACACATATGGTAAGTCTGTAGTGTTAAATTTTCATGAAAAAGTGATTAGGTGTAAAATGTCTATAATGGTTCCATAGGACAGTGATAATGATATGCTGTCCCAAAGAATCATTGTAACCTTGCTGATTCTGCAACTCAAGGTAGGTCCCAAGGTGATGATGTGAATAGAAAGATAAAGAAGAGAGATGGAGGGAGAATGGAGAGGGCGCTCTCAATCTGACCACTCAGAAGACAGAATGGAGGCTTCTGAGAGAAGAAAAAGAAGGCCTCCCTTTCTCTTTCTTTCACCCCCCTCCAGTTTTGCACCTCATCTTATTTTAATTTATTATTTTCCCCAGACCAAATCTTTTCTTTTTATTTTAGAGAGGAAAAAAACAATAAAAATAATGATATGGAATTTCAAAACAAGATAATAGGAAATTAACAATGGTTAATATATTGTGTATTGCTATCTTCAAAGTAGTTGCAGATTACAAGATATAGGCATGCAAAATTGATCAAACAACATAAGCACAAACTGTTCTTTTCAATGAACTAAAAGAAGTTAGTAGTATAATTATTTTAGCTATCTTGTATGTATATACATATACATATTGTTTCTTCTTTGCCCTTCCTTCTTTTCTCCTTTCCCCCATCCCAGTCATTCTTTCCTTTTGAGCAGCTTCTTTCCCTTTCATGGTATCTATTGTAGATTTTGGATCTGATTTACTTTTTCAGCTTTTTGCACTGGAGAGACAATACGAGTTTGATTTATTTCACTTATGAGTATGGTCTCTAGTTGCATTCATTTACATATAAAAGCCTCAAGTTTATCTTTCTTTATAGCTGAGTAGTACTCCATTATATAAAAATACCAAATCTTTGCCTATAATTCAATTAATGCTACATTTTCTGATTCCCTACATAATGAAGAAATTTTAATAAAATTATTTTCTGTGGAGTGTGTTAAAATTTATATAATTCTTTCAAATTCTTTTCAAAATTTATATAATTCTTTCAAAATGTGCTCTTATTTTACTTCCAAATTATTTCTTGTATTTTCTCCCCTACTTTATAGGGGAGAATACTAGACATAGATTGACTACATTATCTGCCCAAGATCATAGCTACTAAATAGTAGTGCTAAGCATACTATTTTGTGTATGTGGTACCTGGGACTAAAGTTAGGGCTTTTGCACTGAGCTACATCTCCTACCCTTTTAAAATTTTTTATAATGAGAGAGGGTCTTCTACATTGCTAAATTGTGGAGGCTGGTCTTGAACTTGTGAACCTCCTGCCTCCGCCTCAATAGTGCTGGAATTACACCTGTGTGTTACCATGCACAGCAACAACACTACTTTTTAAAGATAGATGCTGTGCTTTGTCCATTTCAGCAAGTTCCTCAAGTTATTTGCTACTAAGTAGAGATAAAATCCTAAAATTAAAATAATCCTCAGAATGAATCATTTTATTCTTAGATTAATTCTTAATCTTTAATGCTAGATACTTTGGTGGTATAAAAGATGTAAAGAACAATGTCTTAAGTCTTCTTAGGAATTTTTAAAACATGTTTTATTGTAAAAAAAAAAAAGTAAGTGTTTTTATAATACTATGGTCATAAAAGCCGTTGTGGGCACAGAAAATTATTCCGTGTAGTAGAGACCTGAGTATTAACAACTCATGAAAAAACTCCAAATAATCCAAATGCTACAAGAAAAACATGCATAAAAATCAAGGGGTACAGAAGTATTCTTTTAGGAGATTTAACCAAAACCCAGGATATCTTCTAACTTCTTTAGAAATGAGAACTCTGTGGAACAGTGGCTGAGTAACACTGCTGAAAGATTTTTTTAAATAAAATCTGTGTGAGATGAGAACATGACAGGGAAGTGAAGCAAACACATCAAATAAGGAAACGAGACGTTAGTTGAAAAGATGTGTGTTTGCAAGTAACTATAATATTCTAATAACATAAAGGATTAACACTAATCAGCAGGGTGCTAACACATTTGTCAGGGGAAGGAGATGTACAAAAAGGAAACAAGTTTGCTAATAAATGAAGACAAGTGCAAAATTAATTACATCCCTTAAAGCCTATGTGATTGAAGGAGTTTTTTTTTTTTTAACTTTCTTTAACAAAGAAAAATGAAAAGAAATTGGTGCATCATAGAAATTATAAAGATCTTGCCAAAGTAACAGTTGATAACTAGCCTGATAACAAAGTTAGGTATTCTAGACACACATAAATCAGCATTCACAAATAAGGTGGTCAGAGATGAAAAGGAATTAGAAGACTTACCGGGTTCTTTGTCGGTTTAGTTGTTAAGAGCTGGATATCTGTAGAAAGCATTTGTTGAGAACAATTTTGCACTGCTGAAGGAGAAGGTCAAGGAACTAAAGCGGAGGGAATGACCGTCTGGGAGATACATCGTTAACTATTAGCAAAACAGTGGTTTCACCACCACAGGTAGAAAACTGTATATATCAGAAGAAAAAAAATTGTTCCAAGAAAAACGAATAGCAACTCACTATCAAGATAAAAAATCCCATTCAGAATTATCTTTTTAATGGAATTATCAAGAAAATGTTTGGTATTTCAACATTAATAACACTTCTCTGTAGTCTTCTTGAACTTTCTGTGGGACAAAAATGAATTCAATTTAGATAGAGTGTGGTTGAGGGTAATCAAAGCTTTCTGAATGTCTGTTGTAAAGATTTTAAGATGAAAATATATCAGATATTTTTCATACAAGCTACTTGACTTTATCAGGAGAAAAACGTGGTACCTACAATTTCAACTTTTAACCAAGTTCTTTTCGCAAAACCAAATCAAAGATTTCTAGCATTCCAGCTGTCTGGCATTTTGAAAAAGTCAATAAAACATTTTTTGAGCCAGAAGTTATTTTAAAAAATAAATACATTGATTTTGCTAGCTTCCTGTGCTTCACCATTCTTGAAGATGTGTATCTGTTAGATAAATTAAATTTCACTTGATTAATTTCACTTGATTATATCAGGGGAAAAAATCCAACAGATATGATTTTAAAATTTATGTTTGGTCCCTTTAATACCTGTGTAATATTCCACAGTATCTTTTACCTAGCTATTTGAAGTGGGGACATTTAAGTTATCTGTAGCATACTTGCAGTAGTATTTATTTAGGAAATTATATCTTAGAATCAGTTCATCCAGAACATATTTGAAAGAGTTACTGATGTTGTGAAAAAAATACCATATTAAGGTACTTTTACCTATAAAACAATTACATGGCATGGATTTTTCTCTTTACCACCTGCCTCTCCCTTACTCTCCCCCCATACCAAGGGCAACAATGTGTTGAAATAAATATCAGTTCTGGGAATCTATTAGTCGGGATGAATATATTAAATTGTAATCACTACCAAAATATAAATATATCAAATCATCATGTGTACACCTTGAATATATACAATTTTATTTGTCAATTAGGTATTAAAATTTTCTAAAATTTGTTTTTGTTTTTGATTTTTGTGAGACAGGGTCTCGCTATGTAGTTCAGGCTGGCCTCGAACTCATGGGGATCCTCCTGTGTCAACCTCCTAAATTCTGGGATTACAAGCATGCGCCACCACACCCAGCCTAAAAGTAATTTTGAAAAAGACCGAACATCAAGACCATGACAATTATTTTATTTTTAAAGAATCCAAAATAGTGTTTGTACTTACAAAATACCAAATCACTGGTTGATTTCATTAGTTCATACACACAACTGTTCATTTAACAGCCGCTTTAACTGCCTAACTAAATTAACTGTTCTCTTCAGTCAGAAGGTTTGATCGCTCATTCAGTGTAAATACTATCCCTGTGTTCCCCATGGCTATTTTAGAGGATATGTTTTCCCCAGAGACTCAAGACATGCCTCTCCCTAGCAAAGCACACTAACCTTTGAACAGATGCAGAGGTAATTCTGATGTGCGCAACGGTGATTTGACTCCTGTCACCTATGTCTGAATAGCAAGCGGCTACACCGAAGGAAGCTGTCTAGAGACTAAGTGTTGTGAATTCTCTTGAAACTTCAAATAATTCTGCAAATGATGGGCATAGCAAAAAGAGGTCTCAGGTGAATGGTTTTGGAAAGTCTATTAGTTTGTAGAAGAAAAAGATGCCAAATGTGAAATAGAATTCATTAGTTGAACCACAAACATTAAATGAGAGTGCTTCTGCGGGCAGAGTGCTATAAACATTATCGTATAACTAAGGAAAGTCATTCAGTTATGCCTGACAGAGTTTAAAAACCCTGACTCTTCAGTTAAAACAAAGTACTGTACATTTATTTTTTGGTTTATTTATTTATTATGAAATAAAGGCTGTTGCCATGTGTCCCTGAAAATGATTTAAACAAATAAACGAGAAAACTTTTCTACTTAATCCAAACATTCAGGTATCACATTTTGCAAATCACACGCAACAAAATTGGAAGCTGGAATAATACCTAAACACTTAAAAAGATGATTGACATACTTGACAATCTCATGGTGCAGAGATACCATAAAAGTAAAATAAAAAGTAAAACTAACTGAAAAATAAATGGACAGGTGACAAGTTCAGGGGGAGAATTGTGGTGGCACATAAAGGTTTAATACAAAGAAAACAAATAGAAAAATGGGCTGAGAGTGTGATTGAAGACTTGAGAGAAGAAATAGAAATGGTCAATAAGTACAGAGGCAGATGACTTACTGGGCTAACAATAAAATATATAAAAAGTAAAATATCAGTTTGATATTTGTGTAGTCTATTACAATAATGTCTGTAATTGAACAATGTGTGTTAACTGAATGTTCACACATTTGGGTATTTGTGAATGAAAAAATGTGTACAAATTGGGTATCTGTGATTCCTCTCTTACTTCAAACATAAAAGAAAAGCAATTTGACAATAAGTTTCCAAATGTAAAATATTCATACACCTTAACCAAGAAATTCTGTTCCCAGAGATTTCCTTTAGAGAAAAGAATACATAAATGAACAAAAATGAATGTACAAGAATATTTATTTCTAATTGTTCTCAACTAGCAAAGTTTTGTCCTTAATCAAATTATCAAAAGGAAATTGGATCAATATATTCCGGAGTGGATTTAATATGGTATTCTGCACCATTAAAAAAGTTGATGGAAGTAAATATGAAAGCAGTTAAATTGCAATAATATTAAACCAGGTTCTCTCCTTACTTGTCATTGAACCAATGCATTTATTGGCTCAAGAAAAGGACAAATATAACTGAGAACAAATATTTGCATGAATATAATTCTAAACTTATATCAGGAAACTTCTGGTTTGCAAGAGCTGGACTTTTTAAGGAAAGATGCTTAGTTTGAAAAGTTTGGTTTTGCATATTAATAGCCAAAATCCTGACATGTAAGAACGTACAATAGGTTTGGCAGAATGATGTCTGGTCGACTTTTACCCCTTGCTGGACTCAGAAATGGGTTTATTTTTCAGAGTGTAGAGTACTAGAGTTGTATGATGTGTTAGTCTCTGTTATGGTTTGCCTCACGCAGTTTTAGGGCTTTTTCAGTGGTGGCTGAATCTAGAGTGTGTGATGGTGGGATTAAGGGTGTGTGATTAGTAAATCTGTCCACTGATTGGTTTGGCATAGTTCTGGCTAGGAGTAAGGGTATGAGTGCTACACTCGCTGTAGAGCAGGTAGCCTGCATACAATGTAAAGGACAGAAAGAGTCTTGTCTTTCCCTTGTTTGCTTGCTTGCTTTGACTGTCTTCTGCTGCCATGAACTGTTGCTCCTCAGCTATAAGCCACCCTGCCTTGGAGCCAGCTGATTATGGACTGAAACCTCTACAAACTGTGAGCTGAATAAACCTTTCCCTCTTTAAATTTGGGTGTTGGGTATTTTGTCTCAGCAATGAGAGAAAAGTAACTAAGACAGTCTCTGAGAAAGAATACAGTTCCTGCTTCCTGTTGGCCATGCTTTGAAAGTGGCTAAGTGGGAAGAATAGAAATCCACTTGAGTTTGTGTGCCTGGAATCAACATGGGGCAGGGATGGAAGGGGAGTCAGAGAGTCAGACAGACAGGCAGGCAGGCAGACAGATTGTGTTTTCCTTCCCTTTGTAGACCGGGACACTGCAGGACTTTTAAAGAAACTCTGTGTTCACTGTGTGTTTTAGTTTCTTACTGCTGCTGTAACCAATTCACACATACATGCTTCCCTCTTAGAAATTCTCTTGTTATTACCTGAGGTGCACGAGAAGCTCATAAGAAGTCCCTTTTACCATGTACATAACATATGTGTAGGTTCTGGGAATGTGAATCTGAACATCTCTGGGGGTTACTACTCGGTCCACTCCAATGTGGAGCCACTAACAAGAAGAGCAACGAATGCTACACGCATCGGCAGGTGGCCCCACGTTTGAAGCTGGGAAGGCAGCTGGGAGGGTACAGATGGAAGAGTGTGCAGACTTTCAGGGCCTTCTGTGTGAAGTACGGAGCATAGGGAATGTGGAACCTGAAAGCCAGATGGTAGAGGATGATTCCAGTCCTTTCAGATGTAGCAAGAAGAGAAGTCACAGCTAAACAACAGATCCAACTCTAACCTGCCTACTGTATATTTGATTCCTCTCTGTCCATTTACTGACTATCATCCCAGATGAAAGGAAGGAGAAGAGAGAGAGAAAAAATTCTAAAGTCATGAGACCGCATAAAACCATGAAAAGTCAAGAAAACATTGGAGTGGCAGAGACCATCACGAATCAGTCAGGCTGACTTTCCTACTGGTTGTGGAATGAACTAAATAGCACTTTAGAAAGGTATGGTTTTGTACATTTACATTCATAAATAAAATATGTATTTCTTGATATAGAAAGGTAACTATAATATATTATTACATGAAAGAACCATACTACAAAACATGACACATTTAATGTCCCATTTTAATTATCTTGTATTTACATGTATTTATGCATATAAAAATATATTAAAAGCTTATAGTTCTATTTTGTATGTTTCTCCCTGGGTGATTAGATGATGAGTGATCTTTGTGTACTTTTTTCTTTATATCTATTCAATTTTAGATGTGTGCAATTATTTGTATGAGCATGCATTATTTAAATAATCAGTAAAGACAGAAAAGTCTTTTCCATTTTGAAGAAAGGTATGGAAAAAGATGTCATAATTTATTATAGATAGTGAGACAGTAGAGAAAGAGCACTGAGCAACAATTGTCTGCAGCAATACTTGATCAAGTGTTAGTTTTTCAGTTCACTAGTCGTATAACCTTGAGCAAGCTACCCACAATTTCTGGGGCTCATCTGAAAACTGGGAATAATGATATACTTGGTACTATGCGAAATGCATTGGCTTGAAATTTCATGTGTTATTTAATCCTCAAAACAACTCTTGATATGACTATTATTATCACATTATGTAAAATCAAATATAGAGAATATGTATTACAGCTCATTGAAAAGCCATAATGGAGACCGAAGAAATTCTTGCAACATAATCAAGAAGTTCTTGCAGTGCTTAGCATAGTTATAGGTGCCACATACAAACTTGTAAAACAATATATTGATAAATTTGTTTTTAATATGAATATCAAATTCCTTGGAGAAATTCAGCAATTTAAGGAGATTTCTGTGTATTCTTTGCCATAAGACAGTCTATTTAAAAATAGAAATTTCAGTGGTATACCTTCTTACCTGCTGCAGCCCAGGTCTCACGATTAAAACTTTGTCTGAGAAATAGACCATTGAATGAAAATATTATAAACTTGTGTTTACTAAATTCAAGGTGTTTGCCACAGCAACTCTGTATATACACATAAAAATGTATGTTTTATATATGTATACAAACATGTTATCACTTAAAGTGCTAAGCGATTATTAATTATCTAGTACTTTGAGATAAAATGAATGAAGATGAAGAAACTAGGACTGGGAATATGGGCCAAGTATAAAGCTATATGAAATCAAAATGTTTAGACTACTTCCATATAATCTAAACATAAAAACTAGTAACAATTTATACCTGCTTATCAAAAACCTTGGAGGCTAGAAGTATTTTAGAATTCAGAAATTGTGGCTTTTCAGGGAGGTGTTTAGTACATATACATTATGTAATGTACTGATATATTATGTAATATGCCCAACAGGTCTGTGCCCTGTAATCAAGCACATTGTTATTTTCATGAAGGAATGAATAAATATTCATACTAAGAAGGATAGAGAACGTCTTTAAGCAGCACTATATCAGTTCAGGTTTTGCTGCCAAATGACTTTGCATTAAACTTGGGGAAAACTTTTCAGTTCAATTAAACTCCATAATTGGAAATGAGGTGCTCCTATTTTCTTTGAGTCTTTGTCAGGTTTTCATTTGCCCCTCATTTTGCTTCTCCTGCTAATGTGCTAAGAAGGACTGAGAGTTGTGGAAAGAGATGATATGAAATCACAACACTGACTCTTATCAGAAGCTTTGTCACTAATGGTGATAAGAAAGTTGTCTATAGGCAGGAAATTTCTTCTTCACTGTAGTAATGTGTGGTCCCCATATGAATAAAACATATCTATGCCACTGGTTATAAAGAGTTGATAAACAGTTTCCCATACCAAGGCTTTTAGACGCCTTTAGTTTGCACGAAAATCTAACTCTTGACTTCTGCTCTCTGGGCTCCTGCTAATGGTACGGCTTATTATCTATTTCAAGCTCTGGTGACCTACTTGCAATTATTACTACTATTGATGTACCTAGTCAAGATTGTAGAGACTTTTATCGTTTGGATGATTATGTGAATAAGGTGAGTAAAGGGTACATTTTTTCCTGGACTTTGGATAAAATATTTCCATTAGTAATAGTTCAAACATAAACAGTGACAAGGCTGTAGAAAAGTTTTAAAGCATTGACTCAGAAAACTTTCTGCTTCAAAAGGAAGCAGGTAGCTAAGCATTGGTATCAGCACTTAGAATGTTATAATAGATAGGATATCCGTGGAGGATATAATAATAAGAAAGGATGTGCAAATAGTTTTTAACTCTCCCACTCCCCAATCTGCCAGCTATTCTGTCAACATTGACCCAGTTATGAATGAAGAAAATAGAAGTGTTATATTTATTGGGCTATGAGGAAGGAGTCTCGCAACTGTAGGATAAGGAGAGCAAAAGTTTGGAAGACCCTATCAACAACCTTGAAAAGAAAAAAAAATTGGTCTTCTTCTTAAGAATGGGAAACTGAGACTCAGAGAGGTTAGGTAGCTTGTATAGATATCATTTAGACAAAAATGATGGAGCCTGCAACTTGGTCTAGTTTTTTAAAAAAAGGAATAAAAATGATAACTTGAGGATTTTATTTTATATACTCCCTAGCAAGCTTAAGACATAGCTACACTTTATTAGATTGTACATATTTATGTGTATTCTGTGGGCATACTTTGTAAAGTACAGAAACTGACATTTTATGATCAGGAGAAATGGAGTAAAATAGAACAAGGGAAAACTCAAGAATGATGAAAACCCTTTTTTCTCCCTTCGTATAGTCAGGAAGGGTGTTGTTTCTGTAGGTCTGGAACAGGAAGAAGTTGTATAACTGTGCACAGTCTCCAATGTAACAAGACAGTGGAAGATAAAAATCTCCTAGAGCAAATGACAGCTTTGTTTCTGGGGACAATTCGAAGAGCCAAGAAAACTCTTGTATACCAGCCAGTTTAAATTACTCTCTTGAGACAGACTTTAAGAGTAATTTGGTTCCTAATCTGTACTAGGAAGAATAAATCATTTTTCTTCTGTGTATGCTTACGTTTTTGCATTTAAACTTACAATCTCTATCCACACCCCCACATGTGCACACATACAACCCACACGAAATATATCTGGAATGGAACTTTTCAAATCTAATTATAAATAATACATTTCTAATTGAGTAAGTCCTAGAACTCTTATAAACCTGTGGGGGGGTAATTTTTAGTTTAAAATCCTCTACTCAGAATTTATGTCAAATGGTCTTAACCAAATGCTTGATCCTATGGAAGGCTCATCAAATGTTTTCTTACAACCCTGTCTTTTTATTAGCATGGTGAACAAATTTTAATTTTTGAATGTACAACTGTGTTAAATTTTTTATTCTCATGTTAACATCTTTCTGGGATGAAAAAGCCAGGGTAAGTTCAATTAGATGTTGAACTGAGTCTGTAAGCATACTACTGAGTAAGTCAAACTCACCAGCTGAAGTCATCTGCAAGAAATAAGAGGAGGGCTTTTTTCACAACACATTTGCCACAAAGAGCTATAGGTGTAGTGAAAACAACCACTAAATCAAAGCCAACATTGGTAATGAAAAGACTTACATTAATATCATTGGCATTGGACATGTGGATTCAAGCAAGTCCACTACTACCGCTATCTAATCTACAAATATGGTGACAGTGACAAAAGAACCATTGAAAAATTTGAGAAGGAGGCTGCTGAGATGGTGAAGGGTTCCTTCAAGTTGCTGGGTCTTGGATAAACTGAAAGCCAAGCGTGAGTGTGGTATCACCATTGACATCTCCCTGTGAAAATTTGAGACCAGCAAGCATTATGTGACTATCACTGATATCCCTGGACACAGAGACTTTATCAAAAACACGATTACAGGCACATCTCAGGCTGACTGTGCTGTCCTGATTGTTGCTGCTGGTGTTGGTGAATTCAAAACTGGTATCTCCAAGAACAGGCAGACCCATGAGCATCCCCTTCTGGCTTACACGATGGGTGTGAAACAACTAATTGTTGGTGTTAACAGAATGGATTCCACTGAGCCACCCTACAGCCAGAAGAGATACGAGGAAATTGTTAAGGAAGTCAGCATCTACATTAAGAAAATCAGCTACAACCCTGGCACAGTAGCTTTTGTGCCAGTTTCTTGTTGGAATGGTGACAACATGCTGGAGCCAAGTGCTAATATGCCTTGGCTCAAGGAAGGGAAAGTCACTCCTAAAGATGGCAAGGAGTAGAATCACACTGCTTAAAGCTTTGGATTGTATCCTTCCACCCACTCGCTCAACCGACAAGCCTTTGCGGCTGTCCCTCCAGGATGCCTACAAAATTGGTGGTATTGGTACAGTGCCTGTGGGCCAAGTGGAGCTGGTGTTCTCAAACCTGGCATGGTGGTCACCTTCACTCCAGTCAGTGTCACAACTGAAGTAAAGTCTGTTGTAATGCACCGTGAAGCTTTGAGTGAAGCTCTTCCTGGGGACAGTGTGGTCTTCAACATCACGAACGTGTCTGTCAAAGCTGTTTGTTGTGCCAATGTTGCTGGTGACAGCAGAAATGACCCAGCAGAAATGACCCACCAATGGAAGTGGCTGGTTTCACTGCTCAGGTGATTACCCTGGACCATCCCAGCCAGATCAGTACTGCCTATGCCCCTGTACTGCATTGTCACATGTCTCACATTGCTTGCAAGTTTGCTGAGCTGAAAGAAAAGATTGATCGCTGGTCTGGTAAGAAGCTGGAAAATGGCCCCAAATTCTTGAACTCTGGTGATGCTACTGTGGTTCCAGGCAAGCCCATGTGTGCTGAGAGCTTCTCTGACTCCACCTCTGGGTCGTTTTGCTGTTCGCAATATGAGACAGTTGCTGTGGGTGTCATCAAAGCAGTGGACAAGAAGGCTGCTGGAGCTGGCAAGGTCACCAAGTCTGCCCAGAAAGCCCAGCAGGCTAAACAAATATCATCCCTAACACCTGCTAACTCAGTCGTAATCAGCGGTGGAAGACTGGTCTCAGAGCTGTTTCTCCCACTTGGCCATTTAAGTTTAACAGTGAAAGACTGGTTAATGATAATGCATCGTGAAACCTTCAGAAAGAAAGGAGAATGTTTTGTGGGCCATTTGTTTTTTGTTTGTGGCAGTTTTTAAGTTATTAGTTTTTAAAATCGACACTTTTTCATGAAAACAACTAGACCAAAAATCTGTCACAGAATTTTGAGACTCATTAAAACAAAGTTTAAAGAGGAAAAAAAAAAAGAAATAAAAGGAGAGATTATACAATATGTAGGTATGATTATGTCACATATTATATATATATATATATATATATATATATATATACACACACATACTATATATGTACGGAGAGGCTTATGTTTTAATAAGATTCAGTCCTTGGTCAGCTGACTCCAAGGCAGAGACATCAAAGTGGAAGAGTATGACAGAGTAAAGCTGCTCAGGTCATGGCATCCAGGAACCAAAGCAGTGGAACGGTGAGACAGGAAGGGGCAAGGGATCAGACATAGACCCTCACAGAAGTGTGTTCCACCAATCCCCTGGGAAGATCCCAAAGCCAATCAAATTGATGGTTCGCCCTAACTGCCACATCCCACCCTTTGTCAACTTTATACCAAAACATATCTCCTTAAACTATACTTAATCTCCAAGTAAAGACAATAGCAAGTTTTAATCCCAGGTAACATAATACAGCTATCCCATGTACAACCAGAAACACAATAATCTCATACCCAAAGTTTTAGTAGTTCTAGCAACTTTAGAGTCCAAGACAAAATCTCTTCTGAGATTCAAGGGAAACTCTTAGCTTGAACTTCTGTAAGAACAAAAAACAAGATATATAATCCCAAGTTGCAATGGTATGGGGTAAACGTTCTACTTCCAAAAGGGAGGAATAGGGATATAGAAAAGAATTGTATGAATGCATAACTGAAACCCAGCAGTGCAACATTGTCCTGTACCTCCATATCCAGAATCCAAGGCACATGGTAGTAAAATATGTATTCCAGAGGGTTTGGGTAGCCCTGCACCCATGGACTTACTGATTATAAGCCAAAGGATCTTTGTTTTGGGCTGGCTCCACTCACATCCTGCAGCTTTTCTTGGCAGACATTCCATATTCTTGGCATCTCTGACTTCTTGAGGTTTCAACTGCACTTTCAACTTCATTCCCACAGCTTCACATAGTGCCCTCTCATGGTCTCTTTGACCTCCCAGGCTTTCCTTTGATATCTGGGTAGAAACTTCCTTAAATTTACAACTCTTGCACTCTGTATACTGGTAAAATCAGCATCATGTTGATAATGCCAAAGTCCGCTGTCAGTGGGAGCAGTAACTAGGTCCCCTTGGACCACACCTGCAATGGCCTCTGATGCCTGAATGTTTGAACAGAGTGAAATAAATCCCAAAAAACCAATTTGCTAGAAGGTCCTTCTGGAGCAGAAGGCTCAAAAGATTTGTTTTCAAATGAAAGGTTGATATTTTTTCACCCTTTAAGCAACCATGGGTGGGGTCTTGGTGATTTCTGTTATGCTTTCAAGTCATCTTTCTTCTCCCTGTACAAAGATTTTTTTGTTTTGTTTTTAAATGGGGTTAATTTCTTCATCATCCAGAACTCTTTTGGCTCCAGCTTTATATTTGGTTTCTTCTAGACCAATTTTAAGTTTTTCAAATTTTTTGCTTTCCACCCCCCCGCCCAGTTCTCACTATAAATCTGATTAAAATCACCCAGCAGTACCCATATCACAGCCTCAATGTTGGGTTGTCTTGAAAGTTCATCCACCAGACTAATGAGTCCACCATTCTTAATCTTTGTCTTCTTTGGAAGCTCAGGACAAGGGCAAAATGTAGGCAAACTTTATACCAGATATCTAAGTTATTTTTTCTTGATGCTGGGACAAAATATCCAGCAGCCAATGTTAAAGGAGGAAAGGTTTATTTTGGTTCACAGTTTGTAGGGGTTTCAGTCCATAATCAGCTGGCTCCAAGGCAAAGTGGCATGGCACAGGGACACAGTGAGAAAAAAGTCTATGGCAAGGCTGGCAGAAAGCAGCAAAGCAGTGAAGCAAACAACAGATCTGTCTTCCCGCTCTCTCTTTATATTCCCTCCAGGGTGAGCCTATTGATTGTGTCACCCACACCCAGGTTGGGACTTCCATTATCCAAACCCAGAATTGGTGAAATCCATTTAGTTATCACACACATAATGTAGCAACACACAGCCATGATCCAGCCACCTCACAAAAGTCCCACCTGTGAGTGTATGTATGAGGCTTTGAGGGATGATCCAGACGCAAGCTATAACACCAGAGCATAACACACATAGCCTGTAGTTGAACAGCTAATGAAGTCCTGAGACCTGGGTCTGGCCTGTACTGTCTGATCTTCTATAAGCATTCTGGTCCTCTGAGCTCTGGCCAGAATCACGCTAAAGGCTCTGCGTATTGTGCACTCCAGGGCTTCTCTAGCCTCCATCTCCAACGTTTCCAAATGCCTTCAGTAAGCATTTCCCAAGGCTTCTAAACCCCTTGGTCAGTCACAGTTGCAGTGATGACTCCACTTCTCTGGTAACAATTTCCTACCTAACATAGCATATTAAAAACAACCAAATAGTCAAGAAAACAAATTTTTGAAAATTAGTCTGGGAATCAAGGAACATGAATTTATTTTAATTAGGTTTGTGATCTGCCACTTCCTTTCCTAAATATGAAATTATTTTGCATGCCAACAAGATAAAAGTTGTAAGGAATTATTACAAATAGAAATGCTTTTACAACCCAGTTTATCTTCTTTATGCACAAAACATACAAATACCACTGGGCAATGAAAAACTACTAGATTAAACACAATGGTCAGAGGGTTACCATAATAAGGAGCTCATTAAAATTGATAAGAAAAACACTGAGACCCTAATATGAAAATGAGCAGAGGACATGAACAACGATACATACTGGCAAAGATAATTAGCAAGGAACATATGGGAAAATGTTTAACCTTGTTAGTTTCAAAGGAAAACAAGCTAAAATAATTGTGTTAATATCTTACACAATTTAAATATGTAAGATAAATGATAAATTCTGGTGAGTTCTACCAAATATTTAAGAATAATTAGCATCAACCTTGTACAAACTCCTCAAAAAAATAGAAGAGGGCAGAATACTTCTCAATTGACTTTATTAAGTTAGTATTACCTAATACCCAAACCTCACAAAATATTACAAGAAAATAAACCTATAGGCCAGTATCTCTTACAAACACAGATACAAAAATCCTCAAATCAAATCAAGAAATATGTAAAAGATGATCATACACCATAACCAAGTAGGTTCTTTTCCAGGGTTACATGGGTAGTTTAACATGAAAAAAAGCAATTCGTGTAATATACACATTATTTGAATGAGGAAAAAACCCCACACTATTATCTCAATAGCAATAAAAAATTATTGACAAAATACAATACTTCCATGAAAAAGAAAACCACTCAATAAGCTAAAAATAGAAGGAAATTTCCTCAACCTAATAAAAGCCATCAACAAAAATTGACAGCTAACATAAAACTGTATGGGGAAAGACTTGGTGCCTTTCCCTAAGTTCAAAACACGAGACATGAATATCTGCTCTCATTTCCATTTGAGACTGGAATAGCAGTACCAGTTAGATCTTGTAGACAAAAAAAAAAAAAAAAAAAGTACCAAGAAGTACCAAGATTGGACAGAAAGCATCCAAATTCTCCCCAAAATTATGAGAACTAATAAAGAGATTTAATAAGATTGCAGGATATAAGATCAATATATAAAAATATCATTGCATTTTATAGACCATCGATGAAAAATTTGTAGTGAAATCAACACACTAATTGCATTTATCAAAAAGAATGCTTAGGAAAAAATTTAACAAATGATGTGTAAAACTTGTCCACTAACAACTGGAAAACATCATTTAAAAAATTAGAGACCTAAATAAATGAAAAGGCATCCAATGTTCACGGATTGAAAAATTTCATACTGTTAAGATGGCAATACATTCTAAATTAATCTGCAGATTTAACACAAAATCTTTCAAAATCCCAGCTATCTTATTTGGGACAGATATTTACAAGTCAACTGTAAAATTCATATGGAAATCTCCTTTTTGAAAAATAATTTTTATTTACTTTATTTTTTTAGTGCATGTTTGTAGTACATAATGCTTACATTCCTTCATTCCTTGTGGGCAGTTGATACACATAATAGTACATCTTAATACCCTTTTTGATCCACTTTCCCTTCCCTCCCTACCTTCTTCAACCATCTCTTGATCTCCTTCCTTTTTTCTGTATGTGTTTGCAGTACATAATGTTTACATTTTTTGTGTGGAGTTGGTACATGTACATACCACATCTTAATTCCTTTTTAAAATCCCCTTCCCCTCCTCTCCTACTCTCCTTTCTCCTTCTCTTGACCACTTTCCTCTTTGACAAATATCCATTTTTCTACTTCCTATTATCTATCTTTTATTCTGCTCTTTATAATTTAAGAAACCATGTGATATATAAGGTGTGTGTCTGATTTATTTCACTTAGTATTATGGTCTCAAGATGCATCTATTTTACTGCAGATGACTCAAGTTTATTTTTCTTTATGGCAGAGTAGGACTTCATTGCATGTAAATACCACATTTTCTTTATCTATTCACCTGTTGATGGACATATAGGCTGCTTCCGAGATTTAGCTATCATGAATTGTTCTGCTATACCATGGGTGTGCATATACAATATCACTGTAATACAATGTCTTTAACTCTTTCAGGAAGATAGCTAGAAGGGGAATAGCTTGGTCAAATGGAATATTTAGTTTTCATTTTCTGAGGAATCACCATACTGATTTCCAGAGTGGTTGTACTAGTTTACATTCCCATCAACAATGTAGAATTGTTCCTTTTTCTCCAAAGCCTAGCCAGAATTTGTTATTATTTGATTTCTTGATGATGGCCATTCTTTCTGGAGTAAGATGGAATCTCAGGGGTGTTTTAATTTGCATTTCTCAAATGGCCTCTCATGCTGAGCGTTTCTTCACGTATTTATTGGCTATTTGTACTTCTCCTATGAAGAGTCTATTCATCTGACTTGCCCATTTTTTGATTGGGTCTTTTATTTGGGGGTAGTCTACTTTTTTCAAGTTCTTTATATATTCTGGATATTAGTCCTCTGTCTGAGGAAAAGCTGGAAAATTTTTCTCCCATTCTCTAGGTTATCTTTTCACTGTGTTGGTTGTTTCTTTTGCTGTGTAAAAGCTTTTTATTTTGATATGATCCCATTTGTTGCTTCTTGTACTATTTCCTAGCTACTAGGGTTCTGTTCAGAAATTCCTTGCCTACACCTATGAATTCAAGTGTTTTAGCTATTTTGTCTTCTGGCAGGTTAAATGTTTCTGTTCTAACATTCAGTTCTTTAATCCATTTTGATTTTAGTTTAGTACATAATGAGAGATTATGGGTGGACCCAACTTCTTGATTTCAAAGCTTACTGTAAAGGTATAGTAGGGAAGATAACATTGTACTGGCATAAGGATAGAGATATAGATCAGTGGAGGTGAATTGAAAATAGATAAATAAATCCTTTCACTTATGTGAATTAAGTTTTGACAAGAGTGTTAAAACAATTCAATGAGGGAAATGAATAGCCTTTTCAATAAATGGTACTGGACAGCCACATTCAAAACAATAAAATTGGACCTTACCTCATATAAAAATAAACTCAAAATAGTTCACAGATCTCAATGCAATGAATAGCTAAAACTGTAGAAGGGCTAGAAGAAAACATAGGCATAAATATTTGTGACTAGGAATAGGGATGGTTCCTCAGTTATAGCACCAGAGTACAAAGAAAGAGTGAAAAACCCCAAGAAACTGGACTCAATAAACTCAAAACATTTGTGTTTCAAATGACATTATCAAATAAGTAAAAGTACAATCCATCAAATGAGAGAAAATACTTGCAAATCATATATATTATAGAAAACATAAACTTTTACAACTTAACAAGAAAGAAAAAAGAAAACACTTAAACATAGGCAAGGATTTGAATATATATTTCTCCAAGGAAGATATACAAACGGACAATGTAAATGGAACATAAATGTAATACATATACAAATAGACAAAAACACATATACAGATATACAGATGGATAATAGACACATAGCAAGAGGCCCGATAACATGTAATTATGGAAATGTAAATTAAAACACAATCATATTCCACTTCACAAGAATGGGGAAACCTTTAATAAAAAAAAAAGGTAATAATTGTTGACAAGGATATAGAGAAACTGGAACTCTCATACATTGCTGGTGCCAATGTAAAAAGATATAGCTTTTGGAATACAGTGTAACATTTCCTCATGAAGTTAAACATAGTCATTATAGTCTAGCATTTTCACCCCTATTTATATATCTAAGGGAATTTGAAACATATTCACATAAAAACTTGTACAGAAATGTCTATGGCAGCATTGTTTTTAATAGGGAAAGGTAGAAATATTTCAAATGTCTGTCAACTGATAAAGGCAATGTGTTGTAGTCATACAAAGGAATATTATTTGGGTATCTAAAGGAATAAAGCTCTACAACATGGAAGAGCCTAAAAAGTATGTTCAGTGAGGGAAGCCAGGTATAAAATGTCCTATATTGTATGATTTTGTTTATATGAAATGTTCAGGATAGGCACATCCATGGAGACACAAAGTAAATAATGGTTGTCAAGGTCGAGTAGAAAGGAAAAATGGGGGGGTGACTGCAAATAGATATAGCTGGTATGTGAATAGTATCCCCAAAAAGCTGTTATTTAAAATATGACCTCTGTTATTCAATACTGTCAAGTCTGGTGCAACTGGTACAGATGAACTTTGCACCGGTTAGAAACCAGTAAGATACTTTTCTAAAGCAAATGTGACTATATGTTCACCATATAAGTGATCCCATCTGCCTCTGGGCTTTTGAACTATGCTTAGTGCCAAAGTTTGGGAAAAGCTACATGCTTATAGACATTCACACTTCAAAACATGAAAAAACTGAAAACATCATGTGTTACACAAAACAAGAATGGATACTTACATAATACTTTATAAGTATAAGGAACAAATATTTAAATTTCTGACATTATTTTGTGTGTGATGCTGGGGATTGAACCCAGGGACTTTGCATGCGAGGCAAGCACTTTACCACTGAGTATGCTCCTAGCCTATGATGAATTAAGCCAAAATGTTTGATGTATGATTATGTCTTTTAAATTATTTATACAGACAGACAATGGCTAACGAAGAACAGGGACCAGGGAAAACAAGTGGTTTGTTAGCATGCTACAGTCCTTGATATTTCTCCCCTGTGTTTCTTGTATTATTTTTGTGATGATTATGAATCTACGACAGTATTCCTTGCTACTATGATGCTGTTATATTTAAGATATTCTCAAAACATTTGAGGGATGATTTGAGTGTTCTTTTCGTTATGTCTGGCAGGTGATTGTAACTAGAAGAAAACATCAGGCAACCATTGTGACACCTGGAAGAACTTGTTGACTTCTGCGCCTATTCTGCACATTTAATACAAACAGAATCATAAAGTATGTGACCATTTTTGTCTTGTTTCTTTCACTGAGCCCAATATATTTTTCTAAGTTCATCCATGTTGTAGCATGAACTAGTACATTATTTCTCGGAAAAATAACATTCCACTGTATGGATACAACACATTTTGTTTATTGTTTTGTCATTGTGGGGAACTTATCTGCTCTGCATAGCAGCCTGCCCAGAATTGCTCCCTAGTGGAAAACCGAGCTGGTGGGGAGATGTGAACTTTCTCTACCAACAAAATGTAGGATCCCAGAGTGTGTACATGCTGAAAAAGAAATTTGCAATTACAGTCAGGAAAGAGGACCCTGAGGAATGCTCCTTGTATGAATTAGACAGTGGAATACATCACTGAATCTCTTAAAAATTATTTTAGTAGAAGTATAACATTATTTTACCATATACTTTTATATGTAGTAAAGTATACAAACTGTAAGTCTACAACTGGGTATTTATATAAATGTGAATTCTTTTTACTACTACTCAGATCCAAATGCTATTTCTTTGGCACCACCAACAGCCTCTCATGCCCACTCACAGTTGATACCCCTGCCAACCATAGCCCACGGCTATCCACTGTCTGACCCCTATTACCATAAATTAGGTTTACTGCTTTGAACTCAATAAATACGGAGTTAGTATCTATTCTTGTGTGTTCCCCTTCTCTTGTTCAACTTTATGTCTGGGACAGTCATCTCTGATGTGTGTGCAAAGATTAGAATTCTTTTTCATTTTCACTGGACAATGTAATCTGCTTTCTAGAGAACATAAAGTAGTTGGTTAATTTCCTTTTATTTAAATTTCACTGTGGTGTAAAATAAATGAATGATTAAATACACTACCTTTGATCTCGTGGAAGTTGAGAGTGGAATGGTGCTTACCAGAGGCTAGAGAGAGGAGTGGACAGGGAGGGATGGAGTAAGGCTGAACAATGAGTCCTACTGTGAGGAGCAGAAGTTCTGTTGTGCTATTGCTCAGTAGGGTGAGTATAGATAACAATAATGGACTGCACATATCAGAAAACTAGAAGAAAAGATTCTGAAAGTTTCCATCATAAGGAAACGGCAATTGTCTGAGGAAATAGGTATGTATAATCTGATTTAAACATTGCACAATATATACATGTTCGGAAACATTACATTGTACCGCATTAACATGGACCATTTTTATGTATCAATTAAAAATGTTAAAACTAAAAAGAATAAACTATCTGAAAAGGAGAAATTGTGAGACAAAAAAAATTCATTTAAGATCTGACTCCAACAGAAAATCAGTGGTAGTGAACTAGAAAGCTGTCAGTTCTGCATGTATAAAATGGGCCAGTGTCAGGAAAATCTGTGTGGCTGTACGGTAGATAGAAGCAGAGAGTGTAGACAGAGCTGGACAGGAGAGGATGGAGCGACTGGCCAAAATAGCAAACAAAGAAAGCTACCGAGCCCAGGAGAGTTTGCAGGCAACACGTGCCATCTCTGGACTTCAGGGTTAGCAGCACTTGCTGTGGGACGTCAGTGGTCCCTTCTGTTGTACCAGGAGGCCGCCCTGCCTGTCTCAGGCAGGAGAGCAGCTCAGGTTGCACAAGGAGAGCGGAGGTGCAGCTTTCATTACAGTCTTAGCTGTTAGAAAGTCTCCATTTGCAAATCCCGGGTCTCTGTGCAACAGCAGACAGACTTTGGTCAAAAAAGCAGAACAGGTTCAGGAGGGCTGTAAACTGCATTTTGGAGCTCGCTTTGGGAAGACATTAAGGTTAGGTTAGGTTACATAATACTAGTGATAGTAATGATAACATTAATTGGTAAGTTTGCTCTTACTGAGCAAGGGAGACTGAGGCGAGTGTTTTTTTCATCTGATCTGGTGACTTCAGCGGTTTCTCTCTCCTGTCTGCATTGTTTTCTCTCTCTAAGAGCTTGTGGTACTGAATATTTCTCAGAAAGGTAAGGTAATTATTAATTTTTGAATCTATACCAGAAGTTTGCTTTCTGCTCACCAATCCAGCTTTCTATTGATGGAAAAGTTATTTGTCAAAACTAAACATTAAAATGTATAGAAAATACTTGAACAGTAAAATTGTTTTACTTTTTCAATAATGAAGGTCAAGCAGAATTATGTTCTCGTGTAAGTTAGCGCACCAACACTAAGATCTACCTGACCTTGAAGAACTGACTTCTTGGAGTCTGAGTTTCCTCAACTGTAAAACTATGAGCTTAAATTAAGAAATCGCTAATGTGCATTTTTAAATGCTAATATAATTTATTTCTAAATCAAGTCATGTAGAGAATCTAAAAAAAGAAGTTCCACTTTGATGTTCAGCTTAGCCTTACATTAGCATTAATTCCAGGAACAAACATTGGATTAGAAATGACTGAGAATGATGTTCTGCTCCATTTAGGAAATTGCAGTGTACGCTACCCAAATGGCATGTGAGCAACCGGAATGAAAACAACAATCACTTCTGGAAAAAGAGTGATGAGACCCTGGCCAAAGAGTGGTCTTTTTGATTGAGGTAGAGAAAGTGTCAAATGTCAGATAACATTAGATTAATTTGAGATCCAGAGAACATTTGGGTCAGGTTAACAAATTTATCTTTATTTAAGCTCTTAGAAACCTTATGCCAGGTGTTTATTTCTCTTGGACAAGCGCCTCTGTTTATCTGGGAAGTGTCCATTGAGACCTGAGTCTCCATTATACAGGTGTGACATGAAGTGATAGGAAATTGATATGTCAAGCTCATGCTGTAAGGGTCCATGTCTTATTATGAGGAAATGTTCATAATTAAGAATTTCTTAGATGAAATTTGGATTAGACTTGTGCTTTAATTGTCTCAGATTGTAAGACCATCTTCCAAAAAATGTGTCATCATCCTCCAGGGAATTGTACTTATTGCAGCCACAGTTATTTCTGATGCCATCTCTCCTTTTTGGTCCCCCATATATAATATCTTTGGCTGTCAAGTGCCGATGCAAGGGATGGAAATTCCATTTTTCTTTTCATCTACAGGAAACGCAAAGATCCTCCCATGCAATCTTCTGGGCTATTGTCATACAGTATGATTTATGTATTTCTTGTATGTTTCTTTCTTTTTAAATCTGGAAGTATGTTCTTTTGTTTTATTGGGCTATTTATTCTCTTGACATCCTTGTGTGTGAGTTAATGGAACTCTGATAAAAGGATAGAGAAGTAGCACAAATAAGCCCAAAGGTATAGATTCAGGACTGCCTGACAGATTAGGGATGGCAAGGATAAGAACGAAAGATAAAATTCACCAGATTCATGTGTAGTGAGATGGTCCAAATAAACCAGCACTTGAAGGTTACACAATGCTATAACTCTGAAATAAAGGCAGAAAAGATCAGGGGTTATAAAGATTTTAAAAAGGCATTCATTTTCCTTATAAAAATTATAATACACAAAATCCAAAAGTTTAGTCTAAGAAGCTGTGCGTGGTAGCACATGTCTGTAATCCCAGAACTCGGGAAGCTGAGACAGAAGGATCACCAGGAGTTCAAGGCCAGCCTTGACTTACATAGTGAGTTCAAGTCCAGCCTTAGCTACATAGTAAATTCAAGGCCAGCCTGGAATACACAGAAAGATCCTGACTCAAAAAAAAAAAAAAAAAAAAAAAAAAGACAGAATAGTTTAGTATAAGAGCCCAGCACAATATTTTACACTACATGAAAATTTAATAAATATTCATTAAATAAAGTCAGATAAAGGAGTTGGTAGATGCGAGAATGAGGAACAAAAGTGGAGAAACAAATAGTAAATTTTGTCAGAAGACCACTTGTTCCCACTCGGGCTGCACCCCATCCATATGGCTAAGGTTGGAAGGTGCCATCTCCTCCACATCCTGCTGGTGATGGTTGGTACAGGAAAAGGGACCCAAACTAAAACAATCCTAGCGACTTCCCTCCTAGTGGCTCAGAGAAGTATACTTAGCACAAGCATAGCCAACTGGAGGGTTTCCAAGGATTTTTCACATTGGAACCATGAAAGGTGATAAATATTGAGTGATACATCTGGAATGTCATAGGCTTGAAAACTGCAGGTGGCTACTGTTTCATACCAGGAGGAAATAAATCCAATATGGTGAAACTAACCTTTAGATAGTGCTGGCCACATTTGTCCCCAATTTCAGTTGTCTCCAAGACCCAGCTTTATTCCAATCCCTCATGAGATTTGGTCACTGGAGCCAACATTCCTCCTTGAAAGGATTCCAGCTAATGAAAGGGACAATCGAAGTAGAACTAGATTGATTTTGGAGTAACCCAACTCTAAGCAACGTGAGGCAAAGGATGAAGTCTTTTATCTTTATAATCACCGTACATAAAATAGTGCTTGGTACAATGTTGGCAGTCAATATCTCTACAGTCTTTCAAATTTACCAACTAAGTATTCAGGAAACATGTTTAGTGGTGCAAGACAAAATAGTAAAATAGTGTAAAATAGTATGCAAGACAAATGCAATCTTACCCAAAGAAGCTTTTGATCAAGTGAAGAGCATAGTCGAGATAACTGGCAATGACAATAAAAAATAGTATTTTTGATAGTGAATATATTAAGTATTGTTTTAGGATGATAAGTTGATAGCTTTGCCGATGCAAGTAAAAAGGTAATTATTATGTAGTTCAGTGTTTCAGAGAACACAAGAGGCAGAGTGCAGCCTTGCAGCTTAGCTTTAGCTTTAAATAGAAGAGGGACCAGAAATTGGAGAACTATTGCATTTCCAGGAGAATTAGTGTGGCCCAGGAAGGAGAGAGTTGGGAAACAGAGAAGGGAAAGGATTAAACAAACACATTCTTCTCCATTCCACTTACAGTAGACACTATCCACGGAGACTATCCCAGTATCTTGGGATGAATAGATATTTTAATGGGAACTAAGGAAAGAGGTGAGTTCTGAGTTTGAGCAAAATGGGATGGTACATAAATGGACAAGGGGCAGGGACAACCAATTTACACAAATTAAAAGCCTGGCCACCTAGAGGGACTGAGTCATTCTCTTGGTTAAGTTTCATACTGATACTTCCAGAGTGGAGATGCAGTTTCATTAATCAACAAACCAATAGTGGACATACTATTGCATTTTTAGCATCCTTGTGTTCTGACATTTAGTAGCAGGCAATTCAAAGCCAATTCCATTCAACATGGAAAACTACACCAGAGCTCAGCAAAATTAAATGCTGCATTATATTCCAGTACTTTAAAACTTCACTCTAAGGGATAATACTGAAGTTATTTAAAAATTCTTTTAATGTTGTTGCCTCGTTGCCTTTTCTTTTTTTTTATAATTGTGTTGTTACAATTTAGATATGCATAATGATCACATTCATCATAGCAAATTTGTACCTGTACTCGATATATCTTAGTTCCTCTTTTTTCCCCATCCCTCTCCCCTCTCTTCAATCCCTCTTCTCTTCATTATTTACAAAGCTTTGCTTCCATTTTATCCCTTTTTTCCCTCATTTTTTTCTTTTCCCTCTCACTCCCCCCAATGCCCTTTCCCTTTGAACAATTACTTCCTATTTCACAATATCTGTTATACATTTCGGTTCTTATTTACACTTTCAGTTTCTCACACCAGAGAGACAATGTGATATTTACACAAATGTGTGCAATTTATTTCACTTAAGAGTATGGTCTAAAGGTCCATCCATTTAGCTATAAATGTCTCAAGTTTATCCTTCTTTATGGCTGAGTAGTGCTCTATTGCATTAAAAAAATCACATCTTTTTCATGCAATGAAAGTGTTCCCAAGAAGAAAATTTATAGTGATGAACTCTCACATCAGGAAAACAGAATGAGCTCAAATAAATAACCTAATTTTGAACCTCAAACTTTTAGAAAAACAAGAACAAATCAAGCCCAAAGTTCATACAAGTGAGGAAATTATAAAGATAAGAGCGGAAATTAATGCAATTGAGACTAAGGAAACAATACAAACAATAAATGAATTGAAGAGTTGGTTCTTTGAAAGATTAAATAAGATTGACAAATCCTTAACCAACCTTATAAAAAAAGACTCAAATTCACGCAATTAGGAAGGAAAAGGATGAAATCACAATGGATCCTGCAGAAATCCAGATCATCAAACCTACTTTGAGAACCTTTACTCTAATAAGAGAAAACACAGAAGAAATGGACAGATTCCTAGATACATATGAATTACCAAAGTTGAATCAAGAAGATATAAAAATTCTAAATAACCCAATATCAGTCAAAGAAATTGAAAATGTAATTAATAACTTACCAACAAAGAAAAGCCCAGATCCTGATGGATTCACTGTTGAATTCTATAAGAAATTTAGGGAAGATCTAATGCAACGATTTCTCAAACTCTTTAATGAAATTGAAAGGGAAGCAATACTCCTAAAGTCATTTCTGGATGCAAATATTACCCTGCTACCAAAGCCAGAGAAGAACCCAAACAAAAAGAGAACTACAGGCCAATCTCCCCAAGGAATATCATTGCCTTTTCAAATAAAATGGTAAAATGAAACAAAAATCTCAAGTTGTCAAGGAAGACATTCTAGTTGACTTATCTGAGACAGGTATGACTGATAAAGAAATGGGATCTAGTAAAAAGAGACTGTTGGGTACAAATTTATGTTGAGTTGAGATAAGGGGCAGTTAAAAGAATTTCTTGTGAACTGGTGAAATCTTCTTAAAGGTGTTTAGTATGTAGAAGAAATGGATGTCTTTAGAACATACAGGAAAGGTATCCAATGTGGCCTACATTGTCTTTGAATAAACTGAACATTATTGAATAGTTTAGTAAAAACTGTGATGTACATAGAAGGAAGACAAAGCCATGAGGTAGTAAAAGTCCAGAGTAAGAATAAGACATTAAGTAGAAAAGAGAGTAAGAAGAATCATTAAAGGCAAGAGAAGTCAAAGCCAAGACAGAGACTCCAGAAGCCTGCTAATGAAGAAGGTACATAACATAGCTTGCATCTAGATGCCCCCCAAGCCTCATGTGCTCGTTGGTGAGGGTTTGGAAAGGTGACTGGATCTAGGGTGTGTGAATGTGGATTAAGGGTGTGATAACTAAATTGGTTTGGCATAGACCTGAGTGTGGATAACGGAAGCCCCACCAAGTGAGGGTGGCAACACCCAAGAGGTTTTTAGCCTGGACAGGATAAAAGGGAAAGGGAGGCTTGCTGATTGCTCCTTCCTGCCTACTCTGCCATGGACAGTTTCTCCTTTGTGATACTTCTCTGCCATGACATCCAGCCTTATAAACTGTGAGCCAAAATAAACCTTCCCTGCTTCAACTTGGGTGTTGGGTATTTTGTTTCAGCAATGAGAAAAGTAACTAAGACAGTACATAATGAGATGCTACCAGCTGGCTGCTGAATGCTGGGTCAGGTCTCCTTGAGGTCTGACTTTTTGAAAAAGAGGGCTGCTATCCTCACGGCCTTGTTGTTCAGCTGCTGGACTTTTCCCTTACTTCCTTATATTTTAAGTCTCCTTACAAATCATTCCCATTACCTGAGATGACATAAACATATTTATGATTCTGAGAATATGAAAAAATTTAAGAACAATTACCAAGGAAGGAAGGATGGAAGAAATGAAAGAAAGAAGAAGGGAAGCAAAAGGAGGGGGAGGAGAAGGGGGAGAGGGAGAGGGAAAGGGAGAGAGGCATGTCAATTACTCTCCCTTTCTCATAGTTTCTGCTTTCCTCCCCATCTCTACTTCTTTACTCTGCCTATGGATAATGGAAGCCCCTCTAATCTTTTCTCTGCCTCCAAATAAAAACCCTACCCTATCCATCATTCTCATTTTCCTTTCTTTTTAGTTATGGTATAATGATGTACAGATGCTCACCAGGATATTTATCACCTGACTTATGTAAATTTGACCGTCTGCAAATTATTACATAAGGCACATAGCAAAATTTTAGAGATACAGTATTTTTTGAATTCTTGTCTACAGCATAGATGAATGTTGAGAAGCAGGCACAAAATAGCCCCTGCCTGCAAAAAAGCAAGTGTTCATGTCTTCTGTCATTTCTCGATGCTTCCTCTGGATTACATGCTATTGCAATTACACCTCCTCCACTTCTGTCATCATTTCATTTTACTACAGTATACAGATTAAGTACTCAGATCCTGGAATCTGGCTGCCTGGATTTGTATCCTTTTCCTACCATTTTCTAGTTGAATGACCATGGGTAAATCACTTAGCCCTGCTAAGCCTCATTTTGCTAATCTGCAAGTAGGGATAATACTTTCTCAGAATTTTTATGAGACATAAATCAGATAATTTTGGTATAATGTTCAGTCTGTAGTAAGTACCCTTGCTAGTAAATTGATAGTCTGATATTGTTGGCCCCTGTGACAGTCTTCTTTCTTCCCTGATCTACTCATTAAATCCTTTTTTTTTTTTTTTGTGGGTACCGGGGGGTCGACCTCAGGACATCGCGTGCCAGCAGGCACCCATGCCGCTGAGCAATATCACCGGCCCCTTTTGTCGTATGTGGGTTCCGGGAGTCGAACTCGGGCCCTCGCGCTTGCCGGGCAGGCGCTTAAGCCACTGAGCCATCTCACCTGCCCCTCATTAAATCCTTTTGACTGAAAAGTTATGAGAAAACAAAATAGAAAACTGGACAAACTGGGGAGCATTTATAATAGAAAATGTAAGCTGGGTGGTGGTGCATACCTATAATCCCAGCACATGGGAGGCTGAGGCAGAAATATCACTGTGAGTTTGAGGCCAGCCTGGGCAACATAGTGGGTCAAGGACAGCCGGAACTACATAGTCAGAACTTGTCTAAAAAAAAAAGCAGTTTTGTGGGCCTTCAGATCTAATATTAGCCCCCCCAAGATGGAGTGACTGAATTAATATGGTGATGAAGTGAGCTTGTTGTTCCCTTAAAATTCTTTCACAGATATTTAGCAAAACTCTCAATTCCTTTTCTCTCTCTCAATCTTCATCTTTCATTCTAAGTGCTCCTGGATATTAAATGTGGAAAATTTAAAAAATAAAACAAAAACCAAAAGAAAAAAAACCCACTTATGACTTTTTCAGAGAAAGTGATAGAGAAGGGAGGGGGAGTAATATGTAAGGATTGTAAGCAAATATTATTTTAAAGATAACTTCCTGCAGAAGCTCAGGTTGGGTATCTTTAAGCTACATTATGGTAGAATAAAACATTCTCCAGCTCTCATCAATGGGGAATTTATCAGGCTGCATTTTAGAAAATCTGCTTTTGTGGAACTAGCCAGAGTCTAGGGAACTCTGTTCACATCCATAATAACGAAGCTAGATAAGGCACATGACTCAGATTCTGCCCATCAAAACAACCATCCCAGCACCATGTGAAAGGCTTTGATAAGGCGCCTACACAGACAGTTTATATAGTCCATTTGTCATTGAATATGGTTTCATCCTTAGCACAACATTTTTAAACAGCAGATTTTAAAAAAATCAATAGTCCTTGAGTAAGAATGATATCAGGACAACAATCTTCAATTTAATATTGAGGGCTTTTCCCCCCATGTCTCTTTTAGCTCTAAGCCAACTGGCCTGTATCATAGACTAAATTCCAACAGTGGCTTTCTAGTGCTGTCAGATTAATTCTTTCTTGCTTTTGTCATGTAACAAAGTACAACCGCTTTTCTTTTTTTTAACAAAGGTTTTCAAACTTAAATTTTGTTTGATAAAATCTTACTCGGAACACAATAGTGTAGTAGAACTTTTCAGGAAGCATCTCCTGCCAGGAAGGTACCTGGAAAACCACTGCCTTATACCAAAATACTTTGTTTGACTGGCAGATTTCATTCCAGAATAGAGAAACTTTAAAAGTGCAATTTGCTCAAAGAGTGCAAATTTGTTAAGCAATGTATAAATAGAAAGTAATATCTATATCTATATTCATGAAAAATTGCATTACAGTATTATGCATTGTCCCTAGAAATTGAAATGGCTATATGAGGTATAATTGAAAAATAAGGCAAGTGTATAAATAAAAATAGTTATTGCAGTAAAAGACACATTACCATTAATCCCCCTAAAACACTCCTCCATCCCTTCCAACACAATTATACCATCATTCTTGCCACTTTCTGAAGCAGTTCTGGATGTCTTCTTTCATGAGAGTCTTTAGTTGTGCTATTGGAGTTGCACTGAATCACTTCCAAATGTTTCATGGTCATTTTGACTTTGGGGAAGAGCCAGAAGTCCCATGGTGGCAGATTGGACGAATAAAGTATGTGAGGACAAAGTATAATATTTTTACTGTCTCTCCATTAGATTGCATTCTATAGCAGTATTTACTATATTTTTACTCACACTTCTTAGAGACACTCATGAAAGAGGACTTCTAGAACTCCTTTAGGAAGTGCCAAGACACTGAGATAAGTGTGTTTGAAGTGAGGAGAAAGTATTTTGAAGGGAATTAAAGGCAATGTGTCTTATACTGTAATAAATGTTTAAAATTTAATCATTCACTGTAGTTTTTGAAAACTGCATTTCCTAATCCACATTCCTCATCTTCTTCCAGGTGTGATAGGCTGGGCCTTGCAGCAACACACTAGCAATTGGATTTCCTTTCCTCTCTACTGAATGGGTATCTTCCTAATGATTAGAATTTACACAGGCCCTAATTCCAGCACTTTCAAACCTTGGTGAATAATCCCAATACTGAGAATGTGAGTCCAAAATATGGCCCATCTGGAAGCAACCTATGGCTGAGATCATACTAAGATATCTTCCTAAGTTACTCTGACTTGGACATAAGACTGGAGAGAATGGAACTTTTCTTCCAACAAAAAGCATGCCAAATTTTATTTTGCTAAAAGGAGCTTTGATCCCAAAGGCATTGCTCTACAGATAATAATTCACTCTGTATTACATTTGAGAAGACTAACCATCTTTATCATGAGCCCTCATTTTTCAATTCCAGAGTGAGTCCTTATATTTTTATAAACCTGCAAAGGTAAAACAGCATTTCAATCTCTTAAATAAAGTTACCCAGCAGGGCTGTGGAGTAGGGCAGACTCAGTAGCGTGGCCCCACTTGCATAGCACAAAGCTAGACCTGTCAAAGCAGTGTGAACTGTTCAGAGGATGTGACAGCCATGATAGTATATTCTAATTTTGTACCACTGCATTGAAAAGCTTCTTTTCCTAAGTCTCCTAGTTTCTCTGTTGTGCCTTCAAAGTAGGCAGCCACTACTGCCCAGAGGTGCTGATGTTCTTACAAACAAAGACTCTTGTGTTTTGTATCCGTCCTCTCATAACCAGTTCCATTCATGAAGGTTACTAAGGAGCAGCGGAGTGCTGGATGTGGACCACACAGGCTCATTAGAGCTGACTCCAGTTTTCAGGAACTTTTCAAGCCATTATTAAAAACAAAATTGTCTAAATTTAGGAGTTTTCTTTAAAAAGTAACAAATACTCAAAACTCATCACATCTAGTTATTTCTCATCTATGTGTACTCATTTACGTTCAGTTCATCCCTATGGTAGAAACAGCACATGATAGTGAGCTATTGTGCAACTCTTTCTCATTCCACATTCAGTAGCGTCAAGTCGGTAGGTTGAAGTGAATCATGATCATTTCTGCCATAGGAATCAGCAAACCGAGAAAATTTAGGAGCACTAAATATTAGATGTTTCCCATCACCCCCTGGATTATCAGAGCATGAATAGCAGTCAATTTTTTTGCCAAAGCCTGACAAAACAATTACTCATGTTTACATGACTGGTTAGTGGGCCATTTGCCATCAACTAGCTATTTTTATAATGTTGTAAGCTTTGAAACTCACAAGTAAATTCTCTTTGTCATCATGAGAATTGTAAATCAGCAGCACTAAGGAATTAAATTAGGCTTTAACAAGAAATTAAAGCTATGTCAATCAGCTAGGTGGGTAGCATTTTTGCAGTTAGAAAAGAATTAAAGATATGAAACTCATAAATCTATTGCATGAATATATCAGACAGAGAAGGGGAAAAAGGCTATCATGAGGGGAAGGATGCAAACTGCTCTTTAAGAAATGTACTAAAATAGAGAAATGTACTGCATGGGTTCACAACTTGGTAATAATGCGAGCTCATTAGCATGGGTCTGGTATATTTTTGCTGGGAAGCAGTTTGTCCCTGATAGAAACAAAACTTTACTGAATATCTAGTAATTAGTCATAGAAGAATGATTTAGTGGACATCTAATCAAAACAGGCCTATCTGCAGAGGGTGAGTCCCCAGTGTGGTACCTTTCCATTTAATTGCTTTCCTGGAGTTCAGTCCCAGAGTCCCAGAGCATTCCTGTACACCTTATGTCTTACATCCTTGGTCCTCAGTATTTGTACCAAGAGCAACCATTTTCCTAAACGATTAATCGTAACAACACTTTCATTTTGGTGTAAGGGGTGTGTGTGTGGGGGGCGTTAATAAGGGTTGTGGTGCAGAATTGTAGAGAACTAAAAACTGTGTAATAAAGATAAATAATATTTTAATGCAACATCTTTTAAAAAAACAAAATGAATGCCAAAGATGCATTACAAAATATCAAAATCTGGAATGAAAATAGGATCATCCTTTTGTAAAAAGGGTGATATTTTCATCAACCAGACTTTCAAGTGGAAAGCCTTTGCGCTTTTGTCTCTTCTGAGTTTGGTCAACTAACAATTTCTTCTTTCTTAAATTTTCAGCTTCCTCCTCTGTATCATTATTCTCTCCCTAAAGCCTACAACATGCTTGTCTACACCCCTTTAAAGCAAAAACAAAAGCAAGAATAATCACATCTCAGTTGCCTTGATTTCCCTGACTGACAACTCCCTCTGTTCTTCCTTTCACACCAAAGTTCCTTGAAAAAATAATCTATGCTTAACGTCTCTGTAATCTCATTTCCCATTTGGCATTTCTTCATTGGATAATGTTGATTGTTTTTGCCTTCTTGAGAACTCTCTTCTCCTTTGATTTCTATGATACTTCATTTCCATTATTTCCATCCCTACCTCCAAACATTCCTTCTTAGTCTTGTTTGCAGTCTCATTTATTTCCACCCTTTCTTAAAATGTTGGTAATTTTCAGGTACTGACAATAGTGTTCTTGACCGCTCATGTTCCCTGGGTGACCATTTTACCACCCATAACTATCAACGAATAGATGCATGACTCTTATTTCCAGATTCTGAAGTTTCTTCTGAGCAATAGACTCCCATAAAGCTCCTACTGAACATCTCCATTTGGCCACCACATTGATACCTCAGACTCAACAGATCTTAACTGAACTCCCACCCCACTCCAGCCTGCTTTAGCTATACCATAAGTCTAGTTGAATGGCACAAGGAATTCAACAAAGAGGCTTAGAGTCACTCTTGACTCTTCCTCTACTCAGTGGGCTGGTGCCTGTGTATTCTGAATACATCATCTCTGCATCAGCAGAGCCGCCAATTGAGGCCCTCAAACTCCACTTAGTATCTGTACACAAGACCTACAGAAAGCCCATATTCTGCAAAGATATCCCACCACAATCAGCTCAAGATTATCCCATCAAATACTTCTTCTCGGGCCTCTTTTCTGTCTTGTTTGTCTTCACTTCGTCTGTGCCATAAACCCCAGCCTTTCATATTTCGGGGCATGTCTGAGTGGAGTCACATGGAGGTGTGACCTTGGAGGTCTGAACATCTGATCCCTGAATCTTTCCCTCTCTGGTGCTCTTTCCACCTCACTCTGTCTCCCTGCTGCCATGGACCGAGCAGTTTTGTTCTACCACACCCTTCTCACATGATGTTCCTGTCTTGGAGCCAGCTGACCATGGACTGAAACTTTTGAAACCATGAGCCAAATTAAACTTTATTTCCTTTACATTATGGGTGTTAGGTATTTTGTTCCAGAAACAAGGAATCTGACAAACACCTGCTTCCTGGACATTCCTTCCCCCAGAAATTCACATGGATCTCTGTCTTCTTTCCCCAGCTTCTCTGCTGGTGAAGGTTTCTATCTGAGAGGACTTTCTTGACCACCTACATAAAAATCACAATCCACTTCTCTACTATTCTGTTGTCCTATCCTGGTTCATTCTTTTCACAGCACTTACACATATCTAACTTGTATTTGTCTATTTATCTTCTTTCCTTAAGAACTGTCTTCGTTACTTTTCTCTCATTACTGAGACAAAATACCCAACACGTGAAGTTAAAGGAGGAAAGATTTATTTAGCTCACAGTTTGTGGAGGTTTCAGTCCATAATCAGCTGCCTCCAAGACAGGGTGGCACATGGCAGAGGGGCAACAGTTCACGGTGGCAGAAGACAACAAAAGGAACAATGGAGAGAGAGAGAGAGAGACAGAAACAAGCCTCCTTCTCTCCCTTATATTTATTATATGCAGCCTACCAGGATTAGGGATGCCAATCTAATCAGTGGACTGATCCAGCCATCACCCACCCTTAATCCCAGCATTATACCATGAATCAATCACACACTCTAGAGTCAGCCACATCTGATAAAGCCCTATGACTGCATGAGGCTTTAGGGGCACATCTAGACACAAACCATAACAAGAATAGAGTTTGTTTTGTTTTATTAATTGGAATTTCTCATCACACAGAACAATGTTTGACATTTAGAAGCTATTCTCTCTCTCTCCATAGGTCTCTCTCTCTCTCTCTATATATATGTATACATATATATATTTCCTGTTTCACACAGTGAGTAAAACTTTATCTGCCTTCTCCTATGAGACCTGAATAATACTGAGTGCTAGTCCTTCTCACTACTCCAGATGTCTGGACTCTTCCAATTGTCCTGACTGGTGTCCTTACTTAAATCAGTTCTTCTCTTTACTTGTTTTGTATACTGTAGCTACATTGTTTTTCCAACTTAGTTCAAATTGCTAGCTTCTTTGAGAAGCTTTTTTTGAATAATTTCAGTAGAATTACTTAAACTTTGTGCCTCAATGTACTTTCCTTGTTCCTCAGAGTGCCATGGTTGTTATGGCACATAGATCATGGCACCTGCATATATTTACACATCTGTCACATTCTATTTGACTGTAAACCCACTGAGGGGAGATGCTGTCTTTTATTTGCCCCAAGTTTAATTTATCCTTACTATTTAACGCAATGTCAGGGCTACTGCGAATGTTTGATAAATGTTTGTTGAATAAGTGAATTAACAGTGTAACAGCCAAGTTTAAAGCACTTGTACACAGGTCACAGTATATATTCTAACTTATAAAAAATGACGCGACCACATATCTTTGTATAATAGGTAAAAAGCAGGTATTACTATCTCTCTCTAACAGAGGGAGGATTCGATTTATATCCACTTCCCAAGATTAGCTTGCACCAAAACTGGATTGATAGCATCAAGTCCAGTGTGCAGATTATTAAATTGGATGCTGAGGGATTCGCAAAGAAAAGTAGAAATATTTTCTGCTTTCAAGGATCATACTAAGTGAAGGAGAGGACAATACCCATAGAAAATAGGTAGGAAAATAGATTCACTGAACTCTTAAAAATAGAACAACCAAATGTCTAGACAGAAAAAGGAAAAGTGCAGAAAGGTACCCAGTGGCCAAACCAGAATTTCCATGGGAGATCAACATCCTAATTCCGTTGACAGCTGCTGTACCTGGGCGGGCTGTGCACCGAGGGGCGCGTCACCTCTTCCAAGCCTGCAGCGCCCCCTACCGGCCGGTTGTCCACGGCCGGCAGTAGAAAAGAGCACTCTGTTGGTTTAATTCTGGGCATCACTTCCACAAGGTACCTTGCAGGGAGACAGACTCTGAAGGCAGAACGGACAGGGAAACAACGAAGAGCTCCTAATAACTATTCCAGGGTAATGTCGCTGACAGGTTAATAGGCTGCTCCATTTGGAAGGAGGCTGCTAAAAACAACACCATGTTTCTAAAAGTAAAGCAAGTCTACAACTTCAAAATTATATTCTGGTTTTCTGGGAAATAAATGTGCACAAAAAGAATGAGGCAAAAAGATAAAAGAACATGTATAGGTTAAGGTATAGGTTAGAAGAAGGTTCCATGTGTTTTGAACTGTTCTCTCAAACCCTGTCCCTGAATTAATTCTCAGAACAATTTATAAGATAAATATCACTATTCCCATTTTATAGGTGAAGATATTACAGGAAAGAAAGGTCTGCGTAGAAATTATTTACTTATGTCAGTATGGACTTGGATATTTAGTTCTACGATATTAATTCTCTTTCGTGTGTTTTGCCGCTTTTCCCAGCTTTGGCCACAGGGAGCGCCCTCGCGTGGGCTCCCGCGTCCTTCTCCACGCTCGCTATCTTTGATCATTTCCTTACTTTCTGGCATTGTAACATCCTTCAGGCTCCTCTTGTGTTTTTTCTTGTCTCAGTGGTGAATACGAAGTCGAGGAACCTCGGCTCTTATCAAAAACAGTCTTTGAAAGGAAAGATCTCAGTGGGTGCATGGTGGACTCATCGCCGAGGTGTTACTGCTGCGTGTGGGCGCTCACAGAGAGCGCAGATAAGCAGCACGCATATACCAAACGCTCACATCGCATGTGTACACATACGCATGTTTCTCATGCACTCACCTACATTTTTATCTATATTCATCTCTACATATATTAAAAGCATAAGTTCATGTTCATAACTAAGATTTCGAACCACTACCCTAGGATACAGTCTATCCTGCTACATCTCTTTCTCCAAAGTGAGACCTGTACTTTTTTGAGTGAAACTAGAAACCACGATAAGTATTTGGTGTATCGCTAACCCACACCCCAGTGAAAAATTCTAGGGCCTACCAATATTTGTCTACAGGGTTGTTTTTTTTTTTTTTTCTTATTCTTACAATGAATAGCCAAAACATTGTTTTCCAAATTTGTTACTGTGCATATTCACTTTGGATTACCTCTACTTATTCATTTTACCTATTTTTTTTTTTTAGCACGACTTACATTATCGTGGTTCCAAAAGTCAGAACATATTTTAAAGAATGATGCACTAAGAGAAGTGTCACCCTCCTCTCAGCCCTTCTCCTTTGTTCTCATTTTCCCATTCTCTCCATTCAGTTCTGGCTACCTCCCTTAGGTGACAGATCTCATTAGTAATGGTTTATTCTTCCCATGTTTCTATTTGCACAAGTGAGAAGATCTATTTGTTGACGGTTATGGGTGGTAAGATGGTCATCCAGAAAGCATGAGGGGTCAAGGGGACTATCGTCATTTATTTTTCTATGATACCTCACTTCCATTATTTCTCTTCCTACTTCTAAACGTACCTTCTTAGTTGTGTTTGCAGTCTCATTTATTTCCACTCTTTCTTAAAGCGTTGGTAGTTTTCAGGTACTGACAATACCCATTATTTATGACATACTTGTAAGTCAAACATTTTATAGTTCAAGCTTAGCAGCTATTTAAAGTTTTAATCACGAATGTAAGTATGGATCAATCTCCTTCCAAAATGGGAGACAACTTTGCTTTCCCTCAAAATATTTATTAAGCATGTACTTGGTGTCAGGTGTTGTGCTAGACATTAGGGGCATGATGGTGAGGAAAAAAAGACATTTTCTCTCATGTAGTGGGAATAGGAAATATATTAAGTAAATAACCATGAAAATAAAAGTGAATCTTCTACACTGAACTAAGCACTATGGCATGAGAAAAGTGATTCTTAGAGAAAATGTGACAAAAACATTCGACCTATGATGGGAGTAAGTGGAAGGTTCCTGAGAAAGCTTCCTCCATTCCAATTCCAGTCTGCCCCCAATACTTTTGGAGAGGCCCCCTCTGGGTTGAACATCTCTCTTCTCAGTGGTAGTTCTGCCTTCTCAGTGAGTGAACTTGCTTCTTCAGGTAACAAGCCTCTGCTTTGTCCCCAGTTCTATAGCTTGTAGGGGCTCAATTTTCTAAAGAGTTTGATTCCACTGAGGCAGTGTTTGTCTTCCTTCTGTTTTTGTTCTTCAGAGGGACCTTTCACCCATGTCTCTCTCCTAGGATTTGGACAACGCCATCCCTAGGGCATGGCAAAGCCTGAATATTGCCTTGAGTCTAGCCGCTTATTAGGTTCAGTGCTGCTTCAGAGTCCAGATGGGTAGAGAGCAATGTGTGCACAAATGAAAATAGTCTGCCAGATGAAGGTGTGGACCTAGAAACAGGATGTAAAAGGAAGGGCAGGGGCACGCGCTTTGCTTTGACATATCGCACCCACCCCTTACCCTCTTCCACACTGCCAGTTTCCTCTGAGCCACCACCTCTTTTCTCTTTCAAAAAACTATAATGTTTATTGTCTGCTTTCTTCTGCATGTGTTTAAAGGAGGGCTCATTCTTTTCTTCAAGGTTGCCCTGTTAGATGATGTCACATGATTGTTCCTTTCCAAATTAGTTACTTGCTATATGTTTCTTTTTTTTTTTTTTTTTGTGGGTACCGGGGGGTCGACCTCAGGACCTCGCGTGCCAGGAGGCACCTGTGCCGCTGAGCGATATCACCGGCCCCTTTTTTGTATGTGGGTTCCGGGAGTCGAACTCGGGCCTTTGCGCTTGCCGGGCAGGCGCTTAAGCCGCTGAGCCATCTCACCGGCCCCACTTGCTATACTTTTCAAATACTCTATTAGCCTTGGCCTTTGCTGCCACCCCCCCCCCCCAACCAGGGTGGCTTTCTATGCCTCTCTACTTGGAGAACTCTGGCCTGCCTGATAAATGTATTACTTCCCTTGTTGCATGGTTCCAGGCTCCCTTCTCCTGGAAGCCCAGCAGCTTGAGTAGAGCCTCCTCTGTGCTCTTACACCTCCCTGTGTATTCTCTATTGCAGCGTTACCCCATATGTCATTATATTGTAATTAGTGTTGGCAGATCTGTCTCCTCCCACTGGACCAGGACTGCTTGAGGCCTAGGGTGATTGTATCTTCACTGTGTCTTCAGCACCTTCAATATCTGCCTCATAGTGGGTACCAAATGATGTTTACCTGGTTTCATTAACTCTACTTTCATATGCATGGACACTTTGTTACAGATGTAGAAAAGGTACAACTTGAAAGTGATTTCACCCACTCTGCTAATGAAAAGGGGAAAATTAAAGCACAATGGTTGGGTGAGATTGCTTTTCAGCTAGTGAAGGTTGTTTAACCCCCTCTAAAACTGAGAGGGACAGTGAAAAAATGGTCAGATTTTCCAAAATCCCAACCCAAGCCAATTGGAGAAGTTTTGCTCCTATCAGTCTACCTCTTGTCTGGACCCAAAGATCTTGGAGTTGCCTTAGTGGATAGCTCTTTCTCTTCCAGGGGTCAAATGTCTGTAATAATTTAGCTTTTACTGGATTGCATATCAGCCATTTATTGCATAGCTCATTAATTTGACCTTTCAATTACCAACTACCTTTTGACCTCAGATTTCTTAGGGTCCTCAGAGCAAGGAAACAGTATCCCCAAGGAAGGAGAACAAAAATGAAATAAAACAAAAGGAAGTCCAACTACAAGCTATACTGGTATCTTTCGAAAGTACTAACACCAGGATAAAGGCTTTCTGCTTCTGTTTCATTATGTGACAGCCAGAGATAGTAAACACTGTCAGCAGCAGAGAAAACAGTGTCTAGAAACAAATAAGAAAAACTCAAGATGAAACCGGGAGTATGTGCACAGCTTCTGCTTCGGTATTCTGTGGTCATGACAGCTTTGCTCTGATGAAAGTACTGTGTGTGGTGCTCTTTTTCTCTGTAATGATTTCTGAAAGTGTGTTACTTGTGGAATTTGCCTTAAAAAAATGCAGTGAGTGTTTAATCGCTCAGGGTGTGAGCAACCACATTCTGTTCAAGCATGCTTCCAGCCCTCACTTTCCTCCTTATCAGTGACAGTACTCCAAACACTCATCTCAATTTTCAGATCAAAGCTGATGAAAAACAGACCTCTAAAGGGTTGAATTGCCTTCTGCATTTTTGTTCATCAGAAGAAAATACCTTTACTGCTTGAAAGAGCAGAGGTTTTTTTTTTGTTTTTTGTTTTTTTCAGTGCCTCATCCTTAGATTGTAATTTCTTCTTTGCCTTCCTGCTTTGCTTATTTCTTACTCTGTCAATGTCATCTGCTTCATGAAATATAACTTTTAATTAATTATTCTTGTCTGAACGTGTCCACTGTGACTTACTGTCAGGGCAAGAATTCATATCAGTAGAATAGGATCTGTCACTAAAGGGGAATATCTTCGCTTATTTCATCATGGAGTTAACCTCATTTACCCAATAATCACCTTAATTGATTTTTTTAGATAAATCTTTTTGTTATTTACATTTTCTTTGAAGTTGCATGCAATATGGTTTTTCTGCAAATGGCAGAAATTCAGAAGCATGAAAATACTAAATTACAGAAAAGTCTAGGCATCTAATTAGAAAGCATTTATAGAGGATTTCAATGCCAGGAATCACATCCAACAACAGAAGAACAATTCCTTCATATTTGCTCCATGAATAGCTAGTACGGCAAGATCTTCAAGAAGTACTTCTCTGAAACAAGTGTACAATATAGATAGTTTTATATAGATTGCACATATTCTGCCTGGATTTATTAAAATAATGACAGTGAGTATAAATAAAACAACAAAGCCTTATACGTTAAATGGAAGTAAATGAGGTTATAACAAATGGGAACAAGGTGAGTGATAAGATAAATCTCTATGACTTTCCTAAAGGCAACCCAGAAAAACAATCATAGATTTTCAAAATTAGGATATTTACAAAATTGAATAGAACCAAATTTTCCTGTGCTTTGGAGAACCATAATTTCATCTTTTTGGAAAGGAATTGAAGTTTAAGGATTTACGTATATTTCTACACTCTTTTCAGTGTAATCCTTCAGGAATGAATTTGTACATTTTTTATCATGAGAAGGGGGAATGAAGGTCACCCTGTTCCTTTTTAGTCCAGATACTAGGAACACAATGATGTGATATTTAGTCATTAAAACTGACTGGATGGTGTAGAAAGATCACTGGACTAGAAAGAAAGAACTATAGGTTCTCATCCCAGATGCACCATTAACTGTTTTTGTGAACTTGGGAAAAAAATCAATGAATTTGACAAATTTTCCTTGAGCATCTAGGTACTATACAGATACAATGGCAGTAGGAAAGTTTCTTTGACTTTCAATTGTTTTTTCCTTAGTAGAGAGAGACTGACAGTAAAAAATAATGATATTAAAGACCTGTATATACAAGTTAGAAGTAGATAGGATAGGGATGAGGCAAAGGGCAGGAGCAGGCATTTCAGGAACTTTGAGCCCTTTTGTCTTGCTGGTTACATTAGTCCATTTTCTTTTGCTATAATAAAATATATTGAATAATGTATAAAGAAAAAACTCTATTTAGCTTTCAGTTTTAGAGTTTCAAGGGCATGACCCCAGTGTTCTGGTGACAGCCCTTGGCTGTGTCACAACGTAGTGAATGGCACCACAGTGGGACCACATGAAGAAGTAGAGGTCACGTGTTGACACCAGGAAGGGAGAAGATTCAAGGATTATTCCAACTGGCTCTTGCTCTCATGGGATCTAGCCCTGAGAATTACACTGATTCCTTCAAGGGTGGCGCCCCCAATAACATAGTCACCAACCACAAGGCCCCGCCTTTTAAAGGTTCTGCTACCTCAGTGGGATCATACGGGAACCACTCTTTCCAGCACGTGACACTTTAGGAGACACATTTAAATCATAGCTAAGCTGTAGCACTGGTTTTGAGTGTGCTTGACAGGGTGGGCCAGACAAGGCTGGAGTCACAGGTGGGAACCAAATTGTGGAGTGTCTATTATATTATAGTATGGATTTTAGACTTTATCATGTAACACACAAAAGAGTTATTTGGGGGAATTTATTAAAACATACAGCTCTGCCATTGGGCAATGGCATCAGAGTCTCCAGTGGCAGGGCCAAGACGCAAATATTTTTGATGAGGACTTCAGGTGCTCCTATGTACACAGAAGTTTGAAGAAGACTGGAAGCCACTGTAGGCCCTGAAGTAAGAGTGTGACACCAGATTTGTATCGTAGAAAGATTACTCTGCTAAGATTATGGAGAATGGGCCAGAGGAGTATGAGGAAGAATAACTAAAAGATTATTTTCCCTATGACCCATGACCCAGCCTCCCTTCCTGGTTATCTGTCTAAGAAAAGCACTAATATACATATCTTAGGAGAAAGTAGGAGAATATTTTTAGTAGTGATGTATATAGCAGCAAAAATCAGGAATGCCCAAAATATCTATAAATGTATAAATTATAGTATCTTCCCATAAGAGGATATTTTACAACAGCGAAAATGAATGAATCAAGTCCACATGGACCTAAACAGGTGAAGCCTACAGAATTTTGAAATTAAAAAAAAAAAAAAACAGGTAATGGAAAAGTACCTATCATATGATACAATTGAATTAAGGTTTAAAATATGCAAAATTAAAGTCTGTATACATACACTGATTTTCAACAAAAATAGAAATAAAAAAGAAAAGGATTCATGACAGCATTTGACACTTGTGAAGTTCATAGAATGGGCCTAAGAGGAAAAACATGATAGCTTCAATAGTGTTGGTAATATTTTACCTCTTTAGTAGAGTGGTGGGTTTATGGCTGTTTGTGTTTTGATTATGCTTCATTTGGCAACCAGTTTGCAAAGATGGCCCTCCAACGTACCGCACCTCTAGTATTCACGTACTTATATAATGCTGTCTCACATTGAACCTGGGGGTATAATCAAGAGGATGCAGCAGGAACGACGTTCTGTGACTTCCATGTCTAGGTCATAAGAAGCCTTCCAATCTGCCCTCTTGGCTTTCCAGAATGCACAGTCTGGGGAATCAAGGAGTCATATAAGAAATTCAACTCTTCTGGAACCACCATACTGTGAGGAAGCCCAAGTTAGCTACACACAGAGGCTGCAAGGAGCCAGGAAGATGTCTTGGCAGCTGCTCCCAACTGAAACACCATGAGTAACGAAGTTACTGTTGGTGTCAAGCACCACTGAGTCAGCAGATGACTCCAATCCCAGCCCCCATCTGATTGTGTATGCCTGAGAAACCCAAGGGAAAACTGCCTAGTCGACACTCAAAAGTGTGAGAGAGAAAAATAAACTGCTGTTTCAAGCCACAAAGTTGGAAGTGCTTTGTCATGCAAGAAATAGCCAGGACAGTGTATGTCCCATAAGTTCTTTTGTGTGCAAATATTACAATTATTTCACAAAAATTAACTTACTAAAATATGTTGAAATCAAATAGCTCTGCCTTCAAATCCTGGCTCTCCCACTCCTGGATGAATCACTTAGTTTCTCTGAAAGTCCATTTTCTCATCTCATCTCAAAAATAGGGAAAATAGGGCCGGTGAGATGGCTCAGAGGTGTAAGCGCCTGCCTGGCAAGTGCGAGGGCACGAGTTCAAATCCCGGAACCCACATATGAAAAAGGGCCGGTGATATCGCTCAGCGGCACAGGCACCTGCTGGCGCGCGAGGTCCTGAGTTCGACCCCCGGTATCCACAAAAAGAAAAAAAAAAAAAAAGGGGGGGGGGAATAATACCTTCTATCTGATAGGGAAGTTGAAAGGCTTACAAAAACTCAGACTATCTATGTTCTTAACTAGCCAGAGGGCAAGGACATTATAAATGGCAGAGATCAGGACATACTACAAAAACTTGCTTCCTATGAATCTAAGAAGAAAGAAAAGGGCTTCTTTAAATGAAAACTGTGGATTATAACTCAAGAACCTCTGTGTGTATTCATGGTGAACAGGATTCAGCTGAAACAAGTGACTATAAAGTCTTTTCACACTCTGTGGTTTTATGAAGATGCATTGATTTCCTGTGGTTTATTTCAGGTATAAAACATGTGAATTCAGATTTCTCAGAAACAAATTTCCCTATTTTTAGCATCATCTCTGTCCTTGGTTTGCCTCTAATGTGGAGCTCTCTGCTTTGGGTCCACTCATCTCTTCTTATGTAATAACAAAAAACAGAAGGGCTCACTCAGTCAATACACTGGGTGGACAATCAGTACATCCGATAGGATGAAGGGGCTAGGAAGGAGAGACATGAGACTGAATATGATTATTTTTTCTGCAGAGTAGTTTGAAATCTGGGAAGAGAAGATAGACAGGTGACTTTAACATGCAATCTTATTTGAAAACTGATATACTCACAGCATAAAGCACGACAGTTTCCACACTTTCTAATTCAGCTGGGTCTTCAAGCAAGACAGTTCAGGAGGAGAAGCAAGAGACCATCCAGGAGACAAGCATTAGTGTTCTTTTTTTTTATGTGGGTACTGGGAGTCGAACTCAGGACCTCATGCTTGCCAGGCTGGTGCTTATGCTGCTGAGCTATGTCACCAGCCCAAACATTGTTGTTCTGAAGAGCCTTTTGCCCATAATGCTTGTGAGCCACAAAACATGAACACTGACATCAGCTGTAGGAGATAGAAGGGAATCAGGCACAGCATGACTGCAGCCTGTGCAAGGGGTGGGCTGTCTATCTGCAGGCCCTGGAACTCACCAGGATGAGAGGATGACTTCCATCAGTTCTCCACACCCACAGGGGCAGAACAAAAGGGCTGGGGTTATAATCCAGTGGGAGGTATTTGGGTTAAAAGAGATGCAATAAGTCTCTTTAAACTCTCATTCAATGAACAGTGTGCTTTTCTTATCTCTGAGAAGAGGGAGGATTCTAAAAAACTTAGAGCATCTTTGAAAAATTGTTGAAACTTCATAAATGTCTGTGCTTTAAAAATTTTTTTTGACTGTAGTTAAATGTTCTGATTTGCTAGAGAGCTGCTGAAGAAGTTTTGGATTTTATTTCCATACTGTTTTTCTTTACAGATTCTTCCTTTCTTCAACTAAATTTTGAGAAGTGAATATAAATCACTTCTTTTCTAAGAAGTCCCTCTACTCCCATTGCCAATCAGCCTGGGGTTCTTTTGCTCAATTCAGATGGAAATCGTGAATCAGCGATTTGGAGCTCTGTTAGCAGTCCTGATGTCACCAGATAATGTTGGGTACCAACAGTTGACAAAACCAGCTGCTGGTTACTGCTACTGCTGGCACCAACAGTTGACACGGCAAACTTCTGATTATTCCCATTGCTGGCCATCACTGTCTAATGCCGGCTTGTGCTGGTCATTGGAGGCTACTCTACTGGGTGCTGGTCTCTGCTGCTGGTATTCATTGGCTGCTTTTTTTTGTGCTAAAAGCTCTAAGTGTTTATTGCTGTTTCTTTTGAAACTATTATTCTATCCACACTACTCAGGATAAAAATCCTGAGTAGATGTATAGGAGTTTTGGAGTCCAAACTACCCAAGAAATAAGTCATAATCAGGTATATGGGAACACAAAAGTGAATCTTTCTTTTAACAGGGCCTGTGATGCAGGGGAGTGGGTACACAGGAAGGAGTCCTCCTAGACTAAATCCCCAAAATTGGCTGGAGAGTATTGCTTATACACAGCTGCAAGCCTGTGGCAATGAAAGGCAGGGCTAAAAGCTTGCTATTAGTGTTGGGTATTGAAATAAGGGACCCAGATCCCTCCCTTCCTGATCTCAGCTAAGCCAGGATGCCCCCTCCCTTCTTCAACAAGGCAACAAGAGTGGCTGAAGTGGTAGGAGTAGGGCAGAGTCACCATGCTGACAGTCTGGCTACATTCATGTTGGAGTGGAGAGTGGCAGACTGATAGCCAGGGAGACATTGCTAGGTAATCAGGGAGGACACTAAAGGAAATTGTCCCAGTCCACTGGGGCAGGTGAAGGGCAGCAAAGAGAGGCAAGGGGATAATATACCAGCAAACAGAATGCAGAAAATCATCAAGAAGATTATACACCATGACCAAGTGGGATGCAACCCAAGAATGCAGGGATGGTTCAACATAGGCAAATCAGTAAATGTAATACACCATATCAACAAAGTCAAAGACAAAAATCACACAATCATATCAATAGATGCAGAAAAAGCTTTTGACAAAGTCCAACACTCATTCATGATAAAACCCTACAGAAAATCAGAATAGATGGTCTGTACCTCAATCTGATAAAAGCCATCCATGACAAACCAACAGCCAACATCATACTAAATGGACAAAAGCTAAAAGATTTCACTTGAAAATCAGGAACAAGACAAGGATGTCCATTATTACCACTCCTGTCCAACACAGTTCTGGAAACACTAGCCACAGCAATTAGATAAGAAAGAGAAATAAAAGGAATAAGGATAGGAAAGGAAGAAGTTAAATTATCATTATTCACAGATGACATGATACTCTACATAGAAGACCCCAAAAACTCCAACAAAAGACTTCTAGATTTAATAAGCAAATTCAGTTACAAAGTCAACACTCAAAAATCAATAGCATTCCTGTACACAAACAACAAACTCACTGAGAGAGAAATTAAGGAAACTAAACCCTTCACAATAGCACCCAAAGAAATGAAATACTTAGGAATCAATCTAACAAAGGAAGTAAAATATCTATACACTGAAAATCACAGTACTCTGAAAAAGGAGATCAAAGAGGATATCAGAAAATGGAAAGATATCCCTTGCTCTTGGGTAGGAAGAAATAACTTTTGTGAAAATGGCCATACTCCCAAAATTGTTACACAGATTTAATGCAATCTCGATCAAAATACCATTAGCATACCTCACAAAACTAGAGAAAACATTCCTAAAATTCATTTGAAACCAGAAGAGACCTAGAATAGCAAAAGCAATTCTGGGCAACAAAGGCAAGGTAGGAGGCATCACCATCCCTGACTTGGAATTGTACCACAAAGCTACTATGATAAAATCAGCATGGTACTGGCAAAAAGCAGACAGAAGATCAGTGGAAAAGACTAGAAGATGCAGACACATCCCCAAACACAATCAGCCACCTTATCTTTGACAAAGGGGCCAAACATACTCACTGGAAGAAAGATAGTTTCTTTAATAAATGGTGCTGGAAAAATTGGCTCTCCACATGCCAAAGACTAAAACTAGACCCATGTCTATCACCATGCATTAAACTAGTCAAAAATGGATCAAAGATCTAAATATTAAAAGAGAAACCTCAATCTACTGGAAGAGAAAGTAGGTAGAAATCTTGTAGACATAGGCGTAGGCAGAGACTTCATGAACAAAACCCAAACAGCATGGGAAACACTTCAAAGAATCAACAGTGGGATCTCATCTTATTAAAAAGCTTTTGCACAGCAAAAGAAATCACCAACAGAGTGAAAAGACAAACTACAGAGTGGGAAAAAATTTTCACCAACTGTCCCTCAGACAAAGAACATCTATCTAGAACATATAAAGAAATGAAAAAAATCAGACCCCCCCCTCCAATTCAAAGAACCAATCCAAAAATGGGCATCTGAGAGGAATACACACTTCTCAGATGAAGAAATACAGATAGCAAATAAATATATGAAAAAATGTTCAACATCATTGGTCATTTGAGAGATGCAAATTAAAACAACCCTGAGATTTCATCTCACCCCAGAAAGAATGGTTATCATCAAGAATTCAACCAATAACAGATGCTGACAGGGCTGGGGGGAAACAGGAACACTTCTCCACTATTGGTGGGAGTGTTGACTGGTGCAACCACTGTGGAAATTAGTGTGGAGATTCCTCAAAAAACTAGGATTAGAGGTCTCATTCGACCCAGCTATTCCTCTTCTGGGTAATTTCCCAGAAGAATTGAAAACATCATAGCACAGCAATATATGTGTACCCATGTTTATAGCAGCACAATTTGTAATAGCTAAATCTTGGAAACAACCCAAATGCCCTTCAACTGAGGAATGGATAAAGAAAGATGTGGTATTTTTATACAATGGAGTACTACTCAGCTATAAAGAAGGATGAACTTGAGACTTTTATAGGTAAATGGATGCAACTTGAGACCATACTTATACATGATATAAATCAGACTTACATATATAAACATCATATTGTCTCCCTCATGTAAGAAGCTGAAAGAACTACTAATTTCTACAAGTTCATTGAAAAGAAAGGTTTGTACTTATATTTTTTGATCAATTTTTCATGCCTATCTTGTAATCTGAGCAACTACTTCCAAGATAACAATACACAATGTATTAACCATTGTTACTGTCCTACTATCTTGTTTTGAAATTTTGTATCATTGTTTTTATTATTTGTTCTCTTTAAAATTAAGAAAAAGAAAAAAAGAGAGACAAGGAGGAAGAGTCTGGTAGCCATTGGCCAAGCTATATACTCTCTCTAGCACGCACAGAAAAATGAAATTCAGGTGCTTCTCATCTGTCACACCATAGTTACATAGTTACATTTCCAATTTTCAAAATATTAAATATTTTGTGGAAAGATACTCTATGCTATGTAAATATTCTGGTCCTCCACTAACTTTGTTGTATTTATTTATATCAGTTTGATTCATATCAATTTGATCGCAATTTTACTCAATGGATTATATATTAGTGTCTTTGTTACTTTTCTCTCATTGCTGGGACAAAATACCGGAAGCCCAAAATTAAGGAAGGAAGGGTTTATTTAGCTCACAGTTTATAGAGGTTTCAGTCTGTAATCAGCTGGCTCCCAGGCAGGGTGGCATGGTGAGAGGCAACAGTTCAAGGCGGCAGAAGACAACAGAAGCAACAAGGGCAAAAAGAGGGGAGAACAAGCCTCTTTTCCTCCCTTATAGGGTATGTAGGCTACAGGCCCTCGGACCTAGGCCCTCTGCTGAGTCAGTTAAACCTCTAAACTCAAATTGACACAATGAGCAACATCCTAGAGCGATAAGGGCATGACCTTTACACCCTAGGATGTAGAGCTGCTGAGTTACTTAGTTAAGCTTATAAACTTCTCAAGTTGACACAATGTATCAACCATTACAATTAGTATATTCATTTTGCTACACCAATTATCCCAGATTTGGCTAGCAGGATCTTGGAATGCACATACCTGCATGATGGTGAGAAATATATATTTTATTTGGGGAGCAAGTCTGGACCATGGACTGACACACTGTTTAAGGGAAACTCAAGGCTAGATCCAATTTTTTGGATATTTAAGTATTTTGTGAACAGTTATAGGATATCTTTATCCAAACTAGTGTCTTTCTTACTTTGAATAACCATTCTCAATTCCTTGAGAGATTTTATAGAACACACTGGTACCCACTATCCACCACAAAAAGCACTTGGATCAGAACTTCTTGGGTCTGAATAAGGACTTTTACAAAAGGCTCTACAGATGATTCTAATGTGCTGCTAAGATAAGAACTACTTGTCTAGTTATACCTCCTCACAGCAGCCTGAGATTCTACAAGCAGTAACCATTTCCTTTGGAGAAAGCAATTCCTTTTTTTTTTTTTTTTTAACTTACTTAGAAAAATGATTTAACATACCAAGGTTCTAATAATTTAAGCACTAGTAAACAGAGCAGACATTAAACGAAGGCACAAATAACAAAATCATCATTTGCAGAAATGTTACATGCACCACCCTCACTTCCCTGTGCATTTTTACACAGAAGAGAACAGCTACCCAGACAAAGGTGAAACGGATGGACATAGAAAGAAGCGTTGCAGCCAAAAATGTCTACAGAGGAGCCTTAGTGATAGATCTGGAGTCTGAAAAAAGAGCAACCTGGGAGGTAAGTGCTCTTAAAAACACGGCCCATGGTCTGCATGATTATGGGCAAGTTGCCCAATTTACACAGCCTCCGTTTACATATTCAGAAAAATTCATCTGATAGTAATACCTATTTTGTGGGATTGTTGTGAGAATCCAATAAGTCATAAAGATAAAGTTCTTCACACGTACCTGACACATAGCAAATACTTAGTAAATAGTTGCCTTTAAATGAGGAATAGCTGTCTATGTTCACTCTTCCTAACCAGTATGATTTCTATCAGATAACTGTTTCTACACGAGCCAAGTGGTAGGTACATTGGCTTAAATTTGCTTCTTGAGTGGTTTGAATCCAGTAAAAGAAAGCTATACTTGAAAAGACATTAATTTTATTTTTTCCAGTTTTTATTTTTTATTAGTACATGTTTGCAGTAAATAATGATTACATTCATTGTGGGGAGTTGGTACATGGACAGAACATGTCTCAATTCTTTTTCATCCCCTTTCCCCCCCTTCCTCCTCTTCCCTCCATCTCTCGATCTCCTTCCCATTTGAAAAAGATCTATTTTTCTACTTCATATTATCTTTTATTTTGCTGAAAGCCATTAATTTGAAATACATAAATTACTCAGGCTAATTGTTAGAATTGTATTGAGGTGATGAATGGATCCACAGTGGTAAATACGCTATAATTATTTATTTCACTAAAGTTCCGATGCTGTAACATTTGCATTGTCATATGTAAGTATCATATATTCTCAAAAAGCAACATTAGAACACATGGTGCTCATGGATGATACTGAACATAGAAGTTCATCATGATGTTTAAGTTAATAAGTATATATATTTCTTATCTCACCTGATGCGTAAGAGTCAACCAACCTTGTGACAGTTTGAAATAATAGACAAAGTATCTTAGAAATAGGCTCAGAATTATGTAGCCTGAGACATGCACAATTTCCTGTAGTGTCAAGTAAAATGAATATGAAGTGGATCCTTAATAGGCAGAAACAAAAACTGATAGCCCTTACAAAGGGGGAATTCTCTCAAGATATATCTATACATCTATATCTATATCTAGATATAGATATGAAAAATCTATCAACACAGTTCTTTTATTCAAAGGAAATTGATGGTTTAAGTAAACTGTATTTATACAGCCATCAATTCTTTTATAAAGATCTTCCACTGGGAAATTTTTGCACCTGTTAATCAGTTCCAAGACACAGTAAGTTAAGGGAGTTGGTACTGATGCCTACCTAAATCAGGGCACAGGTTGGATAGGTGGGGAGAATATCAAACACATTCGCTTTCAAGCCAGTTTATTTTTTGTTAAGCATTCAGGATGGGCTAGCTTTGTGTTAGGGATTGAGGTAACTCAGGGCTGGTATGATCTAATAAAACATGAAATGTTAGCGAACATTGAACTTTTTACAAACTAAATTGAAGGGAAATATTTATTTGGATTAAAGGACTCAAGGAACACTTTGTGAGATAGGACTCAATTTGGGTCTTAAAAGTTTTTGGACAGATGCAGTGGAGAAAAGAGATAAGCAGCATTCTAGGAAGGACAATGTGTTGATACAAACGTAGCGGTAGGAATAAGCAAGGAATGTGCTACATTGGTTAGTTATTGTTATGTAACAAATCACCCCCAGCTCAGTGATTGAAATAAAAGCTAGTGGCTATTTTCCATCATTCCAGGGCTGGCTGAGGCTTCTGCTGTGCTGAGGCAGGCTCCCTGGATTGCAAACGGCCTTGGTGTCAGTTGGCTGTGGTCAGCGGAACGTCAGCTGCGCTGGTCTGTTCTACAATAACTCACACATTAGGCTCATTGGCTGCTTGGTAGCTGGCTATAAGCTGGTTGGTTGTTGGCTGAGGTGCCTCAGCCCACCTCCACAGAGCCTCATCTTTCCACCGGCTGTCTGTGTTTGTTCTCTGCATATGGCAAGGATGTAAGAGAGAAAGAGTATGAACATGCCAAGGCCTCCCAGATCTAGATTCCAGCCTGGCACATTACCATCTTTGCCACATGCTGTTAGTCAAGGCACATCACAAGGTCAGCCTAGATTCAAGAGGGCGGTGGAGAAGCAGACTGTATCTCTTAATAGGAAGCTACAAAGTCACTTCGGGTAGATACAGGGAGAGGCTATTTTTGCAATCTTCCACATGGCTCAACTCACTGAAGTACAGAGGATGTGAAAAGAAAATAGAAGAGTTCTATAGGAAGTACAGTTCAGCAACAGCACAACTCACATTTGGGAAGTCAAGGAAGAGATTAAAGTTAAGGACGTAGGGGACTGTACCAGGAATCCTAGTGAGAGGTATTAGAATCATGATAAACGTGGATTTTTTTTTTTTTTTTGAGACAGAGTCTCCCTATGTAGTTCAGGCTGGCCTCAAACTCATGGCGATCCTCCTGCTTCAGCCTCCTGAGTGCTGGGATTACAAGTGTGTGCCACGACCCCTGGCTTTTTTTTTTTTTTTTTTTTTTTTTGAGACATGGTCTCACTATGTAGTTCAGGCTGGCCTTGAACTCACTATGTAGCCCAGGCTGGTCTTGAACTTGCAGCAATCCTTCTGCCTCAGACTCCTACATGCTGGGATTTCAGGCGTGAACCACCATGCCTGGCAAGGATTGATTTTGTTTTGATAAAAGTAACCACCAATGAATACTTCCATCCTTTTGGGTGAAGTTTTGAATTGATCTTAGCCCTCAGCTTTCATGTTTTTGACTTGAGTCTTTCACTGACTATTTTTGGGCTGCAGTTTGTCCTTAGTCTTTGGCTGATCATGAGTACACAATATTGTGCTGACTTTCCAAAATAGTACCATATCCAGCAAATCTGCTGGTGTGAGCACTTTGGGTGCACGTTCATCAACATTCAGCAATTCAACAACTGAAAGATTATTTTATTTGCACTCTCCTAAGATGAAAGAGTTTCCAAGAACATTTTTTAAAAATCTTGGGTTTCTTAGATCCTGTTTGCAACTTCAGGTATGCTTATTCAAAAATTGGGTCTATCAAGCATTGATATGGCTTGTGTCTAGATGTCCCCCCAAAGCCTCATGCAGTCATAGGTGGGGCTTTTTCAGAGGTGGCTGGATCTAGAGTGTGTGATGCTGGGATTGATTCATGCAGTGCTAAGCTCTACGGCACTAGGATGAAGGGTGTGAGTGCTCCTCACCCTAAGGAGCCTGGATAAATACAAGGGATAAAAAGAGCTATGGTCATCCCTTGTTGTTTTGCTACCCTCTGCCCACTATTAGCTTTTTCTCCTCTGCCATACCACCCTGCCTTGGAGCCAGTTGATTATGGACTGAAACCTGTACAAACTGTGAGCTAAATAAACCCTTTCCCCTTCAATTTTGGGTGCTGGGTATTTTGTCTCAGCAATGAGAGAAAAGTAACTTGCTTCATTCTTTTGTTGATGGGACTGTTGCAATGTGATGCCATCATCCATGACCTGCCAAACATTATCATGTATTAATCTTACCTCTAGAGCCATAAATGATGGTATTTCTTGTGGCAACTGCAGACAGCATATTAGGTTAAAAAGAAGTGTATCTATGCAATCCTAAGATTTTATGTAACAACTAACTTTCACAGAATTCTACAAAAAAGCTGACTTTTAAAAGTATTTTCCTTTTCTTTAGGACGTCTGAAAAAAAATTGAGCTAACTGAGTTCGGTGTTGAGGAAATCTTAAGAGGTCACTCTGAGAATGCTTGTCTTCAAAGAGAAAAATCATTTAATAACAAGTAAAGATTTCAGATACTCATCATACTTCTCAAATTGATTAAAAAATTTACTTCTTTAATAACTCAAAGTTCAATTGTTATTACCTACCCTGTTACTCTTCAAATACCCACATTGTTTTATTCTAATGATTTTGCTTTTCCAGAGACTTATAAATTTTATATGCAAAGATTTAATTGCTTCCTATGAAGGAAGGAGGAGATGATGAAAATGCCTGGAGTGGGACTTCAGAAAAACAAAGCATTTATCTCTATTTTTGTCTGTTGAGATGTTTCAAGGTTAATACTTGGGAATTGCTCATTTTGAAGCCACATTGCATTAAAAAAAACACATGGTTCCTGCTGATAGGATTTTCAGACTGCCTAGGATTTATTATAATTTTATGAGAGAAAAATCTTAATAGCTTAGTGATCAGATACATTATAAAATAATTTTAGAAAACCCAAGTATTTATAATTTTTCTAATTGTTCCTTGTAAATTTCACTTTCCCCTCTTGCACAGTTATGTTATCAGGATTTAGAATTTTAAATTGCAGCTTTCATTCATTTACAACAGTATGATGAACGTTTTATCTTCCCTGGGAATTATTATTTCCGGAGGTAATAAGAACAATCATCTGTTATATAGTCTTCATTTCTTGAGTTGTTTTCTGTGCTTTCTGTTGTCAGCTTAGGAAAATTAATTAGATTAATTCCCTAAATTCTAGAGAATATTATTAGATATCAATTAAACACTCAGAAATAGTTGTTTTAGATAGTAGTTTATAGACTAATTTTAAAAGAAAGTAAACCCATCTAGATGCATATATTTTAATGCTTAGTGTCATACAACCCACTATCTATTAATCTTTTCATTATTTTATAAAAAGTTGTTTATATTCATTCTAAATAAAATATTAGTTGACCTCAGGCATTATTTTCCTGTTTGTTTCTTTACATTTTAAGTAGGCCTTATCAAGTATAGACTTAAAAAAAAAAAAGAAGGAAAGGAAAGAAAAGAAAATGAAAGGAAAAGAAGACAGAAAGGATTACAGAAAATCATATACCCAGATTTCTAAATACTTTCCTGGCTGTTCTCTTGTTTCATGCTTTTATTAGTTTTTAAAAATTATTTTAAGAAATAATTTTCAAAAAGTTAACACGCATTATAGTTTAACCATGAAATATGATGATATATGTACAATTTCCTACCCCACTTCTCAGCATCTTACTCAGTAGAGATACAGCTTTCAAACAGCTCTTTTAAAATTTTTGCTAGATGACATTCATTCTACCTGCCTTGTGTTTTATTTTATTCTAGTAAGAATACTTAAAATGAACTCAACCTTCTTAATAAAATTTCAACTGTACAGTATAATATCGTTGACTGTAGATACAATGTTGTACAGCAGATCTCTAGAATTTATTCTTTTATTTTTTTATATGCAGGTACCAGGAGTCGAACTCAGGACCTCACGCTTGCCAGGCAGGCGCTTATGCCACTGAGCTATATCACCAGCCCTCATATTTTTAACTGAAACTTTGTGTTTGTTAAGTAGTAACTCCACATTTCCCCTCCCCTCAGTCCCAGCCAACATCATTTCATTCTTTGATTCTATCAACTTTAGGTTTCTCATATAAGAAGAATTGGGTAATATTTGTCTGTCTGCACCTGAATTATTTCATTTAGCATAATGTTGTCCATGTTCATCACAGATGACAAGACTTCCTTGTTTTTAAAGGTTGAATAACATCTCCATCATAAATCTATGCCACATTTTCTTTACCCATTCATTTGTTAATGGCGATTTATTTCCACATATTACCTATGGTGAGTTGTGTCAAAATGAATACAGGAGTGCTAATATCTTCTCAAGATTCTGATTTCAGTTTTTTTGGATAAATGTCAGAAGTGTTATTGTTGGATTCTATGATAGTTTTATTTTTAATTTATTGAGGGATAGCCATACTGTTTCTATCGAAGATGCACCATTTTACTTTCCCACCAAGAGTTTGCAAAGTTTCAATCTCTCCACATCCTTGCCAATACTTTACAATTCTACAACTTACATAGAACTTTAAATGACCAGGAGTAGCCAAATCATTCGACAGAAAGAACAAAGCAGGAAGCATTACACTTCCTAATGTCAAATATGTTATAGAGCTACAGTAATCAAAGTGTCTAGAATGTAACCTGAAAGACAGAATAGAGAGCTCAGAAGTAAGTGCGCACACATTTGATCAACTGATCTTTAGTAAGAGTGCCTAAAGGAGGAAATAAGGAAAGGAAAGTCCCTTTACAAATGGTGTGGGTAAATAGGATATCCACATTGAAATAATAAAATTGGACCCTTGTCTTATACCATATACAAAAATCAATTCAAAATGGATTAAAATGTTAGAAGACCCAAAACTATAAAACTCCTAGAAGAATATGTAAAGGGAAATCTTGATGTTGGTTTTGGTGATGATTTCATGGATGGATGTTATTGGCTGACTATTTGTGTCCTCCAAATCCATATGTTGAAACATCAATACCAGTGTGAGGGTAGTTGGAGGTGAGGGCTTTAGGAGGTGATTAAGTCATGAGGGCATAGGATTAGTGTCCTTATAAAAGAGATCCGGAGGAGTCTCCCATCCTTTTGGCCATGTGAGGTTTTAGATGGAACAAGGATGTTGCAGTAGAAGGTGGCCATCTTTGAGGAAGTGGGTTCGCACCACACACTGAACCTAGTGGTGCCTTGATCTAGGACTTCCGAATATCCAGAACTATGAGAAATAAATTTCTGTTATTTATAAACCAGACTATGATATTTTGTTATAGCAGTCTGAACAGACCAAGACAATAGATATGACATCAAAAGCACAGGCAACAAAAACAAAAACAAACAGGTAGAAATACATCAGGCTAAAAAGCTTCTGGACAGCAGAGAAATAACACAGTGAAAAGGCATCTTGTAGAATGGAATAAATGTTTGAAAAATCGTGCATCTGACGGGGTTAGTTTCTAAAATATATAAGGAACTCTTAGAACTCAATAGAAAACATCAAACCCTAATAATTTGAATAAAAATAGGGTAAGGATATGAATAGGTATTTCTTCAAGGAAGACAAACATGTCTAAACAGTATATGAAAAAATGTTCAACATTACCAATCATCAAGGAAATGCAAATCAAGACCACAATGAGATATCACCTGCTTCATATAATGCTACAATGATAACAATGTGAGGGTATGATAGCTGCTGCTGGTTTTAATTAATCAATTTAGGAGGAAGTGGGATATTTTATTTAACATAAATTGAAGGTTATCTTTGGTATCTAAAGACTAAACAGGACCTTAATAAGTAAATTTGCTTATTTTCTCTCTCCTGTTGTCATTAGGTACGAATCCATATCCACATAAAAGTAAAACCTGTCACTTCTGCATTCCACTTATTCTTGTGTAGTCTCAAGTAACAAAATTGATTTTTAAAAATGTTAATTTGAAAAACAGCAGAGATAATATTCAAGGATGCTTACTCTCAGAGTAGGATTATTTATTAAGGAAAGACATCCTTTGAAAATTATTATAATAATTATCACTAAGAACCCAATTCTATATTATTAAGGCAAAATCCCTATTAGGCTCACGCAAGGCGGATGTTGATTGCAGTGGGATATATGCCTCAATGGGGCTAAGTAATCAGCTTTGAAATGTCACTCAGAGGGAATCAGCAGAGCAGAGGCTATTTTCTGGCAGGTCTCTATATATCCTTTTTTTTTTTTTTTTGAATCGTCAAGGATTTGACATCTTTCTTGCATCAGTAATTGTTCTGGATAATTCCAGAAGCAATATTTAGGGCATAAGGAAAAATTGTATTGGAACAAGGAAAATGTCCAATCCTTCCACAGGTCTTCGCTTTACTACCACCTCCCTAAACCACCATCTCACATCGATGACACTGGGATTCCCCACTGGCTACTGACACTTATGACTCCTCCAGTCAGTTTCCCCACAGTAACCACAATAACCTTCTTATGTCACAAATTATTACAAGCTGCTTTTCCTTGGAATTAGCAAGCAGGTTCTACATGTGCATCCTCCTGCAACATGGCAACACTGGACGGCCACAAGTTTAACCTGATCTGAGAACATTACTTTGCTATTAAAACTTCCCCAATGGCTTCTTAGTACATAAGAATAAAACCAAAGTCTTTATAAAGATATATAAAGCCCTCACATGATCTGGCCCTTGTCTATTTGACAAAATTAGCCCCTCAAGTGCCCCATGATTTCAGTAGTCTCAGGGACTTTACATATGTTGGGAATGTGTAAGATTTCTCTCTATTGGGAATATTCTATTTTATGTGACTATTTCAATTGGTGGCATACGTGTCACTTCTTCAAAGATGTCTTCCTCTACAATGTGCCATATATCACTTGTTTATTTCCTTCAATACACTTACCATAGTTTACCGTGAAATTGTTTGGTTGCCTACTAATTGACTGATATAAGGCCAGGGATTGAATCTATTTTATTCTCTAAAGTATTCAGAACTCAGGACCATGCCTGTCACATACCAGACCTTCAAAAATGTTCCTAGACTGAGTGAAGAAATGAACAAGTAAATGAGCTGAGGCAATTACAGAAGTACGGTGTTCTACAAAATCCTTGGGGAGTGAGTGAAACTAGTCAACTTCTGGGTACCTGGAAACTCAGCAGTGGGTGCTGCAGCTTGCTACTTGAGCACTTGATACACTTTAGGGGAGAAATTATGTTCTATAGCAATATTTTCATGTCTAAAGAGTATTAAAAGTTTTGGAATGTAGTTTTTTAAAATGTCAAGTGTCTATTCTATTGATGTTTAGTGTTTCAAAGTGATCTAAAGTAAATTGAATTCTCATTTTTACTCATAAAATTGGTACATAGCCCCAAGGAAGAGTGAATCTCTACAGATGAAAACAGGAATGTCAGCAAACAAAGACTGAAGTGGGCTATCATTGCAGAATCTCCAGTTTTCCTGGCGTGAGGTGGAGAAACATCACGGCAAGGTCACTGCAGAGTAGAGTTACTCATCAGTGTGGACTGAGACAAGCAGCTTTAATTCGGAGAGCGCATGAATCAGCAACTCTCAGTACATTCTTTTGACTGACTTACTGCATTTGAAGTGCTACCCGACATCTAAGAAGATATGGTTAGCAGGCTTCTGCAAATCAGAAGATAGAGGAAATGTTTTGAGGTATAAATATGGTATCTGGGAGCATATGGATGGAATTTAAAATTGGGGCAACTGAAGAAGTCCTATAAGGAGGTAATAAGGGAGAAGAGTCCTCAGAACTAAATCCTGGGGAAAGGCAACAATCAGAAGTGAGAGAGAGAAAGAAAGGTCTAAAAAGAAGTTGGAGCAGGATTTGGTAAGGAGACAGTAAGAAATACAAGAGTTGGTGGTGTCAATTATGCATAGAGCTGAGGGGAAGTAGGGAGAGAGGACCAAGTGTCTACCGTATGGAATGCTGGTAGGAGACTTGTTCCTGACTTCAAAGAGCATAGGAACAACTCAAAATTAAATGTATTATCACCTTAGTTATTTAATGAGTGTTTCACCTATTAACACATTTCTCCAGTTCATCTGCAGAAGTGACAGCTACTGTGTGAGTTAAGAACACTGTCAAATCACCTACTTTAAAGCAAAACTTTTTCCTCTATTTTTCCTTATAAATTCAGTTATTCCTGAATTCTCTGTTTAATTTTCACAATTCTTTCTATTTTGCCATCATATACAGAATCAAAAATCTTCAAAAGTCTTCACTTTCAAAATGTAAATTATTTTAGATGCAGTTTATTATCTCTTGAAAATCACCCACATTCATTTAAAAACATATTAGCTCTTCACCTTCAATATATTTGAATTGTGTTGTAGAAGCCTTGGAATATTAAGCTTATTGGAAAGTTAGGACAAGTTTTCCCTAGAGGGCGGAGAGTAGTTTTAAATTCAAAGTGGGGAAAAAGTGCCATATCTTAAAATAGAAGCAAATTTTTTCTCTGTTTCACACTCTCTCAAGATATCCGCAATCCTTTTTAAACTCTCTATTTATTATTAAATACAAGCAATTTAGCTCCTTTGTAAGGTTATGCAAATAACTCATCTAGAATTAGCATTTAACATGCAGTTCTTATATTCACACAAATGTTTTGTATAAAGTTGTTTTAAAAAGATTCAAATCTTTATAATTAGGAAGGGAAAATATATTAATAGGAATAAAGGGATACTCTGGTAATCTCCCATATGTAAATTGGCTTATAATTTCCATCATTTACTTTAGGAGCAACAGAATAATGGAACTTGTATTCTTCAATATTGCTTTCTCCTTCTCCGGCTAGAAAGTCTGTGCTTATACATGTATATCTAAAGGAAAATAAGACGGAATGTTAAATATTTTAGTTTTGTGGGAAAAGGAAGGTTGGTTAACTTGTTCATGGGATTGAAGTTGATACTTGGGGTTCTGGGAACATAAGGGATGGACTGAAATGCAAACCCTCTTGGGTTCTCATTTCAATTGCATTTCCTTTGCTAGTGGGGATGGATCCAACTGTGCCCATTTGGAAAATTCCTCCACAATTGCTCTTCCCCCCAATTTTCCATAGAAGACATTATTATAGAATATATGGGGAAATTGAAACTATTCACTTTCTTATTGGGCTTTCTCATTATTTCAGTCTCTGCCTTGGTCTTTGGAAAAAGGATCATGCAGGCTGCAGATGGATGTTGGTCAACAATATAGTACTGGCCAGATTCTTCAGTTTCACAGACCTTCTGGAGCTTGATATTTCTCTTCCAAGGTTCTAGAAATACAGTGCATAGTCCTAGAGTTCAGAGTAATTAAGAGAACCAGAACTAGGATAGTGAAGGATCCAAAACCAAATCAAAGAACTGTTGAAAGAATATGGCTGGCTACTGAGCCTAGAAGTCAAGAGAGGAACCAAAGAGATGTTAAATAGAAAACAGATTTAAGTATGTTCCTTATAGTTGTCAAGTGGTAGAGCTAGGAATATTGAATGTATAAGTTTCTCATTTAACAAACATTTAAGAAACAGCAAATATCAGGCAGAGCTCTGGCAGATTTCACTTCAAGGAAGTTACTGTCCAGTGGGGAAATAAACCGATACACAAATAATTTAAATAGTTCATGATGGATGCTTACATACTGGTATGCATCATAATCTGTGAAAGAATGGAGGAAGGCACCCTATACCCAGTGAGAGCTCGAGTAACAGCCAACTTTCCTTTGTCCTCTCTGCCACCACCTCATCCAAAGCTCCACTGTCTTACATCTAAAATTTTCCAGCATCTCAGTCTGTTCTTCTTATTTCCAGTTTTGCTGCTTCCACTCTTTCATCTACATTGCAGCCGAGTAATATTCTCAAGAAAAAAATGCTATTCCCCCACTAAAAACCTTCAGTAAGGGCCGGTGAGATGGCTCAGAGGCATAAGCGCCTGCCCGGCAAGCGTGAGGACCCGAGTTCGACTGCCGCAACCCACATACGAAAAAAGGACAGGTGATATCGCTCAGCGGCACGGGCGCCTGCTGGTGCGCGAGGTCCTGAGTCGACCCCCAGTACCCACCAAAAAAAAAAAAGAAACCTTCAGTAACTTCCCATTATGACAAATAAAATCTGAAACCTTAATGTGGTCCTTATTTAAACTTTAACTTTTCTTTCGTAGCTCTTCACCTTAAACTTTAGTTACCATGAATTGTGGGCTATTTCCCTAAGTCATCATTTCTTTCTGACATCTGGGTATATGCACATGAAGCTCCATCTGCCTGAAACCACCTGTCTGGTCCTCAAAATTCGTGCATATACCCAAAAAGAGAGACACATGTGTGAGCTTATAAGCATGTGCACACAGTGGTTAACAGATGTATCCACATGCATCCACCTTGCACGCTTCCTATTTCTGCCCTTAGCCTTTTTAAAAACATTTTTTTGCTTTTGTTTCATTTTGCAGTGCTGGAGATTGAACACAGGGTCTCATGAAAGCTAGACAAGCACTCTACTATTGGGCTACATCTCCAGGCCTTTTTCAATTGCATTTTGAGAAAACTCTCCCTAAGTTGTCTAGGCTGTTCTTGAACTTTCCATCCTCCTGTTCCAGCCTCTGAAATAGCTGGGATTTCAGGTGTGTGTAACCACGTCTGGCTTAATTCATTCTTTTCTCCCTCTGGTCTTCAGCACCCCAAGTCTCAGTGTTATCCTCCTGTGGGTACACTCCTGTGCAGTGCCCTCTGCATGCACCTAAACAATGAGTATATCACACTGTATTATCCTTGGCTGTTTACTTTTCCATCTTTTTCATTGGAAAGAAAGCTCCTTGAGTGTGGGTACCATTTCTTATTCATTACTGTATACCCAGAATCAACCATAATTTCAAGTACATTGTGTATGTATATATAATACATGTACATAGATGAGTAAATCGATCTATTGAACAATGCTATGCAAAAATGTGAGGAGGTAAGATCCCTGTCCCCATTAGTATACAACTATACGTCACACATTTTAGTGAGGTGATGTTACAGAAATTTTGAACTTTGAGAGTTTTTTTACATTGTGTCTAAATGGGGAAACATTCTAATTTCCAGGTACAACATTGAGGGTGAAGTCACACTGTAGAAACAATCTCTCATAGCAAGAGCACTTGAGTCCAGCAAGCTTCAGAAAGCTGGCTGGACAGGATGTTAGAATCCCAAGGCCTCTTGGCCAAGTTAAAGGAGAATCAGGCTTTTTATACCTTCCAAATCTTGCAAAGGTGCATGAGTTGTAGCATCCTAAGAAAAGAGCCTGTTTTCCTTTGCCTCGCTGTGCCAGTAACTCCCAACTAGTAGCACCTGCTTTTTTTGAACTTACTCTTGCTGCCAGAGCCCACTCTGTAGCCTGTAGGACAGGCTGGAAGTACCAAGTAATTGACTTCCTCTTCAACCCTCAAGTAAGGACCAATCAGAATTGCATGTAAGTGCCCCTCAGATAACATGAAGGCATGTGTTATTTCCTGGCTCTCAGAGTTCCCCTGGTGGGAGCTAGGTTGACAACATACCTCCCCAGGCTTCCCTCTCTTTCCCTGCTCCCTGCCAGGAAATTCACCTTCATAAGTCCTATGATCATCATCCACATAGACTTAAATCCTTGCCTCAAGTTTTGCTTCTAGGGGAACCTCAAACTAGGACAACTGCTGATAAGCAAATGTCCTCTCAGCTTGGGGCATACTCTTGTCAGTGGAGTCAGAGGTAGGTGAAAGTTAACATCATTGCTCATCTCCTCAGTAGTTTAGACTGGCAGGCAGGAAACTGAGACTGGACACTGACTCACAGGGCCAGATTTGCAGAGCTAATTTTACAGACTCATATTTGTATTGCTTATTGAAAAAGAATCATACTTTTCTTATACTCAGGTATCTTATAAATTTGACAAGACCAAATTATTATAGAAGCCGAGCGTAACATAGTTCAGTATATATGTACTTATCCACCACCTTGGAATGGTAATTCTACATGGTAATCAAAGACAACAGTTGCAAAGCATTACCAGAAAATGTTCTTTTCCATCCTGGAATTTGTCTTAGGGAGGGCAAAGTTCTAACTATGAAAACATCAGAGTTAATGAGAGACCCTCGGCATTTAGAATTGGGGCCTGAATGTTTACCTAATTACACCACCCAACTTTGGCCACAAACAAACTGAGGCCCGGGGAGATGCTCTTAGTCATAGGTAGGCTCTGAATTCATACCCCACTGCTCTTTCTACCACCTCCAATTCAAGGCTGGCTGAGTTCACTGGGATTTCTCTCTTCCCATCTTGTTTCTAAATACTTGTACTTTAGATAATAATTTGTACTTAAGAGCAAATTTTCCCTGAGAGAACATGGGAGGCCAACACTGGTCTCAAGAAATCTGTTGTATCAAGGATTCTTATGAGACTGATTCATTTTGGAGTCTTTTTTTTATGCCTCTCTAACCAAGAGAGAGGCCTCAGGATGTAATTCTGTCTTAAAAACCTGGCCCCACCGTGTCATTTGGGGGGAATTAGTAATGGGATGTGTAGGGCTGACTTTCTTCCCTCAGGGTAGTGGGTGCTCTGGATCTGTCTGGATTCCCTGTTTCGCTGCTGTTGCAAGGCACATCCACAGCAACTTCTAGTTGACCTCTTCTACCAAAAGGAGGTGTTCTTTAGATAGTGCTTGCTTCAAGAATGCAATGATTATTATTGTGTCTACACAGTCATGTGATCCCAGGAGGTGCCCATTAGAGGATAGATACTCATTGGTTACCTTAAAAGCCTTACGTGGTAACTCCAAAAGCTGCCACCATGACCCTTTTCTGTTGTTCTATGCAAAGATCTCAGGTTACCTCAATTAACAAGAAAATTATTGTGAAAAATCATCTGGGAAGGAAGATGGCATTAAGAATTAAGAGAAGGTTTACATCTAGGCCTAATGGAGAAGGTCTATGTTCTGGTATTTGGTGATTAAAAATGACTTCACTTCTCTCTCCTGTTGTTTCTGAGAAAATTCTCTCCACGTGCCCTTTTTCCACTTTATGACTCTAACTTTATGAGGGTGCCCGCTAATTTATAACCTTCACTACTTCACAGCGTGTGCAAATGGCCTTCTCTCTGAGTCTTTTTACTTTCAATCCCCCTGCTAATTGTTCAACTCTGGATTTTTATTTTACTTTCGAATTCCTGAGATGAAAACCTCACTGTCTTCCCTAATCGACATCATCTCTTCCAGGCAATGCTGTTGTGTGGTACCACCTAACAGACCCCTGAAGAGCCTACCCAGTGACTGGCTCTTCATCGCGTGGTCTAGGTGACGGTGTGCTTTAGAAAATGTGATATAAGATGACTAAAGAGCCATCCAGATCTGCCTTCCTTGACCATGGCTGAGGAAGGGGGCTTCTAATAAGAATCAGGAAACTTTGGGCAACCTAATTCATATCCCAGGAAGGGGAATGAGTCTCAGCTCCTCACATTATTGTATCGAAAGAAGCGATCTCATAGCTTCCAAGCAAATGACAAACTGTGCTGTTCTCTCTGTCCCCATTAAAAAAAAAAATTCAGATCCCTGAAGAAGTATTGGTAGCCTAAAAATATGGAATATTTCTAGATTTCTGCTTGCTCATCTGTATTCCATATGGCAATTTAGGCAACAGAGAAAACTGGAGCCCGGGCCTCTTTGAACCAAACTTTAAATGTGTTTTGGCAAATGATTTATTTTCAGAAAAAGTGATGATTGGCCGAAAAATATAACCTCATGATAACTTGGATATTGAAAATGATGCATCTGTGTTTTGGCCATCTTTATGGACAAAGTGCTCTTGAGTTATGGATGATTTGTTCCTCATTATACAAAGCATTTGGCATTGCTAACTGAAGCTTAAGTTGGAGAGACACTATACATTACACATGGAAAAAATTTGCATTTTAACATCTCCAGAATGCTATTAAATATCTCAGAAAGATCCATAAAGGAAAGTGTGTCCTATAGCTTGAAATACAAAATGATTGGAAAAAGTAGAAATAGAGTTCCTATTTTTCAGAAAGAAGCTATATCATCCCATAAATCTTTGAAAAGAAGTTTTCGTGGGCTCTGCTCTAAGCATTCAAATGCTTCTCAGGAGCACCTTGACCTTAAATTAACATTTATAGAGTTCAGCTGACATCAAGCTCTGCAGTTTAATGGAAGGTTTAAAGTTGAAGAAGGTAAGTAGTCTAAATTGGTATTGTATATTAAGTCTTGAATAAGAATGCATATCTACAACTGCCACCATTTTCAATTATTTCCCCCTCTGGAACAATAATAACAATTGGTGAAATATATGAAATGCATTTTCTATCATGAATAATACATTTTTATATGTTAACCTCATGGAAACAGGAATAGTTCAACAGTAACAACGGCATTACTACTGTCTTCTTAAGAATGGGTAAAAGTAACAATGTTTGCACTATGTGACCTTGATAATGCTGTTTTCTATGAAATATGTGATGTAAATATAGGTTGTAAAAATATTAATGAAATGCTAAACCAATAAAAAGTCACCTTAAAAAGTAAGGAAATTAGAAAATATTTAATGTTACTTACACATTTGACTACAGATCAAGTGAAAATGAGGTAAGTTCCATTCTGTTTGAACCAGGAGTTCATCTGAGGCAGAATATGAATGTCTGGGAGTAATAGGTGAAACCTGAAGATGCTTTTTTAAAATATTGCTGATGAGTTGCCCCTTGGTAGTATTGCAAATAAAAACAAACTTCCAGTATATGTCCACTTTTCTACACTTCATAAAGCTCAATTTATAAACACTTGGTATTTTCACAGAAAGGGAAAAAACATCCCTTCAAGTGTTTAATTCTAAGAAAGAGGCTTTTGAAAAAGGTGGTATCTAGAACTGATGATGCTCTTAGGTGCAGGCCAAAAGGTCCCTTTACTGGGTCATGGACTGGACTGGGGTGAAGGGCGTTTCCACTCTTCTCTCCTCGCTTGTGTTTTGGAGCAATTTCTTGAAGATGTCCTAAATCCTTCTCTGTTAGCAGGAACCAGTCACAGCAGCAGTACCATTTAGGCAGAGAGCCCTAAATGAGACCAGGCCCTGTGTGAGTCTCAGCCCCACTATTGTCCTCTCACTCTCTCACCCCCAAGCGTAGGGTCAGCCAGATGCTCTGAGGAGCTCCAGGGATCACATCTGTGGGGTGTTCCCAGGGTCCCATGGACAGTCGCCAGTTCCTGAAGGACAGCCTGGTGAGCAAAACCCTTCTGCATGGAGGCTCAGTGTCTCTTTTGCTGAATTGTATAACGTGAGATATCAGAATGGTGGTAATAAGCTGATTTGGTGTGATTAAAATTTTATGTAGGTAGTAGCTCTCTAAAAATATATTTGGTTCTCTTCCCAAGCCCACACTGCAAGTCAGGAGTGGCCTTGTAGATAGTTATGGTAAATAAAAGGAACTGAGATCTTATTTTTTATTTATTTTTTTGACAAGGTCTCACTCTATCGTTCAGGCTGGATTTGAACTTACTGTGTAGCCCGTGCTGGCCTCGATCCCCCTGATGATGATCTCCCTGCCTCAGTCTCCAAATTGCTGGGATTACAGGTGTGCACCACCATTCCTGGCTAAGAACTAAAATTGTGCCATATAAAAATAAGACAAAAAAGTTTCCCTTGCTTCAAAGTTGATTTTATATCATTTACATAAATGCCAAGAAGTAAATTGGTATTTATTAGTGGAGTATCTTCAAAAATGAGATGCTTCATGGAAATGAAGAGGAAAAGAAGAAGAAGGAGGAGGAACATAAGCAAGAACATATTGATATGTTCCTTATGAAAACATTTATAGTAACAGAAAGGGCCAAATCTCTTCTATGACACTGGTCGTGGTAGCGCTTGCCTATAATCCCAGCACTTGGGAGGCTGAGGTAGGAGGATTGCCATTAGTCTGAGGCCAGCCTGGGCTTCATAGTGAGTTCAAGGCCAGCCTGAGCTACATAGCGAGACCCTGTCTCAAAAAAAAAAAATCAAAATGAATCTCTTCTACGGAGGACTTTCTTGCTCAAACTGTTTCACCCCCTCCTGACTCCTCCTCATGCCAGTTTCCTGTTATGGTCATGACTACTGCAGACGGCTTTGTGCAAGTTTTGACATTTGATGCTGAAAGCATCACTTTCAGCACCTGCCCTGGGCTCCTCATGCTGCTCTTTAGGACATTTGTGAGCCTGGGTTTGGGAGGGACTCACTTTCTAATAAGTGACTTTGACTTTCCCAAAGGATATCTAGCAGATGGATGTTTTCTTTTCTCTCTCTCTCTTTTTTTTTTTTTTATGTGGGTACCGGGGGTCAAACTCAGGTCCTCGCACTTGCCAGCAAGCCCTTGTGCTGCTGAGTGATATCACTGGCCCTTTTTTTCATATGTGGGATCCGGGATTTGAACTCGTGCCCTCGCTCTTGCCAGGCAGGCGTTTACGCCGCTGAGCCATCTCACCGGCCCGATGTTTTTCTTTTTAATTCTTTGGGTGGACTATCCTATTCTGACACTCAAGGTAGCAGTGGGTAAAGTGCCAGTGGCTCACAGTGGTGACCAACTCAGTAATACACCCTTGGTTTGCCTTCTCCTCCTTTCTGATTTCCTTCTCCCTGGTCTTTTATTCCTGTTCTCTGGGGTTGTGTTCCGAAATAAACCACTTACCTAAAACCTCAAGTCTCAGGCTTTGTTTTCTCAGGAAGAAGGCAACAGACTCATACCACAGGTCACTGTAGTCATCCCCTTAACTTCCACCACAAATTATCTATTACTTAAACGTGTCTCAGTGCATCTCAGAGTTCTTTATATGTGATGCATTTGTGAAGCTGATCACTGATATAACGATACATGGGATTATCCCATCACTTCCAGATAGAGACTACTGATTAATAAAACAGGGCTCATATTTTCTGTTCTTTGGTACTTCCTACTAGCATCCAGAATGTTATTTCAAATTCACTGGGAAGTTCCCAGTGCCGGACCACTGGTAACCTGTGCAGAAACTGTCCTTTTAAGTGGCTCTATTTAACTACAGACTTCACTCAATAAATTCATGTGAATGAATGCAAGAAATATTGTCCTCTAATATTCTGAACAACAAGGTATTATACAAGGGCTTATCAAAAATATGGTGTGTATTTAAAATTTAAAAAGGTACTACTGTGTCTTAGTTACTTTCCTCTTGTTGCTGAGATAAAATACCCAACAGGTTAAAGATCTGTCAGATTAAAAGGGAAAGATTAAAGGGGGAAAGGTTTATTTGGCTCACAGTTTGTAGAGGTTTCAGTCCATAATTGGCTGGCTCCAAGGCAGTGTGGCACATGGCAGAGGGGCAACAGTTCATGGCAGTGGAAGACAGCAAAAGCAATGAGAGAGAGAGAGAGAGAGAGAGAGAGAGAGAGAGAGAGAGAGGACCAGTCTCTTTCTGTCCCTTATATTGTATGCAGGCTACCCACCTTAGAGCAGGTGTAGCACCCACACCCTTAATCCCAGCATTGGACCATGAATCAATCACAAACTCTAGATTCAGCCACCTCTGAAAATCTCTCCCCACCGCATAACTGCATGAGGCTTTGGAGGGACATCTGGACACAAACCATAACATACAATAGCAGACACATTGCCATTAATCCCCTCAAAATAACTGCCCTCTCTTCAAACACACTTATGCCATCATTCTTGTCACTTTCTGAAGTAGTTCTGGAAGTCCTCTTTCATGAGTGTCTTTAATTGTGCTGTCACAACCACCTTTATGTCCTGAATTGATTCAAATGTTTATGGCAATTTCTGTCAAATAAAAACATTACAGTGTGTCCTCATCTACCTTATTTACCAGATTTGGCACCATGTAACTTCCTGCTCTTTTCCCAAGTCAAAACAAAAGGTAGATGTTTTGAATTGGTTCTAGATATCAAGGCAGCCATAATAGCACAACTGAAGATATTCACGGAAGAGAACTTCCAGAACTGCTTCAAATTGTGGCAAGAGTGATGGGATAATTGTGTTTGAAGTGAGGGGGAGTATTTTGAGGGTGATTAATGACAATATGTCTTTTTCTGTAACTTTATTTAAATTTAAACATTCACTGTATGTTTTGATCACACCTCATATTTTAGAAGATGTCGGGCCGGTGAGATGGCTCAGCGGCGTAAGCGCCTGCCTTGCAAGCGCGAAGGCCCGAGTTCGACTCCCGGATCCCACATACGAAAAAGGGGCCGGTGATATCGCTCAGCGGCACGGGTGCCTGTTGGCGCGCGAGGTCCTGAGGTCGTCCCCCCGGTACCCACAAAAAAAAAAAAAAAAAAAAAAAATATTTTAGAAGATGTCTAACTGGCTTTATAAGGATATACATATTTATTTATCTTCTACTAACCTACCAAATGTCAATGAAATTGACATAAAATAACTAACTGCTGTGTTTGTATAAAATAAAATGATTATCAGAATATTCAGAAAATTTTATCATTCCTGGGATTCTGTGTTTTAGGAAAAACATTCACAGTTATGGCAAAGTGTAATTTAAATGACAGAAGCCAGGCTGCCAAAATATTCAAGTTTAAGGCTTAAGAGCATCCAGGACGCATAAAAAAACAGAGATGTATTTGTTCAAAATGAGCAGGCAAGTCAGAAGTCATACACAGTCACACATACCTACTCATACATGATCAATTAAACCTTAAGCACTTGCAAGTGGCAATTTTCCAGTCCCAATGCGAGAATGGGATGATTAAAGTGTTTTTCTTGGACAGACTTCATTGCTCTTTAAAAAGGAGAAAACTCTAGTTAGCATCTGGTTGCAATACATTATTGAAATACATTCCAGACATTGCTTCTTTTGGTCAAACAGCTAGAATCCTTTTTTAAAAAAATAATTTTAATGTGCCTCATCTACAACTTTCTCTGGTTGTGGAAACCATGAATGACAAAGAAACATAACCTCTTTGTAAGTCCCTTTTCTGCTCCAGGCATGCAGTGTAATATTATTTCATGTATGTTATTCCTAAGTAGGGTCATGGAGAATTGTATAACTGATAAGCTGCATACAAAAAGGGAGAATCTGCATGCTTTCATGCTTTTTATTGCTGTATTCTGTACTTTTGTTGTTACAGTATTCTACATAATTTAGATTCTATGCCGGAAAATAGAAACCAGAAGAGGTATTTCAAGGAGAGGGAATTTCATACAGGGAATTATTTTAACTGGAGTTGGAAGGCTAAAAGAGCAGAAAAAGAATGCTAAAGCAGTCTTGTATTGAGGTTTACCTGAAAAATAGAACCAATAAAATATCTGTCTGTCTGTCTAGATAGAAAGATTATAGAAAGAGACTTATTTTGAGAGATTGTCTCACACAATCATGGAAGCTAATAACTCCTGTGACCTGCTATTTGCAAGGCTGAAGCCCAGGAAAACTGTTGGTATAGTTCCTGTCCAAAGCTGAAGGCCTGAGAATCAGAAGCACCTGTGTGTGAGGAGAGAAGGAAATGGATGTCTCAGCTCAAGAAGAGAGAGAGAAATTTCCCTTCTGAGCCTTTTTGTCCTGTTCAGACCCTCAGTAGGTTAGATGATGCCCATCTACGTTGGTAAGTGTGGATCTTCTTTATTCTGCCTACTGATTCAAATACTCATGTCTTCCAGAAACACCTGCACAGACATACCTGGAAATAATGCTTTCCCAGCTATCTTGGCATTCCTTAGCTGAAGCAAGGGGACATACACAATTAATCAAACAAGCAAATGCTGAGAGCAGCTACTATCCCTGGGCCTGGTGGAACAAAAGAGGTGAGGTCATCCAAACCTAGGAGATCAGATGGGGCCCTGCCTCATCCAGGCTGATGCTGGTCCCTTGAGTGGGGAGAGCATGCCCTGGTGTGAGCAGTGCCAAAAGAACCGGGGACTAGAGCAGTGTCTATTTAGGAACTGGAGAACATGACAGAAAAGCCTTCCCCCTTCCTACTTCTTTCCACTCTCCTGTCTGCACCTTCCATTATAGAGCCCAAGAGAAGGCAGAAGTGAGTGTAGTTTACAGACTTCCAGGACTAGCATCACATAGTGATTGATCACAGAAAGGTAGAGCTGAAAGACATTACATGAATCATTAACCCATACCTGTTGAATAATTACTAATATAGTAGATTTATGTTTAAATTTTGTACAGAGTGGGCAAATTTTATTGTTTTCTTTAAGGCTCTGTCTTACTTTTCTTGTTGAGACAAAATACCTGACACCCAAAGTTGAAGGAGGCATGGTTTATTGTAGCTCACAGTTTGTAGAGGATTCAGTCCACAGTTGGTGGCCCTAAGGTAGAGGATGGCATGGTAGAGGGGAAACAGTTCATGGCAGGCAGAAGGCAAAAAGGCAGCAAGCAGTAAAGTAGGGAAGCCACAAGTGATGACAGTGTGCTCTTTCTGTCCCTTATATTCTATGCAGGCTACACGCTCTTAGGGCGAGCACCCAGGGTCAGCCTTCCCATATCCACTCCCACAGCTCTGTCAAACCAAGTAGTGGACTAATTTTATAATCACACATCCTTGATACAGCATCACACACTCTAGATCCAGCCACCCCTGAAAAGCCCCACCTATGAGCACACGAGGCTTCGCGGGGGGCATCTAGATGGAAGCCATAACAGACTCTAAAATCATTCATAGTTTTATCATTTCATAGTTTTATATCTTGGAACTTAGTGATCATAAGAAGTGCCGAGTAAGGTTGGATCCTATTATCAGTAATACTTCTAAAATATGAAATGAAAACAGTGTATTGTTGTTTTATTAGTAAATATTCTCAAACATTTATCCAAAAGATCTTCCTAACCCTTATTTTTGGGGGAGGGGGTTGATAATATGATTCAACTGACAGATACAAAAATTTTGGGAAAGCTAAATGAGTTTCTACTGGCTTTAAATCTAAGGAGTTACAAAATTTCAGGATAAAATAAGTTTTCCAAATTCCATAGCAGAGAATATGGTTCCAGATCTACTGTCATTAAAGTTTGTTGAAGCCAAGTTTTTACAAAATCACAGTGGCTCTAAATGAGTAACATGTAGCAACTCTTCCTAACATTGTCAATTGGTTCCCCAATGGCTTTTCCCTAAAACTTCCCAGAATATTAATTTTCTCATATTGTACCTTTATGCATGAAGAAGTATTATTTATTTACTGTAACTAAGTCAGTGCCCAAAGTTAGAAGTAAAATGTCTTTATTTCTGGTGAAGGAAGATAATGAGTGGGGAAAAATTAAGAATTAGAAAAACTTCTGTTCAAATTCTGCTATGACATCTATTGTGTGTGGTATAATTAAATATAGTATACTATTTTATGCAGGGTTTTTCACTCTTGACACTTTCAACATTTTAGGCCAAATAATTCTTCCTTCTGAGGAGATATCTTGAGCACTGTATGATTTTAATAGCACATTGACATCCATCCAATAGATGCCAGAAGACCCCTCAGATTTTGTGACCACCAAAAAATGTCTTCAGGCATTGCTAAATCTCCCCAAGAGTGCAAAATTACCTATCCCCCATCTGGTTAGGATCAACTACTTTACAGTGTAAATTTCCTTGGCTAATTTTAGAATTATATTATTAATTTTATATTATTATTGCAAGGATAAAATATTGTGTACACACTCACAGATGTCTTGACATACACTCAATTTAACAGATTAGTACATCATTGTTAAAATGGGGTGAAGGGCATGACCACTTGGAATAAATTAAAAATTTTTAACTATGAAAACTTCCTACTCAAAATGAGTTCTCTGGTTAACATCAATTAGGATCTTTAATTCTGCATTTAAAATTTGGATATTTTGTTCTTCGTGGATATTTTGGTATAAATTTGAATTTTCAAAATATTGCACTATAATATTATGGATCTTGAAACCTCACTTTTGTCACCCCCTTAAATTTTGTCTCTAGTTCTGCCCTGATAAATCCATAGTCACAGACCCCCAAGACAACCTTGCTAAATCAGAGTTTGCATGTTTGCATGATCCCCAAGTGACTGAGATAAGCAATAAAGTTCAAGAAGCACTGCTGCATTTGGGGTTGGGAGGTGGGGTATGCCAGAGGCAGGGATTGGCTCAAACAGCTTGAAGCAAACTCAGATACCTGTGGCATAAAGTGGAAAGGGGACATTCCCTCCTATTGTGTGACCAACATGGTAAAGCATGCATGAGAAGCCACCAAGGAGTGCGACAATCCTCTCAACTGCCAGATGAGTGTGTTGGAACCTCTGGGAGCTGGCACTTTCTCCTGCAGAGTGCTGGTGCTCTCAAGTGGATTCAGCCCAGGAGAGGCATGTGACAAAGACACAAACAGAGCAAGCAGACACACCTGGGTGGAGTCTCAGGGGCCAAAGGCCTGCATTAGGCTGGTGGGCACAGGAGTCAATGAAAGTTCGTGTGCATCACATAATTGGTTATCAGTAAGTATGGACTGGAAATAGGGAAGGAAAACTTAGGTCATTTTTAAATTTTTATTTGAAATTTTGAAGGTCTACTTTGGTCCAAGCAATGGCTTTATAAGCAAGGGTGACATGCATGTGGTTAGTCTTTAACAAATTTAATTACCTAAGTGCATGAATCCTGGGTTTGAACACTCGATTTGGATTATATCACTCTTCTCTACATGAATAAATCATAGACCCAAAGAAGTTACTACACCTTATAGGCCACCTAACCAGCGGTTCCCAAGTCTGTGGCACCTATGCAGAGCTCAGGTATGTCAAAGAACAGGCACATTTTTATGCACACCGAAACTACACTTCACGCTTCTCACTTGTTTATACTAATCTTGTTAAAGAGCATGTAGAGTTGCTACTGTTCTTAATCAAATGCAAAATTGCTTGAAATTTTATTAGTTAGCTTTATGTAATCCTGCATATTCACCTTTTAATATATAACTTTTAACATATTTACCCTTTAACATATACCTTTTAGGTGTATAATTAATTCCACGTAAGAATCTGTGTGTAATACAGTATATTTATAACATGTTTAAAGTGTGTTCATTGTATTTTTAAAGGGGCTCATATGCTTAAAAAGTCGAAAACCCTAAGTTGTGGACTATACTTTCATACTTGCATTTAACAGATGAGGACATTGAGAAATTGAAGTTTTGCCCAGATAACTAAAAGTGTACAGTACTAAAAATTTTTATACTCCAGGCTTTTGTCCTTGGGCTCCACTCTCTCTGCCACTTTAACTCAGCAGACAAAAAGTAAACTATAAGAAAGCAAACTATTTTAACTATGAAAGGTGACCTGAAGAAAAATCATTTCAAGACCAAGTTGGTTGCAGTAAAATTCATTAGCCTCCTCCAGGATGAAAGCTGGTGTCTGGGTGACATTCCAAGGTTACTAATACTTGTCAGTCCAACAACTTGCAGACTGTACATGATGGGGAATCTTTGGGGTTTGGCATCAAAGGAGAAAGGATGTAAAACTGGCCTTGATGGATGTTCTGAGGTTGTTTGATCTAAATCCAGAGAAAATAGCAGCTATCACAGCTGATGGAGTACCCGCTATGACTGGGAAGATGAATAGGATGGAGGAGAAAAATTAAAGTCAGAAAAGCTTGTGCCAGACATTTTATCGTATCTTTTTATTTTATTTTTTACACACCAAGCTTGACAACTTGGAAATCCCTTGGTGCAGTTTATAAAATAATGAATTCTAAATGAAGGCCTAGATTCACTAACAGAGCAAGCAATTATATAAACAATTTCTGTTGCCCAATATGGCTCCTTGTCATTGCATTTTCAAGTCAAATCACTTCCATGAGGTGGAACAGTAATACATGTGATACATATCTTTGTAGTGCTGGCTATCAGACATGGTGAAATGCCAGTTTCCTGCCGTCTCAATGACAGTAAAGGTATCCTGTGTTATATTTCCACTTCTGATTTACACTCAGAGAAGAGTCAACTGAAAGACAAAAGTGCTACAGGATAATTTGTATTCTCATATCATTTCTCCTGTGTTCAGCAACATTTATTCTCATATTTCAATACTGTAGCTGCTTCTTACTTTTAAGCTCCTTCTAAACACACACACATGCTCAAGCTCACACCCACTCACACATAATTCTTTCGAGTTACAGTTAGTCATGTGGTTTCTTATGCATGTCTGCTTTAAAAGCGTTTATTTGTGTTAATGCAGGCTGTTCATTAGCGTACAAGCTTCCAGAGAATGAGAACCAAGTATGTTATGCCCTTTGTGTTCTCCCCACACAGTGAGTGTTCGATAAATGCTATTGACTGACTGACACATCTCCCTCCTTTTCTCTTTGTCTCTGACACCTCTGCTTTCTTTCAGAAATGGTATTTTTTAAAGTGGCAATAATCCCCACTCTGGGCTTATAGAAAGCTCTTCTCAGCCTCTAACTTTTTCTTTATGTAAGCTTTTTAACAATAGACAAAATAGAGGTGGAAGGAAACTGATATTCTACTACCCCGTAACAATGAATTGTGTTTTTAATTGGAACGTGGCAAGTGTCTTACAGAATGGAATCTTTTGCCCCAAGAACAATGCTAGCGTGAACATCTCTGTTGAAGTAGCCATTAAAAAATAATGCTTCCTGCCTGTCCTACCCACTCCAAGCACTCCTGAATTCAGGGCAGGGTTTTAATGGACAGCCCCAGCTTTAGTTTTCTTCTGTTGTACAGTGGGTCAGACACACTGTCTATATTCAGTACCTCTGTTGTTCTCTCACAGAACTTAAATAACAGTTTGTTCTTCTTTTGAAATAGACGCCCAGACCACAATTATTTTTTTAACCTTACCTTAGGAAAAGACTTGGTAGTTCAGCGATATCCAGAAATACGGACTTTTAGGAGACATTAAAGTGTGCCCTTCATCAACCGAGCATTGTCTGATCTCACAGAGTTAAGGATTTGTGCCTTTATTACTGTTGGCTTCCTCTATTACTGCTATTATGGATTGTGCAGTTGTGAGGATGATTGTCACAGGAGATTGCTGTCATGTCACATTCCTCCATTTGTGCCAGCCTCCTGGAAAAAGTGCAGGTGAGAAAAATCTCAGGCTGATGTGGCACCTGCTCTTCGCAGGCATCTCTCCACTCACAGCAATTATAACATAAAGCAGCATTCTCTTTGGAGAAGCTTCCTTTTCTTCTAATATCCCTAGTTTAATGCCTCTTGGAAAAAAAGAATATTCCGAAAAAGAGATGGCCCAAAAAAGTCACAGAGGTTATTGTACGATGGGAATGATGATGGTCATTTCTCATTTTATTCATCTGCTGACAGGTGTTCACCTTGCTGCTGCTGCTGACACTGTGCTGTAACCACTCAGGTCCCCTTATCTATGGCAGACCCCAGCGATACCTCCAGAAAAAATGACAACCCAGTGTCTTAGTTTGGGTTTCTCCAGAAGCAGACCCCAATGCAAGATCCTAGGGCAAATTGTTTACTTAAGAGTTGATCCAGGAGGTCAGGGAAGATGGTGCCCTCTGCTATCAGAGGTCTGGCGCTTTTCATAGTTATGGGGTACGTCAGAGACCGGTATCCATGGTGGGCTGGCTCTATTTTCTTTGTGGTTCCGGGTCTGTCTCCCCATGTTTAGAAGCAGAGCAATTTGTGGGAAGATGAAGTACAAAAAAGACAGGAGGGACAAAAGGTGTGGTGGCTCTGGCCTGCTGTCTGGGCTCTTCCCCAGGTGTAGAATGTGCCAACGAGTGACATCCCTGCCTGTACCCTGCTTCATCAGGGTTAGAAGCCCACAATGTGGATTATTCCATGGAGCTAGGACAGATGCAGCCAACAGGAATTATAGGAAAGTCTCAAATTCCCCTTCTCACTTTTTAAACAAGAGAGAGGATACTTGATGAACTGGGAGCCTATTATAGGGCCAGGAAGACAATAATGAGATGCAGTAGACACAAAGCATTCAGCATTCCAGGCCCCACCTTGGGATATACGTGTGTTTTATAAAGGAAAGCTAAAGCACGGATAGTTTAAGTAATCTGCCCTTGGCCACACAGCTGTTAGGTAGTAGAGCTGGGACATGAACTCTAGCAACAAGATCCCAGAACCTGCTCTTGTTACCACTAGACCTACTGCCATGGGGAGATAACAGTTACTGACATTTATGCCCATCTTGACTTCTTGTCATTTTCTCAACAGAAAGGAAGAAAGAGTGGTGTAGTGTCTTGGGAACTGCATAGCTTCCTTTAAAAAGATTCTGGGATTTGTGCATCATGCCTGGGGCTCCCTTCCTTACATGCTCTTTATGATTGGTTTGTATGAGTAAAAACATGATTTGCCAAAGCAGGTAGGTCCAAAATAGTTTCATAACATATGGCAAAAGGCTCTGTGCTGAATTATAAAGTCTTCATTGATTCGTCTTTTACCCCTGTTATAATTTTATATTCTTATTCCCACTTTAACATATCTATTTTCCCCATACAAACAATCTGAGCAAAGAAATCAAAACCATTCCTCTTTCCAAGGCAGTGACTACAATACATAAGGGAAATCCTGCCAGTGAAACCCTTTGATATTTCTGTCTGGAAAATATGCTTGGTGTGATAATTATTCAGGTAATTTTTTCCTCCCAGGAGGACAGGCCGTTATTTTGACAGCTTATTTCACTGTTGCAAATAAAGTTTACATTGTCAATTAATGGGAATACACCAGGTAATAGTCATGAGCTCTCAGGGAATAATCTTGAAGCCATTTCCAAATGTCCTTTATGGAAGCATATGGTCATATCCTCCACTTCATCACCAGGTCAATCAGCAGTTGCTCTTTAATATGGTATGTTCTTCATGCACCGGTGAAATTTCCAAGCTGCATCGCATTTATTTTCTCCCCCATGGTGCTTGAAAGTTGCTTAAGCTGCTGATGATTGCGTTGCCACGAGCTCTGATCACTCTTCTGGATAGTAGGCTTCTAGATGTCATCTTTAATTTGCGATATTAATGTTGAACTCCATCACTGTTCAGTGGTTTTAGTGAAGTATTTACATATAGACTAGCAAAGCGTTTGAGCAGTGCATTGAATACTGTCCATTCCTAATTGGAACTGTAAAGTTTACCACAGCACCTGCATGACATGGATATGATTTCTGGCTATAAAGCGGCCTTGGAGGTTTGCTTTCAAAAACAAATGAGATGTGTTTTTGCAGCTCTGTATTTCCTTACCCATCCAGTCCATTCACGGTTGGTGGTAACAGTGCTCTGAGAAGTGTTTTTAACAATCTCATACACTTTTAAGAAGATTAACTGTCTGAAAGAGTTTTTAACTGGGAATCACATTTAAAATTAATGAACTAATTAGTTAAGAAATGTATTACTTTATTATGGAAAGAGAAATCTTGCTCCATAGCGATAGTATGAATGCATGAAGTGTCCTTTTATTTTATGACATTAGAGGAAGGTGGACTTGGTAAGGAACATTTAGACTGCCGCTATTAATTATCTGATTTAAAGATCACTTCACCCTGCGAGAAAGATGGATTATCAATCAGTATTTGAGAGCTTCAAAAGGATGAAAGAGAGAAAAAGAGAAAAGAAAAAGGAACATCTTCCTCGTGTTGTTAGATGACCTTGTGCCCTGGTACGTTTAAATTGCTTACTTCCTATAACTCTATAAACTTCTGTATTTTCATTTGCTGGATTAGATTGAAGTGTCAACTATATTTGATGAATGACATTGGTAATATATGTTCATGTTCGTCTTTGCTCTTTCTGCTTTTATTTATATAGAGTCAGTATAATTTATTTCTCCTGAAAAAGCTTTCAGCAAAAAAGATTTTTTAAAGTGCAAATACTTTTTAACAGGACTCTGGGGTTTGTGATGATCAAATCACTCATCTTTCCTCCCTCTTTCCAGATTTTTTTCCTTGCTTACTTTTCTTTCAAAACTAGCCGCTAAAAAAGAACACAGGAAAACGTAGCAGTTGTTCCTAAGCAGAATAAAAAATTAGGATTATAGACGATCTGTGTAGCTGAGTCTATGTGCATATTAGTGGAATGATGTAAAGAATTGCACAATTATTTGGATAATTTAATTTAAAATACCAGCCTGCAGGTTTCCCTATTCAAACATTTTATTCTCTCATAGAAAGTCAGGCCCAAGACTGTGGGTTTTTCTTTTTTTGTAGTTCTAGCTTAGTAGGAAGACTTCATGTCATCCTAAGGAGCTGTAGGGAATGAATCCCTAGTAAACTTGGGGTTAAAATGGAGCACCCTATTAACCGTGCCACCAGTTACTTCCTTTAGTTTTCTATTTAGATCAAAATCGTATGTTCAGGGTAACTGGTCTACTGTCTTCTTTCAAAGCTCTCTGTAAGGTAACAGGAAGGGGAAAAATAGGATGGGGGGGCAGGACGAAGGGACAGAAATCACAAAGTCAGTCTAATCTGACTCTGAAAAGTATCCAGCATAAGAGTGGCTATAAAAACGAGATGTTGGGGAATATATAATAAACAAAAAGCCAGACTGGGGGAGGGGGCATGCCTTGTTTGTCCTTTCCTTCCCCCCATCCTTATTCTGAATTCTATTCTTTCCTTCATTCTTATTTTTGTTCTTTTGGCCACAAAAGAATTTCTCCTGTTTTAAATCCCAGGTCTGTTTATTGTTTACATAAAAGCTGCTGAAACAAATGATCGATGTGATAAAGTGCCCAGGTTGCCCAGTTAAGTCACAAAAATAACGACACACAGTCTAACTATATTTTTGCTTTGCATATTCACTCTTCCTGACGCACAGTAATAATGACTGCCATGACCCACTGTCAAAAGATAAAATTACAACAAATTTAGTTTGGTTTACATTGACTTTTATTTGTGATTCATGAATCAGAGTGGCTTCCACTCTACAAAATAGAATGGGAGCTCCCACTGGGCAATAGCATCATGGTGGGTTTTGTAAGATGGGAACAAGGGAAGAGATCAATGGGGGAAAATAACCAATTGATTAACATCAGTTTACTTTGTATTACTTTTCTTGGGAGGGTTAAAGCCAGAGGACTTCCTTATAACACTGACTTAGGTAGACTGGAATTGGCTGTTTACAGGAAAATCTGGTCTGTTTTGGGAGCTATCTGCTTCCTTAAAATATCAGTTTGATTCTGTGGTATTTAGCATGAGTAACTCCATTTTGGTTTGGTCTGGTCTGGTAGGAGCTGAGTCCAAAATAACAATCTCCCATAATTTTTGTTGAACATTGCTTAAACAAAACTTGTGTTCTGGGTGCCCTGGGCATAGATCTTGACTTCTCTGAGACTCTGTGAAATGAAAAGCGATGATGTGTACACTTCTGGAAGACTCTGGCCATATTTTTTTCTGACACCAGAAAGATAAAGACTTTGAACTTTATTTTTTTTTAATTTTATTAGAAGTAGTACATATTTGCAGTACATAGTGATTACATTTACTGTGGAAGAAGCTGAAATTTAAAAAAAGTGAAGAGAAAATAAGAGTAGCAAATTACAGTCCTGCATGACTGAACACCACATATCAGCTTATGCATTTTAAAAAATTAGAAATAAGTCAGATTTTATGTCTCATATATATGAGGATAGAATGAATAATGCGTTTATAGTTTTTTAAATGCAATGGTTTCCAAATTGTGTCATTAATATGCAAAGTGAGTTGGATCAAATTCTACCTTTGCTTATTCTTATACAACATTTTGCAGCCAGTTGTTATATTCCTGTTCATTTGAGAAATAAGTATGTTAACATCTGGACTAACATAACACATTGCAGAACTGGCATTGAACACAGTGCCTTTGCACTGAGGTCCATCCCCCCAGCCCTTTTGTATTTTTTTATTTTGAGAGGCAGTCCTGCTAAATTACTAAGTTGCCTCGCTGGGCTTGAACTTGTGATCCACCTGCTTCAGCCTCCCAGCATGCTGAGATTACGAGCATGCACCACTATACCCAGCTAGCATTCCCTATTTAATACCTTCAGTTTTATTCTTCTAGTTGTTTTGTCTAAAAATATCAGAGTCTTCCATGATCTTTCTGTTTTTCTCACATGCATTGTCCAATCTTCCAGCAAACACTGCTCAATCTACCCACAAAATATGCCTCAAATCTGACCACTTCTCACCATGGCCATCACTACAGCCCTCTCTCCTCTAAATTACCATACTAGGTATCTAACTGGGCTCCCTGGCTTCACAGTTGCTCCTGTATAGTCTCTTCTCAACAGAACAGCCAGAGCGATTCCTTAAAAGATGTGAGTCAAAGCACAGTTCTCTTCTAAAAGCCCTTCAGTGGCTTCCTTATCCCTCAGGATAAAAGCCAAAAACTTTATATCTTGTACTTCACTTATTATTCTATCGTGTACTTCACTTATTACTCTCCCCTTTGCCCATTCCATTTCTGTCACCTTGATGTTTTTTCTTCCCCCGTTCTTATTTCTTACAATATTCTCCTGGCTTGCTCCATTACCTTCTTTATGTCTTTGCTCAAAGGCTAACTTACCGATGAAGACTTTCTCAATCACCTTACTTAAAACTGTGCACTATACTTCCTGTACTCCCTACTTTCCTTTCTTTCTTTTTCTTTCTTCCTTCCTTCCTTTCTTTCTTCTTTCTTTTCTTTCTCTTCCTTCCTTCCTTCTTCCTTTTTCTTCCTTCCTTCTTTCTTCTTTCTTTCCTTTTTAGATGGAGTTTCACTATATATCTCAGAGTGGCCTTTAACTCACAGTGATCCTCCTATCTCGGCCCCCCGAGTGCTGGGAAAACAGGCAGGCACCACTATGCCTCGCTCCTGCATATCTTTCTTCATAATGCATATTATCATCTATGTATATACATATATGTAACACTAATAGTAATACTATATGTTCATGTATATACTGTATGATATGTATAATACTGCATATGTATATATTTATATATTACATAGTGCATATAAATATACATGTAAATATATTCACTGCTTTACTGTCTGTACTTTTCAACTAGAACGTCAATTGTGTAAGGGTAGAGATTTTTGGATATCTTGTTTATTGCTGAATACCAGTGCTTAGAAAAGTAACTGACACATAATAGATGCTCAGTAAGTCATGGGAGGGGCAGGCTATTATATAAATAAATAAATAAATAAATAAATAAATGAATCAATAAACTAACTAATGATATGACTTAGCTTATTTATTTCTGAAAGTGCATCATGAGACCATATCAAGTCTTGTTTTATTAGACTAAACACTATGAAATTGCTGATATTCCATTTTTTATCTACACAAATATCATTTTACATGGTTTAAATGCTTAATATGTCTGCGTTTACCTTCCGTTTCTTACCTTTTGTCTCCTTCATCTTCTCACACCTCAGCTCAGCTCTGGTTTTTATATTCCTCATACACCCCAACATTTCTCAAACTACTGCCAAAGTAAAGACCTGGCATGGACAGTTCATTTCACGACAGTATCTTCCAGTGGTTTATTCACAGCCCATCTGAGATCTGCCCCACACCCACCATACCTGGTCTCTAAACAGTAGAAACACTGTGGGATTCAGATGCATGAGGACACTTATCTCTCCCATTAATCTCTCTTACATGTATTCCTGGAGAGTCAGAACCAGTGTCAAAACTGGCCAAAGGATATAGCCAGTTAACAAATACTGTGCTAATGCTTTATTGTGCATATACTTGATTGACTGTTCATGCTATGGTCACTTAAAAGGTAATAATAGCAAATAGAATAGACAAATTAAAAAGTTAAAGGTACAGTTAGACATTGTCCACTAACAGGGTCTTGCCTTGGCCTGGTGGGCAATTGGAGAATGAGCTTCTGAGAAGGACTTGCCCATGGGGTAGGAGTGAGGCTGGAGAACTCAGCAATGGGTATCACCTAGGAGCATAGCAGGTTTGCACTTCCCAGTTCAAAGAAAGACACTTTCTAGTCAGTCTCTGGGTGGAGGGGCGAACCAGTGTGGCATGGGCTGGTTGGTCTAGTTGGCAGGGGTGGAGAAGGGGCAGCAGGGACAGAAAGACAGAAAGTAGAGAAAGATGCTGGCCCTTGGGCCTAGCCAGGAGCTCACTTCAGGATTGGGACATAAATGGTGTGCCCAGGCTTTCTCAGCCTGGGCCTAGCTACAGCAACTCCCCCAAATTATGGGTTTTCTGGACTTTGTTTCCCCACAGAAGACAAATACATTGCTGTTGTTTAAATATAGTTCATCTACACCAAAACTCATGTTGAGGATTAATTCCTCCATGTGACAGTGTTGGGAAGTAGGGCCTGATGGGAGGTGTTTGAGTCACAGGGTGAAGCCCTCATGAGTAGATTAATTCATTTCTCACCAGACCAGATAGATTTGTTACCGTGAGAAAGGCTGTGATAGAATAAAGCCACGCCTATGTTCTCCCTTTTTCGCGTGTGCTGCCTTACCCTTCTACTTCCCATCATGAGTTGAAGCAGCATGTTGTTACCAGGTGAAGCTGCCAGATCTTTGACTTTTCAGCTCCTTAAACTGTGAGCCAAAATAAATGTCTTTCCTTTATAAATCACTCTGTCTCAGATATTCTGTTATGTAACAGAACACAGAGTAAGGTATACACAAACTCTCTTATATAACACATCTGCCCCAGTATGGCACTTACATAGACTGGGCCTGTTCTGCATACCTTCTCGACCCTAAAGCAATGAGTAAGGTAGAAATCTACGACAAGGAAAAAGGGACTGCTCTTTCTGGAAAAAATAGGGATCATCTTTTTCTTTCAAATATGTCACTGGAAACAGAGACAAATTTGTATGTGGAAAGATATTTATATTTTCCTCTGGTTGATTTTGAAAAACTTTTTATGTAAGACTACAAGTTACAAAAGAGTTCCTGTGTATCCCCCACCCAGTGATAGCCTGTTCCATAATCAGAACATATTAAAATCAGGAAACCAACAGTGATACATTCCTATTAACAGACTGAAGTATCTTATTTTATAATGGCAAAAGAAGGACTTTGTACCTTCAATTACATTGGCTTTTGCCTAGGGCGACACAGCCATTTGTGGTAGTAGCCTCCTTTGGCATATTTCTCTGATAGATGCCCTAGGATTATTAAGAACTGATTGTCTAGTGAGCGAGCAAGTGTGCTTAAATCCAATCATATCATCCAGTTTTGCCTCTCCTTGAGTGTTCACGTTTGATTGGATCCTGGGTCTTCGCTGATCTCTGAGATGTGTGACTTCCAAGTCAGTGCCTGTTAGCGTAGTTCAGATCCCCAGTGCTCAGACGGGTGGAGGGCCAGCAGCAGCAGCAGCTTTTAGTTTGCTGATTGTTAGTAAGAGGACAGGCTGTGCTCTAACTAATCGAGCTTCCATCTCCTTGAATCAGTCCCAGCTATTTCTAGAACATCATGTAGCTTTATCATTTCCTTTATCCTAGCCATCCATCTAGGGCTTTATTATTGCAGTCTATACAACCTAGAAATTGATTTTCCATGTGAATTGGCTGTAGATGGTGGTGGGTGATGAAACCGTGCTTTCAGTATGGGTCAGGCTCTGGTGGTACATATTTTTCATATTTTTCCGTCTTCTTCGCCTGTGTACAGTGTTTGAGTTTAATAATTTCATGTGCATTCCAGCCCTAGACATCCAAAATCCTTCTAGCACCACCATTTTGACGAAAGCTTCCTGGACTTGGTAAAGATTAATAAAAGATACGGGGGGGGGGGTGTCCCAAATAGAAGTGACAGTGAACTTTTGTAGAAATGATACCTTGCTTGGCTGGATCTTAAATGCAAACTGACACAATCATCTTAGATGCACTAAATCTACGACAATTATTTTACCAGCTTCCGCAGCATTATGGGTTCCACTTCATTGTACTTGGACAAATTGATGCTATGTGGACAGAGGCTCAAGTTCCCTGCTAAATCCACTTCTCACTGTTGACCTTCGAGGAGTGAAAAGACATTTAGTGCTAATCAGACAGGTGAGTTTTGTTGGCAAGATGCTCAAAACTTTATCTGACGTTTTTGGGTGAATATAGAAATTGTTTCCTGACAAACTAAAGGAGCAAGGTTTGACTTTGCCCTCAAACAGAGCTTCCTATGGACCATGGTAGTAATTAGTTGAAATGATTTTCCCCATGATGTTATCTTCAGAGACTAAGATATTCAGTAGAAAGAAGGTTTCCTAATGATGCTATTGCTAAGACACAGCCTTGTGCATATATGGGGTTCCAAAAATGACTTCTCTTATCAGTCTGCAGGAAACCAGTTTTTGCAAGCCTGGATATCCTGGGAGAACTGAAGATTCAGGCACTGGTTTTTCACTCAGAGTAAAACATACATGTATCTTCTGCAGTTTAGTGAAGAATATAGGGAAAAGTGTGAAAGTTAACTGGGAAATTAAAAGATAATATGATGGACTCATAAAAAAATTAGGTCTCTATATTATGATCTTTCGTTTAACATTTTCTTAGGGTTAATCCTAGTCCTGGAGTCAGCGACAATAATTAATGCTTCTTTTGGTTTTGCTTTTAATTTTCAGCTCCCCCACATACACCTGCCCACCCCATCTGCAGCAGACAATTTTGCGTCTCAGTTAATCAGACTGAAGCCATTGAGCATGAACTTTCTTAATTTTTTTTTTTTTGTGTGTGGGTACCGGGAGTCGAACTTGGGCCCTCGCGCTTGCCAAGCAGGTGCTTATGCTGCTGAGCTATCTCACCGGCCCGGAACTTTCTTAAATTATGACCCTTTACTTATAAACTATTTGCACTTCTACCTGTACTCAGTTCCGCTCCCCAGCTGAGGAGCCCAGGTGTTCACTTCTGCTGACTAGGGCCAAACTGTCTGCCTATCTGGAGCCAGGCGCCGTCTGCCTCTTTCAGAACCTTGTTCTGTCTCTATGTGCCCTTCCCAGGATTCAAAATGCATGCAGAAATTTCTACGTTAAACTCAAGACTCTGGGAAAAATTGTTTTCCTTCCATTTTCGTTTGCCTTTTCTCAAGCAGTATTTTATACTAGATTGATATTTAAATTCCCTTTCATAGGCAGGGCCAAAGATATATTGAGAGGGGATAGAACGCATACAATGTCCTCAACACATGGATAACTTCTTTTTGAAACAATTTAATAAAAATGTACAAACTTGGTACATACAGAAAAGCAATTAGAAACAAAATTTCTATATTTAAATAGCAAAACTTGACTCAAATCCGCTGGTAATTCAGAAGATAGTTTTATCTTATTTAAACACCTGCTTTTTAAAGTAATAGGACACATATACTCATATACTGGTGTTTTGATAATTCACACTAATTATATGGCACTAATTTCTGTTTGAAACCTTTCTTAGTGTGCATATTTCCCCTTCCCTGACAAAATATGTTTAATAAAATATAGCACTTAATTTTTAAAATACTGTAGGAAAAATGAATTCATTATTTCATTTTCCCTCAAGATAAGCCCATACCAAAAAAATGTTCTATTGTTTTTTGCCGAAGAATGTTTTTGCCCTCTCAATGTTCTTTGACTGAGATGTACTGGCAATTTGATAGTGACAGCTATTAGTAAAATTACTAATGATGATAAAATTAATATCAATATAGTGTGTTACAAATTGCAGAGTGTATCACTGAATTGTCTCATGTCCTTTTGACTACAACAATGCATGGCATATGCCGCTAGTGTCTTTAGCTTCTTTCTATGGATAAGGAAATTAGGATGTAGGAATATTAAGTGTTGCAACTGGAAAGAGACAATGTTGGTTATAAAGCTATGTCATCTGACATTTAAGACAACAGTAAAACACAAAATACTTGGCTTGATTTATGTACTTGTACATAAATATAAGTAAATATGTTTGGGGAGTATTGAAGTGACAGAACCGTTTCTAGCATAATTCAAGTAATTAAATATGCTCTTCAATTTTCACATTTGCTTATAAATGTAGTGGAGTATAAGAAAAATTTTTAAATTTTCTTCCCACTATTTACTTTGTGCTATTATTTTTACTATTTCCCTAAATACACAATCAGCCTTTGGGAAAGGCTCTAAGTTGTTCTGCGTTAGTTTCTATTAACCGCATCTTGAAAGTTCTAGAAGAGAAACTGGCTCCAGTGCTTCTCTGATTGCCAGTGACTAATTTTCTATTTTTCAGTTTAGATAAGACTGTGATTTTCTAAGATGCCTTCTGTGAAGAATTATATTCAGAACCACAGTACCTATTAACTTTCCTATCAGCACATTTGAACATGAAGGCTAAAATTCATTTATACCTTCAATAATGGTACTGCTTTTTTGCACATCATTCCTGAGTTTCCTCTGACGCCGTTACTGCCTCCTTCAGTGAGCTGGTATTCCATCATCTTGCAGTTTTGTAATATTTCCGAGCAGACCCTTCATTTAATTCTCAGCTTTAGCTTGCTTTCTCATTGTGTAATGTCTTTGAATTTCAGGTGTAAACTTGGTCATCCTCACTCTCTCTATTCTGTATCGTGTGCCTCTGATACTAGTTATTCTTATGTCTGATTACTTCCCTCAGGTCCTATTCACTGCAGTGGCCCCTTTCTGCTCCCAGGGCGCTTACTGTTAGATCATTCACAGAACCTGAACACTTTCCATTTCTTTCCCTGTGGCTCTCTTGTCCCTCTGTATTGTACTCAACGCATTCTCCATTTTTTTCAAATTTATTTTCTTCTTTTTTCAGATTAACTTAGCCTAATCATTAAAATTATTTGAAGTTATTATATCGTACCATCTGTATAACTCACACCCAACAGGTGGACTTGTATAGTTTTTCTTTTGTAAGAGTTGCTTCACATCCCTTATTCTGATCCAGTTCTTTGTTTTGTGTGCTAAATATATTTAAACCTGATTTACATGGAATTTTTTGACGATAGACCAAAGATAGGCTGAAAAATTCCTTTGCATCACTTTCTGAAAATGGGGCCCATGAAGCAAAGCTCTACCCTAAACAAAGAAACATAATTAAACATGAATTACACTACACAGTATAATTCTATAATTTCACTGATCATAAATGTGTTATCTACTATTAACAAAACATAGAGGACCTTTACTAGGTAATTGGTTCAAACAAAAATAAAAAAAATTCTACTATTTATATTTCTTTCACTTAAAAAGAGCTCCTCCTAAGTTTATTTTGTTGGGCTCATCCTTCTATGGAAATATATTGTTGTTATATTTGTTTTAGGGGCTCACTTTTCTGCATCTGCTCTTATCACATGTTCGTTTTTATCAAATTCTGACTGCCCAATGCCTTCTGTCCATATTTTTTCTGAGGCATATACATATATATATATATATATATATATATATATATATATATATATATATGTTTGTCTTTTTGAAACAGGGTTTTGCTATGCAGTTCAGGCTGGTCTTGAACTCACCTTGTAGCCCAGGCTGTCCTCAAACTCACAGCGATCCTCCTGTCTCAGCCTCCTGAGTGCTGGGATTTCAGGTGTGCATCGACACACCTGGCTCTGAGGCATATTTTAAGTCTTCATACTTCAACCTCTTTTTTCCTGGAAGATATTTGTTATTATTTGTGTTTAGGTGAAATTCACAAAACATAACATTACTCACTTTAACATGAGTAATTGAGTGGCATTTAGTACATTTGCAATGTTGTGAAACCCACCGCTTCTATCTAGTTCCAGAATATTTTCATTACCTGGTACTCATTCAGCAGTTCCTTCCCATTTCCATCACATGGCAACCATAGGCCTGCATCAGTCTCCATGGATTTACTTATAAAATAGAATTATACAATATGTGACTTTTTGTATTTGATTTTTTCATTTGGCATGTTTTTAAGGCTTATCCATTGTTGTGACATGTGTCTGAAGTTCATAACTTTTTTTTTTTTTTTTTTGTGGGTACCGGGGGTCGACCTCAGGACCTCGCGCGCCCACAGGCGCCTGTGCCGCTAAGCGATATCACCGGCCCCTTTTTCGTATGTGGGTTCCGGGAGTCGAACTCGGGCCCTCGCGCTTGCCAGGCAGGCGCTTAAGCCGCTGAGCCATCTCACCGGCCCCCTGAAGTTCATAACTTTTTATGCCTGAATAATATTCCATTGTATTTATATACCACAGTTTGTCAGTTCATCCCTTGCAGACATTTGGGTTATCCGCTTTTTGACCATTATGGAAAGTGATGTTACTAATATGCATGGTCATGTGTTTCTTTAAATACCTGTTTTCAACTCTCCAGAGTATGTATCCAGGAATGTTATGGCTGTGTGATATGGTAATTCTGAGTTTAACTTTTTAAGGGACTGGCAGCTTGTTTTTCTTAATTTTTAAAGGATATTAAAAGCTAAAATTTTAGATAATATATGCCTAAAACTCTGCATTCCTTGAATTACAATGTTATGGTTTAGATCTGAGATGTCCCTCAAAAGCCTCATGTGTTTGGAAGGTGACTGGATCCTGAAAGCAGTATTTCATTATGCCAAATGAAAAAGCATCCACTCATCAGTGGCTTAGTAGATGAACTCACTGATAAGTTCACAACTGTCTTGGTGTCAGGAGATGGGGCCTGGGTACAGCCAGGTCACTGGGTTCCTGACAAGGAGACTGTATTTCCCTTCCTGGCTCCTTCTTCCTCTCTCTGCTTCCTGGCCACCATTATGTGAGCAGCTTTCTTGCACTCAGGCTCTTCCACCATGCCATTTTTGCCTGCAGCCAGCCGACTAGAGACTGTAACCATGAGCCAAAATATACCTCTCCTCTTTCAGATTGTGGGTGTTAGGTACTGAGTGTCAGCAATGAGAAAATGACTAAGACATATATTCACATACAGATTTTTAAAGTCAAAATCATCAGTAACTTGGTAAATTATATCTGTTCCTTTGAATGAGATGAGCTTCAAGAGAAGAATACTTACATTAAATTGGCGAATACAGTTACTTAAGAGAAACATAAAGTTTCTCTGGTATGTTAGCTATTAATGGAAGGGAAGTAATTAGTGACTCATGTCACTGAGAAAGACCTAACATCAGTCAGGTCACCCCAAAACTCACTCAGTTGCATCACCAGGGACACATGAAGTCTTCTATAAGGAACCCTCAGAGAGAAGTGTAGTAAAGTCATTAGTTTCAAGCAGCTTCCCTTTTATTTCATTTACTTCCTTGTATTATTTTCTAAGTAGGATTTAGCTCAGTTATAATAACACAAATGGAATGCAAGGAGGTAAAACAGGGAAGAAAAAGAAGAAAAAAAGCTGAAGTCAAGAGTATAATGTAACATTAAGGAAAACATCTCTTACAATCAGCATTGCTAGTAATTTGGATGCAGGGCTGCAATTAACTCTATTGATTATTCATATTGAGGGCCATTTTTAATAAAATAATCATGTTTATTCAGTTATTTTTATTTTTCAGAATTAATATTTATGTTTTTCTTGTAGGAGTTACCTTTTTATAGAAAATTTAAGTGTTGAAAATTTAGGTGTCTAAATAAAAGACTAATTATAAGAAAAAAATGGCTTTCTCTTTTTCTGTTTGTATGTCAATCTGTGTATTTAAAATTATTAGATAGATAAACCAGAGATGGCTCTTCATATTTAATGTACTATTGTTTCTCAATATCAGGGAAAATGTTGATTAAATTAATACCATTCTAGATAAGAATATTTTCATCTAACCTCCTGCAGTTTTTTTATAATGTTTTAAGGAAAATTAAATAACTCTTGAAAATTGAAATGCATGGATGCAGTTACATATTATCGAGGCCAAGCTATGTTGTGTTTTCTTTTATTAAAAATGAATACATTGGTTTGGATTTATTTGACAATGGTTTATGCCTTCAGCGTCCAAGCTTTAAAGGTTCATTCTGTACAGTAATACTTCAGCAAGATACATCTCCCTTGTCTGCAGGATCTCATTTATAAGCCAGGCTCACCTTCTGCTTCCTGCAGTAATAAACGTTTTTGCCTGCAAGATTTTAGATGAGATATTGTGTTTGCCTTCTTATCCCCTTTTCAACCTATTGCCCTGTAAAAAGGGTGTTTCTTTTTTGTAGCTTTTAAAGGGAAAAAACTCACTTGACTTATTTTTCCAAAGCAGCTCTTTTAATGTGTTTGGAATTGCTTTCTGAATACTGTCTCTCATGTTACTATTGAGGTGTTTTGTTATATGTGAGATAGAAAATAGGAAAAACCACTTAGAAGACTGCTTTCTTGATTAAAAAATATAGCTTTGATTCAATACAAAAAATTTCCATGTTTCTATGTCTTTGAGCCTTTTGATGTTTAAACAACTTATGTAACAACTGACAAAAATGTATTTAAACATGCATAGAAAGCAATGTAAAACATCTACCCTCCAGTCACCTTAAAACAGGAGTGATTTTTGAAACAGAAGATGATATATGCTCTGGCTTTTGTGCACAGGGCAGAAAGTCCTTCTTTTGTCCTTCCAAACTCTTTCCCCGCAGATTAATGGACTCATTTCCCAGATGTTGCTGTTTTAAAAGGCACAGGGAGCCCTGGTAGGTTACTGAATAGGGCTGGTCCACTCTCAGTACACCCTGCCTGCTCCATTTTCCAACCATGTTTCCGGCCAGGCCCTCTTTTCTTTAGCTCTTGTTCCCCTTCCCTCCTGAGGAAGAGTACCCTGAGGCAGCACGGGTTTTAGAGGGCTGTAGAACATTTGCTGCATACACAGTGGATAGCGAAGATGTGTGCACTCACAATAGTGGCTTTAAGAACATGAGCCCCGGACCATGGAAGGGCAGCCACAAGAAAACTGTACCCTAGAATACAGCAATTAGGATACCTTTCAGTCTCTATTTCTTTATCTATAAAACGAAGGCAATACTATCTGTGTTGAGCTGGTGCAAAGATTCAAAGAACTACTAGATGACTAATAAATGGTAATTATTGTTACAATATATCTTAAAAATACTGCCTTTAAAGCCAAATTCAATTTCACAGAACACATTAATTTGAAAAATTTGGGGGGAGTTAAAATTCTCAAATTCATCATCTTTCAATATTATCAAACCAAACAGTAGATCTCACAAAAGCCTCCTAGAGGAGAAATTTTAGACAACCTAGTTGGAAGTGTAGAGCATGAAGCTAAGGGGAAGCATATTTCCATTTCTCCCTCAATTAATCTGTCCGTGTCTCATTTCTCCTTCTCCAGCTTTATGCAGCTATATGGTACCTGGAGGCCCTTCAAAGATTTTTATTTTATTTTTCTTGAGATGACAAATATTTTGGCATCACTGATTCTCAAATGTGAAGAGCCTGGAAATGGAGGAATAAAATCAGACTTTCCAAGATTAAACTGGAGAAAATATTCTTAGCTCTATTTCTCCTACTTATATTGGATTTAACTGTACAATTTAATTACACTGCAATAAAAAAGCACATTATGAAAATAACCGTGCTGAAGACCGCATAGAGAAAGAGCCCAATAATGTTTTCATTTATTTCACTGTATAAAGGAATAACTTTAGAATGATTTTTTTACAACTTGGAAGATAAATTTTGTATAAATTGACATAAAAGCCAGGGTGTTCCTACTATGTGTAGAGCACTTTATTAAATGGTATAGATATTCCAAAGACAAACTGTTCCCTGCCTTCTTGGAGCTGATAATAATGGGGGAAAAATAAGAAATTTTCACAAATATCAAAAACTATAATGTGTGTGAGAGGTGCAACAAAGGTTAAAGAATAGTATTTATGGGAACAACAACAAAATAACGGAAGTGAAGATTTCCTGCTGAGACCTTTAGGAAATCTTTAAAGTGGTGGCATTTAAACTGTATAGGATTTCAACAGAAGGGACAAGCAAGGTTAGGAGGATCCAGGAGAAAAAACATGAACAAAGGCATGGGCACAGTCAGTAGCCTAGTGTGGCCGGATATATAGGGGCAGGGAGAGGGAAGGAACATGCTGGTTCATATGGGAAGTAGCTGGGAGGCACTGTAATATTCAAGGGATACTGACAGGACATGAAAGATCAGAAGGAAGAGAAAAGCAGAAGGAAAGTTCTCAGAGGGCAGAGGGGGACCATTCTATGGAGGCCAGAAAGATGAAGTGTTTACTGCTGGGGTTGGCAAGAGAGCAGTGGAAGAAAAGAATAAAAAGAGAACAATGAGGGCTGGACCCTGAGGGAGAAGAGGTAGGACTCCGATGATTCGGGGTGTATTCTGTATGTCTGGGGATGCCATTTAAGGTTGTGCTAAATCCGCATTTAGACAGATTAGTTGTCTTTGCTTTCTGCAAAATGGATCAAAGAGGGGCAAGAGTAAAGGTATAAACCTATTAGAGCCTATTGCAGTGCCTTGGAAGAGGGATAACTAGAGATAGGAAGAGAAATGGGAAGGTTCTAGACATACTTTGAGGAAGGAATGACAGGATTTGCTAATTGATTGTGGGTGAGGAGGAAGAAACAAGATGAAGCAAAATGTCCCTTAGAATTATGGCTTGATAATCTGTGTGGATTGCAGTTCCCTTATCCAAATTGTGGAAGACTGGAAGGCAGATAATTTTGAGTTAGGGAAGGCTTTTGACAAGTCATTTTGTAGATGTGCCCTGGACATGGCGAGGACAGCTGGACATATGAGTCTGGAGATGAGGCAGTTTTCAAAGCCATGGAGGGGATGAGATTGCATGTGGAAAGACTAACATAGGTGAAAAAGGCAGAAATGAAGAAAGCACTGAAGCCCTCCAATACTTACTCGAACTGGAGGTAAAAGAGGGAAGAACCAACAAAGGAGACTGAGAACAAGAGTTCTAAAGGGTAGAAAAGAACCTGTGCAGAATGGAATTATTTCCAGAAAAAGAGAAGTTATCAGTCGTGTTGAAAACTACAGGAGGGTTACCACGAGGACAGAGAAATACTAATTTTATTCAGTGACCTGAGAGGACCATTTCAGTGGAATGGTAGGTACAGAAGCCAAACTGATGTTATTTGAAGAAAGACTGGGGGTGAAGAAATGGACCCAACAAATATAGAACCAGTTTGATGGTATCTTGCAAAAAAGGGAAAAGAGAAGCATGGAGAAAGCAGGAAGGAAACAGAGAATAAAGAAAGTGGATGGAAAGGAAGACAGAAAAACCTCTGAAGAAAGGAGTCTAGGAAAAGGGTCAGTGAATGACAGCCAAATAAAAACACAACAGTATGTTTGTTGTGTTGATGAGATGATCCAATGGAAAAGGAGAGAAAATAATCAAAAAAATGAAGTCCTTGAGCAGGAGAGAGGAGATGGGATCCAAGACACAAGGAAAGGACAGTAACAAGTGGAAGAAGTAACACAAGAAGGCAGAGAATCTGAGAAGTAGGTAGGTTTTCTTACTTGGTAGGAGAAAGAAGAGAGAGTTCCTAATTTTGTGGATACACATCTTAAGATGTGAAAGAATGATTTCATATACTGGGAAAGAACTCACAGGACATAGAATGGGATCATTGGGCACTGTTGGACGTTCATTTGGGGGTTTTAATCATGACTTTGAGTGCATCCAGTCATTGCACAGCTCCTGTGTGTCATTTTCTTTGCAAAAGTTAGCAACTTTGATGTAGATGCATGTTCAAGCAGGATGGCTTTTTGACAGGTGAATACAATATAAAAAGAGGGAAAATTTGTTGTGGGTGGTCATGGGAGTGATGGACCATAAAATCTAAACTGGGAAGTGGGGATGTGAAAACAGAAAAGGAATGATAAATAGTAGAAAGTGGTCACTTTTCTATGTCAAGGGGACCAAAGAATTATTACCGTGTGTGTAGTAGAACAAGTGAGCTGGAAAGCGAAGAGGTGATACTGAAAAGGTAGCATATTAAACGTGCGATTTCAGAGAGGTGGCATTACTGGTAAGGACCATAGGTGGATGGCTAAGGTGACAAGAGGAAAAGTTGATAGGCTTTGGGGATGCCAAGAACAGAGAGGCCAGGATGTGTATTTTGTGAAGTTGAAAGTCACTGAGAATGTGACAACTTACTGGATGGAAAGGAAGACAGAAAAACCTCTGAAGAAAGGAGTCTAGGAAAAGGGTTAGTAAATGACAATCAAAGAAGGGAAGAAAATGAAGCAAACAAGAAATCTGGAGACTCAAAGTGTCTGGAACCTTGAAGGAAATGGCTTGGGTATGGAAATGAATATTGCACACTTTACTTCTAGCCCTGAAATAAATGGAGTGTGTCCAGGTTGCCAGCGATCTGTCTCCTCCAAGGACAGCCAGATTTAAGGTACATTTGGGAAGCTGGAGTCACGGGTTTTCTGATCATGGATGGGGAATTCTATATGACACAGGAAGGTCTAAGAGATGGCAGGAAATGAACTGGGTTAGGTGAGGCACCTTATGCAAGAGGGAGTCTGAAAAGCGGGCAGGAACAAGACCAAGGTGAGGGATGAATATGGAAGGGAGGTAGTCTGGTTAGTACACACAAAAATCGGGCCTCTGAAAACTGGACTGAGGGAAAACCATTTCTTTTGAAGTCTCCAGAATAAGTCTGCTTTTTTTTTTTTTTTTTTCTTTCCTAACACTCTGAAATTGATTTTCATGTTCTGTTAGGAAATGAGGGGCTGTCAGGAGAGGTAAAGAGAAGAGATACAGAAAGGAACAGAAAACAAACAAACAAAAAATTTCTTTGGTCACTTGCAAAATGAAGGATTTCTTTTTTTCCTTTTATCTTCATTGCGGCTATGCGGATGTTGGGAATCACAATGAAGAGAAGGAAAGCTGAGGAAGCTCACAGGCAACAGCCCAGATGGTCTCAAAAGAGCAGGAAATGATATTAGCAACAGAGTGGATGGAGTAGGGAGGGCTTGGAAGCTTTAAGGAGAATGAGAAGTGTCTACATGGCTGTGATGGTGTCATCAACAGGAAACCAACATGGGAAGGAGAGTTACTGAGCTACACTGAGCACACAGAAAACTGAACTCTGTTAATTTCTCCCCCAGAATCCTAAAAGTCAGCATTCTACCAACTCCCAGCCCACCACTACACCAAAAGCAGGAATGAGAGAGAGAGAGAGAGAGAGAGAAAGAGACAGACAGACAGAACCACATATTCTATAAAATTCATACCAATACTTTTGTTTTGTTTTTGAAACAAGGTCTCATTATGTAGTTCAGGCTGGCCTTGAACTCATGATGTAGCTGAGGCTGTCTTCACACTTGTGGTGATCCTTCTGTCTCAGCCTCCTGAGTGTACCACCATACTCATATCAAAATTTCTAGCAGTTTTTAAGGATTGTATCAGCTAGACTGAGTTTCAAATTCTTCTTTGTAATTGCCACAGTTATCACTGGTAGATACCATAGGATAATTCTCTCCAAACTGACTTTTTGGAGGATGGTTTCTTTTCTTTATCTCCCTTCCTTCCTTCCTTCCTTTCTTCCTTCCCTCCCTCCTTTCTCTCTCTCTCTCTCTTTCTTGAGACAGTGTCTCTCCCTAGTCCAGACTAGCATTGAACTCACAACGGTCCTATTGCCTCAGCCTCCACAGTGCTGGACCCTCAGCTAGGAAATGACTTTTAAAGGAATGGGCCGGTGAGATGGCTCAGCGGCTTAAGCGCCTGCCCAGCAAGCGCAAGGGCCCGAGTTCGACTCCTGGAACCCACATACGAAAAAGGGGCCAGTGATATCGCTCAGCGGCACGGGCGCCTGCTGGCACGTGAGGTCCTGAGTTCGACCCCCCGGTACCCACAAAAAAAAAAGAAGAATATAGTAGGTAGCCAATTTATTTTGTCATATCCCACAAGCTTAGGGAAGAAGCCAAACTCCCCAACAAAAGCAGTCATTTTGTGTTCACCCTGAGTTATATCACATAATTGAGACTTACGTAAAAGCTTTTATGTTTCTAAGTCTTTCAAATATATTCTAAAATAATTCCTTAAAATTCTTTTCCTTAAATCTTCCACGTTTTAAGAAACAGGTATGCTTTATAAAAAAGGAAAGAAAATGAAGTTTCTTTCCTACTTGTTTTCTTCTTTCTTGTCTGTAATACGACTCTCAATAATTTTGCGATTGTTAAGAGTCTTAAGCGCCAAGGTCATGATTCTTGCTCTTTCTTTCTCTTGACAGCACCAAGACACAGGGTAGCAGCAGGTTCACAAAACTGCTGACCCAGAGAGCAGAGGTGGACAGCACCTGGCCAGGAGGGCAGCACAGCCTGGGCACGTGAACCAGTGGACAGGCAGGAGCAGAGGATGGGCAATGAAGGGCATCTCACCAGGTCTCAGACACCAGGGAGCCCAAGGCCCCTGACCAGAGGGAGAGGCTGCAGGAGATTTGTGGGCAGGGACAGGACCAGGCAGGTGCAGAAGGAGAAGACGGGCACTTACAATGTCATCGAAGCTTTATCTTTAGAAAAAAACTTCCTGCCTGCCCCTGCTTCTTGGTCTTTCTAAGTGGCTATGAGCTAAACAAACAACACAAGACTTATGACTGAAGTGAGGGGCTTTTTCCCTTTGAGATGTAGCTTGAAAAAGAAATGCCCATCAAATCCTCATGAATCTTTTCCCCAGAGCTTTTGAAGTGGAGATAAAAATTCTCCTGGGATTTTCCTTACTAAATGGGTAAATGTTCCCAGCACACAGATTTTTAAAAAACTAACCAGCTAATTGTGTTCCCATGCATTGTAAGGAAGACCCTCAGAGTACATCTTCTGGTCACAAGGTCTTATGTCCTTCAGAAACCAAAGACATTCTCTTATCTTTCCTTCCTTGCACAGAGGACAGAGACAAAGGAAAAAACAGACGAGCCAGCAACCCGGCTTTATTTCCTTTTTCTTTATTTTGAGTCTTCAGTGTCCTTCTTCTTTCAATCCTAACTCTTCAGCTTCTGCAGAATTCTCCTTTTGTTGGTTTTTCTGTGCATTTTATATTGATAGTAAAATCTGGGAAGAATAATAGATACCTTTACAACAGTTTCCCATAGTGAGTAGGTACTCCATAAATAACTGATTCAATTCACTTAGAAATGATTGTCATTATTAGAACTTTTATATGCCAGACTACATTTTACGATCATTATTTCATTATATTGCCATAATAGTTTGAGATTGGGATTTTTATCTTCATTCTACAGAAGGGGAAACTGAGCCACATATAGGTTATGCTGCTTCTCCCAGCATGTACTAGTCATGCATGCCAGTAAGTGGTTAGGATTCAAACTCAGGCAGACTGAAGTGGACCACACTGTCAGTCAGTAGGGTTCTAAAATCAGTAAAGTAAGAATCACAACCTAGGGTGGGATTAGGGGAAGGAAAGAGGGCATAAAGAATCTACTTCACCTTAAAATGCTATAAAGCGTTCCCAAAGGGTTACCAAATGTTTTATTATTAAAATTTTCAAACTTAAATTAAAATAAAGAGAATGGTATATTGAGCACCCATATGTCCACTACCAGTTTCAAAACTTATCTTTTTCCATCTAAACTTGTGGCCCCAACCAAAGCTCCAAATTATTTAAAGGAAGTCCTAGGCAATATATCATTTCATTTGTAAGTATTGTATATCTCTCTAAAAGGTAATGGTTTTTATCAAAACTTTAATATTATTACTTCAGCTCAAAAAATATGAAATTAAAAAGAGACTATTCTCAGTCTTTAGCTTAAAATAACAAAAACAGTCCTTTAAGTTAGAATGAAATGGAGAGAAAGCTATTTTCAAATAGCTTCAAGATGTAGAAATTCCTGAAATGTAGAAATCTTGTTGCCTCTTCTAGCAGAGGATAGGCTACTGAAAATAGGGTGAGGTGTTACAAGTAAGAAGTTTAGTATTAGGGTATATGCTGCAGTTCAAGTTTGGAGATTTCACCCCTTTCTCATTCATTTCTTACCTAGTGTGTGTCAGACATTGTGTTAGGATTAAATATAAAGCAGTAAATAATAAAGATGCAGTCCCAGCCCTTTCACAGTCTCAGCCAAACATGTAATCCACCCAAAATATAAAATTAGAAACTGTGAAAAAAAATTAGAAACTGTGAAAGAAAAGAGCAAGACACTGTAAGAAATAATAAGAGAGCCTCATTGAGACTGAAGAGGAAGGTAATGGAAACTCATAGTGAGTGTTATGTGTTGTGACCTGAAAGATCACTGGTGTCAGCTAGATGAAGTGTTTGAGTACGACAAGTTCAGACAGAGAAAACAGAATATGCAAAGGCCCGAGGCATGCAAGAATCCGATGAGCTCAAGGACCAAAGGAAAAGCAGATATGGCTTAGTATAAAGGTGTCTTAGTTACTTTTCTCCTTGCTGAGGCACATTAGCTGACACCTACAAATTAAAGGGGGAAAGGTTTATCTTGGCTCACCTTTGTAGCGTTTTCAGCCCATATTCAATGGCTCCAAGGCAGGACCATATAGCTGAGGGTCATGTTAGAGGAGAGCTGCTTCTGGCATGGCAGACAGGAAGCAGAGAGATAAGGGAAGAGCCAGGAGGGGACATATAACCTTCTGGGTCAAACCCACAGACTTGCTTCCTCTGACCAGGTCCCACCTCCTAATGGTAATCAGCTACATTGCCCTATAATCCAATCACATTCCAAAGGTCTTGCCTACGATCACATGAGGTTTTAGGGGGGCATCTATATATAAATCATAACAAAAGGGCAATGTGAAGTGGGATGAGATGATTTTGGAAAGATAGGAGGGCCTTAAAGACCATGCTGAAATACCTGAATTTTACGTAAAATACAAGCCATTGAAAAGTATTAAATCAACCAAGCACAGTGGTACATGCCTGTAATCCCTGCAGTATGGGAGTCTGAGGCAGGAGAATTGCAAGTTGGAGCCCCGCCTGAGCCACTTAGCAACTCAGCAACTCAGCAAGACTCTGTCTCAAAATGTGAAAACAATAAAAATGGCTGAGGATATATAACTCAGTGCAAAGGCCTTGGGTTCAATCCTCAGCATTGAAAAAAATTAAAGGTATTAAGTCAGGAGAGTGCTTTGGTCCTTTAAAATATTGTAAAGATTATTTTGTTTGTTGTATAGAAGTTTCAGTGGAGGGTTTTCAAGAGAGGAATTAGATTAATTAGGACAGAATTGCCTTTGTACAGGCAAAAGAATGTGTGTTCAAGGACAGAGAAGAAACCTATATATTGAAGGTATATTTTGGTGTAGAATCCACAGGACCTAATGGATATTTATCTCCCTGTCATTGTAGATCATATTGAGGTCTTAATCATCATCCCAGGTCTTGGGTTTATCATATAAGAATCCTTTCTAGATATTGATAATGCTGTCATTTGCATAATCTCATATCATACTGATAGTAATTGATAATATTAATTGAGCATTCATAATGTGCCAAGCTGTATGCTAAGTGCTAGACTTTGGGATCTCATTTAATTTTCTCTTTAAATCACTGAGTACAAATTTTAGAGATTAAGAAATAGAATAGTTTAGAAAGGGGAAGCGACTTGTCTAGCCATATGGCCAATAAATAAACCTGGGAGTAAATTTCTTCTGTCTCCAATGCCTGTGCTCTGCAGTACAACACGACATTGCCTCACCACATCTACAGTAAAAATGATATGGTGGACTGCTTTCTAAAATGGTCCCCAGAGATTCCTGCAGGCCAGTATTCACACCCTTATGGAATCCCCTCTGCTTGGTATAGGAGGGACCTAGTGACTTGCTTCCCATGAACAGAATGCAGCAGAAACAATGGGACATCACTCTGAGATTAGATTAACAGCACTTTCACTTGCTGGCACTCTTTTCTGCCTTCTTGTTCACTTGCTCTGATGAAGCAAGTCATCATGTTGTGAACGGCCCTATGGAGAGCCTACAGTGAAAAGGGTTGAGGGTGGCTCCTGCCAATATCCTATGTAGACCCGAATCCTGTCAAGAACCACATGAGTAGGAATGTAAGTAGACCCTTCCCTTTTAAGCCTTGAGATTCCTGCTCACCTGCTGACATCTTGATTTTAGGCTGAGAGACTCTTGACCTAATTAGGTCAAGCATAGATTGCTACTTCCAAAGATGGTTGTTTTGCGCTTGCTACCATGTTTTTTTTTTTTATGTGGGTACCGGGAGTCGAACTCGGGACCTTGTGCTTGCCAGGCAGGCACTTGTGCCGCTGAGCGATATCACCGGCCCAAGCTACCATGTTTTAGGGCTCAGTTTTTACACAGCAAAAGGTAACTAACACAAGTGATAATGTCAATATTATTAATATCAACCATCACAATATCTTGCATTTATGTAACATTTTAAAGCTTTCCAAAGAAAAGTCAAGTTTCTAAATAGTAAAATTAGGAAAATATATTTCTATTATCTTTCCCCCAAAACATAACAGCTGTACTGTACCACCTGCATTTTCAGCAAAAAAATTTGATATTTATTCACCTGGTTTTCATTACCTCAATTCCCATCTTTAAAACCACTTGAAACATGGTACCTAGCAAGGGAGATATTTTCTTCTTTATACTAAGCTATTAGTAAAGAGGCATGTTTAAACCATCTGGCCTGGTGTTCTTTAGGACTTCAAATTTGTAGCAGCCAGTTGGATTTCTTACCCTGTGCTGGGGTTTCCTAATCCCTGTATTAATTCTGCTCCAAGAGAGGGACATGGACTTTAGGCTGTCAATCAGTATTTCTGCCAGTTGAGATGTAATATAAGGGATCACATTTTTAAAAAATTAACATAAGACCAGAGCTCAGATTGGGCAAGACCACAAAGAATTTTTCTAAAAAGTTTTCCCAGAAGGAGCTAATTACTGTGGGAGAAAGTAATCTTCATGTTTGGCTTGAATAACCACAGAAACAACAAAATGCAAATATTTTAAAAATTATGGAAAAATTAAAGGAAGAAAAACTTTTGCACTCTCAGGAAGACTTACTTTTTTTAGACACTGAGTATATGTGTAAATGTGCATACACCTACATATGATGTGCATTAACAAAGAGAAACAAAGGAAATATACTAAAATAATACATTTATTAATTTTGCACATTGTTATTAAGCACCTAATATGTGCCAGGCAAGTTTTAAATGTAAAGGATATGCCACAAAATAAGATGAATACAATCTCTAACCTGATATAGCTTATATTTTAGTCAGAGAGATAGATACCCAAAAGCCAAAGCAATAAATAATTACAGGTTGTGAAGAGATTGAAAATAAAAAGGAAGAATTGTTTACATTAGATGCTCAGAAAACACTTGTCTGAGAACTAAAGGAAGAGTGGCGTCAGCTGTGTCACAACCTGGGAGAGATCTTTTCAGAAAAAGAGACCAGTAAACACAAAATTCCAAAATAAGAAAGAATGTGGAATGTTCTAGACTGTCAAAGGTCATGGAGCCTGGTGGAGAGTGATGTGAGATGAGAAGTCGTAGTAACAGCCGGATCATTTAGGGCCCTATCTGGTAAAAGCAGTGTGATTTTACTTTAAATTTAAAGAGAATTCATAGAAGCTGTTTAGGGTTCAAACGGCGTTCTCTGATTTATGTTTTCAAAAGATTACTCTCCTGGCTATGTAAAGAATAGATAATAAACAAGAGTGGACTTCAGAAGCTGAGTAGAAAGCAACTGCAGTATTACAGGCTGGAGATGATAATGGCTTAGAGGAGAGAGTGGTGAAAAACATGGAGAGCAGTACATTTTAGTATGAGGAGGACTTGAAGGGGAATTGGATATGGAGGCGGAAGGAATTGGTGAGTGAAGCAAGGACATCTCTTGAGTCTGGGGTTTGGGGAGTGAATGGTGTCCTGTATTGTACTGAGAAAGTCCTGCAAGGATCTGTGTGGTGACAGACTCGAGAGAATGGATTTGAACATACAAAGATTGAGATGCCTATGAGATAATTCAGGTAAAGATATAATTTAGAAAACTAAGCTGTGAGTTTAAGCTTCATTTAAACTTAATACACATAATACATTACGTATAATTTATACATATATATTATTTTATGATTAGCCTAAATATACCAAAAATATATCATGGCAGATCATGTAATTTAATCCTTTGGTTTTTAAAGAACCAAAATTAATTCCAGGTGCCTTTCAGTTATTTTTCACTTTGTAGTCCAAACACAAACAGTATGATTTAATTTTTTGTAGTTTCATGTGGATTATTTAAAAATTTTGACTGTTCTAATTCTTCACTACAAAAGGGACTTTTTATTTCACTATAGAAAGGGAGACAGGTCTAAAATTTATGAGGTACACTTACTTTGAAACAGGAGGGACAACATATTATTTCACTTAGGCTCGTAACAATCCTCTAAAATCATCTCCTTTCTGCAGGTGAGAAAGCTGAGGTTTGGAGCGTTTAAGCAACTTGTCCAGTGACATATGGTTAGAATTCAAAGCCAAGTTTTCTGTTGGCACTAAAAGCCATGTCCCATCTTTTAGAGGCTATAAACCCCAGAGCGTCTCCTTTTGTATCTCTTTTAGTTTCCCTATTTTTCCACTGTACTTACATCTCTTGTATGAATTGAAATCAACAGTCAGTGCATCCCCTCCATTTATATTGCTGCTAACTGCTTCTGCTGGGTTTTGGACATGCTTCGTTCCTCACCTCTACCATTTGATGGTATTCTGCCATTGTCTCAGCTGCTTAATAAAGAAAAATTCCCAATATCTCTTCTTCTCACAATGTCGTAAATAGATGCCACTGCCTTGGCAATTTTCTGGACCTCTGCATCCAGTGAGCATTGGTTGTCACCTAAACTGTTAATTTTCTTTGGGCCATAATCCATAGGAAACTAAATTCATTAACTCTGAGACTTGCTTAATGGAACAAACAACTTGATTTTCTTCCTCTTTTCCATTTGTTCTTTCCTAACATATTTTCTTATTATATTTCCCATTTTATTTATTTCAGGTTTTATTCTGTTGTTTTCTTTTTATGTTGTTTTAATAAAAAATAAAATACCCTTTTCTAGTCTGTTTTTTCCTCTTGTATTTCTATTTTTTCTCTTTTCAGTAGGGCCAATTGAACCTCTCTGTACTTATTTATTCATCTTTTTAAGCATTTTAACAGCCCCAGGGGTTGACCACTGTATATCAGAAAAAATTTAGAGAGATACAACTATCTTAGTTACATTAGTCAAAGTAATGCCACATAGTTTTAGAATCCTTTGTAGCAATTTCTATGTGCCTGACTCTTTTATAAGCTATTATTATCTGCATGTTATAGGTGAAGAAACCCCTGGGAAAATAGAACAGGAACTCAGAATAGAAAATCTATATCTAGTTTTGCACATGGAAATAGAACTTAACCCTGATCACCCAATGCCAGTTTATATTTGGGGTACTGTATGATAGGAGGAGGATAAAAACTAGGAAATGGGCTCTTTTATTGTGCAAAGATGCGGGGTATTCACAGAAGAGAGTAGAGTTCCAGATGGAGAGAACTGAAGATGGGGGCAGGGCTCACCCTCGAGGTGGGAAAGGCAGCTGTGAGGGAGACTGACCTCCTTGTGAAGGTAGAAGTCTCTTCCCTTCCTTTTGATGCCAAAATAAAAAATTTATGTTAGCTAGAAACTTATCTTTCACCCTGATAGAGCACCAGGAGAGAAATTTCCATACACCTGCACACTGTGATGTGCTTCTTTGAAGAGAGAGACCAAAAAAACATGATGGGCTCAGAGAAGATGGCATCAGCTTACGCGTGGGCCATGGAATGGATCTGTGTGGTGATTAGCAGTGTTGTCGAACAGTCTCAAAGGAGAATCTTAGAGAGCATTCTGAAGAGAAAAGCTCAAACCTGGTAACCCTTATAGAATGGCGAATGTTCCCTGAAAGGGGAGAACAGACAACTAGGAAACATTTGTGTTCTAGACCACACATAAAGTGTTCATAGTTGATGAAAATAATATGAGCATTATTCCTACTTAATCTTAAAAATAACCTAGAAGCATTATGACACCCTGATTGCATGTTGTAAATTTTAAAACATCACAAATCCACTGATAGCCTATGCCCACACACAAACCAGTTCTGGGTGAGAGTTACTGCTTTATCAGTAGCAGCATAGTTGAGGTCTTAGATTCCCATATGTGCATAAATTAAAATCTAGTAATTGAAAAAATTATAGGCCAAATGAAAATAAGACAACACGTAAGCTTAGGCAGAGAGGACGAAACAAACTAAACTGATAATGATAATGCAAATATAATTACTCTTATATAATTAAAGAGTAAGACTATTAGTAAATCAGATTATAACCAAAGTAACATAACATTGTTGATATACTAATAATAAAGGGTACTTTCCGAAAATGGGAGAAATTTCAGATACTGCAATGCATAAATAGTAAATACTTTTCAAAGTTTTTCAATAGACCACAGAATACTGATTTAGAATGCCCAATAAATTCAAGAAGGTTTATTTAGTTTATTAATACCACATTTTAGCAATTTTTAATAACATACTCTCTCTAATAGGAATGTTTCAGGCTGTATATAACAGAAAACTCCAGCTGACAGTAACTTAGGTCAAAAAGTATTTATTGTTTCTATAACAGAAACTGGGAAGCTTATTGTTTGGAGATGAGCGCAAAAGCTTAAAATTTTAGGGCACTTGGTAAATATCTCTGTGCTTCTCTTGACCTTGCCTATAGCACCAGTCATCACATTCTTAGGCCTCAGAATTTAAAGACAAGAAGCAAGAGTGAGGCTAGAGTAGTGAAAGATCTTCTTTCACGTGCCTGTTCCCTATTCTCCCAAGTCGACACATTAAATCCCTGTATAATACGTGTGTGTGTGTGTGTGTTCGGCTTCTAGACATAATGATGTGCAAAAAATGAAAGTTGGGAATACTGGGAATGGTTGTTGAGTATTTTGTTTTATGGGTGTTGAGTATTTCATTAACAGGTATTTGCTATATTTTGTATCTTAAATCCATTTAGGCTATTACAATAAAATACTTTAGGCAGTAATTTATAAACAATATAAATCCATTGTTCACAGTTCAGGTAGTTGAGAAGTCCAAGATTAAGGTGCTTAATCAGATTTGCTGTGCCTGCAGATTTGATTTCTGGTGAGGGTCCATTCCTCACAGATGGAGACTTCTATGTGTCCTCATATGATGGAAGTGATGAACATGCCCCCAAGACCTCTTTTATATAAGCACTAATTGCATTCATGAACGTTGAGCTCTCATGGTCTATTTGCCTCCTGAAGACCCCATCTCTTAATTTTATTGCATTGGGAATTAGATTTCAACAAATGAATTTTAAGTGGACATAAACATGGAGGTCGAAGCATTTTTCATGTTTAAAATCCTTTACTTCCTCTATTTTTTTCAAAATGTGTATCTGTTTTTAGCTGACACATATTAATTGTACATACTTACAGGGTAAGTGTAACACTTCAGTACATGTATACAACGTGAAGTGATCAGGTCAGGGTAATTGATATACTTCTCACCTCTGACATTTATCTTTTCTCATAATGGTCAATTAATGATAGTTAACCACAGATAACCTACCCTGCTGTAGAACTTGAGAAGTTAGTTATTCCTTCTATCCAGCTGCACCCCTACCTGTTAATAAAGGTCTCTCCATTCCCCTTCTACAACACCCTTCTCAGGCTTTGGGACCCCCCACAACTTCTATGAGATCAACTTTTAGTTTCCTCATGTAAGTGAGAACAGGGGGTATTCGTCTCTCTGTGCCTGACTTATTCCACTTAACATAATGATCCACAGTGCCATCCATGTTGTCATAAATGACAAGATTTCGTTATTTTTTATGGCTGGATAGTATTCCCTTGTGTATACGTACCACATTCTCTTTGTCTAGTCCTCAGGTGATGGATACTTAGTTTGTTTCCATTTCTTGATTGTTGTGAATAGTGCTGCAATGAGCATGCGAGTGCAGATGTCTCTTTGACATACTGATTTCAATTCTTTGGATATATACCCAGGAGGGATGGTTGGATCATATGGTAGTTCTGTTTCTAGTATTGTGAGGAAATGCAGTACCATTTTTCATAATAGCTGAACAAACACTCCTATCAGCAGTGAATGACAGTGTCCTTTTCTCTGTATCCTCACCAGTATTAGTTATTTACTTTCCCTGAATTTCCTACAATATAAAATCAAGATTCTTTATATGGCGCAAATCTAGGCCCTTTCCCATGAGTGCTGTAGACTCACATCATGCCCTGTCGCATAGACAAGCAAGGTACTAACCATGTACCAATTGCAGTTGCTATACCTCAGCTTTCTGCTCTGAATCTGTGTTAGCTTTTCTACTCACCCTTTAAAGACACAGTCTGTTAAGTGTTTTCAAGCTTCCCTATAATCCCAGGAAAAAGTTTTGATTTCCTCTAAATTCTCATAGCATCCAGTATTCTGTATCACTTGATTGAGGCTCCGAATTAAGAATGGTTGAAGGATTTGTAAACGGCCAGGGGCACAGAAGCCATGTGGGGGTCTCGGGAGTGCCCGCCTCTCTGCTGCAGCATGAGTTTTCATAACTTGAACTGACTTTAATATAATTGATTAATTAGGGAACATTATTTATATTTTGTAGACTGCATTGGCTATAATTGGATAGGGATTGGGAATTAGCATCAATCAGAACAGAACTGCTGTTCTGGTTCAGCCAGCTTTGTTTAAATGTCTAGGCGATAAGAAGATAGGTGATGAAGGTGATAAAAACTGTCTGTAGATAAGCACCATGCTAATGGTAGTTCTGGTGGTGACTAGAAAAGCAATTAGTCTGCAGTGAAGTGGGATTGCACCTTCAAAAACATGGGAGAATTTTTGGTTGTCAAAAATAATTAGTGCAGGTGATTCGCTGGCAATTCATGGGTGGAGACCAAAAGTGTGAACACCCTGCAATGCACATGGAGGAATTTGCTTGTCCAAAAGATAAAAGGCCAAAAGTTTCACTCTCCTAATCTGCTCTACCCCAAGGATAGACATGACAGCTAGATAAAAAGCAATGTTTGGGGCAGTGGGGGCAAACCTATGGCATGCATGCTGCAGCAGCTCACAGAACCCTCCCTGTCCACACGTGAGCCACATTGCCCCAGCATCGCCCCAGCATTGCCCCAGCAGCTGAGCATTCAGGTTTAAGTGCAGTGTTGGCACCTTGTGATACATAAGTGGGTTTGGGGGTTGCAGTTTGGGCACTTGGTCTCTAAAAGTTTGGCCATCACTGGTTTGGGGTTTAATAGCTATATGGTATATAAAACTATTAAAATAAAACCTTATCATCAACATTTTGATGACTGAAATTATACAGTCCCATCCCTCATCCTCTTTCTCACCAAAACAAAAGTTGTTGCTTAAACCTATTTTTTATTTTGTTTTCTTTTGTTTTGTTTTACATAAGTGGAATTTTCTTGTGAAGGAAACTAACAGTCATTCTAGTAGGGAAGATAGTAAGGAGAAGGTTCTTCCCCACTATCTGACTTGTTAGATTCCCCCAAGTATAGGTGGGGTTCACTGTATTGATCAGTTTTCACCTCCACTTTGGGTGACTTTTCTATTCAAAAGTAAACTATGCTGTGCTAGAGGAAAATGTTGGCTAGCTTACACTTCTTTTAGATGTTATACATACACCTGGAAGTATCTTTATCTGGAAATAAAGGATCTTTCACTTCAGAATAAAGTTCAGTTTACAATATATACTACTCTTAGCTCTTTAAAAAAACACAGCTCTTTGTGATGAAAGGTCAATGTTCATGTTAACTGTATATTCTGGAAGTTAATCTGTCTTTGATTACTTCCAGTATTTTCTCTTGATTTTTAAATTGATTAATCCTATATTTTTACTATGTGTCTAAGAATGGTTTTTATTTATCATGCTCAGAATAATGTGTCTTTCTTTAGCTTGGGGTCTCATTTCTTTATTCACTTTAGGAAATCTCTTAGCCACTGTTTTTTCATATCTAGATCTTCTCAATCTAACTTTTTTTTTTACAGTTTCTATCTTATATTTCTATGTTGTGTTCTGGGTTATTTCCATGGATTTGTCTTTCAATTCAATAATTTTTTTCTTCTGCTGTACCTAAACCATTATTTAACAAGACAATGGAGAACATTTTTTTCTAGTAACTTTGTTTCTTTTCTATGGTTTACAAATAGTCCTCTCAGCTTTAATGTTGTACTCATTTAAAAATATCCTATCTCTTGAACATTTTAAATATGTTTATATGAAAGTCTCTTCAGATTGCTCTATTGTCACAGCTGTGAAAATTTCATTTTGTTGGATTTACCACTGATTTACCACTAAATATTCTCATATAATTCCTGCTTGTGCATTTATCTTCTGCAAGAATCACCTTGCTAGCAATATAGTAAGGCCTGGGCTTTTCTTTTAGGAGTGATTTCCCAAATGTTTTCACCGAGGTTCTGAACTATTAGGTTGTGTGTGTGTGTGTGTGTGTGTGTGTGTTGGGGGGTTGTTTTTTAGCTTGAGATTTCTATATCATGGGGGTCATGTAAATTTAGGTACTACCTGCTTGTATAACTGAGTCCTCCATGTATGATAGACTGTTTCTTCTACACCTCCAGACAGATGGCTGGCTCTGTGCTCCATTTAAGTTTCCTGGCCTCATGACAAAAAAATCTCTTGGTTTCTCACTTCAGGCAGGCAACTGAGTTCTTGCTATGTACAGGCCCTGCACCTGGTGTCTTATCTCTACAAAATATTAAAGCCCCAATTATGGTATCCTGGTACCTTGTGATCACTGAGCTTTAATTCCTTCTTACTCTGAGATTTCTTCACTTATACCACTTATACTTGGAGACTTTTGTAGTGTCAAACTTAGATATGTGCTATTAAAATAATTTAAAATCTTCTACTGCGATTTTTGTGTTTCTGCCTTGGAGGAGTAGAGAGGCTTTCTTCTGCTTTGCCTATCATCCTAACTAGAAGTTATTCTAGGCCTTTTAGATTTTTACCACAAAAATATTTTTTTACTCTGGTACAGATAATGTGTTCAAGAAATGGCTGCTGAATTGCTGTATACTTAAAGTATACATTATATTTCAGCCAAGTTGATTTTTGTATAAAGAAACTTTAAATAGCCAGGCATGGTCCAGCAACCTGTAATTCTAGCATTCTAGGAGGCTGAGGCAGGAGAATAACAAGTTGGAGCCCAGCCTGGGCACATTAGCAACTTGATGAGATCCTACTTCAAAAAGTAAAGGAAAAGGGGGTGGGGTAGGGGGATAGGCTGGAGATGTAGCTCATTCTAAAGGCTCTATGCTCAACCCCCAGTACTGGAAAAGAAAGAAGCTTTATATAACCTTTTTTGGAAAATACATAGAGCAAGAGACTAACACAATTTTGGGGTGTGTGTCAATTTACTTGGTCATTTTATATTGGATTTTTTTCTTTTTTTCACAATGTAATTACCTCTTAGGCTAATCTGAGAAACTGATTCTTCATAGCTCTTGTATGACTCATCTTTCTCGTCATTAAGACATAATAAACAACTCCCACAATTTAAAAAAAAGAGAGGTTTATTTTGGCTCATAGTTTCAGTAGGTTCAGTTCATGGTAGGCTGGCTCCAAAGTAGAGATATCCTGGCAGAAGATGTGTGGCAGAGCAAAGCTGCTTAGTTCATGGTAGCCAGGAAAGGAGAGCAAGGGAAGAGTGCTTAGAGAGTAATAGGCTAGGGGTCATATATAGTAACCAAGGTCATGCCTCAATGACCCACCAAGACCCATGCAAGGGTATGGTTTAGTAATCTACGAGGTGTTTCTTAATCCAATTAAATTGACAAATCAGGATTAATGGTCACAATCTACCCTTTGTAAACTTCACATGCAAATTTCTCCTTGAACCATAGTTAATTTCTAAATAAAGACAATAGTAAATAATCCCAAATAAAGACGAATAAAGATGGGGTAAACATTCCTATTCTAAAAGGGAAAGATGGGAGGATTATAAAGAATTAGACTAAAGCAAGACAGAAAACCAGCAAGGCAAACATCAAATCCTATAGTTCCATGCCTGGCATCCAGGGCACAGAGTGGTGAGATGTAAGTCCTGGAGGGCTTGGGTGGCCCCCCCATGGGCTTTGTGGTCACAGCCTATTCAGCCTCTGTCTTGTACTGTCTCTATTCTCAGGCTACCGCTTTCCTTAGTAGGTGTTCTGTGTTCCTGGCGTCTCCAACCTCCTGGCATCTTCAATGCACTTTTGGTTTCATTTCTACAGCTTCATGCACTGCCCTTGCCAATGGTTCCTTGCTGGACCTACTGGGCTTTCCTTTAAAATCTCAGTGGAAGCCTCAGTCACTACAACTCATGCACTCTGCATACCAGTAAAGTCTGCTGTAAGTAGAAGCAATAGCCAGGCCCACTTGGACCATGGCTGCAGTGGCCTCTGAGTGCCTGGATGGCAGAGCATGATGAAATGCTCAAGCAGTGGCCCCAAGGTCTCTCTTCTCAAATGAAAGATTGACACTTTCACACTCTTGAGTCTGCAATGGGTAGTCTTGATGATTCCTGAAATGCTCCTAAGGCATCTATCTTCTTGTTTTTGTAGATAGTACTTAGTCTCTTTTTAACAGCATTAATCTCTTTAGCCACACTTTCATTGCCCCAAATTTACACGAGTCCTTTTAGACCAAAATTTAAGTTCTTCAAATTTTTCTGCTTTGCCTTTTGCTCTCAATTCTCACTATAAATCTGGCTAAAAGCAGCTAGTATTACCCATGTCACAGTGTAAATGTTGAGCTGTCTTAAAATTTCTTTCCTATGCCAGATTAATCATTCCACCACCATTAATCTCAGTCTCCTCTATAGTCTCAATACATGAGAAAATGCAGACAACTTTTCTGCCAGAGTGTTACACCCCTGGCCTATAGTCTAACTACTAATGGAGTACTTATTCTCAACTGAAACCTCCTGAGCCTGGCTTTTATTGTTCATATTCTTATCACCATCCTGGTCTTTTGAGCTCTGACCAAACTATCTTTCAAGCTCTGTTTATACCATTTGAGAGGTACTTTTGTCCATACTTCCAAAATTTTCAAACTCCTTCCACAAACCAGTTCCAAAGGCTTCTAAACTGGATGGTCAGATACAATTACAGCAATAACCTCACTTCTTTGGTGCCAATTTTCTGTATTAGTGGGCTTTCTTGTCATTAAGACACAATACCCAATACTTACATCTTAAAGGAGGAGAGGTTCATTCTGCTCACAGTTTAAGTCCATGATTGGCTCTATTTTAGTTACTTTTCTTGTGCTGGCACAAAATACCTGACACCCAAAGTTAAAGGAGGAAAGATTTATTTGGCTTACAGTTTGTTAAGGTTTCATGTCTACAATCAGCTGGCTCCAAGACAGGTTGGCGTGGTAGATAGGCATTGCAGAGGAGAAACAGTTCATGGTGGGCAGAAGGTAGCAAAGCAAGTAAGAGACGACCTTAGCAACTTTTTTCTGCCCACTTTATATTCTATCTAGGTTACTGGGATTAGGGCGGTGCCAAACGAATCACTGGACTGATTTCATAATCACCCACCCTTAATCCTAACATTGCATCATGTATAAATCACACACTCTAGATTCAGCCACCTCTGAAAAAGCCCCACCTAAAACTGCATGAGGCTTTGGTGGGGGGGACATCTAGATGCAAACCATAACAGGCTCCAAGGAAGACACATCATGGTAGATGGGCATGTTGGAATAAAGTTGCTTAGTTCACGGTGACTGGGAAGCAGAGCAGGGGAAGAGTGACAAAGAAGAATAGGCTAGTGGTCATATATAGTAACCAAGGTTATGCCCTTGTGAGCCATCCAGACACACCCAGGAGCTTGCTTTACTAATTTGTTAAATGTTTCTTCATCCATTAAAGTTGAAAAATCAGGTTAATAACCACAGTTCTGTAATTAAGTCAAGAAGCATTGGACTTTGGTATCAATAGATTCTTTGTCTAAATTCCAGCTCTGCCACAAATAGTAGGCATTCAGTAATTAGTAGTTGAGGGGATGAATGAATAAATGAATGATCTTGTTAAGAATAGTTCCTCCCATACAAAATGTGGACAATCAGAGTAACCACTTGACAGGACTCTGAGAATTAAATGAGTTCATCCCCATAAAAAAATCCAGTATGGTATCTAGCATAGAATAAGAGCTCAGTAAATGTTAACTATTACTATTCTATAGTGATAGTTAAATGCAAATCTCAGTGTCTGGACATAGAAGAATTTAAATACTTATATATTCTTGTTACATTTTATTTCTTCTATCATTTCTATTATTTATATCATCTTTTGAAAATGTTTGTTCTTTACAGAGTCATGTTCACAGATGATACTAAGAACTCAGTCTGATACTAAGAACTGAATCCATGGTTCTATGGTTTCTCCCAAATTAAATTTGTGTAAAAAAAAAAGATTATGACATTTTTATATATTAGTAATAATGGAATTGTTTTTCTCCAGGCGAGTATTTACTACAGTATTAGATAAATTAAATTAAGAAAGAAGCTAAATAGAGGATTGGCATCTCTGTACCAATGGAAATAACATGTCATAGTGATCTAAGGAGAAAAGGTTTCCATACATATTAAAAACAACGAAGAAATAAAAACACAATTTTCCCTGAGTTCATTCTGATTTTCAGTTATTACTTTTTAAAAGGGAGTTAAAATATTTTAAAGAAAATTAGATCATCATATAGTTTTGTGCTATTATATTCCCTTTAATATTCAACTACAATTTATGTAATTTAAACTATAAATTTTAGAATTCTTTTGCATTTTCTTGCTTGATAGTAAATACAGAAACTTGCAGTGCCATCTTGTGAAAAAGATGCAGAACTGCATTATGTTAACTCGAATACATTGAAAGAAGGGATATGGAGTTAAAACTTGTGCATAATGAAGACTAGTCATATTTCTGTTAACCTAGCTAGATTTATTGTAGAAAGATAAAATCTAGATGGGTTTTATACCCTCCAAGATTTTTCTATGGAATAAATAATAGTCAGAAAGGAAAGGTTAATACATTGAGTTGAAATTGAAGTTACCAAATTTTAGAATATTTTGATTCCCAAGGGAAGGAGAGAAGGAAAAAACTAGGAGTGATGCTCTGAATTGCAAGGTTGTGTACATGACTGAACCAAAGATGTGGCTAAATGTGACTGAGAAGAGGGAATTTTCCCCAACATTGAGTAAACACCTCAGAGCCTACAGGAGGCAGGGGTACCCTCTAGTTCTCACAGCTGGGGGAATTGACAGAGGTTATTTTTTGTGTGTGTGTGGGTTCCGGGGGTCGAACTTGGGACCTCGCGTGCCAGCAGGCGCCCATGCCACTGAGAGATATCACTGGCCCTTTTTTTGTATGTGGATTCGGGGAGTCGAAGTCAGGACCTTGCGCTTGCCAGGCAGGCACTTATGCTGCTGAGCTATCTCACTGGCCCGTTGATAGAGGTTATTGAAACTTATAGAAAAGAGTTATCCCTTATTAATGAAAATGATTTGACTCCTAAATTTTTACTTTGCTATATGAAGATATAGGAAGTATTTGTTTTCAGGCATGAATCATCTTACAGGTAAATTCAAAGTCCTTTGCATGTGACGAAATTGAAAACAAGGTGCTACTTGCCAACTGATCCTGCTAATCATACCAGAACACCCCACATACATGGATGCTGATAACAGCTGTGAATCATCATCAGATAGTAAAGAAAGACTGTTTCTGTTAGAATGATTTAATAGAAAGAAAATAAAGATGAGACAGAATCTGAGAAGCAGCGATTGTTGTGGGTGTGAGGTGATTAGGTCAGGTGAGGGAATGGTTATAGCACATGAAATAGAACCTTCCTTTTTCTGGAAATATTTTGATGGCCAAAAGATAACTTCCAGAAAGTATACTGAAGAAAACACCAAGCACAAAGAAAAGAGGGGAGAACAGTAATAGTGAAAGGCTTCATTTGGAAAAAAACAAAGCAAAACAAAACAAAAACTGAAACATTCCCTTATGATCCACTTTTATTAACAGTATTTTGAGTTTCTTGGTTGATGGGAAAGCATGTAAGAGTTGTTGTCAGCTACATAATTTAATTGCCTCTACTCCTTCCTATATGTTTAAGGTCATGCACAAGCAGTAAGGCATGAGACCGAAGGAATTTTACTCCTAAAACCCTGCTGTGAATTTTCTTGCCTTCATGGGTTTAACTTAGATCCTTTAATGCCATAATAATTTGGTTTCATATTGAATGTCCTTTGAGCTTTCATTGTCATTTATTTTTTTAAGAAGTTTTCCATGAGCTCAAAATAATCCTTTTGGTGAAAAGGCAATTCAATTATAGTGACAGCATAAAAGCAACCCAATATGACACAATTCTCTATTGAGATCAGATTTACTGCTAAACCCAGATGATTTTATAAAAACAAAATTTCTATTTGCATTTTGAGTCACTTGACTGAGAGGCTTGCTTAGAACCTAAAGCATCAAATAAAGAGAATCTCTCATCTAAACAAGGCAGAGTTGAATTAAGAGTTCAAAAATTCTTTTAGGGAAATAAGTTACCATGGTACAGGCATTTAAACAAGTTTGAAAGTGTGATTGTTAGATACCAGATCTCCCCTAATATCCTTCCATTCATAAGCAGAGGAGAAAATGTCCAATTTTTCCACATCCTGAAGAAGTTTCCCATGCCACAGGAATGGATAACACACACATTCCAGCCTTATCACAAAGGTGAATTGATTGTATTCTCAACTTGTTTTATCTTTTTTTTTCCTTTTTTTTTTATTTTAAAGAGAAGAAAAAACAAAACAAATCAAAAGAAGAACAAATTTTCAAAGCAACATAATAGGAGGGTAACAATGGTTAATACATTACGTATTACTATCTTTAAGTTAGTTATTCAGGATACCAGACATTAGCATTCAATTGTCCAAACATTATTGGCACAAACCTTACTCTTCAATGAACTAAGTAAAATTGGTAGTGTATCTATCTTAACCATCTTATATATATATACAATTTTTTTCCCTTTCCCTTCTTTCTTTTCCCTATTCCAGTCTCTCTTTCCTTTTGACCAGTTTCTTTTTGATTCATCATGTCTATTGTACATTTTGGATCTTATTTACTCTTTCAGTTTCTCATACTAGAGAGACAATACAATGCTTACACATGTGCTTCCGGTTTATTTCACTTATGAGTATTTTCTCGAGTTGCATCCATTTACCTATAAAAGTCTCCAGTTTATCCTTCTTTATGGCTGAATAGTACTCCATTGTATAAAAATACCACATCTTTCTTATCCATTCCTCAGTTGATGGGCATTTGGGTTGTTTCCAAGATCTGGCTATTACAAATTGTGCTGCTATAAACATGGGTGCACATATATCGCTGTGGTACGATGTTTTTAATTCTTCTGGGAAGATGCCCAGAAGGGGAATAGCTGGGTCAAATGGGACCTCCAACCCTAGTTTTTTGAGGAATCTCCACCCTGACTTCCACAGTGGCTGTACCAGTTGACACTCCCACCAACAGTGAAGAAGGGTTCCTTTTTCCCCACAGCCCCTCCAGCATTTGTTATTAGTTGATTTCTTTATAGTAGCCATTCTTTCTGGGGTGAGATGGTATCTCAGTGTTGTTTTAATTTGCATCTCTCGAATGACTAGTGATGTTGCACATTTTTTTGTATATTTATTTGCCATTAGTATTTCTTCATCTGAGAAATGTGTATTCATCTCAGATGCCCATTTTTGGAGTGGGTCTTTAAATTTGGGAGGTCTGATTTTTTTGAGTTCTTTATATGTTCTCGATAGTAATCCTTTGTCTGAGGAACAGCTGGCAAACATTTTTTCCCACATTGTGGGTTGTCTCTTCACTCTGTTGGTGGTTTCTCTTGCTGTGCAAAAGCTTTTTAATAAGATGAGATCCCAGTTATTGATTCTTTGGGATAGTTCCCGTGCAGTTGAGTTTTTATTCATAAAGTCTTTGCCTACACCAATGTCTTCAAGGGTTTTACCTATCCTACCTTCCAGCAGATTTAATGTTTCTGTTTTAATATTTAGGTCTCTGATCCATTTTGAATTTAGTTTAGTGCATGGTGAAAGATATGGGTCTAGTTTTAATCTTCGGCATGTGCAGAGCCAGTTTTTCCAGCACCATTTATTAAAGAGGCTATCTTTCTTCCAGTGAATGTGTTTGGCACCTTTGTCAAAGATAAGGTGGCTTAGTATGTCTGGGGTTGTTTCAGCATCTTCTAATCTGTTCCATTGATCTTCAGGTCTGTTTTTTTGCCAGTACCACACTGTTTTTATCACAGTAGCTTTATAGTATAATTTCAAGTCAGGGATTGTGATGCCCCCTGCCTTGCGTTTGTTGCCCAGAATTGCCTTTGCTATTCTAGGTCTCTTCTGATTCCAAATGAATTTTAGGATTGTTTTCTCTAATTCTGTGAGATATGCTGTTGGAATTTTGATTGGAATTGCATTAAATCTGTATAACAATTTTGGAAGTATGGCCATTTTCACTATATTGGTTCTTCCTATCCAGGAGCAAGGGATATCTTTCCATTTTCTGATATCCTCTTCAATCTCCTTTTTCAGAGTACTGTAGTTTTCAGTATAGAGGTCTTTTACATCCTTTGTGAGGTTGATTCCTAGGTATTTCATTTTTTTGGATGTTATTGTGAAAGGTATTGTTTCCCTAATTTCTCTTTCAGTAAGTTTGTTATTTGTGTACAGGAAGGCTATTGACTTTTGAGTATTGACTTTGTATCCAGCTACACTACTGAATTTGCTTATTAAATCTAGCAGTTTTTTAGTGGAGTTTTTGGGGTCTTCTGTATAGAGTATCATGTCATCTGCAAATAATGATAATTTAACTTCTTCCTTTCCAATCATTACTCCTTTTATTTCTTTCTCTTGTCTAATTGCTCTGGCTAAAGTTTCCAGAACTATGTTGAATAAGAGTGGGGACAGTGGACATCCTTGTCTTGTTCCTGATTTTAGAGGGAAGGCTTTCAGTTTTTGGCCATTTAGTATCATATTGGCTGTTGGTTTGTCATAGATAGCTTTTACCAGATTGAGATAAAGACCCTCTATTCCAATTTTCTGTAGGGTTTTTATCATGAAAAGGTGCTGGACTTTGTCAAAAGCTTTTTCTGCATCTACTGAGATGATCATGTGATTTTTGTCTTTGGTTCTGTTAATATGGTGTGTTACATTTATTGATTTACGCATGTTGAACCATCCCTGCATCCCTGGGATGAATCCAACTTGGTCATGGTGTATAATCTTCTTGATGATTTGTTGGATTCTGTTTGCCAGTATCTTATTAAGGATTTTTGCATCTATGTTCATTAGGGAGATTGGCCTGTAGTTCTCTTTCTTAATTGGGTCCTTCTCTGGTTTTGGTATCAGGGTAATGCTTGCTTCCAGGAATGAATTTGGGAGTATTGCTTCCCTTTCAATTTCATTGAAAAGTTTGAGAAGTAGGGGCATTAGGTCTTCTCTAAATTTCTTGTAGAATTCGGCAGTGAATCCATCAGGGCCTGGGCTTTTCTTTGTTGGGAGGTTTTTAATTACATCTTCAATTTCATTGGTTGATATTGGTTTATTTAGGATTTTTAAATCTTCTTGATTCAGCTTTGGTAATTCATACGAATCTAGGAATCTGTCCATTTCTTCTGCATTTTCCATCTTAGTAGAATATAAATTTTCAAAATAGGTATAGATGATCTTCTGGATTTCTGCAGGGTCCGTCGTGATATCACCCTTTTCATTTTCAATTGCATGGATTTGAGTCTTTTCTTTTTTTAATAAGGTTGGATAAGGGTTTGTCAATCTTATTTATTCTTTCAAAGAACCAACTTTTTGCTTCATTGATTCTTTGTATTGTTTTTTTAGTCTCCAATACATTAATTTCTGCTCTGATCTTTATAATTTCCTCCCTTGTACGGGCTTTTGGCTTAACCTGCTCTTCTTTTTCTAGAAGCTCGAGGTTCACCCTTAAGTTGTTTATTTGCGCTTGCTCTATTTTCCTGATATAAGTATTTAATGCTATAAATTTCCCTCTTAGGACTGCTTTCATTGTATCCCATAAGTTCCGGTATGTTGTACTGTCATTATCATTCAGTTGTAGAAAGTGTCTAATTTCTTCTTTAATTTCATCTATGACCCATTGGTTGTTCAGGAGGGTGCTGTTTAATTTCCATGTGTTTAGGGAGTTTTTGTGAGATCTTTTGCCATTGATTTCCAATTTCATTGCACTATGGTCTGATAATATACATGGGATAATTTCAATTCCTTTGCATTTACTTAAGCAGGTTTTATGAGCTAGTATGTGGTCTATTTTGGAGAACATCCCATGTGCAGCTGAGAAAAATGTGTATTCTGATGTTGTAGGATGGAACACTCTGTAGACATCTACTAAGTCCATTTGTTCAAAAGTTTGGTTCAGTTCTACTATTTCATTATTGATTTTCTGACCAGTTGATCTGTCTTTTTGTGACAGTGGAGTATTGAGATCTCCCAATATAATTGTATTAGTGCTTATTTGATTTTTCATGTCCTTTAGTACTTGTTTTATATAGCTTTGTGCATTGGTATTTGACGCATATATATTTATGATCGTTATCTCTTCCTCTTGGATTGTTCCCTTTACAAGGATGTAATGACCGTCTTTATCTCTCTGAATCCTTCTTGGCTTGAAGTTCACTTTGTCTGCAAAAAGAATAGCTACCCCTGCTTTTTTCTGGGTTCCTGTGGCATGGAGTATTGTCTTCCATCCTTTGACTTTCAGTCTATGAATTTCTTTCTGAATTAAATGTGTTTCTTGTATACAGCATATTGTTGGATCTTGCTTCTTGATCCATTTCGCCAGTCTGTGCCTTTTGATTGGTGAATTGAGACCGTTAACATTGATGGTTAAAACTGATATGTATTGACTTATACTTGTCATGATATTTTCCTGTTGTTGGTTCCCACTCTTTGTTTTTCCCCTTTCCTGCTATTTAATTATCTGCCCTGCCTGGTGGATTTCTTCTGTTGGGGTTCCTATCTCTTTCTAGAATGTCCTTCAGAACATTTTGGAGTGCTGGTTTGGTGGTCATAAATTTTCTCAGATGTTCTTTGTCATGAAAGTATTTTATTTCTCCATCAATTTTGAAAGATAGTTTTGCAGGGTACATCAATCTGGGTTGAAAATTATTTTCCTTTAGAGCTTGAAATACATCATTCCAAGCTCTTCTTGAATTGAGGGTTTGTGCTGAAAAGTCAGCTGTGATTCTGATGGGTTTTCCTTTATAGGTGATTTGTCTCTTCTCCCTAACAGCTTTTAAGATTCTGCCCTTCTGTTGAATTTCTGGGATCTTGACTATAATATGTCTGGCTGAAGTTTTTTTTTGATCATGTCTAGTTGGTGTTCTAAAAGCTTCACTTATAGGGGCATCAAATTCCTTTTCTCTTCCAGGAAAGTTCTCCCTGATTATGTCTTTGAACAAGGTTTTAATGTCATTGATGCTATCTCCTGCTTTTTCATTTATTCCAATTATTCTTAAGTTGTTTATCTTTGAGTCATCTAGCAGCTGCTGAATTGATTTTTCATGGTCCCTTGCTGTTTTTAAGAATTCTTCCTTTTCATGATCACTAATTGCAAGCCTGTCTTCTATATCTGAGATCCTGTCCTCGCATTGGCTTAATCTGCTACAAATACTTTCAATGGAATTTTTGTTCTCTTGGATATCTGCTTGAATCTGCCTTATGGATTCCATTTCTTTCCTATGCTGAGCATTCAGGGTTTCTATAGTTTTCTTAAGCTCATCTATTTTTTTGTCTGTATCAGCTATAGTGTCCTTAAGCATGGTCTTCAATGTGGACATTATCTCTGCAGTTATCTGTGAGATTATTTCTGTTTTAATTTTTTCCAGAGCCTCATTCAGTTGCTTTGTTGTTACCACTTCAGATAGGCCAGGTGGGTGGCTTTCGGATTGTCCCACCTCGTTGCCCCCTAGGTTTGCCTTTGGTGAATTGGATGTGTGGGGTTGCATCTTGTTTAAGTGTCGTCTCATTTTTTCCTTTCTTTAATTCCTGGGGTGATGTTTGCAAATTACCTATGGTAGGTTACTTTATTGCTAGTGTTTAAGATCTTTAGATGACTACTTCTCTGCAGTATCTTCCAAGTGGAGCTTGCTTTTGGGTTTCGAGCTTTCTGCCAGATCCTACCTCTTCAATTCGTTGGATATGCGAAGTTGCTACCTGTTTGGCCCAGTCCTTGATTCTTTGGTACTGTGCCACTGTATTTTCTGTGTCCCTTAGTCAATCTCAATCACAAAATATCAGGAAGGAAAGATGTTTAGAACAATTATTTCACATTTGGCTATAATGTTAACTAAAGCATCAAACACAGCCTAGAAAATGACAGACTGAGCTAACCAGTTATTTACCACTTTTAGCTGTATAGAGTTGCGGTTATATAACAAAATCTAAAACACACCAGAAAAATTATATGCAGTATACAAGTCCTATGTATGTCAATTTTTCCCTGAGGAGTTTAAATTTAAAATGAGTTAAGGAGGAAATAGAGTATTGGGAGAAGAGGAAGGAATTAGATGTAAGGTTAGAGGACCAAGAGGGATCCCACTAAAATTGGGACACTGGTGCAGAGGACTGGTGGTAAAAAGAGAAGGAAGGGATAAAAGGAAGAACAGATCACAACCACAATCACAAAGAAGTTAGAGGCGCTGTTTACACTCATATAAAAAACCAGAGAGAATAATGAAGGAAAGAGCAAATACACATACAGAAACAAAAACGAAGATAAAAACAATAAAACAAACAAAACAAAAATAAAACCCCACCAAAAAAAAAAAAAAAAAAAAACCCTTCGCCAGAACAAAAAACAAATGAGTGAGAAAAAAATAAAAATAAAAATAAAAAAAAATAAAAAGAATCAGTTCCAGGTGTTGACTCTGCTGTAGGCAGGCACCGTGTGGTGACAGAGTCCTGTTCCATGCAGGTCGGTCCCAGTAAGCCAGGAGCGGCCCTCTGGTGGGCAGTGAGCAGAGGCCCGTACTTTCAGGCAGAGACCAGTCTAGCTCGCCTGCCGCTCTTAGTGCCCTTTCACTATCCCTGGACCTGAGAGGCGCAGCGCGCTGTCCGGAGCACGGGTTCCCTGCACTGGTTTCCTGCCACTCTGATTCTCACCACGCCCCCCACAATGGCGCCAGGCCAGTCGCTCTCTGGCGCGGGACAGCTGTGGCTGAGAGACCAGTCTCGTTCACCTGCTGACCTCAGCACACTTTCGTGGGCCTGAGAGGCCCCGTGCTGCCCTGTCCAGAGCACGAGTGTCCAGCGCTGTTTTTCTTTCGCGCCGCTCTGAGTTTCGCCGCACCCCCCACTATGGCGCCCGGCCGGTCGCTCTCTGGCGCGGGGCAGCTGTGGCTGAGAGACACTCACCACCGGCCAGCGCAGTTCTCCGCCGCTCCCCCGCCTCGCGCTGTCTCAGGATCCTCCGTGGGGGCTCCCTGGGCGCCAGCTGTCACCGTGTGTCCGTAGAATTGAGCTTCTGTCACGCTGTGATTCCTGGAATGGTAGAAGGTGCAGCGCGTGGTCTGCTCCTTCTTCCTTGTTGGAAATCACCCTTCACTGGTGCTGGGGGTCCCAGATTGCGCTTCAGAACTTTTCTGGGTTCCGGGGAGGCATCCCCCCCCTCCTGTGCTTTCCCGGTCGCTATATTCCCGTGTTCCAACGGTAACTTTTAGAGAGAGTTTCGCTGCCTGCTTCTTACTCATCCGCCATCTTTTTTCTCCCAGGTGGAGGCTTCTCAACTTGTTTTATCTTAAAAGGCACCATTTTCTGAAGATCTATGTGTCTATATTCAAATCATGAACAGTACTATGCATACGACTGCACGGTATAACCTCTGTATTCAAATACTGTATATTCAATCTACAAAATGTCATAGTATCAGTATGTATATGATAGGCTTGTAGGAGGTAGTAGTGCTTAATATATTTAAAGCTTCCAAATGTTAGCTATTATTATTTTATATAAAGACTCAATATATAAATATGTATGTTTACATATATATTTTCTAGTGTTCATAAAGATGACAGCATAAAACTCAGTATTTTATGCCTGGAAAATGAAGATTTTCAAAGGGTGATTATGACAAAGAATGACACGGTAAAAGCCAGAATGAGGGAGTTCTATAAAGGTTTAAGTCAAACGAAGAAGCAAATCAAAGGAGGGAAATCATAGAGCAGAGAGTCGTTTTTGTGGTGTGGAGAGAAAACTATGAGTCATTAGAAGGTGCTTAGTAAATGTTTAGAGTAGAAGTTGATGGCAGAGGCTTGAATAGTCTCAGAAATACTGAAATTAATCAGGAGCAGACTGGGAGTTGGGGGAGTTGGTACTGAGGAATCAGAACTGAGATTTGGGAGATACTCCCTTCTTCTGTTCTCAGCATCTCAAATTTTTATCATAGCACCCGTACTTCTTTACTGAACTTAATTGCTTATATTTCCATCTCCTTCTATTGCTATTCAAAATGTGGTGCTAAGACGAGCAGCTTGGGCCTTACCAGGGAATCTGTTAGAAATGCAGTCTCCAGCCCCACCCTAGGCCTCCGGCATTCTTATCTACATTACACCCAGGTGATTTCTATGCAACTTACAGTTTGAGAAGTGCCACTTTCATAGGCCTTCAGCTTTTAGCATGGTGCCTGGCACTTAACTGATGTTTAATGGAAGTTTATTGAGTTAGTTTGCACCCATGGAGGCCACCAATTGAGCTCCAGGTGGAGATGAAAAAAGTAATATCTATCCAACGTCAATGTCATGAGCTAGAGCAAACCCTCTACAGTGATTACAGAAACTAAGAAAAATCATCTTTATTGGCCAAGGGATAGAAGTTAAGGTACCAAAAGCAGCAGGAACAAAGTGGTTAAGGATTGGAGCCAGTGTACCGCAGGAATGAAGTATAAGAATGAGCCCATGGAGACCCAGTGTCAGGAGACTCCTCTCACAGCAGTACTGTATGTCAAGTTCTTAAAGCACATTATTCTTTGTCTCCTACAGTGAAGAAAACTACATCTGACAATGGGAGAGGCCTGGTTGGGAACAGCAAATAGTCCTACCCCACTTTGGGGTGGTGGTGGGGTTATTTGGGAGCTTTGTTTAGAGAATCATCTCAAGAATCTTAAGTCACAAAAAGATCAAGTAGAAGAGGTCTCTGCCTCCTGGATCACATTTTTAGATGCACATACAAATTGGCACATAAACAAGTGATAATCATAATACCTGCTTTTGGAATTGATCCTACCTCATTGGATAAGCTGACAATGACTTTGAAGTGTTGGCTTAAAATATAAATTTAAAATATTCACTTCCTAGACTTCCTTTAAAAAAATCATATTCCCATGTTTTAACTTAGCTTTGATAAGAGAGAATCACCTTTCATCCTTTCTCCTTACGTACACTCTACCCATAATTCTTATCTAAACTCTCTCATAATCAGAGCCTTCACAAATGAGTTAGTGAATTGACAGAGGAGGTTGAAGGGGGCACCCAAGGCCCTTTTTGCCCTTCCGCCCCTTCTGTCACGTAAGGAGACAGTGTTCTTCCACTCGGGAAAGCAGCACTCAGGGTGCCATGCTGGAAACAGTGCTGAACACTCACAGACAGTGAAAGAGTCAGCACCTTGATCCTGACTTCCCAGCCTCAAGATCTATAAGAAACACGTTTCTGCTATTTGTAAATCACGCAGTCTGTGATAGTTTGTTATAGCAGCGGGACCAGACTAAAATGCCTATGCCTTTGTTCATGTTTTATTTCCTATAATCCAATTCTCATTTCTCCCTCTTCCAGCTACCACTCACAGATGCTGCCCTGCTCATCTCTACTTGTGAAATTTCCTTAAGGGTCCACACCAACTGTCTTTCTTCTCCTTAACATCAACTGATCCTCCATGGTGGAAAGGCCTTTCATTCCTTCACATTCTCATTGTTTGCATTACCTACACATTCTATGGTATTTTAGTTACAGAAAGTAACTTACGAGTTTATGTCCCACTTTACTCAAAATACTTAATAGTAATAAAATTATAAGACTATTTATTGAGAGTTTACCATTGCTAGGTATATTTACAATGAACATCTTACATATGAACATCTTACACTAAATGTAAAGATGTGAATATTTCCTCTTTTAAAAATGAATAAACAAATCAAGGAAGTATTAGTGACTTGCCTTAAATTACAACGCAAATTTTATATTTTTAAATTGTATGCTGTTTTTTTCTTTAATGTAATACCTTGTAAAGTCCTTATTACATTTTTATTTTAAAAATAAAACCTATTTGTAAAATTTGGGAAATAAAGACAGCCAGTCTGTATAATATGTGCCCTATACCACTTCTGTTCCCATATATCTCTTTCCCTTACTTTTCAAATATTTCCCCAATAAGCAAAATTGTGTTCTCTATGTTGATGAAGTTACCTGGCTATCTGCTTCAAACTTTCCCATTTTACCTTATCTGTGTATTCTTTTACTTGTTCAACAACAAATAGCTGAATTAATTGCTTGTATGTGACAAATAGTGTACTTTGGGCTCCATCGAACTACTTCAACAGAATGTGAATTAAACCTGCAGTGCATTTTATCATCTCTGGAGCAGTTGGTAGTCATTGGTAGGTGGGTGGAGCAGTTTAATGACTCAGTTCCTACGGTTGGGTCTCTGCAGTTCTCTTGATTGTTTCCTCGTTGAAGTGTGGTTGCTGTACCTCCACACAAACATTCAGAGGTGGGAAAAAGGAAAGTGCAAGACAGAGTTTCTTTTCATCATCTCTATTATCAGGAAGAAAAAGCTCTCCCAAAAGATTTCCAGATTTCTGATTCCATCACAATGGCCAGAATTGGATTACATGCCTGCCCCCAGACCAATAGGCTCATCCTCTGTCGGATACAGCATTTCCTGATATGTGAGCTAAATTGAGATTCTGTTAGTAAGAAAGAAAGAGAAAGGTGCCCGGCTCCTCCTGCTGCATCAAAGACCCTGCAGCTGGCCTGCAGGAAGAATTCAGGTGACTGGTTCCTCCCCACCATAATGAAGGAGCAGGCCACCTGGGGAACACGAGCACACAGTAGGACCCTGACTAGGGCACACATGATGAACAGGCAGGACTAGCGGGGCGGAAAAGTCCAAAGCAACATTAACAATATGAGCCAACAGGTGGTAAGTTAGGTGAACCAGTACTATGCTTGGGGACATGCGAAATAGAAGCAGGCAGATGGGGCTGCCCCATTCCTTTCTTTTCTTTTCTTTCATTTTATTTTTGTTTTTCTCTTTCTTTCTTTTCCATTTCCTTATCTTTTTTTTTTTTCCTTTTCTCTCTTTTCTACATAGCTGGAGAGGAATCCAGCCACAGAAAACTAATCCCATCCCCCAAACCCAGAGACCAAGTTCAGATAATCCCTTCTTTACTCCTTCATTCTTTCTTTACTGCCCTCTTCTCTAGTTTCCCAAAGCTTGCGTGATCATCCTCTGTCCTCCAGCCTTGCTTCTACTTCCTTTTCAGTTATCTTTGTTTTATCCACTATCCTTCTTAAATTTCTCCACCACAGGGTAAAACCACCCTATCAAGAGGAAACACTTTGAATACAAGCTCCTAATTTATGATTGGTTCTGTTATACAGCTGTAGATTTTGCTCCTATGGTTTAATGTACAAAATTAACAGTTACCACAGTTTGTCAGTTTCTAAACTGTGCTTAATGCTATTGTTATTGCTAATTATACTACTTTAGCTAGGAGGTCATATCTGTTGTAATCAGTTGTTCTTCCTTCTGTAATAATACTGGGAAGCTCTGGGGTAATAACCTCACCACAACCCTACACCAAAAGACTGGGGACTGAGCCAAACAGATATCAACATACCACTCTTAATTGGGAAGGTAGGATCTTGGGACAGACACAAACCAAGAACCTCCTACACACAGAAGACACCCCTGAAGAACAGACTTTTCCTAGAGAGAGCTTTATACTAGTGATATAACTACCTACCCATGAAAACTTACAAGGATCAACACATAAAACAAAATACAAAATTTTTGAAATAGAAAATGACAAGATGAAGAAGCAAAATTCAATCTCAGACCTCCAGCCCACCCAGAACAAGTCCAGAAGACATCAAAACAGAGGAAAATGGAAGACACACACCTGAAATTTCTGAAATGATAGCAACCAAAGTAAAGAAACAAATCCATGAGGTTATAGAGGAAATCAGATCAGAAATAACCTCTCAGGTAAAAAAAAAAGTCAACATTCATAAAGGAATTTCTCAGCATATTTAGAGATACATTAAAAAAATAGATGATGATAGGAAAAGGGTGGAAACAATGAATGATCAATACAGGAAAGAAACAATGCATGAAAAGGATTCAAACAGATATTCAGGAAATTAAAAATTCCATTGAAAGCTGGCAAAACTGCTTGAACAAAACTGAAGATAGACTTTGAGACCTTGAAGACAGGATCAAGGTTAGCGATTATGAAAGAAAAGATCTCTTGAAAATAACAAAGGATCAAGAAATAACAATTCAACAGCTGCAAGAGGATGCAAAGAAAAATAATATAAGGCTAAATTGGTGTCAATGAAAAAGCAGGAGTCAACACAAATAACATAAAAAAACTATTTGCAGAAGTAATAGCAGAAAATTTCCCAAGCGTGGGAAAAGACTCTGACATACAAATAAGTGAGGCATAAAGAACTCCAATTACCCATTACCAAAATAAAGCTACATCCAGACATATAATAATCAAGATCCCAGAAATGCAGCACAAGAACAGAATATTGAAAGCTATTAGAGAAAGAAACAGATCACTTATAAAGGAAAGTCCATCAGAATCATGGCAGACTTCTCAACACAAACCCTCAAGTCAAGTAGATCTTAGAGTGACGGATTTCAAGTCCTGAAAGAAAACAACTTCCAACCCAGGTTGATGTACCCTGCAAAACTATCTTTCAAAATTAATGGAGAAATAAGATACTTCCATGACAAAGAACAACAGAAGAAATTCATGACCATCAAACCGACCCTACAAAGAGTAATGAAAGATATTCTACACAGAAATGAAAATGACCACAACTCCAAGAACAACAACAGAAAGAAACCGCCAAGCAGGGCAAGCAATTAAACAGAGGGGAAAAGCAGGGAACTAACAGCAGGAAAATAACATGACAAAGATAAGCCAATACATATCAGTTATAATCATCAATGTAAGTAGCCTCAATTTACCAATCAAAAGAAACAGACTGGCAGAATGGAGTAAGAAACAAGATCCAACAATATGCTGTATACAAGAAACACATTTAACTCAAAAAGATTTTCATAGACTGAAAGTCAAAGGATGGAAAACAATCTTCCATGCAACAGGAACCCAGAAAAAAACAGGGATAGATATTCTGTTTGCAGACAATGTGTACTACAAACCAAGAGTGATCAAAAGAGATAAAGAAGGTCACTACATACTTGTTAGGGGAAAACTTCAAGAGGAGGAGATAACAATCATAAATATGTATGCACCAAATACGGAGGCACCCAACTATATAAGACTAATATTAATAGACATGAAAAATCAAGTGAGCAATAACATGATTGTAATGGGGGACCTTAATAACCCACTGTCACAAATAGATCAACCAGAGAAAATGATCAGCAAAGAAATATCAGAACTGAACCAAATCTGTGACCAAATGGACTTAGTAGACATTTACAGAGTGTTCCACCCAACAACATCAAAATACACATTCTTCTCTCCTGCACACGGGACATTCTCTAAAATAGACCATATTCTAGCCCACAGAACATGCTTACGTAAATGCAAAGGAATTGAAATTATCCCATGCATATTATCTGACCATAGTGCAATGAAATTGGAAATTAATGGCAAAAGAAACCACAAAAACTCCATAAACACATGGAAATTAAATAACACCCTCCTGAACAACCAATGGGTCACAGATGAAATTAAAGAAGAAATTAAACAATATCTACGATCAAACAAGAAAGCAGATACAACACACTGGAACCTGTGGGATGAAATGAAAGCAGTCCTAAAAGGAAAACTTATAGCAGTGAATTCTCACATCAGGAAAACAGAACAAGCACAAATAAATGAACTAATGTTGCACCTCAAGCTTCTAGAAAAAGAACAAGTCAAACCCAAAGCCCATACAAGGGAGGAAATTATAAAGATCACAGCAGAAATTAACACAATCGAGACTAAGAAAACAATACAAAGAATGAAGTGAAGGGTTGGTTCTTTGAAAGAATAAATAAAATTGATAAACTCTTAGCCAATCTCATCAAAAAAAGGAAAGATAAGACTCAAATTCATGCAATGAGGAATGAAAAGGATGAAATTACCACAGATCCTGTGGAAATTCAGAAGATCATCAATATCTACTTTGAAAATCTTACTCTCACAGAATGGAAAACACAGAAGAAATGGACAGATTCCTAGATACATATGAATTGCCAAAGATGAAACAAGAAGATATAAAAATTCTGGATAACCCAATATCAGTCAATGAAAATGAAAATGTAATTAAAAACTTACCAACAAAGAAAAGCCCAGGTCCTGATGGATTCACTGCTGAATTCTACAAGAGATTTAGAGAAGATTTCATGCCAATACTCCTCAAACTCTTTAATGAAGTTGAAAGGGAAACAGTACTCCCTAACTCATTCCTGGAGGCAAGTATGACTCTGATACCAAAACCAGAGAAAGACCCAACCTAAAAAGAGAACTACAGGCCAATCTCCCTAATGAACATACATGCAAAAATCCTCAATAAGATACTAGCAAACAGAATGCAGCAAATCATCAAGAAGATTATACACCATGATCAAGTGGGATTCATCCCAGGAATGCAGGGATGGTTCAACATATTCAAATCAATAAATGTAATACACCATATCAACAAAGCCAAAGACAAAAATCACATGATCATCTCAATAGATGCAGAAAATCTTTTGATAAAATCCAACACTCATTCATTCTACAGAAAATCAGATTAGATGGTCTGTACCTCAATCTGATAAGAGCCATCTATGACAAACCAACAACCAACATCATACTAAATGGACAAAAACTGAAAGCTTTCACTATAAAAATCAGGAACAAGACAAGATGTCCACTATCACCCCTCCTATTCAATATAGTTCTGGAAACACTAGCCAGAGCAATTAGAAAAGAGAAAGACATAAAAGGAATAAGGATAGGAAAGGAAGAAATTAAATTATCATTATTCACAGATGACATGATACTCTACATAGAAGGTCCCAAAAACTCCAACAAAAGACTTCTAGATTTAATAAGCAAATTCAGTAACATAGCTGGATACAAAGTCAACACTCAAAAATCAATAGCATTCCTGTACACAAACAACAAACTCACTGAGAGAGAAATCAGGGAAACCAAACCCTTCACAATAGCATCCAAAAAAATGAAATACTTATGAATCAATCTAACAAAGGAAGTAAAAGATCTATACATTGAAAATTACAATACTCTGAAAAAGGAGATCAAAGAGGATATCAGAAAATGAAAAGATATCCCTTGTTCATGGATAGGAAGAGCCAACACTGTGAAAATGGCCATACTCCCAAAACTGTTATACAGATTTAATGCAATCCCAATCAAAATACTATTAGCATACCTCACAGATCTAGAGAAAACATTCCTAAAATTCATTTGGAACCGGAAGAGACCTAGAATAGCAAAAGCAATTCTGGGCAACAAAGGCAAGGCAGGAGGCATCACAATCCCTTACTTGAAATTGTACTACAAAGCTATTGTGATAAAATCCTCATGGTACTGGCAAAAAAACAGACCTGAGGACCTGTGGAACAGATTAGAAGATGCAGGCACAGCTACAAATACTCTCAGCCATCTTATCTTTGACAAAGGGGCCAAACATGTTCACCGGAAAAAAGATAGTCTCTTTAATAAATGGTGCTGGAGAAACTGGCTCTCTACATGCCGAAGACTAAAACTAGACCCATGTCTATCACCATGCACTAAACAAACCTAAATCTACTGGAAGAGAAAGTAGGTAGAAATCTTGTAGACATAGGTATAGGTATAGGCAGAGACTTCATGAAAAAAACCCAGACTGCACAGCAAATACTTCAAAGAATCAACAAATGGGATCTCATCTTATTAAAAAGCTTTTGCACAGCAAAAGAAATCACCAACAGAGTGAAGAGACAACCCACAGAGTGGGGAAAATTTTTCACCAACCGTCTCTCAGACAAAGGACTTCTATCTAAAACACACAAACAATTGAAAAAATCAGAACCCCCAGATCCAAAGACCCAATCCAAAAATGGTCATCTGAGAGGAATACACACGTCTCAGATGAAGAAATACAAATGGCAAATAAATGTATGAAAAAATGTTCAACATCATTGGTCATTCGAGAAATGCAAATTAAAACAACACTTAGATTCTCACTCCAGAAAGAAAGGCTATCATCAAGAAATCAACCAATAACAAATGCTGGCAGGGCTGTGGGGATAAAGGAACAATTCTCCACTTTTGGTGGGAGTGTTGACTGGTGCAACCACTATGGAAATCTGTGTGGAGACTCCTCAAAAAGCTAGGATTAGAGGTCTCATTCCACCCAGCTATTCCCCTTCTGGGTATTTTCCCAGAAGAATTAAAAACATCATAGCACAGCGATATATGTGCACCCATGTTTATAGCAGCACAATTTGTAATAGCTAAATCTTGGACACTACCCAAATGCCCATCAACTAAGGAATGGATAAAGAAAGATGTGGTATTTTTATACAATGGAGTACTACTCAGCCATAAAGAGGCATAAACTTGAGACTTTTATAGGTAAATGGATGCAACTTGAGACCATACTCATAAGTGAAATAAATCAGACTCACATGTGTAAACATCATATTGTCTCCCTGGTGTGAGAAACTAAAAGAGTAAATAAAGTATAAAATGTACAATAGATATTGTGAAATGGGAAGAAACTGTTCAAAAGGAAAAGGGAACTAGGATGGGTGAAAAAGGAAAGGACAGTAGGGACAAAGGAAAATATGCAAGTCAGTTATACTATTAGTATCTCTCAGTTCATTAAAAAGGAAGGTTTGTACTAATATCGATTCGAGAAATTTCATGCCCATATCTTGTACCCTGAGCAACTACTTTAAAGATAACATGTAATGTATTAACTATTGTTAGTCTCATATTATTTTGTTATGAAATTTTGTTTTAACTTTTTTCCATAAAAAATAAAAAAAATTAGAAAGAAAGAGAAATGGGTTTTGAGTCACCAACTTAAATGGTCTCTCAGCTGAGTAATACATTCATGAAAAAAAGGAGCATGGTTCCTACCCTGTAGAAGCTGACTCCTAGCAAGGGAGACAGCTATTACATTTTTTAAAAAAGTTTATACATTTTGATGAGTGATACAACAGGAAAGAAACTGAAACTGTGAAGCAGACTGATGTCTGCTTAAGGCAGGGTATGACTTCTCTATGGAGTGACATTTAAATGAAGATCAAAGACTGAGAATGAATCAGCCATATGTACAACAGAGAGGACAGTGTAAAAGGAAGTATAAAGAAATGGAGTGAATAATGGAGAAAATAAAAGAAAGCAAGTGTGGCTGCTAATTAGTTGGTAGGACAAAACTGAAGAGAGGTGGAGATTTCCCATTGTCCCCCAAAACCCATTCCTTTCTTCTATAGCACTAGAATATAGCCAGATAAATGGACACCCAACTACATGATATTCCCCAGGCTCCCTTCATTAAGAAGGATCCAAGAGAATGTCCATGAGAGTAACACATAATATTTTGGAGTCAGTGCCTCAGACAATGGATATATCTTTCTTATGCTCTCTTTACCCCCTTGCCACTGGCTGCACTGTGTGGCAGTGGCTCAGCTTTGGCTTTTTGTCAAAGGAAACACTCTAGCACACTTGTTCTCAACATTGTCCCAGATCAGCAGCAACAAACTGATCACTGAAATGTGCTGCAAATGTAGGCTCTTGAGCCCCACCCAGACCCGCTGAATGAGGAGCTCTGAGGATAGGGCCTTGAAATAAGCAATGTATGTTTAAACAAGCCCTTCAAGTGATGCTGGGGCATACTCAAGTTTGAGAACCACTGTACTAGAAGGAGGAGGAGGAGGAGGTACAAAATGAGAGAAACCTGAGTGCTTGAATGTCCATGTGGAGCAAAGCTGGATCTATAAATGTGGAGCTTAGGAGAAAGTCTGGGAGGTAAATGATCAAATACTGTAACATTTAAAGCCACAGGAATGAGTAAAGTAAGTAGGGAGAAGGAAAAAGAAAGGAACGAGAACATAGAATCTAAGTATGGGTAACTCCACTGTTTAGAGGGAGGGAAGAATGAAGGAAAAGTCTGCAAAGGAAACTGAGAAGTGGTACCCAGAGAAATGGAAGGCAAAGAGTGTGATATTATAAAGGTCAAAAGTGTAGCATTTCAGGGAGAGAGTTTGGGCCCCCTTTGCTGAGTGCAGAAATTCTCCCCTCCTCACCGAGAAACACAAATGCATTTTAGAAGAACTGCCCCTGACTCAAGGGTGAGTCTGATGGAGTAAAAGTGATCCCCTCCTTGCCAATGTTTGGTACAGGAATGAACGCGAGGCCTGATTTCAGCCTGTGAGAAGCAAGAAGTGTGTTAGAGACTTTTGTGAAAATTCTTCCTTTTTCTTTAATGTAGAACAACAGGAAGCCAGTGTCTGTCTTTTATAAGAGAATAACGAAAGCAATAATAAAATGGAACAATTATAACAATACACTGTAATTAAGTTATGTGAATATGGTCTTTCAAAAAATATTACTGTATATTCACCCTTCTTCTAGTGATATGAGCTAATACAATGCCTATATGATGAGACAAAGTGAGGTGAATGACATGGGGATAGTGACAGGTAAGGGTTACCTGAATGTAAGCAATGCAATACCTTGACAGTTGATCTGACAGCCGATATGGTTACTATGTGACAATGAGTGAGTAGCATATACTGCATGGATACAGGGGATAAAGAGATGTCCCAGACAGGATAGTGGGTGACAGTGCAAGATTTTATCATGCCATTCAGAATGGTGCACAATTTAAAACTTAGGAATTATTTCTGGGAGTTTCCATTTAATATTTTTGGACTACAGTTGAATGTGAGTAACTGAAACTATGAAAGCAATACTGTGGAAAAGGGATGACTACTGTATTACCGGTGGCTGTTTTAGGACAACAAAGGGATCGTCGGAGAACCGTTGTAAGATTATAAGTGTTGGGCCAGTGATATAGCGCAGTGGTATAAGTACCTGCCTAGCACGTGCAAGGTCCTGAGTTCGGTTCCTGGTACCCACATAAAGAAAAAAAAGAAAAGATTATAAATGTATTTATTTGTAAAATAGAGATAACACTAGTATTTACCTTAGAAAGCATGAAACTGGCACTTTGAAGACCAATGCAAAAAAGATTAAAGGAACTGAACTCCTTAATGACATGGTCCAGATGCCAAATCTACCAAACTAAACTTTCTATTATGTAAGTTAATACATTTCCTTTTTGTTTAGTCAGTTTAATTTAGGATTTCTGTTACTTACAGCTGGAAACAGCTTATGTGATACAGTGATATATGAAGGCTGGTTCTATTTTTTTTTTTTTTTTTGTGGGTACCAGGGGGTCGACCTCAGGACCTTGGGCGCCAGCAGGCGCCCGTGCCGCTGAGCGATATCACCGGCCCCTTTTTCGTATGTGGGTTCCGGGAGTCGAACTCGGGCCCTTGCGCTTGCCAGGCAGGCGCTTAAGCCGCTGAGCCATCTCACTGGCCCTCTATTTTTTAATTGTCAGAGAGTCACCAATTTATTGCAAGTTCTCAAGAAAGATTATATGTATGAAGTATTGTTCAACTAGTGTTGGAAAGCACTTTTCTAATAAATGGAATCAGTAACCTAATCTTATAAGACAACAACAAAAAATCATTTTAGGAATAGAGGATTAAGCTGAGGATGAATATATATTTCCTATTAATATATTCTCCTACAATTCAAGTCATACTTAATTTTATTTATTTATTTTTTTTTTGTGGGTACTGGGAGTCGAACTCAGGACCTCGTGCTTGCCAGGCAGGCGCTTATGCCTCTGAGCTATCTCACCAGCCCCTCAAGTCATATTTTAATATTAAAACCACACTGAAACTAATTTTTTGAATTCTCATTTGGCATAAAAGACACAAATATTGAAAGTCAATGTCTTATCCTTTCCTCAACCTTGAGTAATTGCAAGGACTGAAAATTAGATCCATGGGAAGAATATCTTGAATATTAAATATGCAAAAATATTACAAACAAAAAAAGTCCACACAAAGTCAATGGTTTGACTGGTTAAAATATAGATATCGTAATCTCATTTAGAAAATTGATCTGTTAAAGTACAATGAAGCTTAATACTTCAAATTAATTTTATTTACTTCTGGAACACTGAGGTTGTGGAAAGAATGTTAATCTAGGAATCAAGCACTGTATTTATTAGTTTCATCCTTGCCACAAGTTGTGTAGTCTCAGCTACATAATGAATGTTTTGTTACTTTATCTAGCAAAGTAAGGAGAAATGAGTAACCTGTAAAGTTCTTCCAGTTTTACAATTCTATAGTTTGAATTATGTCTTAAGTTTCTAAGGTAAAAATAACTATAGGCACATTTTATATTACATGTAACCTACTCTATTTCCAATTCCAAATTGGTAATTGCTTCCAATTCATAACCTAGTCTCTTTTCAAACGTTTCTCTTAGAATTATTTACTAGGAGCAGGTGGGAAGCTTCCATATAGATGAGTTTTAATTAGAATACTTGCATACCATGCACTAGCAGCCATGTTTTAAAGTGCAAATAGACTGTCACAATGAGAAAGTAAAGTTCTTCTTTGTGGTGATTAGAAACAGGATTACAATTAAGTATGATTCTTAAACCAGCAATGTATTTTGTAAACCATGAGATTATCATTAAAAACATTCTTATTAAAAGTGCTATTATTGACATTTTCACTTATACTGGGGTATGTGCATCATCAACAGGATTAGTTTTGTGGCATGAAGTTTATAGAATTTGTCAGTGACGCACTATCTTCTATGGCAAGCTTGTTATGTTGGTACAGTGCCCAAAGTCAGCACGCACAAAGGTGAGAAGAAATAATGCACTGTGTTCTATGTACCTTCCCCCAAATTAATTGATGAATGTTATACTTGTTTCCTTTGATCAGTGTTCCTCTAATTTCTCTCTTCACCACCCTCACCCCCAGTCCCCAACAAAAGATGTATATATTTACATGACTATTAATTCAGGGCATTTTCTTTGTAAACTCGTGTCTTCTGTAATTTTTACAGGCAGTAGTACTTAACCTTTGACTTGATAAATATGATTCAATTGAGTTAAATGGCTGTTCTTCTAGAACTTAAAAGGTAAAATGCCGATATAAATATGTGGTAATTATCACCAGAACTGTTCATTTTTAACTATTAAATTTAAACAAAGAGCAATTGCTGTTTGTTCATGCAAAACAAACAGTTCCTGCTTAAGATCTTTTGATTAATCTGCTTCCCCAAGTGTAGATTCAGAAGAAAACACTGCCTCAGGCTCAGCACACACATCCATGAAAAGAAAAAAGCTTTGCTGTTTCAGGAGACTGTTAGAATTTTCCCAAAGAAGAAACCTAATGTTAAATAATGCAGGATTGAGTGAGGGAGGGAAACCAAACTTTGAGGTGCAGTCCAACACATCTAAGGCTTAGCAGATGCAGCCCCATTCTAAAGCAAGCATAGAAAAGAAAGTGGGTGCTTTGTTGGGGGGGGAAGGTAGTCAAATAGGTACAAGTAGAGGAATCACAGGGAAGGAAACTGTTATCAGACATATTTCCCAATCATATTAGAAATTGCATCTGAAATAAGATTATGAAAAAGAAAAAACTCTTAACCAAAGCTTCTGAAGGCTAGACACATGTACCTGGGGGCTGCACTTAGCAGAGTAAATCACCTGGGAGAATAGTAAGGGGTGGGAGTGGTTAGTAGAACTAAGATCACAGAAGGCTATTTTGGAAACACCCATTACGCCCTTGCTCCTCAAGCATCTTAACTTGAATAGAAACACAAAAAATTACAAAATGCCAAATTTGGTTGGAATTCTTATAAAAACTGGTACAAAGGTAGAAATGGATGTTTAGGACATAATGAGGCAAAAATGAATGTCTTCCTAGAGAGCTGTGGGAAACCAGAGAGGGCTCTGGAAGGGCACAGGATGGATTAGAAACTTCTATCAGACCTGAGGTGATCATTAGGTTACACAAGAGAAATGAACTGACTATTATATTTTAGGCACTACCTATGTCTTTTATATCACCAGTATTACCACATCAACAGAGGGCAGGGGCTAGGCCTAATCCTTGGGAATGGGGTTGGTAGGAACAAGGTGATGGACACACCCCAGCTGCTGACAGGAGACATTGGCTGAGGTCCCACAGGGAACCAGGGCCTGGCCCAGTGTGTGTGTGTGTGTGTGTGTGTGTGTGTGTGGCATTAGGAGTTGTGCATCTGTATGTGTGTGTGCTGGGGGGTTGGGTGGCTAAGGGAGAGGAATCCTAAATATCCAGACAGATGCCACATAGTCCCATTGAAGTTATTTATGGGGTTCTTCCAGTGGGATTCATGGCTCACTTAGCAGCTTTATCTCAGGTTTGAATATTTCATACCTTATTGGTTTTTTGGATGAGAAAGTTGATATGCAGATTCACTATCTTCTCACTCAATTTTGAGGAAAAGTGGATCAACCTGCAAGTGACAGGGGCCATTGACACAATCTGGAAAGGGGATAAGACAAGGACAGAAATTAATATCAATATGGACAGTGTTTGATTTCTGAAGAGGGAGAAGAGAGTTGTGAATGACAACTCATTACAGAACCAGTCATGACAATATATGGTCAATTATCATTATGTGACAATGATTGGATAAAAATCAGAGCATTGTAGAGCATTGGTTCAGATAGTAAATAAATGTGAAGTAATATGGGAAAAGAACCATCATAGGTATGGAGGACATAAAGAGGAATGCCATTATTACTGTTGTAGAGAAGGCCCCTGGATGGTGGAGAAATACATAAACTAAAGAAAAATTGAAGCTTAATATGCTTTATCAGTAGCAAAAACTAAGTCTGATGGGATCCCAGAGAGGATGCTCTCAGCCTGGGAGTTAAGGACAGCCCCCTGGAATAAAAGTCATGTCAAACGGGATGTCGATATACATTCATACATAGAGAATCAGGTACTGGACCAGGGAATTCTGGATAATCAAATCCTTTTTAAACTAGGAGTCCTAGTTTTCAAAGTCCTCCAGGTAATGTATGTACAGAATGAATGGTCAGCTTGGCCCTATTCCAGTTGAAGTGTTAGGACAGACCATTGGGATTATGCAAGCGAAGCTGCCTAGAAAAACAAGTAGCTCCAAAGTCCTTCTTTGCCTCCTCTGCCGTGTGCTTCACCCTGACTCCCACCCAAGAACAGAATTTCCCTCAAGCCCTGCCAGGTCCAGGGTGTAGGGGCATCTCTGAGCCCACTGAACCTGCCAGCAGCAAATGAGGGAACCGCCAGAACTGCCTGCAGAACACTCACATTTTGACCTCATCTTTCGTCCCTAGAAAAAGCTCCTTTCCTCTCATAGTGTCAATAAAATGCCCTTAAAATGACCACATTTCACAATATTCCTAGGGTTTAGGGGAGAGGCTGAGCAGGAGCCCTGACTTCTCAAAAGAAGCTAAGAGTGCTGGCAACCAGAATGCGTGTTCCTAAGAGAGGGAACCATGTGCCAAAGATAGAGGGGATCAGAAATCCTAGCATTTTGAAGGAATGCAGTATGGACAGACCCCAGGATGTGAGGAAGGATTGTGGAGGAAAGCATGAGAGGAGATATGCTAAATAGCTTGGCATCATTCTGTAGAGATAGATGGGTTATCAGACAATCAAAAGTAGAAGTGACAGGATCAGATGCTAGTTTTAGAACCACCATTTCCTTAAATAAAAGGCCATTTTATGGCCATTGTGCAGTTTACTTACTACCCTCTTCATTCTCATCCAGTCCTATAACTTAACTAAATGAGATTAGTGAGTGATTAACTACCTACTGCAAATTGGAATGTGTTGGAGAATGTCCAGGAGAAATGAGGTTTTGGTAGTATGAGAGCAGTATCGTAGTCTGGAGAGGAAAATATTGGGCACATTGGACTGAAACTCAGGTTAAGACAAGGGAAGCATGAGCTGCATTTTAACCTTGCCAGGCTGAATACTGGGATGAAGAATCAGCTTAGTGAAAGAAAGAGAATTGAGATGAATCTGCTTGGTTCAGGGCCTGGAAGGGGAGTGAGCAAGGATGGATCATTTTTAAGAGCAGTTTACACTTGATCTTAGCCAAAAGGCCGAGAAGTGATTTTAAGAGCAGTTTAGAACAAAGTTACACATAATGACTCTCAACCTAGATTTACAGAAAGACTGTGCTGAGATTTTGAGGGAGGCTCACAGCAATGGTTCTCTATTGTTGCATAACAAATAACCTCAACAGTTAGTGATTTAAAGCAACAGTATTTATCTCACAGTTCATTTGTGTCAGGAATCTCGGTATGCCTTAGCTGGATCTTCTGCTTCAGCGTCTCTCACAGGCTGCAATTAAGGTGTTGGCTGGACTGTAGAAATCTCAAGGCTCCTCTGGGGTAGTATCCACTTCCACATTCACTCATATTGTTGTTGGCAGGGTGTAGCTTTCTTGTGAATTGCTGGCCTGAGGCCACCTATAGCTCCTTACAAGGTGGGTGTCTCCATAGGTGGCTCACAGTATGGTAAGCAGTGGCCATCTGAGGGTGAAAATCAGAAATCAGAGCCTTTTTGTAACCTAATATTGGAAGTGCAGTCCCATGATTTTGCTGTATTGTATTTGTGAGCAGCCAGTCACTATCCCAGACCATTCTCAAGAGGAGAGGATAACACATTCATATGAACGGGTACAAATTATTGAGAACCATCTTAGAAGATAGCACAAGCCACTAGCTATGAAACACAGAGAGAATAAGACCCATTAAAAATCTGTCTCACTTTGGGCCAACATTAGAAACTAAGCCTGAGGTTACTGAAAAAGAGGGAACATGAGAGGCTGAGAAGGGGAATCCTTCCACTTAGGCATTGAAAATAGTGCAGGAAAGAGAGCAGACTGTAGAAGACAGAAAAGAAGAAATACTGCTAGGATTTCTCTGGAAATATGTGTAACATCTGCTTAGGAAAGAATTATATTAGAATTTTGCTTTAGAGCTAATGACTTATTAATCAGAATTCTGCATCTTGGGTTTGAACAGTCACAGCTGGGATGCAAGCTCTAAGCATAAGCCTGGTAAGATAGCTTCTGATGGTTCCAGATTCTCATTCTCCTATTGAGTAATGACAACATTTTTCTGCCTGTAACATATGTTAGTTCTACAAACTAGCTGGTTGGCTCGCTTATGTTACATGACAGCTACTAGACCAATAATTATATCCAGGAAGGCATAGCATCACAACTGGCCCACGCTGAGACTCATGCCCACTTGTATGACTAAGACTGAGAGCCCTGTTTTACTAGGTAGTACTATTAACATTTTCTAACAGGCACATGGAAAGATTGTACTTCCCAGTGAAGTAACTTACAGCCATAAGGCTTTATTTGACCAATAAAAGTGAGAAGTAATGGGTGTCACTTTTTAAAAACAGCTTTATTCATTCATAATGTATATATCACATAATTCACCCTCTTTAATTATAAAATTCAATAGTTTTTTTGTATATTCACAGACTTGTGCAGCTATCATAACTAATTCCAGAATATTTTCACAGCCCCCCCCCCCCAAATTCCATAGTAGTCACTTCCTATTTCTCCCTCCTGTTCTCCTCTGGCTGCTGCTAGTGTATGTGCTGTCTCTATAAATTTGCTTATTCTGGACAATTAATATGATACTGGCTTCTTTCACATAATGTTTCAAGGTTCATGCATTTTGTATCATGTATAAGTACCTCATTCCTTTTTATTATTAAAATATTCTATTGCATGATATACCACATTGTGTTTATTCATCAATTCATGGACATTTGGATCATTTCTGCTTTTGGACTATTATGGCTAATGTTGTCATGATCATTTTTTAAAAAGTTTTTAGGTGGACATATAGTAAGCCCTTCCCGGTTCTCATCGCACTCCTGGAAGTTTATATTTGTAATCCCATGGAGAAATTATTAGAATTCTAGCGAGTTAATTCCAATCTACCACTTTTAGTGTAACCCACGGTGAGAATAAAGACACTAAGGCATATTTATAGTTGTGAGGAGCCAAGGGGGCCCTAAGTCCAGCCAGGATGGTGGTTACTGGAACAAAGGCCACAACCCAGGGGTTTTATTAATTCTCAAGGAGGGAAGTGGCTCAAGGATGAGTGACTGTGAGAGTGGTGGGAAGCACATGAGTACCGTGAGCTGGGCTAGGTAGGTGGCCTGAAATCACCTCTGCAATATGCAGAGGGAAGGATATGCAGAAGGAGTAATCTGCATAACACAATTCAAGGTAGTATCTAATGTTTTGGGGTTGGTGCTTCAGCTCTGATGTGTAATCTTCTATGCCTTGAGAAGTCATAGCCTCTTTCTCGAGGCTCGATCCCAGCCGACAGTGTGGAGCACAGATCTCCATCCTGTCTAGCTCACACATGTTTTTTGGGAGCTACGGGGGTGGGGAAACACTGACCTGTTGCCTTGCTTCAAGAACTACACATCAGCACCTCGGTTAGACAGATTTGCACTGCTTAAAACCAACTGAAGGGATAAAGAAAAGTTCTATCTTTGTACATATCAGTACATGAAAATAGGGCCAGGTTTAGCTAAAATGGAGATAATTGCTCTTCTTTCAAGGAGAGCCATCCAGGTGGTCCTCCACAGTTCCCCCTTCTTTGTTTTGAAGAAGCTGGAGCAGGGTCAGTCATGGCTGTATGGCCTCCAGTCATATCCAGGTTGTGAACACTCTATGACACACTTTAATGAGAAGAATTATAAACAAGAGAATCAGCACACTAATTCCAATACAAAACCAAAAGTGAGCCTTGAGATATGCAAATGGCTTCAATCTTTCTATAGCATCAGCAAACTTATCCTAATCTTTAATTTGGGCATCGAATGTGGCTGTCTGTTGCGACATGGACAACACTTTTCTCTCAAGAGCAGCTATATCCACAGTAATATTTTGATGTATTGCTCCTTGTATATGTTTTTTGATCATTCCTCAAGGTTGTAGGCTTCTATTGTATGGTAAAGGGGTGATACAAAAGCGAGTCATATTACAGTGACATTTTAATCCTTGTTGCAATTACAAACTTTCAATTTGATCTCCCATCCAAAGGACAGAGGTCTTTAAGATGCTTACTTGGGTTTGCAATTTTATATCAATTTCTCCCTGAATTTTCCAGTTCTCATCAGCAGTTCTTGTCCAATTGTCTACAAAGTGAGCAGTTTATACTGAATGAGCTAACACCGCAGAGCCAATAGCTGCACTGGCTATCAAAAGCACTAGGGAGGTTATCCCCGCTATAATTAATGCAATCATACTCTTTGTCCAATTGCTAAATCTCTTAATTAAGTTCTCTATCAAGAGGGAAGCAGGCGAATGATATCAAGGCTTCATCAGATTGACCGGAAGCCAAACTCCGGACATCCTGCCCATGATCACTACTATGGAGTCATTAGAAAGATGTTCAGGCATGACACAAAGGGTTAGATAACAATTAGTACATGAGAACATATTTTGTTGCCACTGTCCACGTGGACATATGTTTTAGTTCTCATGGTTATATATGCAGGAGTATGATTACTGGGGCTATGCTTTTTCTGAAGAAACCACTAAATTTCTTGGTTCTTTTGGGAAAGCTGTCAATGAAACAATGAAGTATTTTCCAAAACACTAACATCATTTTACATTCCCACCAGCACTGTTTCCAATTTCTCCACCAACATTACTTATTTTCGGTCTTTTAGCTTAGCTATCTTTTGTAGTATCTCATTGTGATTTTGTTTTGCATTTCCCTAATGACTAATAATGTTGAACATCTTTTCACTGCCTTATTTGCCATTTGTAAATCTCCTTTGGAGAAATGTCCATTCAATTCCTTTCCTTACTTTTTAATTAGGTTGCCTTTTAATTGTCGTTGTAAGAGTCCTTCATACATTGTGGATTTGAGTCTCTTCTCAGATATATGATTTGCAAATGTTTTCTCTCATTTCTTTGGTTATTTACTTTCTTAATACTATCCTCTAAAGCTCAAATTTTTAAAAATTTGATGAAGTATGATTTACCTTTTTTCTTTTCTGTTTGTACCATATATAAGAAATCATTTTTCATTATATATAAGAAACCTGAGCTGGGTGTGGCGGTGCACACCCAGGCTGAGGCAGGAGGATTGCTGTGAGTTCAAAGCCAGCCTGGGCTACATAGTGAGTCTAATGCCAGCCTGAGCTACGTAGCAAGATTCCATCTCAAAAAACAAATGAACAAACAAACAAACAAAACAAGAAGAAATCTGAAGTTATTGAGATTTATTCATTTTATAATTTTATTCATTTTATAATTTTAGATTTTACATTTAGCTTACATTTGCATTTTACATTCAGTTTTAACAGTTAGGTTTATGATCCATTTTGAGTTAATTTTTGCATAGGATATGAAGTAGTGATTCAACTTCCTTCTTCTTTATGTGCATATTTAGTCCCAACTCCAATTGTTGAGCAGACTTTTCTTTCCTCATGGGATGATCTTGGTACTCTTTTCAAAAACCAATTAATCATTCATGTAAGGGTTTACTTCTGAGATCTCAATTCTACTTCATTGATCTATATGTCTAGCTTTATGCCACTACATGTGTGTCTTTTTTATGTGGAAGTTTTAAGACCTAGGGCTGTGGATGTAGTTCAGTAGTAGAATGCTTGCCTAGCATGCATGAAGCCCTGGGTTTGATCTCCAGCACCACAGAAAATTTTTTTTTCATCTTTTAAGAGCCAGTGGATGATTTACTATACTTTTTCCCTCTGCGTGTTCATTGTCAACTCTCTCAAAAAAGGTTGGAATCTTAGTCTGGGTTCCAGAGGGATGTCAGCGTGGAGAAGAGCTCTAAGCCAAAGCACTCTAAGCATACAGCATGCATGAGGATTAAAATTTTGTTTGAACTTTTCAACATACAGAGACTGTGTACTAGCCTATCCTGGCAAATGTATCACTATAATTAACCACTCCACAGAAGGAAAATGAAATCCACAAAAAAGACAGAAAATGAGAAAGTGTGCTGGACAAGCAAAACTTTAGCTATACTATTAAACCCTAAGGGTGTTGAGTTACCCCTTATTGTGTTTTATATTTCTGGAGGTAACCTGGGAAAATCTTGGTTACCTTCCAAAGTCAATCACATGACTAGATACTCTGTCCTGGCTACTGGAGTGCTAGTAATTCAGTATATAAAATGGCATCCCTCCTGTCAGGATCTTACACTTTAGTTGGAGAGACAGAATGTATACATGGAAAAGAAAGAACTCTACAAGCTACCATATAATAAGTGGTGCTGGAGAGGATTAAAGGAGAAGAAACTAGAGCAATCTAGGATAGCTAAGAAGGGCTTCACAGTACTGTGACTTTATGTCTGAAGGAAGAATAAGAACTTAGATAATCAAAGAGGAAAAGAGAGATGCATTGGTACATGTGAACAGTGAGGTAAGCAAAGAAATCCCATCTTGCCTGGGAGACAATGACTAAATAGATCAGTTTACCTGGAACAAGAGGATCTGTTGAGAAGTAACTTAAACAGTTTGAGGCTAAATTGAAGAAGTCTGTAAATGATGAGCCTAAGTGTTATTCTGGAGGTAGTGGAGAAATACTGAAAGTTTTTGTGCAGGGAAAATGGTGTTTTGTGAAAGTAATCTTATGGTAGTGAGATTAGAAGCAATGAAAGTAATTTTACTTCCTCACCTCTCAAATAGCCATTAAAGGTAGCTCTTTAATGTGTCTGATTGCCTTAACTCATCAGTACCATCTGTAGAGACCTAGAAATGCATTACAATTGTCCCTCTGTATCTGCAGGTTCTGCAACCAACCTCAGATCAAAAATATTTTTAAAAATTGTCTATACTGAACATGTATAGAGTTTTTTCTTTATTATTCCTTAAACAATACAACTATTTACATAGCATTTTACATTGTATAACTATTATAAAGAAAGATTTTTTAAAATATACAATAGGATGTGTCTAGGTTATAGGCAAATACTATTCCATTTTATATAAGGGACCTGAGCATCCAGAGACTTTAGGATCTGCAGGGGGACCTAGACTCAGTCCCTTGCAGATATCAAAGGATGAATATATTTCACAATCATTCTCTAAACTAGAAGCAGACTAGCTTAATATTGGTGTTTACTACATTGGGTACTAGAATGCCAGCACGTTGGATGAAATTGTGTATCAAAATGGAAAAAGAAAAACATATTGAATGTGTGCTTTAAGTTTTTGGATTCATTAGGGCCCTACAAACAGACTCCGGAGACAAATGGTGGAAATTAATAGTGAAGGGAATCGAAAACTTAACCATCTGAATGTGGCTATCATGAGCTGTTTTGAGTGAGAGTTAGCAAATATTTTCCCTACTGTCAATTCTAAGAAACATGCGAACAGATTCTGTGTAAGTGAATGCAGCAGTGAACCTGTGTCTCTGTTAAACCACAGAGAAGTGAAATAAGCTGATTTTAAATTTCTAAAGGGAACTTAAACCACCTGCTAAGTTGTAGAATTTAATTTACAAGATGAATACTTGGCAATGTGACACTTCTTTCATAGCTTCATTTGCTGTTTTAATAAAAATGTTCACAATGCTTTGGTTCCATCTGTTAGAGAGAGTGAAAACAGCTAACTGGTATTCAAACAACAAAAAATACAGCTTTCTAGAAAACTATATCTAGTGTGCCAAAATGTAAGGAGGTATTTATAAATTTTAAACTTCTGCCTTGCTTCTAAAAAAAATGCTATAGTGATTGCACTGCATCTTGGACTCAACATATAAATAATTTATGCAAAAATTTAAAATTTAAATTATTCCTCCACACTCCGAATGCAAACAAATGCTTTCAAAGTTATCATGACCATGAATCTTACTGCAGCAGGCTACAGATTTTCATTATAACAATTTGTAAGCAAATATTTGGTTATTTTTATAAGTCACAAATCTGGATGAACGAGGAAGTGATGTATAATAAACAAAAACTGTGCAAACCACAAAGTATGTTTGTTGCTACATTTCCAGAGTGGTGATAACAATAAGCTATTGCATGACAGCCTCGTTACTATATTGATTGAATTTCTTTAGTTTTTTTTCCCCCTAAGAATAGATCAAGATTTTATAACTTTCAATAATTATTGCTCAAGCACTAACTCCAGAACTTAACACCATGTTGGCATGTATTCAGCACAATCTATGTGTTTACTGAGTCAGAGAAGTATAATTGTAGTCAATGTTACATCAAAGAGAGACAATGAGGAGAGAAATGGGAACAAAATATAAAAAAAAAGAAAGAAGAGCCTTTCCAGCTGTCTGTTTCATGGAATTATCTCAGGCATTAGTATCCACTTGTCTTGCCTCAAAGTACTGGATAAAACTGAACTGGAGAAGAGCAAAGGCTGACAGTGACATAGGGTCTGTAGAAGGCCCTGCTAACTCTCCCATGCTTCCTCCTTCTGTAAGGAAACTGCTTTCATCTTTGCTGCAGAAAGGCAGGGTATGAGAGTCTCATCTTGTGATTCAATCTTGTGTTTGGTTCAAGGTGTCATGGTCTTGTCTCAGTTCAATAGGTACTGAGAGTTAGTCTCTTTGAATATTAGTTTTAGATATCTAAGTTTAAACCTACCTCAGTGGCCACGAACCTATAGCACATGTGTTCTTTGTTTTTCTTTTAAGAAAAAAAGATGTTAATGTATGAATTGTAAAATGAAACCTCAGTATTCAGGTTTAATTGCAGTGTTGGCATTTTGTGATAAATAAGTGGGTTTTGGGTTGTAGTTTGGGCTCTCGGTCTCTAAAAGTTTCACCATCACTGACCCAAGCACAGCAGGTTAAATGACTAGCTAGTCAGTCGATTACCCATAGAACAGAAAACAGGCAAAATATTTCCTTAAGATCACTCCAAATTTTACTTAATTTAAAATTCAAATTAAGATAGAAATGAAAAATAATTTTATTCTTTATCTAGTCATTTCATAACCATCACCAGAACAACAGAACTTATGTCTCACTGCCAATTTTAAGATGGGCTGGAAGCACGCAGAGGAAAGATAACTATGCTAACTACAAAGAGAAGAATTAGTTTCCATACACTTAGTGAAGCCTAGATTCAGAGACTGGGTTCTAATTACATACTCACTCGAAAAGTTTTAGAAGCATTTGACTCTAAATCTCGTCTGAAATAATACATATAATAATCTAGTTCATAGGATATTGATCGGTAAGAATAAAAACAAGAGCATGTATACGAAGTACTTTGTTAATAATAGGGTGAAAGATAGTGTCCTTGGCTGTGTAGTTGCAATGGTTCTAGTTTCAATGCTCTGAACATTCCTGTGGGAAAGAAGTACAAATAGCCAGCACAGGAAAATATCACTTACTGAAAACCATTGATCAGAAAAGGAAACTGGCTTACCACTGATGAAAAAGATATCATACAAAAAAAAGTGAGCACGAATATCAGTCAAGAACTGAACACTCCAATAAATGATACCACAGAGTAGTTAATATTTATAGTAATTTGTACTAAGCACTTCATAATGTATCTCTTAGCTCAGACTGCTATAAACACAACAATAAGCTGATGGCTTAAACAACAAACATGTATTTCTCATGGATCTGAAAGTTGGAAGTCTGAGATCAGAGTGACAGTGGGTGCAGTTCCTGGTGAGGGCCTTTTCCTGGTTCATGGACAGCCATCTTCTTGCCATGCTCTCACTTAGTGCAAAGAGAACTAGCTAGCTGTCTGGTCTATTCTTACATTAGGGTATTAATCTCATTCATGAAATTTCTACTTTTATGATCTAATGACTTCAAAAAGGCCCATGTCCAAATATCATCACATTAAGATTAGGAATTTTGGCAGGGAGCACACAAATATTCAGTCCATTACAGTGTATATTTTAAAAATAGTACATGAAACAATTATTTCTGTAAAGAGGCCACAAAATAGGCTTATAAATAAGAGTATTGTAAAATGGCAGAAAGAGCTGAACCGGAAGTGGCAGAACTCAGTTAAGAAAAAGAGACAAAAAAAAAGAGAAAAAGAAAAGAAATTAGAAGGCAGCTGAAGGTGTAGCTCAGTGGTAGAGAACATGGCTTTGATCTCCATCACTGAAAAAAAAAAGTACAAGAGAAAAAGGCAAAGACATTACAGAAAAAAATGAACTGGTAAGAGAATAAGGGAAAATAGATATTGTGGAAATTCATAGGGATATAAGGGGTAGCAAAAACAGAAATTGGGAAATTAAAAAAATTAAGTAGTTAAAAATACTTCAGATAAAAAGACCTTGAAAAACTTTTTTTTTTTTTTTTTTGTGGGTACCGGGGGTCTAACTCAGGACCTTGCACATCAGCAGGCGCCCGTGTTGCTGAGTGATATCACTGGCCCTTTTTCTGTATGTGGGTACTGGGAGTCGAACTCAGGACCTCGCGCTTGCCAGGCAGGCACTTATGCTTCTGAGCTATCTCACTGGCCCTTGAAAAACATTTTGAAAGCATTTTAAGCACATAAAAACTCAAGGAATAAGATACCATGAGCCCTTATTGAGGAAATTATTGAAAGATAAACTTCATTAAAAAGAATGACTGGGAAAACAATAGCAAAAGAACTTGCAGTAAGAATTAAATATATATTTCACAATACAAAAAAGCTAAAATAAGTAAAGAGATTAGGAAAGAGAAGACAATAAATGAAATAAAAGGGAGAAAATAAAACAAATGGGAGAAAATAAATGTATGGGCTGACAATTTAGAAATTAATTAGCTAACAAATTGGGAGAATATGGGGAGAATGAGGAGGACTGTCTCATCTGTAATATCTGGAAGTCATACATATTATTTTAAATTTATAGACACATACTGGAAGGAAAAGAAAATTTTAAAAAACACTGAGAAATATATTATTGACTAATAATGAAGGAAAAAGGGACAAAGAAAACCAGGAAGTGGAGAAAATACTCCAATATTATCATTGGTCCTCATATGAAACTATTAATACCTAAAGAAATAAATTTAAATAGAAAAATTAAAACAAAAGTCTCCCTAAAAGTTAAAAAGTCACACATACACACAACAAACAAATTACCATAGAAAAAATTTTAAAAACAACTGTTATCAGGTAACATTACATAAAACAGGACAGACCTAAGGCCAGGCACATCTGTACTGTCAATAAATGTAAATGAGTTTGACTCATCTATGAGAAAAAAAAAAGTTTTCAGCCTGGAGACTAAAGGAAAACTTAACTTTGTTCTGTATGCAGAAGACACTTCTAAGAGTTGAAATTAAAGTTATTCTTGAGATGCCAATATCAGGTAAATTGGAATTCAGGATAAAAAGCAGTATATTAAAAAATGTCCCTTATAATGCCAAAGGGGACACTTGACAGTGTAGATATAAAAGTCATGGAAATCTATGCACCAGTCAAAACAGCAGTAACATCCACAAAACAGAAATGATAGAAATTACAAGGAGAAATAGACAAAAAATATACTAGTGTAGATTAATTTTTAAAAGACCTAAATAACTAACTTTTGCTTTTTTTCTTTCTTTCTTCCTTTTTCTTTTTTAAAAAATTGACTAGTATTGTATATTTTTATTGTGTACATGATGTTTTAAAGTACCTATATGTTGTTGAATGCTTAAATCTAGCTAATTAACAAATGTATTACTTCACATAGTTATCATTTTTGTGATGAGCACATAACATCCACTCTGTTTACAGTTTTCCAGAATAAAAACATCATTAAATATAGTCAGCTTGCTTTATAAGAGGCCTTTTGAAGTTCATTTCTTCTGTCCGGCTATAATTATTATGGCCTTTAAGCAACATCCCCCTCAACTATCCTAATGTTTGGTCACCACCATTACCTCCAAATAACACTACTATAAGAATCAAATTTGATATATGTTGTACTTTGTTTCTGAAAATAAAAATATACACCTGGTTTTCAAGTGTTTATAGAGAAAGTCATGAAATCTGATCATATTTTAGATCACTGTATAATCCTCCATCAATATATTATATCACCATAAAATAATTTTGTGGTCATAATCAAATAAAACTAGGAATAAATCAGAAAATAAAAAGGACTTTTCAAATGATACTTGGAAGTTCTTAACTTCAGATATGGGCCTGAAAAGAGCTATAAATTGAAATTACAGAATTCGTAAAAAAAATGATAATTCATTATTAAACAATGATAACAATAACTATAAAAATTCTGCTAAAGAAGAGATAATAGCCCTACGTCTTTATATTACCTAAAAAGAAGAAACAAAAATAGTTAAACTATCTACTTAAAAAATTTGAAAAGGAAGTGCTAATAAAATAAAAAACAATTAATAATCATAGGTTTTATTGAAAAATAGAACTGATAAATAATTCTGAAACCTGAGTCTTTGAAGAGTAAAAAAAGGAGTGCACAAAGCTAGCTAGCTTAAAAAGGAAAAAATACAGGATAAGTGTAACTACATAAATTAATATAAGAAAGTAACCCCAGAAGGAGGACATTCAAAGAATTCTGAGATTACTCTGCTCAACCCTATGCAAATAAATGAAAAACCTGGATGAAATGAATAAATTACCATAAAAAGATAGAAAATGTAAACTAACCAATTTCTAAGAAGAAATAGAAGTTGTCAAAGAGTGATCTTCTTAAAAAAAATTACCAGCCCCAGACATGTTTACAAGAATTTCTGTAATGCATTTCAAAAAAGTCAACGTCAATACCCTTGGAACAGTTCCAAGCATGGGAAAAACTAAAGTTCCAAATCTTTTTTTTTTTTTTTTTATAAATGTGCAAGGCTTATATAAAGAAAATATTAAAACAAAAAGGAAGAACACATATAGAATACTTAAAATAATAGATATATCATGTGCTTGATTAGCATTTCAATCAGTTTTCTCTAAGTTAATTTGCTAATTTGATATAGTCTTAATGAAAATACAACAGATTTATTTTACCTAGTCAAGTTGTTCCTAAACTTCACATAGAAAAATAAAAGCAAGAATTAAACATGAGGAGTCTTAAAAAAAGAAATAAAAGAATAATGAGATAGAACTAACTCTACCAGATATTAAAATACTATAAGGCCTCAGATAAGTGAATAAATAACACTCGAAATTGCAGAAATAGAGCCGAATGCATACTGACATTCATATTACAAGCTAATATATGTTAAATGCAGTATCTGAAACCTGTTGAGAAATGGACTAATCAGAGTGGTGCTGAAAAAGTTGGGAGCTTTATGGAAAAAATAATTAAGGTGATTTTCACATTTGTATATTAATCTCTTTCCCATTGCTATAGCAAAATGCTTGAGGCTAGGTACTTTAAAAAGGTAAGAGGTTTATTTACCTCACAGTTTTGGAAGCTAAAAGTCTAACATCAAGCAGCCTCCTAGGTTCAGCCTCCGGTGAGAGTCGTCTTGGCTGGGTTACCACAGAGCAGATGGCTTCTTAGCAAGAGCATGTACAAGAAGGAGTGGTCACGTGGTGAAACAGGAAGCCAGAGTGCAAGAAGGGGTCAGATTTGTTCTTTTATAACTCTGCATGGGAATTAACCAGGATCCTATGAGACTACTTTAGTAGGCAGCACCTCTAGTGACTTAATGACTTCCGCCTAGGCCTACCTATTAAAGGTCCCACTGCCTCTTAACATTGCCATACTGGGGAATAAGCTTCCAGCACATGAACCCTTGAGAAACAAATCCCATCCAAACCATTGCACCTGTGGAAGACAGAATTGCAATATGACCCCTGGGATTCCTGCTTTTCAGTGTGCATGCCCTGTACCATACCTTTCACTTGACTATGGATTGGAGCTATGAATATATATCACTGCCACAAATAGATTTTGTCTTATGGAAGAAATGAAGAGATTATTTTGCATACACTTTAATCAAAGGTAAGTAATCTTGGTGAGCCTAACTTAATTAGGTGAGTCCTGTAATGGAGAGTTTAAATGTCTGAGATTGTCTGCTGCCCTGGAAGCAGCAAAGATCTGTGCTGTAAGGGATCACATGGCAGGGATTATGGGGGACCTCCCAGAGTTGAGAATGATCTTTGGCTGTAATCTGCAAGAAAAAGGATACTAAAATCACAAGGAAGTTAATTCTATTAACAGCTATGTATGCTTAGAAGAGAGTCCAAAACTATAGAAGGGATCACAGCCTGATCAAGACCCTATTTTAGCCTGCGAGACCCTGAACAGAGGATCCATCTAAGCTATGCATGGCCTCCTGGCCTAAGAAGACTGTAAGATAATAAATGTACGTTGTATTAAGTCACCAGGTTGTGGCAATTTATTACACAGCAAGAGAAACAAGTATACACCTAACCTGAATTCCAAAAAGGTGAGAGAAAAAGCTATAAAAACTGCAACCATCAAATAGGCAGGATACCAGTGAATATATGTGGGACATCAGTTATTTAATTAATAATATTTTATGAAAGTTGTTAATTTACTGTTTTCAGTGGGAGTATTGAACTTTCTAGTCCAGAAATAACAAAAATTAAAGAAAATGAGAACATCATAGGAAAAAAAATAATTCCACGGGATATCGCCAAAGCTATATTTTAAATGAATAATGTAGACAACTGAAAAGTTGCAAAAAAACAAAACAAAACAAAACCCAAAATCATAAGCAAAAAGAAAGCAAGAAGAGTTAATAAACACATACATAAAATGAAACTTTAAAATAGGAACAATAGTCAAAAAATAAAATTAAAATTGATATTTAAAATGCTTAAGAGGGCCAGTAAGATGAAAAAAAGAGAAAATATATGAAATCATTGGGAAAGACTGACCACACATTCAGAGAAAAATCTTTAAATTATGGTAAAATTCAAAGAAGAACTAACCATTTAGAAAAGAGATCCTATTCAAAATGGTAACAAATGAATTAAGTGTAATAAGTTTAATAAGAACAGAAAAAAAAGAAAGAGCTACTATAGACTAAAAAATACTTGAAAAATGAAAGACACATTATACTCTGAATGGGAAACAAAGGTAAAAGATAAAGTCCTGAGTTTTGTAAATGTCAGTGATTTTTAGGAATAGCTCAGTAAGATTATGACGGGAGCAACATTGATGTCTTGATATAAAAGTATAGAGAACCACTGTGAGATACATGGTGATTTATGAGTTGACAGGAAATTTAAAATTATTCAGAGAACCTCCAGGAAGTAAAATTACTTTTTCAGTTAGTCATTCAATAAGTGTTTATCTGGTCTGTACTAGGTTCTAGGGGCACAATACTAAGATATAAAGCAGGGGTTCCAGTTGTGGGAAACTACAAATTAGAGAGCGAGACAGAGCAGGAGAGAAAAGAGCTGGCCCAAAAAATGAGAACCGAATAGGGTGACTCTTTTACAATGATTGGCCATAGAAGACTCCTCTGAGGAAGTAAAATTTAAACAATCTGAATGACAAGAAGCCAGATATTCTGTGGCAAGAAAGGGCTGTGCATGACAGTGGAGGCTGGGTGGTTGCTGGGTGCTTGATTGGGAAGGGACCATGGTAGTCAAGGCAAAAGATGCTAGTGTTTTGCACTAGGATGGCAGCTATAGAGGTAGAGAGGAGTGAACTTGGAGCACATTTTGGAGATAGACTGAGGGATAATGCCAATAGCTTTGAGGCTACCTAGTGGATCTAGGAGGTTGATGGTGGTGCTATTTATTCACATGGAAAATGTTGAGGGGGAAACAGGTAATTTAGGGGGTAAGGCAGGTAGGTAGAATTTGAGAATCATGAATATCCACCATAGTACATTTGAGATTCTAAAACCTTCCAAAGAGGTGGATCAATAGGCAGAAATGAGAGGGCGTATTTGGAATTGATATTTGGGTAATATTAAAAAGCTTAGGGTCTAGATAGGTATTTCTATGGCAAAAGTACAGCTGGAAAAAAGAAGGTTGCCTAGGAAATTAAAACCTTAGAGTACACCAACATTTATGTAAAGCAGCTGAGACAAGAGTCAGCAAAGCAGCTTAAGAAGAAATGGCCAGTGATGTAGGAAAAAGGCAAAGGGATGTGGTATCACAGAAGCCAAGAGAAGAGTTTCAAAGAGAACAAAGTTGTCAACTGAAAGAATATGTGGTCGCTCCTTTGAATGCTACTGAGAGATAAAGACAAGCGACTGCTAGGTTGACCACCTAGCACAAATTTCCCAGCTTAGGCTGAATGCTCATACCTGGGTCCATCACTGTCTCTAGGGAAGTCAGCTCATGGTGAGAAACCTGTAAACAAGATGCTTCCCCCAACACCCAACTCATAAAGGTATATAAACCTTTCTCTATTTCTAAAATACATCAGGGGGAGCAAAATTTGGGGTAAAAACTATCTAGATCCAAGGTCAAGGCTCAATGTCAGTCTTACTTATAAGGCACAAATACTCTATAAATGACAACACAGAAAGTATTAAATACTTAACATTCTTGTTTCATCATCTCTTTGTGAAAATAGTTTTTCTCCTATTATCTTTAATCTACAGTCAAGTTAATTTGATTTACTGATCATATCATAAGCTTCTCTAATTCTTATTTTGGAGTATCATCCTTTAATATATTATAAACCATGTGTTTAACTAAGTGTAGAGAATTGTAAGATGAAGATAATAGGGTGATTAATTTGAGCACAATAAGTACAAGTTAAGTTTAACAGTTCCTTAGCATACATAAGTATTTCTGTGAATTATCTCTTAATGTAGAGTTAGATATATCCTATGTAATCATAGCATATTTAACCTAGGTTAAATGAGTTAAGACCACTAACTTTTCCAATTTACGTTATAAGTTAGGTAAATTTGTTTTAGAAGTCAAGAAAGGGAAATAGAAGTGATTATATTAGTCAGTCTGTATGAAATTTAACTCTTCATGTGTACACTTTAAAATGTGTGTTTTACTGATGAATTGCTATTCTACTGAGCAACATGCCCCTCTCCATTTTTAACTTCTAAGAGTAGATATATTTACATAATTACTAATAAATTGCTCTAAAGTAAACACAACTTTTGGAATTTTTATTGTTTATATTAACAAAATCTCATTGTAAAGAACTTTAAAGCTGTGTTGAACAGTTTCTTGTAAATGTTTCACAATCCCTTTATTGGGTGTATGATCTTAATGACAGTAGGTAGGAAGGGACATAGAAAGCTAAATAAACTGTCAAAATCATTGTATCATTTTATAAAACCATGAGATGGGACAAGAGTTCTCATCCCACATGTAGGTACTGTACTGATTGTTGTACTGTTATGGCCACTATAGGGATCAGCTAGTCTTACACTGTGGACCTGAATGGGAACAGTAAACTGGTCTTATGGAGATGATTAAGTTGGACGTCACTGTGGCCATGCTAGTTGTTTAGCAAAGTCCTAGCAACTTTGTCCTTCCCTACAGGAACAGGTGAGGTGGAGGAACAGCAGTGGACTTCCTCCTCACAGAATCCCTCCATCGCACCTTCATCGTGTCAGGGCTGCTCTCCACACCTGCCTCCTTCAACACTCTCGTCCATTACAGCCTCCTGGCAGACCCATTGGCTCCATCCCTCTCGTGCTCTCTGCTTTGCATTGTGGCTTTGGATCATCTTGCCTGTAACTCAGACCTTGAGTGGCACCCCAGGCAAAGTCAGTATTTGTGTAATATAATTTAATTTTAATAATGTTTCCACTTCCAATATTATTTAATGTTTACCTATTTTCTTATTGATATCACTAGTTTTGTTATTTCTACTTGTTATAATAACGTGGGAAGCTGGGTGTGGGAGCGCACACCTGTAATCCCAGCACATGGGAGGCTGAGGCAGGAGGATCGCCACAAATTTGAGGCCAGCCTGGGCTACATAGTGAGCACAGTGAGTTAAAGGCCAACCTGGACTACATAGTGAGATCCTGTCTCAAGCAAAAAACAACAAACATTTTTTGGGAAATTGTGGAAACATCTTTTCTTATACTAAAATCTTTACTTATCGTACTGAATTACCTTTAGATTTTACTATTATCTGTGAATTTATTCTTATCTATATCTGAAGAACTGGAAGCATAGCAGTTTTATTAGTTTCCTATAACTGCTGCAACAAATCACCATAAAGCTTAAAACAATGCAAACTTATAATTCTGGAGGCCATGTATCTGAAATGAGTCTCAGTGGGCTAAAATCCAGGTGTTGGCCAGGCTGCATTGCTTCTGGAGGCTCTGGGGGAGATCCGTTTCTTATCTTTTCCAGCTTCCGGAGGCTGCTCATATGCCTTGGCTTGTGGTTATATCACGCTTTGTTTCAACCTTCACATCTTCTTCTCTATTGTGCTTTCCTCTCAGGAGAACATTTGTGATTACACTGTGTCCATCTGGATAATACAAGAGAGACTTTCATCTCAAAACCTTTAATTTAATCACATCAGAAAATTCTCTCTTGCTTACGTGGTAAATATGCACAGGTTCTGGGGACTGGAACATGAACATCTTCAGGAAGAACACTGTTCAGCATCCCACAGCATTCATCATTGTTTTATTAAGTAAGGAAGGAAATACATACCACTGAGACTAGACTTTAAAATGTTTATGAAGCCTTAATACCGAAGGGTTTAAACTGCACAGATAGAAAAGTTATTAAGATAGTCGGTAGTGAGATTATGTATAGTTGAGAGTTAATAAACTAATACCATTCAATTTAAGAGAAAACAAAGGCCATTTTAGTTTGAGGCCAAGGGCTATCTAATACAGTACTATCGTGGGATAGTCTGTTTGAGACTTTAACTTCTAATAGTGTCAAGCTAGATATTCAAATACATTCTTCAAGTCCTGGTCATTCAGCTTCTCAAATCTCTTCTTTTTTGTAAATAAATACATGGTTAAAAAAAAGTTAGAAGAGCCAAAGGATATCTGGTGACAAGTCTCCAACCTTTGTCTTCTAGTTACTCATATTCTTTCACAGGCAAAAAGTCATTAGTTCTCTCTTCAGTGGCTTTTGTTTACTGTTCCAAAAATTAGTTTGGTCATTTGAAAGCTTCTTTCCTGAATCATTAGGAAATTACAAAGTTAATCCATATGTACATTTTATTTATAGAACTGTCTCTATACCTATAAGATAGTCATTAGAAAAAATTTCTATTAACATTCGAGACTCCTCTTCACAATTTTTGGCTTCTTCTGCCTAATAAAGTATGTACTGCTTAGTGACCTGCACACAGCCTTTGGCTTTTGCTCAGACTTTTATATTTATGTATTTCCCCAAAAGAAGCAATTGTCATATGCATGTCAAAGCATGGGCTCTTGAGGTAGCACCTCAAGTCAAAATTTGACTTCTCCAACTTTAAATTGTTTGACTTTGGACAAGTTAGTTGAATTCTTCGTTTGTTTGTTTGTTTGTTTCTTTCTTTCTTATTTTTCGTCTTTGCATATATAAAATGTGCATGCAAATTAAGTGCTCCATAAAGTATCTGGTATTTACTAAGTATTTAACAAACAATTCTATTTATGAAGAACTCCAGTACATTTGTGAGAATTATCCTCTTGCATTTGCTCTATTAATCTTAGTTGACAGTGATTACTATTCTACCTTTAACAACATTTACTCAGTGGCATAAAGATTACTGGCCTATAATTCTCAAAACTATGGTACCACTGAGATTTTTATGGGTAACACCACTGGTATTTTTGTTACGAATAGTAGCGTTGCTGTCTACCAAGCTCAGTGTTAGTGAGCTCTTGTTGCATTATGCTTTTTGACATTCACAAAAACCTTTGAAGCAGGATGTTGTCAACATCCTCATTTCAAGGAAAGAACTTGAGGAGTAGAAAGGTTGAATAACTTGCCCAGCTAGTTAAGGACAGAGTCAAGATTCGAACTCACACTGTCTAAGACTAGTGTCCACACATTTGATTACCACATCTTACTATCTCCTGAGTACAGTCTTTAATCTGGCATTTCCTTAATGTTTTGGCTTCCACTCCCTCATTCTTATATTTTTCAAGTAAAAAAGTAAATATCTCTTGAATGCCTATGATGTTTCATAGGCATATAGATACAAAGATAATAAGGCAGAAACTGGCTAGTAGCAATAATATGTAGATTCTGAAGAACAGCAGTATTAACTTAACTACTATTAACCTGAGGTTAGATCATGTTGTTTCCAGTATTGGATATAAAGCTAGCTACCTTTCTCTTTTAAGCAACAATATGAACATGAGAAATTACCTCTTGTCTTCCTCTGACTGAAGCAAACAACTCATATCTTGCTTTCTCTATTCTCTGTCCATATATTACACTGTGGTTATTAAATGCCTAACTAGCAAGATTCCTCTTTCAACATTTTACAACTCATTGATATTTTATGTTTTATTAACTTGTATTAGTTTTTTAAAAAACTCAAACCTTTTATTTTAAGATAATTGGAGAAGCCAAGTGTGATGGTGCCTGCCTATAAGCTGGCACCCTTGGAGGCTGATGCAGGAGGACTGCCAATTTGAGCCTAGCCAGAGCAACTTAACAACTTAGTAAGAACCTGTCTCAAAATAAAAAAATGAAAAATGAAAAAAGGGCTGAGGCTATAGCTCACATGTGAAGGCTCTGGTTAAATCCCCAGTACTTAAAAAAAAAAAAAGACGCACCCTTCAAAGAAAGGCCACCAGTGACCTACTTCCTCCGACTAGTCCCTACCTCCTAATAGCCCATTCAGCTATGAACTGATTAATGAATCCAATTAGTACACTCATGATCCAATCACCTTTCAAAAGCTTTACATCTAAGTACATGAGCCTTTTGGGAGACATTCTGAATCCAAACCATAGCAGGCGAGGTAGTGTTCCTCTACAGGGAGTTCCCCAGGGCTCTGCCGTGATACACCAGTCACAGTGAGGGGAACAAGGAAAGCCAGTTCAAGTCATAGGAAGTAAGGCTGATGGTCTTATTAGAATTCTATTGACTGTACCTGCAATTTCCACTAAAATATCCTCCTGCTACCAAGAACTGAGCTGGGTGTACTTGGGACTCCATTTTATACCTGATTCTTTTTACTAGTTGAAGTGAATAGGGCTGGAGAAGAGCTCTGGTTTCTCTCAAAGTCAGTATGCTCCTAACACTTTAGTATCTAAACATTTCTGAGTGTCAATTGCTATTCTGCACACTGCATTGCTTATGTATACTAGGCTTTAAAACCTCAGGTTTTTGGCCCATTGAATACTGTAAACTTTGATTTTTGAACTGTCCTCAGGGTTTAGAGAACCATTTGTTAGTCTCACTATTTTGATACCCACCAGGGAAGATATTCAACCTGCTATGGAATGGGATCGTTAACTGAAGCAGCCACTATGAGAACAGAACTGCATAATGTTATAAATGAAGTCACTGCCATGAAATAATACAGATGTATTCTTTTCAGTGAATTCTGTGCAAACACCCAGTCAAGCTGAGACTACCCTGATTATGTACAGGGAATGCATTCAGAAAATCACCAGATGGGTTTTTCAGTGGTTTAAAAGTTGCTATGCTGTAGCATTCCAGAATAAAATAAATAAATACCACCTACCAACCAGTCAAGTTTTTTGATGCAACATCCCTTTACTTCAAAGCTTATAATGAAATTGATTTTCAGTGCTTTTTCATCTCAACTGCAAGCCCCATGAATAACTACTCTAAAATAATTTCAACTTAGGAATGTTCAGGATCTGGTGAGAAATTGATACACTTAGCCAAAAGATATTGAATAAAAATGTAAAGGAAGAACTTGCTGTGTTTACATGAGAGAAACCATGTGACAAGGAAGCAAGGAACCAGAAATGATTTTCCATGATAACCACAGTAATTCCAGTTTTTTCTTTAATTTTTAGTGAGACTGAACTTCAAACAAATGAAGTTTCACACCCTGGGAAATTGACAGGGGCAATAAATCAAATTCTTGTGTTCATTCCTAGAATCCCAGTCATTGACTGTAGTATCTGATGCTAAACATTTTAATGAGATGTTTTTAAAAATTCAGCAAATCATGTTGATATTTTGAAACTCTTGAATGGTAGACACACTTATTTACTTCGCATTCAGATAAATCATATTGATATTTATTTTGAAGGCATATATAGACCCAGGTTTTATTTGTGCCAAAGCATGTACAACTTAGGGATTAAAAGAAGAAAAGCTTCTTTTAAAAAAGAAATATAAACTTATGCATGTAATATTTGGTAAGATAGTATATATTTAGAAAAATAAGGAAAATCATGACTAATTATAAATCTCAAAATACAGTACTGAAAAATACCACAAAGATCACAAAATCTAGAAAATGAATAAAGTGCTTCAAATTGATGAACTTCCTAATAAATCTCTGCAATAATTTTTCCTTATACTTTTTAGCTGCATAGTTATGGGTTATCTTTTTCTATGACAATAATTTTTTTATCCTGAGAATAGAAAGATAATCCAGTCTCTCTAACATAATTGACTTAAAATTGTTTATTCTTATTCAAAGTTTAAAAGTTTCAGATTCACAATTCCTTGTTCCTAAGGTCTATGTGCAATTTTAATATTGTTTGTAAATTTAGGAAACCTCTATCCAGTTTCTTCCATGTATGAGCTATAGGATTTTAAAACATTTTCAGATATCTTTTGCAGGTAGCATTCATTAACCAATTTGTCACTGATGTCCTTGTGTTAGGTTTAGGGTAGATCTGTACAGTGAAGTGTAGAAGATTCCTGGAAGTAATTCCTACATTAGGACAGGGAACTGTGACAACCACCTAGGGAAGTACCTATAGGCCACATAAATACTGTATATGCCACCAAACCCTAACTAAATCTATCCCAACATAGTTTGCCTTGGGCAAATCCCCAAAATACCTGCAACAATTCCAATGCAGAGTAGAAAGAGCCAGTAGTTTTAGCTGATAGTGATTAAAATATCCCTCCTGTGCAAATTTTATAAAACAGGTAACTAAATCCACTTCTACATCAAGGAAAAGAAACTTGAGACATTTTATCTATTCATTGGTAAGTATCCTCTAAGCTCTGAATGAATGCTTGTCTAGCCATACATAGCACAGCAGGTTAAAAATGAAGATCTCTGCCATAGATGCACAATGGAGTATTACTTAGCCATAAAGAAGAATAAATTTGAGTTATTTATAGGAAAATGCATGCACCTTGAGACCATAATGCTATGTGAAATAAATCAGACACAGAAGGCTAAAAATTGCATGGTTTCTCTTATATGAGAAATAGGAAGTATAAATAATTTAAAGAGCGAAATAGAAGCTAGATGATAGGAAACAGGGAGATAGGCTTAGTGGAAATGGAAAAGGGATCTGGGGATGCAGGGAGATGGGAGAGAAGGGAGAGAAAGATGAAGTAAAAAGGATCAAGTTGTGATCTGTTTATACAGCACTTCCTCATGAAGAATGTATTTATTATATATTGCAAGTATATTCTAATAAAAAATAGCAAAAAGGAATAAATTTCCCTGTATTTCTATATCCCATTAAATGCCTAAATATTTTCCTTTCTATCTTTTTGTTCTATTTTGTTTTTGTGGTGTTTGGGATTAAACCTAAGGCCTTGCACACATTAGGCAAGCACTCTACCACTGAACTACATCCTCAGCCCAATATTTTTCTTAAGATATGTTTGGTGTATCATTTCTTTCTTTCTTGTTTGCCAAATTCTTTGCTTTCTTCTGTTCAATTCATGTCTTTCTGAAATTACCAACTGAGTTCTGGTACAGTACTTCAAGACCCAACCTTGGAAGGTAACTGACACTCATGTAGCAGAGGTAACGAAGCACATTTTGCGAATTTAAGAATAGAAACATGAAATGTTTTTTTTTTTTTTTTTTTTTTTTTTTTTTTTGTGGGTACCGGGGGGACGACCTCAGGACCTCGCGCGCCAACAGGCACCCGTGCCGCTGAGCGATATCACCGGCCCCTTTTTCGTATGTGGGTTCCGGGAGTCGAACTCGGGCCCTCGCGCTTGCAAGGCAGGCGCTTACGCCGCTGAGCCATCTCACCGGCCCCAAAAAACATGAAATGTTAAATAAACATATTTTTAAAAACAGAAATAGAATATGTAGCATCCTTGTACAATGAAAGATCAAACATTATTTTATGTTATAGATAATTAAACATAAAGAACAGATAATTTATGTGTGTATTGCAATATACCTATATCAGATGACACTTAATCATCTTTAATATAAGCAAAGATTTGTCATAATCAAAATCCCATGCTCTTTTAAAACACATTTTTTAACTTGTTAATTAAAAGAAGTCATTAGTATTAATGGAATAACTTAACAAAGTGGTAGTTTCCATTGCAATTATGATTTGAAGGCACAAACAGGTCAGTTTGCCCCAAAATATTTCTCTATGTCATGGCAAAAAAGGGATATTTTAGTATAGCATGTCCTCCTTTTATGATAATGTAAATTATTTAATTATGTGAGGTATTTATCATCCTGATTTCTGTAGTGACAAAAAAATCTGTCAGGTCTGAGGGTCAATAAAATTGGATGGAACACAGCAGAGACAAACTTTTGATGGCAGTAGAAGTTTTGATCATAAGATGACAGGGCTTGGGACGATGTCAGAGAAATCAGCTACTGTGGAAATCTCAATTTTTCAATTTAATTTGGTAAACATAAAATATGCCAATGTTTGTTTCATGCATTAATTTTCTCCAGCTTTTGAAACGGTATCAAATAGGGAATAAAGTAATCAGTATTCTATCTTTCCTAAATGTGATTTGATTTTCTATGCAATGGTAGCATTCCATTTAATTAAAGAAGCAGACTGTGGCTGAGGGAGTCTGATGGAGTATATATATTAAAATATACAACTTCTATAATCAAGTGCAATTTTTTTACTTCAATTTGAAATAAGCTAAGAAAAGTACTTGAAGTGGTTGGAAGAGGTAGAAAATCCAGTCTACATATTCTGAAGGACTTACTGGCTTATATAATCTGAATTCTTCAGGTTTGGCTTGATCTGGGAGCTAAAATAAATCAATTTATCTTTTTTAATCATGCTGTCCATTGTGGAGCATCTCTTTAAGATTTCAATTGGTGGCTTCTGTCATCCACAGGCTTACATCTTCTGAGACTCAAGTCTAGGAAAAAAAAGAGAAAATGTTTCTTACTGATCACTCCAGGAGTCCCAGCTCTCGCTTTTACTATACTAGCTGGTATCCTCTGTCCACCCTAGATCAAATTGCTCTAGAGGAAATCAATAGCCTGACTGGCCAGGCCTGAGTCATATACCTTGGGATGAAACTGTACCTGAACCCTATGGGTGAGAATGGGAGAGAAATGGCATCCCAAAAGAAATCAAAATACAATAGTTTTAGCATAAGAGAGGCAATGACTGTTAGAGAAAATCAGTTGAAATCTGCCTTTTAATTAACTGAACACAATAGTTTTAGCATAAGAGAGGCAATGACTGTTAGAGAAAATCAGTTGAAATCTACCTTTTAATTAACTGAACACCAATACACAATTTCTTCACCTATATAAAATTCCAAACATGCCTTAGTTTGATACATAATGACATACTTCCATGTGTACTCATGCCTCTCACAACAGAGACAACTGTGTTTGATCCAGTTACTGCATCTAAGTGTAAATATAGGATATCTGGATTATGCATGTTTTCAAAGATGTGCGGATATAACTCTAATTTTTTGTTTGTTTGTTTTTTGAGACATGGTTTTGCTATGTAATTCAGGCTGGCCTTGAACTCACTATGTAGCCAAGGCTGACCTTGAACTCACAGCAACCCTTCTGCCTCAGCCTCCCGAGTGTTGGGATTGTGGGTATGCCCCACCACACCTGGCAATTCTCATGTTTTGAAAACTTATGAATAAAAGATAAATTTAATGACTCTCCCTATACTCAAAAGGCATTTACTAGGACATCACTAAAAGGAGGCCAAGGGATTACTTAGGACTTTGAGGTTGAATAAATGCCAAGTTTTGTTTACTAAGCTTAAGATATCTTTGGCTATTCAATTTTCTTAAGACTTTAGTTGGCTCTCACTCTGTAATTCCATGGATTAATCAACAAGTCTGTTGATCTTCTTAAATTAAAGTCTTTTAACTTAGAACCTAGGAATTTGTACTTCTTAGCAATTACTTTAGTTTCTGTTTTATCTGCCCAGACCTCAGTTTCAAGGCCTTTATCTTGGCCTTTGTTTCACAGCACAGTGAACATATGCTCTGCTGGTGAAGAGGTAATAGCTAATCAGCTTTTGGTCCCCACACTGTATGCCCAGTGAGTATCTGCAGTTAAGATAATTATCCCATTTCGTAGGAAGAGAATTCATAACAAGAGATTCTAAGTAGGAGCCTGACCGTCAGCTTTCTTCTAAGTGGCAATTTCATCTTATGCTAGGTTTCCCACCTCCTGCTTTGTTTATATTTCTTTAGCTTGATGCAGAGAATTTTATTTTTATAATTTTGCAAATCTTCAGATCACTGACCCTGAGATATCTTGGAATTTAGGGCATTAGCAAAGAATGACTTCCTGAGAATAGATACATATTTACAAGTCTTTTCAACAGATCAATTTCTATGAAGTATCTTTCTTGTACGAGAAAATCATAAGAATATGGTATCCTACAAGCCAAGTGAAGAATGTGTATCAAGGAAGAAAAGGCATTTAACTGTGTTCACTGATAAATGACACATCAAAAACAGTAAGGAAAGACTGAGCACTAGATTTGGCAATATGTAGTTTGTGGTAACTTTGATAAGAGCAGTTTTAGTGAAGTAATAGGGCAAAATGGGAGTGGGATAAGTGATTATGGAAGGAGGGGAATTGAGCAAGTGTTTAATGAAGTTTGGCTGTGAAAAACAGTTTCCAGTATTATTTCTACTCCTAATAAGTTTTTGACCTCATGTCCATGAATATATTTCTCCCATTGAGAAAAATGATTTCCATCCGCCACGTTCCTGCAAATACAGTGCTATACTCGAGTGAGCCCTAACTTAATATCACCCAGTATCACCTATAGCTATCATCATGATGAGCTAAAATAAATAAACAATTAAATAAAAATTTAAAAATAACTCTTTGTAGTCAATAGTAGAGCAAGTGTCACAGCTGAGACAGCTAGGTTGAGAATTTATGACAGCTAATATATTTGGTGGCTTGAATTGCTCAGGATCCCTGAGTTCTCCTTTTAACTTATTCAGAATTACCAAGAGATGGTTACTTTACTCCCCTCCCCTATATATATTTTTTTTATTAATAAAATGAAGATTTAAAAAATACCTATACAATGATGCTGCTTATAAGGAAAAAACACACTAAGTAGTTTGAGATCTGATGAGCAAAAATGATATAAAATCAAGGCCTTATTAATCTGTTTACATTTTTATCCATTATATTTAATTCCACTTATTAATACTTACTTGGAAATCTCATTTTACTTTATTAAAGCCACGATAATCAATTTTTAAGCTATCATCTGCCAGAAGGTCTAAATTTCAGAATGAATGAATTTACTTGGGCTTTCCAAAGAGCCCTGAATTTTAAAAGTCTTACAATTTATGTACAATAAGGATCAAAACCCCCCACTATCTATAGATAGCATGTACATTTTGAGCTAACACCATACTGGCTATTTGCTTGACATTTCTAAAAGGAGCTGAGTATAAGAAGAAATGAAGAGCACTGATAATGGACGGATGCTGAAACAGTATTATTATTCAGCTCAGTTCCCACCTCCTACTTCCTGCATGCCGTCTTTTCACATGGGGAGGAGGGAAGTATCTTTAGTCCCTATCAGACAAAGACCTTGGCATGGCTGGGAGAGACAACGTTCATTGCTGTTTTATTTCTGAAACACTCTCCAGTTCCCCCAGGAAGGACTTCTGACCCTACACAGACACAATCCCCTTCATTCAGCCACTGTCCTGTATTCAGGACTATGGCTTCAGGCAGTTGGCAGCTCACTATTATTACCGTCCAGTGCTATGAATAAGGTTAACTTATTACCAGTCAATTATCCAGACTAAATTCTTTCTCAGTAAAAGTTTCATGCTAAAAAATGCAAAATGTTTCAAGCTCCTGGACCTCTACTGGGGCCCAGTTAGGTTCCACACCAAGTTCACTTGGCCTGCTGGGCAGGGGACAGTTCACATTCTGGATTGCGCCCTTTGCTGTATAATTACATTTAATGTGAGCCTACACATGTATATTTTGAAATAGTGACTTTCATGTTGTTTGATATAGGGCTAAGCATAATGGCAATGCTATTTTGTAAGAAAATACAATTGAAAACTGTTCTGCCATGGCTTCCATTTCTTTTTTTTTTTTTTTTTTTGTGGGTACTGGGGGTCGACCTCAAGACCTCCCGCGCCAGCAGGCGCCCGTGCCGCTGAACGATATCACTGGCCCTTTTTTCGTATGTGGGTTCCGGGAGTCGAACTTGGGCCCTTCCGCTTGCCAGGCAGGCGCTTATGCCGCTGAGCCATCTCACAGGTCCTCCATTTCTTTATCATTACTAACCATCACTGAATACATTAACTGTTAATTTTGGATCTTTCATGTATAAGAAGATATACTTATTATAGTGGTAGTAATGTATCCATTTTCATATTTAGATTTTAGCATATTAATTTAGATGCAATTAATTAAGTATACTCCCATAATTAGTAGAGAAAAATCATAAAGGAGTGAATTTAGTATAATTCATCACTGTTATGATGATGGTTATCATTTTTTGTCATTTTAAGGATATCTTGGAACATCAGAAAGCATTGACTCAAAATCATTAGGGATTTATTTGTATTTCTTTCCATGAAGCTCTAAATATTTGTTGGATATACTAAGTACCTGAAGTTTTTTTAATCTACAAGGATAAATGCTATCATTACACTAATTTTGGGCTCATCTAATCTTAAACTCTCAATCAGATTAGGACAAATATTTATTAAATTTAGTAATTAATGTTTATAGAGTATACACAGTATACTGTATTTATACTGTATTTATAGGCACAGTACCTGTATTTATCTATTTAATCCCCAGAGCAATCCTATCTAGAGGGTCCACTAGAAGACAATGATGGTTAGAGAAGCTAAGTAGCTCTTCCACACTGGTAATGAAAGAGTTGGTACTCAAACCTGGGTGTCTAATTTCCAAGGCCACACCAAGGTGTTTGACCATGCTGGGTAGTAAAAGGGTAAAATAATTGTCCTTGATGTTAAACAGTTCATACTTCAGAAATGAATGTACAAACATATTTTATGTCAATGTACATAGTAAGCACCATAGAAAGTAGATGTACATAATGGGCATGTGAACACAGAGGCAGGAGTAGCAGTTTGTGTAAATCAGACAAGGGTTCATAGAAGTGATATTTGAGGCAGTAAAAAAAAAAAGAGAGAGAGAGAGAGAGAGAGACATTCGAGGCTAGCAGCACAGTAGGGGAAAAGCCACCAAAGAGGAGAGGACATTAACACATTATGGAAATCATGCAAAGTTTGCTACTGGGGTAAAGGTGCTTGTGACAGGGGCACAGGAATTAAATACAGCAATGCTCTGAATTTACTCTGTTGAATAATAGAATATTAAAATAGCCTGTAAGGATCAGGGAGCATAAGTTAGAGGTTAAGTGACTAAGACAGGACTTACGACTTGCTAAATTTTAAGCTAGGTCTATTTCTCTAGTTATTTTAATTACTTTGTCAGCATCCTTCAGAACACATCCTTTCTGTGGATTTTTTGTTTCAGGTCAACAACTCTGTGTGCATTTCAGCTAATGCCTCATTATTATGCTAACTGTATTTTCTTTGTTGGAAAGTGTGTTACTATATATGGCAGGGTATGATTTGGCCTTGCAGAACTTTGGACCATTACAGTGGCTTCAGATTGAATAGGGTCATTTTGAGGTCATATACTGATGCTACAAAGGATTGAATTATTTATGACTTTAATATTCACCAGTGTTTCTAGCTCAAGATCCAATATACCAGTGAATATTATCTGTCAACAAAATACTGCATCTGTTCCATTTGTTGATGACCGATAAAACAAAGCAGTTTGAATTGCTGCCTTGAACTCAGTATGGGTAGAATTTCCACCCCAAATAGTTCAATAGTAATAATAGTATTTGCAATACCTTTTTATAATATATATTATAAATAGTAATATTTATGTTTGATATTATTTGGCACCAATCATAATTAATGCATCAAACTAAAGATAGGAAGCAATATCTATGTGAATGTACAAAACTTTACTATGTTTCCATATTGCTATTTTAATTTTTGCATAACAGAAATCGACTAGGGGAAATAGATTTCTTACTCAAATATTAGCTATAAGCTCCAGCTGCATTTCTGTAACAAATTAGAATCTGGCATAAAAAATATTTTTTTAAAAATTAAAAGACTGATTTCTTCCATTTAATTTGACCACTTTTTCCTTATACTTGTTGTTTTCAATAAGAAAAATGTATATTAGTTATGATGAGAGAAGAAATAGAAGAAATATTCTAAAATAGTGATTAAAATTCCTTTTTTTAAGCAGAACCTGAGAAATATTATATTGGTAATTTTATAGAATTAAACCTTATAGATAGGAGGTAGCTGAGAGTTTAATTGTAAGCATTTAAAAAACTGATTTAAAAAATCATTATCAAAATGTTTCTCTCTGACCATCAATCCTATAATAGGTTTTCATTACCTCATGGTAGTTTTTCCTTTGAATTAGATATTACTGGGCATTTCTGGGAACAGGAGTAGGAAATGGAACATCTCAAAATAATACTTATTTTTCCTCAAGGGACAATGATATATTTGGGAGTTGCATTACTGACAAAAAACTTGGCATAAATTAAATAATGTAGACATACAATAATATTGCATATAAGCAAATACTGAGGTATAGTGGAGACTAAGGAAAATGATACAAACATGGGGCCTGAAAACAGAGCCTGGCATAGAGTAGACAATCTATGTAGTATCAGGTTACTTTGGCTGCCCAAAACTTAGTGTCTTAAAATAAAAATAATCACTTATTCTGTCACATGGCTCCTGTGCATCAGGAAACCAGACAGGAAATGGTAGGCTCAGCTTTGCTTTACTTCTTGGTATCTGAAGTCTCAGCTGAAATATTCAAAGGTTAAAGGCTGAATCATTTGAAGGTTCATTCACTCATATGTCTGGCCTAACTGGGGGCTTAACCCAGGCTGTGGTCTGTTAACACCTACAGATGGCCTTGGCTTCCTCACAATACACAGGTTGGGTTCTAAGGGCAAACAGTGAGAAAGCTAGGTAGATGACAGATGGATAGATACAGAGTGAGGCAGGGAGAAAGGGAGGAAAGAGGGAAAGAGGGAGGCGGAAAGGGAGAGGGACAGAGAGACAGAGACGGACTACACGGCTGTTTTTCCTTTTATGATGTAGCCTCAGAAATTAAGCAGTCTGAATTCATACTTCTGTCACTTTCTAACAGTCCAAAGAATTACAGATCCAATTATTTTAGTGTATTGCTGCTGAAGCGAGCACAAAATTATAGATCCAAAAGGAGGAAATACATACTTCACCTGTTCTGGAATGCCACACTGAACGAAGAGGATGAGATACACATCGGTGCTGCTATCTTGGGAAAATACAGTTAGCTAACCTACCAAGGATTTCAAATAATAAACTCTCATTTGAAGTTATGATAGTAGGAGGCTCTAGAGAGTTTTTAATTTATGTATTCAAGAAATGCAAACCTTTGAATAAAGTACAGTGCCAGAGAAATAAATTATCTGAGTGGGGCCATTCGACTGGTTATTTCAATGTCAAGAGCTGAAAACAAGTTTGCTGAATCTCCATTTCATATCAATTTATCTTACAAAATGTGTCCCTGTTTGATCGTCCATTAGAAAAGAGGCTTAATTCAGGCACAGTGGTGCATGCTTATAATCCCAACTACTTGGAAGGATGAGGCCAGAGGATAGTGAGTTTAAGGCCAGTCTGGGCAATATAGCCAGATACCATCTAAACAGGAAAAAAAAAAAGCTTATTGTCCTTAAAACTATCCCTCTGCATTTAACCAAACAATTTTATATATAAAAATTTTGAATTGCTAAAACTAATATTGGACAAGGATGTTAAAAATGTGGGTGTAGTGTGTCTGAAAACCAGACTGGTTTGTGATCTCCCTGACATCTGCCTGTATGAGCAGCATGTATGGGGCAGCTCCAGCAAGATAGCGTGATGCCCGTTCCTCAACCCTGCAGTTTCTTAGTTGAGCTGCAGGAAACCAAAAAGCTAATGCAAAAGCTGTTCCAAAAAGAATTCAGGAGACCACAGTGTGATTAGAGCTGCTTTAGGTCCCAGGTGTCTCAAGCACAACTGGAATTTGGAAAGGAGCCCCACTTAATGCACAGACACAGTGGAGGAAGCACAGTGCAGTTTAACAAATTGAAGTCATGCAGGTTTGGGAGGTAATAATATACAATCCCCTAAGCAGAGAAACATTTCCAAAGAAGTCACTGCAGCAATTATAATACCCAGGTACTTTCCTCTAGTGGGTTGTGAGCAGTGGATAGGAGCAAAGGCCAGAAGAGAAAAGCACGAAGTATTGCTGCCCATGTGTTACACAGCTCCTGAGGAATCCTTGCTAAACTACAATGAATTACTGCCCGGGAGGGGTGAGTGTTAGAAAGTGATGCTTAAATCCTGTGGTTATGTTGTGAAAGTGACAATAAAATTTGAGTATAAATGTTGATGAAGCCTCATCTGAACCTGCAGGCAGATAAGGCCTGTGAAAATTTTGATCACACTAATAAATTATCTATAATTAACATTTAATTAGCACTGATTTTATTTGACTTTTTAGAATTTTGAAGAGTATTTGGAGGAATTGTTGGGATTTTTGTCTAAAAAATCTGAACTGTTATCTTCTCTTCCTTGCACTGAGTCAACCAGAAACACCATAAAATTTCTCCAATTTTCACCCTTTACAAAAACATTTGCCTATGCATCTATTTGAAAACATCTTCATAGGTGTTTTGTTGATGTTGCTAGAATTCAGAGATCCATAACCTTTTGATCTGGATGTCCTGTTTACTACTTTATTCTTTGCTATTCCCTGATTCTTACCATCTTAAAACTTCCAAGTCTCCTCATGCCACCTAAAATCCAGGGTGGCTCTGAATGTTTACAGATGTCACAAAAGTACAGTTGGAAAGTTTGTGCAAGTGGAGTGGTACCTAGTAGGTGGCGGAGGGTGAACAAAGTCTTATCAACAGTTTAAGCACAAATTTCTGCTCTGCTACTGAACAAATAGGCAAATTTGAGCCTTAGTTTCTTCATCTGCAAAATGAGGATTTCAGGTATGCACCCATAGATCCTGCTGCAACCAGCACACACACTAGTAACTTCATGGTTACAACTTGATGGGGTAATACACTGAAAGGTGCAAAGCTATTGTAAAAACTATTGCTATTTGGGTTATAGGAGAGTTATGAGCCAAGCTTTTTTTCTTTCAATAGTAAAAGGATAGAGACACCTCTTTTTGATGCTTCTTTTCTTCTGCAGGAGCTGACCTGTGTCTTTCTTGAGAAGTGCAACATGCATACTCTCGTGTAGTTTTGAATGAGCAGAGAGGATTAAAACAAAAACAAGGGGCTGGTAAGATGGCTCAGGGGCGTAAGTGCCTGCCTGGCAAGCGCGAGGGCCGGAGTTCGACTCCCAGAACCCACATATGAAAAAAGGGCCAGTGATATTGCTCAGTGGCACAGGCGCCTGCTGGCACGCGAGGTCCTGAGGTAGACCCCCGGTACCCACCAAAAAAACAAAAACAAAAACAAAAAAACATGAGCTTTGAAAAGTAGTAGTCACCTTTTGTTACTGAGATTTTTTTTTTTATGCAAGAACCCTGCTTTATTTCTTACAAGTATAGAAAATTTCACTTGTAAGTAGTTAAAAGAAAAATTAGAAGAGATAACTCCTGGCTGGTGTCAAAAGTCTCATATATTTAGCCCTGGAAAGACAATGGAAAGAGTTGGATTGTGTGAGCTGGTTTCAGGCCTAGCTCATTTTTGGCCTACAAACATCCCACAAAAGCACAGTCAGAGCCAACTTAGGCTCTGACACAGTGAGCAAGAAGAAAAAAAAAAAACAAAAAAAAAAAACAAGAAGGAAGGAAGGGAGGAAAGAAAGAAAGAAGGAAGGAAATGAGGAAAGAAGGAAGGAAGGTAGGCGGATGGGCAGATAATCACCTAGACAGTATTGGTTAGGTAAGTGCTATAGTTACAGGAGTGGAGAGAGGAAAATAAATAACTGATCCCTGGCACCTTGAATATTTCACAGAAAAGATATTTAACATAATGAAGTTTTCCCTAAATTTAATTATCTATAGCCAGTCTCAAAATTTTGCAACATCCACGTACTTTCTGTGTTATTTTTTACTTAATATATTTCTAAAAAAGTTTCTTTAAAAAATTTAATATATATATTTAGACCAGAAATTTTATTCATCATTGTAAGTGGAAAACAAAAAAAAATTGTCATAAGTAGAAAAGAACTGTAAAAAATAAATAGAACAAAACAATGTTATTAAATTATAGTTCTATGGAAGATTCTGATCCCAAGCCTATTGTCTTTTTGTTTAAAATGGAGCTTGGCAAGTGTTAGAGGTATGTTAGCAATACTTCCTTCAAACTGAAACCTCTTTGAGGCCATTAAACAAACTTAAGAATCGGAAAGAATAACTTTCTCACCATGTGATTGACTTAACAAATATTTGTTGAGTTGGTGGTCACGTCTGGAAACACCTAGAAATGGTCTCCATCTGCACCTGTTTCCTGATTTAGGATTCATGTACTGGTTAACAGGATGGTCTGAGTGTTGGACAGACATATAGTTAAATCCTGACTTCATCATTTAATGGCACTGCTACTTTGAAAAGATAGTTTTACCTGGGCCGGTGAGATGGCTCAGCGGCTTAAGCGCCTGCCCGGCAAGCGTGAGGGCCCGAGTTCGACTCCCGGAACCCACATACGAAAAAGGGGCCGGTGATATCGCTCAGCGGCACGGGCGCCTGTTGGTGCGTGAGGTCCTGAGGTCGTCCCCCCGGTACCCACAAAAAAAAAAAAAAAAAAAAAAAAAAGATAGTTTAACCTTTATGATCCTGTTTCTTTTTATTTAGAAAATATCTAACATATTTAATAAATATTGTTGGGATGACGATAAAAAGATGGTAATATGAATACTGATATATATGATGGGATAAGGAAGGGGGATGCATGTACAGATATATGTATTTTATTAAGACTAGTCTACAGGTAGTGAAACAAATACATTTAACTTAATTTATTTTATTCATTTTAGCAATTCATCCATATTATTTTTTCTTTTAGCATGACGGTTCTTCTAATGAGCTGCCTATGGCTTCTCACATTCTTTCCAACTTGTTCCTTATTATTTACTGTGAATGTTCTTTAGGCTCAATTTGAGGCTTTTTAGGCTTTTTTCAGTTGTTAAACTATTTTTCAGAAGCCTATTCATTTTTAAGGCTTTAGCAATATTTTGTAAGATGATTAAAAAAAAACCCAGTATCTCCAAGTCTGCTCTTCATCTTTTACAGAGAAAATCTCTGCTTGATAATTGGCATGTCTTGTCACTTTAGATTCAGATTTAAATTTAAAACCAACACATTCATCTTCTTCTTGCTAACAATCTCACCATTCTTCCAGTTTCTTATGAATGTAGGAACTAAGTGCATATATTTTATAGTCAGGGTACTCTGGAATCTTGGCTCTATCATTTCTCAATTTAATGAAAAATGACTCAGCAACAAGATCATTTATATGTAGCTCAAACTTCCTAATATTTCAAGAAAATTGGAGAGTAGATGAATTAGACTATAATAAAATATAGCTATTCTACTTTGGGAAAGTTAATAGTTGAAAAAGAAGGCACACAATAAAGCATATTTAAATTTTCTTTTGTGCGGTTTCTTGTGAAACATTAATTCTAAAATAAATTCAAATTAGTTTGATAAAAGGTTGAACAGTGTGTTGAAAAGTGGCTAAGTATCAAACAGCCAGGACGAATGACAACATTCTTAACAAGAATGGAGGGATCTTCAAATTGATACAACTGCCAATCATATTTCATATATATGTGAAATTAAGGTATCATATAGTATAATGGGCCACATAAATATAATCTACCATATTAATGGTTTTATATTTTTACAAGTAATAAATGCTAATTTTGAAAAATAAAGATATATTTTGTATCAGGGTTCTCCAGAGAAAAAGACCCAACAGCACATATATATATATAAGAGGAGATATACTATGGGAATTGGCTTACATGATTATAGCAGCTAAGAAATCCCATGATCTGCTGTGTTCAAGGTAGAGATTCAGAAAAGCCAGTGATGTGATTTACTCTAAATCTAAAGGCTAGAGAATCGGAAAGTCTGATGTCTGTGGGCATAAGCAGACAATGTCCTACTTCGAGGAGAGAACGAATTCACACGTTCTCTACCTTTCTGTTTCATCGCTCAACAAACTGAATAATTCTCACCCATATTTTTCAGTCAGTCTATTGATTCAAATTGTGTCTTCCAGAAATACCTTCAGAGACACAACCAGAAGTAATGTCTTACCAGATATGTAGGCATTCTTTAAGCCAGTTGAGCTGACACACAAAATTAACCAGCACACACAAAATTAACCAGCATACACACCTAAGGAGGGAAATAAAATCATTCCTGCCACCACCCAGAGAACCACACTAGTCATATTTACGTACATATCCTTCCAGTCTTTTCTTCACTTATAACTCATTTTGCTGTGCTGATGGCCAACTATTCTCATATATTGTTATACTGTTTAGTAACTGCTAAAAACCATATTTAATTTACTAAATAAAACAGTTTCTTTCCTAAATGATTAGAATAAAATCTCTGTCAGTGCAAAGATCCAGATTGTTTTATTCACTATTTCCCCATGTTTAGAGCCTAAGTAAAAACATTTTTGTTAAAATGATATTTGAGCTGGGCATGGTGGTGCACACCTGTGATCCCAGCACTCGGGAGGCTGAGGCAGGAGGATCACTGCAAGTTTGAGACCAGCGTGGGCTATATGGTGAGTGCAAGGCCAGCCTGAACTACATAGTGAGATCCCATCTCAAAAAAAAAAAAAAAAAAAAAAAGATATTTGAATACAGTAAATAGACAATAGACTCATTGAAGGACATGCATAAAATACATAGCATAAATCAAGTTATTTAAAAAATTTGTTATTTTAGTAATGAAAACATGAATTAACAGTATCATACAATCTCAAGTTTTGCTGGGTATCTTCATAGCATTTACTACAATTGTAACCAGCTAACTAACCATGCATAAATATTTAATATTTTTGTTCTGAGAGGTCATGATTGCTGGTCTCACCACTGTGCAGTGGCAGGGCTCTTGACTGCCTCACAGTGTAGGCTCAATAAATCCCTGCTGAATGAAGGACTGGTTCAGTCATCTAGCCTTCTGGTCTTAAAACTTATTTGTGGAATTATATATTAAAACTAAATCTTTCATAAAAATGCAGTGAATAAAAAAGAAGTGCTGGACTGCTCCGAGTGGCACTTATGAGACCAGAATCCAGCTTGCTGACCTTTCTCCTTGCCCCTACTGTCCTTCTGGAGGCTCCTTGTACAGGAGCCCCTAGAGTTCTTAGAAAATCCTTTGAAAGCCACTGAACCAGTTTAACCATTTGGATTCCTTTTTATCATGTTCACACCAACTGAACTTCTAAATGATGCTTGAATACCTTCAACCCTAGAGAACTCACTCTGTTCTAGACTGCCTGTTTCCTTGTTGGACTGTCCCTAGAAATTCATTATTATATAAATGAAATTCGTCTCTCCCTTAGTCCTAGGACTACACTCTGAGATTGACAAGTGCAAGTTTAAATTTCCTTTCATATGAGTCTCATGACTCATGAAAGTACTATTATAGTACTTCTTTTTTCTTCCTTTCACTTTATTTTTTTCTTGTTTTGCTATATTGATTATATTAGCAATGTAACAGAATATATTGTAGAAAATATTGTATAGTACTATAAAAGCAGATAATACAAATGTTACAACTTGCTTTTCTGAAATATTTGAAATACAACACAAAAATAAAATAATGATATAAAACATCCATGTTTGTACTAGCAAAGCAACAATAACTAATATATTATCATAAGGCTTTCATGTTTTATTTAAAGAAATAAACTTTAAGGATAAAGCAAAACATCCTCTTTGGTAAATACGTTCAGATCCATTTCCTTTTCTCTTGACTTGCACAAAATCAACCAGTGCTCTGTGTGTTATGCAGCCCTCAATATATATTTTTACTTCTACATACAAATGTATGTATCTACACATCCAGACCTATGAGGGAATATATTTGTGCTGTATGTCCAGTATTTGGCCACTGCTTATACATTACCCACAGACAGCTAGTGGGTATCATATTGGACAATACAGATGTAGAACATTTCCATCACTTCAGAGAGTTTATTGGGAATATATATGTGTGTGTGTGTGTGACTCACAGGTTATCGTAATATTCTCTGGATAAATGGCCTAAGGTTCAAAGATTTAATTTGTCTCAGAGGGTCTCATTTTTTATTGTAGCTTCGATTCCTACTTACCTATAGTCTTCTGTTCTTTTCATTCTGAGAAACTTTTCCATTACTGAAATGAAGGCAAAACAGATGTGAATAGATTTTCAGTCTCTCTAACTTACATCGACTCCAAATACATTTAATTCCTCCTCTTTGTTTTCTTGTACCTAACGAAGCTCTTCTGTTATCCTTAGGATTTTTTTCAACTTCAGATCATTGTAGACTTTATATTTTCTGTAAATCAATGATTTATCTAATTAAAGATGGAAATATACATTTTCATTTACTAGGCTGTTACTGTTTTCCACAGCACTAATTTACCTATACAGAACAATATGTCAATTTAAAATTTTTGATCTGAACTAGTATAATCCATATTTTTCTTTAGCTTTTCTTTTGAGACACTTCAAACATAAGGAAGCTTTTACAAAATGAGTACCAGAATCTGCACTTCGTTCATTTTTAATATTTTGCCGTATTTTGTCTTGTCATTCATACATATACATGTATATATTTACATGTTTTATATATTTACATATATAATTCCCTTCTCTGGATCATTTGCAAATAAGTTGTAGACACACCTCTTCATCCATAATGCTTTGGTATAAAATTCCCAAGAACAATACTATTATCATTTCTAATGGTACTAGCATTATCACACCATAATTCCATACTATCGTGACCAGTCCATATTCAAATTTCTGCAATTGGCCACAAGTAATTGTCTTTTTGATTTTTAGATCTAGAAATTTTGTTTTCATGTTTTTTGCATCTTTTAAAATAAAACTATGGGCCGGTGAGATAGCTCAGTGGCATGTGCCTGCCTGGTAAGCGTGAGGTCCTGAGTTCGACTCCCGGAACCCACATAAAGAAAAAAATGGGGCCAGTGATATCACTCAGCGGCACAAGTGCTTGCTGGCAAGTGTGAGGTCCTGAGGTCGACTCCCGGTACCCACATTAAAAAAAAAAAAATACATAAGTGCCTGCCTGGCAAGCGCGAGGTCCTGAGTTCAATCCCCAGTACCCCCACAAGAAAAAAAAAAGAATAAATAAAACTATAGTTAGTTCATTTATTTATTCCACAAATAATTTATTGAGCACTTATCATGCCCCAATTTACTTTTTTTTAAAAATCTGGAAGAAATTTTTCTTACCCTCCCTCTCTTTTGTATTTACATTGGCTCATTTCAATACTCCATGTCATGTTATAGAATATGCTACATTCTGGACTTGTCTGCATATGTTTCCATGTCCATCTTGTTTTGATATCCCCATATGTCCTTTAAATTTGTGTTTCCATCTAGAGCTAAGTTTCTCGACCTTGCCACTATTGACATTTTGTGCCAGGTAAGTCTTTGTTGGGTCTGCAGAACTGTCCTGAGCATTTTAGGTTGTTTAGCAGCTTCCCTGGCCTCCATCAAATACAATTAACATCTACCCCCTTCAGGTTGTGACAAGCAAAAATGTCTCCAGACATTGCTAAATGTGCAGGGGCCGAGGGTCCAGCCTGTGGGTGGGAGTCACTGTCTGGAAGTTTGATTAAATTCATGTTCAGTAATTTTGGCAAAAATATTTCTTAAATGATATGTCTCACTGCACACTACATGAGTAAGGACATCAGATTGTCCTACTGAGATTCTAGTTTTGATGACTAAGGCAGGATTTTTTTTAAAGATAAAGGCACATTTTCCTTTTTGTAATACCTTATGGCTTGATTCTTTGAGACCAGGTAAGCATCCTGTACTCCTTCAATTTTTTACTCAGTGGTTTTTAGTATCCTCCAGTGAACTTTGCCTAAATCAATTATGAATGGAAAACAATGATTTTTCTATTATTTGTTCAACATTTATAATTTGGTGGGGGGGTATTCAGTCTCCCTCTCTTGGTTGTATGGCACTCTGAACTTAGACACTAAATATTCAATGTGTGGCGTCAATTAACGTCATTATTCTTCTTGATGCTTACATTTTATCAAATATCTCCAGTAGAAAGCCCTTCCTTAAAGTAAGGGAATATAGTCTTTTGTGGAGCATTTTATGGAAGTTATAAGACCATGTAATGGTAAGTTTTCATTGCATTAAATTGCACATGAGAACAAATGTACAAAGGTTTATCATTTATCTTGAGGAACTGGGACATCACTTTCACAGTTAACAAGTCACACTAATTTCAAAATACAAATAATTATAAGAGAATATTTAATCAGCTAGAAATATTAGGAAACTAATTTTAAGTCATCTCTTTATTTCTAAAATTTTTTTTTTCTGGTTCCTGAATACAATGACTGGTGCCTATAAATTGAATTATACTTGTAGCATATGTATGCCCTAAACTGTAAAATGCAGAGGGAAAGATGGAGTTATGTTTGATTTGTGTGTGTGTGTGTGTGTGTATGTGTCTTTTTGAGCTAGGGTCTCATTATACAGTTCAGGCTGGGCTTGAACTCACTTCGTAGCCCAGGCTGGCCTCGAACTCACAGTGATCCTCCTGCCTCAGCCTCTTGAGTGCTAGGATTATAGGCATGCGCCACCACGCCCAGCGACTTGATTTTTGAGAATGCTCGGAAACACATTTCAAATCAGGCGACCTAGAGAAGGCATTGCGATTTTAGACTATGCCTAAGGCTCAAGAGAATACCTCATTTAAAATGAGAAAACGTTAAGTTGTGGAATTTTAGCTCTACTCCGGTTAATAAACTCCTTCTCTAACAGCCAACTTCCTCCTAGTTCCAAAAACGGCTCTGCCTACTCTGCAGCTTCTGCTCTAAGTCTGTGTTTGTGACGAGGGCTTCGGCCAGGGCGAACAGTAGCGATGGACTTTAAGTTCTATACAGTCTGTAACACAAACTTATCAGCTGGGGACAGTGCCACTTCCACGAGTACCCTTTCCTCTCACCACCAAAGACAGGCTGGCTCAAACTTTCAAGGAGCGCCTCCCCGCGTCTCGGACCACGTACCCTCCGGCTGCTCCTCTTTGATTGGCCAGCGTGAGCGCTGGCCACCCAATGGCGCTAGAACGTCCTCCGCGCGCCCGACGGCGTCCCCGCGCATGCCCGCTCGGGACGCACGCGACGCTCCAGCCCTTCTGCGCAGTGGCGGGCGGGTGGAGGGAGCTCGGACTGGTTGGGCTAGTGGCCAGGTCGCACTGTTGCGCAGGGGTGTGGACGCTCCTGAAGGGAGAGCGACGAGAAAAACGCGCTGACACAAGTGCCCGATTTCCACACGTTTTCTAAGTGCAGGTGTTTTTCGAGTGACCCATTCGCTTTTCACTGGTGTCCTTCAGCGGGACTCCAAGCCCGAGCTGTACGCTTTAAAACCCCAGCGGAGCGCAAGGCGAGGTGAATGGCTCGAGTCTTCGGCAGAAGGCAGACTTTTCTCGTGTGACAATGGTTAGGCCAGGGACGTCTGCGCGCTTTGCTACACAAACGCGGCCTGTCGCGCCGTCCCGCGCCGTCCCGCCCCGTCCCGGTGACCGCCGGAAGCGCGGCCGCACATTCTGCTGTACCGAGCGCCTCTCCGTCGGTTTCCGAGGCGTACAACCAAGAAAAGTGACACACGCGCGCGAACCCAACCGAACTAGAGCGAAAAGCGCTTCTGGTGGCGCGGCGCGGCGAGGGCCTCCGACTCAGCCCCGCGCCGCGCTCCGCCGCCCCGGCCCGGCCCCCGCGGGCGCTCGCAAAACGCGGCGAGCGGAACCCGCACGCGGAAGCGCGCGCCGCACTGAGCATGCCCAGTCGTAGGGCCGACCGGAGGAGTTTTCTTTTTTCTTTTTTTCTTTCTTTTTTTCCTTTTTCTTCTTTTTCTGGTCTCAAGTAGGCGGCTTCCCTCCCACCCCCACCCCGGCCCCCCGTCGCCCGCGGCCGAGGCAGCTGCGATGGCCGAGGTCCCCGGCGCGCTGTTGTCCCAGGCGGGTTGGTAAGTGGTGCGTCCCGCCGGGCCGGGCCGGGCCGGGCCCCCGGGTCGGGGTCGGGGTCGTCGTCGTCGGGGTCGGGACTGGGGTGGCGGTGGGTGCGCGTCGGGGTAGGCGGAGGCCGCCGCCCGCCCCCGGCATCTTCGGGGCCCTCTGGCCGGCTCCGCCCCCAGCGCCTCGCGGGGCCCAGGAGTCCCCCGCTCCGCTCGGGAGGCGGCGGCGGCCGCTGACAGGGCCCCGGCGGCGAGCGGCGGGCCCGGCGGAGGCCCCGGGGCCGCGGGCAGGGGGCCCAGGCGAGCGGGGCGCCCCAGTGGCGGCGCAGGCCCGAGCCCCGCGCGCGGAGGACCTGGCCCGGGAGCGCTGCGGCGGGACGAGCGCGGCCGGGCCCGGGCCGCAGGAAGTTGAGTGGAGCCACCTCCTCTTTCTCCTTATTTCAAAGTTCAGCACCGGCCGGTGTGGAGCTGCCCTCTCCGGCGCACCCACAACTTCTGAAGCTAAGATGAGCGCCTTGTCAACTCGGGGGGCGCAGGGGGGAGTGCTTCATACAACTTTTCTTGAAAGGATGGTGTTGTCTTGGTTTTTACAGGCTTTCCGTGTCAAGACTAGGATCCAAAAGCTACTAACATGGTGTGATACTGAGCAATTTCTGGAGCTGACACCATTACAGTTGTAAACATCCAATTTAATTCAGTGAAAGCTTTCCCCAGCCTTCCATACGCACCGTCTGGGCTGATGGGGAGGAAAGAGGATGAAGATGATTGACCCCTACTCTCTGAAATTACTGCCTTAGTGAGAAGTGCGAGGGAGGCATTTAAAGACCAAACACAAATGGTGGTAAATTGTAAACAGGTGAAGTGAGCTATGGAATTGAAGAGCAGTGAGCTTGAAAGATGGTGAAGAAAGGCTTCTAGACGGTAAAGTGCTTAGCTTTGCATAACTGATACTAGATCATGGTTCATGAAAGTAGGAAGATGTTGAATTGGGATTAAGGCCAGAAAGGAAGGTAAGCTCCACACATTGCCACTACCTAAACGATGTGAATTTGATTTTGAGAGAGAAGTTTTTGATCAATATAGCGATAAAATCACACCTGTGTTTTGGAGCAGGCTCCTGGCTTTGTTGGCACTTACTCCCTTTCACAGGTGCAGAGACTGAGGGAGTGAGTTGTGACTTCTGCTAATAACGTGGCTAGAAAGTGGTGGAATTCGGAGTTGAGTATAGGGAATTTGGTCTCAGACTTTGTGCTTTTAATAATCTTTGTGCACCCCCTTCACCCATCAGCACAACAAAGTGTAGAATAAAGCTTTGACCTGATTTGGTGGTGCGGGCCTGTAATCACATGACTGGGAGGCTGAGGCAGGAGGATTGCAAGTCTGAGCAGCGATTTAGTGAGAACATGTTTTAAAAGCGAATTCTAGGGATGGGGGTGTAGCTCACTGTGAAGGCTGTGGGTTCAATACCCAGTCTTTCATCTTAAAAGTCACCTTATTCAGATTCACTTTTGTTCTTTTAACTGGAATCTCTTCCTTCAGTTTCTTGACAAAGCTGTTTTGAGTAATCTTGGGTCATCTATTTTGAATTTCTCCCATTCTTTTTTAGACAGCCTTAGGTCTTCAAACTAGTAATATGATTTCATTTATAAAGTTAATTTTTTACTGCTTTTCCAGCTTAACTCCATCTCCTCTAGAAAAGTTAGTATCATTGTTTGGATCCCAAAACACATGCTGAATTCGAGTTCTTTGAATTCTTAAACTCTTTAAGGGCAGGGAACCTTACCTTATTTTTCTATCTGTAATGCAGAGGAGGGTACTACATTGTAGATTCTCAGTAAAGTCTGATAACATTTGACTTTGTGAAGCCCCTGGCAGTGTGAATTCCCTAGACAGGGCCTCTACAGGATCCTAGTCTCCCCTTGCTTTGTTAGATTGTTAAAAATCTATAGAAATGTTATATTGTAGCATTTGCCACTTTAGATTGCAAGTTAACTGTTTACATGTTTCTTCCAACAATCTGTGCTGCCTCTGTGTCACTGACTCGGTTATTAGGCTTTTGATCATTTCAGTTCTGATAGCCTGAGTTTTCTCTTACTGTTGGAGTTCTGTTATTGTCTCTAACAAAAGCCCTTTTTCCCCCCAAATTTAAAGTTTTTGTAGTACTCAAGTCTTCTATGTACTTAATTACTGTAGTTGTAAAAAAAAAAAAAAAAAAAAAAAATTGCTGAAACACCTGCACTATTAGCAAATCTGTTCTGTCGGCTTCACTTATGATAGATTAAGGAAATATTTAGTGCTGAAAAGCTTGTGCTTCTGAAAATACGACCTTTAAGAGGATACAAAAGACCAATCTAAGTTTGTTTTTGGTATCTCTTTTTTGTTAGTGTTTAGTGTAGAACTCCTACAAAAATTAATATTTTAAAATATAACCTCAACAATAGCCACCTCAGCAGACTTCATAATTTTTTTTTTACCCTTAATGGCCAGTAGCCCACAAAGGATTAAGTTTTGCTGACTTGAACCTAAATGTTTTGGAGACGTCTACAGTGTAGTGGTTATGTTTAAAACATTCACTAAATGGCACTTTATGATGCTTAATAATACCATAGAATAACTACATACAGATTTGACTGTATCTGTCTAGATGGCAGCATTACTCTGCCTTTTTTGTTTTCTTTATTCCTTGTTTAGCTGAATTTGTCTATTTCTAGTAACAGTGGTCAGGACTATCTGTTTATCTTCTTTCTTTTGTTTTTCTTTTTTCTCTTATACAGTTTAGGTCAAGAGGACCTAATGAGTTTTGTTTATGCCTTTGAAAAGGTGTTGTCCTTGGGAGTTAGTGTTGAATAGCTTAATTCCTTCTGTGTGCAGACAAGGAAACCCAAAGCATGGAATATCAGTATTCAGCTTAGTTATAAGTGGCAGAACCAAGACAAGAGCCAAATATCTGTAGTAAAGATTCAGTACTCATTTTCACTGAGCTTTGGTGACTACTTTTAAATTGTTGATCAAAAAGAACACATTATAAAAATGAGCAATTAGATTAAAACATCTTGTGGTATGTAAATTTACAATTTTTTATTTGGAATACATAAGCTTATTCTGAGGTGATAGTATTAGGATCAAAGAAACTTTTGCCTTCTATATGTAATTAGTGATTATGCTTATTTTTTGAAGCTAAGAGTATCTGAAAAAGTAAGGCACTATATTGTATGTTTTTGCTGTATTTAGCAGTTTGAGTTAAAGACATTGTAAGTAGCATTAGATATAGTGTTTTCATTTTCTTCTGAAAAAATTTATTTTGTGAGAAACCCTAGTATTCTAACAACTGGGGTTTAATCACAGAGTGTTCCTCATTCCCCTTGAATTTCACCTTTCTCATGGGTTACCTTTTTTGAGGTTATTACTGGTGCTCCCACTGTACTGACAGCTTCTGTACCAACTGCACTACACTAACTCCCTTCCTTCATTTCACCTTTAAACATCTAAGAAAGGCTGTATCAAAGTCTTTATCAAAAGTAGTACTCGAGGAGACCAACTGGGAGAAGTTGAGAAAATAAACACAACTGTATATATTATCAACGGACAGTTGTTTTCTTGTTTGAGAGGGTGTGTCCTGATCCACTGTTGCCTTGAGGTAGCCACTCCAAAGAAGTGTAACAAATTTGTGGCATTTTGCTGGAAGTTCTAATTCCTAGCTTTTATCCACTGATGAAGGTGTTACTTTCACATCCCATTACACAGAGGCTTCCCAGAAAAACTCATGATCAAACCAGAAAAGTCAGATTCCTGTTCTACATCCTACTGTCTGTGCTTTTCTTGTTTGGATCTTAATCTTCAGACAGAAACCAACATTTTTGCGGCAGCAACAGGAACCTTTGCAGTAGCATCAATATGACTACCTTCTTATAAGATGCTAGTAGTAATCATTAGATAATAGCAGTTTATGTAAAGAGCAGCAGAACTTACAGCGTACTCCTTAGGAATAGATATATTTGTGAAGAATATTGGTAGTTCTTTATAAGATTGTATAGTCCAAGATTTTTTGTTATCTAGCATTGTAAAATATCTTTTTACTACTACTTTGATATAAATATTCTTAATATATCTTTTTTTTTTTTTTTTTGAAAGGATCAGAACCATTATAACCACTTTTTAGATGCTGAAGAAAGTGAGAAGAAACCGTTTGCTTTTTACTTGGCTTTCAGGGAGGCGTATTGGAAACATCCTTCTATTTTGAAGTATTTCCTATTCCTTTAATGAACATTTGTAGTTACCTCTTTCATTTATATTGTTTGCAAAATTAAAATGTTCAAAGGTAGTATGCTCTGTTGACCTTCTGCCTCAAAATATGTTACACATTGCCTTGCTGCTTCTGTTGATATTGTAAACTAAAAATGACTGGGTACTGTATTTTGTTAAACTGTTCAGGTTTGAAGGTTCTATCTGCAGTGATTTTTTGGTTACTAACCTATAAATCTAGTTTCAGCTGCCTCTAGACTTGACTGCCTCAAGCATAAAGAAGGTATAAAAAGAAACTTGCTACCTCAGCAAGTTGAAAATAATTTTCTTGTTTCACACAGCAGCATTTGCTAAATCAACTAAAAATTGCATAGTAACATTTCAAGAACCATAAAAATATGACTACATCAACTTATTTTAGCCTATGTTTCTCCTTTTGTCAAAAGAAGAACACTGACATTGTGATTTATCATGTTACTGTTAAGTCCCAGCAATCTAAAAATTCTTACTTTCTGAAAGGTTTAGGGTCTGAAAGTAGCTGAACAACATTTTACTTCTAGATAATTATTGGAAGAAATAAATTATGTTCCTAATAATAGTTTAATGTAAAAATTTGAAAAACGTTTGTAAGTCCATTGAACAACAAACAAAAGCAGAGATAAAGGGGTGAGAAATGTGTGGAATAGTGTAAGGTATTAAAAAGGATATAAAATCAGCTACTGATAAGAGGAAAAAAAACATTGGTGGTGGAGAAGAAGGAGCTACACTGTGCTACAGGGCTGGACAGAGAGCCTCACTTATACTTTAGTACCTGTAATGTTTTTAGGTTTCACTCGTATACTTGAACACGTTTCTGGTGTATGTGTGTGCATGCATTTGTGCATCCTTCTCACATGTATTATAGTTTTATGGCCTTTAAAGACAAATAGCTATTTTTATTTCAGTATAGTGGTACTCAAGGTGTATCTTTATAGTAATCACTACAAAGAAATATGTAATCCTCTTCAATGATGTGTGTTCTGAAATACATTTAGTAAATATGCCTCCTGTATACAGTGCACTTTGTTTATTGCTGGGATGTAGTGATAAATGATAGGGAGAATTTAAACATACTAATAAACTGGTATTTTATTGGTAAGGCAATTTTGAGACACATCTGAGAGAAGTTAACCCAGATCTGGGAAACCTGGAAAGTCTTCCACTATAATGTATAAGTGAAGTTTGTTGTATATGTCTTCTCTTAATATTTCATCTGGTCTTTGTCTAGGGAAAAGACAAGGCAGATTCATCAATGTGTCTATTAAATAAATTATTATTGAACATTGTGTTGTGACAGGCACTTTCTTTAGTGTAATCTGACGTGGTCTTGTGGAGGGAAAGTCATTACTTACATGTCCAAACATATTGCATCTGGTGAAACATACTAATTGTTTCAGATGTGCTTGAGAGGGGAATTTGGCCTCTTTATGATGGTCAAAGAATGCATCCCTGAGATCTGGAGGCTGAGGGGGAATTGACTAAGGGGAGAACAGCATCTGCAAAGATTACATGGCCATAGGGAGCATGGTGAATACAACGGTATGAGGGATTAGAGTGGCTCTAGGGAAAGAAACAGAGGCAGAGTAGTGTGATGGGGCTGGGAGACACTTAGGGGCTGGGTCATGTAGGTTGGACCTTGTATACTCTATTTTGTTATTCTGTAGAAAATTTTCTATAAAAATCAATTGAAGTTTTAATCAGGAGATAGGATGGTTAAGTTAGGGATGACATAGTTAGCTTTGAGGTATCTTTTCATTGAAGAAGATGGAACTGGGCAAAAAGTAGATGGTGATGGTTGAGATAGAGAGCAGTCGATTGCTTTGAAAGAGGTAAATGGACAGAACTTTTGGATGGATTGGGTATGGGAGTGACAAAGGAGGTGATTTCTAGGTCTTAGATTCGTATACCTGAATCATTTACCACTCAGTTGAATGGGAACTGTTAGAAAATGATCACATTTTCGGTCATGAATTTAAGTTGGATATTATTTAAGTTTGGGGTGCCTTTTAGTCATCTAAAGTAAGATGCCAGCTAGGCATTAGGATACACGAGTCTTACACTCAGAAGATACCAGGGTATAGAAGTATAAATTCAGAGTCACTTGATGTTAGCTAGTGATTGAAACAATGCATAGGTGAAATCATCTAAGGCTGCACTGTCCAGTATGGTATTACCTGCATTTGGCTACTGAACACCTAACGTGTCTAGTCCAAGTCCAGATGAGCTTGTATGTAAAATACACACTGGGTTTGGAAGACTTAGTACAAAAAAAAAAAAAAAATGCCAAGATCTCAATTTTTATATTGATTATATATTGAAATAATTTTTTCAACATATTGTGTTAAAATATATTACTAAACTTTATCTACTTTTTAAAATGTGGCTACTAGAAAATTAAAATTCACATATCATTGTATTTCTGGGGGACAATATTGATCTAAGGATCAAGCTTTGAGTAAGAGACTAGGTTTAAGTAATGAGCTGTTTCAGCATTTGTAGGGTATTATTAAAGAAGCATCAGATGGGGAGAAGCTTAGAATGCATTATAAAGTCTTTGACTTTTTTAAGAGAAAATGGGATTATCTTTAAAAGTTCTTCAATAAGACTGATTAGGTCAGTATTAGTTTATTGATTTGCTGATATTAAAATGAAAGGAGTTTTGGAAACATTAATTACAAATTCAGATATTTAAAGATTTACCCCCCCATTCCTCTAAATATAAAATTCAAATAAAAAAATCAACGGCAGATTTTTATACTGTAGTTTGTTGTGGATACTAAATGAAGATATTAAGAAAAAAATGTTTTTATTTAGCTAAGTAGGATCCGATAGAGCTTGAAAGTTAATAAAAGTGGATTTTGTAAAATATCTAATGTGAAATATTAAATATGGATGTTGTTACAGCTTGTACTAAGGCTGCCGTCTCCCCACCCCCACAAGCCTCATGTGCTCATAGGTGGGGCTTTTGGGAGGTAGCTAGATTATGGGCGTGCGATGCTGAGTTAAAGTGTGCTGATAACTGGACCAGCACAATGATTTGTATTAGCATAGTTCTAGGTGTGACTGAACAGATTTAGTAAAGACAGAAGCGCCACATTGGGTATGGGTGGCGTCAACCAATTGGCTTGCAACCTAGATGGAATATAAAAAGGGAGGCCTGCTGCTGCTGCTGCCGCTGCTGCTGTTTTTCTGCCTGCCTGCACTGTCATGGACTGATCCTCCTCTGTCATGCCTCTCTGCTATGCTGCCTTGTGTTGGAGCCAGCTGACTGTGGACTGAAGCCTTTACAAACTGTGAGCTAAAATAAGCCTTTCCTCCTTTAAGCTGTGGATGTTGGGTATTTTGTTCCAGCAACAGAAAAGTAAGATATTGATGGAAAAATTTGCTAAATAAACATTTTATAATGGATTTAGAATTCAGCTCGTTTATTTCTTTACACATTTGATGTTTTATGAGATATAATACAAAGCATTTATTCATTTAAGTTTTATGTTTCAGACTTGCTTATAACTGTGGGTCCCGGATTAGAAAGAGGAGGTACAGTCACAACAATGATCCCACTCTGGTACTAAAATCTGTCCAGGTTACTTTATCATTGGTGGGACAAAAACCTGAGACCCGCAAAGTAAAGGAAAAAGGTTTATTTTAGCTCACAGTTTGTAGAGGTTTCAGTCCACCCTGATTCCAAGATAGGGTGGCATGGCAGAGGCTCATGGCAGAGGAGAAAGAGCCCATGGCATGGCAGGGAGGAAGTAGGGAGCCATCAAGGGAGGAGAAAGGATGCATATTCTGTATACACCCTTCTAGGCCATGCCCACAGTGAACCACCTCGTCCCACCAGGCTTCAGTTCCCAACATCTCACCCAAGTATAAACCTATCAGTGGACTGGCCAAGTGTCACACCCATGATGCAGTCGCCTCCCAAAAGCCCCACCTATGAATGAGTGCATGAGGCTTTGGGGGACATCTAGATATGAGCTACAACACATGGCAAAAAGACAGGGAGCACATGCATAACTGTTCGTGTGGGTCTTCTGTTCTTTCTTTGTCTTCCTATAAGGCCACCAGTATTAATCATGAGAGCTCCATCCTGATGACCTTATCTAATCCTTATCATTTCCCAAAGGCCTCATATCTAAACACTACATTTAGGATTAAATGTCCACCCTCTTTAATATCTCACAGTGGGGACTAAACTCCCACATGAGTTTCAGAGAGGACAAACCATATTCCAATCATATCAAATAAGATATCTGCAGGATTGTGTTGTTTTGACTTCTTTGCTCAGTCTTGCTTCTTCGGGATGGATGAGGTTGGCCCCATCTGAAACTTCTTTGGTTGGTACAGTTTGAAGTTGAGCAAAGTCAGGATGTCCCTATTCCCTTATTTTGTTTGCTGCTTATAAACTTTTTTTTTTTTCCCACTGAATTTTCTGGTTGCGCTTTATTGCTCTGCTTTTACAATTTTTTCCTTGTTCACGTAATTACACATTCATCAGAAATCTTTGTAAGCATGTATTAATTAGGTGTTTCTAATTAAAAATTGATACAAAATGAAAGTTTTCATATACCTATATTAAAAGACATGATTGTACCAATACCAGTGCCCATTTTTGTGTCTGTTTACATCCTTATTGTTATACAGTGACCACCGAAAATAACATTTATCTTTGTTGATAAACATATCTTTAACTGTTCCTTGTATACAAAAACACTTGCTATTGTACTCATTAAATTTTCTAGCAGTTCTAAAGACTTCTTTTGCAGTGATAATTCGTAATTGAAAGATACCTTTATATAATTTCTTATAGTTTCTTAATCAGGTTGAGAGTTTAAGTTGAAATTTTGATTTGATATCATGGTAGAGTACAATGACATGTTTATTTAACAAGCACGGGATAGTGAGAATGGACCTAATATTTAAAAGATAAGTGACAAATTGTGTAGTCTGATTATCTTGAATTGGCAACAGCTCCTTGAAATTTCTACCAGTTTATACTTCTGTGAACAAGCATTTTCACTGCTGTTATTTTAATCAAAATGCAGAAATAGATTAAAAACTGGCCTGAGTTACATTTATGTGATATTTTAAAAAACGGCCTGTATTTATTAGGTTGAAGGCTAGGTGAGACCTCACATTATACAGGCCTGATTAACATAGCCCTTTTTCCTCCTCTGTCACAAAACACCCCAGTGTTGGGATGGTTTTGCTTTATGTTGTCATTTAGGGGCCCGTATTGCTCTTACTTCCAAGTATGAGCTACATAACACCAAAATTGTAATCACCTGGTAGTTTGTTAGAACTATAAAGAATCAGTCTTCATCAGAGAGCTAATAAAACAGTTTCTGCACTTTAACAAGTTTCAGTGATTTTTTTGCACATTAAAAGTTTGAAAAGCACTACTGTAGGAGGACATAGTCATTATCTTCATGTTCATAGCATGTCATTTGTTTCATGTTAATAGTACGCATGTTTGTGCCGCATCTGGGTTTTAGCTAGCAGGATAGAGAAGGACATCAGAGAGCTATCATGTAAGTTCACCGGTGGCGATGATGTCTTTCATCATGTCTTTGGTTTCTAAAAACTTTGGTGTCACTCAAAGAGATTCTAAGAACATTGGTCCAGCTCATTGATTTTTTTCAACCTGTTTGCCATTTAAAACATTTTCTAGTTTGTCACAAATTCCTGTAAACTATAAAACCTTTGGCAGTGTCGTATTCTGAAAGTTTCTAAATACTTACTCAGTTTCTATACTCATTCCATTGTGCAGCAGTAACAAAGCTTGTGGATTGCCATTGATCTGTATTCAGAAATGCTTGAAGTAATTCTGTTCTTCCTGAACATAGCTTGTTTTTTTCACTCATTGATACTGTTGGAATTGTAAATTTGAGTAAACTGGTATGATTAAATGAAGCTCTATTTATTGGCCTTTTATAGTTATTCATTTAATTAATCTACTTTAAAAATACTTTTATTGATAATCTTACATTTATAAGGGCTTCTTAGCTTGCAAAGCTCTTTTCCCTATAGCATTTTATAATAGTAACTGGTATGTATTATATTTGCTTATAATAGAGAATTGCAAGCCTTGTTTAATCATATTGCTTATACCTAGTATGACATATCAAAGAATAGTCACGTTTGTTATGAGATAGAGCCTTTTTGTACATTATTTCGTAACTATCTTATTCTTTTAGTTATGAATTAATATTCATTTAAAACTGGAATTGCAAAACTTATCTGTGTCATTATCGTGTTGGCTTACTGCTTGACTTGAATTATTTCTGCTTAAGCATGTTTTCATGGAAAATAAAATTGGACTATTGTGTTCCTTTAAAATGTTTTGCCTTATTAACAATGGTTTTCATGTGGAAATTGAATTGTTTATAGTTATTATTAATGTTTTAGGCAAAAGTATATGTAAAAACGTGTGATTATATATCTTTATCTAAGAGTTGTACTTTCAAAGTGAAAAATAGGCTAGTGCGTGAATGTTTTTCTTACATTCATCTCGCTTGTTGCTGTTATACCTTGCTTGATATTCTGCAGTGTCCTTTTCCCCAATTTTCTTTTTTCTTTTCCCACCAAGTACTCAGTACCTATGAACTAATGGGCCAATAATTAGCCCATTGTGAAATTAGCATTGTGAAAGTACCACTGAGGAATGGGCTTGAAGGCTTGAATCAATTTGTGTTTTTTTTTTTTTTTTTGTGGGTACTGGGGGTCGAACTCAGGACCTCACTCACCAGCAGGCGCCTGTGCCGCTGAACGATATCACCGGCCTTTTTTCATATGTGGGTACCGGGAATTGAACTCAGGACTTTGTGCTTGCCAGGCAGGCGCTTATGCCGCTGAGCTATCTCACCGGCCCTCAATTTGTGTTTTAAACTGAGATTAAGAATTAAATTATTTTTGATAGTTGAACATTAATACTAATTAGCTAATTATAATTAATTATAATTCCATTACAAAACTGGATTATGAAGAATTACTAAGAAAAAAAGGTGTTAGTTAGAAAAACAGCACTATGTACTACTGATCTTTAGTTAGATTTACATTTACTTTCTAAAAAAAGATACTGGGGATGGAATCTAGGGTGGTTCTACCACTGAACTCCTCTCCCAGTTCTTTTTATTTCTTTGAGACGGGGTCTCATTAAGTTGCCCAGGCTGGCCTCAAACTTAGATTCTCCTGCTTCAGCCTCCCAAGTAGCTGGGATTGTAGGTATGCTGCCACCATGCCTGGCCTACATCTGTTTTATGAGAAACAGTATGGTTGGGGTTCTGAAGCCTACCTCTGCTGAGCTGAGGTCTGTCTGGTTCTGCCACTGATTAGCTATAACTGTGGGCGTGTTCCTTAACTGCCCACTCTCTCAGTTTGCTCATCTATAAAAGAGGTATCAGCTGTACCTCATGGTGTACTTATGAAGATTAATTGGTTAATATGCAGAGAATTTAGAACTCTGTTTAACATTTCCTGAGCACCCAGGAGATACTGTTTTCGCTATTTTTAGATCCAGCTTGGACTTTCTTAATTTATTGTTGCCTGTTAAATAAATGCATGATTTGCACCATAATGGATTTCCAGTCAGGTATCACTTTTGGAAAAAGTTGATACAGTTTATTATCTCATGTTATCTTTTAATGAAGTGTACTTTACCATTGGGATTTGGTGATCTCTCAAGTTGAAAGTAGGACAGTAAGATAGAATATTTCATATAATATTACATTATTTCATTTATACAGGAAGAAAAAATTTCAGAAAAAAACTTAATATTTAGTCTTTTAATATGGGCATGAATTAGGAAGTCTCAGAAGCTAAAGATAGGTAATTTCACATTCTCATTGGAATGTTGCATTGTTATTAATATTTGCCTTTTATTTTGTAAATAAAGATTTTGCTTGAGTAATGGAATGACCTCAAAAATTAAATGTGTGTAACCAACTATACAATATATAAATTTATGGGATCATATGAGCTTTACTAAGACTAATAAGATTATTTTATTAAGGGAAAAGTAGACCCTCCCTTTTTGGAGAGGAAAGGACATATCTTTTGAGTCTAGTTTTTGAAGAAAGATGGACTATATAGGTTTACTCTAAGTTGGCATAGTATGGGCAGTGGGTGAAATCTGGCCTGCTGCTTTGTGTTTTTGTAAAAAAAGTTTTGTTGGGATACAGCAAGAACTATTGATATAATTACTGTGTATGGCTGCTTTTGTGCTAAAGAAATAAAATTGAGTAGATGTGACAGAGATCATGTGGTCTGGAAAGCCTGCAAGTTTTACTCCATAGCCCTGAACTGAGAAAGTTGGTTGATCTTTGCCCTAATTAATGACATAGATGTATTAGTGCATTATTACTTACGAAAAAATAAGAGATTGGAACAAGTAGGACATGCTACTTATTCCAGTACTTGTCAAAGATAACTTGCCAGAACAACAGTGGTCTTTGTTCTTACCCTTATTTGCAGTGACTGGTCTGAATGGGAGTGCCTCACAGATAGTAAATCCTAACCATCTGATAGGAATGCACCAGTGCTTGCAGTGCGGGCTTTCTATCGAACACAGACTTGTCGGGTGTTTTTGAAATGCTCTACTGATTTTAATAGAACTTTTCCATTATGCTCTGGGGCAGATAGAAATCCTTTATTGGTTTTGGCTGAGCATTTCTGTCACACCTGGACAACTTTTGGATTCTGTAGAAAATGTAGATGACAGTTTTGTTTTTAAAAACCAAATCAGGACTTTTTAAGGTAAGGTAAAAGTAGATGTGAGGTCGAAAAGTCTGTTAACCCATATCAATCCTGAATAAAATTTAGGAGTTTGTTTTTAAATAATAAAATATACTTGATGGCCAATCATGTTTAGTTTAACCTGAGTTTATAGGGGTTGGCTTATTATTTTCATTGGAAATTGCACTTACTGAAAAAGTCTCAATATGACAAAGGTTGATGAAATTTTCTAAGTGTTCAGTGTACTAGCACAAAGGGTCTAATAAAGTTCAGCTTTCAATATTCATTGTTGTACTCTTAGTCATACTTTTTCCTTTTTGGATGTGGGCTCAAATTTGTAGAACTACCAGTTTCACCATGTAGAGATTCATATTCACTGGGATCCAGCTGCACAATTTCTATTTTCAATATTCTGATTATAAAAATTGCGTTATTATTTCATCAGAACTTTTACACTTCAGCTGACCACTTCAGTGTATTGGGACTATTGTTAGTGATAACAAACAAACATTTTTGTTTTATAAGTATAGACAGTAACAGTCAAATTCTGTTATAGGGAAAACTAGGCTCTGAATTTTTGCTAACTTAAATCAATGTAATGAATAAGAGAAATTCGAAGAATATTAGTTTTTCTGTAAAATTTTTGATTAATTTTACTTATCAAATTGTGAGATACATGCAAATAAAATTGTTTCTTTTCTCAAATAGCCAACTTTATACTGTTGACTTGTGACTTGATGAGTCCCCCGGGAGTCACCTTAGTCCAGTAATCATTGAAACTTTTAAATCAGTGACATTAAAAAACAAAACAAAACAAAAAACAGATTTGTTGAGTTTACAGAGATCACTCTGGCTCTTCAGGGATGGGCTATTAGATCAAGACTTAGGTAGAGGCAGTTTAAAAAATAAACTTCAGGGCCGGTGATATAGCTCAGCGGCATAAGTGCCTGCCTGGCAAGCATGAGGTCCTGAGTTCAACTCCCAGTACCCACATAGTAAAAAAACAAACAAAAAAATTCAATTAATTTTTTGCAAAGGAAAATTGAATAAAGAATTCTGGTATTCAGCAATTATGAGTTGACTCCCCCAACCCTTATTTAAAAATAAAACAAATTGATAATGTTTATTTTAGTGTTAGTGCTGGTTATTTCTCAGTGTCCTTTGCTTAAGAATCAACTAGAGTGAATGTCTCAAAAATTGTGGTTTATAAATCGGGTGTGGTGGTGCATGCCTGTAATCCCAGCACTTGAGAGGCTGAGGCAGGAGGATCACTGAGCCGAGGCCATCCTGGGCTATACAACGAGTTCAAGCCTAGCCTGAAGTGCATAGTAAGACACTGTCTCAAAAAGGGAAAAAAAAATTGTGTTTTATAAGTTGATAAAACGTAACATTACATCAAGTCATAGCAAAAATAATCTAAGATTTTACTGCCTTTAATAAGCTTTCTCAATATCTCTTAGTTGTAAAGATTTTTTTTTTTTGGGTGGGTACTGGGGGTCGAACTCAGGACTTCACGCGCTAGGAGGCGCCTGTGCCGCTGAGCGATATCGCGCCAGCCCTTTTTTTGTATGTGGGTACTAGGAGTCAAACTCAGGACCTCGTGCTTGCCAGGCAGGCGCTTATGCCACTGAGCTATCTCACTGGCCAAAGGGATTTTTTTTAACTAAAGTTTTAAGAACATGTTTACAAAACAGTGATTACTGACAGATGAGAATACTTGTTCTCACCTTTCCCATGACTGAGCTGATATGATCAATTATTAATTGCATTTTTATTTTAATGTTGTTTCCAAACAAGTATGTGGATGAAGCTTTATTTAAAACATTGATCTAATAAGTAGATATTTGAAGAGATTTTTGTCTTCAAAGTCTTATTTTCTTTTTTAGGAAATATTTTGTGAATCTTTTCCAGGTAAAGCTTTTTTTCTTTGGTGTGAAAGTGTTTTAATCTTGAGAACCAGTATCATTGTGTTCATATATGATTTAAAAAATACAGTAAATGTTTAAATTTTAAAAATTTACAGGGGGCCAGTGATATTGTTCAGTGGCACTGGCACCTGCTGGCGCGCGAGGTCCTGAGGTCGACCCCAGGTACCCACAAAAAAAAAAAAAAAAATTTACAGTAAAAGACACATTGCTATTGCCTTCAAAATAATCTCCTTACTTAAAACACTCTTATCCCATCGCTCTTGCCACTTTTTGAAGCAGTTATTAAAGTCCTCCTTTGTGTCTTTAGTTACACTGTTGTGGCTGCCTTGATGTTCTGAATCAATTCAAAATGTTTGCCTTTCATGGTCGTTTTGACTTTGGAAGTTGCATGGCACCAGAGCTGATGAGTAACATGGATGAGGTGACACCATGATGTTTTTATAAGCCTGCCCTTCTGTTGGATGACAGCTGTAGTCACTATATTTTTGAGCATGCCTGATAAAGACTCACAAAAGAGGACTTCCTGAGTTGCTGCAGAAATTGCGAAGAACAATGGGGATAAGTGTGCTTGAAGTGGGGGAGGATTTTGAGCAGGATTAATGAAAATGTGTCTTGCTGCAATAAACTTTTTAAAATTTAAGCATTCACCATACATTGTATATATATATGTATATATTTATTTCTTTGTATTAGTGTTTACATCGTTTTTTGTTTTTTTTTTTTTTTTTTTTTTTTGTTTTTTCTCCTTACTTATATCTGCTTTTCTCTTTGCAGTCTGCTATACTCTTGGCTTGTGCTTCTTCCACACTACTGAAATGCTTTTGCTGAAGTACGCAGTGACCTCCCAATTGTGACATAGCTTTTAGAGTTTTCTTTACTGACCTGTTTGCTACACTGACAATATTTTTCAACTTTTAAGTTCACTTACTTTTTTTCACTTACTTATTTTTTTTTGTTTTTTTTGACAGTACTTGAATAGAACCCAGGCCTTTAAAAAATTTGGGGGAGGATGCAGTTTCATCGAGTTTTTAAATTGCCCAGGCTGGGCTGGAACTGGCAGTTTTGTGCCTCAGCCTCCCGGAATGCTGGGATTACAGGCATGCATGCCATGCCTGGCCTTAATTCATTATAGAAATTCTCTATTCCTCATCTGTCTCCTTTGATACTGCAGAATTCTTATTTTGTTCATCCCTTTCTGATCATTATTTTGCTGTTCTCACATTCTTATCCCACCCTTTTCTGCCTTTTCTTATCTTCTATGATGGCGCTTAAAATGTGCTCTTTTTTTTTTTTTTTTTTTTTTTTTTGTGGGTACCGGGGGTCGACCTCAGGACCTCGCGCGCCAGCAGGCGCCCGTGCCGCTGAGCGATATCACCGGCCCCTTTTTCGTATGTGGGTTCCGGGAGTCGAACTCGGGCCCTCACACTTGCTGGGCAGGCGCTTAAGCCGCTGAGCCTTCTCACCAGCCCGAAATGTACTGTCTTTTGTCTACTTTTTCATTCTTATTTTATCTGATTTCTTCTGTTTCTTTGAACCTAATGATACTTTATTGTTAGCTTCTTTGCTATCCTATAAATTCTGTTAACTTTCCACTTCCTTTTTATCTTCAAGTTTACTCTTTCCTTTTTTATATTGTATCTGCTATAAATCCTAGATACGAAATTCTTCATTTCTGATCTTGTGTTTTCCATTTTTAGTATTTCTATTTTTTATAGTTTTTGTATCTTTTAAAGTTCTTCATCTGTTCCCATTTACCGTCTAGTTCTTCCATGAAATCTTTTTTATTTATACCATGATTTAGCTTCAAGTGCCTGTCAGTTTCAAAATTTGACTCATTCTGAGACTGCTTCTGTTGGCTATTTCTTTTCCTGATCATTGTATGTATCTTTATGCAGTGTTACTTAATTTTTTATTGCATGCTAGACATTTTATACAGAGCTATATAGACTGAAATAACTAACAGTCATTTCCATGCCCTTCCTCTAGGTGAGAGGGGAAAAGAACTGAATCAGTTAGATTTGTGGTTATTTTTCTTTATTTATTTATATATTTTTTTGTATTATCTCTGTTTAGGTTAACATTCGTTTCAGATGCTTTGAAGGCAGACTGACAACTTTTCATTCAACAGAACCTGGAATATAAGCACTGGTAGATCCCAGAGATACAGTCTTGTTTCGTAGTTAAGCTGACAGCTTTGAAAGAGATGATTTTTCTCAGTTTTATTACTAAACTACTAAGTTCATGGTTCTTTTTCTGCTTTCTGTGCCTCAAGAGATCTCTTTGAACCCTGTTTGCCTATTTCCTCTGTTAAAGCCTGAAGTACCTTGGTGTGGATTCTCTCAGTTCTTTTTTTTTTTTGTGGGTACCAGGGGGACGACCTCAGGACCTCACGCGCCAACAGGCGCCCGTGCCGCTGAGCGATATCACCGGCCCCTTTTTCGTATGTGGGTTCCGGGAGTCGAACTCGGGCCTTCGCGCTTGCAAGGCAGGCGCTTAAGCCGCTGAGCCGTCTCACCGGCCCTTCTCTCAGTTCTTTTAAGAACCTTGCTTGTGGAAATATTAAAGTGCTTAGAAGGGTCTGTCTCAGTTTTCCTACCTGTTTTTGGTAGTTGAAAGCTGGGTGTGCTTGGAAATGAAGGAGAGAGACAGCGAGTTTGTTTTGTAGTCATTAATAGCTGAATGTGTCAAGGACATCTCTTTGATTCCTTGCCCTGGATCACCTCTCTAAAAGCTCAGGGCTCTGGGCTCCAATGAGAATATGCATTCTTTCGTATATTCTCATTCCCATTCATATTCATTCATATTCTCATTCTTCTCTCTTCTCTCTTCTTCTCTCTCCTCTCTCTCTCTCTCTGTGTGCGTGTGTGTGTGTGCGTGCACGTGTGTTCATATGTTGTGTCTGATGTCAGCTTTTGGCATACACCACCTGAGTACTTGAAGACCTGCATGAGAGTTGGCAGGTATTTGCAGACTTACTTGTGGCGGGAAATTCTTGGGATTCTAATCTGTCAAACCAGACTGCCTGTGGTGATAAATGTATCTTTGATTTTCCCTTACACTGTGGCAGCTGCTGCTTCCTTTTGCAGGGATGAGGAGCTGAGAGTCTCTTCTCTTCTGTGAAGGACCTGTCACTTTCTAGAGTTTAGGTCATACGTGGTTCATTGTTTTCAGCTCTCTGATGTGTTTAAAAATCTGATTTTTGTACCTATCCAGTTTGGTTGTTTAATTGAGAGTGTTGCTCTTCTTTCTAGAATTCCATGTTTCTCTTAATGTTTCTAATTTTTTTTTTTTTTTTTTAACATGCGGGTACTGGGAGTCAAACTCAGGACCTCGCACTTGCCAGGCAGGCACTTGTGCCGCTGAGCTATATCACCGGCCCATGTTTCTAATTTTATAGACCTTTTTCTCTTAATAGTAAAAAAGTAGAATTAATAACTAATAGATCATCTTTCTTTTGATCTTTTAAAATACTATAATTTTTTAGTAAGGTAGAAAATGACTATGTCTACTCTTAATTTGTAATAATAAAATTTACCTTACAGCCCTGGAATATCACTGAGCAGAGGTTCTTTTGAATGGACCTCTTGAGCATTGTGACATGGAACTGTACTCATGAAATCCAGTCCTCTTACTGATGGGAAATATTACTGTGTTCTAGCTGGCCATAATGAGGTTCATTATGCTTCTTAGTTATCAGCAATAATTGCATTTTCATTTGTCGTTTAGCACAATATTTTTATGCTTTAGATTTCCACTTTGTAAGTTTTAGTCTGTGGTGGTTATCTTATTTTTTCAGGCTTTAATTTGAATTTTAAAATGTTTGGAAATACAGATTATTTCTCTCGGGTGCTAATTATTTGTATTTGTTTCTTCTGCAATATAAATTGCATTATAGGTATAAATGGATTTAATGTGTTACATTGACATTAACTAAAGCTGTTGATAATATTGTGAATGTAATGGTTTATTTAAAGTAGATTAGTAGTTTTTAATAGTGTTTCTGTTTAAATTTTTTTGCAACAGGATTTTTTTTTGCAATCTTTGTTCAGTATTTTTGAAGTATAGAATTCTAATGCAAATAACTGTTTCTTTTAATTATAAAAATAAGCTAACCCTCATTTGAGATATGTAACAAGTAGTTAGAAATTAATGGCCATTAGTTTTGTTGGAGAAACATAACAGTATTAGGTACAGTCTCCCACAAGTAGGTGACAGCATATGTTTGCTTAACATTTTAATGAATAATTAGAAGGAGGAAGAGTGAAGAGTGCAGAAAATTTTAGGTTGTTGGGAGATACTAAACCTTTCTACCTGGTACAATGCTAAATTCAGGTGTTTAAAGCATAAAAGGATATTTCCATTAGCACATTTTTGTAATTAAAAGCTGATTTTTATTAAATCTTGTTGAAGATATGTATTATCTATTTAGTCTAAAGAAAATACAATCCCAGTATTTTTTTTTTTTTTTTTTTCAATCTTTTCTGAGAAATGGTGATCTGGTTATAAGTGACCACAGATAATTATTGTCTCTTGTTCCTTTTACAAGGAAGTTTGCAGTACTGCATGATTTTTTCTTTTATCTGGCATAAATATAGTTATGGGATTTAAAATTTCCTCTTTTTCCTTCTGCCTTCAGCTCCCTCTGCTCTGTTTCCTTTTGCCTTATATGAAGAAGGGTGAGACTTGGTCAGTGCTTGGAGCTCTATATTGTTCCCAAGGCATGTTAATATAACAGTGTCCAGCATTTTCTCTAGCCACTCATTTGCCCAAGTTTGCCATTTCTTTCAGATACCATTGTACTATTTACTAACTGTGTAACTTTGGGCATGTTAATTATATGAATTCTTTTTATGTAAAATGAAGGTAAAATAATACTTTCTTTGTAGGGTTACCATGTAGAATAAATGAAACGATACTTATCAAACACTTAGAGTGTTATCTTCCATTTAAAGGTGCAGTAAATATTTGCTGTTATCCTTGTCATTATATCATCATCGTCATCCCCATCCTGAAATTCTCTCCTGTCCATTCTGACAGTCACCGTATTCTGTCTATATACCGTTCATTACTTTGCACTTGAAACTGACAGCCTCCTAACTGATGCTTCTACCTCCAATTTCTGCTTAATTCACACTTTCCAGACTAATTTACCTGAAGTAGAATTTTAAATCAGGTCACTATCCAGTTTAAGAGTATTTCTCCTTTGCTCACAAGGTCAAACCTTGCTTTGAAATTTAAAGAGATCATCTTGCCTACTCAAAATGTAACAGAAAATCCCCCCCCCAGCCAGTATACTTCAGTTTCTTGTTGCCCAGGTAACAGTTCCTGTTCCAGTTTCCGTTGCTTCTGTCTCTTAGAAACAGCTGGTCAGTGTGATGCATAGCTCGTTACTGTGATGCACATTGTATAAACCAATCCCCAATTGACAAGCCATTCTGCCTCTGTACTTTCTGCTTGCTTATCACCTGTAAGCCCGAGACCATCAAAGATCAGGGCCAGATATTCTGGGAATGATCCCAATCAGTGCCTGTTGACATAAATAAATCTCCCTCCAAATTCTGGGTGGTGTTTTGGTGTTTTTGCTTGCTGTTGCAAAAATAATCTTTTTAAAGAGAATTAATTGAAATAAATATTTTTAAAATTTTGGGGACATGTTCACAATAACTGTGATCATCTTGGTGAATTAGTATATATACATGTCACATTTAATCATTTTTACACTTCCTTCCCCCTGCCCTCACCTCTCCCCTTTTTTCCAGATTTCCTTCCCATTCAAAATTCGTAATAGGTTTTTTTCTCCTAAGGTTTTTTTTTTTTTCTTTCTTTCTTTTTTTTTTTTTTTTTTTTTTTTTTGGAGACAGGGTCTCACTATGTACTTCAGGCCAGACTTGAACTCAGTATGTAGCCCGAGCTGGCCTCAAACTCACAGCGATCCTCCTGCCTCAGCATCCAGAGTGGTGGGATTTATAGGTGTGCACCACCATGCCTGGCTCTTCCTAAATATATTAGTTGAATCAGTGTTTCTTTATAGATTTTATAACATTAGATTACAGTGAAATTTCAGTATTCATGGTTGGTTATACCGTTCTGTTTTCACTTAGGTAGCTAATGATTTCTTTTTGTAAATGACAGTCACTGATATTTTTAAAAATGACTTAAGGGCCGGTGAGATGGCTCAACGGCATAAGTGCCTGCCTGGCAAGCACAAGGGCCCGAGTTCGACTCCTGGAACCCACATACGGAAAAATAAAAGTGGCCGGTGATATTGCTCAGCGGTACGGGCGCCTGCTGGCGCGCGAGGTCCTGAGGTTGACCCCTGGTACCCACACACACACAAAAAAAAAGACTTAAAATTTCTATCAAACTAATACTATGTTCATATTTTAAAAAACCAACTTATACTGAAAGACTTACAATGAAGAGGTACAGTCCCTACTGTACCCTTACCCTTCCTACTTTTAATTTTGAAATATTTCTGATGGTTATCTTTCTCTTTCAAAATAATGTCTTTTTATCAGGCTGGGTTGATTTTATAAGTTTTAGTTTAGTTTTGTTCTATGCTCTGACCTTCCTAATTACATTATTTTTTAGCGAATCATTGTTTGCATTCCCTATTTATTTGTATTTTTCCAGTGCCAAAGTGAATGATGTATACATTCTGTCATGCAGCTGTTACTATTTTATATAGTTTTAGTGGTTGACACGATAGTGAACTTACAACTATATGAAACTTATGATATTTCTGTTATCATAACTTCAGATTTTCTCTAAAGGAAATAATGTAAATAAGCTCTTTTTCATTTTCTTATCCGGTTTTATTGTGTTGAGTTTCTGTTTGCTACTTTTTTTCTTGTGTTGCATTCTTTATCGTATCCTTCAGTTCTTCAAAGGCAGACATTCTCAATTGGTGGCAAATGTCTCTTGGGAGTAATGTCTAGAGACATTTTTGGTGGTCACAATTGGGAAGTGCTACTGGCATGTAGTTTTTAGAGACCTGAAATGCTGCTAAATATGCACAAAACAGCCTTGTACAATATCTTAGTCACTTTCCTCATGGCTGGGACACAGAACCCAACACTCACAGCTTAAAAGAAGGGGAGAGATTTGTTTCGGCTTGTGGTTACAGTCTGCAATCCCATGGTTCCAAGGGTAAAACAGCTTGGTGGAAGGGTCTGGTGGAAAAGCTACTCATATCATGGAGACCAGGAAGCAGAGAGAGAAGGGAGGAGCTGGGGAGGAATTGTACCCTTCCAGGCCTTCCAGCCACACCTCCCAACAACACATTTAGCTTTGAGCTCGTCCCCACATCCGCTGATGAGTACAGTGTCCCCAAGATCCACTCACTTGAGTGCATGAGGTGTTGGGAGGACATTCTTGATCTAAAGCATGGCATACAACAAAGAATTACCAGTTCCAAATGTTAATATAACAAGGTTAAAAAAAAAAATTGTCACATGTGGAATTAACTCTTTTCCTTAGCTTTTTTCCTTCTCAACACTTCCCTTTGAAGTGCTCCCTTTTTTTTTTTTTTCCATTCTGAAGTGATTATTCTTTAGTTCTGTGTATATCTCTTTTGGAAGTTCAGTTTATTACTCTTTTGGGTTGGATCCATTTTCTAGTTCCATTCTCTTGCTTGGTTCATTTCATTTCCTTGTTAGAGCACATCTTCAGGTAATTTAATTTTCTATGAATGAGTGGATACAAGTAAATGTATTAGACATTCCATATCTGAAACTGGTTATTTTTCCTTCACATCTAAGTGATAGTTTGGATGGCTATAAGAGAAAATAATTTTCTATCACAATCTTGACAGGTTTAACCATGAAAAGTCTGGTACAAGCCTTCTTCATTCTTAGCAGTTTTTTCTCTCTGTAGAAATTTCACTGTACATCCTTGATATCATGAAAATTATCAGACACTTACCTGGGTATCCTCTTTCCTCCCTTCCTATTTATTTTATTGGGAACTTGCCTGGTGGGTGCTTCAAATAATGTTACTGATTTCCTATTTTAGCTTTGGATAATGCTTTTATATTTTTTCTTTGTTACTTCCTCCCCTGTATTCTTTTCTGTCTTTTGGATTAATAATCCTGGATTATTCCTTAAATTCTCTTATTTATTTTTGGTGGAAAATGAAGCACAGAGATTTATATAATAAATTACAGTTTTTCAAATATCCAGAGTTCACAATTATTAATACTATGGTAATTGACATTTTATCTTTTTTTCTAATTAATAACTTACAAAGTAGAAATTTAAAGTTACAGGTAAAACTTACAAGTTACCATTTGACCCACTACCTTTTTTTTTTTTTTTTTTTTTTTTTTCCCCAGTACTGGGGATTGAAACAAGGGCCTTTGCACTGAGATACATCCAAGTCCTTTTTAATTTTGTATTTCGACACAGGGTTCTGCTAAGTCCTTGAGTTGCGCAGGTTGGGCTCAAATTTGCTAATCTCCTGCCTTAGCCTCTCAGGTGCTGGGATTACAAGTGCATACCACCTTGCCTGGCTCATTAATTCACATCTTTAGTCCTTTTCCCTTCTTTCTCTTCCTAGAGGTATTCCCATTATGTTTTTTGCATCTTTTCTCTAAAGATTTTACCTATATGCATATATAAATAATACATAGAATTATTTGGAAGATAATTTAAGAATTTATATATTTAATATTTCATTCCATACTTTTTTTCCTCAATAATGTGTTTGCCCTCTCTTCATGTTTGTATATGTAGATCTGTTGATAATTTCCCTGTGTGCAGGATTTTATCTTGCTTATTGTGAAATCCCCGGCATCCAGAACGGTATTTTACACTGTATTAGCCACTCAGTATATATTTCTTAAGCAAATTATTGTTTATTTTTAATTGCTGTGTAGTATTCAAGTACATTCATGTATCACATGACATTTTGGTCATTGATAGATTACATATATGATGATGGTTCCTTAAGTATGTAGTAGAGTTGAAAAATTCTTAATCAGCGACATCATAGTCATTATAAACATTCATAGTACAATGCATTACTCACGTTTGTGATGATGCTGGTGCTAACAGACCTGCTGTGCTCCTTGTCTATAAAAGTATAACATGTACAGCTATGTAGAGAGCATAAAACTTGATAATAAATGACCATGTTTCTGGTTTATGTATTTACTGTACTCTACATTTTTCATTATTTTAGTGTATATTGCTTATTTTTAAAAAGTTTACTGTAAAACAGTACTTATAGTGTTTACAAAGGGAGCAACCTCATACATTTTGTGTTTACTGTCTGTTGATAGGATCAGTTTTTTCTTGTCCTTGATTTAATCTTGCATTGTTTTGTTCATCTTCACCCTAGGGTATTTTAATATTGGGATATCTCACTGGGCTCTGTGCCAGGACAGGCCTTAACATTTTGGAGATCAGCCAATTAGCACTAGGTTATGCTGTGTGTGGATATATAAGAATACATATATACATGTATCTGTACACACTACTGTGTGTATATATGTGTGTATATTATGTGTACACACACGCACACACATATGTATAATGTACGTACACTCACACACATACCTCATACAGCCTTTTTGTGTATACCTATGTCTCCATAAGTATACTTTATGATGTTTTCACAGTGTCAGGATCACCTAAAAATGTGTTTCTCAGGATGTGTCACTGTTATTAGGTGGCATGTAACCATATATGATTATCTCACCTATCAACATTTTATTTATTCACTCACATACAGGTTGGCAGTTAAGGTTGTTTCTTACTTCATGCTTCTTATTTGAAAAAAATTTGAACATTTTTATATTTGTCTTCTGCATTTGAGATTTTATCAAGTGCTTACCTGGAGTTGAAATTGCCGGGTTATAAGAAATAAACCTTAAAATTTATCTAGAGATGACCAAATTGGTCCTTGAAATTTTCTGGTTTTAAAATTATGGTTTCAAGGGTTTATCTCCATAATTTTTTCTTTTTTTGAGTGTTCTACATTTTGGAACCAATAATTTTATTATTTCTTTCTCAGCTTTTAAAATAATCTATGGCTCCAGGATCCATTCATGCTTAATCTTTGAAAGAGCTAGCCTTTGATTTTTAAGTTATATTAGCTGATTATTCCCACTTAAAAAACATTTACTGAGGTAAATTTTATATAATATAAAATAAACCATTTTAAAATGACCACTTGTTTATCAGTGCCTTTCTCAGTTGTTTATCATGTTCTCTATCTCCATCAACCTCCATAAAGAGTTCCTTGATGTTTTCAAATTTTTTAAATTTCTAGAAACCCTCTTTAATATTTTTGATGATACTGTTTTTCTTTTATTTTTGTGACTCTCTGAGGAAAGTAGAATACTTCTGCTCTTCAAAATTATTTCTTTTTCCTCTAGTGACATTTTCTCCTTGTTATTCTTGATCTCTGTTTCATCCTGTAAGCTTTTCTCAATTATCCATGGCATTTGGTTATTAGTTCACACTGTAATGTGGCAGGAGAAAAGCGTGTGTCCTTTGTAATTCGGCCCCAGATTTTTTTCGCAGGCCTACTTTTACTTATTTATATTTACAGACTAATTTTTAAGTTCTTTTATGGTCTAGGCGCTGTTATAACCATTTCCCATATGATATGATGTTTATTCCTCAGCCGTAACACATTGAGGAAGGTACTGTTATATTCATTTTAAGATTAACGAAAAATATTAAGAGGTTCAGAGAAATCAACTGGCTAATTTTTTATGAGTTCTTGTACTCTTCCATAAAAGGTATTATATGAGGCCATCATGATGCTCAGGATGCCTTCCTTTCAGGAACTCTTACTAGGAAAGGACCAGACTACACAAATAACAAAACACTGCAATATATTATGATAGAGATATTTCGGCATTGCTTTCTTTCTACCTGGTTTTCTGTTATATGCAGCCAAAATCTTTTCTAGTTTACCCATGTGGATCATTATTAAATTTATTTCTTGCTAATTTACTATTGTGGGTCTTTATAATCCTGATCTTTTTTTCAGTTATATTTTCTGTTTATCATTAATAATGTACTACCTAATGTGAAATAGAGAAATACTGAAACAACTATCTTAAGGTTCACTTACCCTTTTCTCTGTGATCATTCTGCTGTTACTTCTATTATAAATCTCTACCCTAGCATTTCTACTTAATTTTATAAAGTTGATTCTCTATGCTGATGTTTTTCTGCTCAGATCTTATGTATTGAAAACTTTTTTTTGTTAATTGCAAATAGTTATAATGTCCACTTTAAAATGTTTTTCTTCCAGCATCTGGTTTACCTTGGGATCAGTTTTGCTTTTCTTTTTTTCTATAGAATGTGTTCCATTTTTTGGTCCTATGTATGTTGGGATTTGAATTGTATTCTGGGTATTATGAGGGTTAAGTTGCAGAAGTTTGGGCTCATTATTTTCACTGATGATTGTTTCCTTTGTTATAGAAGGTACTGTTTTTTTTTCCCCCTTGCTTTGAGCTGTAGATTCCTATTGTGCACAACAGCTCTGTTCTTTGTTCACATCTTTTGTCTTCAGCTGCAATGTTTTTAGTTTTTTCTGCACATGTGTCAGATGTCAGTCAAAGACCTGGATAGACAGCTGGAGTATGCCCTGTCTGGATCTTTTTTCATGATTCCTTTAGACTCTCCAGTGCCTCCGATTTACCCATTTCCCTTTTCTATAGAATAACACTGTCACTTTTATTATACCTTTGTATAGTTTGTGTTTTATGATTTATAGACTTAAACCAACCAATCAAGTTCACTGAAAGCCTTCATTCAGGAGGTGTTATCAAGACATTTTACGTTGAATAGAAAATGTCCTGCATAGATTTTAAGCAAAGAGGTGGGCCTTTATAAAAAAATGTTTTTATTTAGTGCAATCAATACTTCTCAAATAATTAAATTCATAGTGGCATATTAATTTCCTAAGGCTGCTGCAATACCATGAACTGGTTGGCTTAAAGCAACAAAAATTTATTCTTAAGATTCTGGAAATCAGAGGTATGAAATTAAGGTATCTACAGAGCTATCCTCCCTTCAGAGACTAGGGGAGAATTCAGTAACTTTTACTTCAGCTTCTGGTGGTTACTGGTATTCCTTGGCTTGAGACCTCATTACTATAATTTCTGCTACACCATCATATGGCCTCTCCCTCTCTTACATGTCTCTTTTTTCTTTGTGTCTATCTCAAAACTCCTTTTGTCTCTCACTTATAATGACATTTGTCATTGGATTTAGGGGCCACCTGGATAACCTAGGATGATTTCCTTATCTCAGGATGCTTAATTAGATCAGTAAAGACTTTTTTTTTTCCAAATAAAAATGTTAGATTGGAAGGTTCTATGATTTTTTGTGTGTGGGCTACTATTCTGGCTTCTACAGAGATGTACAGGAGCATAGCAAGAATTGTTTTCTAAGCTAAAAAAGTACCACTTGTACTGTTCCAATTTCAAAAATTTAATCAACACTGAGCATTTTGTATTTAAGATGTATTTGAAAGAAATGGAAGGGCTGGGGATTTGACTCGGGGTAGAGTGCTTGCCTAGCGTGCACAAGGCCCTGAGTTTAATCCCCAGTGCCACAAAAAAGAAAGAAATGGAAATTAAAATTATTTATGCTTATAAACTAAGACCTATATATAGGGCTACTTTACTTTTTTGACAAAAATTTATCTGTTTAATATTTACCTCTTTGTGGGACATCTTTTTTATTTTAATATTGGCATTTTACATACCCCTTTCATTTTTATTTCATTTAACTTATGAAACATTGTTATGCTATTAAATGGATATATGATTACCTAGATGAAAAAAAATTGGTATTTGTCATAATTGGCTATAGTAAATGAATTTGTAGTTTTCTATTTTTAGAGTTTTCAGTGAATGACTTTAGTTTAAATAAACTATTAAGTGTAGGCTGTACAATATCTTATTTCTCCCTGTACTGTATAATTTTAAATATATTTCTATGTATTTCTTGGCATCACTGTTTTAAAACTTGACATAAAAGGCAGATTGGGCAAAAATGATGGCATGTATTTTGCATTGGAAAATATTTTAATATTTTATATATGAGCCAGAAAAAATAGAAGTTTGTGATTTATTGCTATCTATCTTTGTGTAGCTATTATCTTAAAATTGTCATGCTTATTATTTTGCTGCTAGAGAAAAGCTGCTGTTGAAATAATACTGAAAATATTCCTTTAAACTATTTGCCAGCAAAAAGGAGTTAGTCTGTAAATAATGTGTACAGTACTTTATTTTTATATTTCCATGTTTTCAAAGGGTGAATGTAGGAAAGGAGAGAAAATTGTCTTTTAATATACTTCAATTATTTTTTTTCTTTTAAGGGGCAGTAATTTTTCTTTTGAATGCTTACTAAATAAGTTTTTTTTAAAACCCTGAGTGATTTTTATATTAAACACAATACAAAAATTATTGTAGTCTATTTTATTATTCTTACCACTCAACAACAATGACAACAATGAACAAATGTTAGAAACCTTTAGAATTATTTTAGTACATCTTTAAAGTCTTGGCTTCCAACAGTATATTTTACTTGTGAAACAAGGTTGTCATCTAGTGGCCTTTTCAAGTATTACATCTTTTAGAGTTAGCTATCTAATCTTCATCTTTATAAAGACAGTGCTAAAGAAAAACAAATGTAGGATTTTTTTTTTTTTACAATTTAAATACTTTGAATGTTATTAAATTATATAATAGTTTTACAAAGAATTTCCCCAGGATTTTTCCTAATTTCTTTCAGTCTTCAAAAAAAATTTTTTTTTAGTTTGGATACTGAAATATGGAAAGTTAACTGGTGTGGATATTGATCATTTTATGTATAAGAAGACATTTCTTGTTGTATCACATCTCCAGAAATTGTTTATTTAGGATAAAAAGTGTTCCTGTAGTGTTAATATTTTCATGAAGATTTTGTCTTTGATTTTGGTATTTCTGCTTTTGTAATATGATAATCTGAGGAACTAGAGTAGAAGAAATTAAAATAGATTTTCTGGTGCACACATGTATGTGTATTAGTCAGCTTTCTTGTAGCTGAGATACAATACCCTATATTCACATCTTTTTTTTTTTTTTTTTTTTTTGTGGGTACCAGGGGTCGACCTCAGGATCTCGTGCGCCAGCGGGTGCCCGTGCCGCTGAGCAATATCACTGGCCCTTTTTTCGTATGTGGGTTCTGGGAGTCGAACTCAGGACCTTGAGCTTGCCAGGCAGGCACTTATGCTGCTGAGCTATCTCACCGGCCCCAATATCCACATCTTAAGGGGGAAGATAGCAACCTAATTTGGCTGATGGTTTCAGGGGATTCAGTTCATGGTTAGCTGGCACCAAGGCAGAAGCATCATTGCAGAAGGGTATGGTGGGGGAAATAAGCTTATCATGGTGGCCAGGAAGCAGATCAAGGGAATAATGCTAGAGAATAATGGACTGGGGACCCCAAAGAGTACTCAGGGTCACACCTGCATGGCTCACCCATACAGGTACTTTACTAATTCAAAGTTGACATAATTAAGTTTAACAACTATGGTATGTATGTGCAGAAAAATCCATGTCATACATTAGCCAAATGGTAAAAATAATATACATTTGTACATACAAGGAAATCATAGAACCTAAACACTGAAAAATAACACATTTTTAAAGATAATTTATTATAGGTAAAATCTTATTGAATGTAGCTTCCTGGACTAAGATCAACACCAAGTTCTCAGAAGTATTTTAAATAATAAATAATTTTGATACATTTGCATATGCACCATAGAGAAACATTTTAAGCTAGCATTATCTGAGATTCTTACTGTAATTGTTAGATTAAAGATAGTGACATTCATTTCAGGATCCTGGGTAGCTAGCTCATGTATATAAAATGGAAAATGGTAGTGATAGATGAAGTACTTGGTTGCTAAGGGAAAAGACCTTGCTCTTTTCTATTTTTGACCATTTGTCATAGTACTACTCCTCTGAATTATTTTTTGTAGAATTCTGCTCCTTTATTTGTTAGGCTTACTAGAAACTTTAGCCATGGAATCCCATGAATTCATTGAACTTACTGCTGGCGTGTCCATTTATATTATCTGTGATCCCCCTTAATATTATCTTTAATCTGTATTAAATGCACTTATTTAATCAGTACCATGTTATGTAAAGCTTATTTTGTCCCCAAATTCTTATTAGCCTTATACCTTACCAATCTTGTTACTCAATATGACTAAATACTATATTTTCCCAAGTTATATTCAAAACAGGAACTTTTAAGCCATTTCCTTCTACCTTAGAGGGGAGAACCACAAATTAATTATTTCAGTTTCTCCAGCTTAGTACAGCAATAGCCTAGAAAAATAATAGAAAAAACAAATTTTTGGCAGGTGTGTTACAAAACATTTGAATAGTGGAGATGGAAACAATCTAGAGTGAATAGAGAAATCTTTATGTGGGTAATTAAAGAAATACTTCTTAATATTTTGGCAATTTGCAGAATATCAATTTCCATATTTGCTAAAATAAAAACAGTGATATTTTTGTCTGTTGTGTTTTATTCTCTCCTGTCCCCACATTAGCTGGGGTAATTCATAATTATTTTCTTTTCAGCTAAGCAAAAATTCATACAGTAAATTCTCATTTTAGTATTTGGATATCACATAGGGGCTAGTAACCTCAGTGTGGTAGCAGATAGCCACATGAAACCGTTTTATGTGTGTTTTATTCAGAGACAATTAAGACGACCATGTTATTGTTTGTATAATCCTCTTTATCTTATTTGATAAATCCCAATCCATTTTGGAAAAATGTTTTAGTGGTTTTTTTCCATTGGCATTTTAAGAGTTTTCATGTGTCATCAGCTATTTTACATCAGTGTGTAAAATAGATTACTTCTATTCTGTCTTTGATGATTTTAGAAATTCCAGTCTCCATTCAGGTTTAAACGTGCTTTTGTTAATTTTGAGTGAGATTGATGGGAAGGGAAGAATACTTTAATGTTTGCTTTTATGGCTCTGTTTTGGAAGTCTGAAGTAAGAATACATTTTCAATACATGTTCAGTTTGTACAATATTTTGGTCAAAAACCTAACCCAGAAGATTTTACACTGTTCAGTCTGATGTAGACAGCGCCTGTATGGACATTTGTTATGGGCATAATTGTGTTTGCTTTTCCAGTCCCACTGTCTACAGAGTGACCTAAAAGATACCTCACTCCTCTTCAGCCTGAAAGAGATGTTCGCTATGGATGTTACATTGTGTAAGAGACACTTAGATACAGTGCTGAATGTCAGAAACAACTTGGAAGTGGATAGGAGCAAATAACCAGATAACTTAAATAAACCAATGCATTTAGTAAGTACAAACTGTATGTGCCACATGTGGACTGAAATCTGTTTTATTTGGCTTGTTACTTACATTACAGAATTCTGAAAGCTGGGAATCAAATCTGATAACTGCTGTACCTATGCCTATGCAGACAGCCAACTGAAACTTGGTTACGGCTGTCTCTCAGCTGGAGCATGCATTTTAGTTTGCCATGGCATATGTTGTAGCCAATGAATAAATAAGACCCCAGGGTTGTACCTGCTTTCAGAGGAAGGGATCAAATGTAAATTGGTTTTGTTTCCTTACTGGTGGTAAAGGATAGTAATAGAGATCTACTCTTTGGAACTAATACATGAAATTAAAATGATAGCAGTGATCACAGTTTTCTGTTGATTGAGATTCATGAACTGTGATTTGTGATCTGTTTTAAATGTCAAGTGACTTCTGAACATGAGTTGCAGACAGTTCTGGTAGTGGCACTTAGATTATATAACTCATCTTGAATCCATTATCTACAACAGGAAAAAAGCCACATTGGTAGATTAATTTTAAAGCAATTATTCCTGAGGTTAAAGTCATTTGGGCTTATTAAGTGACTCTAAGAATTTTAAGATTTTCTATTTATGAGAAGAGGAAGGACTTTCTAAAGTACCTTTAAAAAATTGTGGCACTTAATAAACTCTGGCGATTTCAAATTGCATTATTTGAAGGTAAAATTAGAAACACTAATCTCTTCTAAGAAATTTAACAATTTAGAGTCCCGCTTTAAGAAAAATGTTTTTGGATGGATTTTTATAGTTCAGAATAGTATTGAAAGGTTTTATAATACTGATCAAAAAATCTGCTAGACACGGAAAAAAGTTTGTTTTCCTTTTTCTGGATGTTTTAATAAACAATAGTTCCCTGGCCTCTCTTTCTTCTTTGGTGTCCATACCCTTGAGTTTTAACTACTCAAGGATGACACATGGGAACTGATTATATTTTTTCCTTTTGAGGTCCATTGGTAGATGTATGCAGGGACCATATATGGTGTGTCTTCTCTAATTTTCAGTTTCCTTTCTTTCCCAGTGACTACAAGTAAGTCTGATGAGTCTTGTCGTTTTGTTTTGTTTTTTCTGAGGATTAAATTTTTTTTTCATTTTTTATTAGTACATGTTTGGAATACTGACTGCATTCATTGTGGGGAGTGGGTACATGTGCATAACACATCTTAATTGTTTTTTCATCTCCGTGCTTTTTTCCCTTCTCCCTCCATCTCTGATCTCCTTTTTGCAAAAGATCTATCTCCCTGTTTCCTATAATCTATCTTGTATTTTTCTCTTTAGTTATTTATATTTTGGGTTTCTCATGTAAGAGAAACCATGTGCTATTTAAGCTTGTGTGTCTCATTTATTTCACTTAACGTTGTGGTCTCAAAGTACATCCATTTTCCTACAAATGACTCAAGTTTATCCTTTGTACACAATGGAGTAGTACATAAAGTGTATTTACATTATAAAGAGTACTACATTTTCTTTACTCTGTTGATGGACATATAGACCACCTACAAGATTTACTATATTATGAATTATGCGTCTATAAACATGAGAATGCATGTATTACTGAAATAAGATGTCTTTAACTCTCCGGAAGATATCTAGGGGGCTGATGACTGAGTTGAATGGAATTTCTGTTCTAAGATTTTTGAGGAATCTTCATATTGATTTCAGTGTTGATTGTACTAGTTGACATTCCCACCAACAGTGTAGAAGGATTCCTTTTTGCCACAGCTTCACCACCATTTGTTATTTGATTTCTTGATGATAGCCATTTTTTTCTGGAGTAAGATGGAATCTTAGTGTTGTTTTAATTTGCATTTCTCTAATGGTTGGAGATGTATTTATTGGAAATTTGTACTTTTTCTGAGAAGTATATTCATTTCAGTTGCCCATTTTTTGGTTGGGTCTTTTATTTTGGGGAATCTAATTTAAGGTATTTACATGTTCTAGATATTAGGCCTCCATCTGAGAGATATTTGGCAAAAATATTTTTCCATTCTATAAGTTGTCTCTTCATCTGTTGGTTATTTCTTTAGCTACGTGGAAGCTTGTGAATTTGATATGATCTCATTTGTTGATTCTTGGTGCTCTTTCTTGTGCAATTGGGGTTCTGTTCAGAAAGTCCTTTCCTAAGCCTATGTTTTCAAGAGTTTTACCTGTTTTATCTTCTGTTAGTTTGTTTCTGTTTTAATTTTTAGATCTTCCATCGATTTTTATTTTAGTTTAGTACATGCAGAGATATGAATCTAGGTTCAATCTTCTGCATGTGGATTACCAGTTTTCCCAGCACCATTTGGTAAAGAGGCTATCTTTCCTTCAGTGTATGTTTTTGGCCCCTCTGTCAAAGATCAGAGAGCCGAATGTGCTTGTGGTTGTTTCTACGGCCTCTGTTCTGTTCCATTGATCCATATGTCTGTTTTTTTTTTTTTTTTGCTGGTACTGTGCTGGTTTCTTTTTCTTTGCATTTCTTTCTTTCTTTTCTTTCTTTCTTTTTTTTTCTCTCTCTCTTTTCTTTCTTTCTTTCTTTGCCTTTCTTTCTTTCTTTCTTAAAATCACTGCAGCTTTGTGATATAACTTGAAGTCCAGGATTATGATACCTCCTGCTTTGCTCTTGTTACCCACGATTGCTTTTGCTGTTCTGGGTCTCTCTGGGTGCCATATGAATTTTAGGACTGTTTTCTGTAGTGAAGAATGCTGTTGGTAGTTTGATTGGGATTGCACTAAATCTGTGTATCAGTTTTGGAAGTGTGGCCATTTTGCAATATTGCTTTTGCCTATCCAGGAATAAGGGATATCTTTCCATTTCTGATGTCCTTTTCTATCTCCTTTTTCAGAGTACTGCAGTTTTTGTTGTAGGGGGTCTTTTACTTCCTTGGTTAGGTTAATTCCTAAGCACTGTATTTCATTTTAATTGATGATATCATAAATGGTATTGTTTTCTTATTTTTTTTCTCGGTGAGTTCATTGTTGGTGTTCAGGAATGCTGTCAGTTTTTGTGTATTGATATTGTATACTGCTACTTTGTTGAATTTGGTTATTCATTCTAGGAGTCTTTTGGTGAAATTTTTTGGGTGATCTATGCAAAGGATCATGTTGTCTATAAATAATGATAATTTGACTTTGTGCTTACCTACATATATCCCCTTTATTTCTTTCTCTTGCCCAATTGCTCTGGCTAGTGTTTCAAGTATTATTTTAAATAGTATTGGTGATAGCAGACATCTTTGTCTTGTTGCTGATTTTAGAAGGAAAACTTTAATTTTCCCCCCCATTTAATGATGCTGGCAGTAGGTTTGTTATAAGTTGGTTTCATTAGATTGAGATACCTATTGTCCTCAGTGTTTTTATTATGAAAGAATGTGGAATTTTGTTACAGTCTTTTTTCTGTATCTATTGAGATGACTGTGTGATTTTGGTCCTTGTTTCTGTTTATGTGATGAATCACATTTATTGATATGCATATGTTGAACCATCCTTGTATCCCTGGGATGAAACCTACTTGGTCATGCTATATGATCTTCTTGATGATTTTTGCATTCTGTTTGCCAGGATCTTGTTGAGGATTTTTGTGTCTGTGTTCATTAAAGATATAGGCCTGTAGTTTTTGGTTTTTTTTTTTTTAAGTTGGGTATTTATCTAGTTTTGGAATCAGGTTGATGCTTACTTCCAGGAATGACTTTGGGAATATTTCTTCCATTTCAGTTACATTAAAGAGTTTGAGGAGTATTGGTGTTAGATCTTCCCCAAAGTTCTTGTAGAATTCAGCAATAAATCCATCAAGTCCTGTGCTTTTCTTAGTTGGTAGGTTTTTTTTTTAATTACTTTTTTCAACTTTATTGCCTGTTATTCGATTATTCAGGGTTTGATATCCTCTTGGTTCAGTTTTGGCAATTCATATTTAGGAATGTATCCATTTCTTCTGGATTCTTCAATGTTTGGAGTATAGATATTCAAAGTAGTTACTAGTAATTTTCTGGATTTTGGTGGTGTCTGTTGTGATTTTGCCTTTTTCATTTCCAAGTGCATTAATCTGAGTGTTTCCTTTGTTTGGTAAGATTGGCTAAGGGTTTGTCTATTTTGTTTATTCTTTCAAAGAACTAGCACTTAGATTCATTGATTCTTTATTCTTATTCCTGTCATTGCATTATTTTCCTGTTGCTGATTGCTTTTTAAAATTTACCCTTCTTTTTGACTGCATAGCCTGCCTGGGTATTCATTCCATTAGATGTTTTGGCATTATTAGCTTCATTATCTCTTTCTAGCATATCCTTGAGAAATTTTTGGAGTCCTGGTTTGATGATGTTATGGTTTGTGTCTGGATGCCCCCAAAGCCTCATGTAGTCATGGGGGGTGGCCTTTTTGCAGGCGGCTGAATCTAGAGTTTGTGATTGATTCATGGTCCAATGCTGGGGTTAAAGGTGTCAGTGCTACACCTTCCCTAGGGTGGGTAGCCTGCATACCGCCAGATAGAGGTTTGTCTCTCTCCCTTTCTGTTGTTGCTTTTGCTGTCTTCTGCTGCCATGAACGATTGCCCCTCTGCTATGTGCCACCCTGCCAATTATGGACTTTAACCTCCACAAACTGTGAGCTAAATACACTTTTCCTCTTTAACTTTGGGTGTCAGGTATTTTGTCTCAGCAACAAGAAAAGTAAGACAGATGGTCATGAATTTCTTAACGTGCTCCTTATCATGGAAAGACCTTATTTCTTCATCAATTTGGAAAGATAGTTTTGCAGGATTCGTGAATCCGGATTGGAGGATGTTTTCTTTTAATGCTTGAAACACTTCACTCTAAACTCTTCTGGTTTTTAAGGTTTGTGTTGAGAAGTCTGCTGTAATTCTAATAGGTTTACCAATATTTTTGCTTTTCTCACAGGTTTTAAGATTCTTTCCTGTGTTGGACTTCTGGGATTTTGACTATGATGTGTGATGGAGAAATTCTTTTCTGATTGCGGCTATTTGGGATTCTTATGCCTCACTTACCTGTATGTTAAATTCTTTCCCTATAGTTGGAAAGTTTTCTGCTACTGTTTCTGTGAACAGGTTTTTTATGTCATTTGTGCTGTCTTCTGATTTTTCAGTAATTCCAGCTATTCTCAGATTAGCCTTGTTTATGTCACTTGGCAGCTGTTGGATCTGTTTTTCATGTTTTCTTGTTTTTAAGGTATCTCTGAATAACTGGTCACAGGTATCAGCTCTAAGTCTGACCCTTTGTCCTTACATTAGTCACTTCTGTTACCCATGCTGTCAGTCAAATTTTTAATCTCTTAGATTTCTGTTTGCTACCTTTTCATGGACTCAACTAGTCATTCACGTCTGTGTTATTTTAACTCAGGTAGCTCTTTTGTGTCTTCTCTAAACTCATTGATTGTTTTGCTTATTAAGTCTGTTATCTGTTTAGTTATATTTTCTTTGAGTTTACTGAGCACTTTATTGATCTGCTTTTTTATCCTCCTCTTTCATCATTTTGAGTAATTCATCTGTGTGGCTTTTAATTTTCTCCCCATTGATGCCCCGTTCATCAGCTTTGGAGGAGCTGGTAGTATTTGGAGGCATTTTGCTGCCTTCTCATGTTTTTTTTTTTTTTTTTCCTTGAGGTTTGTGGGCAATTATAGTAGAAAAACTTTTTTGCTAGTGTTGAGATATCTTTAGTTGGTACTGTTTTCAGTGATGCACTATGGGCATGGCTAACTGTAGGCCTTTACTTCTGTCCCAAGATCCAACTACTTTTGTTAATTTGGTAGAGGAGGGTGCAGTACAGTTGGTTCAGTAACCAGTTCTCTGGAAATGGACTGCAGTTATTGTTGATGACATAAAGAAGAACCAGAATTTGGCACACAGAAAAAACAATAGCAACAATTATGCCACCACGCAGGTAACAACAAAATCAGCGACAGTAATAGAATCAAAGAGAAACTGGAGATTGACATTCCATAAAAAGCAATACAAGCTACAACTCTTAGCCATAGAAAAAAGATATATAATGATAGTATAGACAAACCAAATATTGACGTACAGTAAATATTTATTAAATGTAGCAACTATAGTAAGTATGGACATTTGAGTTTTGAACTTTCACAGATGCAAAGGGACCTTGCATTGCGAACATTCATAGATGTGAACAAATCACAGAAGTAGCTCACGTGTCTTCTGGACATTGTGACAGTTGTGCTGCTGTGTGCTTACCATATAGTGTGATAGTGTAGAGTAGTACGGTGCTCAATTAGAGCCCAGGATGTCCGAAAGCAAGAGGAAAAGCAGTGGTGATGTGGAGGGGACTACTAGGAAGTGTAAAGCAATATACATTGTGTATTTGTGTCAAAGGTGTATAAGACTCACTTCGTTGGACTTATGAATGAATATGACTTTTGAAGGTTCTCCTGGAAGAGAACTCATTCATAAATTGGGGACTTACTGTATATCACCATTAATGATAGAAAATAATTCAACAGTCATAGAATAGAGTTAACTGAATGTTTAAAGATTAGTAAAGCTTAATGTTTATATTAGTAAAGATAAGAAATGAATAGGAGAACAAAAAAAATAAAATTCAAATGGAGAAAAGAAAGTTGAGAAGGTAGAGAGAAGTATGAGCTAAATGATCCTATTAAGTAGTAAAAGATAATAGAAAAAGAAGAAAGAAGGTAAGACAGAGCAAAATAAAAAAAGAAAAAGTTATAAGGCAAAAAGAACTCAACCCTATAAAATGAATAAAGAATGAAAAATAAAAAGAAAATTCCTCTGTTTTTTGATGAGTAGTTTCTTTGCTGGGTATGCAGTATTGGAATCCAGCAGATTTGGGGGAGGGCTAGTGAGTCAGTGCTAGGACCCATTCTTTTTCATTCTGGGTGTGGGTGGCCAGTGGTATCCACCCTAAGGCTGTAGTTACTCTGGCAGCTTTCATTTTTTGTGTCCCCATGTACCCCAAGTCACAACCTTTGCCTAGCTTTATGGCCTGTAAGTTTGTGAGACCCCCCCTCCCTTCTGCCACACTCCAGGGGGCACTCTGTCCCTATACCCCAGGCTGTGGCAGCCATCTAAGGCAAGGCATGTCCTTGTTCATGTTGGTAGATGGGGAAAGCAGTCAGACCACTGATCTCTACTGGATGTAGCAGTGGGGTGCGGGTTCAAGCAGACCGCTGGACTTAATTCCAGCACTTTTAGACTTAGCTCCCTCTGAAAACCACATATAATGGGCCAGGCTTCTCACCATGGAGGGTGGAATTTCCATGTTCTTTCCTGCTTGAGCTTAAACTTTTCAAGTGGTCCATGTCTAGCCTATGTCCTCACCACAACTGTCTCTTTTGCCTGTGTCCCACCCAGTCACTGTGGAATGGTGACACTGACAACCCTGAAGTATAGTTCTTTTGAAGGTATTCTGTAGCTCAGTCTTTTTTTTTTTTTTTTTTTGTGGGTACTGGGGGGTCGACCTCAGGACCTCGCGCGCCAGCAGGCGCCCGTGCCGCTGAGCGATATCACCGGCCCCTTTTTCGTATGTGGGTTCCAGGAGTCGAACTCGGGCCCTCGCGCTTGCCGGGCAGGCGCTTAAGCTGCTGAGCCATCTCACCGGCCCTGTAGCTCAGTCTTAAGCGACCCCTTCCCAAAATTGCTTCTAATTAAACCTCTCAAATATGGTGAGCACTGCACTGGGTTTCTCCTTTCTCTCTACCCTGCCATGTGGAAGGAGTCACTTTCAGAGTAAAACCCTACACTGTTTTTGCAATTTACAATAGCTGTGGGCTTTTCTTGGGCTGTTTTTTTCTCCCTGGAGTTGCCAGCCCTCTCCTGGCTTATCTTGTTTTAGTTGAGACAGGTTCTCCTTCCTAGGGTTAGTATTCCATACTGCTTCATTCTTCTCTCTGCGTTGTGCTCCATTTTCTTCAGCTCCTCTGTGAATTCTAGTTTTCCTGTCAGCTTCCTCCCAATACCTGGAGATTACTTCCTTTTTCTCAAGTTGTTGTTTTCCAAGTGGGTCAATTCCAGGTCCTGGAGAGTCTTTAAAATGTGAATGGTGTCGTGTTTCTTGATAAATTTAGAGTAAAGCTATATAGCTTAAGTACTTTGATTTTTCAAACTATGAAGCATGAGCAGGGGAGAGCTTGTAAAACTTGAAAATTGAGATTGAACTGTATTTTATAATTTTTTATATTCAGAAAGTTTTATACAGGCATTATTTGAAAGAAGTCACATCATATTTGACTTCTATGTGTATAAAGTCACATTCCCACCTTCCTACTGCTTCTGACTTTGAAAGTTTTGTTAGACTTTCCATTTTTATATTTTGTAGCGATGGGTATTTTTATTGTCCTGACAACTTTTGAATCTAGTTGTTAGGTACTACTAGTGTCCTGAACTTTTACTATATTAGACTTATTCTTGTTTAATGTACTTTGGAGCTCATTGACTAAATTTGCTGTGTGTGTGTGTGTGTTGGTAAAGTGTTAGGTTGATAAAGAAACTGATTTATATGGATATTTTCTTTTATTTATGAGATGACTATGTTCCTAGTACTAGTATTGTTTGTTTGATAAATAAACGTGGTATGTGGTAATGTAAAGTCTACTGAACTAGGATTTAGGAGACATTTTTGTTTTTAACTTTGCATCACCAAAGTTTGTATTTTGGGGCAAGTTTATTAATTAACATTTCTAGGATTCCTCCCTTCCTTCCTCTGTAAAATTGAAGATGTGAACTTTATTTTTAAAGAGCTACTTTAGTTCTTTTGACATCCTATAATCCTTTAGTTTGAAAGAGTTGCCTTTCTAGAAAACAGTATTGTATTAGGCATTTCATAATTTCTCCCTCTGTGCAGGAGTTTGAAAATTGTTTTTGTAACCACTCAATCTGCATTTAAGATATCATCTGTATCCCTTTCTGCACCGTTGCCTTTTAAAACTGGACTCAATTTATACTTAATCTTTCTTCCTCATTTTCTAGCCAGAATGCCCCCAAGGTATTATCTCTAGAATGTGTTTCACTCTTCTTCATGTTCATGTTTTTGCTTGTAATATTCCCTTTCTATATACTTTTTTCCTATACCCAAGCCACTTTGAGCCCCACATTTCATTTATAATTATTTGTGCTATTTATGTGTTATGTTATATCTTATAGGAGACTATAAAATCCTTGAAGGCATATGTATAACTTTCATCATTTTTCTAATCTTATTGCTGACTCCCATAATACTTTTTATGTAATAAAAGCTTAATTAATATTTGTAAAACTTAATTTGGAGGTTACCAATTAGAATTTCAGATATAGTTACTAGCAGTGAATAGAGAAAAATCAACGTGATGATAAGGGAATTACTAGAACCATTTTGAATTAAAGCAGTGCTTTAAGTGCTTTAAGTAAGACCGCAAACATTCGTTCCATGGTCACTTATGTACTATCATTCTGTCTCCATCTCTTCCTTCTTACTGACTCATGTACATACTTAATACTTCTATTTTCTTTGTGTTATACATTTAACTGCTTGCATTTATTCATCACTGTAGTTTCTCATGCTATAGTCTTAAGTTTTTAATAATACCTAATGTTAACATTCTTGCTTTGATTTATATGGTATATACTTTTCTGAATTTTATCTTCTTGGTTTTGCTCATGGGCTTATTGACTTTAATCTTCTGTGCTTTCGTGTGGTCCTAACTATTCATGTTTCTTTTCACTTGCTTTTTGTTTTTTTTTTTCCTTTTAAGAAATCTTTCACTGTTTGCTTCTTTGTTTGTTTTTGTTTTTTGTGGGTACCGGGGGGTCGACCTCAGGACCTCGCACACCAGCAGGCGCCCGTGCCACTGAGCGATATCACCAGCCCCGTTTTCGTATGTGGGTTCCGGGAGTCGAACTCGGGCCCTCGCGCTTGCCGGGCAGGCGCCTAAGCCGCTGAGCCACCTCACCGGCCCTCACTGTTCGCTTCTTAATAGCACATGTTTTTTGGTTGCTTGTCCATGTGAGGTTTACATTATCAAGTGTCTTAGCATTAGTTTGGTGTTGGGGATAGAAATGCTGACTATCAAGAATGAGCTTGAGATAGCTCTGTTAGGCTAGCAGTCCCAGATGTTTTAGCAGCGGGAGAATGTCTATAATGGTAATGGTGGCTGTCGCCCTTTGGTTAAACAGGTTGATACTATTAAAAATATTCAGATGTTAATGGACATTTTTGCAGGTGGACTTGTACATTTAACTTGAATTGAGGAATTTATCAAAAAATTTCAGAATGTCCATGTAGTTTTTGGGTGGATAGGTAAAGATGATTTTCCCCCCTTTGGGTTCAATAATCTCTATACTTTGAATTAATAATTGTTTCTGATAGGTGCAGGGTTGGTTTGGGCTAGATAAAAGAACAAAGAGAAAATAAGACGTCAAATAAAAACAGAAAAGTGATAGGACAAGTAAAAGATGTGTGGTGAAACATTACCTATCTTTGTATCATTTGGAGTCAGTAACATTTATTGAATAGTTCTTGAGAATATTGTGTTGAAAAAAGGGACTTGAGAAGAAAATGTGTGAAAGTAGCTCAGTGGGAATTTCTACAGGACTATTTAAAGCTTTGTTGCCTTTAGTTCTATTTTTGCTGCTCAATCTCAAGAGTTTGTTGTATTAACAAATATTTACTAGTTCAGATTATTATATTTTTATAATAGCGAAGAATAGCTCATACATTCCATAAGTATGTTGATATTTAAATAGCTTTTTTCAGAAAGGATATGGATAATTTTATTGACAAAATATCCCTTTAAGGATACAAAGAAGGGCCGATATAGCTCAGCGGCATAAGCGCCTGCCTGGCAGGCGCGAGGTCCTGAGTTCGACTCCCAGTACCCGCATTTAAAAAAAAAAAAAATGCAAAGAAAAATATAAATTATCCTTTCTGTTCTTTTAGAAATAGTAAACAAACTGGGAGTCTTTGACCAGCAGTCTTTCCTAGTGTATGTAGTAGAAACATTTTATAAGAGAAAAAAGTGCATATAGTCATAGTCTAGGTTAAATTTAATTTAAATATTGTTGTTTATTTTATTTTAACAGGTATCTTTCAGACGAAGGCATTGAAGCTTGTACAAGTTCTCCTGACAAAGTCAATATAAATGACATCATCCTCATTGCTCTCAATGTAGGTTATGTTTGTTAACTTATTAACATTTTAAATCTGAAAGTGATATTAATAAAAAACATTTCATAGGATAAACTCGATTTTAGGATAAATAGTATGGATAACATCTTTTTTTGATTCCCTTCCCTTACTTTTTTTTTTTGTTTTTTTGTTTTTTTGTGGTAGGGTCTTGCTATGTAGTTCAGGCTGGCCTCCAACTTGCAGTGATCCTCCTGTCTCAGCCTCCTGAGTGCTGGGATTACAGACATGCACCACCATGCCCAGCTTTTGATCCATTTTAAGTTATATTTATGTTTGTTGAACTTGATAATTTCATATTAGCCAATTATTAACATCTGTTGTAAAGAATGCAATGAAAAAGGAAAAAAATTCAGTCAGTACTCTTTTTTTTTACCCAATATTTGGTTATAGAATTTTATAACATTATATAGCTATTTAATAGTAAAACCATTTATTGAAACAGACTGCCATTTAATTGGAATGGAAACTTAAGATACAGCTTTTAGACACTAAAATAAAAATATAAGTAAACATTCTTTCAATTCTGTGTTACCCTTCTGGTAGTTTTTTCAATAAATGTTATTAACATCAAATTTATACATTGTGATACATGATCAATGAGATTTATAAATGAACTGTTGTCTGACAAATCGTCATATCCCAACAGCATTCATATAAAAGCAGAAATACTGGATAATAAGAATATTAAAAGGTCAATAAATGTATATGTGTGTAATATTTTCTTTTACAATTTAAATGTATAAATTATAAATTTATATTTATAGAATTACACTTGTGTTTAAACATAAAATTTATGTTCTGAACTGTAGGTCATTTTTTATAGCTTTGAGTTTCATTCAGTAAGAGTAAGATAAAATCTTTTTGCTTCTGAACTGAGATTTTTAATAAACAAAAGACAGGTTTTCTGTAGTAAACATTAGTTAGAAATTACCTATATTATCTATTACTACAATGGCAGAAGTCCCGAGATACTTTAACTTAGATTTGCACCCCCAAATTAGTGAATTCAAATGTAAATAAATTTATTTCTTGTTTATTTAAGAAGAGCTTTCTAAAGATGATAAAGGATTTTATGACAACTACTGTTCTTTTTCTTATTTACTTGGGGAAAATAGCAATGAACTGTCTATAATTGGTGTGAACTTAAAATAATAAATCAAAATTAAATGTTTGGGTCATGATCTGAATGCATTAATTTATCTTTTTAATTTCCTCTGAAATACATGATTCTGTACTATAGTCCAGAAGTATCATGCTATATGATAATAGAAAGAGAAAAACTTTTAATCAGGATGAAGCCTATACCAGACAAACTTACTTTTCAAGCTTATCACCTTTTAATAAAATTCAGGCCTTTATAGTATCCAGTTGAATTGATTTTTCAACTTTTGAAAGATAGACACACTAACCACTAGTTGAGAAGGATGTATACTATTGTTTCTTCCTGTATACATACACTTACACACATTTGCTTATCTTATTTATACTGGGAGAATAATAATCTATGCACAAGTTTTCTCTCTTCTCTTCCCTTCTTCCTCTGTGGGACACACTGAACTTGTTCCTTTATCGAGCAGTGAACAGTTGAATAGCACATGTATGGTGACGAGTGCCCAGAGCTTTTTTGTGCTGCTCGAAAGGAACCCTCTGCTTAGCACATATCAGAATTCCAGCTCATAAACCCCTTCCTGCCTTTAAAACACACACAAACTCCCTTACCCAAAAAACAGGTGTTCATCATAAACAGGTATTTATATCAAGAGCCCTGGCAGTGAATCATATTTTCAGTTAGGGAATGGTTTGAGTACAAAGTTCCCAGGAGCCAGCCTAGGTTTAACCTTGAAAGTAGGCCTTTTGTATACAAAGCTACCTTAAACCTGCCTTATGACTCTTTTATGCTCAGATTTTTACATTGAAAAGGAGGTTCTTAATTTTTTACCTGCAATTTAAGGAATAAGAATATTAAGAAATGATATGAAGTCCTGCATTTGGCTTTGGTTCAATGCACAATCATTGTCCTAGCAAGACTGATAATAAATTTGCTTTTGTTATACTTATAAACTGAATTTGAATTTGGGATATTGGATTTGGAATGCCATTTTTATCTTGCTCTAAAAACACACAGAGACCCTGTTGTGGGGGCATATGCCTGTAATCCCAGCATTTGGGAGGATTGCTGTGAGTTTGAGGCCAGCCTGGGCTACATAGTGAACTCATAGTGAGCTACATAGTGTAGTTCAGCCTGAACTCCATAGTGAGACCCTATCTCAAACACCAAAAAAAAAAGAAAAACAAAAAAAGAAGTTATCTTCAGGCTTGAGATAGTGAGATTACATAAAGTTATATTGCTTTATTATTCCTTAAAATATGGTAAATAGTAGTTCTTCATCCCATTAAAGACAAAATAAAAGGGGGCATTTAGAAACGTAAATTATACAAGAAAGTTTTTGCTATACTTATGGAGAAAACACTAAATGATTAAAATTACTGTGATATAAAATGAATACAGGGCAGTATTCTTTAAACTCCCAAAATAATATCTCCTATTTGAAATATTCAGTCAGCTTAAGAAGCAGCATATAAGTTACATACCTCCTATATACCTTTCCTATCTTTTACTTCTGTGATTCATAACTTATTTCTCATTGTAATGCAAGGATGACCCCTAAACCAAAACTTACCAAATGGAATTGCCAGGCAAGCTAAATCCAAATACACTTATGTAACAATGCTTAGGTTTATGGGTTTTTTTGCAGCTTCAATCCAGTAACAGGTGAAAGGAGTTATTAATGGGACCTTACGTTGTATGCTTTTTCATTTTAAAAATGCTGAGTAATACATAGATAAACATAGTTTTATACTAGCCTCCCCTCTAGCAGGGCTCTTTTGAGATCAAATGTTAATAAATGTGAGCATTTGACACAAAACTTGCACAGAATAAGCATTCAGTGACTGTCAGCCTTCCTGGTCCTGAACTCACTATGCAGCCCAGGCTGGCCTTGAACTTGAGGCAGTCCTCCTGCCTCAGCCTCCCAAGTGCTGGGATTACAGGCATGTGCCACTGTGCCCAACTGAAGATAATTTCTTAGTTTAAATAATTAGACCTTTCTCATCAGTACTGAGTACTGATTCATTTTGCTCTGAATGAATTTCTTTCCATGCCTTTAGGTTTTCACTTCAAGAGGACTTAATTCTGAAAAATTCTTTTTTTTTTTTTTTTTTTAAATACAGACTGTGTAATACTTTCTTTTTATGTCAAACATGTTACAACTTTTTTTTTTTTTTTTTTTTTTTTTTTTTTTGTGGGTACCGGGGGGACGACCTCAGGACCTCGCGCGCCAGCAGGCGCCCGTGCCACTGAGCGATATCACCGGCCCCTTTTTCGTATGTGGGTTCCGGGAGTCGAACGCGGGCCTTCGCGCTTGCAAGGCAGGCGCTTAAGCCGCTGAGCCGTCTCACCAGCCCACAACTTTTTAATGTTAACCCTTATGTTTTCTTTTGGCTTGCTGAGTTATTCATACTTCTGCATTTTCATGTAGTCAGTCGTTTGTTCACCAGCTTTTGTTTCTGTTTTGTGTAAGCAAATGCAATAATTTTTTACTATAATAAAGTCTTGCTTCTTTGCTATTCCAGTGGTGCTGTTCCCTGGTGTATTTATATATTTATATGTTGCTTTGTGCATACCCTATAGAGTAATGTATTTTCGTGTCTCTGCCTAATAAAGGTTATTTGAGATTCAGTTGTTAAAAATGCACTGTTTATGTACTCAAAAGCTGTCATTTGATTTTGGATTATGGCATTAGTTTTTTAGTAATACCACAATTTATATAAAATCAAGTTTGGGATTTTAATAGAGAATAGTAAGTTTAAAAGTTACCTAAAGAAATATGGGACTGGCCAGTGAGATGGCTCAGTGGTGTACGTGCCTGCCTGGCAAGGACCCGAGTTCGACTCCCGGAACCCACATACGAAAAAGGGGCCGGTGATATCGCTCAGCGGCACGGGCGCCTGCTGGCGCGCGAGGTCCTGAGGTCGACCCCTGGTACCCACCAAAAGAAAAAAAAAAAAAAATGAAATATGGGGCTCAGTGTGTCACTGTTCAGTTTACAGAAATGTTTTAAACAACTTATATATGGGATTGTATTCTTTGAAAAGATCAATTACTTGTGTGTGTCTCAAAATCACAGACCTTAAGTAATCTCATTTTTTGTTCATCAGATTAGATTTAGATTTATTTTTTCTGTAATTATTTTTTAATAATAACATTTTTATTTTAGACAGATCTGAGAACAATTGGCAAGAAATTCCTTCCCAATGACATCAGCAGTGGTGGAAAGGTAGAAAAGGTAAAGAAAATCGTTAACTTCTTGAATTTTGCCAAATACAATAACTACGAAGATTTACTAAATTACTAGAATTTTTTATTTCAATAAACTGGAATAATATTTTTTAGGTGAAGGTGTCACTCAATCATCATTATAATGATTTTCTGTGCACATAAAATGCAATTGAAAGTTGAATTTTGGTGACTCATAAACAAAAAATTTGCTTCAGGAATTATAAACATCGCATACTTGTTTACATGTGAGACTTCACATGTTATCAGAGCCCAAGACAAGGGTCTTTTCCTACCTTTTTATTTTAGTTACCTTAATAAACTTGTTAATTTTATTTAATGGACTTTTTAATATAAAAGTATAATGTTATAAGAGAACATGTGCCATGATTTTGTTCTATACATATATGTATTCATGTTAGGAATTTTTTTCAGTGATTTCTTTTTAAAATACAGTAGAAGGATACATGTTTAAGATATGAACCAGCCAGTCTTTTATTTCTTATTTATTTATGTTGAATTTTTCTTTTTCATTTGAAAGTACATGTAAATTGTGTAACCTAAGAATTTAATATATGCTCTTGGTCATTTTTTTGAAATATTAAGGAACATTATTATCTGTAATTTAAAGAAGTAATTTTAATTTGTATGTTTTCTGTTTGAATAAATATATTATTTTTACATTTGCTCATATTTAAAATAATTATTTTACCTTAGATATTCTAAATTTTGGATAGTTAAAAAGGCCTGTAATGTAATAACATTTTTCATATTTTCTAAATATTAATCCATTTTTGAGTAGATACTGATAGTAAGCACCAAAAGAGGATTGATCATCTGTTGTGGTTTTTGGAGGCAGATACTCAGGGAATAGGGTTCTGCAGCTACCTTAAGAAATTCATTTTAATGTTTTAACAACATTCCATGTGAGCAAGCTTTAATTATATTTTAACTTAAGTTTCTTATACTGCAATTTAAAGACTATAATGTGAGTCCTCTCCAGTTTCTGTTTTTGGTTATAGTAATAGTGCTTAGACTTCATTGTACACTAGAATTGCTTAGACACCTGGGTGAAAAACCACCAGACCCCAAATTATATCCCTGCCCTCACCTGAGTTACTGATTCTGTAGAACTAGGATGGAGCCTAGGAATTTGCATCTGGGGTAAGTTTTACTGGTCTGGGACGCATACCTAGAAAAGCAGTGGATTATAGACCATTAGATTGGGCAGTGCTCTTGGATAGGCCTGATGAGTCCAATAATTCTTTACAGGAAAAGTAAGTAACATCAAAATAGTAGCTGTACATCCTTACAGTAGTTTACTTAAGAAAATTTTGGAGCTTTCTGGTTTAGTTTTGTGTTTTCTCTGTGTCCTTAGAGAATCTGAGAACATATCTCTGCCATGAGGTCATAGGATAGTGGTGGTAATATCTCTCTCTACCCTTCACCTTCTATTCTCAATTCAATTCAATTCAATTCAATTCAATTCAATTCAATTCAATTCAATTCAATTCAATTCAATTCAATTCAATTCAATTCAATTCAATTCAATTCAATTCTCCCCTCTCCTCCCCTCCCCTCCCCTCCCCTCCCCTCCCCTGTCCTCCCCTCCCCTCCCCTCCCCTCCCCTCTCCTCTCCTCTCCTCTCCTCTCCTCTCCTCTCCTCTCCTTTTGGCTTTTTGAGACAGGGTCTCTCTCAGGCTGGCCCTGAACTCACTATGTAGCGCAGGCTAGACTCAAACTCACAACAATCCTCCTGCCTCAGCCTTTCCCAAGTGCTGGAATTACAGTTGTGCACCACTACGCCCGGCTACCCTTCACTTTCTCAGGGCATTTTTGTTTTTAATGTTTTGTGCTATATAATCTTAAGATTTCCTTCAAATGTAACTAGCTACAGTAAAAAATCAAGCTTTCTGATTGTTCTGTGCCAAATTTTATCCTTTAAAACATTTTTAGTGCTAATGTGACACAAAATGAATAGATATAAAATAAGCCCTTTTCACATGAAACAGGAGTTGTTATCTCTATCTGCTCTTCTTCTTTGATTATATTTTTCCTTTTATTACCTGCTCTGACAACAAATGTAGTTCTCTCTCACAGTATTAATGAAGCTATTTTAGAAAATAATTTTAGTAGAAGTTTAAGAAGCTTACATAGATATTACTCATTTGGCTTGCTGTTAGTTAAAACTCTATATGTTATATAAAAAAATAGGTGCATGCCTGTAATCCAGCACTTGGGAGGCTGAGGCAGGAGGATAGCAAGTTTGAGTCCTATCTGAGCACCTTAGTGAGACCCTGTCTCTGAGGGGTTAGGGGCATACCTGAGTGCTGTGTTCAATCTTTAATACTGCCCAAAAAAAAAAAAAAAAAAAAAAAAGGTAGAACTATTTTTAGGCTAAAGTAAATGTTAAATATATTTTCTATGTGAATTTAATTACTTTGGATTCTTCGTAAAATAAGATTAATTGCTGTAAGGTCTACTTTATTTGTGTCTTTATTGGGATGTTTTATTAGTCAGCATTTATGTTAAAGGTGATTGAACTGTTACATAGACATGATTCCAGAATCATCAGTCACTAAATTATGTATGTTACAGTTCTAGTGTAGAATAGCTTTATTTTAATCTGTGCATAGAGCACTTAATGGGATATTTGAATAGTAATCTGCTTATTTCCTGGCCATACCAGATTTTAGTATAAAATAATATTTTCTAATTTTCTTTTTATATTAAAAAAGGATGAAACGTGTGTGTGGGGGAGAATGTTTTTGGAGGGAGCAAAGATGAGAAGGTGGAAAGGGAGAGCCAGAGAATGAACTGCATAGTTGCTTTCCAGTACACATACTTTAAACCAACTTTCTGAAAAATAATTTAGACAGAAAATTTAAAATATATGATAGACTAGCTGTTGTAAGAATCAGAGAAGGCATGATTGAGATTGAATATGGAGAGAAATAAAGTTTTAGGGATCAGTAACAAACTAGAAAGATACAGATACAGTCGTTGGCCAGGATTTAAATTTGTTTTCTCCTGTTTATTAATTTATGTGACTTTTGGCAAGTCATGAAGTCTTTCTAGATTTTAATTTTCTTATTCAAACATTATCCCCTGTGACATTGGAGAATTAAATGAGATGATGTACATGCCTAAATGTAGTGCAGTGCATATGGAAAGTCTTGAGGGTTCAGAGCAATTCGGGATGATATTTTTGGTCCAGAAACCTAAAAATGTATGAATCCTCATTAACTCAGTTGGGTTTCTGATTACTGAGAGATTTCCAAGGAAATTCAGTGAGTGAAGTAAGGCAGACAGATGCATCATTACTGTCTGGGTGTTGGCCTCACAGCCTAACACAGAACTCTACTGCGTGTGCTGGACTGATCTCTAATGGAATCAGTGTCAGCTCAAACCTCTGCTCTTACTGATCCCATTAAATTCCAAGCCTTGCTCTTGGATATAAGGAGCAAATACTTCAGAAGCAGGAGGGGAGAAGAGGCTGTCATCTTAGTAGGTGCAGCCTCCACCAGCCTTGTGTAGTCCTTTTGAAAGTGCCTCTCCTGCAAAAGGAGGAGGAAGAAGAGGGGGAGGACAAAAGGCCCTCCCCATGTCATGTGTCTTCTGACCTCCATGGAAACTCATTCTCTGGGCCTGAGGCACAGAGCTGATTACTGGAGCTTCCCCACAGCACGTCAGGGTCAAAGAGCATAGGGAGAAGTCTCCAGATTTCCTCTCCCACAAGGCCAAAAGTAGATGCTCACATGTTCTGTGTTACATTGTAATTAATAAGCCTTAGGTGACAGTTTTCAACATTTGGGAATTTGAGAGTAGAAAGAAAAATGAGAACTGATGGATTTGTGACCAAATAAGAAAGGTTGTAGGACTATAGTTAGAAGACAGGCAACCCCGAATACATCGAATTTACCACTCTTGTGAGACCTTCAGAAGGACATTGTCATTTGGGTTCTGAAACTAAAGTCTTAACAATTTTATCACTGATTATTTTGGTAGAAAGAATGGCAAAAATGCAAATAACTATCAATAATTAATATAGTAGTTTTCCTCAGGTTCTTTTTCTTTCCATTCATGCTGTGAAGGAAATATGACTAATATTTTTCACACTTTGCTATTGCTTTATTGTAGTTATTTGATAGCATTTTAAGCCAAAATGTAAACATTAATTATGAATTACAGATTAGCATAAAAATGCGTTGTTATCTGTCCAACTACTTCAAGACCTTTGTGCATTGCTATGGAGCCCTTTCAGAAAGGGCTTTCAGTTTTGTGTTTTGTTTTGTTTTTTTTTCTAAGAGATGGGGAAATAAAAAGATTTAAGATGTGTTATATATGTGTACCAACTCCCCATGATGAATGTAATTATTATGTGCTGCAAACATGTACTAATAAAAATAACAATTAAAAAAAGTCTAGGACTGATAGGTTGTTTTATACCCTTTTAAATGTGAAACAGATGACTGAATTTTACAATTGACTCAGAGCCTCAGCAATACCAATAGTAACCACAAGATGGCTGCATTGCCTTAAAATTCAAAGGAAATGACTGCCTTTCTTGCAGTCTAGAAAGTGTATCTTTTAAAAAAAGAAAATAATTGGATAAAGTTTCAAGTTTTAGTTTAAATTTTTTTTCTTATATGGTAATTTAGTCTTTAAATACTATAGTTTTTCAGTGTCTCTTTTAGTGAGTTATTAAACATGTATTTGTATTTCCAGAAAAATGAATTACTGCAAATGGTTTTATACTTCATATAAAGTGCTTATTTGTAATTATTAGTAGGACTTCTGTGGAATTTAAAAGACTACTTAAAACATTATATATTATACAGATACTCTTTTGTTATTATTATTTTTTTTTTTGTGGGTACCGGGGGGTCGACCTCAGGACCTCACACGCCAGCAGGCGCCCGTGCCGCTGAGCGATATCACCGGCCCCTTTTTCGTATGTGGGTTCCGGGAGTCGAACTCGGGCCCTTGTGCTTGCCGGGCAGGCGCTTAAGCCGCTGAGCCATCTCACCGGCCCCAGATACTCTTTTGATAATTGAAAAATAAACGATTTGCCTTATTTTTGTTTGTTTTTTCCTGTCAGAGAACAGAAAGAGGTAAAGAATAGAGATGTGACACTGACAAATGACAGAGTGGAAGAAATGTTCCTTTTGACAGGGAGTCCCATAATGCTTTGTTTGTATTTCATTGGCTGTAATTACTCTAAGTTATTGCACAAAAGCAAAATGTTTGCTCTGCTTTTATTTTGCTGTGTAAATGGATGCTTTTAACTTTCTAGGAATCTCCTTTGGGAAAACCTGTTCAAGATTATATTGTCCATCTGAGCTGCATTTAGTTACATTTATTAAATGTTTTGAAATTCCTAAAGGATAGAAACTTTTAAATCTAGTAAATATAGTACCATATGTATGATTCAGAAAGCTTTTCTTTTATTATTATCTTTTTCCATTTAAATTCTCTTGCTGAATGTAAATATTGTTTGGAAATTTTGAGATCAGGAGTAGGACTACCTTTCTAAATCCATCCTTTGGGAAGGATCCCTTCTCATTTTCCTTTTTCTTGATGATATTTGGTTCAAGCTCCTAACTTATCTAGGAGAACCCTGGATTCAGTAGAATCATCATCCTCAACTTCTGTCATTTGTTGAGAACCTATTCAGTGGTAGGTGCCACGTTAAGTCACCTGCATTATTATCTGTATAATCTTCAGAAGAACACCAGAAGCAAAAGTGATTGCCACCCTTCTTCTTACTGTAGAAATATGGAAGCTGTAACTTCCCTGAAATCATAGTCTGTTTAGGTTTTTTTTTTTTTTGTGGGTACCGGGGGTCGACCTCAGGACCTCAACGCTTGCCAGGCAGGCGCTTACGCTGCTGAGCCATCTCACTGGCCCTGTTTAGGTTATTTTTTAAACCTAACTTGAACTTATTCTGTTTTTTCCCCCAACCTTGTAGTTCAGTTCATTAGTTTTCCTCTTCCTTAATATAAATATCTAGAAGGCTAGTAATTTTTCTTACAGTACTATTTTAACTATATACTTCAAAAGTCTTATACATTATATTTTCGTTATCGGTTCTAAATTTTCAGTTCATCTTACGAATCCTTCTTTGCTGTTTTAATTATAGAATATTGTAATTTTTTCTTTTCATTAATAGATTTCTAATTCAGTTATATTGTCAGATTTTTGACTGAATGATTGATGTGTTTTGAAATTTTCAGAGGCTTACTTTATGATTAGATATGTATTTTTAAATGTCATATGTTTGCTTAAGGGGAATATTTGTTCCTTAGTTACTAGATTCAGAGTTCTGTATAAATTCTCCAGATTAGGCATGTTATAGTCTGTGTTCAGTAATTCCAAATTCTCAAGACCTTAAAGACCTAAAATTTTATTTACTATTTGTGCGTGCGTGTGTGTGTATGTGTGTCTTTCAATCTTTGTGGCTTGTTTTCTTATAAATCTCTTGGTATTTTCTTATAATTTAATGTTTCTTGATCTTTCTGCGTGGGAATCCTGGGCATCTGACTGAGAAGTGCTTTTTTCTAGAGGGACTATGTGCTTACTTCTGCCCGAGGCTAGTTGGGGTGCTACTGACTCTTAATGACTTGTAGGGTTCTGGTTAAGGTTAACTTTGTCACTTTGTCATTAGCCCAAAGTTGAGACTCTCCGTTGCTTCCAGAAGCATTTTCCCTGAAGGAAAATTTCTTCTGGATCTGGTCTTGTCCTAGATTCCTACCTGGATGATAGAGGAAATATTTCTAAAATTTTTAACATCATGGAGTTCCTTATTATTTTGGTTTTCTTAGATCTGATGCTATACTTAGGATGGTGCAGGCTGTGACAAATCATACTTTCATTTTCATTCTCTCTTCCTGCCCCATCCTCGTGTTTGTTAAACTGTGTTCAGATGCTATTGAGTTATTTCGGAAGGAAAAGAAGTAGGTAAGAAAGTAGGTATCATAAATACCATTTAAAGCTTATCCTTTAGATTTTCAAAGCAGCAATAAGCTGAATTAGTATTTCTTCATCCAAGGCAGCTGTCTTAAAACATTGCCTAGTTGCCTGGGCTGTAAGGTGAGGAAGTGAATAGTGTTATCAAATTTCTCCTTGAAGTGAATGACGAACGATGAGCCCTGTGAAATCTCCACTGAAGCCATTGGAAATAACTGTTGGAAGCGCTGATAAGATAAAGAATAAATGAATTACAATTTTAAGTAAAAGTTCAATGGAGGACGAAACTTTTATTTTCTTTTAATTTTAACCCACTTTGCAATAATGATGGAGCATTGATTGGAACTGAATCATACTCATATATTACAAATAAGCCTTTTAGGTATATGGCTTATTTTTAGGTTTGGTGGAGAATGTGATGCTTATGTTGTTAGGTATAAATAGGGAAATTTCTTTCTCAAGAGAATTGATAAGATTGTAAACAGAAAGGTCTGACAGATATTGTCAGTCTGAGTGTCATAAAATGTATAAACTTAAATGGTTTGTAGAGTCTGTAAAAAAAAAAGTCTCAGTTTTAACTGTTTATGCAGGGGTGATCAGGTTGTAGAGAACTAGTGTGTGTCATCCAGACCTTGGAGAGTCTGAATGATATACAGTAATGTTATTTAACATGATCAGTAAATTAATAAACTAATAAAGCTATTTAAATATATTTCTTATCAGTTTGTATGGCTAGTGTGTAGTTCAGATGACAGAGGCTTTCATTTGTCTAAGGGGATAAAACAGTTTCAGAGAATATTTCTAGAAGATACATGCTATTGCTTATGGGAGATACTTAACTGGAAATAAGAGTGACACATTATTCTTAGCTATTAAAATTTTTACAGTCATTTCATTTAGTTTTTCCTGTTCACTCATACTAAGGAGAAAAATCAGACATTAAAGAAATCTTGTCAAGATTAATTAATCTTTGTTATTATTGTCACTTAAAATTTTTAATATCTTTTTACTTTGGGGTTATCTTCAACAGTACTACAAAGATTTTTAAGTCCTATCTGTTTTTTAAAATTTTATTTTATTAGTACATGTTTGCAGTACACGCATTTTATAATCATCTTGGGGAGCGGGTACATATACAGCTTGTTTCTTTTGTAACCCCCTTCCATCTGCCACCTTCCCTCCTCCTGTAGTTCTCCTTTCCCCCTTTTCATTCTTACTGATACTGTTAATCTGAGTTTAGGCTTATGGCATGTCATGTCCATGTTCATGGAGGTTATTAGGACCTTGTATCTGGCACATCTTCACTCTACCTATTTCCCTATCTCCTCCCCCACATCCCTCCCCCTTGGTCACCTAGAGCCCTTCCCATCTGCAAAAGATCCATCTCCTTGTCTCTCTTTCTATCCTTCCTTTATTTTTCTCTTAGTTTATACTTTACCTTACTCAGATGAGAGATACTATAGGGTATTTTAAGTTTGTGTGTCTGATTTATTTTCTAAGTCCTTCCATTTTCCTACAAATGTCTCAAATTTATCCTTCTTTATAGCTGAGTAGTATTCTCCCACATATTTTTATGGCTGCTTTTAGATGATTTTAGGTTCAGTATTTAGGATCTTAGAGTCCTCATGTTTTTTTCTATTGTTTATATTTTATTTACATCTAGTACTCTTTATGTTTTGCCTACTGAGCATAATAAACTGTATATGATAAATAGAATAATGAAAACTTTATTATATCTGATGGTTTACTTATAGAATATTTCTGAGTTGTGGAACCACTAACATTAAGACTTGATAATTCAAATTGAGAAGTGACTATCAAGAGATTTTGTATGTTTTTGGGAGTTTTTTGGGACTAGCTAATAAATAGTACCTCCTTTTTACTCTGCTTTGAGGCAGTTGGAAAGTGAAAGAGTGGCAGTGGTAGCCCAGAGTACCAACTTTATTACTGATAAAAATTTATTTGGAAGACATGGCTAAGTGGGACCTATTCACTGGACCAGAAAACAGACAGACTTGTGCACTCGTTTGTGGCATTTGCTAATTGAGGCTGAGTTAGCCTCCTTCCCCAGGGGTCCTGGCTAGATTCCAATTGGCAGGAAGAGGTTGAGACCAACATGTATGGTTTATTATTTGCAGACAAGGCATTCTGTAGTGGATATCCTAGTGAGGCTGTTATAACAAATTAACACAAATGTGGTGGCTCAAAACAAGGGAAATCATTTTCTCACATTTTTGTAGGCTTGATGTCTAAAATCCAGGTGTCAGCAGAGTTGTTTTCTTTTGGAGACCCTGAGAAGAATCTGCTCTGTGCTTCTTCCCTCTTTTGGTAGCTGTAGGGCACTTGGTGTCCATTTTTAGCTTGTAGATGAGTAACTTTGATTTTCACCTCCATTTCGTGTGTATTTATCCCTGAGTTTGTTTCCCCTTTTCTTTAAAGGGTATTTATCATTGAATTTAGGACCACCCTAACCCAGGATATTCTGATCTCTGGATCTTTAATTATATCCGAAAAGATCCTTTTCCCAAATGAGGTCACATTCTCAGTTCCAGGTGAACTTACTTTTGGAGGAGCCACTATTGAATTTAGTAAAAGGAATGGAGAGGCCAGGAGTTGGATTAATTAAACAAAGAAACTGCTTGCTGGGAAACATCAGGACTTGTTTTTTTTTTTTTTTTTTTTTTTTTTTTTTTTATGGGTACCGGGGGTCGCGCGTAGGCCGCTGAGCCATTTCACCAGCCCAGGACTTGTTGATCCTTATTCCCCAACTTTTTATTCTGGTGGTCAGCCAGTTGTAAATTAACAAAGGCTCCCGTTCCTACCCTGTTATTGCATTGTTAGCATATCTTCAATTTGTGTGGGTTTTTTTTTTTTTTAAGCAGAATCTTTTAAAGTATTGTAACTTGTCTACTTTGTGAACATTACTGGTTAATAGATAGTGTAACCTATGTAACACATTTAACTGTTCATGAATAAGAGGTAGTTTGTTACACTTTAGAAGCAAACAAACCAGTGAGGGTGCCTTGTCAACACCCATGGAATATAGCATTCCCAAAATTTACCATGATACTTTGTGACCTTTCATATATTTCATGTACTGAGTGAGCGTGGCCTTGTTGCTCTGTAAGGCAACAAGTAGGTAAGTTTGTAAAGTTTAATTTCTTTCTTACTAAGTAGAAGCAAATGTTTCCTCTCCCACTTTCTATTGTAAATGTAGTATACAGGATACATTAGCCTCAACTTTGGAACATATAAGACTAGATTGCCACTAGTGGACATTTCACAATGATACAAGTTGTCTATATGTGTGCTCTTCAGATACAGAAAACTTGAAATATAATAAGTACAACTGAAGAGTTGAATTTTTAACTTCATTGAATTTTAATAAATTTAAATGCAAATTTAAGTAGCCACATGTCACTGGTGGGACCATTAGACAGCATAGGCAAGACATTTTTCAATACCTAGGTTAAAAATATTGGGAAAAAAGTAGAGTGTTGAACTATAATTATAATAGCCATAACCTGTCTATAATTTAGTTTGAATGTCTTTATTTTAATGACATTAACAAAAGTCAAAGAAAAAGTTCATTCTGAATTAGCAGCTTAGCTATCCTTGTTAAGGGTTTTGGACTTATTTTAGCTTGGAATTTTTTTTCTAATGGGAAGATGGAATTTTAGGTTCTTTTTTAAAAAATGTATTCTCTAGATCTAAATTTATAACAGAATTATTTTTGCAGACAAAATACCAGTAAATAATGGGTAAAGAGTTTTCAGTTTGAGGACATGCTTGCTGAAGAAATTAAGTGTAAATGTTTGACAAACTTTTTACAACATTCTGTTTGCTAAAAATATAAATTAATTTGATATGCACAAAAAAGATTTTACTTAACAGTTTATTTAAAAAGTAGCCTTTTCCCTTAAAGTATTATACTACATAAGTATATATTTTATTATGTGGAAAATTTTTTGTTAAATTTATTTCTCAGACATGTAAGCAGAGTTTACTGTAATCTCCCAACTTTGCTTTAAGCATTTATTATATAAAACTTTTAACTTTAGCACTAGTTAGTCCATTGATTTATTTTTGTCTTTGACTGAAATTTGGCCAGAGAGAACATTTCTTTTTCCTGCTGTCAACACATCTAATACAGCGTTAGATTTAACGTTATTTTAAAAAGGAAATATGGAAATAATTCAAATATAACTCACATTTCCTGAACTTTATAACTTTGGGGTATTGTATTCTTCATTTATACCAGAAGAGGGTGCACTTTGAATATGACGTCTGAACAGAAAGCATTCTTTGAAACAGTTGCCATAAAGTTGATGTCCTTTAAGAAACTACCAAGGGCTGGGGAGATGGCTCAGTGGCGTAAACGCCTGCCTGGCAAGCGCGAGGGCCCGAGTTCAACTCCTGGAACCCACATACAAAAAAAGGGCCAGTGATATCGCTCAGCGGCACGGGCACCTGCTGGCACGCGAGGTCCTGAGGTCGAGCCCCGGTACCCACAAAAAAAAAAAAAAAAAAAAAAGAAACTGCCAAGTTCTTTATCCCCATAGTGTTCCTTAATGTACATGGGGGGGGCAGGATGTATATGAACCATTTAGAGCACATAAGACTAAAAGCATGCATTAATACATGTTATTACTATCTAAAAATGAATTTAGAATTTGTTTTAAATTGTTCTTTAGGGCCGGTGATGTAGCTCAGTGGCATAAGTGCCTGCCTGGCAAGCACGAGGTCCTGAGTTCGATTCCTGGTACCTGCATATTAAAAAAAAAAATTGTTCTTCAGAGAACGCTTTTGAAATTTATCTATAAATACCAAAAACAAACAAAGCCGCTTGATAGATCTATATATTCATATAATATCTAATTATATAGTGTTTCAGTTTTAACTTTAATTGAAATTATTTTTATAAATCATAATGTGTAATCATTAAAAAGAGAAACACTATAAACAAAAACATAGGAAGTGATTTTTATTCTTTGTGTTTTGACAGCTTGAAGGTCCGTGTGTTTTGCAAATTCAGAAAATTCGCAATGTTGCTGCACCAAAGGATAACGAAGACTCTCAGGCTGCGCCAAGGATGCTGCGTTTGCAGATGACTGATGGTCATATAAGTTGCACAGCAGTAGAATTTAGTTACATGTCAAAAATAAGGTGATTGGTGCTTTATGGTACATATTTTTTAAAAAGACCATTTGAAGGTGCTATTCAAAATAGATTTTAAGAACTTTGGAAAGAAGGAATGAACTCAAATGCATGTTATAATTTTCCAGAAGAAATTACAGAGCTTTGCATTTCAGCTTCATCTGTATATAAAATAGCTAAGAATGGAATTAGTTACTTCTTGATTCAGTGTTAATTATGAAAACAAATTTAATATGTTCTTGGATGAAGATTAAATCTTTTTGCTTGTTTTAGAAGAAAATTTAGGTCATTCATTGTTCACAATTTCTTTAAAGGCATTATGGCTTCTTTCTGATAGCTCAGTAGCTAATCTTGTGTGTATAAGTGTGTCTTTGATACTATTTTGTGTTCTAGCAATGTCTTATAGTCTAATGAGTTTTCTTAGGAAATGATTGAAGCTAGGGAGGCTTGTGTGTTCCTCACTTCCCAAGATGAGGAAGAACTGCCTGAGCAACAATTTTCCAAGTTCTTGTAGCTATTTTTTTGTTGTGTTGCTTTTTTTCTCATTCAGTACTGGGGCTTGAACCTGGCCCTGTGCATGCTAGGCAAGCGCTCATGACTAAGTTACATCTTCAGCCTACTTTTGGCTATTTTTATGAGAGGCATTTAGAATCATGCCTATTAGGAGGAAGCAGAGGAATGAGGAGGAAGGGAAACTGTCTCCTTTATCCTCAGTGTCCCCATTAGGCCAATCTGAGCTCTATTTTGTGAGGTGAAAACTCTAATTAGACATGTGCAAACCCTATCACTCTCTCCATTTTTTCTCTTCTCAGTCATTTTATATTGTCATGTTTGTTGCTCTGGGTCCTTTGAGCTTTTTCACTTTATATAAACTCCTTGGACCATACTTTTCTCTTGAGCAAGTATTTGTCAAGTATTTAGCATCCACTGGATTCCAACTCCTTTATGCACTGCTGGAGATACAAAGGTAGATAAAGTTAGATTTTGTTTCCCAGTAACTCTCATGCTGGCAAGATAGGTGTATAATTATTTTTCTGGAGCCTAGAAAATTAGTTCTACCTGGGAGAGCAAGGAGTTGAATTTAAAATCCGAGCAGGTATTTTTAGAGAGTTGAGAGGGGCAATAACACAGAGAGGCATAGTATTCCTACCATAAGGGAGTGAGAAGTTCCATTTGGTAAAGCATAGGTAATTTAGAACAATGGTATGTGGGAGGAAATGTGGTAGGTTGAGACCTTGCCTTCCATCCTCAGTAATTACCCTTTTGTTTTCATTCTTCCAGTGTCTTCCTGATAAGGGAGGCTTCCTCCTTGGAAGATACACCTTTTTCTAAAATGTTTATTTCTATATATAGGTGGGGTCTTTGTGACATTGTATCATGTTGTCTTCCTTTGAAGAGTTGAAGGATTTATACCTTTGTGTAAAAATAGCCTTTCTTCCTTTGACAAATTCAGTCAGGCCCCCTACAAGGGAGTTCACAGATGGTACAGAGGAAGACCTGCCATATAGTAGCTTATTTTCTGATATTACAGCTATGTATTTCTCTGAGGTAAGTGAAAGCACAAATTTAGTCTGGAGTGGAGAGTTCTGCCCAGTAGTGTCTACTGTCCTTTTTTGTTGAATTTATTGGGTTTGACAACTGAAAACAAATCTTCATATGCTAATTCATTCATCATTGAAGCAGCGTATCTTTTTCTGGAGCCATACATATGGTAGCTTACAAAATTGTTTGTACATGTGAACAATTTTGAAAATTCTTTTGAAGGTGAATTTAGTTAGTGGTTCTTAGAAGGAACGTGCAAGAACCCCCTAAATAGGATAAACCAGATGTTGGTATGGAATATGTTGTTTCAAATGGGCATTGTATTTCTCTGGGACACTTATTTGTATTTTCTCTCCTACCTCCTGCCCCACCTATCACTGGTTTTTGCAGTGAGAAAGTAAATTGCCTTGGGGTGCCAATAAAAATAGCAATTAAACTACAGTATACTGTCTAAGTAAGAGTTAATTATGGTCTTGGAAGCAATTTAGTAAAAACTTACATTAAAATTTTACCTCCTATTTTCCTTTTTTTGGAGTAGAACTATAATTTAACATGGTAGGACTCTGAGTTGTCCTAATGACATTGTAGGTCCATCGTCAAATAATTTGACTATTTGGGAAAGTTTGGGGATGGTGTATTCATTTTGCATAGAAATTATCTGCTTAGAGATTAACTTAAAGATTACAGATTGGTTGTAAAGTTATCACATTTTAAATGCCTCTGTAATTTGCATCCAATTTTTAAAACTCTGACACAGTTTTCTATATTGCTAATTTTGTATATTCATAATTCTCACTACATTTTTCAGTTTTACCAATCTGTAAGAAATTATTGGCTAAAAGTGGTTTTGAAGAAAACATAGGTCATAGATAAATGATACAATTAATATTGTTAGAGGTGAAGAATACAGTAACCTGGGTTTCTTATGTTTTTATTTTTCACTAAATTTTTTTTTTTATTTTCACTAAATGATGACTGTAGAGTTAGGAAAATCTAGCTTTGTTAATTGCTTGAAATTGAGGAAGAATTCTGGTGTAACTATTCAGTTGTTGCTCTTGAAGTCTGAGAGACATTGTTCTCAAGTTTATTAGAGTAACTACCACAGAACTCTGTATTTAAGGGTTAAGTTAGACAAGGCTGTTCATGATCATTTGTCTTGTAAACTGTGAGTTTTACCTAAGAATGATTAAACTTGGGCCCCTCAGGGTAATTTTAATGGCTTTATTGGGAATAGGATATTGGTACATAAAATTGCATATAAAATGTACAGAATCATTTTTAAAGTATAGTCTGTCTTACTTTATGTGAGCTTTTTTTTTTTTTTTTTTTGTGGGTACCGGGGGTTGAACTCAGGACCTCGCGTGCCAGCAGGTGCCCATGCCGCTGAGTGATATCACTGGGCCTTTTTTTGTATGTGGGTAGCGGGAGTCGAACTCAGAACCTCACGCTTGCCAGGTAGGCACTTATGCTGCTGAGCTATCTCACCGGCCCTATATGAGCTGTTTGAAACTTTAGAAACAGGCATATTTTATTTCTTCTTGTTAATAATTATTTTATTAACCACTTTCTTCAAAAAAGACCAGTGATATTAATACTTAACTGATTTGAAGTTGCTTATATCAGTATATGGTAAATTTTGTGAGCTTTTAAAATAAGAATAATGTGAAGCTATTTCAGAGTAATTTTCTAGTTCACCCTAAGTGTTTTAGGGCCTACTACTTTAGGAATACTGTACTATTTTTGAGTGCTTTGTCTCTTGCTGTATGTGTGAAGAGTAGGGATGGCTTGATATCTATCTTTCCATCTATGGTTTTACTTTATTTATTTATTTATTTATTTATTTAATGTGGGTACCGGGAGTCGACCTCAGGACCTCGCGCTTGCCAGCAAGCACTTGTGCCACTGAGCGATGTCACTGGCCCTTTTTTTCCTTTATGTGGGTTCCGGGAGTTGAACTCAGGACCTCGTGCTTGCCAGGCAGGTGCTTATGCCGCTGAGCTATCTCACCGGCCCCTATGCTTTTACTTTAGAATAAACTTATATGATCAAATGGATTTCTTCTCTTGTTTCCTTTATCAAAAGGTTGGTGGAAAGGTAAATGTCTTGTCTCTGCTTTTTGTAAAAAGAGTCATGGTGTAATGTTTGCCCTAAATCAGTACTAGCCTATTAGCAGAAAGTGTTTCTAAAGTTAGTGTGTAAATAGTTTAACACTGATGTATTGTTGGAAATTAGTGTGTAATAGTTTTAAGTTAGTGTAATAAAAATCATTTTGGGGCCGGTGAGATAGCTCAGCGGTATAAGTGCCTGCCTGGCAAGCGCGAGGTCCTGAGTTCGACTGCCGGTACCCACATAAAGGAAAAAAAGGCCTGGTGATATTGCTCAGCAGCAAAAGCTCTTGCTGGTAAGCGCGAGGTCCTGAGGTCAACTCCCGGTACCCACATTAAAAAAAAAAAAAAAGTCATTTTGTCCTGATTTTAGTCACCCTTGACACCTAGGGCCATGGGAAATGGGCCAGAGGAAGTATTTGTCCCTCTTCTTCAGAGGGAGTCTTTCCTATAGATAAGTCTTACGGGGCTATTGCTACAGCCATCAGATTTTTAGCTTTTATCCGTCAGCATAAATATAGGCTAACAGACAAAAGAACACATAAGACAATTACATTAAATCAACAGTCATCACAAACAGCTTAATAGGCAAACAGACAAGAAAACATATAGAATATGTAAAACAAATCAGAGTGCACTTTTAAACGCATTGGCCATGTGTTATTACAATAATACCTGTCTTTTTAGCTACCAATTTATAGCTATAATTTAGACCAGTCACCTAATATTTTCCCTAGGGAGCACAAATTTTAATAACCTAGCTCACAGACCCTGTTTCCACAATGTAAGTCTTTTCTTTTCTTTTTTTTTTTTACACCAAGACACAGTACTGTTATTGAAACTGAATGGCCTAAGTGTGGAAGCCCAAACAGAGCTCAAAAGACAGGGCCAGGGCCGGTGAGGTAGCTCAGCGGCATAAGCACCTGCCTGGCAGGTGTGAGGTCCTGAGTTTGACTCCCAGTACCCACATAAAGGAAAAAAGGGGTCGGTGATATCGCTCAGTGGCATAAGTGCTTGCTAGCAAGCATGAGGTCCTGAGGTTGACTCCCAGTACCCACATTAAAAAAAAAAAAAAAAAAAAAAGACAGGGCCAGTTTCTTTTTCAAATACAAGTGTCCTTAGCCCAGTGTTTCAAGAGCTCAAATGACAAGGAAATTAAGAGAGAACAAGCTCCATTGTTGCAAAGGGACTTACCAAAGATCTAAGTCCAAGGATCTGTTAAATTCCAGGCTCATTTCTCTACTAAATAGTGGTAGAAAGCAACTTATGTTGGCTAAAGTAGAAAGATACGAAAATGTCCCTGAAAGTAATTTTAGCAGCTTCATGGGACCTTTCAATCTTTCTTCCTTGTCTAGGGTTGGCCAGCTGTGAGTGGCTAGTGCCCAAAGGCATGTTCTTCCCTGACGAGGCTGGCTGAATTTGTTACTAAAATTTTCAGGCAGAAGTGTTAGCTCTAAGGGTCCCTACAGACCACACTTGGAGACCTATCCCATAGCAATCAAGGAGACGAGCCATGATAACAGGCAGGAAAGGAAATTTAATCAGCATGGTCAAGCTGGAAGCACAGAGAGGTTCAAGATCTGTCTTTGAAGGGCTTACAGAAGCTCTGGGGTTGACAAAGACAAGAGTTAGGGTTCAGGATGGAGTTGAAGAAGGTGTCAGATATATAAATTCCTGACAGCCCAGGCATGCACAAACTGAGCTTGTCCACTCAAATCAGCCGGACCACATGGCTGAGAAACGATTTCTAATCTGAGCAAAAGATTGGGACTTGACTTCCATAGACCCCACATGAAAACGAAAAGGAGTAGCAGGAGGTTTTTACATAAGCCTCAGGCTCTCTTTCCCCAGATGGTGGTAGAGGGCACAACCCAAGGGACAAAAGTAATAAATCACTAGAAGGAGAGGAAGGGGGCCCCACCCAAGAAGTGGGAGTGTCCAGGTAGCACAGAGCAAATGGTGCTAGAGAGAAACATGAGCAAACCTGAGGAATTTGGACCTCCCTACCCAATATGTCTCCCAGCCAGGGAAATTTAAGAAAAGAACCATCATCTCCCCAAACCATAAGATCAGTAACAGATGAATCAGCAACTAACCAGGACAGCATAATGGACCCTGCAGTTCCCAATCAGTAGAAATCCCTATCAAACCATTCCATGGTGTCCCAGGAGCAAAAACAACAGTGAAATCAAGGGGAAGGGAAAAGGGTTGGAAGTCCAGCTAGAGGGTTCATGTTCCTGCTGGGAACTCACTCATCCACGGTATTCAATACTGTGACTGCTCAGTTAATTATGAGGTCTGGGTGAATCCCATAACAGGCTGGAACAGCCTCATGTTGCATGCCAAAATTTGTTGCCAGCAAGTGTGGTTCCTTCCTTTATAATAGTGGAAATTAAAATTAAAGCACAAATTTATAGGAAAAGGCTTTAATTAGAAAGTAAGCAAAAATGTTGAGACTTTAGTTTTACTCTCCTTATCAAGGGAGTGTAAAAATATTAGAGAAGGATTCCAGATTGAATAGCCGGAAGAGGGGACATATTTAGGCTGGCCCCTACATTTTTTTTATTAACCATGTGGAAACTAAAGGTCATTTTTTTGTCATTAAGCTAGAAAGTGAGAATCTTTTGCCTGGTCTTCTAACTTCCTCCCTGGCGATCTATTTATGCATACTAGCTAATCTCCCGAAAAATCATTCTGGTGTTAGTACATTTTGAAGAACTGGATTAAGTCATAATATGAACCTGAATTCTACTTTGGTGGAGGAGCTTTAATTTGTTTTTTAACTCTTGTTTCCTTTGCTTTTAGCCTGAACACACCACCTGGAACTAAAGTCAAGCTGTCAGGCATTGTTGACATAAAAAATGGATTCCTGCTCTTGAATGACTCTAACACCACAGTTCTTGGTGGTGAAGTGGAACACCTTATTGAGAAATGGGAGTTACAGAGAGTAAGTATAAACTAAGAAGAATGGCTTAAACTTTTAAACACCACATTATTTTTATTGCCTTCTTAGTTGAAGGTATTCTTCCCATAATGAGTAATAAATTTATATCTTTGTGTCAGAGTAGAATACAAGGAATATATGGTGATCTTTAGAGAAATTATCTACCTTTGCTAAACATATCCTTCCTCTAAAGAAGATGTAATTTTTCAGTATTTGTTACATTTCACTACATATAAAAAAAACCTTTCTTTAGAGACAAGTTTCAAAATTGCCAAGATACCAGTTATGAGCTGTGTATATCTCTGTATATTTCTTTCTGCAAAGAACAAATGTCTGTGCATACACTGGTGTGTTTGTTTTTACTGCATGCACACATGTATGCAATAAAAGCAAATTAGAATTTCACTATAATTCTGAAGGTGTTCTTGCTGCACTTGTTTTCCTAGTTGCATTAGTTGATGTTTTTCCCTTTTATGTGTACAGTACCCTTATTTTGCTAGTCATGTAGGTTAACTTGTAATTTTTCCTCCACTTTGCTTCTAGCAACTAATTCATTTCATCTATAACAGTCAAATCCCACATCAGATCCTTGCTCTCCGTTTCCATTGCTGTTACTGTGGTTTAGATGTTTATTATCTCTTGCCTGAACTAATGAGGTAGCTCCTTTCTTCATCTTTTATCTTATGTGCTTCATTAGATTACTCTTCTTCAGCATAGTTCAGAACATGTCACACCCTGATTTTATTTCAAAAACCTTGATTTAAATTTCAAGGCCTTCTATAACCTAGCCCTTGTTTCCCTTTACCTTTTCAATTTTCTGAATTCTTTTACATAGATTTTCTGCTAGCTATATGAAACTACTTTTCCTTTGATTCTCTATGCTTTCTTCAGTTACACGTTTGGACAAAGACAATTTTCCTACTTTTAAGTCATTCATCTTGATTTCTCTCTCCTAATCCCTACCTGGCCAAATTATTTCCATTTTTTAGACCCAGATGAAATGCATGGCAAGTAGTTGTTCCTTTATTGAATTCTTGAAACACTTATCCACATAATAATTAGATTTCTTTTTTATCTGGTACTCAAATTATTTTATTTTTCATCTCCTATAACATGTTCTTGCTGGCTTGAACCACCAATAGTATGAGCATGACTATCACATTGGGTGGTTTGTACCACTGATGGTGCAAATAGATCTAATCACCTTTATGGATATTTTTACTAATAAAATTAATAAAAAGCTACCTGATGGGACAGTCATACATATACCACTGGTGGCTCAAGCTGCCAGGCAACAAGATATATGAATTACAGGCCCATTGTGAATGTGTTAAGAGACTCTAACTTTCTTGAGGTCAGGATTTGTATTTGTGTCATCTTTGTTCAGTTTTACAAATATTTGTTGAATAGTGTGATATAACTATCTTAGTCAGACACACCTAGAAGTGTGCTTTAAGAATCTGCTTGTTGTCTCTTAATCAAATTATCAATCAAGATTAACCTTCACACAGTATGTAAATGTGCTGGGCTCTTGCATCTGTGTCTCTTGTGATTCTTCTAATAGTCTTGTAAGGGGACATCATTTTCATATAATCAAAAAGTGTACTTATATAAGCTGTTGAATAACTTACTTTGTGATTAGACAGCTAATGGGCGAGTTATGGATCTGAGCAAAATCCACAACCATTTTTTTGTTACCATAAATAAGTTTTAATAAGTAGGCACATGAAGTACTAAAGCATTTGAGATTGGAATGTCAGAAAACCCTAGCATCCTATCATCATAAACTCATATCCACCTGATCTTCATAGCGAATTGCTCACAGTGCGTTTCTGTGAGGAAGAGGGCTGTGGCCAGGCCCCAAATCAGAATCCCAAATGTGTCTTTCAGCTTGGACAGATGAAGTGAGTTCTTGCTTTTTAAACTAGTAGCTGCAAACGCACCATCACCATACAAAATGTAAAATCAGAGTCAGAAGAGTCTATGTTATGATCCAAAATACTTAAGGTGGTGGTGCTCCATTGCCTTATGATGTTAACTCATTTTCAGAGACACACACACTAATGTCCTGACCCTTTGTTACTTTGTTTTTTATTGAGCTCACTGATGGCAACAAATGTGCTTATCACCTTACCCAGCAATTGTGTCCTTTACTATGGTCCCTTCAATATCCATGGCTTCCACAGAGGTCTCATTTGTGGAAGACTTCCCCATCAGCCTGGTGAACTTCCACTTTTATCACTCTGGACCGCAGTCCTTTTCAGCAGGTGTACTTCCAGTGCTTGGGGAGGTTGGAAAATCAGGAGCAACGTGATCATTTAAAAAAAATTTTTTTTAAATTGTATCAGAGCAGCCTACACTCTCCCCAGAGTGGTAGCCCGGAGTCTTACATATAATAAATATCATGAAAATAGTTATGGAATGAATTACAAAGCCTGTAAAGCTAATTACTTTTCAAGCTGAATTTCTCGTGCCACCTTCAGATCTTGTGTATTCTCTGGAGCCAGCCAAGGGCACAGCAGTATTTCAGGCTTTTTGGTATTTTATGATATGTTACTCTGTCCTACTTTCTTAATTGGAAAGTACCTGTGTTTGGGAGATAAATGGCAAGTACCTGTGTTTAGGCACATTTTTATTTCTGAGTACTCGTTCCTTATGTTACTAATGTGCTACATTTTGGGCTGCTGTACAATGCACTATAAATAATGTTCCACAGCTGCATTGTTTAATTGAAAATATTACAAAAGAAAGTGATTCAGAAGTGGCTTAATAGTTTTTACTTAAACAGCTGAGTTTTTAAACTTTCAATTTCTTAGAGAAGTCCCAACCGTTTCATGTGAACCTTTATAAGTTGATGTATTATATTTTTGTTACCATTAGAGATGTTTTAAAATGTGGTACATTGTTTTCAAGTCAGACCAGCCGCTGAGATATTTTTCCCATATCCCAGCCAGGACCACTTCACTAACAACTATTAAGTCAGTTAAACATTTGTAGGAACATTGTCATTCTACCCAAAATACACATTTACGTACACACACACACACAATTTAATAATCATTTAATAGCTGTCCTTGGAGCATTTTATTATATGTCTCTGCACTTTAGTTCCTGGAAGCTATGTTAGTATTCTTGTTTGGGGATGATAAAAATTTGTGTTTCTGTTTTTAAAACATCTTAATATGGCTGTAGTTTTTTTTGGTTTTATAATTTTTGATTTGGTAACCACAGAAATGTAGGAAACATGAAGAGTACAGTTACTTGTGTAGTTAGCAGGTGGTACACATAGAAAACAAATATATGCATAAAAATCATAAATCATAGAATTACTTTTAGATATAAGCAAGTCCTAAATATTCTTATAAAATAGGGAAAGGGAAACTACATGCGGGTGTTGTTTACAGAAAGGTTAAGAAAAAAAAAAAAACCCTCAAACTGTAGTGCTTTATGTTTATATGATTGTACGAGTTCTGTACTAGATGTATTGCAGAGTAATGTAGTTCTGTAACATTTTAGTGCCCCCAAATGTTAGATCTCTTTCTTCTTTTCAGAAATTATAGTGAAATGTGCATTATGTACCATTAAACATTTTAGCTGTTTTTAACTGTAAAGCTCAGCAGCATTAGCTACATTTACATTGTTGTGGAACCATCGCTATCATCTGTTTCTCCGTCGTTTTCATTTCCCCAAACTGAACCTCTGTCCACTAAAGAATAACTCCCCATTCCTCACTTTTCTAGTCCCCTGGCAATCACATTCAATTTTCTGTCTTTATGACTTGTCTATTCTAGGTCTACCTTATATAAGTAGAATCATGTAGTGTTCGCCCTTTTGTGTCTGGCTTATTTCACTTAAGATAATAACATCAGGGTTCATCTGTGTTGTAGCATGCTTCAAAAGTTCCTTCCTTTTTGAGGCCTAATAGTATGATCGGTACATTATATATACAAATATATTATATTAAACAATATATTTATATATTACTGTTGTCGTTCTTTCATTCATCAGTGGACATTTGTGTTGTTTCCACCTTTTGGATTGTGAATAATCCTGCGTGAACATGAATGTAGAGATATCTGTCTGAATCCCTGTTTTCAGTTCTTTTGCGTTGTATGCTCAGAAATGAAATTGCTAGATCATATTATAATTCTGTTTTTATTTTTATTTTGGGGGGAAACTGCCATTTTGTTTTCCACAGTAGAAATATCATTTTAGATTCTCACCATCAAAAAGCACAGGACTTCCCATTTCTCCACATCCTCACCAGTATTTGTTATTTTGTGGTTTTTTTTTTTTATAGTAGCCGTTCTAATCGTATGTGGCATAGAATCTCATTGTGGTTTTCATTTGCATTTTCCTGATATTTAGTCATGTGAAACATCTTTCTGTGAGATTGATGTTCTCTGTGCAATTTTCCATGCTCTCTAAACATAAAGCCAGAGTTCCTCTGGTTATTTCTCTTTCTCTTAGGGATGATAGACCTATGCTGCCTGTTATCCTATGTCTTAAAGCAGTTTGTTTGTTTGTTTGTTTACATTGTCCAGATTGCTACTGTTTAGAGAGGAGATTAAGTCTGGCTTATAAGGGCATGAAATAGAAATTCTAAAAGATATTCTTAATTACATAACGTTATTGAAAGATTGTATTACTGGTAACTTTTGTAAGCTTTCTAGCATAGTTATACTATAAATTTATCTGATTTATAGCTATTTGCATAATCTTTTACTTACATCTAAATTAAAACTAGGGGCCGGTGAGATGGCTCAGCGGCGTAAGCGCCTGCCTTGCAAGCGCAAGGGCCCGAGTTCGACTCCCGGAACCCACATACGAAAAAGGGGCCGGTGATATCGCTCAGAGGCACGGGTGCCTGTTGGCGCGCGAGGTCCTGAGGTCGACCCCTCGGTACCCACAAAAAAAAGAAAAAGAAAAGATAAATTAAAACTAAAGAAAGGACCCATAAATTTCTGTATTTGCTATGCTTTAAAAAAAAAAAATTAATGTCTAAGTATAGGTTATAAAGAAAAGTGGTATTCATGTACAGTTTTTCTTTGCTAAGAAACTGAATGTTATATTTGTCATTAGTCCTACTACTCTTTATATAATATACATGAACGATCTAGTATTGCTTATAAAATTTAGGAACTTTGGAGTATGTTCAGAAGTTCATATGGTGGTTTTTTAAAACTGTCCTTTTGATCATATTTTAATTATAACATTTCTATTGTAATTTTATTTATTTTTCACTCAAAATAAATTTTATTGGTACATTTTAGATATACATAGTAATAACATTCATCGTATGGAATTTGTACCTGTACATGATATATCTTGATTCTTCTTTTCTCATTCCTCTACCTTCCCTTCAACCCCTTTCCCCTCCTTATTTACAAAAACTTTCATTTTTTTCTTTATATTTTCTTTTTTTCCTTTTCCCTTTCTTTCTTTCCCTCTCCTCCTCCCCTATTTCCCCTTCCCATTTGAACATTTTCTTCCCATTTCACAGTATCTATTTTAATTTTGGTCCTTATTTACACTTTCACTTTCTCATACCAGAGAAACAATGCAGTATTTACACATGTGTGTCCAGTTTATTTCACTTAAGAGTATATTCTCAAGTTGTATTCATTTACATAGAAATGTCTCAGATTTATCCTTCTTTATGGCAGAGTAGTACTCCATTCTATAAAAAAACCCACATCTTTATTCATCAGTTGATGGGCATTTGTACTGTTTCCAACATTTAGCTATTACAAACTGCTGCTATGAACATGGGTGTATACACACATTGCTGTGGTATGATGTTTTTAATTCTTTCGGGAAGTACCAAGAAGGGGAATAGCTGGGTCAAATGGAACCTCTAGTTTTAGTTTTTTGAGGAATCGCCACACTGATTTCCACAGGGTTACACCAGTCTACACTCCCATCAACAGTAGAGAGGGGTTCCTTTTCCCCACAGCCATCCAGCATTTGTTATTGGTTGATTTGTTCATAATGGCCATTCTTTCTAGAGTGTGATGGAATCCCAGTGTTGTTTTAATATATATCTCTTGAATGACCTGATGTTGAACATTTTTTCATGTATTTTTTTTGCCCCTTTCAACTTCTTCATCTCAGAAGTGTCTGTTCATTTCACATGCCCATTGGGTCTTTACATTTGGGAGGTCTGATAATTTTGAGTTCTTCTAGATATTATTCCTTTGAGGAACAGTTGGCAAAATTTTTTCCTACTCTGTGGGTTGTCTCTTCACTCTGTTGGTGGTTTCTTCTGCTGTGCAAAAGCTTTTTAATAATATGAGACCCCAGTTGTTGATTCTTTGTGATATTTCCTCTGCAATTGGGATTTTGTTCAGTCTTTGCCTACATCTATGTCTTCAAGAGTTTTCCCTATTCTATCTTCCAGCATTTAGTGTTTCTGTTTTAATACTTAGATCTTTGATCTATTTTGATTTTAGTTTAGAGCATGGTGAGAGATATGAGTCTAGTTTTAGTCTTTGGCAAGTGGAAAGCCAGTTTTCCAGCACCATTTATTAAAGAGGCTATCTTTCCTCTGGTGAAGGTTTTTGGCCCTTTATCACAGATAAAGGCTGAGTGTGGTTGGAGTTGTTTCTGCATCTTCTCATCTGTCCCACTGATCCTCAGGTATGTTTTTTGACAGTACCATGATGTTTTTATCATAGTAACTTTGTAGTATAATTTCAAGTCAGGGATTGTGATGCCCCCTGCCTTGCCTTTCTTACCCAGAATTGTTTTTGCTATTCTAGGTCTCTTCTGGTTCCAAATGAATTTTAGGATTGTTTTCTCTAATTCTGTGGGGTGTGCTATTGGTATTTTGGTCAGGATTGCATTAAATCTGTATAACAATTTTGAGAGTACAGCCCTTTTCACTATATTGGTTCTTCCTACCCAAGAACAAGGGATATCTTTCCATTTTGTAATATCCTCCTTAATTTCCCTTTTCAGAGTACTGTAGTTTTCAATGTAAAGGTCTTTTACCTCCTTCATTAGATTGATTCCTAAGTATTTCATTTTTTTCATTGCTATTATGAAAGGTGTTGTTTCCCTAATTTCTCTCTCAGTGAGTTTGTTACTTGTGTACAGGAATGCTATTGATATTTGAGTGTTTACTTTGTATCCAGTTGTGTGACTGAATTTGGTTATTAAATCTAGAAGTCTTTTGGTGGAGTTTTGGGAGTCTTCTGTGTAGATTATCATGTCATCTGCGAATAATGATAATTTAACTTCCTCCTTTCCTAACCTTATGCCTTTTATTTCTTTCTCTTGTCTAATTGCGCTGGCTAATGTTTCCAGAACTATACTGAATAAGAGTGGTGATAGTGGCCATCTTGTCTTGTTCCTGATTTTAGAGTGAAAGCTTTCAGTTTTTGACCATTAAGTATTATGTTGATTGTTGGTGTGTCATAGATGGCTTGGAGCTGCTAGGCGGAACCAACCCGTAGCTGTTCTGAGTTCTGACTTTAGTTGGCCCCTTTCCAAAATGTCTATCAGCTAATTGCTCTCTCCTGGGGGGTTGTCTGAAACTGAATAACTCACTAGCCACTGCAGTCCACAGCATCCACTGCTCCGTTCCACTGGTGCATTTCTCCGTGGAGGCTTCTGGGGTTGCCAGTAGTCACCATGCCTCTACAGGTTCGAGGTGCCCCTCCCACAGTGCGAGGAGGGGCTCAGGGAGAAAGTGCTGCTTGCCACTTCCCTCTTCTATGTTGTGGTCCCTCTCTTCACTGTCCTGGTGGGCTCTAATTTTCGCTTCAAATCCTTGCTAGGTCCCAAGGACCCACTTCCCGCCTCTTCTTTACATTGCTGTATTTCTAGCATCTGGATTCTAAATATTGGAGAGGCTTTTTTTCTGCTGCTCACCATTCTGCCATCTTCCCAAAAGTATATAATAATTATTAAAAATGCAGAAAAAGTTAAAAATAGGTAGCGCTTAATAGATACACGTTAATGTTAATACCTCAAAATCATAAGGATTGGGCACAATAGATAACAGAAAGGAGTCGTGTTGAAGGTTCTTTATGGCATTTTGAAAGAACTTTAGAAGCTGAGAAATTGCTTTTGTTAGGAGAATATTTTCTTTCTGTTTTCAAAATACATTTTTGTTTTTCTAATTCAAACTGTGACAGTTTGAGAAAAAGGAAAACTGAAATTAGTAGAGTTTGGAAGCTTATTTTTATTAAACAATTCAATATTTCAAAGTATGATTTAAGACATTAAGAAAAAACCGAGGGAAATTCCATCTTAGGAATTATAACAGTATGATCTCTTGAAATGTTTGCTAATAATTTGATGTTTCAGAGCTTCACTTTGAAGATGATTTCAAGATTATGTGTGTCTGTTATATGTTTTAAAGTGAAATTCTCGTTGCCAAAGTTTATTATTTTAGAATTTGCTACTTGTTGAGAAGGACTTTCTCCTTAGGAGAAAAGGTTGATAAACATTTCTCAAAATTATATGTAAACGTGTTATTATCAGGGGAACTTAGGGAAAAGCCTTTGCGTAGTTACTGAAAGGAATAAAGTATTTTATATACTATAGTTTGAAATAATTTCAAGAATGCCTTTTTTCTGTTTCTTATAATAATCTACTCAAAGTAATAGATCCCTGGTATATTATAAATGTTGTAAGTATATTTTTTATTTATAGTTTCTGTTTTACGATGGATTTTTTTTTCTCGTAGAGCTTATCAAAACACAGTAGAAGCAACATTGGAACTGAAGGCGGACCACCTCCTTTTGTGCCTTTTGGACAGGTAATGACGTTCATTTTAGCAGATGAATTTAAATCAGAAAAAGTGTTTTTTATTTATATTTAAGCTGTGCTTAGGGTTTTTTTTTTTTTTTTTTTTGTGGGTACCGGGGGGTCGACCTCAGGACCTCGCGCGCCAGCAGGCGCCCGTGCCGCTGAGCGATATCACCGGCCCCTTTTTCGTATGTGGGATCCGGGAGTCGAACTCGGGCCCTTGCGCTTGCCGGGCAGGCGCTTAAGCCGCTGAGCCATCTCACCGGCCCATAAGCTGTGCTTAGTTTTGTGCTGACCTATTCAGAAGTCATGAAATTATATGGAAATAGTAAAGTTCAAGGAATTAAATAATTTTGCTGTTCATCCAAAGATTAAAACAGTTATGAGCCATATCCAAAGAGCAAATCACAGTTGATTAAGATAGGATAATGGAAAGGTTGTGGTTTTCAGTTTTTAATGGGAAATTCAAAAGCAAGAAGGTAAACATAGCCCATAATTTCTTCCTAAGATTCTGTTCTACTGCCTCAATCTGAATATCCATCTCAGTCAGGGACTTAATTTGATTTCCAGTTAATGTTTTCCTTTTCAACAGTGGGAGCCCTGCTTCTTATACATAAACTACAAATTTTTCATCTTCTTCTTTTTCAACCTTTCCTTGTTGCAAAGTGCTATCTTGAGGTTGTACCTCAGCTGGCGAGATCTTGTGTCTTCCTCGTTATGCTTAACATCAGATTGCATTTGCAACAATGTCCTCCAGCCCTTCTCTGACTTACCCCTGACAAGTCTGAGAATAATCCCTGTGGCTGCCTGCTCTTCCACTCATGTTACCACCAAAATTTATCTCTCTGAAATAACCCCTGTGAAATAATCTCCAAAAAAAAATAGCAGTCATAAAACTGAAACTATTGATAGCTTTGTATTACCTTTTTAATTTTCTTTTAAAGTGCTGGCTTAGAGTGAGGGTAAGTTGGGAACATAAAGGTAAGTAGCAGAGATCTAAATTTTGATAGCAAGTTTTATTTTATATTTTTAAAAGTTTTGGTGTAAAAAAGATCTTCTTTATCAGAAGATAAATCGGTTAGATCCGATGACTGGAATCCTCTTCAGAAACTTCTTTATAAGATCTAGTCAAGATTAAATTTGGGCCGGTGAGACGGCTCAGCGGCTTAAGCGCCTGCCTTGCAAGCGCGAAGGCCCGAGTTCGACTCCCGGAACCCACATACGAAAAAGGGGCCGGTGATATCGCTCAGTGGCACGGGTGCCTGTTGGTGCGCGAGGTCCTGAGGTCGTCCCCCCGGTACCCACAAAAAAAAAAAAAAAAAAAAAAAAAAAAAGATTAAATTAGATTGCACTTGTGTGCTTTTTCTTAACTTGTGGACTAAAACTTAATGGACAGGTGCAGAAATAAATCCTCTTTTGCAACCCAGAACTCATTATTCAGTATGAGTTTTTTTTTTTTTTTTTTTTTGTGGGTACCGGGGGCCGACCTCAGGACCTCGCGCGCCAGCAGGCGCCCGTGCCGCTGAGCGATATCACCGGCCCCTTTTTCGTATGTGGGTTCCGGGAGTCGAACTCGGGCCCTCGCGCTTGTTGGGCAGGCGCTTAAGCCACTGAGCCATCTCGCCGGCCCCCTATTCAGTATGAGTTTTGATACATATAAGAAGGAATATTACTGCCAGGCACAATAGTACAAACCTGTGATCCTGGGACTCCAGAGGCTGAGACAAGAGGAATGAAGCCTGGGCTATAGTAAGACTGCCTCAGAAAACAAAGCACAAACAAAACATGATAATCTAATACAGATTAAAGTGATGGAAGTGTTGATAACTATTTAAAAAAGATTAGAGTCATTCTTGCATCATGGCTATTTGGAAGTATTTTTAAAATGTTTATTTTTGTTCTGTCTTTTGGAATAAGAGGCAGTCAGGATAAAGGGAACTGTGAACTCATATGGTGTGGCCCATGTTGATAATATTCTCCCAGTTCAATAAAAACCTCCAGAATGCAAACAAAGTACAGATATTCTAATAAATTTTGTTTGAAAATAATAAATGATGTATTTGTGAGAATTTACTCGCAAATGATTTTGTGATAAATATATTCTTTCATAAATTACTTAAGATGTAAAAGTGACCTTTTTCCAGAAAGACTTACTATCTAATTATTTTCAAGAATTTGAAGTATGTTTTATAACTTCTGGGGGGGGTAGGAAGTATAACAAAAGTTATAGTTTCAATAGTATTTATAAAGTTTCAAAAGTATTTATAACGCAGCATATTGCAGTGTTATACATGGGTTAAAGAGATAAATGTTGCTTCTTGTTCATATCAGTAGGATATTTATATTGCTAAAAATGTACAGAATATGTATAACACATTTGTTTGGCAAGATCTTTTCCTCCTCTGCTTATTAGTGAGCTGGGTAAAAGTTCATTTTATAGTATTTTATTGGTAGAATTGGAATGCAGACCAAAATTCAGGGCTTATTTTTAGCTATTGATGCCTGTCTTAATTATTTTATGAGACTAAAATCGTAAAACAGAATACACTTTGAAGTGCGACTTGGGCAAAGGATATGGTTTTAGCTTTTGGTTTATAAATCCAGAAATATCTTTTTATATGTTAAAGTGATTGTACTGCCCAACTCACATATGGATATTGTGATACAATGTGGGAATTGAGCTTTTAATTACAAATATTTTTCTTCTTGTGCATTAGACAGTGTGAAATCATACTTACCTTTTTGTGTTATTTGGACTGTGAAATCTAAAATTATGTCAAATTATTACCATAAAATGAAATTTAGATCTCTTGGTCCAATATATGTCTTAAATATGTTCCCTGGTTTAGATGACAGCATTTTTGTATAGATTTTTAACTTCAATTACAGTATTTGCTACATCTATTTGAAAGTTACTTTAATCAGTTTTCTACCTCTCTTTTGTAAATCTGTGGGATGGAATTGCATTTTACTGGACTTCTAGCTATTTTAAGTGCTGCAAACACTTCTTTTGAAGAAGTATTACTTTCTAATGAAAACTAATTTCTTGGAAGTACTGAATTATTTTTATTTATTTTACCAGAAGTGTATATCTCATGTTCAAGTAGATAGCAGAGAACTTGATCGAAGAAAGACGTTACAAGTTACAATGCCTGTCAAACCTACAAGTGATAATGATGAATTTGAAAAGCAAAGGACTGCTGCTATCGCAGAAGTTGCAAAGAGCAAAGAAGTAAGAAATTGTCATGAGTTTTTCTTATGTCTTACTATGTTCTACTTAGATTATTTCTGGTCATTTTTATTTTTTTCACATAAGATAACTAACTCAGTAAACTTTTTTTTTTTTTTTTTTTTTTTTTTGTGGGTACCGTGGGTCGACCTCAGGACCGCGCGCGCCAGGAGGTGCCCATGCCGCTGAGCGATATCACCGGCCCTTTTTTTGTATGTGGGTTCCGGGAGTCGAACTTGGGCCCTCGCGCTTGCCAGGCAGGTGCTTACACCGCTGAGCCATCTCACCGGCCCCTCAGTAAACTTTTGACATTATTTTTCTTGCATATTCTATGAGTGAAAACAGTGCCTTGCTATCTTAAGGGGTTTTAATTTTACATACTTTATTTATATGTTCTTTTTTCAGATCTCTTCAGCAATTCCAGTAAATTTTTCTTGTTGGAAAATCACCCTTCTGTTCTCCCTCTGCTTTTCTTCTTAACAATGTAACAACTGAACATAATGCTTTTTATTATAGCAGAGGGTTTCCTGAGATTAGTTGGGCTGGTATCACTATCTCAGAACAATTTTTCCCTGTAATAACAGCCTCTGAGGAATAGCAACTTCTGAGGAATGAGTAAAAATCAAAGGATAAATCAGTAGACCAGAGTTAAAATTTTTGTCATTTTTTTCTTTTATAGTAAAAAATAATTTTAATCTTCAGAAAAAAAAAATATGTATCCTCCATCTTAAAATATTTTTAGCCAAAGTTTCTCTTTCATTGTTTTGAGTTCCTTGGTCATTGGGAGTAGGTGTCTTCTTTAGTTACTGATTTTTTTAGACTTTGATAAGAAATTTTAGTTAATGAATTAGATGCTTAGACTTTTCTTAACCTTTGAGATAAAAAAGTTTCCTTTATTTAAAACCTATAATGAACTTTAGCAACATTTTTTTTTTTTTTTCTGTTTAATTTCAAAGTTTAAATTGAAGGCTTCTTGGAATTTGGTTGTTCTTCCTGCATTTTCTTTCTACCGTCATTCTAGTGGAGGGACCAAAAGCACAAATTGTGGAATCAGGCAGGTTGATGATCTTGTTGACCATCTTGAGTCAATTTCTTAGTATTTTGTACCTAGTTTTATTCACCCATGATATCTGGGGACAATAGAGGCACCTGTGGTTGCTGTGTGAATGAAAATTGGTAATACCTGACACAGATCATGACATTCCTTTGTTGAAACTCTTAGTAAACAAGACTATTGCTATTTTTTATTATGTCCTCTATTCTAAGGTACTTTTTTTAAAAAATTAACATTTCTTTTTTTTTTTTTTTTTTTTTTTTTGGGTACCGGGGGGACGACCTCAGGACCTCACGCGCCAACAGGCACCCGTGCCGCTGAGCGATATCACCGGCCCCTTTTTCGTATGTGGGTTCCGGGAGTCGAACTCGGGCCTTCGCGCTTGCAAGGCAGGCGCTTAAGCCGCTGAGCCGTCTCACCGGCCCAAAAATTAACATTTCTTAAATTAATGTTTTACATAGTTTACATAAAATATATTTATTTTTCAAAAAATATCAAAATTGTGGAGTTTCAGGACATACACATACACATATTCCTTAATGATTGTGGGAAACTTGTTCTTTTTATTTACATGTACCTCAAACTTTCTTCCCAAGGATTTTGTTTGACGTAGTTAAAGCTGTTTCTTTTTTATAGTTAACATATTATAATGCACTTCATTTTTAAAGTAATATTTGATATTTTCTTTACAAATATAACTAAAGAATCATAGTTTTGAAGAACTGAAATATTTAAAACTTACCAGTTTATATGTGAGAGAGTTGGTAGTGTCTCAAAACTAGCAAACAAACTTGGGACTTGCCCAGTGACAATGTTAGACTAAATCTATGTGTAATGTAGTAAAAGATCTATATCATAAATAGTATAAACACACAAAAGAAGTAAACTGCATGTTGCAGTTTTAAATGTAGCAATCTGATTAGGCCTCAAGATAGTGAAAATTAAGTCAAGATTCAAAGGAATTAGCTACAATAAGAGAAGTAGCTATATGATTATTTGAGGAAGAGAGGTCAAGGGAGAAGGAAAAGCCTTAGCAAAGACTAACACAGAACATAATGTTCAAGTAACAATGAGGTTGCCCGTGGAAGCAGAGAACGCAAAGGGACAAGAAGAAAGTCAAGAGATAACAGTGGAGGTCAACTTACATAGGGCCCTGTAAGCATATTGGCCTCTATTGAGAGAGAAATAGGGAGTTTTTGCCATCTTTGAGTATACTAATAACATCAGCTGACCTACACTTTAAAAGGCTAATCTTGGCTACAGCACTCAGGCTGAGTTGTAAAGAAGGAAAAAAAAATAAAGGTGGTTCGGGCAAAGAAAGCAGCTGTGTAGATGATCACGAAGTTCTCAGTTTCTGAAATTCTGAAAATAGAGCCATCAGGGTTTCTGAAAGATTGACTGTAGAGCATGAGAGAAGATGAGATGTCAAGAACGAGTTGGAGGTTTTACCTTGAAAAATTGTCAGGTTAGACTTGCTTACACTGAAATGGGAAAGATTGGAGTAGCATATATATAAAGGGAGATTGATCTGATGTTTCATTTTGAGCATATGAATATGGAAGTAGGGGCCTGTTAGACATGCATAGAGTAATGCTTAATAGGCAGCGAAACTGAAGAGTGTAGTTGGAAACAGCTTTGGAAGAGATGTTTGCAGTTAAGAGTTATAGGCATATGGATGGTATTTAAAGTCATCAGGCCGAATTAGGTCACCAAAGAATGAGTGTTGATAGAGAATAGGGTGAGGAATGAACTCTGCAGCACTGGCACCTTAGAGGTTGGATGAAAAAAGTTGAACCAGCTAAGGTGTGATCAATAATATAGGTCAGAAACAAGATAATGGAGGAATTATATCATGGAGAAGGGAGTGAAAAACTTGTAAAGGGAAATTGAAAAGTCTTGCGATGAGATGAGGACTGACAATGTAGAATCAGAGAGGTTATTCATTCCTTCAGCTTTCTTGATATGATGAAAAGCTATACAAGTTCCTTAATGATTATTTCCGTTTTTTTTTCCTTTAAGGGAGTAAGCAAGGTTAAAAGTGACAGTAGGGGAAAAGGTGTTTGGAGGATTGAAAAGTAAGAATGTGTAAAATAGTGATCAAGAAGTGTGAGAGGGTGAGTAGATAAAGACAGGGTGATCAAAATATATGGTGAATATTTAAATTTTTAAGAAATTATTACAGTAAAAGGCACATTGCCACTAATCCCCTTCAGAATATTCCCCTTAACTTTTTACACACTTACCCTATCATTCCTGCCATTTTCTGAAGCACATCTGGAAGTCTTCTTTCATTAGTGTTTTTATGAGATATGATAAAGTGAATTAAGGTGTCAAGTGCTATCCAGCCAAAAGGCAGGCTTATGAAAACATTACAGTGGGTTTTCATTCACTTTTTTCACTGGATCTGGCACTGTACAACTTCTGGCTCTCCCCGCAAATCAAAATGACCATGAAAAGTAAATATTTTTAATTGATTCAGGACATATAATTGATTTAGGGCCATGACCGTGTAACTAAAGACACTCATAAAAGAGCACTTCTAGAATAGTTTTAGAAAGTGGTAAGAATGATGGGGTAAGTGTGTTCCAAACAAGAGGGAGTATTAGCATTGGCAATATATATTTTATTCTAATGAATTTTTAAAAAATTAAACATTTACTGTAGTTTTTGATCATGCCCTATATAGTAAGATTGCTAGACAATATTAAGAGCTCACTTGAGTTTCACAGTCATGGTGATCTCAGTATACCTAATTCACATGTCATGAAAAATATGATGCAGTTACCTTATGTGCAATGTTTAAATTGTGATGGTTCTTGATACTTATATATTTTGTAACAACTTTTAAAACAGTGAAAAGCAATTCTGAAAGTTTCATTAATCCTGTTTCTTAATTTATAAAATAGAAAATGATAAGCATGGGACTATTTCATTGGTTCCAAAAGGTAAAAGCACTTTTGGAATTAGGGAATATCACTCCAGAAATGTATTTAATTTGGAACAGGTCAGTCTTCCAACTTTTCAGGTGAGTTCTAGTATATTATCCAAAATGTAATTTCTGTCTGTTATTAAGGACCTTGTGCCACTTACTGAGTTAATCATTTCCTATTGGTGATATCATTTGATCCTCTCAAGGTTGGTTTTTCTCATACCTCTTTTAAAGATGAAAACCTGAAGCTCAGTGGAAGGTGAAAATTAAGTGATTTGCCTTAGGATGGGAGCTAGTAAGTGGCTCAGCAAAGATTAGCACAAGCTAGCTTGTCTGAGGTTTATGTACATAACTATGCTGGATTGTCTCCCATCTAAAAACTCTGTGCCATATTAGTATAAGTCCACAATTTTCTTTACAATGAAAAGGTAATGACTATCAAGACATTTCAAATCTGTTTTTTGCTGTAATTTCATGAACAATTTAATAAATCCAGTAATGAATCTTTGGTGTTCAAAGATGTAATTTTAACTTTGATTTCAATTAAATTTAATATTGTGGTGTATCAGTTACTTAGTGGAGATATTAATGCGTTGTCCACTACTGTTCATCTAACATGATATTTCTATATTTCAGGTTCTACTTTTCTTTGTGCTTCAAAATAATTTCTCAATATTGTATAAATTTATATATAACATGCTTTTTTACTATAAACATTTTAAAAAATATTGGTCACTATCTTTAATAAAAAATCATTTTAACTTCTATTTTTATAAAAACTATCAGTTATAAAATATATAATCAGATGTTTAATTTGATATTGTACAAATAACTGGGATGCTTTTTAGTCATTTATTTGTATTATTTTGAAGTTCTTTGTATCATGTCTAAAGTTCTTTGGTCTAGTCTTTTCATAATAGTTTTGAGAAGATAAAAAGGAAATCAAATCAAATTTTCAAATTTATTTGTATGTACTGTTTTTCAGATAGGTCAGGAAAAATAAACAGATTTAAAAGTTTGTCATTGTAAGAAATGACATTTCACAGTTAATGTAAATAATAAATTGATGGAGTTTTAATTCAAATTTATACTATATATATTAAGATTATAGAATCAGTACTGGACTATGGACATGATATAACTGATTCTTAGATAGTTTTGTGCCTTGGTAAGGGTATCTTACCTTGTACCTGGATTGAGAACCAGGTCCAGTACTTATGTAAGATATTTTACCATAGAATCACTTAAACAACTAATCTTTATAATAGCTTATTTTATTTTGTTTTATTTTGTTGTACATGCACTTCAGTTTATTTTGGTGACTTGCCTTGTAGAGAATTATAGATCATAAATCATCCAATTTTTCTATAGCCTGACCTGCACCTGTGAAAAGAAGAAATTATGGGTTGTGGATATCTGTAACCTGTATTGTTTAAAAGGAATACGTTATTTCATGCTTTCAAGTAAAACATAGTCATGAAAATTAATTTAATTTTTTTTGTAGTAGCTTAGTTTTTAAGGTTACTTTAAAATGATGTTTACTTGTATTTGTTGTAACTTTCTTTAAGACCAAGACCTTTGGAGGGGCAGGGGGTGGTGCCAGAAGTAATCTCAGTATGAATGCTGTTGGTAACCGAAGTAGAGAAGTTTTACAGAAAGAAAAGCCAACCAAATCAGAAGGGAAACATGAAGGTGTCTATAGAGAACTGGTAAGGCTAAAGAGTCAGAATTAATATGTTCTCCTTTTAATAGTTTCAATCTTTCATTGGATATATTTTCTTTGCATTTTTAGAGATGTGCTACATAAGTAACATTTTCTTTCCTCACTGGAAAAATTGCAAAATTTTCCATTTTTTTACCCTGAAAATTTTTCACTGGTTTTTCCTCTTCACTTTATTTTCAAAAGGTTTATTCTAATATATTATAAAATTTGTGTGTTTGTTTTGCGTTTGCAGTGGAATTTGCTAAATTAGAGAATACTTGTGGCACAGCCCTATATAGCATACAGATTCATCCTTGACTATTAGTATGCACAAACAGCAAGTCAATGTTGCATTAATATGACATTTTTCTATAAATACGTGATGTAATTTTCAGTTCGTAGACAACAAATAGTTAAAATCTTATACCTGGCTTTCTTACAAATCATCGACATTTTTCTCTTCATTCCTTACAGGTTGATGAGAAGGCACTGAAGCATATAACAGAAATGGGTTTCAGTAAGGATGCATCGAGGCAAGCTCTTATGGATAATGGCAACAATTTAGAAGCAGCATTGAATGTACTGCTTAACAGCAATAAGCAGAAACCTGTTACAGGTCCACCTCCAAGAGGTATAATTTACTAGCCAATAATAAATTGGCAAATAATATTGTTTGCTTTTCAGGGCAAGGTATGTTATTGACAGAAGCTTAGTTTTATTACTGTGAGGGTTGTAACTTCATATAACTTTGTGATAAGTGGAAAGAACGTGTGCTTTTGAACTGTAGAGATGTTTGTAGGTTACTGTGAATCTCTCTTCATCTTTATGTAAATTGTGTCTAGCAGTGCCTTACTTAACAGGGTTATTATGAGTAATAGAGAAAATATGACATAAAGTGACTAGTTCTGTCATTTCTAGAACTATGCCACTTTGTAACTTAGTCACAAATGACTAAACAGTCTCTTAACTTCTTTAACAAGAAAATAACTTTTATTTGGTGTTACTCTTTAATCATTGCATGGACAAAAGTATTTTTTTGGGACTTTTAAAGTCCCGATTCTATATACTTTTAAAAAAAATGTGATTAAAGAGGAATTTTATTAAAATATTTTTTATTTAAATGATAATTTATATAAGCAAGTTTAAATTTCTGGATAAATCATTTAGAAAATGAAAGGTACTGTTTAATATGATTTGAGAACTTTTTTATTATAAAAGAAATAGACTATACAGAAAAATATGAAAGAAATACATGTAAAATCGTGTTTAAAATTATTGCTTATTTATTTTGATGTATTTTCTCCTTTTGTTTTTCCATATGATGTATGTATATACATACAAATACATCCATATATATGGATATGTGTGTATGTATATAATGTTGCTTTGAAATCTTTAGGTAGAGGAAAAGGCAGGGGTCGAGTAAGATTAGAAGATGAAGAGCACCTAGGAAATGCAAGGCCTTCAGCACCAAGCACATTATTTGATTTCTTGGAGTCTAAAATGGGGAATTTAAGTGTGGAAGGTAGGTTACCTTAATATAGATGTCTTTTCTAAAAGATCACATACTATTTGGAATTGTATAAAAATGTTTAATAAACTGACTATATGAACCTGTACTCTTAGTGTTTAGAAATTTTTTTAGTGAATTTCCTATTTGACAAAGCATGGTAGAAAAGTTTGTTACATTTTGCCCCTAATTATGTGAAGAGTAATATCACAAAAATACTTCTCTCAAATTTACTCATAATAGCTGACAGGTTTAGCCACATAAACACATTGTGTTAGAAAACTTATGTAACTTATTTTGATTGTAATATTGGTCTTTCTCCACATATTATATATTGTATGAAAATGTTCACGAAGAATATGCTTTCACAGTACAATATATTTCTTAATATGATATACTTTAGTGAGTAGCATAAATATTGAAAAGAGAAATAAATATGTTGAGTAGGTGTCATTCTCTCTAAGCGTAGAACATGGTAAATATATGTATATATATATATTTTTTAACGTGTGTACCAGGAGTCGACCTCAGGACCTTGCGCTTGCCAGCAAGCACTTGTGTCGCTGAGTAATATCACCGGTCCTTTTTTTTCCTTTATGTGGGTACTGGGAGTCGAACTCAGGACCTCATGCTTGCCAAGCAGGCGCTTATGCCACTGAGCTATCTCACCGGCCCGGTAAATATTTTTAAAAGTAGTAAGATCTACTGTCGGATTATCCCAGTGCTTGTGTTCAAATAACCCTTATTTTACTTAATAATGGCCCCAAAGTGCATGGACAGTGATGGTGGTAATTTTATTAAAGGATATTGTTACAATTTGCTATTTTATATTAGTTGTTTTTAATATCTTACTATAACAAATTTATAAACTAAACTTGTACAGGAAGAAAATACAGTATAGAGAGATTGGTATAATTTATACTGTAGTTTCAGGCATTTACTAGAAAACTTGGAATACATCCCCCATGGTTAAGGGAGGACCACTGTTGTTGAAAAGAACATCTCTTAACTTTAGCTAGCTTTTAGCTAGCTGTTTCTTTATGCTTTCTAGTTTTCAAACGTGCCATTTTGTCTCTTGTAACCAAAACCTATAAAAAGTAACAGAAACTTTCCATTGTCCTGACATTTTCATACCAGGTTTTCTAAAGCATCTAAAGCCTTATTAGGTAGTCTCAGTTCCAAGACAGTAGACTATAGGTTAACTGTGCACAAGATGACAACTCCCTGTTAGGGGATGCCACTGTGTTTAAGTGGTAGTTTATTAAGAAATAAACTGGAAAAATCTCTGAAAATTATCCTCAGTTAGAAAATTTAAGATTTTTTAAAAATCATGTGAATGAAAAGATTTTGTCCTGTCATTGACAATGTTTCTGTATAAGTCACTTTCAACTTTTTAAATATATTTTAGAAGGTAGCTAATAATTTTAGTGTTGTACTTAATTGCCTAGGTATTTGTGAAGCTGAATTATTTCAGAGACTTTAGTTATTCTGAATGTATTATATGTGTGGGTATTTTCTTAGATTAGTAACCTATCCAGTACTGAGGCACAAATATCTCCAAAGTTTATGAGGGGCCATACCCAAAGGACATAGCTTGTCAGAATTATTCTCTAAAATGTGAAGAAAAGAGATCGTCTAGGTTCTGTAAATTCCTTTCAGCCTGCAGTTTCATTAGAATACTCTTAGAGGCACTCTAAATTCAAAAAGTCCAAAAAGCTTTGCTCTGAATTTTTGAAATTTTCTGTGTTCATGTTTGATAAAATGGAACATTAGCGACTTGAAGAAATTTAAGTGTGGTAGGGATTGCATATTAAGCCTACATTATTTTAACTTGTTTTATTTCATGATATATAATTAATTTTCTTTGATATTTAGGTTTGGTAAAATGGATTTTGCTTTTTTCAGAATACAGAATATATAAGCCTCTTTATTGTTTCTGCCATTCTTCTATTTTTCCTCAGTTGTCCACTCATCTAAACATTTATTTTAACCATAAAATAAAATGAGAAATGCCATTAATTGAGCATCTGCAATGTGCCCGGAACTGTGCTAGGTGATTTGCATATATTGTTTTGGGTTTTTTGTTTGTTTTGTTTTGTTTTGTTTTTTAGGGTTTTTTGTGGTGCAGGGGCTTGAACCCAGGGTCTTTGCATTAAGCTACATCTCCAGCAATCATTCTATCCCACTTTTTTTGAGATAGGCTCTCCCTAAGCTGCCCCAACTAGACTCAGACTAGATCCTTTTGCCTCAGTCTCCCAGAGTGCCAAGATTGGGGTTAGATGACAAGCTGGAGAATACCAATGCATAGATGAAATGCTATGTAAACATTGAAATGATTGTTTTCAAGATTAGTAAAAAACATATTTAGTATAACATGAAAGTTTTACCATATGGGTTTGAGGTGATGGGTTATTTCTCTTCCTGCTTACGCCAAAATATTTTTTAAAATTTTATTTAATTTTTATAATATATGAGAAATATAATGACTTATTAGCTACTTGTGTTCATACATACCTTCAAGTGATGAGAAATAGTCCCTAGTTGTATGCTTTGTAATTTCAGAATCATAAAGAATATATTTATAGAAGAGATAGAGGAGACTAAGTATATAAATTTTAGCTAAAATTTTAGAGCCAGAGTGTTCTGTGATCATTATAGAGAATATGCACATATTCAGTATCCAAAGGTATTTTATACAAAAGCCCTGATTTATATAATTGAAAAAAATTAGTTGAGAATTTGAGGTATAAAAATGTATAAATTGGGGCCAGTGAGATACCTCAGTGGCATAAGTGCCTGCCTGGCAAGCACGAGGTCTTGAGTTCAACTCCCAGTACCCACATAGATGAAAAAAAGGGCCGGTGATGTCACTCAGCGGCACAAATGCCTGCTGGCCAGCGCGAGGTCCTGAGTTCAGCTCCCAGTAGCCACAAAAAAATAAAAAGTATTAATTGGGCCAGGCATGGTAGTACACACCTGTAATCCCAGCACTAGGGAGGCTGAGCCAGGAGGATCTCTGTGAGTTCAAGGCCAGCCTGAACTAGTGAATAGTGAGACCCTGTCTCAAAAAATTTTTTTAAAATATATACATTGGTTTAAATATTGACATAGCAAAATTATGAATCATTCTGCTTCTGCAATTATGTAAATTCATGTACTAATCAGTACTATCTTTTTGTGACAAATATTGTAATGGTTTTTTTCTCTTGCTTTAATTGTTAAAGCAGTAGATTTCAGCTATTCTTCTTAAATCAGCTTTTATTCTAGTAGGTAACCCATTAATTGGGGTACCATGACCTTTTAAGAATGCTGTTCTAGTCCGTAAGTGGACATTTCTTTGATATTTTAGTTATTGCAGTACGAGGGATTAAACATAGGGCCTTCACACTCAGTTACATTTCCCAGACCTTTTTTTTTTTTTTTTTTTTTTTTTCTAATTTGAGACACTATCTTGCTGTGTTGCTAAATTGACCAGGCTGGAGTTGAATTTGTGATCTTCTTGCCTCAGTGTCCTGAGAGCTGGGATTATATGTGTGTATCACACAGTACCTGACTGTCCTTTGGTATGTCTTTTGAGCAGTCGTCTTTGAATTTTAATCCCCATTTAAAAAAAAGTGCTAGTTTCACTAGCATGTTTTTACTTTTTTTTTTTGGTGTTTGGTTTTAATTTTGGGCTTTGAGACAGGGTCTCACCATTTATTCCAGGGTAGCCTTGAACTCATTATGTAGCCCAGGCTGGCCTCGAACTCATGGTGATCCTTCTGCCTCAGCCTCCCATGTACTGGAATTACAGGTGTGTGCCATGATACCCAACCTAAATTAAAGAGTTTTAATTTTTGTCTTATTATAGCTTAGTGTGAAATTTATAGTAACATGTGTTGCAGAGATAATATTAAGTCCACAATTATTGTAGCTCATGATTCTGGAAAAAATTAATCAACTTGAAGATCACATTAGTAATGCTTCCTCTATGATAGTTTCAGTAAATCTGATACTATATCCCTTGTATTCTACAACTTTTATATTAAATGACTTTGTTTAGTTATGATTTTTCTAGTATATGTTCTTCAACAAATATATGTTTGAATTAAAACAAATTAACCAAAGTTATTACATCTAAATGGTTTCTGACTCATGAACCTAACGCTTCATGTGTAAATACTCCACTTCTCACCAAAGGAGCCTCGCCTGACTTGCCCCAGTCCAGCAGTGTACAACTGAATGAAAGGCGTTGACTATAGTATCATGCAAATGAGAGTAAAACTGGAGTGTTACACTTGATTAAAAAATTAAAGTGTTATTTTTATGTCCAGGATAGGCCTAAGTGTTGAAAATAATCCAGTTTGAGAAGAAGTTTTGTGAGAAACAAATCTGACTGGCATCCTTAGTTATGTAATACAGTCAATTAGCAAGAAGGAAATAAGGACTGTTCCTCCATATTTTAGGATTTTACAATGACAAGGAATATGGTGGGCTTCACCTCTTCATTTCCTGCTTTGAAATTCTTCTATAAGAGAAAAAAGTTACTATAGTCATAGAGGTGAGATACATATTTTTCTCTTAACGTTGTTAGAAAAACACAGAAAATGTTCCATAAGAGATTTTGTTACCACAGTGCTATGAATGACAGGAGTTATAGATAAGCTTTATTTTTAAAAATTGTGGGCCGGGGATATAGCTCAGCGGCACAAGTGCCTACCTGGCAAGCTAAGGTCCTGAGTTTGATTCCCAGTACCAAAAAAAATAAAAATAAAAATTGTTTTATCTTCATAATAGCGATGTTTTTATACTCCAGGAAATACTGGGGAGTGTGGTCAGTATTAATTTGGGGCTTGCCATGTGACAGACACTGAGTTAGAAAGAAATATAGTGGTAAACAAAATAGGTCAGGGATCTTCAGATCTGGCAAGGCAGAGTTTGGAGCAGTTCTGCTCTGTGTTGCTGTAATCCTGGTTACCATGGTATGTAAGAAGAATATCTGAATTTTGGAGGTTTTGGAAAGATGGTCCTCTCACAAAAAGTGAAATCTGAGCTGAGTCTGAGGAGAAGCCAGTGGGAAAGATGCCTGGGACTTGTTCAGGCACTGTTCAGGCATGGGCGGAATCTTATCATTTTCATCAGAAAACAAAACTCTGTTTTAGGGTGATGGTTAGTAAGTGACAGAGAAAAGGCAAAACTGACTAGAAATGCCCTTTGTACGGGAAATCACGTGCTTTTTAGAGGTGTAAGAAAATTTAGAATTCAAATAATTGAAATAATATATTTTAGGTATGAAATTTGTCATGTAACCGTAATATGTTTATATAGAAGGAAAATTAGAAGAATTAGCTAAGTTTCCCAAACAGATATATTCTCATTTAATGGACATTTATCCAAGTAGTGCTTTTTATTCCTGGCAAAAAATATTTTTATAATAATCTTAACGTGAAATTCATAAGAATATGATAAAAATTACTCACGGTTATCAACAACTTAATGCTAGTAGCACATTTGGGTAGTATCGGAGGGAGGTTAATAGTGGGCCATGGAACCTGGCTGCTTGATAATTCCAATTTTGCCCCCTGCTAGCTGTATGACCTTGGTCAGCATTGTTCAGCTCCATTATCTGTTCAATGATGATTTTATAATTATACCCTGAAGTAAGCTCGTCTGTTTTTTTAACTATATGAGGAATTTTCTTGGATTAGATTTTTTTTCTCATTTTGTATTTGTATGGACCAGCTTAGACTTTGCATGCTCTTTGAGCTTGGCTGGACAGGGATAATATCTTTGCAGTTGTGTTGTTGCTGCGTATGTCACTGTTTCTGTAGAGTTCTATGATTTGTTTGTTTTTAGTGACAATGATCTGCTTTGGCTACATCCTCAGCCCTTTTTTGAGACAGGGTCTTGCTAAGTTGCTAAGGTGGTCAGCCTCTGCTCAAACTTGTAGTCCTTCTGCCTTAGCCTCCTGCAGTGCTGGCTTGGGTGTGCACTGCCACAACCAGCTCCTAATGTTTTTAGTTAACCTTTTCACACTTTTTTTTTTTTAATATGTGGGTACTGGGAGTCGAACTCAGGACCTCACGCTTGTCAGGCAGGCACTTATGCCACTGAGCTATATCACCGGCCCCACTCTTTTTTTTAAAGGGGGTTTAGGACACTAAAAATTATTCCTGTGAATACTGAATATAGTAAATATGTTTATTTTAAACTTACTGTTCAGTTTAGTATGTTATAGGTATGGAAGAATTTAAGGAGAGTAGGAAAACAACTTTATCTTTGAATAGTTAATAAAAATGACATATTAGATTAAAACTAATGTTAATTTCTATGTGATCATTTTTTGCCTCACATTTGATGTTTGTATTTAATGCAAATGGGCATCAATTTTGGGATATTGGAACACACGATGTTTTGCCTTTGAAGTTAAGGATGATTAAGGTTTTACTCAGAATTTATGAACTAGGACCTTCGTATGTGGTGTTCTCTCTTCTTGGACTACTGTTCCTTTGTTTCATCGCATATGTTCTCATTTTTTAGGGTTCAACTGAAATAACCACTTCTTCAGTTTTTTTTTCATACATTAATGTATCCCCACACATACACTCCTCTCAGTTTTATCGTAGCATTTTTTAGGTTTTAAGTCACTTTATTTGTTCAGTTTACTTGTTGTCTACCTCTTCCCATTATTACTGAAGTACCATAGGATAGAGAGGTGTCTGTTTGACCTACTGCTTCATATACAGTGACTAGGACGGTGTTAACCCCATCCGTAACTGGTGTTTAGTAGCTGTAATGAGTGACAGAAAGAATGAAAGAGTTAAGTAGCTTTATCTCAACTCCACAAGTTCACACAGAGGGAGGACTGTTATTTAGTTTGGGTGGCCATTCAAAGACCCTATGTGGACTCAAGAGAAAGCAATCCTACATATATCTCCAAATCGAATCTTCATCATAATCCTATGGTGAGTATCATAATCCAGACTTTATAAATGAGCCAATTGGGGTTCTTTGTGACTTTGTAGACCCATTATAGGAAGGAAGAGAAGCAGTTTATTTGGTTTCAAGCTCAGTATTCTCTAAGCAAATCAAAGATGGCTTTTTCTATGCTAAGAGTGTGTGTGTGTGTGTGTGTGTGTGTGTGTGTGTGTTGTGCGAGTCCTTTCCTGTTTTTGAGTGTTGGGCCAGTCTTCCTGTAATCATTTAAACTCATTCTAAATCTACCCTCGCATGCTTTGGTGCACACCTCTCCTAGAGAAGAAAATAGAGGACTACATTTTTATTTTGAATGTTGTACTCTTAGCTTGGCACAGGTGATAGTGTTAAACATAGAATTTTGAGCTTGGAGTCTGGTTCCATTCCCAGTGTTTTCAGTATTCTGGCTTTTAGCAAATATTTACTGACTACCACCTGTTTGCCTGAATTTATGGTAACTTAACAAATGAAGAAAAAGAATATGGAGTAAGATTCAGACCTCATGTTCAGTTTGGTGATTATCTAACAATATTTAAAGTAGCTTCTTTAAAAAAACAATGCCATAATGTTAAGTGAAATAAATCAGACACACAAGCTTAAACATGGTATGGTTTCTCTTATATGAGAAACTCAAAATATAAATAAAGAGTAAAATGAAAGATAGATAATAAGACATAGGGAGGTAGACCTTTCTCAAATGTGAAGGAGAGCAAGACATGGAGGGAGGAGTGCGGCAGGGAAGGGGAAAGGGATGAAAAAAATAATTAATTATGTACATGTACCAACTCCCCGCAAGGAATATAATCATTATGTACTACAAACATGCACTCATGAGGAAAAAAAAGAATGAAGCTCTAGAGATTAGACTGACCCCTCTAGTTTCAGAGGCATTGTCAGGATAAACTCTTAATTGCTGAATGTGTATAATACAGTTTTTAGGTGTTTCAGGTTTTTTTTTAATATATGTCTTATAAAATACAGTGGACCATTAAAAAAATGCAGTACTGAAATGAATGATACCTCTACTCACTGTCTGAGAAAGATGCCCATGAGATACTTTTAATTTAAAAAGTAGATTGGAGCCCATGAGATGTAACATGAGTCTGCTTTTCTGTTGTTTAAAAAAAAAGTAAGGCTAAGTCTGTATGAAATACATAAAAAAGAATACCCTCTGAAAATGTAAGTGACTGTGGAGGGAGGCTTCAACAGGCATTTTTATAATGATAGGATTCTGAATTATTTTTAAATTTCTAAATATTTCTTAGTATTTAAAATTTTTATTAGCATATGTTTGTAGTACATAATGAAAAAATTGAAGGATCTGTAGATTTTGGAGAATGTTCATAATGGTTTTTAAGTGAAAAACTATTAGAAAATGATACTGATTATCTTATGTATCTGTTTTCTCTGTACTGTGAGTTTTATAACATGGCAATAAAGGAGTTTTATTAGAAAATTCTCTATACCCTGCTTTCAAAAAGAAACAAAAACTAAGCAAGGTTAGTATTCTTACTAAAGGTGGAGGTTAGTGTAGCGAAAATATGTAAATGGGGAATTACCTTATCCTTTATTGGTTTTTCTTAGTTGTCATTAAGTTTATTTGCATAATTATAGTGTTAATAATAATGATTATGACAGCTAATACGGACTGAGGACTTATTAAAGCGAGATAGTATTGTAAGAACTTAGCATATGTTAACTTTATCCTCTGAAGTGTACAGTTTAATATTTTACCTATTATTAAAGATGAGGCTCAGAGAAGTTAAATGTCTTGCCCAAGGTTATAGAACTAGTAAATTGCAGAACTAATAAATGGCACACTATGCTATGTCCAATTGCTAATTTGTGAGCTTCTGAATACCAGCCTAGTTGTCAATAGTGTGTTTAGCTTTTCTCATTAATGAAAAGAGATTATTAATTTTAGGTCAGGATTTTGGCAGTCCTCTCCAAGTTTATTTTTCAGTCTCTTAGGGGTTGTTAAAGAGCATTTATGATTTCTGCCTCTCACCAGGATGAAGAGATGTGGGTGCTAAAATTGTAGCTAATAGGTTGTTGGTTACATTCTGTTCTGTTTTTCTGAGTAGGCACTTTGACATAATGAAAAAAACAGCGGCTTTAGCTTCAGTTAGATTTCAGCTCATTCTGGCTTGAACATTTTCTAACACAGGTCTTTAGTTGAGGCACTTTGTTACTGTTTCTTCACTTGGAAAGTAAGGATAATGATACTGCCCTTTCAGTCTGATTATCAGGAGTACATGAAATAATGTAAGGCCTTTTATGTAGAGTTAGGCACATAGTAAGATCTTAATAAATTTTAAGGCATTTCCTCAGGTAGATATCTTAATAAAATGGGGATTAGTCTTGGGAAACAAAATGTAACTGTTTTTGTACTGTAAAGTGGAGATATAACTGCTGCTGGAAAGTGAATATTCTTCAAAAACTATTAATATTTTAAGATGCCTGTTTAATTCAGTTTCCTTATATACAGATTGAAATGACTGATTTGTTATTAATGTATTATTAGTAAATTCATTTTGAGTGATTCTTACATTTCAAATCATAATGACATAAAACTCTGTGATCAATTATCTTGTAAGCATGCATTTATTATTATTATAATGATTGTTGACCTGGCATGTGTTGCTGATTGGTTCCATGCATAGTTTATAGTCTTGATGACTTTTCAAAAAGAGTGACAGAAAGCAACTAGTTTCTGACTGCAGAGCTCATGAGCTCTCTTTCCATTTGGTTTGTGGGATGTTTTATAATTTATTAAAATGCCCTTTCTCACAGTTTAGTAACTGAGTGTGTATATTTTGCTATTTATTCAATAGATTAGCTCAGTTTCAAAATATTTACTTTATCTTTATTACTTAATTACCTAAAATACAATATGTTGGATTTAAGGAAACCTGAGAATGAAGAAACATTTAAGAACCTCCCTTTCTTGACTGAATGAAATGGATATAGTATGAAAATTACCTTTTAAAAGCACATTTTTATCTATGTGCTTAGTTTATATTATTTTAAAAAATAACTTCCTTTATAGATTATACTTTTTTTGTGGTAGTTCACCTTGATCCCAAGACCTTTACACTGAGGTACATTCTCAGTCCTTTTTTATTTTAAGACAGGATCTTGCTAAGTCACTGAGTTGTCCGTACTGGGCTCAAACTTGCAAACCTCCTGCCTTGACTTCCCGAATGCTGAGAGTACAGGCATGTGCCACTATACCCAGCTTACTGCTGCTGTATTATCTCAGTGTGATAATGGAAATTATTGCTCTTATTCTCTAATAATATCTGGGAAAAAATGCCAACAACATGCTTTCTGTTGAAAGTGCTCATTGTGCCCTGCTTATGCTCATAACTGTTATCACTTCCCTGAATCTTTACTTCTGGACAAAGTAAACAATGTTGGCACAAACAAAAAGCGACCATCTGTTTTTTACCAAAGAAAAATTTAAAATTGAGTACAGTTGTTAAAATATTTGTGTTATGTTTAAAGCATATATTCTTGGGCATTTCTCTGTACATTGTCCTGGCTAAGGTTTGAAATCTTGCATATTTGAAAAATCTTTATTCATTGCCACAATTAATGAATGTGTGGTTTGACTCAATATGGAGTTTTACTTAAAAAATAATTTTTAAATTGTATTAGAATGGCTTTTGCTTTTAGTGGTTCTGTTGAGAAACTTTGTTTTGTTATTTTTGTTGCCATTTAAAATCTTACATTTAGCCTTTTACCAGTTTTCTCACTCAGAAGCTTTAAAGATCTCTCTCATGTTCCTATTGTCCTAAATAATTTATCAGATAACTTTTGCTTCCAGTGGGTGTTCAGAAATACATGGAGGGCCAGTGAGATGGCTCAGCGGCATAAGTGCCTGCCTGGAGAGCACGAGGCCCTGAGTTCGACTCCCAGAACCTATGTAAAGGAAAAAAGGGGCCAGTGATACCGCTCAGCGGCACAAGCCCCTGCTTGCAGGGGCGGGGACCTGAGGTTGACTCCTGGTACCCACAAAAAAAAAAAAAAAAAAAAGAAAGAAATACATGCAGACAGTTTTAGTGATTATAGTGACTAGGGATATAGGGAAGGGTGTTTTGGCATTTAGTGTTTGAGGGTTAGTGAGGTTAGTTTTCTTACAATGCAGGGAGCATATTTAGTCAAATGTTAGTAGTGTCCATCTTTGGAAATGTGATCCTGGGGAAATACAAGAATAATTATGACTTGCATATTGATTCTGGTGTATGACAAAAGAAACATTGTTCATAATGTTGCAAATATGGTATGTGAAACAATGAAGGAAGAAACTGTAAATGAGATGGTATAAATAGAAAAGAATAAAAATTACTATATGAAGTAGAGCCATTAAGATACCATCTATTGCTCTATTTTTACTGTATTGCTGCTTTTGGTTTCAAGTTGGAATTATCTGTTTAATATGCTTGGTAATATTTTCATAACTTTTTTCGCTATTTCCAGTAGTACTTGTTCTTACTTTGATAGGTCAATAAATTGTTAATTCTTTTCTTCAATAAGATATCTGTTTGTAATACAAAAAGTAGTTCCAGATCAGACAAATTTGAGAAGGCTAGAACATACATTACTATATTAGGGTAGAATTCAGAAAGGGGCTGAGCAAGTATTCTATTTGTGCAGTTTCATAGTTATTTCTATTTCATTACTTCTTTGGAAAATGAATTATCAGAATTACATGTACAGATAGCTGTAAGAGTACAAACATTCAGTGACAGTGATGAGTGGCTTTTGATTATTCAACTTTTTTCTTGGCTTATATCATTGCTTTACTTCTTTAATGTGCCTTTAATGTGTCTGAGCAGGAAAACTGTATGTTAGAAATGTGGGACACTAAGGAAGCAGAAAAGAGTTAAGACAATGAAGTGGGAAGATATTAAAATAGTTTGATAATTTTGTATTAATGTAATAATTCTAAGCATTTAAACATAGAGTGTAGTTTTTATTTAACATGCATGTGATATACTTTCATCTTTCAGAACCGAAGTTGCAGCCACAGCAGCCTCATCAGGGACCGCACAAAATGTCAAATATTGAACAAAATGGAGTAAAAGATAATAATCAACCGAGACATCTTTCTCGTAGTGATACCAGGCAGCCAAGAAATGAAAAACCTCCTCGTTTTCAAAGAGACATCCAAAATTCAAAGTCAGTTTTGGACGGTAGCGGATTGTCTAGAAATAGAGTTTCTGAAAGACCAAGTATTTCTTCAGGATCTGAAGTATGGGCTGAGGAGAGAATCAAATGTGATAGACCGTATTCTAGATACGACAGAGCTAAAGAAACTTCATATCCTCTAAGTTCTCAGCACAATAATGGTGCTTTTAACAAAAGAGATAATGCTATGCAAACCAGATCAGGAAAAGGTCCATCCTATGCAGAGGCAAAAGAAAATCCACTTCCTCAAGAATTCATAGATTATAATAATCAAAAACGTGGGAAAAGAGAAAGCCAAACTGGTAATCCTGATCATTTTTATGACAGAAAATCACGAACAATAAATAATGAAGCTTTCAGTGGTGTAAAAATCGAAAAACATTTTAACGTAAATACTGATTACCAGAATCCTGTCCGAAGTAATAGTTTCATTGGCGTTCCAAATGGAGAGACAGAAATGCCACTGAAAGGGAGAAGAGTAGGACCGATTAAGCCAGCAGGAGCTGTCACAGCTATACCTTATGAAGATAAAATATTTTACAATAGTGGGCCCAAAAGAAGATCCGGGCCAATTAAGCCAGAAAAAGTGCTAGAATCATCTATTCCTATGGAGTATGCAAAAATGTGGAAACCTGGAGATGAATGTTTTGCACTTTATTGGGAAGATAACAAGGTATGGATGTTGTAAGCATGTACTAGTATTACTAAATGTCACATTCTGGTGGGACTTCACAGAAAGCCATCACTGTGGGACTGAATTTTATTCTACAGTTGCACCTATTGAAGTCCTTTAAGTAGATTTATAGATACATAACTTAAAAAAGTGAGGAAAAGAATGTTTAATATTTTTTCTGGATACTTAGGTGGACTCTTCCCCACAAAATTTGGCTAAAACAAGTTTGGTTTTAATTTAGTATCAGAAAAGTATTACAAAAGTGGTTAAATATAATTCAACTTTATTTCAATTACCAATTCACAAAGAAGAAAATCAGTATTTCATTTAAACAGAATATACCATAGTCAGCCCTTTTTTCTTTTTTTTTTTTTTTTTGTGGGTACTGGGGGTCGAACTCAGGACCTCACGTGCCACCAGGCGCCCGTGCCGCTGAGCGATATCACCTGCCCTTTTTTCGTATGTGGGTACCAAGAGTCGAACTCAGGACCTCGTGCTCGCCAGGCAGGCGCTTATGCCACTGAGCTATCTCACCGGCCCCTAGTCAGCCTTTTTTTAAAAAGTCAAAATATATGTTATTCACCTTGTAACAAGTAATTTAACAATTATTAGACTGATAATTTAGACATTATTTAGTTGTACCTGAGAGGTGGCCCAAAGGGAAAGAAGATTGTCATGGGGAAAAAAGATGAGGCTGAGAGAGTACAGTGGATCAAGTAAGAGTTTGGCCATAGCTGAGAGAACAGTACCGTGAGGACAGGAAGGGGAAGAGGAGAGAAGGCCTGTCACAGATTTTTCCATGTTTCCCCCTTTGCCCAACATGCTCTTCTGTGCACCGCTCTTCTCATCCTTGAAGCCTTGGCTCGGACATCACTCTTAGAACAAGTGTTTTTTATCTTCTGCCTCCTCTTTCATACATGAATCTTCTTCTCAACCAGTACCTTCTTTATTCACTTTTTAAAACAGCACAATTTGTAAAACTTCTTGGTTTTGATTCTTGGATTGGTATCTCTTTCCCATACCTTGATGTTAAGTTGCTTGAAAGTAGGACTATGTTTGGTTTTTTCTGTAGCCCTGTTTCTCCTACAGTATAGGGATTTCTTAATTGTTTGTTTACTCTGTTAATTAGTTAATTTAGGAGAGGATACTTATGTAGGAAAGAAACACAGTAGTGAAGGGACTAAAAACATTAGCAAAAACATACAAGAGAGTTGCAAGATGAGGGATTTAGGTGGATGTTAGGTTCATGTAAACATAAAAAATATATGAAACATGTCAGGAAAATTTTAATTGATAAGGTGAGGATGTGTTAATGAGAGGGTGTGGCTGAAGGAAGGGTGGAGGTAAAGGTAACTAGATTTCAAGGAACTGAAATTCTGACTAAAGAATATGGATTGACCCTTTACAGAGATATATAGGACTTAGCACCTGGAATTAGGCCCTGTCGTGTTCAGAGAATGATGAGGTATAAGCAGGGTGTTAATTGTTACCTGATGTTAGCAACAAAGAGGAGGACAGAGTAGCAATGCTAGGTGGCGTTGGCTTTTAAAGTTTTTGTGTGAATGTGGGATAGTATTTGTTTAGAAGCAGCATCTCTGGCTGTTGAGCCTTTGTTCAAGGATAGAAGGCAGAAAAGAGACAAAATTATGTGTCTTTTTTTTCCTAGAAAAACAAAAGCCTTCCCAGGAATAGTAACAGACTGCATTTAAATCTCCTTGGTTGGAACTTTCTCATGGCCACTGTCTATTAGGAAGGCTTGGAAAACAGATGCAGACTTTTTTTTTTTTTTTTTGCTATCCAGATTCTTTCTTTCCCTAGTGGTTCATCCAGACCACTTTCCAAAAGTGAGGGATCGTTTGATTTGGGTAGAGAGTTAGTCCTTGTAGCTATTTCTCCTTCACTGTAGAGGCAAGAAAAAGTGAAGTAACTGGAAGTTAGTCTTTATCACGCCAGTACTGTCTGCTGTAGAGGAATGCATGCTGTGTCAGGTGTTTTTGTGAAAGGTTAAGATGAAGATGAAAACCTTTTCTGTATAGGACAGTGTGAGGCTATTTGTGACCTTGACAAGTGACTGGAGTTAGGTTCAGTCATGGTTTCAAAGGCTTGGTAAATGATTTAGGCTTTCTATTGAAATCCCATAAGGATTGTGCCCTAAATAGTAAAGGCAAACGTGAAACAGCTAACCCTTACAGAGCCTAAAAGCAGCCCTCAACAGGATCAAGGATATCCCCTTTTTACTCTGTCTGCCTGCCAGAAGGAGAAAGAATGATTTGGATAAATGACCAGAGAAAATGAAACAACAAAGAAAAATAACAGGCCTGTATATTCAGATAGCAGTCAAGTTCCTATCAATACTACTGAATTCAACTATTGCCTCTATTAAATATATTTCAATAATGCCAAAAGCATCTAGAACACAGCACCTTACAATGCCCAATGTTTCCATCTATTGGAGTATTAGAGTACTTGGGTGATCTCTTAAGGTAAATACTTTCATTTAAACTGATATGTATACTTTTCAGTTTAGGATGAGGTCTGTGGACTCTAAGTAGATTACACTATTAAGTATTGGAAGTGAGGCAAACAATACCCTGTGAAAGAGGAAATTATTCACTATCTGACCTCTAATTTAAGAGGTAACTTGACTAGACACTGAAGAATAGGCAACTTTCTAATTTTCTAGCTAGAGACAAGGATAGAAATTTAAGAAAAGGAATTGACTACAACTACCATGAAGAAACCATAATCTTAATTGCATTATAATGATATTTCAGAGATAATCAGTTAGTATACTTTTCTTTTAAAGATTCATCACCATACCTTGCCTTTATAAAAACATTATTTCCTTAGAAGGTTTTGAGTGTCTGAGGCAGTTCTCATTCTTCATCTAGATTGCCAGACCTGTTCAGGTCTTTCTCTTCTCTCAACTGGAATATTGCAAAAACCTCCAAATCAGGTTCCTTGCATTAAACTTCATCCCACTTAAATTTGTCATTGATACTGCCACCACTGTGATCCTGGTTTTAAGCCATGTTATTCTTCCTAATTAAACTCTTCCACCCGTTGGGTCGAATACAGATTCTAGCAGGTCTGTATATTCTCCATCATCTGATCCTTCCTTACTTACACTAATTCCTTATTGGTTGAACCATTTTCTCACATCATAGCATAGTAAATTAAAAACTTTTAGTTTCCAACACTCATCTTCATGTTTTATGTTTCTGTAACTTTCCATTGAACAGCCTTCTCAGCAGTTTATGTTGTGTGATCGAAAAGTGTGGTGAATGTTTCATTTTTGAAAAAAACAATGTATTACAGTAAAAGACACATGGCCATTAATCCCCATCAAAATACTTTGCCTCACTTTGAACATGCTGATTGCTTTATTCTTGCCACTCTCTGAAGCAATTCTGGAAGTCCTCTTTTATAAGTATCTTTAGTTTCACTGTTGTGGCTGCTGGGATTACATGAATTGATTCAAAATGTTTACTTTTCATTGTCATTTTGGTTTTGGGAAAGAGCCAGAAGTCACATAGTACCAGATACGGTGAAGAAGGTAGATGAGGTCACACCATAATGTTTTTTACTGAGCCCGCCTTTCTGTTGGATGGCTCTTGGCAGCGGCATGCACTGTATTTTTGATCACACCTCATAAAGACACTAAAGAGGACTTCTAGAACTGCTTCAGAAAATGGCAAGAATGTTGGGATGATTGTGTTTGAAATGAGGAATATTTTCAGGGGGATTAATGGCAATGTCTTTTACTATAATAAATATTTTTTATTTAAACTATTTTTTGATCAGTTCTTGCACATGGTTAAACAGTTTTCATCTTTGAATCTATTCCATCTACTCAGGAAGTTCTTCATGAGCTCTTCAGTTTTATTAAGTGCCATATGGCTACATTTTTTTTTTTAACAGTGCTTTATGGATTATATAGAAGTTATTTTTTATATGGATCATCTTTATTAAACTGAAAGGTAGGTTTTTTTTATGGAATTAAATGTTTGGCTTTATTTGGGGCATGGGCATGGTTTCTTAAATGAGACTTTTAAAAACTTACCTCAGTGTCAAAGCTGTATTCTGGGGAGTTAAGGTACAAACCAGATGCATGGGATACTCATTCCTTCAGTAACCCCACATCATTCTAAGGAATAGAGACTCAGCTGTAAGTTCCTAAGAAAACATGAACTTACTTGGTTTTCTAGGACATTGCATGATTGTTTGTTGAACTTATCTGAAATAACATAATTTGGGAAGCATACAGTTGAAGCATGTAATCAAAACAGTTCACGAAACACAATGGTGAGAGGCTAAAAAATGAAGAAGAAAGTGAGAAAGAAGAACATTTCACAAAAACCCTAAGATAAAGAAAATTCCAGCATGGTATCTCTATACTTGTTAGCATGCAGACCTGGAAAAGAAACACATGGAGTCACTTAAACTTTTGTAATATGAAAAATACTAGTTACTAATAAATATGCTAGATAAAAACCATCTTTATTTGAGGTATATTAGGGTATCTTATATTTAGAAAAATATGGAAAATGTGAGGTTTTTTTTTTTTTTTTACCTTTAGCATTTCCTGATACTGGTGAGCTCATTAAGAAATACTGTTGAGTAGTGTTATAATCAGGCATCTGCCTACCACAGTTTGAAGACGAGATGCTTTCAAAGCAGATTATTTCTTGTTTACATTTCACATTCATTAAATCACATTCAGTCCTATAATCGGAGTCCTGAATAAGTTGACCTATATTGGGGAAGTACTCTTAAGTCAATGATCTACTCTTAGTTTACAGATAAAGTTTTAAATTGTAGTTATTACATAATAGATTTCTTATGAGTTTGTTAATGTACATCAATCTTCAAACCAAGTAACACTGGGTAAAATGAAAGTTTCTGATTTTGCAGGGTCTCAAACCCTGGAAATCCTGGATCGGAGTAATGTGCTTACTCCTCATCCAGTGTCCTTACCTCACTCCAGACATCTGGGATGACTGAAACAATATCTTTCTTTGTTATATATTTGTATTCTTTGTGTAAGAATTACCAACGTTAGTCAAAGAGTTACCTAAAAGTGAGTTTACTTTCTTAAAAATATTACATGTTGTGACAGTTTGCTTCAAGAATTTGTTTTTCCACCAAACATTGCCTTTGTAGACAACACTGATTGTCATATTTAAAACTCTTTTTTGCCTCCTCAGTTTTACCGAGCAGAAGTTGAAGCTCTCCATTCTTCCGGTATGACTGCAGTTGTTAAATTTATTGATTATGGAAACTATGAAGAGGTGCTACTAAGCAATATCAAGCCCATTCAGACAGAGGCATGGGTATGTGATCCAAATTCTGTACAAAGGCATAAGCCATTTTGAAGAAGATATGCAGCTCTAAAAGTTTAGTCGTCATCATACAAAATTTGCAAGTGAAAAAGTATTTTGAATTTGCTTAAAATTGGCTACCACAACAAAAATTTTACTTTAATACTTACACTGAACTAAAATAAAAATGAATGAGTTTAATTACTTTTCTTGTATAGTGTGTTGTATTATGCTTTGGAAATAAGCACCCTTATTACATGTTTGCCGAAAACTTGTATATGTAAATTGGGTTTGTTTGTTCTTCCCAAAGTATTACTTTAAATTTTATTAAATGATACCCAGATTACTATACATATCTCTGGTTAATAATTACCTGAGGGGGCCGGGGAGATAGCTCAGCGGCACAGCGCCTGCCTGGCTCGCGCAAGGGCCTGGGTTCTATTCCCAATACCAAGAAAAAAAAGAAAAAAAATTATTATTTGGTTAGTTAGATTGCCAAATGTTTGCCAAAGCTATGTGCTAATACTGATGATGTAATTTAGAGCTCATTGTCCTTGTAGCATCCATTTTATATAGGGCTTATATGACTATATAGATAAATTTCCACCCACTTTAACGCAGAAACAAGGGGACAAAATATATAGAATTAATTTCATAAAATTTTTCTTATTTTTTTTCATTTCTTCAATTTATGTACCAGTAAGAAGGTAACTCTAACTGATAAATCATACTGGAAAAATTAAAGGGCCACAAAGTTATCTGAAATATTAATATCTAATTTATGTCATTCTTTTCTGGAGAAACTTGTTTTAACTATTTTTTCTTTTCTGGTTCTCCATATCATGGCGGTTTTTATTCCCTTTTTTTCCATTAATGTATTTTAATCTGGTTTTGATGGTAAAAGTATCTGTTTATTGAATCTATATTTCTGAACTTGAATCCTGTCTACTGCTTATTATATGCTCCCAAGTGTTTTTCGCTATAACCACCGAAGAGTCAAAGTAGGAATTTTACATTATTTAGGTTTTTTTATTTTTTTAAAAGACTTTGTAACAGATTAATTTTATTCTACTATCCTTAAAGAAATACATAGTTTTCTTCATTTCTTCGTTCCTTCTTTTTGCTATCTAGGGTGGTCATAGATGATGAGCACATTTGTTATATCTCACATTGTTATATCTCACCATTCAGAAGTGTTTGGTGCTGAAGTAATAATTTTCTTTCTGCATTTAGTGATTACCCCACCCCTTCTCTGTCCCTGATAGTCCTCAGTGCTTTATCCTTGATTTTATAGATCTTTGTAAACTTAGCTGGATAATAAATTTTATCAAATGGCCTAGAGCATTTAATGATTCTGTTTTGAATGACAACACTTCATACTCTGTCTACCTATTAGTGAATACTCATCTGTACTTAATTTTGGTGTTTTTTTAACTCATTTTTTCTGCAGTCAACATACAAGTCTTTATAAGATGCTTAAAATATTTTGCAGAAGGAAATAGGAATCACTAAATCTTTTGGAGACTTTCATATTTCTTTTCTCCTAGTTACAGATAATCAAGTGATTTGTGATTTTTATGATTTTGCATAAATTATTATAACACATTTTTGGATCATGTACATTATTACTGAGGAAAAGGTTCCTCTGTCTTGTTTATCTCCATGAATGATTAACCTAGTTGAGAGAAATGTCTCCTCCTTGAAATATAGAAGCCATCAGGTCTTCATCTATCTCCATTTAAAAAATACGTATGTATGTATGTGTATATAAACATAAAAATCCTGTCCAGTAATACAATCTATGCCAATGGCAGTACATGTAATGTAGTATTAGTATAGAATTCTCTTATTCTCTGAGAGTATTAATATGGTTGTTTATAAACAGTTTTTCTTTTGTAACCAGGGACTGTATGTAATAAGGTTTAAATTAAAGGTGTTCATAATTATCAAAATCAAAATACTCACTGTACTAATAAGAATATAACTCTAACAGATAGTCATACTAGGAAAATTAAAGGGCTGCAAAGGTGCAGAGGAAGTTGTTAGAGGCCTGTGCACCATTATTCATTTACACTGTCAGTTGTGAAATTTTTAATTTTTTAACTCTTGCACTACATATGTGCATTAGTATTTTTTATTGTGAAAAGACGCTGCATCTTTTATTAAGATTTATGTTTACTGTTGGCACAAGAGTTTGGAAGACCTCTCAAGTTTTCCTGAATGTACCAGTGATCATTTAGTAAAGATGTTTAAAAGTAGTTTGCAAAAAAAGAAAAATCAAAAAACACCTGCATAAAAACCAAAAGCCTTTATTGAAATCACTGCTTGTATTGTTTTTCAAAACATATAAGGGTAAATCATTAAATGAAAAGCGCAAACTATTAAGAGACTCAATGACTAATGGCTTGTTGTATAAAAATTAAAATAAAAATCATGTTAATACTTTAAATCTAAGTGTTAATGTTTTTCTCATAAGATTTAGGAATTATTTGCCTTGCATCTGTAGGCCAAATATTTATTTCCCTTTTCCATCTAGATATACCTTTTACTTCCACGTGATACTCAGGGATGACATTTTCAGATGGCTAAAATATATTTTGATTATGATTAAATACTTTGTTTCCTCCAAAACGATTTCCTAAAATTTTTGGTGTTATCCTTGATTATTTTTGTTATTACTGTACCAGTATTTCACTGGTTCCTTTGACTATAATAAGATATTCTGTGTTAATGTCCTTATTGTAGTGAATTTTCTAATTATCACACATAATGTGAGATTTATAGCTCATTTTGAAGTGGATAAATGCTCTAGCTTTCTGGGTTTTTTTTTTTAAATAATTGTTCTTTGTTTTAGGGTTTTCCTTATTTAAGCAAAGCAAATGAAGCATTATGGAGTCTCATATTACTTATAAAATTATAAATGGAAAAACATTATATTTCTCACCATTTTATGAGAAAACATTAGGGACAGTGAAAACCTGTTTGTGTTCCCTTCAGGCTTTTGCCAATTGGTTCCTTTTAACTCTAAAACTAACACCAGGAAACTAGTAAAAAGATGCCAGTGGCAATTTAGAAGCACTATACAAACCTTGGCGCTGCTGCTTGTGCAAACCCTTTTTGTGCTTTTTTGGCTGCTGTTGCTTCTGAATTGCTTTTCTAAATCTGGACAGATACTGTCAGGTCCTGACTTTCCAAGTATATTCAGAATATGGATGCTATTGAGACTTATATCCCAAGAAATGATTTAGAACATGCTGGTATGTAACCTTTTAAAAAGTTTGTAGTATCTGCTTCTTGCTGGCAGGATACGACCACTGTTCAATGATTGTTCCCACTAGAAAAATTATGATTATGTATATAATGGTTAGTTAAAAGACCTAACCATACATATGATCTTGGGCAGTAATTCTGCAAAGTGGCAGGTGGATTATTATCATCTTTTAGATGATCATCCTAAGTGTTTTTCTGTAGAATATTTATTCAACAGATATTCCTTGTATATCTGCTAGGTGTCAGGCATTATTCGGTGAGTTGTATGTATAAATCCACAAAACATACAAACATCTATGCTCTCTGAACAAAGGTAAGAAAGTTGTAAATTCTGTTACATGAAACATTCTTAGATATCTCTCTGGGATGTTTATTCTTACCTCTTGAACTTTAAAACAAATGCTAGTAGAGAAAATCCACTTATTTGCTGAATAATGTAAATGTATAGGTCTTCATTTTATTCTATTTCAGTTTGAGGATAAAGTTACTGTGGAAAAAAGTATACAATGAATTCTATATATTTAAAAAATCTTATATAATTATCTATTTTATCTTGTTTGTTTTGAGATAAGAGTATCACTGTGTTACTTAGGCTGGCCTTGAACACCTATGCTCAAATGATCTTCCTACCTTAGTCTCCCTAGTAGTCAGAATCACAGGTGCACAGCACTGTGCCTAGCTTTGTCTATTTAAAAAGTAAAATTTGTTTTTAGAAGGATTTGAGTTCTGTCTTTTATAATACTTATGATGGATATATTTTCCCTGTTAGCACACTTAAAAAAAAAAAACACTCTTTAATTTCAAGTTTTAATTTTGAAGTAATGACACTAAGTTTTGTTTTTGTTTTTGTTTTTGTTTAATAATGGCATCCTGGGAAGCACATTTGAAAGTTATCTTTCAAAAATGAGATAACAGTTATGAAAAGCCATAAATTATTCTTCCACTAATAAAAATATTGAAAAGATACATAGAACAGGACAAAACACCCCAAACCTATTTAATTTGAAGGGAGATGGAGAGTTGGGATACATAAATTAATGCATTAAAAATGAATCTTAAATGTATTAGAACAAGGTCATATTAGCAATTTTAATGACACAGTGATAAAATTAGACTATATGTAGTTTGTATTTTATATCAAAGATCATAGTAGATATTTAAAAAGGGCAATTGTTATAGAAACCATTAACTTCAAAGGAAGATCAGAATTATGTAACAGTGAGCCTCTGCCAGTTAAGTATTTAGTAAAAATTATAATTATCTTTTTGATCATAGTCCAGAAGGCTTTTCATTCTTACAGATAAGTTGTTAAATTACTGCATATAATTTATCATACTTAAATTTCTGTACTAAAGTATAATTTGGTTAAGGTCACTGAAATACTGAATACATTTTCTTCTAGTATACATACTTTAGGAAACTTTCAAAGTTACCATTTAAGCAATACTTGTTTTCTTTTGTAGTATAAATAGAGTGAAGCAGAAACAAATTGTACAGCTCATTTAGCCCTATTAAAGAACATAATTTTGAAATTATAAGCCATGAAATTTGAGGATTCTATATAGGGGTCTTTTTGTGTGTGTTTTGTTTTGTTTTGTGTTTTTGGTGCTACAGATTGAACCCAATGCCTCGTGCATGCTAAAAGGCATGTGCGCTACCACTGAGCTAAGTCCCAGCCCAACATAATTAGTATTTTTAAACTTCTTTTTGATAATGTTTGATTGGATTAGGTACACTTTATTTCTTCTTCGTCTATTACCCACATCTTTTTCATCTGTATGTAGAGTAGCAGTTAACTGTGGTGTTTCTTCTAGAATAATTATGATAGGTTTTAACTATCACACTTCCAGTAAAAAGGGGAGGTGACCTGTCTCCTTATGATAAATACTTTGACAATATACAGTTTTCAGTTCCATTAAACTTGGGAACTACTAGCAAGAATTTTACACATTGGCTTGAAGTAACTGCCTTAGTGGCCTGTCATTTGCTGAGAACTTCATTCAGGGAAAGGAAATACTGCAACAGTGAGTACATTTTATTTGCCTTAAACAAAAACTGGTATAATTTACAAAGAGTAAACATAATGAAGAGCTTCTAGTTAAGCAGCTTATTTTTTATATACCTTTCTTCATGCTTATCCATCTGGTTTTTGGAGTGTATTCTGAGAGCATGAATTCTACTTCATGGTTAAAGAAATTTGGAAAGTATTGGATAAAAGAATTAAGTATTTTTTGATTACAAGACTTCTTTGAATCAATAACAAGTTAATAGGCAATGTAAATCTCTATGGGTATACAGTGCTGTACAAACTTATTTGAAACCTCACTCCCAATAGACTCTTTTAAACAGCCTACAGGAGGTACATAGAAAACATCCTTCTTAACTTGTTCTCAAATTTCCCATCTGTAAAACGAGGAAAGATTTATCTTTAAAATATATTGTTTTAGGTTTTCCAAACACACTATAGTGTGGTATTTTTGTTATAAATGGAGACTAATGTATAAGAACCAATTTCTTCTCAAACAACATCCCAAGACTTTACTTTCTGTGAATAGAACATAAAATATAATCTTAAAGTTTTATGTCCCTTTTAAGTCTTTATGCTGAGATTTCATTGAACAGAAAAGGATTTTTTTTTACATGTAATTATACCAACTCACTGATCTTAATTTTATCTAATTCTGGAAGTTTTTATGTATTAGCTTCCAGAAATTGCCATTTGCAAAGACTCCCATTGCAGCTTCATAATACTGCTCTCTTTCTGTAGTTCTAACCTAATACCCACATATTTATATGTTCTAGTAGTAAGATATTTTGATCATTTCTTTAGGTATGTGGTCATTCTTAAATGGAGAAGAGGATTCCTAAAGGTCCAAAATTTATGTCAACATTTGTTAGTTTTTAATTTTTTTGTTACTATTTTTTTGGACACAGGCTTGCTGTGTAGCCCAGGCAGGCCTTTAACCTTCTGCCTCAGCCCCTCTCTAAGCCCTGGGATCAGAAACATGTGCCGTCGTACCTGCTTTGTGTTGTCCTTTTAATAGTAGGCTAATGTATTCTCTCTCTCAAGCTTTTTAATATTATTGTTTCGATTATGTAAAATTATATTACTCAAAGTCTCCTAGAAAACAAATTCTTATTCTAAATTTTCTTAATCTCCTGTTCTTATTTTCCCGATACTGTTTGTTAAATTAGATGACCTCATAATCAGCTCTAATTTCAGAGCTCACTTTGATGGATGTGGAGGAGAAAATATTATTTCAAGAAACTCCTCCTTCAGGACACTTTAGTTATAAGGCAGAATTTACTATTGAATATTAGCAAATAAAAGTGAAAGGAATTACAGAAATAACCAGTAGGTATGTACTGTAAGTACTGTACCATCTCTTTTAGAGGTTGATGGCATCAGAATTTTAAGTTAGAATTGAACTGGGTTGATAGCTGAAATAGGAGAAAGAGGTCAGTAATTATTTGCTGAATAATTGATGTCTTCATTATCATCTTTACTACTGAAGAATCCTTTCTGGACATCAAACCTGAACCTGATGGTTTAATATGAGAATTTTTCACCAAAAATAATTCAAATTCTTTTTGTATGAAAGATTTGTTGGAAAGCAAATTATCCTGTATGCACAAAATATTAAAATGATATAAGAGAAGTAGAAGATATATTTCCTTCCCTCCAGAAGCCACTTAAAACATATTGATAAGGACATCATCAGACTGAAATCATATGCACCTGGGAACCATTATTGATTTCTAACTACGGTTTTGTTATGCATGTTAACTGAGTAGAATAGTGTAAAAGAAGTAATGTGAGAAGCCAACATTGACTTTCCAGAACTCCTATTAACTTTAAAAACCCTTTATTGGCATTTTAATCATATGTAAATATGATTGCTTTGGCCAGATTTTATGATTAGGAAATAAGGGTCTAAGTCATGATCAACAGAGCTTAGTCATGATCAACAGAGCTTATTAAGGAAAATGAGACATTAGAAGACAGTTTAATTCTGGTTCTGTATGGTTCAAATTCTGAACTTTATGGACATGTAATTTTTGAAAGTGTTATGGTTATTTTTATACCGCTTAATAAATAATTTAGGACAATTTTATGGGCATTTTGTCTTGAACAGACTTAAGTAAATAAGGCTCACAATAATGTGAAGAAAGTACACCAGTGTACTTTTTTCTCATAAGACGATTTATAGTATTTCTCAAATACTATAAATATTACTGTTATCAGGGAATTCTAAAGTTGGTCATCAATACCCAAAAGAGTATTAGACTTGATCAGATTTTTAAAATACAAAACTGATATCTGAAAGCAATGGGAAAAGGGAGCTATGTCAAGAACCTGAAAGTATCAGTACTTTAAATTTGTTGTCTTCTAGGTGAACCTTTTTCCCTCCTATTGTTCCCCTTCTCTACCTCTCCTTTTTCTCCTTATCCAACCTCTTCCTCCTCATACTCTTCCTCCCTTATTTTATTTATCCGAGCTCTTCCTCCTCATTCTCTTCCTCCCTTATGTTTGCCACCTTATTCATCTTAAAGGCGTCAAGTGACTTTTAACTATTTAGACAGGACAGGTACCCAAGTGAAGAATGGTTAAGTAGCACAGCCTTTGAAGCTTCAGAAAGCTTGGGTACAGATGCTGTGTTCTCTGGGTAGTCTTTTGTTTGCCCTGATTTGTGTAAATGCTTACTTTGCTTACTGATGGTTGTTATTATAAAAAGACATCTACAAACTTAAATGTGTGGAAGTTCATCACAGCAAGATCTAGAAATGACAAGAAGGTTATCATGGGTATGGTCCATGTGAATCATTTCCTTGTGCTCTTAGGAAATTAGCAAAGGAAACTAAACTTCTCATTGAGTGTATTTGAAACTTCTCAGAAAGATAAATAGGATTAGAAATTAAAATATATAACTTCTTCAAGAAAAATTAAGGACTACAGACCGAAATGTCTAAATTTTGTTATAAAAATTAATTATAAAACTACATTAAGGGCTGGTGAGATGGCTCAGCGGCATAAGCACCTGCCTGGCAAGCACGAAGTCCTGAGTTCAACTCCCGGAACCCACAAACGAGAAAAAGGGCTGGTGATATTGCTCAGCGGCACGGGTGCCTGCTGGCGCGCGAGGTCCTGAGGTTGACCCCCGGTACCCACAAAAAAAAAAAAAAAAATCTACATTAAAAGCATTTTAGGCATTTAGAAAATATAAAATATCTCAAAAAATGATATGTGCCTATTTGTTGAAAATACTTGAAGTTGGCTATGAAAAGCGTGAATATATAAATTTCTTTCCATTCTTTAGTGACAGTAATCACCAAAGAGAGATGGTTCAGATTGGTTAAAAGTAGCCAGAGTGGGTTACAGGTAGATTAGTGTCTTGGTTCTTTGGCAGTTTCAAGAAAAATTTCTATAATGGTATAATTTAAAAGATTTAACTGAAATTGATAAAAGAAATTTAAAGAATCTGATTTAAATAATTTTAATTATAAAATATTACTCTCTAAAATGAAAATTACTGTGCTTTAAAGTTCCAGTGATAAATAGCAAGGTATAACAAAAATAACTTCAGACATTGCTTACCTCTTATTGCTATTCTTGGAACCAAGGCTGAGAAACATTTTCAGATTCCATGTGCTTCATCCTGAAAGGATTTGGTGAAAAGGGTCATTAAGAGTTGAATGTCTGCTCTGCTTGGCCTTTGAAAGAAGGGGAGAGGGTGAGGCTGGTCTTGGGCAAATTACTTCCACCTCCCTTTTTGCCCCTGCTTCAGCTCCAGGGGAGCTGGAAATGCACAGGAAGAATCAGAAGACCTGGGTTCGAGTCCCGGCTCTGCCACTTACTACCTATGTGACTTTGGGTAAGTTACTTAACATCTACGGGTCTCAGTTTCAGTACAGGTTGTTGTGAGGATTAAGTAATGTAATGTATATAAATTGTAGATTTGTAAGCTCGCAACATCTATAGAAACATAAATTTTTTATTACCATATGCATGGAACTCTCCCCTATTCTTCTGTACTCTGGTATTTTCAGCTATGCATTCATTTTTAAAGCAATCCAGAACGACTTAACTCCTTTTGCTCTCTCTATACTATAGCTATTATTCTTATTCTGTGTTTGCTTCAGAGTTAAGTACTGTAAGAATATAAAACCAGGTTGATTAATTTAATCTTCACTATAGAGTGTGGATTAATATTACCCCTTCTTACCCTTCCCACTCTGTCATCATTCTTTAATCTTCCCAGACTTCTGTGCTTAGAAACATCAAGGCATGAATCTCTAAAGCATGAAAATTCAGACAGTACCGGGGAAAAAAATTTTGGCAGAAGGAAGTCCTTTGGTCCTATTTCCCAACTCAGTCCTTTATTTGTTAGTAAAGCTGACTGGGAAAACCTGAGTATAAGTGGGCCTCTAGTCCTTTCATAGTCTCTGTGGGAAAAGAGATGGAAATAGTTCAAAGTTCTTCAGATGTCTTAGTGGAAACCTAGATCCTTAATCTGAAGAGTATTTAATCATAAAGAAGAAAAAGGGATTTCCTGGCTGTTTCTTTGTTCAGCTCTTTGAGTTGCATCTGATGTGGTGTCATCTTCTCAATAAAATAAGTGTTGGCCTGTCCTCAGCGAAACTTATGCAGTGCCTAATCCTGGGTGCTGAATTTATAGAAAGTGCATGGAGCTGAGAAGGAATTGCCTTCTGGATCACACCTGGCTTCACATCAAGGGCTCCTTAGGAGGGCTTATGGCTCTACTCGTCCAGCCCTCCTCTATAGTAGAAGAATGCTTAGTCTGGCTGTGAGTAAATAATAGTAGTAATAGCCCCTTAATGTGAACTGCTTGCCATTAATGCCTAATTACCATGCAGCACAGTAACAGTGAGTAACTCACATCATGATTAGATTATTTTTTGAAGATTTTATTTTATTTTATTAGCCTTGAACCATTGACTTATGTTCAATATGGTTTCTTGCTGAAGTAGCAGTGTCATCTTTTATAATTAAAAATTAGAAATACTGAACTCTGATAGTAATCAAATGCAAATTGAAACAATTAAGTACATTTAAAGTTATCAACTAATGGAAAAAAATTAAACAGTAACACTCATTCTGGCAAGGATGAAGTGATATGGGCACTCTTACATATTGCTAATAACAGTATAAATTGGTATGAGCTCTTTGATTTTTTTTCCCAAACCTAAAAAATGTTCATAAATTTAGAACTAGTAATTCTACAGTTGTTAATATCTCCTAGTTGAAAATAGTAAAGGAAAAAGCTAATTACTGAAATATTATCATTGTAGCATTTTTATAATAAAAAACAACTAGAAGCTACCTAAATGTCTAATAATAAAAGAATGGTAAAGTGTCATCTAATTTTAATAGAAAGCAGCTATGATAAGAGGTTATTATGAAGACTGTAATATATGGGGAATATAATAAAAACCATTCATAGGCCTGAAGGAAAATATATTCAGTATAATGGTTATATTAAAATAGTAAAGTTATGTGCAGCCCCTATGTGGATAAATTCAGTTTTATAAACATTTCATAATTTTATAATCCCTTTTGAGTAGAAAAAGCAAAATAAAAAAAATTCTGTGATAGTTCAGTTACTAGTCTTTCAGAAAGAAAAGCATTTGATACACAAATGAGACAACTTTTCTTTATTAAGCACAAGCTAATATCTAACTAGTCAACCAGTTTTCAGTAGAGATTCTCATTAGGAACTTGATATTTGAAAGTCTGTCTAGGCATAACGACTGTATTGTGGCCCTAGGACATATACAGAATTCAGTATTGGAAAATGCCCTGTGGAGCAGGTTTTAAGCTCTTGCTAGTGATATAAATATAACTCTAGGAATGATGCTCACAATGTTTCAAGACTTCATGAGCTCATATTTATTCCAGGTATTAATACATTTAGCATATAAAAATGTTAGATACCTAAACAGTCTAAGACACATTGTGTACACACTGTGTGTATGTGTATCAAACACTGTATGTGTGTATGTGTATCAAACACTCATACATGAGCATATGAGAGATAACAGTGTTTAAAAATTGATTCTTGCTAAATTGTTCCTTTGGAGGAGTTAAAGTAAGAAAATAAGCAAGGAAATTACTTTTTTAAAGCTGTTTAATTTCATAAGGTTTAATCTACTGACCTATCCATTAGTGATTTTCATGGTATATTAGTCACTTTTTTGTCACTGGGGCAAAATGCTCAACACCTGCAACTTAAAGGAAGGGACGTTTGTTTTGACTCACAGCTTTAGTGGGTTCAGTCCATGGTTGGTTGGCTCCAAGGCAGAAACAGCATGACAGAAGGACATAGCAGAGGAAAGATACTCAACTGTGGCAGCCAGGAGGCTGAAAAGGAGAAGCTGGGGACAAAAATATTCCCTTCCAGGCCATGCCCCTAGGTACCACCTCCAAACACATGAGAATTGGGGGACATTTTAGATCTAAACCATAATGCTTGGAGAGAGATTTTCCTAACACAGAACAATTTTAAATGAATTTAAAAAATAATTATTATAATTTTGTATGGCAGCTGTGGAATTATTAAACAGAATCTAAATAGGAAACTAAGTAATCCTATTAACAACAGGTGTTCTTATATAACCATAGAGTTAATTTGTAAACTACCGTGAAAAAATCTTGTGTCATTGGAGGGTGTAGCTCATCATGAGCACTTGCTCATCATGAGTCTTTCTAGTTGTTACTGTGCCAAATATTGGTAATTTCTAAAAAGAATCAAACAATTTATAGTTTCTCAGTAAGGCCAGAGAGAGTGTAGGAAAATAGCTTGTCTCAAAGTTAATGCTATCGACTATTACAGTATTCATTAAACAGAAAAATACATTGCTATGAGGTTTGCCAAATTATGAAATATATGAACATCCTTTATTTTAAGTGTAGTGTAATGACAAATTCTTAAATAAATTTAGGAACTTGTTAAATATACAAGAAAGAACTATTTGTATTCATCTGAGTTTCTAAGGATAAATGTCTGAGAATACAACAGTTTATGTGAGGAATTTATTGTGAAAATATTTGTATTTGTGAATTTTATTGCTTTATTATAGTTTGTTTCTCAATAATCATGTTCTTGGAGTAGTTAATGCTCTATGCCTATGCATACCAAGAGAGAGAAAAGCTTTAACTTGGGTGAATTTTGTAAAGATGACTACTGTATTTGATAAGCTGGTAGGATTTGTCTCAATGAAAAAGATTACCTTTAGGTTCTTTTCTTCATTGAAGGAAAATGAACTACTTGACCCAGATTCTTAGTCTTTCTTTGGTATCATCCTTGGTTATTTATACCAGTAAATTATAAAATCATTTTGTAAAGTGCAACATAGAAGCTAGTTTGACATTGTGTTAGGTTCTTCACCTCTGTAATTCACTAGGATAAGATAATCCAATAGTTTGACTCAAACCAAGAAAAGGAAAACTTTGTGTTGTATCTGTCATTATAAAGAATGATATAATATTGATAAATTGTGTCAACTTGAGAAGTTTAGAAGCTTATCTAAGTGACTCAGCAGTTCTACATCCTGAGGGTGTAGAGGACATGTCCTAGAGTGGCTGTTTGCACCCTTGGATGTTTCCTTCCTTAATTTTGGGCATCGGGTATTTTGTCTCAGCAATGAGAGAAAAGGAACTAAGACAAATGAAAATTTATATTTGGGAATTATAATAATACCTCACTTTACTGAACACATATCTTTATACAGGAGATTAGCTCTAAGCTGTTTAAGCAGTACAGTAGCTGCTTGGGGATAAGGTACTCAGTATAGACAGTATTATGAATAATCTGTATTTACAGTAAGAACTGTGGCATCTAAATAAAACCATATCCACTGTGTCTTACTCTTTTCATTATGCATTTAAAATGTGGCATGAAGAACAATCAGTTTTTATTTATTTATATAAACCTTATAGAAGTTTAACATGATCAATCTAAATTTTCTTTTTTAGCCTCTCCATCCTGTGTGATATATGGAAAGAGCATGACGTTTAACCTCAGTTAGGTTTTCTCTTCTGAAAAGTAGCAATAAAAACATAACATTACAAGATTGTTGTGAAGAACATAGAAACTGCTCAGTACACATTCCGTTAGGTGATTGGATGATTGCAATGCCTGGCACGTGGGTTCTTAATCAGTGTTGGTTCCATTTCTTTAGCTTTCCATTAAGGCTTTGGAAGGAGCAGCCTTTCTTATTGTAGACCTCCTGAAAGTGGTGTTTGTTTACCCTGAATTGTAGCAGCAGCTACTGATTGAAATTAGGAGTGGGATATACTTCTAAATTGCTCCTTTTGGAAGGAAATGCAAGTGGCTTCATTGTACCACCCTTTTTTCCAAGCTAATTTCATTTTCCTTTTTTTTTTTTCCTATTAAAATACTCTTTTCTATTAGACTGTTATTAATATAATGAAGCTCTATATTAGGACACTTTAAAATAGCTCTAATACAAGATCCACAAATTTATAAAAGTACAATGATCGAACCATTCTCCTTTAAGCTAATAGATTGGCTAGAAAGTTACAAAGATTTCCAGTTTTTTCTTAATGCAAATCATTCCCACCACGCTTATGAAATCCTTTGGTTTGTAATAGCCTTCCTAAATCACTAACTTCTGTTTTAGCTCCGGCATCAAGCTTTTCAGTTAGTCCTGCAGCCAGTGCACCTGCTGCTCGACATTGACAGGATTCTTGTCAGAACCAGTTTTGAATAAATCAGTGTTTAACCCTGGACAAGCTTTTCCTCCTTACTTCTGTGCAGCTTTTAAAACTGTCTTGCCCTTATTCAGAGATAATGAAAGTGAAATTCAACTGTCGTATCATACATTTTTGCACTCTGAACAAAGACATTTATAAACTGTCACAATACCATGAACTGTCTCAGACCTTTTGATTTTTCATTGAGCCTTAATCTCCCTCAGTCTTACAAATTTCATCCAGTATTGATACCATCAGTGGGGTCTCACTGCCCCTCCCTTCTGGTCCAGAGATTTACTTGCTGTCTTTTGGTACACAACTTACATTTATATGGGGACGGAAGTTTTATATTGCACAAAGGTGGGGAGTACTTTTACGGATGAATTTATGTGGGTACCAGGAGTCGACCTCAGGACCTCGCGCTTGCCAACGAGCGCTTGTGCCGCTGAGCGATATCACCGTCCCTTTTTTTTTCCTTTATGTGGGTTCCGGCAGTCAAACTCAGCACTTTGCGCTTGCCAGGCAGGTGCTTATGCCACTGAGCTATCTCACCGGCCCTATGGATGAATTTCAAATGAAATAATTTGAATATTTTATCTTAAGACCTTTCCGTTAGATACATATTAAATATTTTAAAAGCCCAAGAAAATCTTTGCCTCTGTAATACAGACTTTGTACTTTCCTAACTTGTTCTTACTGTCTTTGGTACAGCTCTGGCTGAATGGCAAAGGGGAGATAACTTCATTATTGGACACGAAGATAACATTTAATATGATCATTATTATGTTTTTATGTAAGATTACTAGCAAACTACTCTCTAATGAGTACGTAATCAGATTTCCCAACCTCTGTTAAACATCTCAGATATTTCCAGTTGTAGATTTATAGGTGACTAAAGCATAGTCTTCCTAGATTCCAATGAACCTAAAGGTAAAATCATTACAGCAAAATACATTTAATTGCCTGAATTTTATCAATACATTTACAATTTAGCAATACATTACTATATAATTGCCCTTTGCCTCATTTGATGGAAATAAGTTTGGCTACCTTATTATTCTTGAAGAAAATCTTTGATACCTTTTTACATTTTTTATTAGTACATGTTTACAATGTATAATAATTACATTTATTATTATTTATTTATTTATAATTTATTATAATTTACCTTTTCTTCCCTTTGTCATTTAACCATCAAAATAATTGGGAAGGGTTCCTAAGCTTGGAAAGAAAATAACTTTTGTTTAAAAAAAGAAAGTTAACACCTCACATATTGAACACTTTCAGATTGAGGGAAAATGCATACATTTAAGCATATGTATTTAGGTAACAGCAAGATGATATATGACTTTTTTTTTGTTAACTTACTGAAATAAAGTAGTAAAAGTGGTTGAGAATGTGAAGCCTGGAATTCCTTCTGTTCAGCATGGTTACCACTGGAACACTTCTGTGCCAGATACCAGGTATAACACTTGATATGTATTAATTTAATACCTACAGGATACCTATGAAATAAATAGTATCCCCATTTTATATACAAAGAAAACTAAAAATGTAAGTTCAGAGCCTACTAACTTACCTAAAATCTTTGAGCTTGTAAGTTGCAGAGGTATATTTAGGTTTAGCACTTCCTGGTGCCAGGGAACATAAACCTATATTTTAGGTATAAATGGAAGTAAATGATACCAACCTAGAGAATTTTTCTGTCAGCTATAGACCTATTCCTTTTAATCTACTATCACATTGCTTCATTAGTTTTTTTGGGGGGGCTACCGGGGGTCGAACTCAGGACCTCACGCGCCAGCAGGCGCCCATGCCGCTGAGCGATATCAGCGGTCCTTTTTTCGTATGTGAGTACCAGGAGTCGAACTCAGGACCTCACGCTTGCCAGGCTGGCGCTTATGCTGCTGAGCTATCTCACCGGCCCTGCTTCATTAGTTTAAATACTAAGACTTTATTATCAACTTCTAAATTTCACTAGGATCTAGTTTTAAGATTAAGCTACATTTTAACAACCCAACTAGATGTTACTTTTTACATGGTGCATAGTCCTCTTAATTTCCACACATTGGGTAAAAATAAAGGCTAACAATGCCCAAAACATCTGTGAGAAATAGCTAATATAGTATTGTATATTACATTATTAACGTATAATAATGATAATCCTATGCCAGATATCTTTCATTTATGCGCACATTTCAACTGTATTTAAAGTTAGAACTTTGTATTTAGGTTGGTGTCTTAGTTACTTTTCTTGTGGCTGAGACAAAATACCTGACACCCAAAATTAAAGGGGGAAAGGTTCATTTGGCTCAGTTTGTAGAGGTTTCACTGCATAATTTGCTGGTTCTAGCAGTGTGGCATGGCAGACAGGCCTCGCAGAGGAGAAACATTCATAGTGGGCAGAAGATAGCAGAGCAACAAGGGACCTTAACAGCATCTTTCTGCTCCTTTTATACTCTATCTAGGCTATCAATCAGTGACAAACCAATCAGTGGACAGATTTAGTAATCACACACCCTTAATCCCAGCATTGCATCATGGATCCGTCACACATTTTAGACCCAGCAACCTCTGAAAAAGCTCCACCTATAACTGCATGAGGCTTTGAGGGGACATCTAGATACAAGTCATAACAATTGGGATTTCACCTGATGGTAAGATCAGTATGAATGAAGTGATTAAACAACTGATAAAAACATTAAAGTGGTTGTTAATAGATTTATATATTGTCTAGGAGAGTACCTTCCTCATGAGAAATATGCAATAGTGTTGTGTTCCAGTGAAGCCATACTTGGAATGTTATTTTGAGTACTAAGTTATGTAGAATAGCAAATACTAAACTGTATAAAAGATGATCAAGATGATGAAATTCTGGAAATAATGGAATTTGAGAAATGATTTTTATTAACAAAATAGAGATATAATACTTCCTTTTAAATAATTTTAAATCTTTTATGTGGCAGAGGAAATAACTAGAAAATGTAGGTGGAAGTTCTGGAAATGCATTATGCTTTGTAGTGAAGGCTACTGAGTAGTGGAGTTAGCTGTCCAAGGAAGCGGGAGCTCCCTTTACCAGAGTTATTTTTTCTTTTTTCTTTTTTTTTTTTTTTTTTTTTTGTGGGTACCGGGGGGTCGACCTCAGGACCTCGCGCGCCAGCAGGCGCCCGTGCCGCTGAGCGATATCACCGGCCCCTTTTTCGTATGTGGGTTCCGGGAGTCGAACTCGGGCCCTCGCGCTTGCCGGGCAGGCGCTTAAGCCGCTGAGCCATCTCACCGGCCCTACCAGAGTTATTTGAAGGAGGCAAAACCACCATTTGCATATCATACTGTGGAGGAATTTTGTACTGCAGAGAAAATCAGATCAGTGACTTCTGGGGGTCATATTTCTAAAACCCTAACTTTATTAACTGGCTTAATAGTTGATAAGGTTTTTTAGACATGTTTTCTTTGTTTCACTGATGAATAAATACAGTTTCGTATACACACATTGTTAGTATGGGTTGCTGGGCATGAATTGGGAGTTGAATATGATGATAATGTTTATTACATTGGGGCTCTATCTCCTTTAATGTCAAAATTTTTCATTTCTTTTTCTGTCAGCATTATATGTTCCTTAATCCTCAATAACAGATTGAAAAAACTGGCAAATTATTTTATTTCTATATCACTTTGGTATGGTAATTTTTTTTTTCTAATGATATCAAGCATTTCACATCAACTCTCTCCTCTTTACTTTAACCCTCAGTACTTTCTAAAGGCAAAGATCTGGCCTGTGCTTTATCAATCTAACATGAAGTTTTGTTTTCTTTCTTTTACAGTATCTATATTACAGGTTACTATAGCATACCGTATCTGTCTCAGTTGGTCATCACGTAAAATGCATTGTTCTGTTTTAGAGTAAAAAAAAATCTGTTGTTATGATGTAGTAGCTATTACTTTCAGAGAAAGAATTCATCAACCTGTCTTAAATTATATTAGTCTACCAGTTTAAGGTATAAAAATGATATAAATGATGAGATCTTGAAATAGTTAACCGCTTAAAATTACTGCTCATATTCTAATACAGCCGGGGATGTAGCTCAGCGGCATAAGTGCCTGCCTGGCAAGTGCAAGGTACTGAGTTTGATTCCCGGTAGCAAAAAAAATAAATAAAATAAATATTCTAATACATATGTGCTCAGCTAGCATGTTTGGTGGTACCGTTACTTTTGGATATCGGATATGGATATTGACCTGAAAACATAACAACAGACATAGGTGGACATATATATTTTTTCTACTATTAATCATTATTGCTGTAAGACTTTTTCAATATTTTTAACCTGTTTCTTTTTATGGCATTTACTGTAATGTTCTAAGAGTATGGGCTAAAGGCAATGTTCAAAAAGGTTAAGCATGTTAATTTATTGACTTTATATTAAAATATTCAGATTTATGTAAACAGTTGTCTATAACTTTTGATTTTCAGTCATGCCCTTATGCTAATTGCATCCCTTCTTTTGTTATATTTGCCCTTTTCCCCCATAATTAAAAAAGAAGCAAAGAAAAAGATTGCATCCACAAAGAAGCAAAAACAATGGCAACAATAGAATGAATAATAATTTTTAGTTTTTGAAGCTCTGAAGAAAGAAAAGAAAGGCAAGTTGTAAGAGCATTTCTCCTTTCATTGGCTCTTTCATTTTCTCCAGAGAATTTTACATTCTCTTTATCTGCACAATGCAATTTGGGCAGAACTCTTTTTTTTTTTTTTTTTTTTGTGGGTACCGGGAGTCGAACTCAGGACCTCACGCTTGCCAGTCAGGCGCTTATGCCACTGAGCCATCTCACTGGCCCCAGTACTCTAAACAAGGAGCGAAGTTCCTGATTTTCAGCAAATCTTTGAGTCTAGATAGTTTATTTGAAAGAAATAAGTACATTTTGTTCACATAGGTTTATTCAATTTAGACTAACAGCCAGCATAAACTGCTTATTTGCTAAACTCTTTATTATCTTTCATAATCCTAATAAACCAGCTTCTCATATTTAAAAAAAAAAAAAAAAACAACTGAGACATAGAAAGGTTGAATAATGTGCCTAGGATGTGATAGACCCCAAACCTAGACTCAGACCTGGTTTAAAAGACAGCTCTTACATGTCAGTGCTCTGATGGAGTATCTGTCAAGGAAATCTTCGAACAGATTGACATCCTTTGAAGCAGGAATATCTTCCCTACTGTGGCTTCTGGAAAAACTGTAATCTATTTAACCTTTAGCTAAAGCCAGCAATGCATTTTAGAGAGGTGCACATTTTTATAAGTGACATACTCATTCTTTGGACTTTAGTATCTCCACAAAGAAGCATCAATAAATGATGCTTATACTACCTTCAGGCTGACACCATCCATTTGTTCAGAATTGACCATAGACCCTTAAGGACATAGTGCTAAGTAAAATAAGATGAATACTTTTATGTGAAATGTGAAATAGTTCATAAAAGTACTAGAGAGTAGGATGATGGTTGGTAGGGGCAAGGGGTGGGAAAAATGGAAAGATGCTTTTCAAAGGGTACAAAGTTTTAGTTATGCAAGATAAATGAATTCTGGAATTTTAATTATAGCTTATACTGTATTGTATATTTGAAATTTGCGAAGAAGGTAGACCTTCAGTATTCTTACAAAAAGACCAAAAAAAAAAAAAGGTAACTTTGGTGACAGATATGTTAAATAGCTTGATTATGATTTAGCAAAATGTACACATCAAAACATCAAGTTGTATACCATAAATATATACAACTCCTATTAGTCAATTCTCCTTAAGTAAAGTCAAAAAAATTGAAAGTAAAAAATAAATAAATAAAAATGACCATGGAAAAATTAAGCTATTAGGAAAAAGTAAGGAAAACTATCTGAGACAAGAAATTTAAATGTATATTATGTGATGTGGTTGAAAAAACTTTAGATCATAGGGGTCTAATTAAAGAATGGTCACTTAAAAGATTTTGAATGAATTACTCTGAGCCTTAGTTTCTACATCTGTAAAACGGCGAGATTAGGGTTGGGTTTATAACTCAGTGGTAGAGCACTTGCCTAACATGGGCAAGGCTTGCATTTGATCCCCAGGACTACGAACAATAATGCTAAGTACTTCAAGGCATTACTGCAAAGATTGAGTGAGATAACGTGTAAAGCCAGGGTATGGTAGAATTAAACATTCATTCCTTTATTATCTGTTTCAAGTATTAGAGGATCTTAGTGATGTTAGAGTAAGGACAATGATATTACTTGCTTTGACTGTCATTTTAAAATCCAGTTTATTCTTCTGTGTTAGTTTAGTTGTCTTACTTAGATTGTGCTTTGTCTGGTAGAGCATAGAATTAAACCCCTGAGCTAGATATTCAGATGATTTCATAATGTCCTATAGAATCGACATTTTAATTTTAATATAATTTAGAAAATACAGTCTTTCAAAAGATGAGAACTTCAGTGAAATATCCTTTCATTCTCTTGAAATTCTGTAAGATACAGTATGAAAGCATTATATTAGCCATGCATTTTGGAACAGTTCTTTGGGAATTAGATTTGAATCTGATTTTTCTTTCTTCTTTTCTTAGTGATTTTTTTTTCTTTTCTGTCATAGAATGTTTTAGCTTAAATAAAATATTGTCAGCATGGTGCATAAAAAGATATTATCTTTGAGGTGCTCTAGGAGGAAGGGAGACTAATTCTCCATTTATATTTTCTTCTAAAATGGAATTTATTTTACTCAGTTTCAAAAACTGTCTTATCATAAAATTTACTATTAGGTTATATATTGTAATAGTTTTGTCATACATTTAAGGAAGCCTGAGATTTCCCCCCCCATTTAGGAACATAAGATATGTTATCAAATGAGACATTTAATTTATAGATGTCAAGAATAGGATGTTCCTATTTTATAGATGTCCAAGAATAGGGCCGGTGAGATAGCTCAGCGGCATAAGCGCCTGCCTGGCAAGCGCGAGGTCCTGAGTTTGACTCCCCATACCTATATACGAAAAAAGGGCTGGTGATATCACTCAGCGGCATGGGCGCCTGCTGGTGCGTGAGGTCCTGAGGTTGACCTCCGGTACCCACAAAAAAAAAAAAAAAGGATGTAGATTTCTCTATAATCAAACGCAAAGAAGAAAGGCCTCTTAACTCAGAGTTGAAGGCTTACGTTCCAGTTCCCGTTCTACTGTCTCACACCTTCTTTACAAGTACCCCACCCAATTGGCTCACAGTATGTAGCAGAGGTTGAACTGGGCTTTTAATTTTTGTAGGTTGGGGATTACAAAGTTTGGTGGCGCTGAGGAAGAGAAAGCCAAGGAATACTGCTCACACGCATATGAAAACACCCACTTTAACCTGTGTCCCATCTATCTTATATTGGTATTCTTATATAATAAACTTCAAAAATTTGAGTGAAGCATGCCACATTTACTCCCAGAATAAATTTTAAAATAATAAAATATAAATTTGCTCCATAAAATTGCATTCAGTTCCCCTTCCAGTTCTAGAATTGATGTCTGTGTTCCTTACCTTTCACAAGCATAGCAAAGGGTAGCCAGGATTGTGAATCAACTCATATTCTAGCTCATACGGTGGCACTAATTCCTTGAGCAAATAATAACTTCTTAGTTGGATTGTTCTTTAGAAAAACTTTGTCTTATAATCTGCAGTTTCAGGCCGCCATAGCCTGGGTCATTTTATGGTAGAACTATAAATACTGAAGTAGAACATACTTAAACAAGGGTAACTGATGAACTAAGTTTCAGTTTCTCATAGGCACAGAGATTTTCCATGATCTTCACAGACACAAAAGCTGATCCAGCTTAGACTTTTTACTGCTAATTTAATGTAATAGAATATTATATAATTAGTTTATAAAAACATGATTTAAAGGTAGTTTAAGTTCTTTTTTTTTTTTTTTGGTACCGGGATTAGTTTCTATTTTGGGAGGCCATTCCATGATGTTTGGGGATTACAATACACAAGCTAACGAGGCAGGCAAACTGTGGCCTGGAAATTCATAGAGTAAGTGGTTCGTATGTGACTCACTGGAGGAGATATGTACTCATTAACATTGTATTATTCAGAATATTCTAAATTTCAAGGACAATTGTTGAGAGTACATTGAATTTCACATTCTGGTTTATGTTTTGTAACTACTATACAATTCGTTAAAAAGAGCAAACTAGAAAAAATATTATTTGATCATACACAAAAATAACTATTAGAGGACAGGTATTACTTAAAAAATTTTTTTTAATAAGGGGGATTACCATCCCCACTTCCTACCCCTACATACCATTGTCTCCTCATAATTATGATTGCGGGAAAATGCTGAAAGAATGGTAATTTAAGATAAGTAGATTTATTAGTTTAAATAAATAAGAACATGTAGGTAAAGTAGAGAAAATCATTGTAAGTATTGTCAGCAAATAGACAACCTTCAGAGGAAGGCATTTAAACGCTGGGCTAAGGCAGAGAAAGATTCAAAAAGAAGTCTACAAATCTAAACTTTCTAAATTCTAGAATTCTTTTTCAGGCAACCCTGTACTTACTTCAGAGTGGGAATTTTTGTTTGCTGAGTCCAAGATTTCTTAACTTCAGCATTGTTGGTACTAGGACTGGATAATTTGTGGTATGGGCTAACCTGTGCATTGTAGGATATTTAGCAACATCCCTGTCCTCGCCTATTAGAGGCAATATAAACTCTCTTGAGGCACTGTGTAGTGTTCCCTGAGTAGCAAAATATTTCTCACTGGAGAACCACTGCTCTAGCCTCTTCCTTAGAGTACTTGTTTGTTTGTTTAGCTGGACTTCACCTTAGTATTTGTGGAACAGAGAACCTGAGGATTACCTAAATGTGTTTTCTTCCTTTTACTGAAATATGTTTTAGGTTTGTGACCTATTTATAATGTGCTTTCATAACACAGCTCATTTATAACTGACAACTTGTAGTTTGCATTCTCATTCCAGATACGCTGCACACTAATGGGAGACTAAAGATGATAGGCAGGAGAGATGCATTTCTGACTTGTCTAAAGTATTTTAATGATAAAGTTGGTATACCTTATGTTTATATTGGCTTTCATTTTATTTTGTTTCTAAGTAACCAGTTCATTTTGCTTGATGGTGATTTTTTACATTTCTGTATCTTTTCATTAAAAAAGAGCAATAGACAGGTTAATATTGGTGGGAACAGAGGGTTCATCTCGAATATAGTTAGTGTTTTAGAAATAGGTTTTATCTGATAACATGGCTGAAGTAAGCAAAAATCTGAGTTCAAATGAAAGGCTTTTCAAATCTCAAAAAATTAGGTGAAGATGGCATTGTACAGTCCTCTGTACGGAAGTTATTACAAGCTGTATGAAGAACCTTGCTTACAGGTCAGAAACAAAATGGCCTTAGTCTCAGTTCTTCCTCTAATGAGCTGTGTATCTTGGGAAAATCACCTCATCTCTTCAGATTTATTGATTGGTCCATCAAATCTAGATGGCGAACTAGATGGCCTTTCAGGATTGTGTGAGCTCTAGTGTAGTGTCAGATTTTTGAAAATATGCTCATGAACTAGAAAACTAATTTTTTTTTTTTTGAGTTTTCAGCCTGTTACACAGTACTGAAACCTAAAGGAAGAAGATATGCTAGAAGAGAAACATCGGATTTCATTCAAAGACAGCTTAAATGAACTGATCTATTAAATTAAGCTGTGTGCCATATAAAGTGGAAGGAAGTACCCATTTGTGTTAAACATTACTGGCTATATACTATAAGAAGTAGTTGTTGTGGGTAACCAGCTTTGCCCTCAGCTACTCTGCAAGAGGAATTTAAAAGTTAAAGCAAAAATGTTGCCTTTAATAATAATTGAAAACCAGACTTTCACAATCATTTTTATTTATTTTGTTGGCTTCTACTTTGTATAAAAAGATTGGGAAGATGTCAGGTTATATGAAAGAAATCTCTTGATCGGTCATCTCTATAAAACTATTTAATTGGCTCTGGTTAGTACAGTCTGGATCTTTTAAACACAGAAGAGACAGCTTTTCAAATAGCAGTGTCATTTTTATTATATAAATCCAGCTCACTCACTCAGCAAATTCAGTGTCCTATTTCTAACAGTGTATTTTATCATAAAGTACAGATTTTTAAATGTTTTTCAGCCAGTTCTGGGTGTGGAAAAAAAAATAACCTTCCATTCTAATTCATGAAATAATTACTTCCTCACCTACAGTGCCAAATACTGTATATTTTCATCCTTTTCAGTTAATATACAAAAGCTTTAAATGTTGTCATTTGGCACAAAATTAAAATAGCTCCTTTTCAAATTTAGCTATTATGTTTGACCATCATCATTCAGAATTATGATCATGATAATAAACTCTCACCTTTTGTGAATACTTTTTATTTTTCTTCCTGCATTTAATTGCTTTGCTGAATTACAAATGTAATACTTGATACTTTTAACGACTTTCAGATTGATTGTTAATGAAAGGAGTATTGAGAAAGTTTGCTTCTAAAAGGTGGATATTGAATTTATCAGAAATTACTGTCACATTTCTCCAATCTCTTATTTCAAAAATGGTAGTCCCAGGAGGATGATCATTATTTTTCAGCAGTCAGCTTATTGCTTTTATATGGAGACTGAGACTTAAAGATTTAAACAGCTATGTTTGAATTCAAAACCCCAGTTTGTCTTAAAAGTATTAGGGCAAAGTCACAAAGCTTTCCTGGACTCCAGAATCCTTTATATAAAGTGAAAATAGTTTGTTCTTAACAATAGTGTAGAGGATGCCTAATAATGAGAGTTATGTTTTTGCCAAATATTAAATATCATTGCTAAATAATGTTCAAATCATCTTAGCATCTGTTTCCATTAGGTAAAATTACAGTAGTTGGGTCTGTAAAAATATAAATAGAACTTAGTTTTTCACATAATTTCCTATATTAATAGGGTCAAAGGAAAACAATTTTTTAGGAGAGAAAGCTCAAAGATAAAGTGAAGGGGATAAAGAGAACAAATTTTCAAAATCATACAAGTTATCGTGCTCTAATAATTTAGTTGGATGTTAGGATCTCTACTTAGTGAAATAGATATAATCTCTTCCATAAACAAAACTCAGCCAATTTTTCCATGTCTCATAGTTCACATATTTCATAGCTGAATTATTTCAAAAGCACTAAAATAATAGGGTGGCAGCACTCAGTAAGAAACCACTGTGTCTTTTGGCTGCATTTTGTTGCTTTTAAGTCCTTTTCAAATATTATAATTAACTATACTCTCTGCTCTTTAATCTGCTTATCCTAATTTCCCCATGCTCTTCCTTAAGCTGGTAGATCCATACCTTTAGTGTGAAAGAAAATGAGACTCAAATAGTTTGAATTTTACTGTAGTGATCTCTGTTGTGCATGAAGCTTTCTATATATGTAAGTTGTATGCTTCCTCCCATTCCAATTCATTATTTATCTGTCTCTAGATGTAAGGTTCTTAACAGTGTTGGAGATTCCATCAAATGAGGACAGACAATTGATGAACATTCTCTGGCTGGCTCTTCAACCCCTTTTTCCATGTCTTATCAAGACTCCTTTCCATGATAAATATCTAAGAATATTTAGAAGCCCAAATATGCAAGAAAATTGTTATAATAATACTTTATTTCATTTTCACCACATTGTATCAAGTCATTTGATGAGACACTTATGCTATTATTTGGAAATTGTTTTCCTTTCTATAATTAAATGCGATTCTCATTTTACCAGTATAAATTACATTTTATTACCAAGTACCAAAAGAATTTTAACAACATCCCTGCCTTTTTCCCCCTTCCCCAGCCAGCCTGAGTTGTCAAACGCTGACAGATGTGAATGCCAAGGCAGCTTGAGAGGGGATGTTAAAATAGGGGTCATAAAATATATTTAAGAAACTTGGACCTATTTTGAACATGTTGAATCATTACTCTTTGCTAATAGGAAGAAGAAGGCACCTACGACCAAACTCTCGAGTTCCGTAGAGGAGGTGATGGCCAGCCAAGACGGTCTACTCGGCCTACCCAGCAGTTTTACCAGCCTCCCCGGGCTAGAAACTAATAGGAAAAGGTAAAATTGACGTGAAGTGGTTTCTGTATAAAGAAATATGTATGCCATGTTGAATATGTAAAGTCCAATGACTGATATTTCACAATAATATATGTAGAAAACTTTGATTATTTAACCTTAAATTATATAAAGTATTTGAGATTATACATAATTGCATCCTACTTTTTCACCAAATTTTTATTTCCCACAAATGCTATTTCTAATCCCTATTTTTTCTCTATTCCTATTCCCTTCTTCTATTGGAAGTGATGACAATGTATGAAATTTAACAACTGTAATTTTAAAAGCACAAAGGACACGAAAGAAGACAAATAAATGAAGATAATTACTAACCAAGATAACTGAGTTTATTTTTATTGTTTGTTGGTTAGTTTATTTCAAACTATTTTTAGAAAGAAGAAATGTTTCATAGGATATCTTTAGGAACTGGATGAAGAAAACATAATTTCTTACTGAAATGTAATTTTTTTTTTTTTTTTAATACCAGGAATCAAACTCAGGACCTTGCGCTTTCCAGGCAGGTGCTTTGCTGCTGAGCTATATCCCCAGCCCTGAAATGTAATTTTGAGGCTGTTAATATGTTGTTGATCCATAAGGTTTCATGCTAGAGTTTCAAAAAGAGAGTCACTATCTGAAAATCATCTTTAATATGAAGGGAGAAAAAAAAGAACCAAAATATCAGGAAATTATTGTACTAATCTAAAGCATCTCATGCCAGTAAACAAAGACCTTATTCTTAATGCATTTTTGAAAGAAAATGCTATCTTTAGTAACATTCCTATTTTTTTCATTATGCTAGTGCTTTCGAACTTTTTAAAAATAATCTGTTTTCCCATTACAGCTTGTAGCATATATCACCCTAAAGACTATTTTGAACTTTGTGCGTGTGTGCGTGTGTGTGTGTGTGTCAGTCTCCTCATAGTACAAGACCACTGAGAATTTTAAAATATTGTTCTCAGTTCCTCATTTCAACTATTTTTTCCTGCTAAGGCTGTTATCTGTATCATATTTTCTCCTGCGAAGTGACTCAGTTTTTCAAGCCAGCAATGGTTATTGAGGCCTTGAAGTGCAGTTAGTCTGAAGTGGGACATGGTATAAGGGAAAAATACACACCGAATTTTAAAGTTTTAGTAAAAGATTTATCTCATTAATAATTTTATATTGATTTCATGGTGTAATGATATTTTAAGTATGTTTAGCTTAATAAAATATCATTAAAACTAATTTATTTTTACTTCTTTTAATGTGGCTATCAGAAAATTAAAAATTACATACGTGTCTCATGTAGTGTTTCTATTAACTACACAATGCTGAACTGGAATTTTGTATCTCCTACATCTTCCCCAAAGCTCCTTCTGGGGTTAGAAATTAGTTCTGCTATCCCAAGTAAAGAATTTTTTCTTTTTCTAGCACTTGGCTTCTTAGTGGTAATCCCACTAGCACAGCAGCCTAATGCTAATCAGACATCTGAATCCTCCAAGCAAGCCAGTGTAGCATCTTTTTTCCTTTTATCATTGACTTTTCTTTGTGCTTAGTACGAGGCCTTCAACTACACAGCCATGACCTATTGTTCATGTATCACACAAATGACTCTGAGCATTTTCCTATAGCATGTTAAGAACTGGTTCTTAAGTTAGTGCCCATGACTATTTTTAAATCAAAGTATATGTAAGGACCTCAGAAACTTTGCATTATACAGAATTGAATATATACTTTTAAATACGTTTAGTGTGCTTAAAACTAAATGCCTTTCAAAAAATGAATGAAAACAGAGTCCCCTCTTAGCTTTCTAAATCTTTTAAACACTTTTAAAATGAGGCCAGAGTTATCACCTCCCTGACTGCTCCAGGGCTGTGGTTGTTATATAGAGAACAACAGGCCTCTGTGTTTCTCACCACTGACTTCAGGGCTGTTGGCGGAGGGTGGGACCTAGCAAAACTAGAAGTGAAGAAGGCAGGAAAATAATAAATGCTTAAAAATAAATGCTTAAAAATAAATTGTAAACCATGGCCCTGAGGTAACTGTAGCTTATTTATTTCAAATATTACAATGTACACAGTTCAAATCAACTTAAATGTCAGTCTTACTGTGTTGCCTAAGGTAAAACTTTGATCTTGCAGGCTGGGGATATAGCTCAGGGGTAGAGCTCATGCTTAGCACATGCAAGGCCTTGGGTTCAGTCTCTAGGACCAGAATCCCAACTGCTATAAAAACAAACAAACAAAAACATAAATGAAGCTTTTGTCTTGACCTAGTGCTTGTTTTGGATTGAGCTATTCACATTGAAACAGATGACAAGAGAATTTTGGATTTCTGACAATAATTTAAAAATTAGTTTGGAGGGGTTCTCATGATGGTATCGTTAAAATAACTCACTACAAAATTCACCCTAAAAATAAGTGAGACCTGATCTTGGCTGAAGAAAATTATTTATTTGTACATTTTAAATAAAAAATATGTTATAAAATAGACGGAAATATCTATAAAATACTGTCTTTGAATGGAGAGTTCAAAAATAAGAAAATACAATTTTTGCTCTTGTTCAACAACTGAATATATTATTTTCCTGGAAAATTTTTCTTTTTATTTCCTCTGGTTTTCATTAAGTTAAATAAAAAGAACTATACGCATGATAGCTAGCCATTTGACCTTCAGTAAATATAAACATGAATTCTAATGTATGCTGAAATTTTTCTAAGGTTTTGTTATCTAAAAATATTCTGGCTAATAAACGTTTTAGCACACTTTAGCATACTTTATAATTTTATATCATATTTTTATGTTTTGAGTAGCTAGGTGATAAATGACACATAGTAGTTAAGTGTTTATTGAATAAAGATGTTCTGATAAAGTTTTGGGTGATTTGCACATTCTTTGATCATCCTAAAAAGTATTTTTTCAAGGTCTCTCCACTTCCTGGCCCACCTCTCTACTTCCCTAATGTGGAGAGAGAACTGGATTTCACTTGAGTCTAGTCCTAAGGCCAACATCAGTGACTAACAAAGCAGGAGATGCCAGGAAGTCCGGGCTGGGTGAGAGGTTTAGCAAAGTAGGGCAACAGGCCCAAGTATGAGAAAAGGAGGATGACAAGTCAGATTGGAGGCTTTAGGAGAGAGAGAGCTCAAAACTTAAACTTTCTGTGAGAATTGTTACTTGGAAATATGAACAGCTATTGAATAGAGAAATTGTACACAGCTCTCCAGTCAGTAAAACTGACCAAAACTTTGTGTATTTGGAGAGGCTTCTGACTCAAGTGGAGTCCTAGGAACTAGATACCAACTAGTACTTCCAGCCCTTGGAAGTGAATTTTAAACCCCGCATTCATGGTGAAGTCTTCTAAAGACAAAGTAGAGGAAAGCTTAAAAAGGGGAAGAAGCAGACTCCAAAGCAATGGCTCTCAGGTGTTGCAGTACTGTGTGTGAACCAAGACTGGGTGCTAGAAATACTTACTGATGCCAACAGAACAGTGTGACTCCTAACAAATTGGAGTTTGAATTTGGTATGTTTGGTAGAATGATGATCTGAGTAAGCGAGTGGTAAGATTAAAATTAAGCTGAAGAAATACTGCTGTTGGTTGTAGGATGTGTTACAGAATCATGAGGAAAAGAATTTAAGAAGTTTTTGCACTGATCCACTCAATAGTCAGTTTCTTGTTCGGATTTAAAAAAGAGATTTCAGAAGGGAGGAGTTTGTAAGACAGATCAGCAAGAAGCTCCTTAGTGCTGGAGGTTAAGTCCCAGTATGTAAAGCAATTTAATAGCTGTTAAGTAACTTTGTATTTCTATTTTTTTTAATGGAAGAATAATCTTCATAGTTACATATCAGCCAAAAACTTTGAAAACAATAGCTAAACATAGATATAAGTATTATGACTTAATTTTCAAAGGTTCAGTTTTTTTGTTGTTGTTGTTTTGTTTTTATGAGGTTTTTCTTGTTTTGTTTGTTTTTGAGACAGTGTCTTGCTGTGTAGTACAGGGTGGCCTTGAACTCACCGTGTAGCCCAGGCTGGCCCCAAACTCACAGCAGTCCTCCTACCTCAGCCTCCCAAGTGCTGGGATTACAGGTGTGCACCACCATGCCTGGCCAAAGGTTCAGTTTTTAACACCATTTTTTAGCTAATAAAAGATGTGTTTTTAATGTTGATTTTGTTGTTGTTGTTTTGTGGTTTTTGTTTTGTTTTGTTTTGTTTTTTCCACAATCTGGTCCAGCATCCCTTTCCAGAATTTTTCAAATCGGTGACATAGAAATTATCGCTGTAAGGATAGCTGTTACATAACCCTGTGATGCCAGCAGGACTTGTGAGGATAATAGTAACCAGCACTGTTTTCTAATCAAGAGACCATTTACTTCAGAAAACTTATGAGCTGTTTGCAGCCAGGAGGACTATCAGTCCTGCCCAAGCACACTTTCTTGCTTGAAGTTGAGCAAACAGGACTGGAGTAAGTCTTCTCTCACCATTTATGTCAGCTCTTCTAGTCACCACCAATTTTTGTGGTTTCAAATACTTCTGTTGTATACCTTTTGTTAGTGGTACTTAATCAAGGTGATATCCAGCAGAGGAAGGTGACAGACCGAAATAAATTACCTGTGGGGACTAACCCAGTTCAGGGGTGTTAAAAGAAAAAGTGGTGGTAAGTAGGATGAGGTACACATTCATTGGCAGACTATATCTGTTTTGGGTCCTCTGTTATTACAAACTATTCAGTTCATCAAAATTCATAAATTTAACATGTTAGCAATAAAGAATCTAACAATACCAGAGAAGTACTGCAACTATTTCTAAAAGGAAAAAATATTTTTTAAAGTTTTACTTTTTTCTTTATACATTGCTTTATAGAGATTAAGTTTATAAATTAGATAGCAATGCCCAGTTTATTCTACTTAGGATCTGCTGAGAGGCTGGGGATGTATTTCAGCGGTAGAGTTCTTGCCTAGTGTGCACAAAGCTTTGGGTAACATCTATTCATATTTATATAAACACTTAACATTTACAAATAAGTTTCAGTAAATTATGTTTTGAAAAAATATGGAAAAGTTATTTTAGAGGGCCAAGTTCATTTTTTTTTTTTTTTTTTTTTTTCTTTCTCTTTTAAATAGAGTCTTTGTGAAGAAAGGAGCTGTCGAAACCTCCTGGTCAAAACTTCTTGATAGACCTTCTACTTTCCCTTCAGAGTAAAATGCAACCGTGGTGGATATCATTATTTGAAGAAATAAGAAGCAGATTTTTAGGGGGAAATATTCAAAAATGGGAAAAAAATGAGTTAAACCTTTTACAAGTGAAAGGAAAAATTTTTTTCCTTCTGCCATCAATAAAACTATTGTGCTATACATGATATATTATTTTACTGTATGTTTTATTTGCCTAATGTTACCTTTTTCATTCATCTGGTATTAACTCCATACTAATTGCCTTCAGTAGAGTAGCAGTTACAGCCTACAAGGAAACCTTTCCTAATAATTAGAGAATAAACCAACTTACAGTGTTAGCCATATTTTTTGCAAAAACAACCTGAAGCCAAATAGCAATTTTTAGTAGCTGCTAAATATGACACAAAGCAGTACTGAAAATTGAATATGTTATTTATAGAACTCTAATAGTTTTTCAGGTGTAATTAAGTTTAAAAATAGATATTCTCTACCTTTAAATGTACATTAGATCTTTAGGATGTATTTAGTTGCAAGTAACAGAAAACTCACCTTAACCTCTTAAAAATTAAGGGGAATTTATTGACTTATTTCATTGCCAGAAATTTAGTACCTTTCAGGATTGGAGGTGACTCATCTTTATCATGAAAGACTGATTCTTCGCATCTCTCTCACTTTTGCTGTCTCTGGGATCAGCTTCATTCTATCACAGGCTGCTACTTGTTGCCACCAGGTGGCTTCCAACAACTCTCAGAGCTATTACTTCTTTTTTTTTTTTTTTTTGTGGGTACTGGGGGTCAACCTCAGGACCTCGCGCACCAGCAGGTGCCCATGCCACTGAGCGATATCACCGGCCCTTTTTTTGTATGTGGGTTCCAGGAGTCAAACTCGGGCCCTCGCGCTTGTCAGGCAGGCGTTTACGCCGCTGAGCCATCTCACCGGCCCTCAGAGCTATTACTTCTAAGAGTAAGGTGAGGCCTACTTCTGGAGATGAGCTCAGAAAAAAGAAAAGCTTTTCTCTTTAGGCTACATTTACCTATATTGGGCTACTTTGCCTTCTTATGAACTAGTAACTCCAGCAGGGTCTATGTATTATTTCAGGTATGATCCAAGTACTCCAGCCTTAGCAGTAAGGTTATCAGTAGAGGCACAGGGTATGCATCTGGAAGTCAGGATACTTGCTAAGAGGAGAGAGAAGAAGTGTTCTAAAGCAATGAGAATGTCCACTGGAGTGGACCAGTTATCTGAGCTACAGACTCTTCATTTAATAGACAAAGATAGTCTTCCTTTTGTCTCAGTTTTATGAAGCCAGAAATGAACAATTAGGAAGAATGAGAAGGAAGGGAGAAAGGGAGGGACAGTGAGGAAGAGAAAAAAATTATCTGGCCAAAATAATTTTCAGATGTAGTGCTTTGCTTTAAGGCCTTAAGCATTCTCTCAAGGCCTACTAACTCTTAAGGGCTTGGTTTTTTTGTTGTTTTTGTTTTCTTTTTTAGCCTACAGTTGATAGTTGATGGGGCTACCAGTATTTTTGTTTTCGTTTTTTATCATAATCAAATAGGAATGGTGTAGGTCTGGGTGTTGGTTTTTTGAAAGATATACCAATGATCCTAATGTATATCCTAAGTTGCCCATGCAGCTAAGTCAATAAGGAAATAGGTAGAAGAACTTAAAGAAATTGAGCTTAGAGGGTAAAGTCCAGGTCCTCTGTGCTTGACAAATGGGGACAATAATACCTAATACAATGTTAAGCCTGCAGTAGATTGTCAGTAGATGGCACTAGTGTTGACTTGTATATATTATTATTCAGCAGCCCCTGAGAATAATTTGACATGGTTGTATTTGGCATATGAATTGAACAAGATACCAAGAGCAGCAAGGGAGGCCAGCTTGTTTGTTATACTGATTTTATGTTCTATTCTTTGTTTTTTAAAAATGTTTTTAATTTTAAAATTTTAATTTTAAAATGTTTTTAATTTTTCACTTCTGGGCCATAAGTATTTTCTAAAGAAAATCCTCAAGGTATAGGGGAAGTTGAGTCTTCAGACTTTTACCACTTGAAGAATGGTTAGGATTGCTATTTACTTCATACCCATAGCCCTTGCACCCTTTAAGATAGAGTAGAAACAACTAAGAGCTAATAAAATGAACTAAGAGTTGACAGGCTCTCAAACATGCCTCAAAGCCCCCTCCTTCTCAGGTAGGATAGAAGAAATAAAGGTAGCTAGAAAGGAGACAAGAAAAGTCATAATTTAAATATTTTTTTCTTTTATTAGTACATGTTTATAGTGTATGGTGTTTACATTCATCTTGGGGAGTGGGGATATATACATGATACAGCATGTTTCTTTTTGTAGTCCCCTTCCCACCCACCTCCCTCTCTTTGCCTCTAAATTCCCTTTCCCTATTTTTATTCTTATTCTTAGCTCATATAAGAATGAGCTTTATGGCATATAATGTTTATACTCATTGAGGTTATTAGGTTACTATACATAGCTATGTTAATTCTACTTATTTGCCCTTTTCCTCTCCCCTACCCCTCAGTCTCCCAAACCCTTTCTTATTTGCCATAGAATTACCCACTTATTTCCTTTTATCCATCATTTATTATTCTTTGTTTGTATTTAGCCTTATTCAAACAAGAGATACAATATAGTTTAAGCTTGTGTGATTGGTTTATTTCATACAATGTTATATTTTCCAGAGGCATCCATTTTCTTACAGATGTCTCATTTATCCTCATTTATAGCTAAGTAGTATTCCATTAAGTATAGTTACAACGTTTTCTTTATCCATATATCTGTTGATGGGTATACTAGCTGCTTCCAGGATTTAGGTATGAATTGTGCTGTTATAAACACTGGTATTTGTGTATCACTGTAGTATGATGTCTTTAACTTTTAGGGAAAGATATCTAGAAGGGGAATAGCTGGGTCATATGGAATTTCTAATTTTAGCTGTTTGAGAAATCTTCATACTGATTTTTATACTGGTTGTACTAGTTAACATTCCCACCAACAATGTTGGTTCCTTTTTCACCACTGCCACACCAGCATTTGTTATCCTTTGGCTTCTTGATAATTGCCATTTTTCCTGGCATAAAATGCAATCTTAGTACTGTTTTAATTTGCATTTCTCTAATGCCCAGAGATGTTGAACACTTTGTCCTATATTTGTTGGCCAGTTGTACTTCTGAGAAGTGTCCGTGCATTTCACTTGCCCATTGTTTGATGGGTCTTTTATTTTAGATGGTCTAATCTTTTTGAGTTCTCTATATATTCTAGATGTTAGTCCTCTGTCTGAGGAAAATTTTTTTTCCATTCTGTGGGTTGTCTCTTCACTCTACTAATTGATTCTTTTGCTGTACAGAAGCTTTTTAATTTGATGTAATCCTATTTGTTGATTTTTGCTGTTGTTTCTCATGCACTTGGGGTTCTGTTTAAAAACTCCTTTCCTATGCTCACTTCTGCAATACATACACTAAAAAAAAATCCTCTCCTACACCTGTAACTTTAAGCATTTTACCTACTTTATTTTACAGTTCAGTGTTTCTGTTTTAATGTTTAGATCTTGATCTATTTTGATTTTAGTTTAGTACATAGTGAGAGATATGGGTTCTGCTTCAATCTTCTGCAAGCAAATTTCCAGTTTTCCTGGTACCATTTGTTGAATAAGCTGCTTTTCCAACATCATGTGCTTTTTACCCCTTTGTCAAAGATCAAATAGCTAAATGTGTGTGGGGATATTTCTGTATCCTCTATTCTGTTCCATTGATCCACATGTCTGTTTTTGTGCTAGTACCATGCTGTTTTTATTACTGTTGCCTTGTAATATAGCTTGAAGTCTGGTGTTGTGGTGCCTCCTGCTTTGCTCTTGTTGCCCAAAATTGCTTTCGCTATTCTGTGTCTCTTCTGGTTCCATATGAATTTTAGGATTGTTTTCTCTAGATATATCAAGTAAGCTATTGGCATTTTCATTGGGATTGTATTGAATCCATATAACGTTTTGTAAGTATGGCCATTTTGACAATATTGCTTCTGCCTATCCAGGAGCAGGGGACATTTTTCCATTCTCTGATGTCTTCTTTAATCTCCTTTTTCAAAGTACTGTAGTTTTCTTTATAGAGGTGTTTCACTTCCTTTGTTAGGTTAATTCTAGAGATTTAATTTTTCTTATGCTATCGTAAATGGTGGTGTTTTCATAATTTCTTTTTCATTGAGTTCATTATTGGTACATGAAGACTTTGATTTTTGTGTGTTAATTTTGCATCCTGCTACATTGCTAAAGTTGGTTATTCTAAAAGTTTTTTGGTGGAGTTCTTTGGTCTTCCATGTAAGTGTCATGTCATCTGCAAATAATGATAATTTGAGTTCTTCCTTTCCTCTATGTATCCCTTTTATTCCTTTCTCTTGCTCGATTGCTCTGGCTAATGTTCTGAGTATTATGTTCAATAGAAGTGATGATAGTGGGCATCCTTGTGTTCCTGATTTTGAGGGAATGCTTTCAGCTTTTACCTATTTAATATGTTAGTCATTGGTTTGTCATAAAGGGCTTTTATCAAATTCAGATATAGTCCTTCTATACCTATTTTTTTCAGGATTCTTATCATGAGTGGATGTTGGATTTTGTCAGAAGCCTTTTCTGCATCTATTGATGTGATCATGTGGTTTTGTCCTGCTTCTTTTATGTTGTGTATTACATTTATTGATTTGCATATGTTGAACCATTCTTGTGTCTCGGGGATGGAACTTGGTCATGATGTATGAGCTTTTTGATGATGTATTGCATTCTATTCGCTAATATCCTGTTCAGGATTTTTGCATCTATGTTTATTAAGAGGATTGGCCTGTAGTTCTCTTTGGGTCTTTATCTCATTTTGGGATCAGAATGATGCTGGCTTCCGTAAATGAGTTTAAATTTAGAAGTGTATTGGTTTTGTAGAATTCAGCAGTCAGTCAAGTCCTGGGCTTTTTTCGGTTGGTAGGATTTTTATTATGTCTCAAATTCATTGCTGGTTAATGGCTGGGTAAGCATTTTTGTGTCTTCTTGGGTTAGCGTCGGTAATTTGCATGACTCTAGGAATCTATTTATTTAAGATTTTCCAACGTGTTGGAATCCAGTTTGCTTACTTGTATGTTGAACTCTTTTCTTCTTTGGGAAATTTTCTATTACCATTTCTGTAAACATTAATAATTCCATCTGTGTCATCTTCTAGGTTTTCTCTAATTTCTACTAGTCTTAGGTTCTTATTGTCATTTAGTAGCTCCTGGATGATGTTTTCTTGTTCTTGTAAAATTTTTTGGCTTCTCTGAGTATTTCGTCATAATTTACCATTTTGTCCTCAATTTCAGACACTCTGTCTTCACACTGGTCATTTCTGCAGTTTCTGAATCCTGTATAGTTTTTTATTTTACGTATTTCTGCCTCATGCCTTTTTGTGGATTCTGTATCTTTAGTGAATTTGTCATTCTTATTTTGATCCATTTTAGTGAGCTTTTCCAATTTTTTATTTGTTTCTCCCAGATCCAAATTGGGCATTTTGAGTTACAATTCCATAAACTTTTGGGTTATTTTCTCTTTGATCTTGCCAAGTTTCTTAGTCTCTTTAATCTTTTCATAGAGCTCTGCTACCTGGTGTTTGCTTTCCTCTCCGTTCGTGCCCCCTTGACCTGCCTTAGGAAAGTTCAGAGACCTTGAAGGTCTTCTGTTGCCTTGCTTTCCCATGATCCTGTGTGTATGTGTATTTGCTGTTTATTCCCGCCTTTTTTCCCTTTTATTTGGGTATTGTGGATTGATGTCCAGTAAAATGCAGAGAACTTGTAGTTTGTCTAAAGACTTTTAGTAAGATACTGCCTCCCCATCATGTATTTTCATGTCCAGAGATATGTATCCCTTTAGTTATTTAAGTGATCTGGACTCTGTCCCTGTGTTTTGTAGCAAGAATTACTTCTGGTTATGACATCATCAATGGATCCACTCATACATCACATATGTAAAAAAGACCTTGCATTTATAGTTCACCTTTCATCGATACTCTATGCATACTATTCATTTACTGTTAGCAGTTGTTCTGCAGTATGGTAGGAGAAGAGGGCAGACATTGAATAGTGAGTGAAAGAGGAGTGTCAGTAAGAGGAGGTTGGTAGAGATGATAGTGATAGGTGAAGAGAAAGTTTGATATGGGGTCAGGTTCTGTTGGAGTGCTTTTAGTTGAGTTGAAGGGTTTAGTGCTGAGAGTTTTAAGAAGATATTTGTGGGGGCAAGGGTGAGATATAGGAGAAAGGAGGTGTGCTTTGTGATTGAGGAAAGCTATGTGGCTGTCAGAACCTGTTGACAGATTTTTATGCCTGTAATGTGGAAGAGAGGTATGGGAGAACAAGGGGCTAGATAAGATATGGAAGAGCCAGAGTAATAGGATGGGAAAGATAGAGCGTTAGTATTGGAGAAGATAGGAGTGACCTACACGGAGCAGAATATGACAAATTAAAAACTTGAGTTATTTATATACTGAGAAAAAAGTTAAGAAATAAGATAACAGTATTGTTCCTGGGGCTTGAAGGGAAGAAACTAGATAGGGAGATGAGGGAGAGAACCTAGACACCAACTAAATCAAAACAAATAGAAGAAAAAATAAACACCAAAACCAAACCAACCAACCATAAAAGAACATAAGCACATAATACAAAACCAAAAAGAAAAAAAACAGAAGATATCCCATAGGAACTCAATTTAAATACTCCAATATCCCAACAAGATCATGTATATGTGATTCATTGAGATATATTACTGAGAGGTGTTGGTTAATTACTGTTTGTCTTAGGCATTTTGTACTAGCATCCACAAGTTAAAGTAAGGATTTATTTTGGCTCACAGTTTGTAGAGGTTTCAGTCCATAGACGGCAGCTTCCAAGGCAGGGTGGCATGGCAGAGGAAAAAGTTCATGGCAGGGCAGGGAGGAAGCAGAATGGGAACAAGGGAATAGGAAGACTACATAATTCCAGGCCAGTGACCCACCTCTTCCCACCACACTTCACTTCCCAACATCATACCCAGCTATAAACTCGTCAGTGGAATAATCCATTATCACATATCCATGATTCAGTCATCTCCCAAAAGCCTTACGCATAAGTACGTGAGGCTTTGGAGAGACATTAGATGTAAACCATAACACTATCCTTGTGCTGTTTCTCTGTTAGTGACTCCTTTGTTTCTCTTTTCCTGACATTTTTTTGTTGTTGTTGTTGCTGCTGTTATTTATCCATTTACCTTACAGTGTGTAAACCCTTCACTAGAAATCCTGGGATTTCACACCCTTTCCTTCTAGCCTTGATTGCAGCCTGATTATATGCAGCCATACCAATTATCACCTCTGACCTTTTCCACTGCAAAACTGAAGCTAACCTAGCCTCAGGAGTTCATTCCATCGCTTACATACTGATGCTGACGCAGTTCTTGGGCTAGAAACTCTTCCCGTCCCCCTCCCTGGGCGTGATGGTGGAATTAGCAGGCAGATTGATTGTTAAATAAGGGACCACTCAATCAGTGATAGGCTGTACATGCTCTCCAGTGTGTGTCAAGTGACTGCAATTGCTTTCACACACTGGCTGGCGGTTCTGCAGGAGATGGCAGTGACTGGTGTGTAATTACTCAGCTCCTTGCTCTCAGAAGCCCAGATTCCTCGGGGTATGTGTGTCTGCTCTGGAGTTTGTAGCACCTGCCACTCTGCCCAGGGTGTGTGTGGGGTTTCCTAGCGCTTGGTAAACGCTGGTGGGGGTTCTGTAAGGGACTGCTCCAGCTGCAATTCCTTCTTAACTGCTGTGCGGAAGAGCATAGCACATTCCCCTTCCTGGGGACTGCAGTCTGGCTGCCGGTGACCACCCATGTTCTCTGCAGCTGGGTGTATTCTCTGGTGACATGCAAGGCAGGAGTAGAGCTGAACTGTCCTGTGGTCAGGGCTGGCACCTGTGACTCAGTAGTCCAGCAGACGTGCAGGATTCGTGGTAGGCAGTTCAGACATTGTCTTAGTTACTTTTCTTGTTGCTGAGACAAAATATCCAACACCGAAAGTTAAAGGAGGGAAGGTTTATTTTGGCTCAGAGTTTGCAGATGTTTCAATTCATAGTTAGCTGGCTCCCGGGAGGGTGGTGTGGCAGAGGGGCATGGCAGAAGGCAGCAAGTGACAAGCAATGAGCAGCAACCCTCTTTGTGTCTCTTATATTTTATTCAGGCTACCTGCCTTTAGGGTGGGTAGAACTCACACCCTTAATCCTAGCATCAAATCCTTGATCCCAGCATCCTACCCCCTAGATCTAGCCGCCTCCAGAAAGCCCCACCTATGACCACAGGAGGCTTTGAAGGCACATCTAGATACAAGCCATAACAGACATGCCGCCTACAACTCAGCTGACCTATGGGCCTGCAGAGCTGGTGGCAGCTGATCTTGCTTGCCTGTGACTTGGCAGGCAATCCTGGGCAATCAAGTTATTTTAGCCAGTGCTGGGGCCATGCATGGGCATGCTGGTGAATGAGCTGGCAGTCCAGGCAGGCAGGCTCATGAGATGTGCTGACACGGTTAAGCTGTCCTTGCCTGTGTATCCTCTCTGGCTTGTCTTGAATGGGGAGAGGCTCAACTGCCTGCAGTCCCACCGGAGTGGTTAACACAGGAATGCTGTTTTGTCCAGTGTTTGGAGATGGGGAGACAAGGAGGCAGAGCAGGGAGCAAAAGGTCTGTCCGAGGAATCTGGTCTCTGCGGTGCTAGTTCAGTTCCTCAGACTTTTTGTCTCACTTTCAAAATGGCTGCTCCCCAGAGGAGTAGGGAGTGATGGTGGGCAGACCCACTTTGGCAGCGCTGCTTCCATTTTTCAATTGTCCGGTTTTCACTTGGTCTACATATATGATCTTTCTTAATAATTTTCTGTTCCGTGTAAGAGCCTCTCCTACCTTCCAAATACCTTCTTGCTCAGCGGATCCTTACTGAGTTTCTCTGATATGACTCCTCCTCTAGTCAGCCATGTTAAATCTCCAGAAAAATAATTTTAAATTGTGTTTTTAAGAAAAACTGCAGCTTCAGGACACAGACCCACTCAAAAAATACTCCTAAGGCCTTTAGGAACTGATAAGCCTGGGTCTGTACTTGTCACCTGTAAATGGGTCTTTTCAGCTGTGAATAGGCCATCCATTTTCTCCTGTAAAATGGACCTTTTTTTTTTTTTTTTTTTTTTTTTTTGAGTGGCCTATCCCTCCGTCACCTGTTCATGGGCCCTCATTCTTTATCTGCAGAAAGGGCTATCGCTTTCATCTATAAATTGAACCCCTCTTTTCCCATAGATTCACAGATTCCCAGTTTCTATCCCCAAGTCCTTATAAATGTGTCCAGCTCCAGCCTATAACACATCACATTATCTGAATGCCCACACTCCCTCCTGAGTGTGTACTTTTCCCCCCTAAATAAATACTTTCTATGCCTTCTATGAACTAGTCCTGAAAATTTTTTTTCTGTGACGAGAATCAGTGAACTTATTCTGTGGAGGATGAGTCAAGGTCCTTCACCTTTTCTTTGAGGAACCTCTTCAGATCCTGTCCAGTAACACTTCCAAGCAAAGTACCAAAGTTCGTCTGTTATTTTGGCCAGCACAGTCTTGTCCATTCTTAGCATGTATTTCTGTCTCTTTTGCTCTCCTTTTCCCTCTGTCTCTCTCTCCCCACTTTCCTGGTTTAAATTATTCACTTCTGGCTTCATAGGACTAAGACAGCCTTTGTCCTACGAAATGAAGAATTTGTAGTTCACTTGACCTTCCGGGTGTAGGCCATAATGACAACACCCCCAGCCTCATGCTAGTCTCCTTTTCCTATAGTATCACATTTCTCACGAGCCTTTCTCTTGACACATCATGGCTAACCTTATGACAATTGACTACAAATAAACATGGAAGGAACAGGAAGAAAAATATGATTAGCACTGCTAAAAGACATTCGTACTCCATGGTGACCAAGTAGAGTAGCTGCAGTCATGCCAGCACAAGCCCCTGACTTGCATATGTGGAAACAAGATTCAGACTGTGTCTGAACACATTGGGATGTCAGTGCTTGGGGGATCTTTTCTCTTGCTTGTCTGATGTCCCCTTCTCAGGTGAGTAGGCCCTATAAATCTATGTTCGGTTTATACACAGTGCAGATATGTTTCCCATTCTTTACCTTCCATTCAACTAACAGATCTTAAGGAAAAATACTGAAGATAAAATATTCATTAAGATAATGTATACATAAAAAACAAGGCCACAGAGATCAAATATGTTTTTTTATAAACAGGAGAGACAAGGTTAGTTCAATTATTTGTTAACTGCCCAAGGAAAATCTTGAGTTTTGTGTCATATAGTTTATATACAACAAGAAGGAGAAAATTGAGTCAAGGGAAGTCAGTACTCAGCAAGAGGCATCAATTCCACATTCCCAGGAGAGGTCCCTCAGCCCACTGTCCCCGGTGCCAGACAAGTGGATGTTGCACAGGCTTGGCTCTGGGCCTGAACTCAGGAGGTTCCTACAAAGTCCAGCACTAGGAGAAGCACAGGCTGTCTAACGTCCAGACTGCTTCCGCTTAAGGGGGACACAGCTTCAGTCCTCTGGTTCCCTTTCCTTTGCCTGGTTTGTCAACCAGTGTGGAGGGAGGGGCTAGCATGTTACTTAAAAGAAACTAGGGTCATTCACCATCTTCTGCATTGGTCATGGGCCTGGGAAAGAGATATTTGGGCTTACCTTCTAGAAGCAAAGCTAACTCATGCTTAAGTGTTTCAAAATCTGAGAAACTGCAAGGTTGATAAATAGATGCATTTGGCAGATGTTTATTTTCCTCTCAACTTTTGAGCACATAGCTAAGAAACATACACAGCACAGTGCCTGCTACCTGACTTAGATCCTCCTGGGCTAGAGACACTGGGGCTGTCATTTGGAAATACAGGGCTTATGGAGTTGCTCATTATAAATATTAGAAATTCTGTTCACAAGAGGGTCAGACTATTTCTCTTGATAGAACACAGTTACTAGGAACTTAATGGTCAAAGGGGGAAGTAGAAAGTTAAACTAAGGAATGTTAAAAGAAAGGGGGAAAGGGAAAGGGTCCTCAGGGAAATACCTGAAAATGAAGAGAGGTTCTTTCTGATCCCACTCACCAAGAGAGGAGCTGGTCTGCTTGAGGGATAACTCCTACCTACCTCAGGATGTGGAAATCCTAAAGGTCCATCCTCTTAAGCAAAGAGATTTCCAATCCCTGCAGATAGTCTCTGGACAGTGGAATGAATTTTTGGGGCACCATGGTGACACTTTCCTCTTTTTCCTTTGCCCTCTTTCCCAGTAACACAATCTCTTTTATTAGTATGGTTAGACTGACAATATAGGCCAAAATATCAAAATATTGCATGCTGGTACTCTCAGGTACACATTATATAGTTCAGGGTAGTGAACACTGTAACTTGAAAAAGTTATGATGACATCATATTAAGTTTCATTTTGGGATGCCCCTAATATACTGATTCAATTTAGAATTGTTGGAATGACCCTAAATAACACACTGACTTGATTCAGAAACAGCCAAGGCCAACTTCACGAGACATTTACAAAACTCTGTGAGATGCTAGCTGCCCACCTCACCCCATCTAAGTAGTTTATTTGTTTTAAATAATAAACTTAGAAGAGCTATAGGTAGAGCTGCAGAAGAACTGCATGAAAAAGCAGGTAGAACTATTTTTTTTAAAGACCTATTTGTGCGTTAGCTGGCTCAAAGCGTATAGAAATATACATATTAGCACAGGCTGTTAAATGTTTTGTGGCTTATAGGAAAATAACAAACTGGAGGAATAGAATGACTTTAAACTTCAGGGAGCAACTCTTGTCCCTTCATTACTAAAGAAAGGCAACTTTGCTAAAGTCCAAGAATTCACAGGGCTTCTGCATATGGTTAGGAGAGAGCAACAGGAGATGGATTTCCTGCCTGAAATAGTTGAAGAACTGAACAAAACAAATGGGGTGTTAGAAGTCAAGATTATGGATACCGGGCAACAAAGTACAGTGACTCTTGGGAGATGGGAAGCAAACTAAATGAGCCTAAGAGCTGGTCCAGATTACTGCCTAGGGACAATTTTCAGGCTGAGGAATACGAAGGGGGACCCCAGGCAGTGCCTGTAAGTGTCCCAGTTGAGAGACAGAGGTGGAAATTTAGGGAAGACAAGGTAAATAAATTTGTAACAATACCACAAAAGTGACTGGTAGACCTAAATGTACAAGGGTGATCAAACTATATGGTGATGTTTAAATTTTTTAAAGAATGTATTATGGTAAAAGACACCTTGCCATTGATCCCCCTCAAAATACTCCCACTCACTTTAAACACATTTATCCCATCATTCTTGCCACTTTTCTGAAGCAGTTTGGGAAGTCATCTTTTGTGAGTGTCTTTATGTGATCAAAAATGCAGTGAAAGCTGCTATCAAATGCCACCCAGTGGAAAGGCAGGCTTATAAAAACATGACAGTGTTTCTTCATCTACCTTAGTCACTGGATCTGTCGTAACTTCTGGTTCTTTCAAAGTGACCATGAATGGTAAGCATTCGAGTTGATTCAGGACATAGAAGCAGACATGACAGGATAACTAAAAACTTGGAAGAGGACTTCCAGAACTGCTTCAGAAAATGGCAAGAATAATGGGATAAATATGTTCAAAGAGAGGGGGAGTATTTTGAAGGAGATTAATGGAATGTGTCTTATTGTAATAAATTTTAAAAATTTAAAATTCATATTTTTTAATCACATCTCATATTATGTGAAACCATAAAATATTGGAAACAAAAATAGGACTTTTCTGTGACTCTGGTATAGGCAAAGAGTTTTTAGATATAACACCAAAAATGTGATCCATGAAAGAAGAAATCAACAAATTGTACTTAATTGAAAACTTCTCTCAAAGAAACGGTTAAGGGAATGAAACAAGATACATATTTGGAAAAAAAATTGCAAATATTTGCATATCTGATAGAAGACATGTATGCAAAATATATAAAGAATTTTTGGTACTGAGCATGGTGACACACACCTGTCATCACAACACTTTTAACATGATCATAATTGAAAAGGAAAATTCACACCGTAAGGAAGTCATTACTTCATACCTCTTAACATGACCATCATTGAGAAGATCCACCAAACTAGGGGTTGGTGAGGATGTGAAGGAACTAGGACTCTTACACACTCTGGAGAATATAAAATGTTTCTTAAGAAGTTAAACATATGCCCATAGTATGATGCAGACGGTCCACTTTTAGTTCTTTACACATGATAAATGAAAGCAGATGTTCTTACATTTATACATGGATGTTCATATCATTTTTATTTGTAATAGTCCTAAAGATAACCCCATGTCCTTTAATATGTGAATGCATAAGTAAATTGTGGTATGGTCATAAATGAAACACTACCAAGCAATTAAAAGGATTGAACTGATAAATGTGACAAAATGAATGAATCTCAAACTAATCATGTTGAGCAAAAGAGGGCAGAACTTGCAATTGCTGGGGAACATAGTATTATTACATCTACAGAAAACTATAGAAAATGCAAAATAATCCACAATAGCAGCAGCCTAGGAGTGGTCAACTGAGAATAGCAGCTGGGTGTAAGAGAGGGATTACCAAAGTGTATGAGCAAACTTTCTGGAGCATAGGTAGGTTTATTGAGGTTGCGGTGATAATTTCATGGGAATATATATCCCAAAAGTTATCAAATTGTACCTTTGTACCATTTTTCTACATGCTAGTTATGCATCAATACAACTATGTTTTTGAAAAGCAATTATAAATACAGTTAGGTGTTTTCTTGCTTTTTGTCTCACTTACTGAAATTATGTCAGACATTACTGCTGCATTCAATGAAAAGTAGCTTTCCACTCTTCACTGGGTTGTGGTATCAATATAATGATGATTACAGTTGTCTTTGTAAGGAAATATTTAACATCAGAACTATTAATAGCTTTATGATAATTTTAGAGATATGGAGTCTTTCAATTGTTACTGGTATTTGTAAAGCTCCTGATTCTTAGAGGACAGATACATTGTTATAATATTGTTATTTTGATTGTGTTACAACTTAAACACGTATAATAACTTGTAGGTGGTTTTAGATGTGTGTGTATGTGTATGTGCACCTAAATTTTCTATTGTTAGAGTTAAGTCTATCAGTAGTCCCAGATATTTATTTAAAAGGACTAGGGATTTTGATAGGAAATAGGTACCTATCTGAGCCCTGTTTGTTTCTTTGTAACAACTTTTCAGTTTTCAAGTACTGACAGAAATAACTCTGATACCTAATTTGCTACTTAATAGGTATTTGTTTTAATTTCATAAATCTTTTTGACATCTTGGAAAAATTTAGCTAATAGATTAATAGCTGTGGTATTTTTATCATACTCTGAATTCTCTTAAATTTTACCTGGCATTTTTTCAAACATGAAGTAATTTTCCCCAACCTATTTCACATTACATCTCTTTAACATAAACATGCTAAAGTATGCATAATTCTATAAAAGTACTTACATACTATTGGAACACTTTTGTTCTTTATATTCAGGTTTAAGTACATTCAATAAATGTCAATTTTATATTAACCTATTGCATTGGATTTATAACATGCTAAAACTCAAAGCTTGATAGAGGACTCCAATAATGTGATAATCATAAAGTTGAAGACTTTCATGGTTATTTTATATGAAACGTTGTGTTTTCACATTGAATCTAAGTAATTTTTTGATATTTTCATGATGTTAGCAAAAATACCCTTTGTATACAATTGCTTCAAGCCGAGTTCTTTGTATCTCTTTAAAACATTTACAAGTCCTGCTGAGACTCAGGGTACTCAGGGCACTTGCTATTTTCTTGCCCAAACACAATATGGGTAGAAACAGATCTTGGGCTAGCTAGACTATAGTTTAGTCACCTCCTAAAATAATTTCCTCCACAAACTTGATCAATTCCATATAAATAAGTGTGCCACATGTTACAAACAAACCACTTATATGAAACAACTAAATGGGAATGATTTCTTTCACGTACCATTTATATGAATTCTGGAAACCTAATTTTTGGAGTCCTCATGGCAAATAGTCATGTCCAGTTGCTCAGCTGGGATTTCCTGGGTTTAATGCCTGAATCTGATTCTTTACTTAGATTTTAGATAATGATAAAAGTATTTGTATTATCAGAGTACACTCTAAACAATGCACCAATTGAATTACTTACTAAATCATTTAAACACATTTGTAGCATAGTGGAAGCCTTTGAGTTGTTTTTATAGCCCGCCTCCCTTTTCTCAGCATTGCTGTCTTCAACCATCCAGTTTCCCAGGGGACCACCGTACCTGCACAGTGTTCATAGCCGGGAGGAAGCAGAATAGTGAAATAGCTGAGGACAAAGGCTCTACTTGGCTTTGTGACCTTAGTTATTTAGCTTAGCCTTTTAAAATCTGTTTTCCCATTTGCGAGACAGGATATTAGTAGTACTTATCTTGTAGGATGATAAAGTGAGAAAGAGAGAAGCAGCCTCTGACAAAGCCAGATGCTGGCCTGGCACTCGATTCTCTTGTTGCTCATAAATAATTTCACAGACACCAACATCAGACAAGGTCACTATGACCATGACAAAAGAAGAGAAAACAAAACCACTCATACTCCTGTCAGAACATCAAAAAACAAATAAGAAAACAAGCCAAATCACAACCAAGACCCCTTTCTGGCTAATTTAGTGGCTGTTCCTTCTTTATGCTTTGTCTTATATCTAGACATTGTTAAGATGCCCCATCATAGCATTAGCCTGCTTTTAAGAACATGCAATGTTTAGCAAGAGACTTTCGAGTTTGCTTTTCCTAAGTAAACTGGTCAATCTGGAGAACACTTAACCCTTGTATGACACCAACCCTCTGCTATAGTAGCCGGACGTCACACAGCTACAGGCAGCCTCAACACCCTGGAGCCTGCTGAAGTGGTGAAAACTAACCAGGTCTAACTTGGTCAGCCTGTTCAGTCGGCCTTGCCCCTTCCTTTCTGGGAAAACCATGGTAAAGACTCCCTCTGCTGCTCCACTCTCTCTGTGGCCAATGTCAATATTATCTCCTGGGGCCCTACATTCCACGGCATGTCTCTCTCCTGAGGGATATTGTAATAAACTATGTTTTTATTTGACTTTCTTCCTCCCTCCCTCCCTCCATCCCTCCATCCCTTTTTCCCTCTCTTCCTTCCTTATTCCTTCCTTCCTTCTTTTTTTCTGTACTGGGATTGAACCCATAGCCTTTGCACTAAAGTACATCCTCTGCTCTTTTTATTTTAAGACAGGGTCTTATTAAATTGCTAAATTGCTTAGGCTGAATTTGAACTTGTGATCCTCCTGCCTCAGCCTCTCAAAATGCTGGGATTACAGGCCTGTGCCACCATACCTGTTCAAACTATGTTTTCAAAGGCAGTCTTTTCCATTTTGCTCCCTGTTGAATAAAATCAAAATTATAGTTATATTTTAAAACACCTTAAAGTCTTTCCTAGCATTCTTTTTTATGAAGATGTCCCACAGTTTCCTTGATATGTGATCTTCTTCATTGCAACGAGCCAGAAAACCCAAGTATATTCAACCACAATTTTGTTTCTAATGGTCTTTAGCTGGACATTGATATGAGATTAAAAGAGATGAATATAAAGCCCAGTGACTGGAAACATAAAAAACCTCAATGATATTATGTAAAATATGACCTAATTCTTTTGACTCTGGACTGTTAGCTCAGTAGAGTACAAATAGACCTGTGATACATGAAATTCAGAAGCTACTGGAAGATTTTGCAATATAGACTGGGAAACAATTTGCTCTTTTATGATGATAGATAAAAAAGAATCTAATACTGACAGAGGCAGAGGGAAGAGACAGAAACTTCCTGGGTTCCTCATCAGTACCTAATCTTAAATGGGATCACAAATACTTTGATTCTAGAAGTATTACTTCCCTTCCATCCCATGTGTTATCCCTACATCCTAGCAAATCCCACTGCAGTTTAAAGGAAATTGTAGCAATTGTGTGCAGCCAAGAGAAACCCTAATAGATATACTTAATGATAAATAAAATACTAAAGGAAAAAAGTCTGAAACACCTCCCATATTACTAAAAAATTACTAAGAATTTTTAAGCTATGAGTAAATTTCCTTCAATGTTTGTTTTCTGTACTGATCTGTTGTCCCTTTCCGGTTTCTACGTGGGATCATGTGGGATTTCCAGCACTCATTCCTTCGATAGGATACTTAACAAACCTGTTACTTTTACTACAAATATAGAACTGCTGCCGCTACTGGCACTGTGGATAGGGTTTCTTTTTCTTCTTTTGGTCTCTACTCATTTGTGAGCTGTGCAGCCCCATTTGGGACTGAGTTTTACTAAAGTCTGAAATCTCTCAGTCTTTTGTGGCTGTGCTTTTAAAACATTTTTGCCTATGTACTCCCTAAACATTAAAATAAAACAAATAACTTCTAGCATACTTTTAATTTGACATAGAACAATTTTATCAGACATTTACAAATTGCAAAGAACATAATTCTTGCCATGTTGGCTTTGTGCTTTTAATGTATTTACAATTCTCTTCAAAGCCTGGGAGCTGCAGATTTAACTCATTCAATTTTGAAAAATGTTAACCATTTCCCATAGCTTAGCAAAAGCCAGTCCTCTTTGTCAGACAGATATAGGAGGCACATGAAAACTTGGTTCACAATAACAGAAATTAACATGGATGCAAAAGCTTTAATTGAGAAAGAAGAAAAAATGGGAGCTTGAGCAGAATAGCTGAAGGGACACAGGTCTGACAGAGATCACTCTGGCCCTAAAACAAAGAATGAACTACCCTTTATGGCACACAGGGGTGAGCTAGGGAGTGCTAACATTCCATTGGGTCATGAGGATGGCATTTTTTGAGATTTCTTCATGTTTTAGGGGATCTCTTTCTAGTATAAAATGTGGATTGTCAGCTATTTTCATCCTTGAGACATCATGATACCCCTCCCCTGCTGTTGTAGCACACCTGGCCCTTGAAGTGATACGTGTAGGGGATAAGGGAAAGGTGCACTCCATACACTGTTAACAAAGGAGGATAGGGAAAAGGACACATCCTCACTTTCAGTGGATAACAGCTCATGGGTTGGGGCTCAAGACCCCCAGTCACATACCCCATCTCATGTCTCATTCTTGGTAAGCCCAATAAGGAGGTAAGACCCCTGTAGAGGAAGTTTTTTTGTCTCTTTCCCCGTGTGTGTGTGTGTGTGTGTCCCGAGACCTATGAAGCCAGCAGTGTTCTGAGAGAGGGCCATGGGAGATTAAGAAAAAACTAGACAGATGGGAGATTAAGGAAAACTGGGACCGGGTGGGACCTGACCTCTCTGATGGAGAGGCAGCAACAGCGTGGTCTATGTCTTTATTTATACATGGTAAAAAGTGGGGAAGTGCACGGTGGAGTCAAAAGTGCAAGGCCTCAGTGTTTTGCTAAGAACCCTGAAAGTGAAACATTCTCGGAGCTGTCTGTGCTGTCATTAACAGGGAGGAACACCAAGGGCAGACACCTGCTGGACTGGCCTTGCTCTAGTCCCAAGGAGTTCGCTGACCTCCAGCTCAGCCTTGGCTCATACACTCCCCATGTGTGTGTGTGTGCACGTGTGTGTGTGTGTGTCTTTGTTCGCTCATTGAGGGCATAAGTCAGGCAGTTAAGAGCCACTAGGGTGTCTGCTGCTAATCTGGTTGTAGAACAAACCATTTTTGGCTGTGTTGGGTGCAAGAAAACTTCTACACACCATGCAGGTTCCATGCGTGTGAGACATAAAGCATAATATGTCTCTTTTGCTCCCATGTTTTGTTCATCAGAGCAGGAGATGAAGGGTTTGGCTGGCCTAGGAGCAGGGAAAATCAATCCACCAGTGCCATGAATCAGACACATCAGCCACCTGACACATGGAGCAGGGCCTGAGCGGTGGCTAGTACAGTTTCATGCCCAGTGTCCAGTTTTCTTGTATTTAAAACAGGAACTCTTTCCTGGATTGGCCCTGGGCTTTCCTTTGGGCAACTTGGGTATGCTTAAAGAACTGCCAATTTCAACAGCCATAATTTTGGTCTGCCTTTGCTGTCAGTTCTTCTCCTTTTCATCCTCCTCCAGATCCTGATTGTTGAACACAGAAAAGGCTGTGAGCCAAAGGGGTCTGGAGGCCCATCTGAAGTTTTTGTAATTTGTGCTGCATGTCTGGGGCTGATTGGCTAATGAAATGCTTTTCCATTAGTACATGTCCCTCCTTGAAAGATGGATCTAAGTTTGTGTATTTACAGAAAGCTTCTACTAATTGGCTATGAAAGACTGCTGGATTTTCGTCTTTACCTTGTGTCACCTCTCTCACCTTTTCATAATTAACAGGGTTCCTACATACATCTTTGTATTCTCATGATCAGAGCAGTCATCATTTTAGATCTCATGTTTAGTCCATCTCCATTATGATGGTACCAACTTGTTTCTGTCATCAGGACAGTAACCTCTCTGGGTGATTCCCTTCTTTTTCTGCAACATATTGTTCATTTGCATATCTTCTAGCCTCTTCTAGAATTCTTTGTTTTTTATTTGGGGTATAGCAAGTGACCAAGACAAATTTGATATCTTGCCAAGGAGGCATCAAAAGCAAGGGTCAAAGTTTGAAACCCATGAGCAAACTTACTAGGATCTTCCAAAAATCAGTCTAAACATTCTTTGAATTGTTGAATTCTGCCACTGAAAAACAAATCTGGGCTCAAGTACTCCCGTCTACTTCCGGGACTACTGTTAGGTGCTGGATGAGCTGTGAGGTGGAAGAGGAAGAAACTCTACTTGAGTATGTTCTGCAAGGCTTGCAGCTGTCTTAGAAGCATGAGGAGGGGATGGGGATACTGGGTTCCTCTGGGGAGCTAGTTATTGATGGAATTTCTAAGTCACTTCAAGGGTATGGGACTGATTCAGTGGCCTGAGGATTGTAAGAAGGAGGTTGAGGAGACCTCCCAGTGTGGCTTCTTCCATCAAACAGGTGGGGGACTGAGGAGGGACTCATCAATGATCTCAATCTCCTCTTTTTGGCAGGGGTGGGGGTTCTTCCAGTACCATATCTCTTGGGCCTTTGCAGGGGGATGGTTTCTGACAAAGAGCCATAAAAGCTTGAACATAAGGATTTTAAACCACTTTCCTTGTCTATTGCAGAAAACTAACTGAAGGATAGTATTGTCCTGTCCACATACATTTCCATCTTCTGCAAAAAAACCCCTGGGTGATCCTAGATATCATGGCTAAGTAAATTCAGTTGCTTAGAGATACAAAAGCGGCTGACTCTGTGTTAACTTTCTTCTCTGGAAAACCTTCCCCCAGACCAATAGCAATAATTGGGGGCCAAGAAGCACCTGAATCAGAGCTTCTTTACTCTTGCTTTGCTCTGTCAGTTCAAAGGCCAGGTGTTCCACCATGATTTTCTAATTGTCCCACAGTACAATACTCCCTTACTAAAAAAAAAAATTCACTATTAAAATTGGGGGGGATGGCAGTTCTCCAATTCTGGTGGAGACTTTAGGAATAAAGTATCATCTCCATTTTGCATGGAAACCTCAGTCCTCTGGAAAGGTTAAAAGAATCAACCAGACCCGCTAAACCAAACTCTGGTGAAACTTTGCCAAGAAACTTCTGAGTCTTGGCTCAGATTATTGCCAGTAGTCCTCATTAGGATTCAAAATGCCTGCAAAACCAGGCTAAATGTGAGTCCATTTGAGATGCTAGATGGGAGGCTGGTTCAACTTTTCTATCTTCTGATATGGTAGTGGGCCCAGAGGCTACAAGACTCTTACTGTACCTTATAAAACAATCATTTCCTTCCTGAATTCTGAGATAAATAGGACCTTGCTGTGTGTTTGTTGTCATGGTGAAAGAAGATATCATGGGGATTCCTTAGCCAAGTTCTCTTTTTGGCTGCTTCTAGAACTCTTGCTCAGGAGCTGCTTCTCACTGAGTTGTCTGCGCTGCGCACCCTGCCTCTACCCCAGCCTGAAAGAAGGTATCAGTAAAAGATTCATGAATGCAGATGTGGTGGTATGTGCCTATGATCCCAGTTCTCTGGGAGGCTGAGGCAGGAGGATGGCAATTTGGAGCCCAGCTTGGGCTACTTAGTGAGACCCTATCTCAAAAAACAATAAGAGGGTTGGGGATGTAGCTCAGTGTGAAGGCCTGGATTCCATCCCCAGCACCACCAAAAAAAAAAAAAAAAAAAGCGTTTGTTGTTAATAAAAGTTTATTGGATCAGGGTGAGCTGTTGCCAGTGCTAAAATCGCAGCTTCCTTTTTTGTGCCTTTTCTTTTTATATAGAGGAAGAAAGACAATCATGAACAGATGTGGGGAAGAAATGAAGTGGAGAGAAGTCCACTGGCACTATTCACAGGCAGATCTGTTTTGGGAGAGCAAAAATAAAATTTGAGGATCTAGAAAATGATTCCTCACACAATTCAAATCTGCATGCCCTGTGCAACTTCATCTCCTCAGACAGCCCACTGTGAAAATCAGTGCAGCTCAGGCAGTGATTCCTCTGTCTGAGAGTCAGAAGCCCCAGAGGCGTCTCTAAATGCAGTCGCCATCCCCACCTTTGACACTGGGTCCTGTAGTTCTCGCTCAGGTCTTGGGAATGAGCATTTTACATCATGGCTGTGTTGTTCACAGCTGACTGCCAAGGTCAGAGTTACTGTTCTGAACTATTAGAATCTCTGGAAAGTTTTATTGATTTATTTGTGGTACTGGGGATTGAGCCCAGCGTCTTCACACTGAGTTACATCCCCAATCCCCTTTAATTTTTTTTTTTTTTTTTTTTTTTTTTCAAGACAGGGTCTCACTAAATTTCCTAGGCTGGGCTCTCAAATTTATGATCCTCCTGCCTCAGTCTCCCAGGTATGCACCATTATGCCCAGCTCCTGGAGAGTTTTAAAAATATAGGTTGAGAACCCAAATACCTGGCAGTGAGATGTGGGGGGACAAACAAAAATTAAGAGAAATGGAGAGGGAGGAGGGTAGGGAGGGACAGTAAAGGGATTGAATGGGAGCAACAAATGATATATATATATACCAATTTCCCAAAACAAATGTAACTATTATGTATCACTAACATACACTAATAAAAAAGGTTATAAAATAAAGGTAAAAGGTTTAATTCTCCCCTTTGGAATGGGGGAGAGATTTCCCTTCACTTCTTTTCCTAGACCATTTACTTTAGAAAACCTGTAATTATGAGTACCTTCTCCTCCCTTTGAAATGTCTGTATATCCTTTTGAAATCTAGGTAGGCTTTTGTCAGCCTGCTGACTCAGGAATGTCTTTCTCCAGGGCCTGAAATGTAAACATCAAAGGGACACAGCGCCTTTTACTCTCCAAAGTCTGAGATGGTGGAGCCTAACTTCTAGGGCACCTTGTTCCAAGTTGCCACACAGATGTGAGAAGTGTGTTTTTCCTCTGGATAAAGCAAATAAAGTAATCTTTAGTTAACAGGTGAATAAAAGATAAACTACTGGGGCCGGTGAGATGGCTCAGCGGCTTAAGCGCCTGCCCGGCAAGCTCAAGGGCCCGAGTTCGACTCCCGGAACCCACATACGAAAAAGGGGCCGGTGATATCGCTCAGCGGCACGGGTGCCTCCTGGCGCATGAGGTCCAGAGGTCGACCCCCCGGTACCCACAAAAAAAAAAAAAAAAAGATAAACTACTGGTGGCATATGATACTGCCAAGTCCTTGTACTGGAGGATTAGTTATTAATCTTTCCTCCTCTTCTTCCTCTACGTCCTCCTCCTCCTTTTCCTCCTCCTTTTCCTCCTCCTCCTCCTTGTTCTGTTTTTGGTTCTTTTGAGACAGGGTTTCGCTCTGTAGTCCAGGCATTCACTATGTAGCCTGGGCTGGCCTCAAACTCATGGCAATCCTCCTGCTTCAGCCTCTCAGTGCTGGGATTACAGGCGTGCACCACAACGCCCAGCTAGTTATTAATCTTGATAACTTGTGTGCAAAGGCTGTGTCTGGCTTTCTAAAAGGATAGGATGTCTGTCGCTGCCATCTTATACCAGGTTGCCTGTGATGTGCATTATATTTTGGTTTAATGTTTATTTAATAATTAACCTGGCTTCTGTCTCTGCTATTGCTGTAGAGAGTTTTTCTGGGCTGACGGAAGATTTTATTTTTGCTATTTCCTTAACGGGTGTCAGCATTTCTTATCAGAGCTTCCACAGGAGAAGCACTGAGCTAGTGCAAAATCCACAGCTCTGGGGAAGCTTTATTCACTGCCTCCAGGGCCACATGCTCAGCCTCTGCGGGCTCCCATGGACTCAGAAGCTCACATCCTTTCACCTGTGCCTCGTGCTGAGCTCACCTGTGCTGTCCACGGGCCAGGTCTTGTGTCAGCAAATGCACAGCCAGTGCTGGGCTTGGGCAGACTGTCCTTCCGGCTGCCTTACTGACTAGTACCTCTCTTCAGCCTCACGGTTCAGTGCCTCAGTGGAGCTGCTCCCTCATCCCTGAGGGCATCGCCCGCCCCCCCAGTCCAGACACTGAAGAACAGGTGTCTCAGAAGAATGCTGCAGAGGACCACCCCCACCCTGACCACTCTTTTCTCTGTGATATTTCTGTGCTGTCTTCTCTTCAGACTTTGCCTTTGCCTTGTTAGTTGACATGGTTTAAAATCTTCTCTCGATGTGCATTAAAGCTAGAAAAAGCCTAACCATATTGTAAACTTCTTTTTTCCTCTGCGTCTCTGGTCCCTCTCACTGTCTAGTTCCTTTAGGATGGAGTCTGGCTGTTGACAGGTGGCTGCACCAGTGCTGTGTGATTTGAGGCATGATGAAATATCCCCTCTGTTGTGGGATTTAAGAGATAGGAGAGACTGACAGGGAGTACAGGAGGACTTTATTTTTAGATGTACATCGGCTTAGTTGATAAATCCAAAATGGCTGAGCAAGGGACAAAGGACAAGTTCCAACTTTTATACAGTTGGTCAAGGGGGTTGGTCTTTGGCATGGAACTTGTGGGCGGGCAGAAGGAGAACAAAGGCAGTTTGTCAAACTGTGACAGTTTCGTATCTTGGTGGCCCTGCTCAGATGTAAAAGGATGTAATGCGAACAGGAGGTTGTAAAATTTCATTTACAGGGACAAGAGTTACCACTTCACCTCCTCACCACTAATGCCCTAATCTCAATGTGGCACATTAAGCCATTTGCCTTTCTGGGCCACACTTGTCAATTATGGCAAAGTCTTTTTTTTTTTTTTTTTTTTTTTTTTTTTAATACCTTATTTCCATGCCATTGGTAGTAGCACACACTTGTAGTTCCAGCAATGAAAGGCTGAGGCAGGAGGACCACAAACTTAAAACCAGCCTGAATAACTTAGCAAGAACCTGGTTCAAAATAAAAAATAAAAAGACTAGGGATTTAACAGGTTAGTAGTTACATTTTTCTATATCGATTGGATAATAGGCATGCACCACCACACCCAGCTGGCAGTCTCAGCTGGCATGTGAAATAGAGATTTTCCAAGAAAATACCAGCCCCAAACCTTTATCTGTAATTCTGAAATTTAAAACCTCTGAAAGTTCAAAGTTTGTGGCAAGTTAATTTAGCAGTGAAACATCATCTGAAATGATAGAAAGATTTACACAGAATTTATATATATCTAAATAGCGTGAGTATTCATATTTCATAGGTGAAACCTTAATGTTTTATTATGAAAGCTGCTCCGTATAACACTCGAAGGTGTCATGTAATATACCATTATATTACTTTACCATAATCCTCAAAATTCTTAATTCAAAACACCTCTGGTGATAATATTTTAGATATGGGATTATGGATCTATATTACTTAAGTTATTTTTAAGTGTGGAAAAATGTTCATATAATTTATAAGATAAATAACATTTATGTGTATGCACTTTTACAAATTAATGTAAATATTTTTCCTACAATTTTGAAAAACACTAGGAGCAATTTCTTTTGCATGCTGCACTGCCATGTGACATACAAATTTATTATTCATCAAATGTTTCAGACTCATAATTCTTGTACCATAAACGCTGTACTCAAATACAATGGAAAGAGAACCAAAGAAGGCAGAACAAATTTGCAGTGTGTGTTTGTGGGTGGATCTTCATTCCAGGATCTTTTGCTTTAGCTCCATTCTTATTCCAGTAAACCACTTGGACAACCTAGAAGAAAACTCAAAGTACTTGTGAGTGTTAACAGTAGAGCTGGTCTTTGTAGAAAATACTTCATGGTGTGGTGGAACTGGGTGTAGTGAAATTTTTAGCACACACCTTTGTGGTGTGGTAGAATTTCTAGAATACCTCACAGTGGTAGAATACAGCGAGATAGTAGTTGGAAGTCTCAATTTCATGTCCACCACTTGCTGGTGAGACCTTGGTCATTTTACTTCACCTCTGTGAGCCTTAGCTCACAGAACGTAATAAGGATGGAACACACCTGAAAGGGTGGTTGTGAGGTTTAAAAAGAGAATTTATGTGAAGTATCCAGTCTGGACTGTACGCATCATAGATCCATGACAGATGATAGCTGCTCTTGCAGGAGTCCAGACTGGTCATCCAGTGCCTGGAATCTGGACTTTAACCTGGGCACTCTCATGCCTGCAGTGTCGATGATGCCCCAGAAGTGACAACTCTCCCACACTCACAGATCACAGAGATCTCTGTCTCCACTGAAGTCACTCTTTATGCTTCAGAGAATCACACTTCACCATGTGCTCCCAGTCTTTTGATCACTGAGTAGTCAACTTGTTTTCCATCATCCACGATGCCTTCTCTGCTCTGCATCTATCCCACTGAGGATTTTTATATCTTCTCCCTAGTGGGTGTCAGAAGAAAACCTAATACAATTTATCGAACAAATTGCAGGGAAAAAAAATCTTAATAGTGCTTTACAAGCCAAAATGAAAATTCTGAATCACGTACTATATATTCTAAGCTACAATTTAATAAATAACAGGGTGTAAGTTGCCATGCTTTTTGACTGTTAAATAGCAACTTATCATCCTTTGAGAATTCATTTAACATGGCACTTTTTAACATAATACATGACAATTTTCGTTTTTATTAAACTCACTTATAATTTCATTTAAAATTATGGAATTTAAAATGAACTGGTTTAAAGTAGCTACATGTGCAATTTAAATTTCTTATAAATTCTACATCTTTGAAATATAGAGACAAAAACACATTTTACTTTTATGCTTAGGTAATATCAATTAAAGAAATTAAAAAATACCATTGAAAATGTTGCATTTGAACAAATAAAGAGAACAACATTCTTGCTGTACAGCTAAATGTTTAATCCCTAGTTTTCCCACTAACCTTGTATTAATAAGGGTAAGAGAGATGTTAGTGAATTCATCCATCCACCATCTATCTATCCTGTCATCATTTTATTCATTTGTTCAGCCAGCTCCTAATTTAATCTTTAATACCGTGGTACTCAGCTTTTCATGACAATGACAAAATACTTCAAATAATCAACTTAAAAAAGAGGAGATGTTTATTTTGGCTCGTTGTTTCCGAGATTTCAGTCCATGGTCACTTGGCTGCATTGTTCTGGGGCCAGTGGTAAACCAGTACATCATGGTGGGAACATGTGATGGCAGAAACTTACCTCATGGTACCCAGGAAGAAAATAGCAAAAGAGGAAGGGGCTGGGATCTCGTATCCCCTTCAAGGGCACACTCCCAGTGACATAACTTCCTCCCATTAGGCCTCACCTCTTTAAAGTTCCTCCACCTCCCAACAGTGCCAGAGGATGCCTACCAAGCCTTTGGCACAAGAGACTTTGGGGGAATATCCCAGATCCAAACTACAGCAATCACCTATACCTGAGGCTCTGCTAGATTCTAAAAGGATTAGCATTCTGAGACTATTCTTAAGAAGCCTAAGAGAAAATAGGAGATATAGTGCAACTCAGGAAGACATTTCTTTGAGCTTGATGTAGCATTCAGAAAGATAGAGATCATCTTTAAAGAAGACAGAAGGACAGATGGAGAAAATCATGGGCCTCAAAACCAGAATACCTGGGTTCAAATTCTGGTGCTATTCCGTATTAGCTGTGTGAGCCAGGAACACCAGCTTGAAGGCCATCCAAGCTTTAATTCTGTCACCTATGAATTAGTGGGAGATGTTACAGCATTACTTTACAAGTTTGTTCTAAGAATGAGTTCGAACAAGTAAACCACAGCATTTTGACATAGTAAATATTCAATAAATTTCAATTTTACTTCCTTTATTCTGATTTCTTTTAATTTTGATCTTTTAATTTTTTTTTTATATCTGGTTCATTCACTTACTCAGTCATTTATACATTCAACACATACAATATATCTGGTAGAGTGGTAGGTCCTGGAGATCCAAAGATTAATAACTCAAAATAATTAGGTAGAGAAGAAAAATCAGTAAATGTATACGTTCATTATAGGACAATCAAAGACAAGAATGGTAGGAGGAGCCCAGAAAAGAACATTTTGCCTTTGCATTAGAATGTAGGGGTGAGGAGAGTATGGATTTGTAGTTGCCTTGGCAATTTGATAATCCATAAACATGCCCCGTAAAGAGTTTTTCAACCAACTAGTCTCAGAAATCCTTTTAAGAGAATCCTTCCATGTATTTCTTAGCTAGCCATGAGATGTGGTAAGGAAATCCAAGTGGTTGACTACAGGGGGAGGCAAAATTGAAAATCCAAATGCCCAGTTCTAAACCTCTGTTCCACCTTTCACCATGTGTCCCTGGGCAGGTTGCTCAAACTTTCTAAGCACCTGTTTTCTCACTAAGGATAATAACTGTACCTACTTCATTGAATTCTTTTGACTCTTAAGTGAAAAAATTAATCTAAACCATTGGAACTCCATGGTTGCACGTGTTAAGTATTTAATGGATATTGGCTGTTACCATTACATCTTTAAGAATTCTTGCAACTACTGAAATAGGTATTTTTCTTTTTAGAAGAACACACTTCATATATAATGGCAAAAATAAAAAGGTTTGTTCATTCCTATCAGCCATGACTTCTCCTAGTTTCCTGTTCTCTCTCATGTCTACCACTTGGGGAAAATACACCAGTTGCGACAGTGACAGAGACCAATAGGGAAGCTCAAATTTCCCCTCTCATCATAATGTCACACACGTTGCCCTATGTGACCCAGTAATATGGTGAAGGAACAGATCATACTCAAGGATATTCAAAGAGCAGCTGTGATAGCTCTATGTAAGTGCTTTTATTTGAAGAAGATATTTGTATTTCCTTTCTTATTTTTTCTTCTCTTTCTTTTTTTTTTCCTTTTTCTTGCAGTGCTGAGGCATGAATTCAGGACCTCATACATACTAGGCAAGTGTTCTTCCACTGAGCTAAACTCCCAGCTGCCATTGTATTTTCATTCAAAATGTAATCATGGCCATTCTGACCTGGGAAACACAATAATGTGTCAGGATTCCCTACAATATAAATACTTTTGAGCTTAAATGTGTTTATTGTCTACCTCTGGACAAAGTTCCTGATATATAGATGATGCCCCAAATGATGGTTAACTTTAAAGATAAAGTTACATATACCAAATACAACCTGCTCAGAAGCCACGTTCATGAATAACTTACGTTAAAAAAAAAATCACTTTTTGAACTGCAGTATTTAAAAGCAAATATCTATTTTTGGTGACACTTATTAGTTTCATGGCCTTTTCTTTACATTCCCTGTCACACACACATCCATTTGTTCTCTGTTACTGTGACACCTAGTACTCAATGTTGAGATTTGGCTTTGGTTTTCTATGTCCTCTTCAGGGGTGCAGTATGACTCTGAGCTGAGAAGCAGCAGGGACACATGCCAAAACCTAAACCCTTGCAAAACTGTCTGCTTCCTCTTCTCAGGAGCACACATAATTCATGGACTTAGAGAGGCCTGCCACACCTTTGGGCTGTGCTATGAGACTGTGATTCATCTTGGGAACCAAGGGATTTCAAATGTGAAGGTCAGACGGCTTGGAAGCTGCCCTGGCACATAACAGTGTCCCGGGGCCTCTACCAAGCCCTCCAGGTGAGGCTTAGTGACCTGGATAAGATTTCACTCCGCTTTCCCAAAAGTTTAGTGGAGTGCAATAAATTCTTACAGGCTTCAAACTCAGCCTGGGCTTGACTCCACTCCCGGAAGACCGGGAGGTCTCTGAGTCATTTATTATTGGATCTGGGTAACGCTGCCACATACCGCGCCCAAGCCCTTGGTGCTGAGAACCCCTCTTGGTTTCTGAATGCACAGGCTCTTGGCACGACAGCAAACGCTCCGGGGCGCTTTCCATTTGTCCCTTGCCAAGAAGCTGCCGCCAGTGTGCATAGCGCCCGGCTCTCCAGCGCGCCAGGACGGCGCTCCGCGGGCTCAGGCGCGTCCCCCCTCGTCCTCTCCGTGTGCGGGAAGGTCCCCCAGGCCGCAGGCAGCGGCTGGGCAAGCCGGGTCCATCGGCGATCTCCTGCGATGAGCCGAGGCTCCCCAGCGTGGAAAGCAGCCAGGCTCTGAGGTTTTGGATTTGCCAGTTATCTTCCTATGTCCCGTGGTGTGTTACTTTCCTCCAGCTCTCAGAGCAGAATGTGGCATGCTGCTTTTTCTTTCTTTTCGTTTGGTTTTGTTTTAGGCCAGAGAATTTGAAGTCCCAATTTTGCATTTCCCGATTATAATCTGTTTGTTAATTTTGCAACACAACTTTTCAAGGCCTGGCGGCATAACCTGTTAGAAATCTCCTAAGGAATAAATACTTGTTAACTGACTCCTTTCCCCATACCCCTCCCTTTACAGGATTTTATTTCTTCCTAGCATCTAGCTTATAACATCTTCTATTAAGATCAGAAATTTAATTATATACATATTTGAAACCCGAACCCATTAAGTCTGTAGATCCCTTGGATGCCGTTTGCCAGGTGTGCAATCACAGTAAATGTGCAAAAATGTAGTACAACAATTAGGTTTTAAAGCTTAAGTTAAAACTGGCTGGGGGACTAGCTTTTTAGAGGAAAAATAGCCTCTGTAGACATTAAAAGAAATAAGGAAAATGTGTGAAACATGTGAGAAATGAAATTAAGAGGATTATATCCATACAAAAGATGTTGGAGAAGGGAGAGACACTGAAGGAAAAAAAAAAAAAAAAAGGACACGAACACTGTAACGTGTGAACCGGAACAGATGCCACTTGCTAATGGGAGGCGGAGCAGCCTCGGCTCCCCGCCTACTGTGACCTTGGGTTCTCCCCGCACCCAGGTAGCCTTTACCTCCTCGCCACATTTGTACATAATCACACCCTCCTGTGAGACTGCTAGCTTTTATGTGTATAATTTTGTGCTTCACATCATTGTCGTGATTTATTAATGTCTCTCCCTCTAGATTTTAAGCTTCTCAAGGTCGAGGATCGTGAGAACTATCTAACACAGTACCTCCCTGGGAGGAGGCTGTCAGAGTGTCCGCTGTGTGAGGAGAGAGGACACGGCAGGGGTGGGCATGTGATGCGCCTGCCAGACAATCAGATCATCCCTTCATCCAGGCATGGCCTGACCTGTGGAGAGCTGCCTCAGCCCAAGGTCACACCCTCCAGGGGTGGCCGTGACCAGTGCCTGCTCCGGCCCTCTGTGCCTGGCCAGGGGCACCTCTGAAAGGCCATTCTAGCTCCAGAGCTTGTCTGTGGCCTTGGCCAGTGTTCTTGGGGCTCTTGCAACTTGACCTTTCTCTCTGTCCACTCCCGTTCTTCCTCCTCACCTCTGCAGGTACTCGTCCTGCTTTCGTTCCACACTCTTCCCCAAGGGCCACTCTGTATACCAAGTCCCATTTCAGAGTCTGTTTCCAGGAGAAATCTACCTACAACATCTTTTAGCTGAGGTTAAAGAAATATTAGGGTCTGAGGGTAGAGAATAGAAGCAGAAGTATTTTAATATATTAAGTGCTATGGGGTTCTAAAGCAGAATAAGCAAATACAAAAACCAAGAAAACAAGAGTAGTCTGGTGGAAGAGTGACAGCTGAGGAGCCCCCAGCCTGGTGCTCGTGCTGGCTCCGCTAAGCGCTCTGCACGGGACCTCCTGGAAGTCACATGTGCTCCCCTGGGCCTCCCATCCTCTTCTGCAAAAGGAAGGGGTTGGAAGAAAATATCTCCCAAATTCCTCTGCCCTCTAACCTTCTGCCAGGCTGAATTAGAAACTTAAGGAACATTTAGTGGCCAAGAACACAAGGTTTCCAAAGATGACCTCAAGCAGTAAATCCAGGAGACAAAGCTACAGAAATAGAAAATGTAGCATTCAGAGTTGCAGGCGGTGATATAATATCCCACAGAGACCGTCACTCGGACAGCTCGCAAGGCTGTGTGCGAGAAAGATTCCTTTGATAGCTGCTTGTCTAGAGATAACTGCCACCTTTCAAGGGAAGTAAGGTAAAAGGACAAAGAGGTCATGGGCTCAGTAGGCAGTAGAAATTTGGAAGGAAACACTAAAAGAGATTAAATCAGATCTAAAAACCACAATCATTGACATTTAAAATGGAGAGACTGACAGAGAAGAACATGTTGTAGTGTCAAAAGTAAAATTAACAGAATTCAAGAAACTTGGCCAAAAACGAAAGTTGGAATTTTACTTATTTCACTTTGAGTTCAGGACTATCCGGTTTATATTTTACCTTTAGTTAAAACAATGGTCATTCAACATGTAATTTTTTTTTGTACTGGGAATCGAACTCAGGACCAACATGTAATTATTAAATGCCTATTGTTATCAATTAGATCTCTTTGATACAGTCACAGAAGGAACAAAATAATAAGAACTAACCTATGGTAAAGGTGTGGATAACAGAATAGAAAGAAAATGGAACCAAGCAGCCTCTAAGACAGGAGCCCAGGAAGCTCTGGGGATCCACTAGCAGGAGCAACAGTCTTTTCTGGCTTCTGATGTGTTTCATACTGTTTCCTGCTTCTTAAAAGTTCAACTTTCTGGGAAGCAAGGGAATGGATAAACTGAGTCACTCCCCATACCTTGGCTGGAAAGACGGGACGCCTGGCTGACAGTCGTACCAAGATTGCATGTGTTTGGGGTGGAACCAGGAGGAAAATCAAGGATCTGTTATGAAAAGAAGGGAAGAATGATGGATGCTGGGCTGTCACAATTTCGGATCCCCTGCCTGCTTTGTACCAGGCAGATGGGTCTGTGTCGGTGAGAGGCGCAGGCACAATCCCTGCTCTCAAGGAACTCTCAGCCTGATGAGAAAGTATAACAGGGTATTGCAGAGGGGCTGGGGTGGGAAGAATGAAGAGTGATTGCCAAGGAGTAAGAGGTTTCTTTTTTGGGGTGATGAAAATATTCTGGAATTAGATAGTGGTGATCAGTGAACAACGTTGTAAATATATTAAAAATCGCTGAACTGTATGTTTTAAAATGGTGATCTTTATGGAATGCGAATAATGCAATGTAGTTATTACTTAAAGTAATAAAAAAACAAACAAAACAAAAAAAACCCAGGATATAGCAGATTCGGTTAGCTACTTATGCCCATTTTCAGTCTAAGTTTTTCTTGCCCATTTCTTTTATATGGTTTGGCAAACTGAAAGCACTGAAGCACTCACTTTCCTAGACTCTCTTCCAGGTAGGAATGGCCAAGTGACATATTTTTGGGCAGGATCTATAAGCAGAAGTCTGCTCGAAGGCTCAGAGAAAAGACTTTTGCTTTCTCTGATAAAAAGACAGATGCACCTGCCACCGCTCTTTCCCTTTTCTTCCTGCTTGGGACATCATGGTACACCATTGTACTACAGCAGCCTTGTGACCATGAGGATGAAACACCAAGTACAAAACTGCAGGAAAAGGAATGAGGGCGCCTACGGTCTTCATACTATCATCAAGTGGCATCGTTGTTATTTGTAATCTTGTTAGTGACTTTTTTTTAAGCTACTTGCAGATGAATGAATTTCTAACTAATATGCAGGGAAACTTGTTTAAATTATGGAGTCTGGGAAGGACTCAAAGGATGTAAATGAAATGTAAATAGGCAGTATTTAAGTGGCAGGTGGGGATTGGAGGGAAGGATGATAATTATACGTGGCCATCTATGCACATCTATGCAGTTCCTACCTGATGTGCGTGACCTGCCTCAGGCTAATGGCTCTGAGCTTAGAATCCACCTTCACCTCTTTCCTTTCACCTTAGAGAGAAGGCATTTTTATTATTGTATTGTTTGTATATTCAAAGAAAATTTCTCCACTGTGGCACAATGTAATTCAATTCTTTCCAGCCTTTCCAAGAATTTAACTATTATTACTTTTGCTTTAATATCCCTGGGATCCACCTCAGCCTGCTTATATTCTCAAGTTTCTCTCGTATCAAGAAAAAAATAAAAACTCCTCCTCTAGCTACTGTGACATCCCCCTCCCCTCAAAAATTTGACTCTGCTGTTTTGTATTTACTTCTTCCTCTTCCAGGAAGTCTATCAATCATAGCTCTTCGGAGATTAGACTCCACCACTACACTAAAACTGTTCTGACAAAGGCCGCTGTGTCACTAGAAGGTGGCTTCTATCAGGCGAGGATTGTGTTCATTTTGTTCACCATTGTGTGCCAGCCCACAGAGTAGTGCAAATATATAATATCTGGGCAAAAAGCACACAAATAAATTCTTTTGTGTGTATGTATTGGTGCTGGAGATTGAACCCAGGGGGAGGCAAATGATAGACAAATGTGTAGTACTGAGCTACACCCCTAGCCTCCATAAACAACTTCTTAATAATCAAAGACAGTGACATTTGCCTTCTAATCTCACTTGACTTCTCAGTAGCTTTGTCATTATTGCCTCCTGCCTCAGTCTCCTGAGTGCTGGGGTGACTGTTTTGTGCCACCATGCCCTGCACACTTCTGTCTTGTAATTATTCATCTTCTGTTTATCCTTTTTCTCTTTTAACTTTCCATTATGAGGAATTATAAATACATACAGAAGTAGAAAATTCATAATAGAGGTGTGGATACCAGTCACCCAATTTCAACTCTTGGTCACTCTTTTTTCATCAAGTCTTTAAGCAATGCCATTTTACCCCTAAGTATTTTAGCTTGTTTTCCTAAAAGAAAATAAATATTTTAAAAAGCATAACCATGAAACCATAATTAGGTATAAAATGAATAATAATTCCTTAACATCATCAAATTCATTCTGACTTGATTTCGTTTTTGAGCCCTTGGATTCTTTCATGGAGGGTGATATAGATAACTTCCTGACTGGTTGCGTTAAATTGAATGAACTTGTAGGAAGGCCTTCTACTGTGGCCAGTAATCAAGCAGATACTTCCATCTCCACCCATCTGACTCTCATGCCTGCCTCCCAATTAATACTGAACTTGAGAGGCAGAGTACCACTAAGCCCCATTGGCAGAATATGAAGATTATTTAGAAACATGGAGGATTGTGCCAGGTGAAAGAGCTAAAGAGTTAAAAGGGATTCCTTTGGAGGTGGGGAGAAGGCTTAGGGGAAGAAGCAATGGTTGTTCTCTTTGGTTTAAACCTCTTGGTAATGTATGACTCTTTAAGATGTCCACCTATAAGTTGCTAAGTTGCTCAGCCTGTGCTCAAACTTTGGATCCCCTTGCCTTAGATTTCCAGAATGCTGGGATTGCAGGAGTGTGCCATTGAGCCTGACCTTGTGGCATTCTTATTGCCATTATTTTATAATTTGTTTATCAAATGCTTAAAGGCAGTGACTACAGTGTAACTTTGCTTGCTTAGGACTTAACAAAATACCTGGCAAATAACAGGTCCTGAAAAAATGATGATCAATTGACTGACAAGATGAAAGAATCTAGAGAATTGAAATAATTATTTTAGTATAGCATAACACAGAGTTCTATTGTCAGGCTTGGCACGGTGGCTCACGCCTGCAATCCTAGCTATTTGGAAGACTGAGGCAGGAGGATCTCAAGTTGAAGGCTTGCCTGGGCAACCTAGAAAGTCCCTGTCTCAAAATAACAGCTAAAAAAGGGCCAGGGATATAGGGCAGTGGGAAGACCCTGGGTTTAATCCCAGTACAAAAAAAAATCCGTCCACATGTATTACCTGACAACAGCCTCTGTGTTGTTGTGGTAGTGGTGATTCAACCCACTGAGTTGCATGCCTGATGCTTTTTTATTTTTTATTTTGAGACAGGGTCTACCTGCATTGTCCAGGCTGGGCTCAAACTTGCGGTCATCCTGCCCCAGTCACCTGAGCAATGTGATCACAAGCATGGGCCACCCCACCCTGGCACATGTGGAAATTTAAGATTTTGTACACGCACACACACACACACACACACGTAATTGTCTTAGGACTCGTAACAGTGATTGAAATAACAATTTATTACTTAATTTTGAGTTTAAATGTATACTAAAAGTGAGTCAATTACAGCCCTTAAAAATGTGTGCTTTTTTTTTCTTTAAAGCATGAAATGATGAAAATGTATTGCTGAAAAGGAATTAGAAATGATTTCACCCAATGATTTTCTTTTTTCAATATATTTAATTTTTAAAACATTGACACAATAACTGTACGTACTTATAGGACACAGTGTGATATTTCAGAACTTGAATAATGTATAACAACATGTATATTCAAATTGCCTTTGAATAATGTATAACAAGAAAAGTTTTCTTTATTCACTGAGAGTCTTTCTTTCAAGGAACTACAAGTGTTCTGCACGCTTGGGTTATGTATGGCTTGTGTATAATACCTTTTCACTTAACTTTAGCATTTGGGATACCATAGTGCCGAATCAAATGTATAAGAATAGCAGTTAATAACCAGACAGGCATCCTAACGTGAACACATTTACAGTGTCTACTGACCCATCAGCACAATTTGGAAGCACTGTCTCAGTCATGAAGAATGGTGAGTTTGTTGAGGGGGATCCTCATCGACCCTATCTTGCGACTGCTCATGGGATTCAGACATTTGGGGGCTGTCAGAGGAGCAAGCTTCCGTGTGCAGGCCTGGCGTGGTGTCTATGACAGGTGTCGTCACAGATAGGAAAGACGAATGCTCCTGCCTTCAGAACACAGCCTTCAGCTCAGTGAGGGACCCAGGAATGCAGCACAGCTCTGTTGCTTTGCAGCCTCAGGCAGCCTCATCCTTGGCATAGGCGGGGAGTGGTGACAGGGGCCATGGGTCCAGTGGTGGACTTGTGTGGCGTTTCCTCAATATTCACTGCAAGCAGCAGGTACCAGCCAGGCAGAGATGTGTGCCGGCGATCCGTGAACTCGTGGGAGGCACTCCCAAAGTTCCCTCGAATTCCAGGAAAGACAGGAGTGCAGAAGGTCCTCTAAAAGGTAGTGGGATAAGATTCATTCTATCATTTATTTTTATTTTTATTTTTATTTTATTGGTACATTTTAGATACACATAATGATAACATTCATCATAGGGAATTTGTACCTGTACATGATATATCTTGCAGCTTATTTTTTTCCCACCCCTTACCCTCCCTTCAACAAACTTCCCCTCCTTATTTATAAAAGCTTTGTTTCCATTTTTTCTTTCTATTCTTTTTTTATGTCCCTTCTTTCCTCCCCCTCCTTGTTACCCTTCTCATTTGAACATTTTCATCCCATTTCCCAATTGCTACTATAATTTTGGTCCTTATTTACACTTTTGGTTTTTCATACCAGAGAAACAATGCAGTATTTATACATGTGTCTGATTTATTTCACTTAAGAGTATGTTCTCAAGGTGTATCCATTTACATAGAAATGTCTCAAGTTTATTCTTCTTCATGGCAGAGTAGTACTCCACTGTATAAAAAAACCACATCTTCTCTATCCATTTATTGGTTGACGGCATTTGGGCTGTTTCCAGCATTTAGCTATTACAAAACTGTGCTGCTATAAACATGGTTGTACACGCATCACTGTGGTATGATTTTAATTCTTTCAGGAAGATAACAAGAAGGGGAATAGCTGGGTCAAATGGAACCTCTAGTTTCAGTTTTCTGAGGAATCTCCACCCTGATTTCCACAGTGGTTGCACCAGTCTACACTACTGCCAATAGTGGAGAAGGGTTCCTTTCTCCCCTCAGCCCTCCCAGCATTTGTTTTTGGTTGATTTCTTTTCTTTTTTTTTTTTTTTGTGGGTACCGGGCGTCGACCTCAGGACCTCGCGTGCCAGCAGGCGCCCGTGCCGCTGAGCGATATCACCGGCCCCTTTTTCGTATGTGGGATCCAGGAGTCGAACTCGGGCCCTCGCGCTTGCAAGGCAGGCACTTACGCCGCTGAGCCATCTCACCGGCCCCTGGTTGATTTCTTGATAATTTCCATTCTTCCTGGAGTGAGATGATATCTCAGAATTGTTTTAATTTGCATCTCTTGCATGACAATTGATGTTGAACATTTTTTCATATATTTATTTGCTGTTTCTACTTCTTCATCTGAAAAGTGTCTATTCATTTCAGATGCCCATTTTTAGATTAGGTCTTTAATTTGGGCTGTCTGATTTTTTTTGAGTGCTTTATATATTCTAAATAGTAGTTCTTTGTCTGAGGAACAGCTGGCAAAAATTTTTTCCCACTCTTGGTTTCTCTTGATGTGCAAAAGCTTTTTCATAAGATCAGATCCCAGCGGTTGATTCTTTGTGATAGTTCCTGTGTGATAGGGGTTTTGTTCATAAAGTCTTTACCTGCACCAACATCTTCAAGAGTTCTACCTATTCTATCTTCTAGCAGATTTAGTGTTTCTGTTGTAATATTTAGATCTTTGATCCATTTTGATTTTAGTTTAGTGCATGGTGAAAGAAATGGGTCTGGTTTTAATCTTTGGCATGTGGAAAGCCAGTTTTTCCAGCACCATTTATTAAAGAGACTATCTTTCTTCCAGTGAAAGATGCTTGGCATCTTTGTCAAAGGTGGCTGAGTATGTCTTGAGCTGTGTCTATATTTTCTAATCTGTTCCACTGATCCTCAGGTCTTTTTTTGCCAGTACCATGCTGTTTTTGTCACAGTAGCTTTGTAGTATGATTTCAAGCCAGTGATTATGATGCCCCCTGCCTTGCCTTTGTTGTCCAGAATTGCTTTTGTTATTCCAGGTCTTTTGTTCCCAAAGAATTTTAGGATTGTTTTCTCTAATTCTGTGAGATATACCACTGAAATTTTGATTGGATTGGATTAAATCTGTATAGCAATTTTGGAAGTATGGACATTTTTACTATGTTGGCTCTTTCTACCTGAGAGCAAGGGATATATTTCCATTTTATCTTCGATCTTCTTTTTCAGAGTACTGTAGTTTTCAATGCAGAGCTCTTTTACTTCCTTCATTAGATTGATTCCTAGGTATTTCATTTTTTTTGGATGCTATTGTGAAATGTGTTGTTTCCCTAATTTGTCTCTCAGTGAGTTTGTTATTGGTATACAGGAAGGTTATTGATTTTTTTTTTTTTTAATGTGGCTACCGGGAGTCGACCTCAGGACCTCGCGCTTGCCAGCAAGTGCTTGTGCCGCTGAGTGATATCACTGGCCTTTTTCTTCCTTTATGTGGGTACTGAGAGTCGAACTCAGGACCTCACCCTTGCCAGGCAGGCGCTTATGCCACTGAGCTATCTCACCGGCCCAGGCTATTGATTTTTGAGTGTTGACTTTGTATCTAGCTATGCTACTGAATTTGGTTATTAAATCTAAAAGTCTTTTTGTGAAGTTTTTGGGGTCTTCTATGTAGAGTATCATGTCATCCACAAGTAATGATAATTTAACTTCTTCCTTTTTCTATCCTTATTCCTTTTCTTTCTCTTGTCTAATTGCTTTGGCTAATATTTTCAGAACTATATTGAGTAAGAGTAGTGACAATGGACATGCTTGTCTTGTTCCTGATTTTTTTTTTTTTTTTTTTGTGGGTACCGGGGGGTCGACCTCAGGACCTCGCGCGCCAGCAGGCGCCCGTGCCGCTGAGCGATATCACCGGCCCCTTTTTCGTATGTGGGATCCGGGAGTCGAACTCGGGCCCTCGCGCTTGCAAGGCAGGCGCTTATGCCGCTGAGCCATCTCACCGGCCCATTGTTCCTGATTTTAGAGTGAAAGCTTTGAGTTTTCGACCATTAAGTATGATGTTGGCTATTCATTTATCATAGATGGCTTTTTATCAGATTGAGGTAAAGACTGAGCTATTCCAATTCTCTGTATGGTGTTAGACTTTGTGAAATGCTTTTTCTGCATCTATTGAGATGATCATATGGTTTTTATCTTTGGCTCTGTTAATATGGTGGATTGCATTTATTGATTTACATACGTTGAACCATCCCTGCATCCCTGGGATGAATCCTACTTGGTCATGGTGTATAATCTTCTTGATGATTTGCTCCATTCTGTTTGCCAGTAATCTTACTGAGGATTTTTATGTCTATGTTCATTAAGGATATTGGTCCATAGTTCTCTGTTATGGTTGGATCCTTCTCTGATTTTGGTATCAGGGTAATACCTGCATCCAGGAATGCATTTGGGAGTATGGCTTCTCTTTCAATTTCATTGAAGAGTTTGAGGAGTAATGACATTAGATCTTCTCTAAATTTCTTGTAGAATTTAGCAATGAATCCATCAGGATCTGGGCTTTTCTTGTTGGTAAGTTTTCAATCACACTTTTACTTTCATTGACTGATATTGGGTTATTTAGAATTTTTATATCTTGATTCATCTTTGGTAATTCATATGTATCTAGGAATCTGTCCATCTTATTATAATAAAAGTTTTTGAAGTAAGTATTGAAGATTTTCTGCATTTCTGCAGGATTCATTGTGATTGCACCCTTTTCATTCTTAATTGCATGATTTTGAGTCTTTCCTTTTTTTGGTAAAGTTGGCTAAGGGTTTATCAATTTTATTTAATCTTTCAAAGAGCCAACTCTTTGATATTTTGATTCTTTGTATTGTTTTCTTAGTCTCAATTGCATTAATTTCTGCTCTGATTTTTGTAATTTCCTCCCTCATATGAGTTTTGGGCTTATTTGTCCTTCTTTTTCCAGAGGATTGGAGTTCAACCTTAGGTTGTTTATTTGAGCTCATTCTGTTTTCCTGAAGTGAGAATTCACTGCTATAAATTTCCCTCTTAGGACTGCTTTCATTGCATCCCATAAGTTCTGGTATGTTGTATCAGCATTATCACTTAATTGTAGGTACTGTTTAATTTTTTCCTTAATTTCAACTGTGATTCATAGGTTGTTTAGGAGAGTGTTATTTAATCTCCATGTGTTTATGGAGTTTTATGGCTTCTTTTGCCATTGATTTCCAATTTCATTGCACTATGATCTGATAATATTGATGAGATAATTTTAATTTCTTTGTATTTCCTTGAGTGTGTTCTATGAGCCAATATGTGGTCTATCTTGGAGAATGTCCCATGCACAGCTGAGATGAATGTGTATTCTGATGTTGTGGGTTGGAACACTGCAAACATCTACTAGGTCCATTTGTTCACAGGTTTCATTTAGTTCTGATATTTCTTGATTTTTTGATTGATTGATTGATTATTTGATTTTTTGCCTGATTTGTCTTTTTGTGACAGTGGGGTACTAATTTTCCCCATTACAATTGTGTTAGTGCTTATTTGATCTTTCATGTTTGTTAATATTTGTTTTATATAGTTGGGTGTACTGGTCTTTGGTGCATATATATTTATGATTGTTTTCTCTTCCTCTTGGAGTTTTCCCTTAGTAAGTATGTAGTGACTGTCTTTGTGTCTTTTGATCAGTCTTGGTTTGAATTTCACTTTGTCTGCAAATAGCATAACTACCCCTGCCTTTTTCTGGGTTCCTATCACATGAAGTATTGTTTTCTATCCTTTGATTTGCAGTCTATGAATTTCTTTTTGAGTTAAATATGTTTCTTATGTGCAGCATATTGTTGGGTCTTCTTTCTTGATCCAGTATGCCAGTCTGTTTCATTTGATTGGTGGTTATAACTGATATGTATTGGCTTATCATTGAAATATTATTTTCCTTTTGTTGGTCACCTGTCTTTCTCTTCTGTTTAATTGCTTGCCTTGTGTGGTGGCTTCTTTCTATTGGTGTTCTTGGGATTGTGGTATTCATTATATCTTTCTCAAATATCCTTCAGAATATTTTGTAGAGCTGGCTTGGTTGTCATGAATTTATTCAGTTGTTCTTTGTCATGGAAGTATCTTATTTCTCCATTGATTTTTTTTTTTTTTTGGTGAGTACTGGGGGGTCGACCTCAGGACCTCACGCACCAGCAGGTGCCCGTGCCACTGAGCGATATCTCCGGCCCCTTTTTCGTATGTGGGTACCAGGAGTCGAACTCGGGCCCTCGCGCTTGCCGGGCAGGCGCTTAAGCCGCTGAGCCATCTCACCGGCCCTTCTCCATTGATTTTGAAAGATAGTTTTGCAGGGTACATCAATCTGGATTGGAGGTTGTTTTCATTTAGGACTTGAAATACTTCACTCCAAGTTCTCCTTGACTTAAGGGTTTGTGTTGATAAGTCTGCCATGATTCTGATGGGCTTTCCTTTATAGGTGATCTGTTTCTTTTCTCTAACAGCTTTTAATGTTCTGTTGTGCTGAATTTCTGGAATCTTGATTATTATATGCCTTGGTGTAGATTTATTTTGATCATGGCTAATAGGAGTTCTATATGCCTCATTTATTCCTTACTTAATTCATTTTCCATGTTTGGGAAGTTTTTGTCATTACTTCTGTGAAGTGGTTTTTTATGGCATTTGCACTATCTCCTGCTTTCTCATTGATTCTGATCAATCTTATGTTCATCCCTTTGCATCATCTTGTAGCTGTTGGATTGATTTTTCATGGTCCCTTGCTAGTTTTAAGAAAGCTCTCTTCATGGTTGCTAACTGCAATCCTGTATTCTAGGTCTGATATTCTGTCCTCATCTTGGTTTAATTGGCTGTATATACATTGAATGGAATTTTTAATCTCCTGAGTATCTGTTTGAATCTGTTTCATGGATTCAGTTTCTTTCCTGTGTTGGGCATTCATGGTTTCCATTGTTTTCCTAAGCTCCTCTTTTTATCTGTGTCTACTCTAGATTCATTGGGCAGGTGCTTCATTTTGATCATCATCTCTTGTTTTTACCTGGGAGATTATTTTTATCTGACTTTTTCTATAGCCTTTTCATCTCTTTTTTTTTTTTCAACATCTGCTGCTGTCATTTCAGAAAGTTCAGGTGGGTGGCTTCTAATTTCATCTTCTCGTTTTCTCCTGGACTTGTCCTGGGTGGGCTGGATGTCTTGGGTTGTATTTTGCTTCTGTGTCTTGTCATTTTCTATTTTTTAAAATTTTAATTTGTTTTCTATGTTGATGCTTGTAAATTGCTTATGGTAGATAGATCCCTAGTATTGAGGCTTCTCTAGGAAATGTCTATTCCTCTAAGATGTCTTCTAGGTGTAGCTGACTCTTGATCTTTCTGTCTGTCCCAAGATCCTACCTTCCCAATTTATTGGGGATGAGTAGTTTCTATCTATTTGGCTCAGCACCCAATCCTTTGGTAATGGACTATGGTGATGGTTATGACCCCAGACAATCACAGTGTTATCATACAAGGTAGAACAATTGATTACAACAGGTATGACACCCTGGCTAAAGTAGAACACTTAGCAATAACAGAGTTAAGCACAGCCTAGAAACTGACAAACTGTGGTAACTCTTAATTTGGCACCTTTAACTATAGAAGCAAGATCTACAATTATATAACAAAATCCAACATAAACCAGGAACTTCTATGCAATAAGTTCTCCCTTTGTTGAGTGATTTTACCCTGTGTGTTGGGGGGTGTGTGGTTAAGAGGGATAGGGGACAAAGCACAGAGATAAATGAAGAGAAATGTAGTAGAAGCAAGGCTAGAGGACAAATGATGATCACTCAAGCTTCAGGAAACTGGAGAAGAGGATAGGACAGAAAAAATGATGGAGAAAGCAGAAGAATATAGAAGTCAATCAGAAAGACTAGAGATAGTGTTCATTCACTTGAAAATATCAAAAAATTAAGAAAGAAAATTGAGGGCAAAAATTTTTTCCCACAGTGTGGGTTGTCTCTTTACTCTGTTGATGGGTTTTTAGCTTTGCAAAAGTTTTATAATAAGATAAGATCCCAGTTCTTTTTTGTTGTTGTTGTTTACCAGGAATTGAACTCAGTACCTCATGCTTGCCAGGCAAGTGCTGTGAAGATCCCAGTTCTTGATTTTTTGTAATGTTTCTGTGTGATCTGGGTTTTGTTCATAAAGTCTTTGCCTACACCGATGTCTTCAAGAGTTCTACCTATTCTATCTTCTGGCAGCTTTAGTGTTTCTGTTGTAATGTTTAGACCTTTGATCCATTTTGATTTTAGTTTAGTGCAGACTCATTCAATCATTAACAAACCTATGCCATTACTCTTCTTGGGGCTGGGGCTACAGCAGTGAACACAACAAAGATTCTTGCCCTTGTGGAGTTTACACAAAGTGTATGTGGGAGAATAAATAATATGTTATATAAGTACATTATCTACTATGTTACATGCCATAAAATTAAAAAACAGTAGAACACAATAAATGGATTAGCAATATGAGGGAGGAGGAAGGTGGTCTGACTAGGCATTATTAAGATAGTGATATGTAAACAAAGAATTGAAGGTGGTAAGAGAATAAGCCAGGCAGGCATCCAAGGAAGTGTGTTCTAGGAAGAGAGGTAGCTAGAGCAATGGCCCTAAAGTGGGAATGTGGTTGGAATCTTTGAGTAATCCTAAGAAAGCCAGGGCTGCTGGAGGGGAATAAGCAAGAAGAGTAGTTCAGAACCATCATCTGAGACCAGATTACCAGGGTGGGGAATGCCCTTCTAGGACTTTTACTCTGAGTGAAATGTAAAGTTTTGAGTAGGAAATTATATGGCCACCTCTCAGGGTCTCTGCTGAGTCAAGGATAGTGCAGAATCTAGGAAGCTAGCTAAGAAAATATTGCAGTAATGAAGGGAAAACTTGGACTGGATGGTAGCAGCGGAAGTAATGAAGAGTGATTAGATTCTGGATATATTTTACAAGTAAAACCAACAGGATTTGTTGGGTCAGAGGAAAGGAGGTGGGTATGAAAATGGTTGACTTGAACACTAGGAAGGATGGAGTTGCCATCAAAGAGGTAGGAAGGTGAGGGCTCAACAGGTTTTGGCCATGTTGTTTGTGGTGATCCAAGCAGAGACATTAGTTAAGGAATTATTAACTCGAATTATTTCAGTTAATGTTACCTCGTGATTACTGCAAGTCACGGACTCTGGAAATCTGTCTTATGTCATAACATGTTCTTGGTATAGCAAATTTTGAGGGGATATTTGCATAAAAAGCCATCGTGCCTTGTTAAAAGTTGGATGAGTCCATGACAGAAATAGATGAGCAGTTTAATTTTCAGCCTAGGGTAATGCCAACTACCTCTACAATCTAAAACCTTCATGAAAAGATCTAAATGCTTCCAGGCTATTTTAATTTTGGATCCACTTATTTCTTTTAATAAAGGTAATTGTCCCTTTGTGTCCTTGTCTCTCCTGTTTAATATGAATGCCTTGTAGTCAGATACTATGTTCTTTTTATCCTTGTCTTCCAAGCAATTGGCAACCTAGTGTCTAGAGGCAACTAATAAATGCTTATTGAATTAAGAAATAAATTACTTTTTGTCTACAGAAAAGTCAGCTAATTGTTTTTGAGCAAACTATTTTTAAATATTTAAACCCTCTATCTTCCTCTTAATGTCCTTTTTTTTCCATAAAACATAGCATAAGGTAAAAAGCTATTAGCAAAAGAGCATTATCATTAATGTAAATGTGGGTAAACATAATGTGTTTTTGTCTTCTAGTAAGGTCCGTTCCATACATCACTATACATTATGTAGCTAATGAAATCTGTGCTCTCCCTTGCAACTCAAAGTGCTATCCTTGGACCTGGGCTTGGACCAAGTGTGAGCCCATTTGAAACTCAGCATCTCAGGCTTCACTGCACTGCTCATCTTGTTCATCAGATCTGCTTTCTAGCAAAATCCTCAAGTAATTAACGTGCACATTAAAGTTTGAGAGACAGTGCTCCACCAGTTTTTGTAAATAAAGTTTTATTGAAACAACAGTTTCTCTGTGTTTCTGTATTACCTGTGGCTGTTGTGTGCTACACTTACAGAGTAGAGTCCTGGCAGAGACTGGATGACTTTCAAAGTCTAAAATGTTTACTATCTGGCCCTTCGACATACAGTTTCCAATTAAGGAGACAGGAAATGCTAAGTACCTTGATTTGATCACTATGTGTTGTATAACATACTGAATTACCACTCTGTATCCCATAAATATATATATATATAATACTGTCAATTGAAATTAAAAGAAAAAAATCAGTTTGAAGACTTTGCTCTTGATTTGCAGTGTTATTATTATTTGTATCATTCCTTTAGAGGCCACATACCATGTGTAAACATTTTGGCCTACACAAAATGTAAAGATTTATGTGTTTTTTATCCTTTTTTATTGTAAACATTATTTAATGATTTTGAATATGTGAATTCTTCTAAGGCAGAAGTGCAAAAATGAGTAATGTAGATGTCATTAATCTTCTGAAATTTTTTTAAAGAATTTCATCTTTTTCTGCTTATGAAAATATTTTATTATAAATAAATAAAAAATTTATTAAATAAAATATTTTATAAATAAATAAAAATATTTATTAATAAAATATTTAAAATTTTTGTATATGTGCTAATTATTGGAACTTTGAAAAGCAGAGAAAGAGTGAAAAAGAAAATGAAAACAGGGAAATGCTACCTACATTTTAAACACATATAATGATAATATTATATTTGTATTTTGTGAATTTTTCATTTGGCATGTTGCAAGTTTTTCTTCAAGATATGAAAATTAATTTTTAACCATCATGATTGTTTATGCCCAGTCTTCCATCATGTGGCAATTGTTTCGGTTTTTTAATGATTCTTCTGCGGTTGCTATTTAGATCAATAACTACTTAAGAGTGAAAATTAATATTTATTATAAAAGTGACTAGCAAATGACATGCTTTGACCATTTTACTTAAAAGGATGGAAGAGAAACACAGGATGAAAGCCCAAATTAATTAGTCCTTTAGTATCAATGTGCCTTTGTATATCTAGGAGAAAGAAAAGATTTAGGAGAATAACTAATTGAACATGATGGAAAATAAAATTACAAGTTGTAAACCTCTAAAAAAAAAAAGTATGTGATCAGTGAAAAATAGAGAAAGCATAACAAATACAATACTGTGGGGGCAGTTTTGATATAACAGAAATGAAAAAGCACTAAACTTTGAACTGTGAGGCAAAAAGCAAGGCAAGACTACCAACAGGCAATTAAAACAGCATCGCAAACAGCCTGGCACTTGCAGGCTGTCTTAGTTACTTCTCTCTTGTTGCTGGGACAAAATACCCGATACTCAAAGTTAAAGAGGAAAAGTTTTATTTATTTATTTATTTATTTATTTATTTATTTATTTATTTTTTGTGGGTACCGGGGGGTCGACCTCAGGACCTCGCGCGCCAGCAGGCGCCCGTGCCGCTGAGCAATATCACCGGCCCCTTTTTTCGTATGTGGGATCCGGGAGTCGAACTCGGGCCCTCGTGCTTGCCGGGCAGGCGCTTAAGCCGCTGAGCCATCTCACCGGCCCCGAAAAGTTTTATTTAGGTCACAGTTTGTGGGGGTTTCAGTCTGTAATCAGCTGGCTCCAAGGCAGGGTAGTGTGCGAAGGGCAACAGTTGAAGGCCGCAGAAGACAGCAAAAGCAACAAGAGCAAAAAGGGGAGAGCAAGCCTCTTCTCCTCCCTTATATTGTATGCAGGCTGCTCGCCCTCAGGTGGATGCAGCACTTACACCATCTCTGTGCCCTCCTCTTGCACAGGCTCAGGATGTTTACAAAGTGAGGACCGTGACCCCTGCTGAGTCACTTAGTTAAACTTCTACACTTCTCAAGTTGACACAATGAACCAAACATAACACAGGCAAAATATGCTGCTGCCCCGTGTTGATACCACATCGTCTCCACGGTGTAGGAACTTGACTCAGATCTGCTTGTGTCACTGATAGGTGTGAACTTCCTTCCCTGACGGAGGTGCCCAGTGCCAGAAGGCCACCATGGCTGGGTTCCCAACAGCTTCCTGAGTAAAGGTGTTTGGCTTTGTCAAGCCATCTACTCTTCCAGCTGCAGAGGGCAGCTGATCTGTTTTAGAATAAATTGTCATTGTCCATTGTGCTCATTGAATAGATTTATTTATTTGCTTGGACTCCGAGACCAAACTCCCATCCTTGCTTTCTGGAATGATCTTGTTCCTGCCCTCCTGTGTGGGTTTTAACCCCACCTGGCACACATGGAATTTGCTTCCTTATAGCTGCTCAAATAGACAAGTGAGGAACTCAGGGAAGGAGTCTTGTGTTGTCCTTATCCAGCTAGAAATGCTCTACTAAAGGATTTGCAGACTGTATGTGTAAGGGATTACAGTGTATTAGTGTTCTAGGGCTGGCTAACAAAATGCCACAATCAAAGTGTCTTGTTTTGTTTGTTATTTTTGAGACAGTGTCTTGCTATGTAGTTCAGGCTAGCTTTGAACTCACTAGGTAGCCAGGCTGACCTTGAACTTGTGATGACGCTCCTGTGTCAGCCTCCTGAGCAAAGTGTCTTTGAAGACTAGAAATTCATTCCCGAATAGTTCTGATGGCTAAAAGTTTTAAATCTAGGTGTTAGCAAGGACATGCTTTCTCTCAGTCTCCAGGGGAGCATCTCCCTGGTTTCCCAGACAGTCACTGGCTGGTGGTGGTATAAATTCAGCCTCTGCCTCCACAGCCACCTGATATTCTCTCTCATAGTCTCTCTCTCCTTTCTTGGGGGAGGGGTAATGGAGATTGAACTCATTGATCTATATCGCCAGCCTTTTTAAATTTTTTTGAGACAGGATGTCACAAAGTTGCCCAGGCAACACTATAAGTCACATTCTGAGACACCCAGGGTTAGAACTTTGTTTCCAAACAACGTAGTCCTAGTGTATGAGAACCAGGCCAAGGAGCTGTGAGACAGAAGACACAGGCAGACAAATCTAGTTTTCACAGCGTGTAGTTTTTTGGGGGCTTACTGATGGAAGCATGGCCCTGGGTGACAGAAAAACCAGGGGACCCTTGCAATTTGGGGAAGAGAACTTAGAAAGGGGTCAGGATAAAAGTGATTTCATATAAGCTAGAATATAGCTGGTTTATCTTAAGTTAACATCAAAGATGTTAAGCACATTCCTGGTGCTGATCATGCCAGGGACTGAACATAAAGCTCCAAATACCACTCTAATAGTTTTGTTTATTTATAGTATGCTGGGAATCTCTGAAGCATGGTGGTGGAACTGCCCAGGGTTACCCAGGAATAATCATGGTAGTTATGACTCAAGATACTTGTGTTCAAGTCAAGGTGAATTCATATAGACTTCAACATATGTTTTGAGGAAACATGAAACAGTAAAATGGTGACAAAGGAAATGAATGCACTAAAATCATGTTTTATTCACAGAGTAAATACTGTACATAGAAATATTCATCAGTTCTATGATGATAAAAGATGTATTTATTTATTTATTTTTACGATACTCGCTTCTCTTACTCTATTTTTCTTTTTCTTCCATGGTGTCTTAGTCACTTTCTCATTGCTGGTGCACATGGACACCAGAAACTTAAAGGAGGAAAGATTTTTTGGCTTACTTTCACAGTCTATGTTCATCTGGCTCTGAGGCAGAATAAGCAAGGTGGAGGGGCACAGAGGAGGAAAAACTGCTCATCTCATGGAAGCCAGGAGCACAGAGGTCAAGAGAGGAGACCAGAAGGGAGATATACCCTTCTAGGTGATGCCCACTGTGACCTGCCTCTTCTTACTAGAACTCACCCCCGACATCAAATCAGCTATATCACCTCTACAATCTGATCAACTTTCAAAAGTTGATTTAAATCCATTCACATTTGAGCATAGGCAGCTTTTGGAGGGAGATCCAGATAGAAGCCAAAACATTCTTCCCCTGACCCACAAGACTCATGTAAATCTCTTTATGCAAAATATATTTAGTCCATGTCTAAGAGTTGCCAAAGTCTTAACATTTTCAGCAATGCTGAAAAGTTCAAGTCCAATGTCTCCTCTGAGACTCAAAACAAACTCTTAGTTATGAGCCACTATAAAAATAAAAAGAAAGAAAAAAAAAATGACTTTTATAATTCATAAAAAAAAAAATAAAAAAAAAATAAAAAGAAAGTTCACTGTTGACATAGAATGACACAAGATAAACATTCCCATTCCAAAAGGAAGGAACAGTGTGTGTATAGGGAAGGAGGTTAGAAAGGAATCAGACCAAAGCAAGATCAAAACCCAGAAGGTCAAACATTAAATCCTGTAGCTCCATATCCAGCACCCAGAGCAAGCTGTGGTGACATGAAAACTCCAAAGTATTTGGTCCCACCCCTACAACATGGCTGGTGGTTGCAGACCTCATGACTTCTCTCTAGAGCTGGCTTTGCTTACTTTTTGTGGCTTTCCTCAGATGTTCCATGTTCCTGGCTTTTCCAGCTTTCTGGAACCTCTACTGCGTTTTCAGCTTTACTCTCACAGCTTCACACACTGCACTCTAGGAGTGCATGGCCTGAGCTACCAGCCCTTCTCTGAAATCTGGGTGGAAGCTTTCCTGCCCCTATACCTCTTGCGTTCTCCATGCCTGTGAAACCAGCACCAGGTGGATGATGCCAAGATCCGCTGCCAGCTCCAGAAGTAACCAGGCCCTTTTGTATTATGGCTGCAGAGGCCTCTGAGTACTTGGATGGCTGAGTACTGACCTGAATCCCAGGAAACCAATTTCCTAGGTGGCTTTTCTGGAGCAGGGTGTCCTTGGCCTTTCTTCTCAAATGAAAGCTTTACAGCTTTTCACCCTCAAGCTTGGGAATGGTGGTGGGGTCATGCTGATTTCTGACACCAGCCAGCAAGTTTTCCTATTGTCCTGATGTAAAGTAGTTGGTTTCTTTTTAATGCTAATATTTTTAGGAACCAAGCTCTCCTCTGCTTCATCTTTGCAGGTGCTTCCTTTCTGGAAAAACTGAAAACTTTTAAATGGGCTTTTTGTTCCTGATTTTTAGTATAAACCTGGCTAAAAACAGTAACTGTTACCCATCCCTTCACCAGATTAGTTAGTCCACTGCCCTTAATCTCAGTTTCCTGCAAAGCCTCAGGACACAGGCAAAATATAGACAAACTTTCTGCCAGAGCATAACACACATGATCAGGGAGCATCACAGCAATGATCCCACTTCTCTGGTACCAAATCTGTCTTTTTCTTAGCATTCTGATCTTCTAAGCTCTGACTAGAATCTCCATCAAGGCTGACTTACAGCACTGTATGACTGCTTCTCCAACTGGCATCTCTAAATCCTTCAAAACTCCTCCCGCAAACCAATTCCAAAGGCTTCTGAACCACGTGGGTATAGACAAATATTTCATTTTATTTTTTATTGGTACCATAAAAACAATTTATTAAAAAATTTGCAAGTGCAATGATGAATTGTGTCAGGGAAATGTTAGAGTATAGTGATTTTAGCAAATTGAAGTATGCATATATATTTAAAGGAATAATTGCTACTCAGTTCCTACAGAATTTTGCTAAAAGTATACCTGGTCCCAGTAGATGGTCCCTCCTGTAAATGGATTATATAATCCTACTTCAATGAACTCAAACGTGTGATATATTTTTCTTCCAGGCAGAAACTTTAAGAAACAGTGCATGGTTCCTTATGTTCTTTTTCCCCTTTCTTTCAAATCATGGGAATATGTTCTAGACTGGAATTTTTGGCAGATTTTACTATCTTCCAGTTGCCTATGTTGCTATATTTTTTATTTGCTTTCAAGAAGGTTTGCTGTCTTTATTTTTCATCTCTTCAATAGATTTTTAAAAAATTCAGATCTCATATGTTAAATATTTTTATGTCTTTTGTGATCTGTGAATTTTTATTTCTTATACCAACATCTCAACTTT